>CM066985.1:13026284-14276284 GCA_033977485.1 Hydrangea macrophylla | reverse complement strand
ACCATCTTAGCTGCTTTTTCTCTCCACCTACTCAAATACTCAGCGAATGAATCTTTGTTTCCCTGCATAGTGGTCTCCAAATCTCAGACTGTGACATCTAGGTCCTGATTGTATTCATACAATGCCACGAATGCTTTAATCACCTCTTCCCAGACCCTAGTTTTGCTCGGCTCTAATGTAAGGTACCACGACAGTGCGGCTCTGGTTAATGTTTACTGGAATAAGATAGCCATCATGGTTGCGCTCAAACCACTTGGCTGAAAGGCGCCTATTCACATTCGGATATAACTTTGAGTGTTTTCAATTCCATCAAACTTATCAAAGACCGGCATTTTGAATCTGGCAGGTAGTACCTCACAATCCCCATCATATAAACCTTCTTGTTCCAGCAAATAAGTGTCAACTCTCTGAGCCTTGCGTATTACCCTTTCCAGCTTATCTATCTTCTTGGTTAGTAGCCTCTCTTTCTCAGCTTTCTCCCTTTCCCTGTTGGCCTGTTGCGCATCAGTCCACTATGCATCTTGATCATCAAACCAATCTCCTTCCCCCCTAGAGGTGGGTCCATAACCGGCGGAATTACAGGCGGTGGTCGGCAATTCAGTGCTTCTATCATTCCCATCATACGGTTCATATTTTCGGCTTGCCGCCTCATTTACTCTTCTTGTTGTTCTACCAGTGTTCTCAACCCGGCTACTTCCTCGTTGTTCCTTTCTTCTGCCATTTCAGCGTCTTCTCTTCTTACTAACCTTGATGTGGGATCCCTAAACCAGGCTTGATTTGAACTTGATGCTATTTTTGCCCCTACAAAAAGGTTTAAATTTTTCCTTTTAAAAAACTTTTATTCGCATCCTTTTGTCACACATATATATATATATTGTTTTTAAAAGACCCTTGGTAAAAACTTTCTTTTATATGTCACACGGATGCAATGCATGTGTGTGTGTGTGTGTGTGCGCTTATTTTATATGCCAAACAAAATTCTAATCCTAACACATAAACACATAAGCACATAAGATCCACACCCATGTCAAGTGCGCCAACTTCTTTCTTTGTGCTCTTCACTACCCTCTCAAAGGTTGGATATTAAAAAAAAATCAAAATTTATTTGAAAAGCATTTCTTTAAATGATGAGAACTTTCAAAAATGATTCTCCGGGATTTTGAATCTTTTATTTAAAAATATGGATGTGAAAATATTTCTCAATAAAGATGATTGGGTTGAAATTTTGCTTTGAAATTCATTTGAAGAGCTTTTCTTCCAAAAATAATTCCCAAAGTTTTTGGATTTTTCCCTAGAAGATGATCATGTGAAAATATACCTTAACAGAGGTTAGTTTGGAGCTTTACTTGACCGAAAAACATTTTGGGATAAAGAATGGTGATTTATCAAAATCTTGTTTGCTCTCAAAAGTGGATTTTAAAACTTTTGGGTAGAAGGATCACAAGATCGGATTGTCACCGTACTTTTCTTGAATTTGGATGCATACAAGGTCAATGATGCTTATCTAACATGATATAAGAAGTATAGTCTTATAATCAAGGTTCGGCATGTTCTCCAAATGTCGTGGAACATGAGGAGAAATTCCTAAAAGGTGATTAAAAGATTATACATCTTTCATCAAGCAAGTATCGTCATCATCTCAAGTAATCCCTTTTGGGCATACAAAGCTCCCTAGCACATAAATCCTTATCAAGAATTGATTTCTTAAGATTTGAAAGGTTCTATGGAAGCTACTATGCAAAATCTAGGTTTTGGTCAAATAAGGGACCCTTGACACACACCCGATAGGATGCTCCATATACCAACACATGGTACGAGATCAAGGGTGAGCATACGGTCCCATGATTACTTGACCGACCGGGTTACCCCGAGCCTCCAAGGTCATAGTTTCATGCAATCGACTGGCGGGACTTGCAAGTGAAATGCAGTAGGCACAAAAAGATTAATTAATTTGATTAAAAGGATGTTTTTCAAGTCTAATCCTCGAGTGAACCCAGAATCAAGAAATTATGGTCTTCGAAACCAGAGATTCTGGGTTCGATCCCCAGTAGAGTAGCCAGATTGTGAATACCACATTTTTCTTACCCACAGCTTTTTAATTCTAACCATTTCTTTTTAAATTTCATACCAGTAGTCGCCACTTAATTTTAAAAGGAAAATAAAGAAATCATTTTAAAGCAAACTGATCTTTTAAGAAACCAGAGATTTTCTAGGTCCGGGGATTATGGAATGAGAGGGGAAGGAGCCCGTCGGACTAAAACACCCCATCTCATCCTATCTCGCGATAGGCCTATACTTAACATCTTTTTAATCGAATTAATAATCTAAGCATGTCCTCAACTAATACATATGTATAAATATACATTACAAAAGCATGTCTAAAAGGGTGTAAGATTGCAAGTGATAAAATATCATTAAAAAAAAACCACATAATTCAAGTAGCAAGCAATATGATATGCAAATACGGAACTCTAGAACTTACCCAGGATCCATGCCGTGAACATTAAACGTGCAATGCATACGAATGAAAGGAAATCCTAGAAAGAGAGTCTCTAATTCAAATATACAAATAAAGCAAGACTTATTTCTAAGGTGTCATTCATGGGGTCAAAAAATCAATAAAAATCATGAAATTAAAATAAACTAAAGAGTTCAAGAAATCATACCTTGATAGCGCTACAAAACAAAGGGTTAGTCGACATATTTTAAACAAAACACATCATTGAACTCCTATGTAACAAATCCTAACACAAGGTGAATTCTATTTTCAAGTATCAATCTGCATAAATGAGTGCACATGAACACACGAGTATGAATGAAATAAAAACATTTCATTGATTTGGATAATTTAGCCTCTGGTTTTAAGCATTAACTAATCACTATCAACACATAGTTTAAGCCTTAGGCCATGGAAAGATCATTGGGACCATTGTTTGCAAGATATATCAAAATCATGACAGAATTTTGAAAATTACTGAGAGCAGGTCAAAACTTTAAAGAAATAAAAAGCATGCTTCATGTTGTTTGATCCTGATGATTTTTGGACACAATATGCCTCTGTGTGTCTAGTTTCCATCCCAAAAAGATAATCAATGTTTCGACGGTTAGATCTCTGGAAATTAGACAAACACTAGACATCACTGAGGGACTTACAACTCTCTGTCCAGAGTTTTTGTATGATTTTCTAAAAATAGTAAATAAATTAGCAATGCTTTGGTCTTTTTAGGGTAGCTTCCTAACACATTAAAATATCTAGAAAAATTTATTTTGGGCCAAGAATACTTGATTAAGGTTCTGATCTGCTTATTTCAAAAGAGTATTACTATTCTGAAACTCTAGACAAATTGTAGTTGATCCACAAAACCTTTGACCAAACCACCCTAAACATGAAACTTTCTTAAAACAAAAATTATAGTGGTAGAACTTTGAGTTATAAACACTTTCCCGTTTGTTTCATTCAATTCCAACGGTCTGATATTGAACTAAAAACCATTGATCAAAGGTGGTCATTGAATTCACTGCACCGTTTGTTCAAGTTCAACTTAGTCGGTTAATTCCTACTACTAAACCATGAAGTTGGGCTTAATCCAAACTACATCTCCTACCATTTGATGGTCAATCACAATATATATGTGGTGTGTGATGAAATGAGGTTGGAAGAGATGTTTCAAAAATGTGAAAAAGGTCCTAGGTATCTAAATATTGTGATTGAGCTATTAATTAATTAGTTTAGAGTTTTACCTCTAAGTATCCTCAACTTCTTGGCTTCTTTAAGACCTTCCAAGTGATGATCAAACTCTTATTCCAACTCTACTACTCTTTTTCTATTTAGAAAATTTTGAAAGAGAATCAATATTGGGATGCTAACATTATAATCTTCCCTCCTTCAATAATGGGATATACACCTTCTATATATAGGCAATCATTAGGGGATCATTTTGGGAAATTCGCAGTCAAAACCCTAATTCCTGCCGCCTTTTGATGGTATAAACCAACCTACTTTTGGATAGACAGTCACAAAAATGCGGCACTCACTGGAGATGGAAGCAGCACTCACTGAATGCCGTATCGGCACTCACTGGCTGCCAGAGTGCACTCAATGAAAGTCGATGCGGCAGTATAACACCCGTATTTGTTTTATTGCTTTTGTATTTCATTTTCATGCATGATAATGTGATGTGGGGTGTCTGTGATAGAGGACCCTCTGAGAATTTGTTGATGAGTGTTTGGTGTTTGTGACGTCTCTCCGAGTGTGAGACGGTCACTGTGGAATACTTTAAATGTTTATCTAAAAATAAATGTTTACCAGTGTATTTCAATATCTGTATTATTTTCTATTTTAGAATATATTTCTGTTGTTAGATTTAGTATCCTGGTAAGGACGAATGAACACGCTATTAATTTGGTAGGCTAATTAGCAACTTCAGAAACGTCATGTAGAAATTCGCGTTTTAGCGACCATACGAAACTTAGTCAAAAATTTTTATAATTTTGAGTTTTCACTCGTAAAGCTATGAATAAGCTGTATAGAAAGTTTCAGAGACTGATTAGGAGTTTTGAAAACTCGTGGGAAGAGAAACGTAATTCCCGATAGTTTTGCCTATATATAGATAGAGATGACTTTAGATTTTTCATAAGTCTTAACCTAAAGTTCAAAAAGGGGGCCATAGGGGATTTTTGGAGCTTAGAGCTTTGCGACGCCAAACGACAACCTTCCGTCAGTCTGTTTTCTCCCATATTTCATATTCGAGCTCATCGAGGTAAGAGCTTCGTTTTGATATACGTTAGGGCTTGTTTGGCCATGTTTTCTGAAAAGTTGTTTTCTAGAATTTTTAGTAAAAGTTAAAAGATGGAATTTTGATCCTTAGGAATTGTACTAGACGGACTTCTACACGTTCTTTGTACACGGGTTTTCTTTGGATCCAAGTTTAAGAGCGTAAATCGGAGGTGAGTGATTCAACTATGTTTTTGGAATGGTTTCTTGACATGTATTCATGTTATGTTTGAATAGCATGTATTAATACTTAGAGATATCTTGTGTAGTTCATGTTTGGCATTTATATTGATAAGTAGGCCCAATAGCACGATGAAATGTTTTGATTACCGCGAGCATGGTGTTGTTTATTTAAGCATGTTAAGTTGCTTATTTGGGTCAGAAGGAGCACATGGTCACCGTGCCATTTTGTGGAACCGATATAGGCATTAAGGTCGCACGATTGAAGAGAAGAATCGTGGGTCTTACCCTTTCGCGTGGACTTATTGGCGAGGAGTCGCAGATTAGGAGTATGGACGGGCATGTGAGTCTCCCGCGACTAGTTTGAAATGTAGAGATGTGAATGCGGACATGTTTATCATTCATGTGCATATGTTGTTTTATTCACTAAGCGTTAGCTTAAACAAATCGAATATCTGTGGTTATTCAAATAACCATTTCAGGTGTTAATGCTGGCGAGGAATCGGAGAAGTGAGCATGTGGGTTTAGAGTTCACTTAGAAGGCAACCTGAATGTTGATCTTGTAGTTTTGGACCAATCGAAATGTTGCAATAAAGATTTGAATGTTTTAACTTATGTTTAACTTAGTATGTTGAAATGGACCTAAAGCATGGTAATAGTTAGTAACATATTGTAATTATACTTTGGTAATGTTTTATTATAGCTAGGATTACTTTGATGTGAGATTGGAGTGTGTGGTTAACACTTGGTTGTTTAAAAATCTTTTTGAAACTTGTTTTCTGCAGAATTGGGCTACTGTCCGGGGAGCAGTCGATTGGTCTAGTGTTCAGTCGACTGGACCATTGTGCCTGCTAGCTACTAATTTTTAATATGGCAAAAGCAGTCGATTGGGCCCTGCCTCAGTCGACTGGACCTCTGAAGGTTTATGTGTTCATTTTGTTTTTACTTGCTTCAGTCGACCGAAGGTGGAATTCAGTCGACTGAAAGTTAGAGGCCCCAGTCGACCGGACCCCAGTCTCTGTCGACTGGAGGATTTGTTGACCCTTTGTGAAAACTCTCTGCTTTCTTCAGTCGACTGAGGTGCTGACCCAGTCGACTGGACCCCTAGTTTTAAAATGTGTTTTGTTTTTCCGCTGCATGTGTTCTTCAAACTAAATTTTGGGAACGTTAATGAATTGGGTTAGCCTTGGTGGCGTGCCACAGGCTCCAGTTCCACTATTGTGGGACCGGGCTATGACATTTAGTGGTATCAGAGCATAAGTTTAGTGCCTTGGGAACGAGTGACATTATATGCTGAGTGACGTCGAGTGGAGTGTGTAATTGTGAAGATAATTGTTATCATGGTAGAAATGCTTCATGTGTTAGCATTTATTGATTGTAATGAACTGTGCACATATATCTATATTGTGGCATAGCATGCATGGTCATTATGCATTGAACTCAACAGGGGAATATTTGAAACATTATGGCTGATCTGCCGAGAGAATTGTCACCGCATTCGCGGATGGACCAAATAGTGAATATGGTGGGAAATTTCATACAAGCGGTAAGTGAAAGAGAACAGATGAACGTTCAGCCTTCACCAGTGGAAATTCGTTACATCAATGCACTACCGGTATCGCGGCCTCAACACACAATCGTGGAACAGTTTCATTAGCGGAAACCGACCTTGTATCATGGACAGGTTGACATAGACTTGGCCGATCATTGGATGATGGACATGGAAGGACATTTTTGTCAGGTAAAATGTACCGATGAGGAGAAAATTTTATATGCATCCGATACGTTGATGGGCGAAGCATTGGATTGGTGGGACAACGTACTTGAACAAGGGAAGCCGACCACGTGGGAAGCATTTAAAGAAGAATTCAACAAACGTTTCTTTCTGCAATCTGCGTATACTCAGAAACGCCAAGAGTTTGCAAGTCTGGTTCAGGGAGACATGACTGTGAGTGAGTATATATCCCATTACAATGCCTTGTTACGATTTGGGAAAACTACCGTTCCGACTGATAGGGATAAAGCTCGTAAGTTTGAGGAAGGACTTAGGGAGAATATCCATGGCCGTGTGGATATGTTACAACACCCGACCGTTTCTCTCATTGAGGAAGCTGCTCGTATTGCTGAGAAAAGTGTCGACAGATATCGACAGGGACAACAAGGGAAGAGAGCAAATGACAGTCCGGGTAAGAGTCAAGGGAATGCGAAGAAAGCATTCACGCAAGATTCGGGATCGCATATGGGTAACCAAGGAGGAAGTACATTCACGGGAGATTTGAGACCGTTCTGCCCGACATGTAACGTGCGACACAGGGGAACCTGCTATCAATTGACCACTTGCTACCTTTGTAAGAAACTGGGACATGTATCTAGGAATTGTCCTTTGAATGCGAATGTGACTTCACCGAACACTATCTCAAACATAAAGAGTTATAAACCAGAGATGAGGGGAAAATGTTTTGAATGTGGACAACCGGGACACATAGCTAAGAATTGCCCGAGTAAGAGACAACCGGGAATGAGTACCAGGGCATCGAGTGTGCCTAGCGGATCAAGAGTGGAACCTCGAGTGGATAAAGGGAAAGGAGTCGCACAACAATAAGGATGATATTTCCAGCTCAGGCCGGGGAATACGGATGATACCGTCGTATCAGGTATTCTTCCTATTTGTTCGTATCCTGCACGTATACTTATGGATTCTGGTTCAACGCATTCATTCGTATCACGTGATTTTGTTAAGCATTTAACTGTTAAGTCAGAACTGCTAGGATATGACTTGTGTGTATCATTGCCTAGTAGTGAACCCCTAGTTACTTCTTCGATATTCAAGTCATGTGAGATCAAGATAGGTGATAAAGTCTGGAGCGTTGATTTGATTCCGTTAACGGTGAATTACTTTGATGTTATCTTGGGTATGGATTGGTTGTCGGTTAATCAAGCCAGAATCGATTGTGAACAGAAATAGGTTAGTTTCTATCTATCAGGGCGAGAAGAGTTTACTTTTCAGGGTAAAGGAGTGATCGTACCGCCGTACTTGATATCGGCGATTCAAGCAAGTAAGATGTTCGGGTATCTTATGTTCAATTATCGACACGCGAGTTCTTGGACCACTAATAGAAGACATTTCAGTAGTTCAAGAATTTCCAGATGTTTTTCCCGATGAGTTACCTGACATATTGATTGAAAGAGAACTTGAGTTCACAATAGAAGTAGTACCATGGTCATAACAGACATCTAAAGCGCCGTGCCGAATGGCACCGATAGAGTTGAAAGAGTTAAAGGTTCAGTTACAAGAACAACTTGAGAAGGGTTTTATCTGACCGAGTGTCTCGCCGTGGGGAGCGCCAGACTTATTTGTGAATAAGACAGATGGAACAATACGTATGTGCATCGACTACCGAGAGTAGAATAAGTCGACCGTCAAGAAAAAGTATCCGTTGTCGCGAATAGATGACTTGTTTGATCAGTTACAAGGGGCTTAGGTATTTTCAAAGATCGACTTGAGATCCGGTTACCATCAGTTGAAAGTCAAAGAGGAAGATTTTGAGAAGACAGCTTTCAGGACTCAATATGGTCATTTTGAATTTTTGGTTATGCCATTTGGAGTGACTAATGCACCAATTACTTTCATGGACTCGATGAACCGTGTTTTCAAGGATTATTTAGATGAGTTTGTTATCGTGTTCATAGATGACATCCTAATCTACTCCAAAAGCGTAGAAGATCACGAGCATCATTTACAATTAGCTTTACAACGATTGCGTGAAAAGAGATTAATCGGCAAATTGAAGAAGTGTGAGTTTTGGTTGACCGAGATAGCTTTCCTTAGACATACTGTTGGCAAAAGGAATTTCTATAGACCCTCAGAAGATAGAAACAGTTACCAACTGGGTGAGACCAACGAATGTGACAGACATTAAAAGTTTCCTAGGATTAGCTGGGTATTATCGGAGATTTGTAAAAGACTTTTCGCGTAGAGCAATGCCGATGACACAGATAATGAGGAAAGATATTGTTTTTTGTTTGGAGTCCAGAATGTGAAGAAAGTTTTCAAGAGTTGAAGAGCCGACTAGTGAAAGCACCAATATTAGTCGTTCCATCAAGGACTGAATGATTTATTATTTACAGTGATGCTTCATATAGAGGTTTAGGTTGCGTTCTTATGCAAGGTGATAAAATCATTGCGTATGCATCGAGACAACTTAAACCGCACGAGAAGAATTATCCAACACATGATCTAGAATTGGCCGCCGTGATTTTTTGCATTAAAGATTTGGCGTCATTACCTATACGGGGAGAAATGTGAGATCGATACGGATCACAAGAGTTTGA
The DNA here is from genome assembly GCA_033977485.1 of Hydrangea macrophylla. Lineage (NCBI taxonomy): Eukaryota > Viridiplantae > Streptophyta > Magnoliopsida > Cornales > Hydrangeaceae > Hydrangea > Hydrangea macrophylla. Next base: position 14,266,998 of record CM066985.1, on the reverse strand, counting down.
AGTACCTGTTTACACAACGAGATTTGAACATGAGGCAAAGGAGATGGTTAGAGTTGATGAAGGACTATGACTTGCCAATTCAGTATCATCCGGGCAAAGCGAATGTCGTCGCCGATGCTCTTAGTCGCAAAGTACCAACCAACACCGCATCAGATTTGACTTCTCAGAAAGAATTGATACGAGATATGGAGAATTTGGAGCTTGAAGTGATACCGAGAATTGAAAGTGGCTTGATGTCGACGATGGTGGCACAACCACTCTTGATTCACGAGATCGCAGAGAAACAACTTCAAGATGTGGCTTTGAAGAAGATTTGTGATGAGATTCTACTGGGCAAACAACCGGGATTTACTTTTGAGAATGATGTTTTGAGATTGAGGGGTAGAATTTGTGTGCCTAACGAGAAGGAGTTGAAACGGAACATCCTAGAGGAAGCACACAATACGAAGTATACCGTTCATCCGGGAAGCACCAAGATGTATAGAGATTGGAAACATGTTTATTGGTGTCCGGGAATGAAGAGAGAAATAGCACGTTATGTTTCGCGTTGTACTAGTTGTCAATAAGTAAAGGCCGAATGCCAAGTACCCTCGGGATTGTTACAACCGTTACCAATAGCCGAGTGGAAATGGGAGCACATAACAATGAATTTTATTAGTGGGTTTCTGAGGTCGAAGAGATCGAACACTATTGTTTGGGTAATTGTTGATCGTTTGACGAAGTCGTCGCACTTCCTACCAATCCGAACAACTAAACCAATGACGTTAGCTAAGTTGTATATTCGCGAAATTGTGAGGCTACATGGTATCCCAGTTTTTATCATTTCGGATAGGGATAGTAGTTTTACATCAAAGTTTTGGAGAGCCTTGCAAGAAGCAATGGGTACCAAATTGCACTTTAGTACCGCTTTTTATCCTCAGACTGATAGCCAATTAGAGAGTGTAATCCAGATTTTGGAAGATATGCTTCGGTTATGTGTACTTGATTTCCAGGGTGATTGGGAAGATCACCTGCTGTTAATTGAGTTCGCATATAACAATAGTTTTCAGTCAAGTATTGAAATGGCTCCTTATGAAGCTTTATATGGTCGTGTATGTTGTTCACCAATTAGTTGGACAGAGGTGGGAGAAAGAAAGATTGAAGGGCCAAAAATTGTACAAGAAACGACGGATAAGATAAAGGTAATTAGACAACGGGAACTGACAACCCAGAGTAGGTATAAGAGTTATGCCAACAAGCGCAGACGACAGTTGGAATTCGATGTATGAGACTTGGTGTATTTGAAGGTGTCACCTTCAAAGGGAATAACTAGATTGGTAGATACGGGAAACTCAACCCGAGGTATGTAGGACCTTTTGAGATTATTGGGAGAGTTGGACCCGTAGCTTATCGTTTGAAATTTCCGAGTGAGTATGCTCAAGTACATAACGTGTTTCACGTGTCATTGTTACGTAAACACTTAGTGGAGGATAGAGATCAAGTTATGACTCTGATATCGAATGAGATTCAGAGTAATTTGAAATATGTTGTGTATCCGGTAGAGATCTTGGATCGGAAGGATCAAGTCTTACGGAATAACGTAATATTGAAAGTGAAAGTGTTATGGCGTAGCCAAACTACGGAAGATATGACGTGGGAAATAGAAGATGAGATGCGTACTCAGTATCCGCACCTTTTTGAGACATGAGGTATAAGTTTGGGGACAAACTTCTTTTAAGGGGGAGAGTATTATAACACCCGTATTTGTGTTATTGCTTTTGCATTTCATTTTTATGCATGATAATGTGATGTGGCGTGCCTTTTGGCATATGGTTGTGTGAGTTTTGACTCACGAGTCATTTTGGGGTGTCTGTGATAGAGGACCCTCTGAGAATTTGTTGATGAGTGTTTGGTGTTTGTGACGTCTCTCCGAGTGTGAGACGGTCACTATGGAATACTTTAAATGTTTATATGAAAATAAATTTTTACTTGCGTATTTCAATATCTGTATTATTTTCTGTTTTAGAATATATTTCTGTTGTTAGATTTAGTATCCTGGTGAGGACGAATGAACACACTATTAATTTGGTAGGCTAATTAGCAACTTCAGAAACGTCATGTAAAAATTCGCGTTTTAGCGACCAAACGAAAGTTAGTCGAAAACTTTTATAATTTTGAGTTTTCACTCGTAAAGCTATGAATAAGCTATGTAGAAAGTTTCAGAGACTGATCAGGAGTTTTGAAAACTCGTGGTGAGGTAAACGTAATTCCCGATAGTTTTGCCTATATATAGATAGAGATAACTTTAGATTTTTCATAAGTCTTAACCTAAAGTTCAAAAAGGGGGCCATAGGAGATTTTTAGAGCTTAGAGCTTTACGACGCCAAACGACGATCTTCCGTCAGTCTGTTTTCTCCCATATTTCATATTCGAGCTCCTCGAGGTAAGAGCTTCGTTTTGATATACGTTAGGGCTTGTTTGGCCAAGTTTTCTGAAAAGTTGTTTTCTAGAATTTTTCATAAAAGTTGATAAATGGAATTTTGATCCATAGGAATTGTACCAGACGGACTTCTACACGTGCTTTGTACACGGGTTTTCTTTGGATCGAAGTTTAAGAGCATAAATCAGAGGTAAGTGATTCAACTATGTTTTTGCAATGGTTTCTTGACATGTATTCATGTTATGTTTGAATAGCATGTATTAATACTTAGAGATATCTTGTGTAGTTCATGTTGGGCATTTATATTGATAAGTAGGCCTAATAGCATGATGCAATGTTTTGATTACCGCGAGCATGGTGATTTATTTGAGCATGTTAAGTTGTTTATTTGGGTCAGAAGGAGCACGTGGTCACCTTGCCATTTTGTGGAGCCGATATAGGCATTAAGGTCGCACGATTGAAGAGAAGAATCATGGGTCTTACCCTTTCGAGTGGACTTATTGGCGAGGAGTCGCGGATTGGGAGTATGGACGGGCACGTGAGTCTCCTGCGACTAGTATGAAATGTAGAGATGTGAATGCGGACATGTTTATCATTCATGTGCATTTGTTGTTTTATTCACTAAGCGTTAGCTTAAACAAATCGAATATCTGTGGTTATTCAAATAACCATTTCAGGTGTTAATGCTGGCGAGGAATCGGAGAAGTGAGCACGTGGGTTTAGAGTTCACTTAGAAGGCAACCTGAATGTTGATCTTGTAGTTTTGGAACAATAGAAATATTGTAATAAAGATTTGAATGTTTTAACTTATGTTTAACTTAGTATGTTGAAATTGCCCCAAAGCATGGTAATAGTTAGTAACATGTTGTAATTATACGTTGGTAATGTTTTATTATAGCTGGGATTACTTTGATGTTAGATTGGAATGTGTGGTTAACACTTGGTTGTTTAAAAAGCTTTTTGAAACTTGTTTTCTGCATATTTGGGCTGCTGTCAGGGAAGCAGTCGACTGGTCCAGTGTTCAATCGACTGGACCCTTGTGCCTGCTAGCTACTGCTTTTTAATATGGCAAAAGCAGTCGACTGGGCCTTGCCTCAGTGGACTGGACCTCTGAAGGTTTATGTGTTCATTTTATTTCTGCTTGCTTTAGTCGACCGAAGGGGGAATTTAGTCGACTGAAAGTTGGAGGCCCCAGTCGACCAGACCACAGTTTCAGTCGACTAGATGGTCTGTTAAACCTTTGTGAAAAGTCTCTCCTTTCTTCAGTCGACTGAGGTCCCGACCCAGTCGACTGGACCTCTAGTTTTAAAATATGTTTTGCTTTTCCGCTGCGTGTGTTCTTCAAACTAAATTTTGGGAACGTTAATGAATTGGGTTAGCCTCGGTGGCGTGCCACAGGCTCCGGTTCCGCTATTGTGGGACCGGGCTGTGACAGGCAATCACAGAATGCTGCAAACAACTCCTTGGACTGCTATTTTTTTTTATGAAACTTCAAATTTTACGGCACTTAGTGAAATTCGCGGCATTCACAGAGTGCCGTTCCGGCACTTTACAGAGTGCCATACGGCATCACATGACCGCCGCAGAACTTATCTATGTCGTTTTCTTCTATTTTTTCTTTTCCTCTCTTTTTCGTTTTGTTTTGAATTGAAAGAGGTTTCAGAAGAGCTTAAATGACCTTTGGAAGTCTTGGATTAGTCGGACGCTTGTCATCATCGAATCTTAGAGGTAGTACTCTCCTTAACTCGACGTTTGGTCAAAATCGGGGTGTCTACAACGTCCATCCTGATAGGATAGGTACATTCATTCACATGACTACTTGTGCTTGCGTATGTTTGCCCTTGCCCGAACTACATCTTGGTTTGATTCCTGAATGGATACGTTGGCAGCTCATCATTGAGCACAACCAGCATGAACCATTGCCGTGTGCCTGTTTTCTTTTGCAACGCATTTTGTTTGACCTAAATCCGATAGTTTGATCAAAGGCTTGTCCTTTTCACAAACTCCGATATTCAGTTATGACACGCGTTGCTCCACAAGCTCTGTCGAAGAGGGACAAACTGTAGACACCCTGATTTTGACCAAACATCAAATTAAGGGGAGCGTTACCTCCAAATCCGATGATGACAATGACTGATTAATCTAGGACTTCAAAAGGTGATTCATGCTCTTTTAAAGGCTCTGCAATTCAAACAAAAAAGAAAAAAGAAAAAAAAAGAAAGAATAGAAGGAAACAGCACATAGCGCATTTTGCATAAATCACAGGTTGCCGTTACGACACTCTCTGATTGCTGTACGGCAGTCAGCAAGTGCCGCAATGGCTTTCGCTGATTGTCGCAAAAATACACCAAATGCCACAAAAATTAGAATTCCAGAAAAGTTGGCAGTCCATGGAGTTGTCCACGGCATTCTTTGAATGCCGCATCGGCACTCACTAAATGCCGCTTCGGTAGTCATTGAGTGCCGATTCCATCTCCATTGAGTGCCGCTTCCATATCCATTGAGTGCCGCTTCCATCTCCATTGAGTGCCGCATTTTTGTATCTGTCAGATTTGATATAGTACATTTTGTACCTTCAAAAGGACATCCAAAATTAGGATTTTTACTACGACATTACCAAAATAACCCTCTAAAGTTTGCCTATATATAGGGGATGAATATCCCATTACAAGGGATTCCTTTTTTCCTAGTCTTTGATTCTAGAATTTCTATCTCTCTCTCATTTTTAGACTTGAATCTCATTTTGAACCTTCTTTAAACTTTGATAGTTAGAGATTCCAAAAGATGTTTAAGAAAACTAAAGGGTTGTAAGAGCTAGAAGAAGAGCTTGATTAGCCTTTGGAATATCTTAAAAAAACACCAAGAATTTGAGGATAGTTGGAGGTGATCCTCTAAATTTTAGTTATGTTTTCATTCTTTTGTTTCTTTCTTTCGTTTGGATCAATAATGCTTATGAACTTGAAGTAAACAAGTTTTCTAAGAGATTCCTTTGTGGATTTAGAGCATTTACTCTCTTGGTTTTTATCATACTTCTTCTTTTCATGCTTTTCTGTTGAGATTCATGGAGATCTTCAATATCTCTCTTGAATGCTTTTGAGTTTGATCTTTTGATTCCATGTAAGCTTATGCTTCACATGGGATCCAAGGTTTGATCATCATTTATAAGCAAGTAGATGGGTCCAAGTCCACACTTATGACTTGGATTCTCTAACTTAGAGGTTCATGGAATCTCCTTTATATTCCTTGAAAACTCATGAGTACTAATCATGTCTTGATCTCCAATGACCCTCAATAGAAAGGAGAGTTAGGTTTAGGACAAGCCAATATCCATGGCTTGGTTGATAGATGTGCAAAAGGATGACAAGTCTAATGGTGGAGCAGTGAATTCTTGAACCAGTTTTGATCAAGGATTTTTAATCAAATCATGATCCATTAGAATTAAATGAGATCACTTGGAATGAGTTCTCAACACAAAGATCTATAACTATAATTTTTTTTGGTAGGATCTCATGGATAACATGGTTTGGTCATAGGTTTTGTGAGACAACCATATTCTGTCCAGAGTTTCAGAACAGCAAATCAGTTTCAAAATAAGTAAATCAGAACCTTAATCAAACATTTTTTACCCTAAATAATATTTTATATGAAGTTTAATGTGTTAATAAGATCCCCTAAAACGATCAAAATGATTCTGATTTGTTTACTACTTTTAAAAAATTGTACAAAATCTCTGGACAGAGATTCGCAAATCTCTGAGTGACGTCTGGTTTTTACCTTTTTCCTAGAGATTGGACCGGTGATCTTTGCCTTTTCTTTTTGGGTTAAAAACAAGACTCGCAGAGGCACCTTGTGTCCAAAAATCATCAAGATCAAACCATGGATTTATGCTTTTCCTATTTTTCAAAGTTTGGTCTGCTCTCTGTAATTTTTAGAAATTTATGACAGATTTGACCAACTTTGTAAATAATGGTCCAAATGACTTTTCTATGACCTAGGGCTTAAACCATGTTTTAATAATGGCCAGTTAAACTTAAATACATTGGCTAAATGATCCAAATTAATGAATGATTCATAGCTTATTCGTATTCATGTTTCTATATCTATATGCATTCATCCATGTGATTTGATACTTGTAATTAGTATTACTTTTTTAGATTCAATTGCACTTGATTGAAAATAATTATCAATTCCTTGTGATCATGTTGGGACTATGCCACCTCTATATGGACAATACATTGGCTCCTAGTTGAGACATGTATATCTATAGAGATGTTGTGTTTCCAACTAATTGGAAGGAATCCATGATTATGTCAATTCTCATACTTGATAGATTTAAGCTAGAAGTTTAGGAATGTTATTTAAGATCATATCTTATCTAAAGCATGTGGACTAACCCTTTGTTTTGTAGCACTATTAAGGTATGATTCTTAAAACCCTTTTTAGCTTATTTAATTTCTTAATTTTATTAATCTTTCGACCTCATGTGTGGCACCTTAGAATTAAGATTTTCCTTATGTGTGTATATGTGATTAGAGACCTTTTATTAGGATTTCTACTTTTTGTATGCATTGCACATTTCAAAATCCTAGCTGGATCCCGTGTAAGTTTCCTAGTTCTCTATTTGTGCATCATCTTGTTTTGCTACTTGAATTATGTGGTTTATGAATGATATTTTATCATTTGCAATCTTACACCCTTTAGACATGCTTTTGTAATGTATATTTATACATATGTATTAGTTGAGGGTACATTTACATTAATAATTCGATTAAAAGGATGTTGAGTGAGGCCTATCGCGAGATAGGATGAGAGGGGGTGTTTTAGTCTGCCGGTCTCCTTCCCCTCTCATTCCATAATCCGCGGACCTAGAAATCTCTGGTTTCCAAAAAAAGTTCGGTTTGCTTTAAAAGGGTTTCTGAATTTTTGCTTTTAAAAATTAAGTGGCGACTCATGTTTCGTGTTTTGAAATTGAAAAGGATTTTGAAAAAGCAGTGGGTAGGAAAAATGTGATATCCACACACCTACTATTCATTCATTTATGCAGTGAAGAGAGTTTGAAAATCATGAACTTAGGAGGTGTCCGAACTATAGATGGCATGGCTTCTGTTTTACAGAATGACATTGAAGATGCTGTGGATCCACATCTTCAGCAGATTAGGAATGGAGCTGGTGGAGACGATAGCAATGAAGAGGTGAGCTTTTTTGGGGGGATTTGAGTTTCTCTCTGTTTTCTTTTCCCCTAAGTTGTTGGCTTCTTGGGTTGTTTTAATCTATAATATGCTTTTAGTTCTAAATATTGGTCGAATTGGGGAACAATTTTTGGATGATGTTATTAATGCTACATAAATCAAATGGTATTATTTATTAAGATGGTATATGGTTAGTTCATTGTAGATTTCCTATTAACTTTTCTCTAGTTAATGTGGTTCTCTGTCTGGGTGGATATCTATGCTATCTACAAGGTTGTTTTAATTCATTGTTTTAACCATCTAATCATTTGCAGGATTCAGATTTTGTTGCTGACAAGGATGATGGGGGCTCCCTTACTGATGACTCTGGGAGAGATGAGTCAGATGCTTGTCAGAGTGAATATGAGAAAGAGGTACATATTTCACTGTTTTGACTTGATCTGCCCTTCGTATAATATTTCTGTGAGATCATGAAATTAGCCTCACAAGGTTGACTAGTAACTTAGAAACCTTCCAAAATGGAATTAAAGAAAGAAGCTTCTGCCTCTAAGGCATCTCCAAATAGGAAAAGATCCAAAGATGGTGATGATGATGTTTCAAAGAAGAGGAAACAGAAGAAGAAAAAGGACCCAAATGCACCAAAGAGAGCAATGCTAGGTTTCATGTTCTTTTCCCAGACTAAAAGAGAGGTTGGTACATAGTCAATCAAATTTATGTCTGTTTATATTTATAATGCTTTCCTTTAAGGGAATTCTATTCATATTGAACTCCTAAATATGATTTAAGTATATGTATAGCTTGTGGGGGGGAGAAGGGAAGAATTAGGGATGATATGACCACTAGACCAAAAGGCTAAACTTGTAGGTAGGAGGGCCATATTAATACTTTATCTTGTTCCATAACACACAGGTCTCCACCATACTTCTGTAGTTGGTGGGATTCGAACCCTGGTGCTTTGATAACAATTAGGAACGGTCTGACCACTAGACCAAAAGGCTAACCTTGTGGGTAGGAGGACCATCATAATCCTTTATCTTGTTCCATAATGAATTTATGAAGCCATATTAATAACTATGCCAACATTGGTTGCTCATCATTACGATTCCCCTTACTTCTTTCCTAACTTTAATTCAATACTGATTTTCCCGCTCCAGAGCTTCCTACTTAATAATAGCGACCAGAATAGCTTACATCTAGCATCAAATTGCCTAATAGAAAGGGAATAACTTAGCCTAGTCGGAAGGAATCCAAGACTTCAGAGCTCAGTCAGAGGGCAGCGCACCATTCTATTAAAAGAATTGATTTGCATTTTATCTAGCATAATGGACCACTACTAGGAATTGTTAAACCTAGAGATAGGAAGATCGGACCATTCATTTCTCTTACAAAAACAAAATTGCTATAATGTTGACTGTATAATGTAAAGAAAAGCAACCCTAGAACTCAGTTCACAGATGTAGGGAGGATTCTTGGAAAGAGGTGGAAAAAGATGTCAGATTTTACCATTTTTGACAAACTACTTCCCTAAAACTGATGTACGATGACCCATTACTCATTGTCCTTAAAACCTATTTATGAAGGTGAAGAGAAAGAACCATATGAAGCGAAAGCTCGTGCAGATAAGAAACGGTACAAGGATGAAATCAGTGGCTACAAGAACCAACAAGCTATAAACTTAGATTCTGGGAATGAATCTGACAGTCCATAGATGTAGAAGATAGTTTCCATCTATTCCTAATCAATACATACATAATTTTAGGATGGCTATGGTGTTATGAATGTCTTTAGTGTTATATCCCATTTGCTAATAGAATTGTTACTTATTAAGTTAAAATGCGTATAGAAACATCGCAATTTTGTTTGCTAGGTGGAATGTTGTTTTAGTAATTTTAGCATGCTTTCTATATTTCATTTAGTAAACTATCCAATATCTAGTTATAGATATCTTTTCCATTTCCATCTTCTAGCTGTGACACGTACGATTTAGAGCCCGTTTATGATAGCTTTTTTTGGTGCCAACAATCACTTATAAGTGTTTCTTTAAAGAATATATTTTTGCTCACTCCAAAATTGCTCACCCTTTGCTCACCCTCCTCTCCCATTGGCTAATGCAGTGGGACCCAGGATTAAATGATAATTTATTAATGGTGTAAAGTATTGGGCTCCACTGCATTGACCAATGAAAAAAATGGTGCACAAAACTGGACTCTACTTTAAAAGTTGTGATTGTTTGGATTAGACTTTTCAAACTTAAAAATGTCTTATTAGAAAAGTGACTATTTTAAAAGCTAAATCAAATGGGTTCTCTAAGAGAGGAAGAAAAATTGATTCTCATGCAGCTGGCTGACATTCTGAAGAATGGTGTTTGAGGGTAAAATGTAAAACAAAAGAGGCCATTGAACCTTCAATACAAATTTAAAGCATGCATGTTTAGTAATGAGTGTTATATGTGTAATATATATGAGCATTCAATAAGGTGCAGAGAGTGTAACTAACTGTAGAAACCCATAATTTAATTAAGGGTATTGTGGTAATTGATGGTCAATGTGTGGACCCAATTTAAACATGTACATTTACATGCCTATCTTTTGGTCTTGTGGTATCACTTTGGTATTTGTTTTACCATATGGGTGAATATGTATGTAACATATTTGTGTGTGTGTGTATGTGTGTATGTGTGTGTGTTGGGTTTGTGCCCTCAAACCATTACTTTATGTATGAGATATTGGCATTTTAATATATGGATATCAGCTTTAATTTCATTGTGTATGTTTCTTTCATGAGATGATTGTTAATCCTTAAGTATCATAGTAAGTAATTTGTGTATGTATGAGATACATACAAGTGAGATACGAATTACTATTCTTTGATACTAAGAATTTGTCACTATGGATGATGAGACTGGATACCTCATCAGGTCTACATTGTAGCATGATTAACTACCATTGGATGGAGTGATTAATCTCAATCACTAGAGTATAACTCTCAGTCAATATGCTAGTGATTATAGTGTATTGACGAACCTGAGCTTCCCTATTTACACTTAAGACTGTCAACAATCGATAGGAACTCATAACTTGTATAAGGTATGTGTTCTCAATCTTGAGATGATTATGAACACAGACTATGGATATGGCTACTTTGCCTTACCAATCATTGAGGTCTTAAAGATCATCACTTGGGTATCATGGGTGTGTCATGTTCATAGGACTGTGAACATATGTTGTCAAGATAGAATCTACCCTCTGATAAAGAGTAAGCATTTCCTTGAGAATATCACCAAGTTAATTACTGAGAACTGCAGTCTGGTTGATAAGTAGTTATCAACATGTTTGGTGATCATGAGAGGTGAATGAGACTCAAGGAATATAAGAAGTAACCATGATTCAGGTTGACAGTAACTGTTTATCTGACTACCTGAATATGATTATGAATGATGAAGGTGGAGGGACTTTAGTATACCATACAATTCTTGTTATCGCCTTGAATATGTTCTTTTGTATTGGACTTCAGTTATCATTTTATAGTGGAGTAAACGTTAACTGATTAGTTGGTTAATTTGTTGAAAAAAGAGTTTTATCATTGGAATTAACAACTGGTCTGAGCCAACAATAAAGAACCTGGGAGGTCCCACTGTTAGCTCCGTTAGGATGCTTGGAAAGGCACAAGAGGATCTTGTCAAGATAGGTTCAATTGATCAAAGGAGTCTCAATCGATTGAAGGTAAATTCGATTCTGGGAATCTATAAATAGGGCAGCTGCATCCAAAAATAAGAGTTCATTGTTTTTAACATCCCTAAGCTGTAGAAACTATTTAGGGTTCCCAAACCTTCTCTAACCTCCCTATTAGAGATCCTACCATCTCTAGCCTCTCCGGGAAGCACTCACAGGAGACATAAGAGTGACGATAACCTAGTGGAGGCTGCTGCACCATCAACGAAGAAGAGAATCAGAATTGGGTTCCAGACCTGAGGTATAAACTCTTCTCCCTCTTGTGTATATGCATCTATAGAGTTAATAAGTAGTAGATCCAGGCTGTTTATTTGGATCTATAGATGCGTTTTGGAATACTAGTTTGATTTGCATGTTAGTATTTAGTGCTGTTTTGAAACTGCATCATCACTTATCTATTTCTGTAGCAGTTTTGCAGCAGAAAACAAATCTGTGATAAGATTAGATGCATGGCAATTTTGATCGATCGAACTTGTTTCGATCAATTAAAATTGTCTGTGTTCAATCGATCGAAAGTGTTTTGTTCTATCGAACCAATGGTGGTTTTGAGCGACCGAACAAGCTTCGATCGATCGAAACTGGTTATCTGTTCAGGTGTTTTTTACACAGTTTTAAAAGTTTTAAAATTGTTTACTTATTGTTCTAAAAAATTTTAATCAGTTTATGACAGAAAACTAGAGATGTTGTTTTATAGTTCTAATTACTTCTATAAAGTGTTTATGGTTTATGCGAATAAATTAGTAGTTCCAATGGTTATATATTTTGTTATATATGTGTGTGGTTATGTGTACAACTAACCCTCTTACAGCAAGGTAAGTCTACTATCTCCCATGGCACCAAGTCCTTTTAAATTCTGTATTTGAATGTTTGAGATTGGTGTATATTGTATTTATTTTGGTTTGGTTTTAAGGCATGTGTAAAGGTCGTTGCGACTTCAATTTTATGAATAGGAAAGTCGCACCGGTTTCTCTAGCCTTTTACTTTATTGTTGTTTTCTATTTCTAGATAAATTGTAAGCTTCGAAAGAAGCATATAACCAATGTAATAGAATTAGAAAATCCATAAAGATGGAGGAGCAAGTGGTAGTCCATGAAGATGGAACTGGAGGCGATCGAACCAAGAAGGGTGTTCTATGGAGATAGAGCCATGGGAGATAGAGGCATCGTTTGGATGTTTTTATTTCATTTCAGGTTTTTGTTTATGTGCTTAGTTTGTGATTGACGTTTTATACATTGTTGCTACTTGCATGCACGTAAAATAAGTTTTTAAAAATAAAATTCAAAAACTGTTTTAAGGCATTAGTAAACATTGGATGTTTATGGGCAATTTGTAGAAATAATTTTTCTAAAATCAAAATCCTTAATTATCAAAACTAGTGGGAGAGGGTCTTATTAATAACACCCACTATCTTCCACTAACGGTTCACTGCAAGATGAGTAATGCATTATGTGTCACCTCGCCAGGGGTGATTATTCCATACGGAGGTTATACTATTCATTGGTTACTATGAACTTCCTATGGATAGGATCAATTAGAAGTGTTAGAGGGTGACCACCATATGGAGGTGCTACTTGAGGCAGTTGTTATTGGATCCTAGTTAATGATGCACACTAGCTAAGCTATGGATAAGGTATCCCACACGAGGCATTATTCAAAAACATAGAGATCAAATAGGTTCAGGAGTCATAACTTGTTTTGCAAGAGTTGCGTAGCGGATAAGTCATAATCAATCAAAAGATCGAGTATTGACCGCCACACGGAGGCTTTGCTCTTTTATTTTGATTTTCCAGTAAATTTGTTTTAAAATTAGATTTTTAAGGATTCATTTATTTCAAATTGTCAAATTCTGATATCCATATATTATTTTGTCTGTTTGATTTTCAGTACTCATAATGTCTGGATCTACATTTAGTCCACTTACCACTGTACTCACTCAGAACAAGTTAACTGGAAATAACTACACTGAATGGAAACGTAATCTTGACATTATTTTAATGGTAGAGGATCACAGATATGTCCTCACCACCCCATGCCCTGAAGAACCCGCTGCAAATGCTTCGGCAACTGCTAGACGTGAGCTTGACAAATGGAAGAAATCGAATAGAATGGCCCATTGCTACTTTCTGGCCACTATAGCTGGTGTATTGCAACACCAATTCCAATCAAATGATTATGCCAGTGCTATTATCAAATCCCTAAAAGAAATGTTTGGGAAGCATGGCAGGCCTGCCTTACAAGTTACTATGAAAAAGATAATGACTGCGAAGATGTGGGAAGGAACTCTAGTCAAAGAACATATTTTAAAAATGATTGGTTATTTAAACGAACGTGAGACCTTGGGAGCCAACATCGATGCACAGACCAAGTTGATATGATCCTCAATTCACTATCGCTATGATTCACTCAATTTAAACTTAACTATAATATGAATCAAATGAATTTTTAATGAGTGAATTAATGAGTTCTTTACTAGCAGAAGAAGGGGTGATCAAACCTGGGGGGAACATTCTGAATATTGAGAAAAGCTCTTCATTCTCTCGATCCAAGAAATTAAAGAAGAAAGCTGGCATTGGTGGTCCAAGTGTTGGGCCAATCCCGAAGATTGCAATAATAGAAAAGGTAAGGGTAAGAGTAAGGGAAAGGTGGGTGGCCAAGGTAAAGGAAAGTGTTTTCAATGTGGTGATAAAGGCCACTAGAAGCTGAACTGTCTAGAATTCTTAGCTACAAGAGTTCAATGTATGATTGAATCACATGTGATTGAAGTAAGTTTTATAACGGATATTTTAAACACTTGGTGAATTGATTCTGGTGCGACTAACCATATCTGTAAATTGTTGTAGGGGTTCAGATCAATCAGGAAATGCAATGATTGGGAGATCGTGCTGACTTTGGAATCTAGCGCAACCATTTTCACAGTTGCAATAGGAGTAGTAGCTTTAGAATTCTTAGACAGTAAAGTTTTAATTTTATCATATGTACTTTAGATCCCTTCAATGAGACGTAATTTAATTTTAGTTTCAAATTGTTGAATAAAGGTTATTCTTTTCATTTCGAAACTGAAGTTGTGATCAAAAGAAATGGTTTCTTTCGTGTGTTCTGGTGTCAAATCAAATGGTTTGTATGTGAATACTCCAAACATTTCTGAAGATTCTTGTATGGAACTTTATAACTCAGTGGTAATTGTACTATCTAAAAGAAAGGAACCTTCCACTAATCCAACAATGCTTTGGCATATAAGGCTTGGCCATATCAATTAAATAGGATTGGCATACTAGTCAAAGAAAGGGTCTGCGAGTGTTGTTTAGAGGGTAAGATGACCAAAAGGCACTTTCCTGTGAAGGGCAATAGGACAAATGCGTTGTTGGAATCAAGTCATACTGATGTGTGTGGGCCAATAAATATTAGAACAAGGGGTGTGTAGGCACCCCGATTTTGACCAAACGTCGAATTAAGGAGAGTGTCACCTCCATACCCGATGATGACAAGGACCGAAAGATTCGAAGTGTTCCAAGCTCTTCAGAAAGTTCTCCAAATACTGTAAAATTTTCACAGGAAAAGAAATATCGGGTATTCAGGAGTAAAAACATCACATTTGGCAAAGATCCCCGAAAATAAGTTGTTTTGAAGAAAAAGGAGAAAAGTAAAAGACCTAAAAAGGGGAAGTTCAACAGAAATCGGCATACGCCGTACGGCAGTCACAGAATGTCGGACCGACACTTACTGAGTGCCGCCGACAATTTTTGACTGCCGTTTGCTTTAACAGTCCGTATTTTTTGGTACAATACGTACATGTATGCGGATAAAACAAAAAAAAATGGAAAAGCAATTTTGACTAAGACGTGGCAATCAGTATTTTTAAACGGCTCTCATTGGATACCGTGCGGCAGTCATTGACTGCCGTTGCGGTTGTTACGGAGTGCCGCACCGGCATCCACTGACTGCCGCAAATGCTTTTAACTGCCACCTTCTGCAGCAGTCTATTTCTTTTCAGGAAGTACTTATTGTACCACCAAATGAGATATTTACACCTATCTTTTACTCCGAATTCACTGAGAATACTTGGTATTTTTGTCTATAAAAGAAGAAGGATCTTCCTTGGGAGCACACACAAGAAATAACTACCACTACACTAACACATTTTTTAGAGAGAAGAGCTTGGAAGATCTTCAAAGGAGAGAAGCTTTGAGGATAGTTTGGAGGTGATCCTCTAACCACAGGTTGTTTTTCTTCATTCTTTTGAACTTCTAATCTTAAAACTACTTGGTCTTTTGATTAACCTTTTTTAGATGTTTTATTAGGAAACTTGCAAACTTTAATTGCCTTTTCTTTTAGTTCCTTCTTCTCTTCTTCTTTGTTTATACTTCTCTCTTGAGATTCTTGGAAGTCTTCCATACTTCACTTGAATCTCATGAGTTGGATCCCTTGATTCCATGTGAGCTTGTGCTCCACCATGAGAGTCAAGGTTGATCATCCTTTACATAAGAGCATGTAAATGAATCTAAACCCCCACCATGGTTTGGGATTCTTTAACATAAGGTTTCATGGAATCCCCTTCCATATTCCTTGAAAACCTATGGGTATTAGATATGTTTGTTTGTACTTCTCTCTTGAGATTCTTGAAGGCTCATGAGTTTTAGTCATATCTTCATCTCTAATGACCATCAAGTGGTAGGAGAAAGTAGTTTGAGTCTAAGTCCATCTCCATGGTTTAGATTCATTATCCTGAGATTTCATGAAGTCTATTCATACTTCATTTGAAATCTACAAATATAAAGGTCTTTAGCCTCCAATGACCATCAAATGGTAGGAGAAAATGGTTTAGTTTAAGTCCAACTTCATGGTTTAATAGTTAGGGTTAACAAATAAAAGTTGAACTTGACAATCAAACAGTGGGTTCATAAACCGGTTTTGATCAAAGATTTTTAGTTCAAAATCAGACCGTTGAAACTGAATGAAACCACTGTAATTTTTGTTTTAAGGAGATTTCATGTTTAAATTGGTTTGGTCATGAGTTTTGTAAAGTCACTACAATCTGCCCAGAGTTTCAGAACAGTAACACTCTTTTGAAATAAATAAATCAAAACCTTAATAAAGTATTTGTGACCCAAACTAATTGTTTCTAAGTAGATTAATGTGTTAGGAAGTCACCCTAAAAAGAACAAAGCATTTCTGATCATTTTGCTATTTTTAGAAAATCGTACAAGAACTCTGGACAGAAGGTTGTAGAATGCTGTGTGATGTCTGGATTTTGTCCGATTCCCGGAGATCCAACCGTTGAAACTTTGATTTCTCTTTTGGGTTAAAAACTAGACACACAGAGGCATCTTGTGTCCAAAATTCATCAAGATCAAACCACGGGAACAATGCTTTTTATTTCTTTAAAGTTATGATCTGTTCTCAGCAATTTTCAGAATTCTGCAATAGTTTTAATCAATCTTGTGAATAATGGCTTATATGATATTTTCATGAGTTACGGGTCAAACCATGTTTCAATAATAATTAGTTAAGCTTGAATTCAAAGTTTAAGTGATCTAAATCACCGAGTATTTCACAATTTATTCTTGTTCATGTACATATTCATCCATATGGCTTGATACTTGTAACTAGGACTTAGTTGCTTTAGATTTAATTATATTTGATAGATTTAAGCTAGAAATTTAGAATTGTTATTTCTAACTTCATATCTTGCATACCATGTGGACTAACCCTTTGTTTTGCAGCGCTATTAAGGCATGTCCAGCCAGTCGATTGCACGGAACTATGACCTTGGAGGCTCGGGGCAACCCGGTCGATCAAGTCATCTTGGGACTGTGTGATCACCCTTGATCTCGTACCGTGATTTGATATATTAAGCATCGTATCGGATGTGTGTCAAGGGTCCCTTATTTGACCAAAACCCAGCTTTTACATAGTAGTTTCTATAGAACCTTTCAATCTTAGGAAATCAACTCTTGATTAGGATTATATGCTAGGAAGTTTTGTATGCCCGGAAGTGATTACTTGAGATGATGACGATACTTGCTTGATGAAAGATGTATAATCTTTTAATCACCTTTTAGCAATTTCTCCTCATGTTCCACGACATTTGGAGAACATGCCGAACCCTGATTATAAGATTATACTTCTTATATCATGTTTATCTAAGCATCATTGACCTTGTATGTATCCAAATTCATGGAAAGTACGGTGACAATCCGGTCATGTGATTCCCCTACCCAAAGATTTTTTTTAAAGTAAACAAATTTTTTTCCAAGGTTTTCGATCACCCTTTCAAAAAAATTCTTTTTCTCCTTTCAATTAAAATTCCCAAACTAACCTTTGTTAAGGCATATTTCACTTGATCATCTTCAAAAGAAAAATTTGAAAATCCTTGAAATTGTTTTTGTAGAAGAATGTTTAACATCCTCATCTCAAAAAGCATTCTCAAGCATTGTTTTCAAAATCTTTTTACCATCCAAGGAAAGCTTTTCAAATGAATTTTGAAAAATTTTGAATATCCAACCTCTGAGAGGGTAGTGAGATCACAATGAAAGGAGAAGTTAGCGTACTTGACATGGGTGAGGATTTTATGTGCTTATATGTCTATATGTTAGGATTAGGATTTTCTTTTCTTTGGCATATAGAATAGGCACACACACATGCATTGCATCCGCGCGGCATATAAAAAGGAAAGTTTTTTAATGTCTTTATGTGATAAAAGGAAGATCAAAAGTTTTTAAAAAGAAAATTTCAAAATTTGTTGTAGGAGCGAAAATAGCATCAACGTCAAATCAAGTGTGGTTTAGGGATCCCACGACAAGGTTGGTAAGAAGAGAATACGCTGACATGGCCGAATAAAGAAACAACGAAGAAATAGCCGTGTTAAGGACACTGGTAGAACAAGCAGAGCAAATGAGGCGTCAGGCTGAAAACATGAACAACATGATGGGAGGAGGAGATTGGTTTGACGATCAGGAGGCACAATGGGCTGATATGCTACAAGCCAATAGGGAAAGGGAGAAAGCTGAGAAAGAGAAGTCACTGACCAAGAAAATAGAGAAGTTGGAAAGGGTGATGCGCAAAGCTCAGGGAGTTGATACCTATCTGATGGAATTAGAAGGGGTGTATAATGGAGAACGTAAGACACTGCCTGTCGGGTTTAAGATGCCAATTTTTGACAAGTTTGATGGGACCAGGAATCCTCGCAGTCATGTAAGGATGTGTATTGGAGCTTTCCAACCAAGTGGGCTGAGCACAACCATGATGGCGGTCCTCTTCCAACAGACTTTGACCGGGGCTGCTTTATCATGGTATCTTACTCTCGAACCAAGCAAGACCAGGGTGTGGGAGGAAGTGATCAAAGCATTTGTGGCACAGTACAAGTATAATCAAGATTTAGATGTCACTGTCCGAGATTTGGAGACCACTAGGCAAGAGAACAAAGAATCATTCACCGAATACCTAAGCAGATGGAGGGGAAAAGCAGCTAAGATGGTACAAAGGCCGTCTGAGAAGGACCAGATCTGAATGCTAATGAAGAATTTACAGCCAGTGTATCAAGAAAAGATGAGATTTCAGTCAATCAACACCTTCGCCGAGGTTTTCGACGTTGGGACAAGGATAGAGGATGCAATCCAAGAAGGGGTAATTAAGAAAGAGGAGCAACCAAACCGGTATAGGAGACCAAACTATGGGTCCAACGGAGGGCAAACAGGGGGTCACTCCGGTCCCACCGACGTCAATGCACTAAACGTGCCAGAGAGGAAGTTTGACATAACACCAAAGAGAGGAGGAGACAAAGCACCAAGAAAATTCTCAGATCTAGGAGTATCACTATCAATTGCCCTTGACAGGCTGTTAGCAAAGGGGCATCTCCGTGAGTTGGAACCTCGACCTCTACCAAGTCCGCTTCCCCCAAATTTCCATGGAGACCTCTTTTACAAATTTCATCAGCAGAAGGGTCACTCAACGGATCGGTGTATGAGATTAAGGCACGAAATCCAGGACCTCATTGATAACAAAGTAATTTCATAACCACCTGCTAAAGCTCCAAATGTTACCAAAAATCCGCTTCTGAATCATCAAGCTGTGCCACCACCGCAGGGACTTTATCTCTTGGGGGTAGAAGAAGCAACCTTCGATCTGTCCAGGCTAATTACTAAGGTCGGGACACCAAGAAAGCCATACCAGCTACCTAAGTATTCGACAATCTGTGCTTTGGAGGATCAGCCGAAGAAGAGTGAAATAGGACAGTCGGACTGGTGGGTTCAAGGGCGTAACAGTCAAGACGTGAGCCAAGTAGAAGATGATCTTTGGTACGAGAGCGACAAGGAAACAGAGATGGTGGAGGGTACTTTGAAAGTTGATCCAGAAGTCGACAATCTGTGGGCAAGGGAAGAAGTCAGTCATTTAACCCGATCGGGCGGGCACTTTAAACCGTATGAGCTAGAGGAAGATCATCCGGGGAGTGAATTAGACAAAGGAAAAGGGAAAATGAACGAAGAAGAGGAAGAAGATAGGGTTCTTAGGCAGATGAAGAAAACTCAGGCCAATATCACCATTTGGGGGTTGCTGATAGCATCAAAACGCCACAGACAGGCAGTGTTAGACGCCCTAAACCAATCTGATGTTCCCATCAACACGACACCAGAAGATATTGTGGGAATGATTGGCAGATTCCCGACCTTGGCTATCACCTTTTCCCCGGAGGACGCATACTCAACAAGCCATTGTACGTCACTGTCGAATGTTTGGGGAACATCGTACCCGCCTGTCTCGTTGACAACGGGTCTCCTCTAAATGTATGTCCCTTCCGAATAGCCAAACGGATGGGTTTAGATGAATTGTCCTTCGTGGCATCCCTACAAAAGGTCAGGGCATATGACAACGCTCAGAGAGCAGTCATGGGTATCATCTCTCTTAACCTCGTCATCGGACCAGTGGATAAACAAGCCGAATTTCAAATCATTGATATCCCTGCCTCTTTTAATTTATTGCTAGGGAGGCCATGGTTGGATAGCTTGGGTGCCATACTGTCCACCATTCATCAAAAGATCAAATGTGTTTGGAAGGGCAAGGTCTGTGATATTCTCGGGGACAGCTGGGTTCGTTCGTCCGAAGCATCATCAAGCTCACCGATTCTAGAATTACAGCTACAAGATGAAGAGGCAAATGTGGGGGGGTTCGAGTTCGTCGGCATGATTGAAGAGGAAAACCCGAAAGAATTACTGTCACTGTACTTTGACCAATACGCAAGCCCATTGGTCACGGGGATCATGAAGAAAATGGGTTTCTTTCCAGGATTAGGGTTGGGAAAGAACCACCAAGGCCTGCCGGAGTTTCCAAAAATCCCCACTCAGACTCATACTCATGGTCTGGGGTACCAACCACCCAAGAAAGGGCAAAAAGAAAAGAAGAAAGCCGCCGATGCGCCATTGGACCCTTACTTAAAGACGCTCAATGGATATTTTATGAAGGAAGGAGAGGATTTCCCCTTTTGTGCCTTCCCAGAGCCATGGGTGGACCAGAAAGATAAACATTTGAAGCCAGGGTTCGAGATCTTCTTTTCTCACGAGTTTTCTGCATATGAAGATCCATACTTGCAGCTGCCTGTCAAGATGGTCACTGCCAAGGATTGGATTGGTGAGCTAGATGGCTCTGTCATGAAAGATATATTGGGCGAAGGGAGCACCGAGGTTATGAAAACGGATCATGGAAAGGCCAAGGGTGAATACGTTGAAGGTCTGGTGGAGGAGGCAGCCGAGAGTGAGGAAGATGGGGAAGATTAGAGGGAGACCGACAAAGGAAGGGCCGAGAAAGAAGAGATGGAGGAAATTACCAAGATAAGGGATCTGGAAGAATGCTTCATCACTATCTGGGAAGAGAGAACAAGAAAGAATGGGTTTTTGAGTTTAGTCATAGGTATCCCCCACACCCAGAGTCTATAATGGCCCAAATGAGGCATCTTTCAATTTCCATGTCTGTTGTAATCACTCCAAAGAAAATCAATGAAAGTATGACTGATTCTGCCTACTCGAACGCGCTTAATGAATGTGATGAATGTAATGATCATGAAATACCCATTGAATTACAAAAATTAATTGAAAAAGAAAAAGAATCTGCGTGTAAAATCATTGAGGACACTCTAACAATTAATCTAGGAAATGAAAATAATCCTCAAAATATCTTTATCGGCTCTACACTTGGCAAAGCAGAAAGCAAAGAATTAATCAAGATATTAAATGAATTCAAAGATGTTTTTGCATGGTCTTATAATGATATGCCAGGCATTGATCCAGGGATAGTCCAACACCACATCCCCATTTTCCCAAATTCTAAATCAGTAAAACAAAAATTGAGGCGAATGAGGCCTGAATGGGCACTCAAAGTCAAAGAGGAGGTTGAAAAGCAGTTAAGAGCCGAGTTCTTAATGGTCACCGAGTATCCAGAATGGATCGCCAACATAGTGCTTGTCCCAAAAAAGGATGGTCGTGTTTGGGTTTGCGTTGATTTTCGAGACCTAAACAAAGCAAGCCCTAAAGACGATTTCCCTTTACCGCAGATAACGCCTCCAGACATGAGCTTCTGTCCTTTATGGATGGATTCTCCGGCTATAACCAGATCCTGATGGCACCGGAAGATAGAGAGAAAACCACTTTTATCACGCCATGGGGAACATACTGCTATAGGGTGATGCCATTTGGGCTCAAGAATGCAGGAGCAACATATCGGCGGGCTGCTACCACGTTATTGCATGACATGATCCATAAAGAGGTGGAAGTGTATGTGGACGATATGATTGTGAAATATAAGGAGAGGAGAGGTCACTTGGAGGCTCTGAGGAAATTCTTCAGGAGGTTAAGAGAATTTAGGATGAGATTAAACCCACAGAAATGTACCTTCGGAGTCACCACAGGAAAATTGTTAGGGTTCCTTATTACTCAGAGGGGAATCGAAGTAGACCCGACCAAGATAAAAGACATAGTCGAAATGCAGCCACCCAAGAATGAAAAAGAACTGAGGGGGTTCCTGGGTAGAATACAATTCATAAGCCGTTTTATCTCAAAGCTCACCATGACCCGCAACCCGCTATTTAAATTACTCAGAAAAGGAGAGAAGTTCGAGTGGGATACCTTGTGCCAGAAAGCCTTCGATAAGATTAAAACTTACCTCCAAAACCCAACTGTCCTGTCACCACGTTCACCCGGAAGGCCTCTGCTGCTGTACCATTCTGTGACTGAGGATTCAATGGGATGCATGTTGGCCCAAGAAGGAGAAGAAGGACACGTAGAAAAGGCCATTTATTATTTGACTAAAAGGATGATCGGATACGAGTTGAAGTACTCACCCTTAGAGAAGGCATGTTGGGCCTTAGTCTGGTGTACCCGTCGCCTTAGGCATTATATGTTAGCCTTCCCAGTGATCTTAATCTCCCGAATGGATCCGCTCAAATACCTGTTTGAAAAACCCGCCTTGACCAGTAGAATTTCCCGATGGACCATGATGCTAGCCGAGTTTGATATCAGATATGTCACCTCCAAATCTGTCAAAGGAAGAGCCATCGCCAAGTACCTAGCTAACTTCTCCATGGAAACTAGGGAGAAAGGAGAATTCAAGTTTCCTGATGAAGGAGTGATGGAGGTAAGGGAGGATTTGTGGAAGATGTATTTCGATGGGGACACCAATCAATTAGGCTACGGAGTCGGGGTCATCCTTGTAGCACCTGATGGAACCCCTACCCCATTGGCCGTCAAGCTTAAATACAACTCAACCAATAACACAGCAGAGTACAAGGCATGCATAGGGGAATGGAGGCGGCGTTGGCCTTGAAAGTTGAAAAAGTTGATGTGTTCGAAGATTCCAATTTGATCATATCCCAAGTGCGGGGAGATTGGAGGGTGAAACACGAAAAGCTGAGGCCATACCATGACTATTTGGAGAGTTTGAAAGAACAATTCAAGAAGATATCATTCTACTACCTTCCCCAGGAGGAAAACGAATTGGCCGATTCCCTGGCAACACTGGCATCAATGATATAGATCCCCTCCGGGGTCACGATGGTCCCATTATCCATAGAGGTCCGAAATGAACCCTCATTTGAGACAGTCACGGCCATAGAAGACGAGGGGGAAATACCGTAGTATGTGGATGTATGGAATTTCATTAAAAAAGGGGAATACCCCGAAGGAGCCTCAGAAAAGGACAGAAAGGCGATTCAACAATTCGCCGCTCAATTTGTGATTTATGCAGATAAGCTATGGATGAAATCCTACACCGGGTATAATCTGGAGTGCCTATATGGGAAAGAAGCTAAGAGAATGATGGAGAAAATACATGAGGGAGTATGTGGACCCCATATGAATGGGCACGTCCTGGCAAAGAAGATCATCCGACAGGGGTATTATTGGACGACCTTGGACAAAGACTGTTGTGAATATGTTAGAAGGTGTCACAAGTGTCAGATTCATGCAAATCTAATGCACACCCCACCGTCACAGCTCTATAACATGACCACCCCTTGGACATTTTCTGTATAGGGGATTGATATCATTGGTGAGATAGTTCCGAAGGCTTCCAATGGGCACCGATACATAATCGTGGCAATCGATTACTTTACCAAATGGGTAGAGGCAGCCTCGTACGCGACTTTGAAAGCCAAAGACGTGGTGAGTTTCATCGAGAAAAACATAATCTGCAGGTATGGGGTCCCGAATGAATTTATCTCCGATCATGGCAGTCATTTCCAAGTAGAGGTTATCCCGCTCTTAAAAAAGTACAAGATCACTCGCCATCAGTCATCCCCGTATAGGCCTAAAACGAATGGAGCAGTAGAAGCAGCGAATAAGAATGTTAAAGCAAACTTGGAAAAAACGACGGATACATACAAGGATTGGCATAAGAATCTGTCATTTGCACTGTGGGGGTACCGGACCTCTGTAAGGACTCCTATAGGAGCTACACCTTATTCGCTGGTTTACGGCATGGAGGCCGTTCTCCCAGTCGAAGTAGAAATACCCTCTCTTAGGGTTTTGGCAGAGTGTGAGATCACTGAATTGGAATGGATACGAGGACGGTATGAGGAGTTGATGTTGCTCGAAGAGAAGAGATTGGCCGCAATAAACCATACTCGTGGATATCAGAAGAGAATAGCTCGTGCTTTCAACAAAAATGTCTGCCCAAGGAAGCTTGCTGAGGGTGACCTAGTCCTCAAAGAACTGAAAGTGCCCATTTATGACCCCAGATGAAAATTCAAACCCAACTGGGTCGGGCCGTACATCATAAATACTCTCCTCTCTGGAGGGGCGGCCTATCTCATGGACCTGGACGGGGTTGAATTTTAGCAACCGATTAACCTCGATCGCCTCAAGAAATACTTTGCTTGGAACCGTTTCTTTCAAAGCCTCCTACCTCGATGAACTGCGCTCGACCTGATTCTCGCTAGGGGATACGTAGGCAACCTACTTTGTTCGGTCATTAAAAAAAAAAAAAAACAAAACCTGTGCTAAACTAGGGGCAAACTGGCGTTTGCCCAGAACCACTTCGAAGCCCCAAAACCAGGGGCAAACTTCGTTTGTTATCCGAAGAACCCAGATATTTACCTAAAACCCATCTCTGGATATCCTGGCTATCAAAATGAGTACTATAAAAAAACATATGAGAATTCATGGTATAGAAAGAGTAAAGCTTTAAGCAAAACACAAAGCAAAGTAAAGAGCCAAGAAAAGACATTGAAAGGAGAATTTTTCATAAAAGATTAATCGAAGGAGTGAACACTTTGATTAAACATGTTAGAACTTTCCTAAAGATGTCAACACTTCTTGAAGAGAAAAATAAGGGAAATCACATTCAAGAGCATAAAAGGATAGGCAGAACTTGTCGGAAATTTTTAAGAGCTTTGTCCTGTTTGTCTTACTTTCATCAATGCAAGCCTGTCTCTAGATCAGTGTTTGAATCTGAAAAAGGTACTCAGCTGTGGGCACAATCGAAGCCGGGATTCTCCAGAAAGGAGCTGAAACTCTGCTATGCCAAGCCCCGATAAAAGCCTTCACAACAGAAGGGTGCAAAGTAGACCCCCAAGTAAAATCAACTATAAGAGTCTCATTAATGTCCTGCAAGAGCCCGAACAGGCGGACCCCCCGATCGGGACTGTAGAAAGTAGTAGCATGCAAGCCCGACAGCCAGATGCCAGGTCGCCCAGGAAGACGTACAACAATAGAGCGATGAATCCACTGCGGACAGATCCAACAGATATCACTGGAAGAGAGGCCCTGGAGCCAACTGAGCCATGCATCGACAGAGTGAAATAAGCTGTGAATCTCCATACGATCGTAAGGAAGTGACCCGCGAAGATGGGAAGGGTGTATAAAGAGGTCCAAATGCTCCATGAGCCAAATCTGCAGAACAAAAGGTGCCCCGGCAGATAATATGGCCCCGGTAGAATGAGCATGATCCACTGCTATCAGAGTCTCGCCGAGAACCAGCATGACTGTACTCTTCATCTCTCTCAAATCGCAGGCAATGGGTATGAGAATGTCGGAGGACGACTGAAAGAGAAAGTAAGAAAGCATAGCAATTGATAGGGCGCTACGTCGTATAACTAGATACCCGCTGTCGTAAGGATCCCCAATGAGAGCATAAACCGAGGAAAGGCGCTCAAAGTTGACCTGTCTATCTTGAATGAAAGAGCCCGCGGCACTGCGGGATTTATGGAGAAGAGCCGCCAAGTCCTGAACATACCTGGCTTGCACCGGAAGAATAGTCAGATCCGCGGAAGGGTCAGTATGAAGGATAGCACTAAACTCTTTAAACAAAGGATAAATCTCTTGATGACTGAAACGGAAGACGTGGAGCGAAGGATCCCAACATCGGGCAGCGGCTCGAAGGAAACTTTCGTTTAGAATCATTCGTCGGAAGGAGAAGAGGTCGTTTAGGTTGAAACACTCAAAGTTGAGCTTATCGATACCGGAGAGGGTATCCATCCACGGGAAAAGGATTTGAGAGCTAACGGGGGCCATTTGAGAGAGGGGAGAATGAAAGAAGGTAGTGTTTTACAGAGTTTTGAAGAAAAGAGGGTATAAATGGAGGTAGATCTGCCTAGAGGTAGGGCGGCATTCAGTAAAGTAGAACGGCACTCGACGAAGTGCCGCGCGACAGTCCGTGAGTGCCGTTGCGGCATTTGCTGACTGACGCTGCGGCATTCACCGAGTGCCGTTGAGACCTAACCGAGTGCCGTTCTGAGTTTTTTGTTGACCAGTGTCTGTTTATAACACTTTCAGCCCACCTGAAAACAGAAAACTAAATAGAGAACAATAAAAAGTGCGCTTCTTGCAGCACGTCCAACAAAGACCAAGCCATGATCGCATACATTCATTCATTTCATTTACTTTCATTTCGCGATAAGAAAAAGAGATCGAAGCATTCAAAATTAAAATAAAGAAGAGACCAAGCTATGGTCCAATATACGGCAGGCAAGAGAAAATGTAAAAGAGGGTTCAGCATAATATAAGGACCAAGCTATGGTCACGCATACGGTGAATGAGCATAATGAAAAGCAGAAAATGTAAAAGACATCCAAGTGCCTATCCTACCAGCTATCCTAAAGCTGCCATCAAAATAAAGTGTATGTGTATATACAGTCATCTGAATAAAATATATATCCTCCCGGAACACTCAAAAGTAAAGAGTAAGGAAGAAAGCGAGATCAGCCTCGACCCCGGCCTCGAGCCTGACAGGTCACACGCCCGAAGGGCTCCTCCTCTGACTCAGTCCCGCTCCCGCCGCCCCTGCCTCTACCTCCATTGCTGCCTCCGCCGCTGCCTCCACCGCTACCGCCACCCCGCCCCATACCTCGTCCGACACCACCGTCTCCAGGGACGTCACTGATAGGAATGCCAAACTGCTGGAGCTGCTGCTGAAGCTGCCCCACCTGCTGAGACAAGACCCTGATCTCCTCCGCCTGAGAAAGAAGGGAAGAATCCGAAATAAAGAAGTGTTGGAAGAACAAATGGGATTTTGAGAATAAAGGTGAAGATAATACCTGAGCCCTCAGCTGAGCCGCGACAGTCGCTCGAGCTCCCTCAGCCTAAGACCAGCAACCAGGAAACAAGAATAAGAGTTGATAAAAATAACCCAAGTTAAAGTTAAAAGCTGGAATAAGTTTCTTACCATCCACTCTTGTCCAAGAACCCACTGCCGCACATTGTGGGCGTACGCAAGCCCTCCTCCGCATAAGCACGAGGGACGACATCGTAATGAAGAGGAATAGTGGGGACCCCCTGGGAGAGTCGGGGAATCGTCGTAAAAAATGGCTCACCAAACGAGACGGTAGACATGGTCCAATCCCACTCGGGTAAGGTGGGAGGACGAGTAGCGGCAGGGACGGGCTGTAAACAAGATATAAGCATAAATAAAGATTAAAAGGAAACTCATGAAAGATTGAAGGAATCTTGTATTCACCCGAGTCACTTCCATCAGAGGAAAGTTCGGCATCGGCTTAGCAGCACGGAAAGCTGCGTATCCTGTGGGAGGCTCCAAGAAACTGTGAATACCCGAGCCAGCCAGAGCAGCCGTGAGCTCCCTACCCTGAAGCGTATATGTGGCTCTCATAGAAACTGGAGGAGGGTATGGCACGAAAAATCCTGGAGCCGCCAGTGACTGCCTAGTAACCCTCTCTCCCAAATACCACGCCTGGGCCTCCGGCCCATCCATAAGCCGCCTCATCGGATCCCATCCGCCCGATGCCTGAATCCTCCTAGAAGCCTCGGGAAGCACCTTGAGCCATGGCTGCCAGCGAACGTGCTGCTCCCTCAGGTTCGTCAGGAAGTTCCTGAACAAAATAAAATCATGCGCCCCAGTCTTCCGCCCAACCCTGCCCTTCGCCCATTTCAGCCCCTAGGGCATGATGAGGGCGTCGGCATCACGTGTCTCGGGGGACATCATGCGAAAGTACTCGTGGGACCAAATCTGCAATAGAAAAAAAAGGGAAAGAGGTCATGAGTCTCACAGTTTAAATAATCGTTCGAAAGCATAATAAATATTGAAATGGAAATAAAAAGAAAGGACGTACCTCCCACGCCCTCTAAAAATCGCCAGTAGAAGCCGGCCTGTCCTGGGAGATCTCTCCCGTGTGCTTGTACAGGATGGCTAATCCTGCACTAGCCCAGTCGTACTCGTGTATCTAGTCCATGCGCTCCAAAGAGGATACCATGGTGACGGAGAACCAATTGCCCTTGGTGCTCAACAGGGAGCACCCTAGAATATACATCATGAAGCCCTGAAATGTTTCCATGAACCACTTAGCTGTGACCAAGGGCTCCTCCGGAACCGCTCCAAGCAACGCCTCCACCTGGTCCCACTCTCTGGTCGCATCCAAGTACCGTAAGGGCTCTCCCCCGAATGGAATCCCTGTAATCATGCTGAAATCCAGGGGAGTCATCGTCATCTCCCCAAAATCGAAGTGGAAGGTATTGGTGGTATCCCACCAACTCTTCGCCAGCGCATGGATCTGTCGTAGGTCGTTGGAGCTCTTCGTCAAAAGTTTGACGAAGTCCCCAAAACCTACATCATTGACAAACCCCTGTACAGTCTCCCTCAACTCCCCGTACCATTCGAAGCCATGAGCTAGGCTGCCATGCCCCTTTAGCACCTTGGGCTGCAGCTGCAAGAAAGAACCACAAGTCTTAGTGTTAGTAATTGGATAAAAGAGAATAATAAAAATATATATATATAAATAATAAGCAGGTGATAATAAGGAGATAGAGGAAAAGCGACATGAGAATGAATAGAAGAGAGAGAGAGAGAGAGAAAGAAAGGGAAAATTCGGAAATATTCATAGAAAGTTTCACAAGCATGGCACTCATTCATATAAAGCTCAGTGGCCGTTCACAGAATAATAAAAGAATTGAGAATGTTCAAAAGTACTGGAGAGATTTCAAGAAAGAGAAAAAGAGAGAGAGGAGTTTGTTCAAATTTTCAAAATATATGTGTATATAGACTTGTGAAAGTTCAAAAGAAATTTAGGTTCGAAAGAAGCATAGTTTCAAAGAGAAGTATATGATCACAAGCGTTCAGAATTAATTTGGAATAATAAAAGGGCGTTTGGAATGCTCGAGAAAATTTACAAGTATAATAAACATGGGGGAATGTTCTGGATTTCAATTAAGACACATCGCATTCGTAAATCTTGAGAAAAATGGGAAGGAAAATTCGCAAGCATTAGGTTCATTATTCACAAGAGGTGTTTGAAATTTTGGTTAAACACAAACGGCATTCGAAAGTCCTTGAGAAAAGTTGAAAGAAAAATAAGGGAATTGATACAGGTGGAACGCCCGAAAGTTCGACAAACATGAGGAAGAATAATAAATTATGATTCGTCGGGCATAATATTCATAAAGTTCATGGGAAGTAAGATAGAAATGCAAAATCTTTAATAAAGTACGCATGAAGACACTACAAGCATGGTATTTGCATTTGAAATGTGACATTCAAAGTTATGATTCATTATACATTCCATTCATAATGTTCTAAAAGAAAAAAATTGAAAAGAAAAGGGGGAGCATTTACCTCGTGCTTGAACGCGCGGGCAGATAAGTGCTCATCGGGATCTATGAGCAAGAGTGTAGGGTCGGGATGGGGAGTGGCCCGGTACTTGGCTTTCTTCCGACTGCCAGAACCGCTCGCCATAATCTGTCAAAGAGAGAGAAAGAATCAAGCGTTAAATTCATGAAAAATTCAGAAAAATAATGAAATAAAAGAGATTAACTGAGCTCTGATTGTGAGAAACTAACCTGATAGCCCTGGTAGATCGATCTAAGCAAGAAAAGGAAAAAGGAAAATTTTTCTCCAGAGGAATCCGCCGGAAAAGAAATGAAAGAATGAAATGAAGTGAATTGAAACCGCCGGATTTTAGCCACTGCCGCTCAAACGCGACACTCAATTTTCGTGCGCGGCATTCAGTGAACTGCCGCAATGGCACTCTCTGAGTGCCGCAACGGCACTACGTGAGTGCTGCACAGCAGTCACGGACTGCCGCAAAAAGCCGCGTGTGCCGTAGTTAAGTCGGTTCAAAGTCCCTTCATTTTTCCCCCAAGAATTCAAATCAGGTCCCGAAAATTGAACTTGAGCCCCCCAAAATTTACCCTCATTGCACTTTTGGCCCCCCGGGGTAATTTTTAGGCTTAAATTGGCTACAAATTTCAAAATTCTAAAATCAATTTGAGCCCGCGGGCTCCAAATTTTGAAAATTAAGATAAATTCGAGCTTGCGGGCCCCAAATTTCAAAAAGCTGAAATAAATTTGAGATTGTGGGCCCGGTTTTTGAAAATTAAGATAAATTCGAGCCTCTGGGCTCTAGATTTCAAAAATAAAGATCAAATAAAGCCCGCGGGCTCTAAATTTTGAAAAACTAGAATAGATTTGAGCTTGTTGGCTCCAAACTTTTGATTATCTCATTTTGGAATATAACAGATTTATATTCTTGATCCTCGTAACAGATTTACGTTGATCCTTGTTTTGAAAGCGTAACAGATTTACATTCTCGGTTCTCGTAACAGATTTGCGTTAATCCCCGTTCTGAGAATATAACAGATTTATATTCTCGATTCGCGTATCAGATTTACGTCGATCCTTTGTTTTGAGAATGTAACAGATTTACATTCTCAGTTCTCGCAACGAATTTGCGTTAACCCTCGTTCTGAGAGTATAATAGATTTATATTCTCGATCCTCGTAACAAATTTACGTTGATCCTTGTTTTGAAAGCGTAATAGATTTACATTCTCGGTTCTCACAACAGATTTACATTCTCGATCCGCATAACAAATTTATGTCGATCCTTTGTTTTGAGAATGTAACGGATTTACGTTCTCGGTTCTCGCAACGAATATATGTTAACCCTAAAATCGAATCAAAAGCATCTTCATGACCCCCATAACAGATTTTGCATCAGTCAAGAATCAGGCAATCTTCTCTGACTAACGCGTCACGTAATGTGCGTCATACGTAGAGAAGACATGATAAGCATGACGCTTGCATGACCAGGTCTATTCAGGAATCACCATTACATGGCATGCGCATCACGATAGGATAGGTGCATCCATCCGTGTGCCTATTTGCGTTTGTGTGTGTTTGACCCCGTGCCCGAACTATGCTTTGGTCTGATTCCTGATGGGATACGTAGGTAGCTCATCATGGAGCGCGACCAATTCGAATTCCTTTGCACGCTCGCTTCCTTTTGCAACACATTTTGTTTTTCCCTTTAATCCGACAGTTTGGTCAAAGGCCTGTCTTCACACAGGCTTCGACGTTCGCTTGCGGTTCACGTTGCCCCACAAGCTCCGTCGAAGAGGGGCAAACTGTAGACACCCCGATTTTGACCAAACGTCGAATTAAGGAGAGTGTCACTTCCATACCCGATGATGACAAGGACTGAAAGATTCGAAGTGTTCCAAGCTCTTCAGAAAGTTCTCTAAACGCGGTAAAATTTTCACAAGAAAAGAAATACCGGATATTCAGGAGAATTCAGGAGTGAAAACATCACATTTGGCAAAGATCCCCGAAAATAAGTTTTTTTGAAGAAAAAGGAGAAAAGAAAAAGACCTAAAAAGGGGAACTTCAACAGAAACCGGCATACCACACTTTTTGCAGCACTCAATGAGCGCCGTATGGCAGTCACAGAATGCCGGACCGGCACTTACTGAGTGCCGCTGACAATTTCTGACTTCTGTTTACTTTAACAGTCCGTATTTTGTGGTACAATACGTACATGTATGCGGATAAAACAAAAAAAAAACGGAAAAGCAATTTTGACTAGGACGCGACAATCAGTATTTTTAAACGGCTCTCACTGGATGCCGTGCGGCAGTCATTGACTGCCGTTGCGGTTGTTACGGAGTGCCGCACCGGCATCCACTAACTGCCGTAAATGCTTTTAACTGCTCCCTTCTGCAGCAGTCTGTATGTTTTCAGGAAGTACGTATTGTACCACCAAATGAGATATTTACACCTGTCTTTTACTCCGAATTCACTGAGAATACTTGGTATTTTTGTCTATAAAAGAAGAAGGATCTTCCTTGGGAGCACAAACAAGAAATAACTACCACTACACTAACACATTTTTTAGAGAGAAGAGCTTGGAAGATCTTCAAAGGAGAGAAGCTTTGAGGATAGTTTGGAGGTGATCCTTTAACCACAAGTTGTTTTTCTTCATTCTTTTGAATTTCTAATCTTAAAACTACTTGGTCTTTTGATTAACCTTTTTTAGAAGTTTTATTAGGGAACCTGCAAACTTTAATTGCCTTTTCTTTTAGTTCCTTCTTCTCTTCTTCTTTGTTTATACTTCTCTCTTGAGATTCTTGGAAGTCTTCCATACTTCAAATGAATCTCATGAGTTAGATCCCTTGATTCCATGTGAGCTTGTGCTCCCCCATGAGTGTCAAGGTTGATCATCCTTTACATAAGAGCAAGTAAATGAATCTAAACCCCCACCATGGTTTGGGATTCTTTAACTTAAGGTTTCATGGAATCCCCTTCCATATTCCTTGAAAACCTATGGGTATTAGCTATGTTTGTTTTTACTTCTCCCTTGAGATTCTTGAAGGCTCATGAGTATTAGTCATATCTTCATCTCCAATGACCATCGAGTGGTAGGAGAAAGTAGTTTGAATCTAAGCCCATCTCTATGGTTTAGATTCATTATCTTGAGATTTTATGAAGTCTATTCATACTTCATTTGAAATCTACAAATATAAAGGTCTTTAGCCTCCAATGACCATTAAATGGTAGGAGAATATGGTTTAGTTTAAGTCCAACTCCATGGTTTAATAGTTGGGGTTAACAAATAAAAGTTGAACTTGACAATGAAACAGTGGGTTCATAAACCGGTTTTGATCAAAGATTTTTAGTTCAAAATCAGACCATTGAAACTGAATGAAACCAACGGAAAAGTGTCAATAACACAATGTTTTACCACTGTAAATTTTGTTTTAAGGAGACTTCATGTTTAAAGTGGTTTGGTCATGAGTTTTGTAAAGTCACTACAATCTGGCCAGAGTTTCAGAACGGTAACACTCTTTTGAAATAAGTAAATCAAAACCTTAATAAAGTATTTGTGACCCAAAATAATTTTTTCTAAGTAGATTAATGTGTTAGGAAGTCACCCTAAAAAGAACAAAGCAATTCTGATCTTTTTGCTATTTTTAGAAAATCGTACAAGAACTCTGGACAGAAGGTTGTAGAATGCTTAGTGATGTCTGGATTTTGTCCGATTCCCGGAGATCCAACCACTGAAACTTTGATTTCTTTTTTGGGTTAAAAACTAGACACACAGAGGCATCTTGTGTCCAAAATTCATCAAGATCAAACCACGGGAACCATGCTTTTTATTTCTTTAAAGTTATGATCTGTTCTCAGTAATTTTAAGAATTCTGCAATAGTTTTAATCAATCTTGTGAATAATGGCTTAGATGATATTTTCATGAGTTAAGGGTCAAACCGTGTTTCAATAATGATTAGTTAAGCTTGAATTCAAAGTTTAAGTGATCTAAATCACTGAGTATTTCACAATTTATTCTTGTTCATGTACATATTCATCCATATGGCTTGACACTTGTAATTAGGACTTAGTTGCTTTAGATTTAAGCTAGAAATTTAGGATTGTTATTTCTAACTTCATATCTTGCATACCATGTGGACTAACCTTTGTTTTGCAGCGCTATTAAGGTATGACTTCTTGAATCCCTCTTTAGTTTATTTTAATTTCTTGATTTTATCGATTTTTCAATCTCAGGCGCGACACATTAGAATTAGGATCTTGCCCTATATGAATACACGTGATTAGAGACTCTTTTTTTGGATTTTCCTTTTTTGTATGCATTGCACATTTAATATCGCGGCTGGATCCCGGGTAAGTTCTCTAGTTCCCTATTTGCATATCATATTGCTTGCTACTTGAATTACGTGGCTTTTGAATGATATTTTGTAAATTGATAATTTTACACCATTTCGACATGTTTGTGTAATGTATATGTAAATCTATGTATTAGTTGAGGGCGTGCTTAGATTAGTAATTCAATTAAAAGGATGTTAAGTAGAGGCCTATCACGAGATAGGATGAGAAGGGGTGTTTTGGCCCGATGGGCTCCTTCCCTTCTCATTCCATAATCCCCGGACCTAGTTAATCTTTGGTTTCGCAAAAGATCAGTTTCCTTTTTGAAATGGTTTCTTAGTTTTCCTTAAAAAAAAATTAAGTGGCGACTCATCTGTTTTGAATTTGAAATTTAAAAGAACTTTAAAAGAAAAGTTGTGGGTAAGAAAAATGCGATATCCACAGGGTGGCTATGAGTATTTCATAATATTTACTAATGACCACTCCAGGTATGGATACGTATACCTAATGCAGGACAAGTCTGAAGCCTTTGAAAAGTTCAAAGAGTTTAGGGCTGAAGTGGGGAAGCAATTAGGCATACATATCAAGGCCAATCGATCTAATCGAGGTGGCGAGTAACTCGCTAATGAGTTTATTGATCATCTCATACAGAATGGGATTCTATCATAGTTGACTGAACCTAGTAAGCCTCAGTAGAATGGTGTAGTGGAGAGAAGGAACTGGACTCTTTTACACATGACTAGGTCGATGATGAGCTATTCGGAGTTGCCATTATTCCTTTGGGGTTATGCTTTGGAAACTATTGCATACATACTGAATCTAGTACCAAGCAAGTCTGTTCCTAGGATACCACAAGAGATGTGGCAAGCCTTCTTTACAACATCTCCGAATATAGGGGTGTCAGGCATATGTGCTGAAAGGAATGATGAGCAAGTTGGATTCTAAATCAGAAGTGATATGTCCAGAAATATCTTGCTAAAGTCCAACAGCCACGTGGCAGAAGGACCCGGGCTATCCGGGAAGAGATCTTGGGGTTCGCTCTCCGCGTTAGACGCTACCGCTCGTGAAGATCAGCCAGCCCGGGCGTGATTTACGGCGGCTTTCCAGCATGGGCAGCTTGGAGGAACATTCTAGGCCGTTTCCTTGTATGACCCGGACTCTGTCAAGGAAAGATGATTAGTCTCCTAAACTACTTAGGAAACTCTCCTAAAAATCATGTAGATCTATTGTGATTAGATTAGGCTTCCTAATCTATTGACTTACCATGTAAGGGTGGACTCTTGCATCTATAAAAGAGCCCACCTGTCCTCTCTCGGGGGATCCGAAAATAATCTTTCAAAGTACACAAGCACTTACAAAGAGAACTCACCATTTACATGCATACACCCGGCTGGTATTACTGGTAGTGCCGCCCATCTTTGTTGGCTCACCAGGCCCGCTGGTGATCTTCTAGTAAGAAGCGCATAGACGCACACGTGGACGTAGGTCACCTCGTTAACGAGGCCGAACCACATACAAACCTATTTCTACTCTATTTTCCCGCAGAAATCTCGCTTACCAATTTTCGGCATCATCAGTTTGGCGCCGTCTGTGGGAAAGACACAGTCTTCTCATCAACAAAATCTTTGACTGATCGACATGCCGCCAAAAAAGGGTAAGAAGACCGACAACCCCGCCGACTCAGCCGGTCAGGAAAACCTGCAGATCGAGCCGCGGGCCACCTCCATGACTACCGAACAGGTCACGGCGGCATTGAAGCAGCTCCTGGAGGGCCAGCGTCAAGCACAACAGCAGATAGACGCGCTTATGGCCCAACATGAGAAGCGCCCCGCGTCATAGAGTCGACCTGAGAAAACCGCTCCCGTCAGCCAGCTGGCTCGGGTGCGAGAGCATGTACGATCCGCTCCGGTGTCCCCACCAAACCGGGAATGTCCTGCAGGTGGAGGGCGCAGCTAGGCCACTAAGCGCTCTCAAAGGTTGCCTCGGTACATCCCTCACCGAGCGCGCCGAGCGGAGGACGCCAGAATCATCATTGATCAACGGCGCGCAGCAAGGGCAGAAAAATCCGGACGAAAAACCCGGGAATCAGTCGACGATCCTCCCGTCCTGAGCCGAGGGGACCTTAGGCACAGGCTTACCCAAACTAACAGTCGGGTACTATCTCCGAGGTCGACGCACTTTGAGGAGGTGGCCTTATCGTCCGACCCCACCTACCGTTCAGACACGGATAGGAGAGCAGGGCGGAGTGACGTCAAAGCCCAGGTCGAGGAACTACAGCAGCAAATCGAGAGGCTAAACCGCAAGTCCAGTCACGACCTCACTGATACGGAGACGGAGTCGCCCTATACCGCTCGGGTGACCCAGTTCCCTATTCCACGAAAGTTCAAACCCCCGCATCTCAGCTCATACGATGGCACGGGGAGTCCAGTAGACAACATCCGCACCTACAAGGCGCAAATGGCATTGGTCACCACGATAGACAAGTTGCTGTGCCTGGCCTTTCCCAGTACCCTAAAGGGGTCAGCCGCCCAGTGGTTCCATGCTTTGAAGCCCCGAACGGTTGACAACTTCAAAGCACTCGGCAAACTCTTTATTAGTCAGTTTGTCGGGATGCTCGATCGGTCGCAGCCGGACACCCAGCTGTTGACCGTCAAACAGCGCAAAGGGGAATCCTTGAGGGAATATGTGGACCGTTTCAATCAGCAAAGGCTCCTGATCAGCAACCTTAATGAAATGGCCGCCATCATGGCCTTCTGCTCAGGAGTTCAGCACACCAAAGTCGCTACGTCGTTCCATCGTAATCGACCGGCAACCCTAGTGGAACGCTCGGAGAGGGTCGGGAAATACATAGATACCGAGGAATTCCTAAAGGCGAAGCGCGCTGGCCAAACGGAGGACGAATCCCCCAAGGCCAAACGCAAGCGCGAAAGGTTCGAGAAGACTTTGGGAAAGAAGCCGAAGCAGGAACAGAGAGATGCAAGGGATCAGCCCCAGGCTGCTTTCATGCCTCTTTCCCGCTCGATCCATGAGGTCATGGCCGCCGCCGAGGCACAAAGGCTGCTTTCGCAGCCAGCCAAACTCAGGGCCCCGCCCGGTAAGAGGAACCAGGACAAGTTTTGCCGCTACCACAGGGATCACGGCCACGAAACGGAAGATTGCTTCAAATTGAAGATAGCAATCGAGAAACTGATTGAGCAGGGACACCTCGCCGAGTTCGTCAGAGAAGGACGGCCTCGGCAGGACGTCCGGGCTCCAAACCAGTTGCCGCCGCCGTCACTCGGCCACATCAATGTGATTTCTGGAGGAACATCAGGCGGAGGCGACTCACAGTCGGCACGGAAGAGACATGCCCGGGCCTCCCGAACTGAGGTCGGGCAAGTCCAATCCACCGGCTCCTCCCCAGCCGATGTTCTCACATTCACGTCCGACGACCTGCAGGGGATCCATAGCCCTCATGATGACCCGTTAGTGGTAACGCTTTCTACAGCCAATTATATGGTCTAGAGGGTGTTGATAGACACCGGCAGCTTGTCAGACATTATGTTCACATTGGCGTTTGACCAGCTCGGGATCTCCAGGGATCGGCTCCGGCCGATCGCTACTCCGCTCGTCGGATTCAACGGCTCCAGTACACAACCGCTCGGAACAATCGAGCTTCCAGTTCTCATGGGGACATATCCTCAGCAGGCCTCCGTGCTCACCAATTTTGTTATCGTAGAGGCCCCGTCAGCATACAACGTCATCCTTGGCAGGCCAACTCTCAACAGGGCCAGGGCAGTTGTCTCCACATACAGCTTGACAGTGAAGTTTCCAACTCCGCAGGGACCTGGAGCCTTGCGTGGGGATCAGGGCACCGCCCGCAGTTGTTACGTCAGCTCATTGCGCCAGGGGGCAATAATGGAAATATTAAACGTCCAAGAGATGGACCCCCGGGATCAGAACGACGTGATAGGATCGATGGAAGAACTAGAGCAGATTGTGCTGAACCCAGATTGCCCCGACCGCACAGTCAGTATAGGAACCTTACTAGAGCTTGGAGTCACGAGGACATGCCCGGGATTGACCCCCGAGTAATGTCCCATCATCTCAACGTTAGCCCGGATTGTCACCCGGTTAAGCAGAAGAGGAGGGGCATGGCCCCGAGAGACAAAAGGCAGTCGGGGAAGAAGTCGAGAAACTCATGAAGGCGAAGTCCATCCGAGAAGTCCACTATCCCGACTGGCTAGCCAATGTCGTTCTGGTCAAGAAAAGCAACGGGAAGTGGAGAATGTGTGTGGACTTCACCGACCTCAACAAGGCCTGCCCTAAGGATTGCTATCCGCTGCCCAGGATAGACCTCCTTGTTGACTCAACGCCAGGCCACTCACTTCTGTCATTCATGGACGCTTACTCGGGGTATAATCAGATCAGTATGTACCCCGGGGACGAAGAGAAGACAGCGTTCATCAACGACCAGGGCACGTATTGCTACAAAGTCATGCCGTTCGGCCTCAAGAATGCCAGGGCTACCTACCAATGCCTGGTCAATTTCATGTTCAAAGACCTTATCGGGAAATCCATTGAAGTATATGTGGACGATCTCCTGGTCAAGAGCCGGGACGAATCCGATCACCTTGAGAATCTGGCCGGGGCCTTCAGCATTTTGAGAAAGTTTAAGATGAGGTTGAACCCGGCCAAATGCACCTTCGGCGTCTCGTCCGAGAAAATCAGAGCTATCATCAACATGCGGTCACCCAAATCAACGAAGGAAGTTCAAAGCTTAGCCGGACGGGTGACCGCACTGAACAGATTCGTATCCCGAGCTACCGACCGGTGCTTGCCATTCTTCAATATCCTCCGCAAAGCGTTTCAATGGTCAGAAGAGTGTGAAGAGGCATTCCAGGAACTCAAGAAATATCTGGCCTCTTCCCCTCTACTATCAACACCCACACCCGGAGAGGAATTGTTCCTGTATTTGGCAGTGTCGCCGTCGGCTGTTAGCTCGGCACTTGTTCGGGAGGAGCACGGGATACAGTTCCCAGTATATTACACCAGCCGGGCATTGCAAGGCGCGGAAAGACGATAATCTCGCATCGAGAAGTTGGCCTTCGCCCTCATTACCTCAGTCCGAAGGCTCCACCCGTACTTCCAGGCCCATGTTATTGTAGTCCTGACCGACCAGCCTCTCCACAGAATTCTCTCTCGGCCAGACACATCTGGGAGGCTCGTCAAGTGGGCCTTGGAACTGGAAAAATTCGAAGTAATCTATCGACCCCGGACAGCAATCAAGGGGCAGGCTGTAGCGGACTTCGGCCTTACCGCCCGGATTAAACTCCGATATCCTGACCTGGGTGCTGCACGTGGATGGTTCCTCCAATCAGCAAGGTAGTGGAGCTGGAATTATCTTGACTACCCCGGACGGTATCCAGCTCGAGTATGCTCTAAGGTTCGGGTTTTGCGCTTCCAACAACGAGGCCGAGTACGAAGCTCTCTTGGTCGGGTTGCAGTTAGCCATCTCAATGAGTGCGCTGCAGGTCCAGGGCTACAGTGACTCCCAGCTTGTGGTCAACCAAGTAAATCAAGAATATGAAGCACGGGAAGAAAACATGGTAGCCTACTTGGTCCCTTGTCCAAGCGGCTTCCAAGAAGCTCCAAGGGTTCTCCATCACCAAGATACAAAGAGAAGAAAATACCAGAGCGGACCGGCTTGCTCGCCTCGCCTCATCCTTTGAGTCAGACTTGCCCGGGATAAGGATACAGTTCCTACCCGAGCCGAGTGTGATCAACTCAAAGGGCATGGAAGTCGACCCGGTCACTCTAGGACCTAGTTGGATGGACCCGCTCGTGACATTCTTAACGAAAGGAAGGCTACCAGATGACAAGGATGAGGCTTGCCGGGTCAAGTATCGGGCAACAAGATATCACCTTCTTGATGGTATTCTCTATAAAAGGGGATTCACTATCCCGTACCTCCGCTGCGTTCATCCTACGCAAGTGCAAGCAATATTGTTTGAAATCTATGAAGGTGTGTGTGGAAACCACATAGGAGGTCGGGCGCTTTCCAGAAAGGCCCTACTACAGGGTTACTATTAGCCAACCATGGCCCGAGATTCGCAGGAGTATGTTCGAAGGTGTGACAAGTGCCAGCGGTATTCTCCCATGATTAACCAACCGGGAGAACTCCAAACACCGGTCCACAGTCCCTGCCCATTTGTCTAGTGGGGAATCGACATTGTTGGTCCCTTACCAACAGGGAAAGGGCAAGTCAGATTTGCCATGATAGCTGTTGACTACTTCACCAAATGGGCAGAGGCCGAGCCCTTGGCAACAATAACCGAGCGGAAAATGGAGAGCTTCGTGGAAAGAAATATGCTCAGCCGGTTCTGTATCCCGCGAGTCCTGATCAGCGATAATGGCCGACAATTCGACACACCAGTCTTCAAACAGTTCTGCTCGGGCTACGGGATATTAAATCACTATTCCTCCCCCGAACATCCGCAAGCTAATGGTCAAGCCGAGGTAACCAACCGTACGATTTTGCAGTCGATTAAGACAAGGCTTGAAGGCGCCAAAGTCCTGTGGGCTAATGAACTACCGACCCTCCTGTGGGCCTACCGCACCACACCCCGAGCGGCTACAGGCGAAACCCCATTTTCCTTAACTTATGGTTTTGAGGCAGTGGTCCCCACAGAGCTCGGGCTGCCCACATACCGAGTGGCTACCTTCAATGACCCAAACAACAGAGAAGCCCTCAGGATAGAGATCGACCTGGTGGAAGAAAAAATAGACCAAGCCTATCTCAAGGTGGCCGCTTACAAGCAAAGAGTCTCGCAGTATTACAATAGCAAGGTGAAGCACCGTAGCTTTCAAGTGGGAGACCTCGTCCTCAAGGCGGTCAACCAGTCAACCCGAATCCCAAGCCACGGCAAACTGGGAAGGTCCTTACAAAGTGACTTGAATTAACCGACCGGGAACCTACTGGTTACAGAGTATGGACGGGCGTGATCTCAATCATCCTTGGAATGTGCAACACCTCCGCAAGTACTATCAGTAGCATCGGACCATGGGAGTTTAGTATTATAGGCAAAATTCTTTCTTATAGCTCCGATTGGATAATTGACGTAGTTTATTATTTTTTAATAAAGTTACATGGTTCTACTTCAAAAATTTACTCCTGTCAGTACACCATCCAATGCACAAAAGATCTCGGGTCTAACCCCGAGGCAACAAATTCCTTGGGCCTAACCCCAAGGCAGAAAAGACCTCGGGCCTAACCCCGAGGCAACAAAGACCTTGGGCCTAACCCCAAGGCAGAAAAGACCTCGGGCCTAACCCCGAGGAAACAAAGACCTTGGGCCTTACCCCAAGGCAGAAAAGACCTCGGGCCTAACCCGTGGCAACAAAGACCTTGGGCCTAACCCCAAGGCAGAAAAGACCTCGGGCTCCGAACCCAGGCACAAAAGGACCCTGCAACCACCCATGTTCCAGGTCGGCTTCCTATGGTCACTCCCCAGCACGCCCTCGCCTTAGCAGGGCGCCAAGGGCAAGGGGATTTTCGACCTAAATAGGAAACTACTTCAAGCTTCGCCTAGGCCCAGCCAACAACGGGGCCAAACCCCTAGGTGGCCGACAACGGCGAGCTTCAAATGCACCTGCGACCACCCATGTCCCAGGTCGGTTCCCTACGGTCACCGGTTCCCGAACTCCCGCCTTAGCAAAATGCTTGGGGGGGCAGGGAACCATTAGGCCAAAACAGGGAATCACACCGGCCACTACAAGAGCTTGGGATATCCTCATAAACGCTTACAGTGATCAGAGATATATCACGGGTCGTAAAACAGGATACACCGATGATACGCCGGGACAACCCGGATGGTAATACAGGGTACTCCTATAATACACCGGACGATCCCAGATGCTAGGTAGGGCTAGTCCCTACAACGCTCCAGGCGATTACCTTTCTAGAAAGGTTAATAAGACTAGGCATTTCTGTTGGTTACGGTCCTAAATTATTTGCTAAGGCAGGTGTTAGGTCGGCCAAAACCGAGCAGATACTAGCAACTATAAACAGGCATAGTACAAAAAGAAAAAAACAGTGAATGAAAAGGAAATTTGACCCGAAGGGCCTTTTTATTCATATAAAATTGTACAGAGCCTAGGGGGCAGTTGTAGTAGCTCCCCCCCCCCCCCCCCCCCCCCCATAAAAAAAAACTACAACAAAAATAAAAAAAGAAGGGGAGAAAAATAGCAACAGTCCGGGAGCAGGGAGCCTAGGCGTCATCTACATTAACAATGTCTACAGCCTCTTCGACTTCTTTCCCGAGCTGCCCTTCCTGGACGATAGCTCCCTCTTGGCCAGCCGGAGCAATGGCACCCTCATCAGCAGCAACTTCGGCGTCAGCATCCTCGGTAGCTTCGGGCGCTATGTCCCAGTAGTCAGAGTCAACCCCCTGGTAAGGAGTGGTGTCCCACTCCGGGTGGTCCCGGGTCAGCCTCCTCTTCAAATCCTCGTACCCAAGGAAGAAGCCGTCGTCGAAAGTTTCCCCTGGA
Source organism: Hydrangea macrophylla (assembly GCA_033977485.1). Taxonomy (NCBI): domain Eukaryota; kingdom Viridiplantae; phylum Streptophyta; class Magnoliopsida; order Cornales; family Hydrangeaceae; genus Hydrangea; species Hydrangea macrophylla. Next base: position 14,224,270 of record CM066985.1, on the reverse strand, counting down.
GGACCGGCGGCAGCCACCGCCTCTAAAAGTGTCCTCGCCTGAGCTTCTGCGGCCGCGCGGCTAGCCCTCTCTGCCTCAAGCTCTGCTAGTGCCACCGCTAGGTCTTCTTGGGCTGTCCCGAAGCTTGAAACTAGGCCCTTGACCCTATTTTTCTCCACGGTCAAAGCCCTCTCTTTGGTCTCCAGTGCAACCTCTTTCGCGGAGAGGGCGGCCTCGACGGCAGTGGCTCTACCGTCAAGGGCCGACATGAAGGACTCAGCTCTGGCCGCCATGCAGCCAACCTACAATCAAGGCAAAAGAGGAAATGCTCAGCCACTGTTGCAGAAAATGCAAAGAAATCAGCCGATGCAGAACAGTTACTTACCAGATGAGAGATAATGTATAGCCATGCCTGAAAGACTTTGGGAGACATGCCGGCGCGCCTATCCACTTGACTGGGAAGTAGACACGGTCTGACCCGGTCCCGGGCCTCCCTGGTCTCGTCCAAGGGTATCCCGGATGGAATCTGGGCTCGGGGGACAGACGTTTCGCCCGTTATGACAGCCCGGGGGCTTGGCGCCTCCCCGAGAGCTCGGGTCGTTGAAGGGCCATGCCTGAGTCGCCTAAACGGGCGTACGTTGCCAGAAGCCTCCACGGCCGGCCTCTTCCCGGTCACCGCCATCCACTCGACAGCAGCCGCCTGAAGAGCCCTTAAGCGCTCGGGATCTTTCCTGGGGGCCATCTCTGCAAAGGGAAAATAGCCACGGGGTCAGCAACTAAGAAAACAAGGTCGGCGCTTTAGCAGGATGACGAGGTCAGTGGTCGCCTTTCTGATCTCCTGATCGCCTTTCTGATCTCCTGATCGCGTCAGCATATCCCAGATATTAACGGGCTGTTCAATCAAGCCCCTGATTCTCTCCTCGCACTTTGCCGGGACGCGTGAGGGGTTGACTGACCCCGCTGCAAAGTAAACCAAAGCGATCAGTTCAAAACCGTAAAGCAAGGATTGAAAAAGGGGCATACGGAGTATGGGACGGACTTACCCCTCAACTCCTCTGCCCAAGAGGTCCTCAGTTGACTCCCAGGGGCTGGCTCGCAGAACCCAGGGGTGGACACTTAGAAGAACTTTTTCTTCCACCCCTTGTTGTTGCTCGGGCAATTGACGATAACTCTCTTCCCCTGTCGAGCCCCTAGATAAATGAATCCGGCCTCCCCGTGAATGGGAGAGGGCCGGTGGATCTAGAAGAACTCTTGAAGGGTGAGTTCGTACCCGAAGACCTAGGGCCAAAAGGAGATGGACCCCATAAGATACCTCCACCCGTTTCGGGGCTAACTGACTGGGGGCTATTCCCAAAAAAATCAAAACGTCCCGGGCGACCGGATGGAGGGGGACACGAAGGCCAGCTAAGAAGGCGTCCTCGTATAGGGTAACCAAATCCGTATGGTGGATATGTGCCCCACCGGGGCGGACGGACAAGGAGCTGCCGTCGGGGATGGCGTACTTACCTCTGATCCGATCGAGGTCCCCGGAATGCAAGGCTGAGGAAATAAACTCGCAAGCGAATGCAACTTCAGGATCGGGTTCCCTAGGCACTTCGTCACCTAAGCCCCGTGACACCGATGCAGTGGGGGTCCCCTGGTTGGACTCATCGGTCGATGCTCGGGCCGGGATACGGCCCTCACTATAACGATCTGAGGGGGAAGATGACGGTAGGTCTATACTGGGGTCAGGCGTGCCCGACCTGGACATCTCACTCTCTGATCGGGAGGCAGAGTTGAACCCGGAGTGGTCCATCCCTAATATTCCTACGGTACGGTACGGAGCAGGCTGCGATCTGTTTAAGGGTCGGAAACCCCAAACCTGGTATACAGCGGGGGCAACGTCACTAACCTGAACGACAACGAATATATGCTTCTAAACGATAGGTAACACTCCCTCAAAACAACCCACGGGACGCCCTCTCGATTCAATTGAGCTAAGGTTCCCCCCGACTTAAAATATGCGTAGAATCTGAGAAGGAAGAAATCCCACTCCCGCTCGAACCCTACCGGACTCGTCCTCTCCAGCCTCACTCCGACAAGAAGAGAGATGGGGGGAAGAAGGAGACATCAGTAAATAGAAGTTCAGGATAGAAGGAGACTTACAAAGCTTAAAGCGCAGGAGTTTGGTCCGGGAATACTCGTCTCGACGAAAGTGGTTCAGGAAGTGGCCAAGCGTTCCTTATATAGCAGCTATGGACTGCCAAGATCAAAGCGGATCCGACGTCCCATATGACTTCCCGCCCCAAACTGTCGCTTCGGGTACATGACGCGTTGCCTCAAAAGGCGCGCGCATTAAATGCGTGACACGACAGCTCGGTTAGCCCACCAACGATTCCGTTACGATCGCTCCGCCATCGTTGGACCCTAACCTGGCCACTCACCGTTTTCCATGTGGCAGCAATTGGTCCGGGCCCACAATACCGCCACCCTAGCCTTTTTCTACACCAACCGGATCCCTGGGAGTTACCCAGACGGTTTTTAGAGCAATATTGATTTTCGATCCTTGCCCGATGACATGTCTAGTCAGTTTCGAAAATGGGGGACAGTGCCAATAAAGCCAAACAGAGTCCCAAAGATCAGTCGCTAAGGGGCAGAAAACCAAAGTCAGGTCGGTCAACGAAAACCGATCGGGTATTGGAGGCTACAATGCTATGTAGAAGTAATAAACAGTTAGAAGAACAGAGAGATAAAAAGGGTTGGCCTCAAGGACCTTTTCATTGCAATAAAAAGTAAACTGTAAAAAGATCGAGGGCAGTTATAGTAGCTCCCCGGTAAAAAAAAAAAACAGCAAGGAGTCTTCAAGTTCCTTTGCCCTTCAGAGCTTTCACCTCCTCTTCTAGAGCTGTCATCCTTGCCACTAACTCGTTGACAGTGAGCTCTATGGTGTGAACATCCACCTCCTGCATGACAGATTCAGTTTGCAGGCGGGCAGTCTGCTTCTCCACCTCTTGAAGACGACCCTCTAGGTTACCAAGGGCAAGGCCCGTCCAAGAGCTCGGCACATGAAGACCGGCCGGGGATTCCGTCCGGCTCCTTTCTGGTGGGGGTTGAGATTCTTCCCCGACTGCCTTTTCTTTCCCCTTCCGGGATGGGCCCGGTGGCGGGCTCGCATCCCCGGAGGAGGATAAGTCGCTGTTGGTGGACAGGGAGACTGGTCCCTCGGGAGGGCCGGCCCTTCTTGTGGCACGCCGACTAGAAGCCATGGACCGAGTATAGCGGCGAGACCCGGAGGCAGCACCAGCAGGGGGCGGAGGCGGATCCTCACCGCCAACCTCACCAGCGGGACCCCCGAACAAGAATAGAAAATGTTTGTTAGTACAAATGTTGTTACCTTGGAAGATGATTATATTATGTACCATAAACCTAAGGGAAGGATAGATCTGAGAGAGATAGAAGGAGAGCCCTCAGTCCTACCCGCAGTTGATAACAATGTAAGACAAGAAAATACCACTTCTTCCCCCATTTTTGCACCAGTATATCATCGTAGTAGGAGGATTATCAGCCAGCCTGATAGATACATGTTCTTAGGAGAGGTTTTGAAGTTGTCTCCATAGAATCTAAATCTGATTATACCACGTATGAAGTGGCAATGGCTGATGTAGACTCAACTTATTGGGTTAAAGCTATAAAATCTGAATTAGAATCTATGCATTCGAATCAGGTCTGTGATCTTATAGAAATTCCAGCAAATATCAAATCCATTAGTTGTAAGTGGATTTACAAGAGGAAAAGAGAATCTGGTGGGAAGGTTGAGACCTTCAAGGCTAGGCTTGTAGCAAAAGGTTATACTCAGAGGGTGGGCATAAGCTATGAGGAAACTTTCTCATCGATAGCCATTCTCAAGTCCATTAGAATGCTCTTATCCATTACTGCATCTCTAGATAATGAGATCTGGCAGATGGATGTCAAGACTGCATTCATGAATAGCAATCGTAAGGAGGAAATCTAAGTACAGCAACCAAAAGGGTTCATAGATGGTGGGAAACGTAACTTGGTATGAAAGTTTCAAAAGTCCATTTATGGGCTTAAACAAGCATCCAAAAGTTGGAACATTTATTTTGATCAAGCGATCAAGTCATATGTTTTCATACAGAATCTGGATGAGCCTTGTGTATAGAAGAGGTGTGAAGGGAAAGTGGTGGCTTTTCTTATTCTTTACGTTGACGACATTCTACTCATTAGGATTGATGTAGCAGTGTTGTCAACAGTTAAGGTTTGGCTAGCTAGTACTTAAGATATGAAGGATCTAGGAGAGGCGAGCTATATCCTTGGGATAAAGCTCTTTCAAGATCATAAGCAAAAGATAATGGGATAATATAAAGCTGGTTATATCGATAAGGTGCTAACTAGGTTTTCAATGGATAATTCGAAGAGAGGTTTATTACCTTTCAGGCATGGTTTAGCATTTTCCAAGGACCAGTGTCCAAAGACACAAGAGGAGAGGAATGCATAGTAGGAGTTTCCTACACTTCGGCAGTGGGAAGTCTTCTGTATGCGATGTTATGTGCTAGACCAGATATCTATTTTTCCATTGGCATGGTTAATAAGTATAAATCGAATTCAGGTCTATAGCACTGGATAGCCATTAAGCACATTCTTAAGTACTTAAGAAGGACTAAAGATTACATGCTTATGCACGGCAGTAGTGAGTAAATTCTAGTAGGATACACTAACTCAAACTTTATGTTAGATAAAGATTCGAGGAAGTCGACATCCGGACATCTCTTTACCTTCGGAGGTGGTGGTGTTAGTTGGATGAGCATTAACCAGAAATGCATTTCAAACTTAACTACAGAAGCTGAGTATGTGTCGGTTTGTGAAGTTGCAAACGTAGTTGTTTGGCTCAAGAATTTCCTTATGGAGCTCGAGGTGGAGGGACATTACTACACCATACAAGTCTAGTTATCGTTTCGGATATGTTCTTTTGCATTGGAGTTTAGTTATCATTTTATAGTGGAGTAAATGTTAGCAGATCAGTTGGTTAATTTGCTGATCAAAGAGTTGGATCATGGGAATTAACAACTGGTCTGTGCCAACAATAAAGAACCTAGGAGGTCTCACTCTTAGCTCTGCTAGGATGCTTGGAAAGGCACAAGAGGAACTTGTCAAGACAGGTTTGATCGATCGAAGGAGTCTCGATCGATGGAAGTCAAGGCAAGTTCGATCGATCGAACGTTAATCAATCGATCGAACCCACTTTGACCAATTGAAGGTAAAGTCGATTCTGGGAATCTATAAATAAGACAGTTGCGTCCAAAAATAAGAGTTCGTCATTTTTAACATACCTAAGCCGCTGAAACTGTTAAGAGTTCCCAAACCATCTCTAACCTCCCTATTAGAGATCACACCATCTCTAGCCTCTCCGGAAAGCACTCACAGGAGACATATGAGTGAAGACAACCTAGTGGAGGCTGTTGTACCATCAAGGAAGAAGAGAATTAGAATTGGCTTCAAGACTAGAGGTATAAACTCTTCTCCCTCTTGTGTATATGCATCTATAGAGTTAATAAGTAGTAGATCCAGGCTACCAATAAAGTTTTCAAACTTTTTTTCCTCTACATGTTTAAATAAATTTTAAACCTAATTTTCCTTCAGTGTGTATGTGTATGTGTGTGTGTGTGTGTGTGTGAGAGGGAACAAGATGGGACCCATAAGTCACCTCCCCAAACAACTCCCAACCACTCTCAACAACTCTCAACCACCTAAATCGGCGACGAATAGTCGCCGTTTATAGTCCTAAAAATACGCTTTGTTAGCCCATTTCATGTAGTTATTAATTGTTTTTTAATAAGTATTCTAAATTTTGTAGGATTTGGAGCTTTAACTTGAAAATGCACAAAAATCCAATGATTAGTGGCTTTGGAAGTCATTCTGGGCTCAAACGGTGATTCCGGTGAAAGCTGAATACAGTAGCAGCCTTCGAAAATCACATTTTTGACAAGGAATACTTCAGATTTGAGAAATTTCTCCAAAGATATAAAATGTAGATCTTCAAGTTACGGACGCGTGACTAGAAACGGCGAGTCAGTCCGAGTTCCGAGCAAAACATTATCACAATTCTACAAAAGTCGCGCAGTGCAGCGAAAAGGACCTCGCGCGAGCGACTTGCGAAAAAACCAAAAACGCGTATTTTGTTAAATTAAAGTGCCCAGCGAAGGTGGTTTGTGCATATGAAGTCCAAAAACATAAATGTAGCAGTATTAGTACGATTTGGCTTAGAAAAGCTTCCTAAATCCTTCTGAACTCTATATAAATCATATTCTAAATCAATTTTGTGGTTACACATCATTACACAACATTAGATACAGCCATACACAACAAAAACTTCAGCCATTGAAGGGAGGTGTAACACCCATATTTTCATACATGTATTTTCATGTACTGTTTATGTTTCCTTATATATAAATAAATGTGGTATGTTTATTTATATATCTTAGTCTACTTAATTAATTTGTTAACGTTAATTAACTATTTTTAGTTGTTTTAAATTTTAATGTTTGGATGTGAATCTTAATTATTTATTTTATTTTATTGGGTTAAAGTTTAGTTCTTTGGGTCTAGAGCCCATTTTATTACATGCATAACCCAAAGCCTATATAAAACCCAAACCCATTTATTTAACCCAAGCCCATTTGAATTTAACCCAAGTCCATTAGCCCATTTAATGTCTTACATTTATATATATCTATATAGATGGAGCATCCCCATTGGGGTCTCCATTTTGGTTAGAAAGAGAGAGTGCAAAGCGAGGGTATTTGTAAAATACAACCGCGCTAAAAGGAAGAATTGTATTAGTTTTTATCACAATTTCCCATGTTATCCGCAATTTGCATTACATGGCTAATTTTTATACAGTATGATTAATCTATGATAAGTGGTATTGTTTTAGCTGTTGTTTATGCAGATCACTGCTGTGCGGACTGAATAGAGGAACATCAGAATAAATGGAATGCTGGAATGCAAACAAAAGAAGTCAAAGCTGAAAAGTGAAGTTCGATCGATCGAACGGGGTATTTCCAGAAACATTTGCGTGCGCAGCAGAATGCGGGTTTTAACCCTAGTGCCTTAGGTTTTTCTATTTATATGTGTTTTGTTCACGTCCTTTGGGACGCCCACTTTAACATTTTAGCAGTTTAGAAGGAGAGATAGAGAGTTTGTTTGGTTTTTGTAGGTTTTTCATTGATTTCTCATATTGTGGATTGGATTCTTCTAAGTTTATACAAGTATCTTCTATTCCAGGTTATCTATATACTGTTTATTCATACTCTGCACGTATTAGGAGTAGTTTAATCAATCATCTCGTGATATTGCATGCTAAACATTGGTAAAACCATAGATTTCATAGTTTTAATGAATAACTCACAACCAAACATGGTATTAAAGTTTTCTTACGTTAAAAATCAATCCTCGACACTCCAGACGATGTCTGAGTAGTCCCAGGTTGGGAGATCACGATGAAACAGTGATCTCCAGCCTCTGCCATGCAGCAGAATAATCGCTGTGTTCGATCGATCGAAGTCAGTTCGATCGATCGAACCAGAGACAGTCAAGCGATCGAAGTTAGTTCGATCGATTGAGGGATGAAGGTTTTCGATCGATCGAAGGCGCGTCGATCGATCGAACTCTCGGATTCTTGAGGATGTTACCTGCAGTATTCCAGGACTTTTTGTTTTAGGACTTGTTATCATTCTGTCCCAAATAAATGCTCAGTCTGTCAAAACAGTTTTAAAACTAAGGCCCTAAGGCATTTTCTTTCAATACATTTTGCAAACCATCATCAATGCTAACACCATTGAGGATGCGAGTCTTAACTATTGAATTAAACCGCTTTTGTGTATTTCAATTTAACTGTGATGATATGGTCCCGGTCATGAAAGGGCCATAGAATCTTTATTTCTTTTGAGGAATACGGAAAACTGTAGGTAATATACTCCATTGTGCTTTAAGGTAAATGCATGGTAGATGGCTAGGTTACTGTGGATTCGTGTAATCCCAACACTTTCTTTTTAAAGTTAAACTCCTTAATTCTAAGTACTGTTTTAATTAGCTAGTTAGATTGTTTAGTTAATTTTAATCGCTTTCATTAGTAATCTTAGTTGGTGGAACTTCGTGTTCTGCACCTTCATTCAAACTTAGTTATTATATTTTGTTTTCTTTAGAGGTTAGTCTAAATTCGATAGGTCAACACCTTCTCTGTGGGATCGACCTGGTCTTACCAGATATTACTTGCACGTCTACCTACACTTGGGTACTGCACAAGAGCGCACAAGAAAATTCTCGTGTCAAGTTTTTGGCGCCGTTGCCGGGGAAGGCGACGATCAATTCTTTAGATTACCTCAGTCTCTCTTCATCTCTTTCTATTTTTCCTTTCTTTTCTTTTCGGTTCTTTTGGGTAAGTTTTCACCCTAGGGACTCTCCTAGTTCATGTCCGAGAATTCTATCGAAGGATTCTTTGGAAATCCATTCTTCTGCTCTGACTCTGATAGTTCCATCAACCCGATTATCACTCCAACTGCATCAATGGATGATCATCAGAGTGAAAACGGTGACAATGTTGTGGTGCCAATCGATGAGGCACTCCGTCCTCTTTGCGATCTTATGCAACCAGAACATGCACCTACGCCCTCTTGCATTCAAATCCCACCACACAATGGCGAATTTCAGTTTCGCAATGGGATGATTCAATTGCTTCCCACTTTTCATGGGATGGACAGCGAGAAGGCGTATTTACATGTCACCGATTTCGAGGATGTTTGCAAAACATTCTCGCAAAATTGTCCTAGGGAGGTGACGCATTTAATGCTATTCCCCTTCACTTTGAAAGATAAAGCGAAGGCGTGGCTCCACTCTCTAAAGCCTAATTCCATTTTCACCTGGCATGCGATGAGCACCGCATTTCTGAAGAAATTCTATCCTACTCGCATGACCACAGATCTTCAGCGTCAAATTAATTCCTATAAACAAAAGAGCAATGAAACCTTCACACAAGCGTGGGAGCGTTTCAAAGATTTGCTTCTCTCATGCCCACACCATGGGTTTGAGAAATGGCGAACGATCAGCTTCTTTTATCAGGGATTAAATGGTGAAACAAAGAAGTTGGTGGAAACAATGAGCTCTGGACCATTTCTGCAAAAAAATACTGAAGAGGCCGAAGCCCATTTCGAATGGTTAGCTGAATACGCTCATGAATGGTCAAATTCTGACAATATCTCACGATCACAGATATCCTGTGTAGAAGAGAAAAGCTTATATCAGCTAACCAATGAAGATCGCCTCATGACTAAGTATGCAGAGCTAGCAAAGAAGGTGGAAGAGTTAAGCATGAAAGGAGAGAGTTCTAGGCAAGTCATGCCTGAAGAACCATGTGGCACATGCAACATGTTGGGACATACAACTCAGTATTGTCCTAATGTGCCATATTTTCAAGAGCAAGCCCCTGTAGAAATGAATGCCATGCAAGGTTTTCGAGGGGCGGGGAATTCCAATAATAATTTTCAAAATAACAATAGATGGAATCACCCCGGTTTTGATTGGAGAAATAATGCTGGGGCCCAAAATCAATATCAACAGCAGCCCTACAACAATAATCAATATCAAGGGCAGAACAATAGGCCAGCCCAGCATTACAATCAAAACAGAACTAACAATTACAATCAAGCTCAACCCTCTAATGCGCCCCAAACCAATGCCTATGTGCCCCCGCACAAGAAGGTACAAGAGGAGGAGCCACTTGCTAATGCCAATCTAACGCAACAACTCATCCAAATGATGAGTAAAATGTCTGCCACGTTAGAGAGGATAGATGCACGGCAAGAGAGCTCAGGAGGAACATTCCCTGCCCAACCACTTCAGAACCCCAAGGGACATAACAATGGTCCTAATAATCAAGAACATGCTAAAGCTGTGATCACACTGAGAAGTGGAAAAGTCATAGAAAAAGGCATACCTCTGTCCACTCCCGAAGTGTACAAGGAGGGGGAAGTGTTGGATGAAGAAGTTGAGCTACCATCTACTCGAGAGGAGGAGCCGTCTACTAATGACGAACCAATAAAGGCAAACATTGCAGCTCCTAGAGTAGATGAAGAAGTTGAGCGAAGGCCGGGAAAGGAATCTGTTAAGGAGGAACCACCAAAATGCCCCTTTCCTGCACCTTATCCTCAACGGTTGAAGAAACCCAAGAATGAGACGAAGAATCAGGAGTTTTTGGAACTGTTTAAGCAAGTTAAGATTAACCTTCCACTCCTAGATGCTATCAAGCAGGTGCCGGCCTATGCAAAGTATCTCAAAGATCTATGCACGGTCAAGAGGAGGCAAAGCGTGAAGAAACATGCTTATGTCGCGTGCCAAGCTAGCGCGATCATTCAAAACGAGTTGCCTCCAAAACTCAAAGATCCCGGTACACCTACTGTCTCATGCAGAATTGGGAATCAAAAGATAGACAACGCACTCCTCGATTTAGGAGCAAGCGTGAACCTGCTGCCATACTCAGTCTATAAACAGCTAGGGTTGGGTGAACTCAAACCCACCCGAGTTGCCTTGCAATTGGCAGACAGATCTGTAAAGTACCCTAGAGGGGTATTGGAGGATGTCCTTGTCCAAATAGACACTTTCGTATTTCCGGTTGATTTCGTGATATTAGACACAGAACCTGTGTCTAATCCTGGTGCACATATCCCGGTTATTTTTGGACGTCCATTCCTCAACACCATTGATGCCACAATCAAGATTAGAACTGGTATCATGACTATCGTATTCGGGAACATGACGTTGAATATCAAGATCTTCTCTAATCCCCGACCTGAAGAATACGATGATGAGGAAGAAATCCATTATATAGACACAGTCATTGAAGATGAAGTTGACTTGGTCGACTATAAAGATCCTTTGGAAGTTGTGATGACTCAATTTGGCGATATTTATCAGCCTGCAGAGTCCACCCCATTGGATGCTGACTTGAATCAGACGTGTCTTATGATGGATACGAAAGAGGAGGATAGAGCTGATTGCATGTGGATACAGCCTTATGAACAACTGCCTCCGAAAACCAAGTTGGTAATGCCCTCTAGTTTCCAGTTCCCGGAATTAGAATTGAAGGAGCTCCCCAAAGAGCTAAAATACGCATTCCTAGGGACTGGAAAAACTTATCCTGTGATCATTTCATCTGTTTTAACTCATGAACAGGAAAGTAAGCTAGTGGAAATGCTTACCAAGCATAAAGATGCTATGGGATGGACAATTGCTGACCTCAAAGGCATAAGCCCATCCATATGCACGCATAAGATATATCTGGAGGAAGACGCTAAACCCTCAAGGCAAATGCAAAGGCGTCTGAATCCCAACATGCAAGAAGTGGTTAAGAAGGAAGTGCTTAAACTGCTTGATGTTGGGATGATATATCCAATATCTGACAGTCCTTGGGTTAGTCCTACCCAAGTAGTTCCAAAGAAAGCTGGCATAACGGTCATTCCGAACAAAGAGGGTGAATTAGTACCGACACGAGTCCCCACTGGATGGAGAATGTGTATCGACTACAGGAAGCTAAATACTGTGACCCGAAAGGATCATTTTCCTTTGCCATTCATGGACCAAATGCTAGAACGGGTGGCGGGTCATAAGTATTACTGCTTCTTGGATGGATACAGTGGGTATAATCAAATTGAGATTGCTCCTGAAGATCAGGAGAAAACCACGTTCACGTGTCCATTCGATACTTTCGCCTACCGACGAATGCCATTTGGCTTATGTAATGCACCGGCTACCTTTCAGCGGTGCATGTTAAGCATTTTTAGTGACATGGTCGAAAACATCCTTGAAGTCTTCATGGATGACTTTTCAGTATTCGGCCATAGCTTCGAGGATTGCCTCAGCAATCTCGAACAGGTTTTAATGAGGTGTGAGGACAAACACCTAGTCTTGAATTGGGAGAAGTGTCACTTTATGGTGACCAAGGGTATAGTTTTAGGCCACATAATATCCGATGAAGGAATCCAAGTGGATAAGGCTAAGATCGACATAATCTCAAATCTACCTGTCCCCCGTACAGTGCGAGACATTCGTTCATTTTTGGGGCATGCGGGTTTTTATCGTCGATTTATCCAGAATTTCAGTGCAATCTCTCGACCCCTTTGTCAACTTCTTGTCAAAGATGCACCTTTCGAGTGGTCAGAGAGTTGCCAGAAGTCCTTCGAGGATTTAAAAGATCTCCTCACCTCCGCACCTATAATACAGGCACCCGACTGGAGTTTGCCTTTTGAATTAATGTGCGATGCTAGTGATTACGCCATTGGCGCAGTCCTAGACCAGAGGAAGGACAATAAGCCGCATGTGATATACTATGCCAGCCGAACCTTAAATGAAGCTCAAATGAATTACACTACTACTGAAAAGGAGCTGCTGGCCGTAGTATTCGCTCTGGACAAGTTTAGGTCTTACCTAATAGGGTCACCAATCGTCTGTTTTACAGATCATTCGGCCCTCAAGTATCTTTTGTCAAAGAAAGACGCTAAACAACGGCTTATCCGCTGGATACTCTTACTCCAAGAGTTTGATTTAACAATCAAGGACAAGAAAGGAGTAGAGAATGTGGTTGTGGATCATTTATCCCGGTTGACTTTTACCGATAACACTAAATCCCAATCCATTAAAGATGAGTTCCCAGATGAACAGCTACTGGCAGTAAGTAGTCTGCCTTGGTATGCTGATGTGGTAAACTACCTGGTCACGGGTGAGACACCGACTCATTGGTCAAATCAAGATAGGAAACGGTTCCTCTCGTTTGCACGCCATTTTTTCTTTGATGACCCATACCTTTTCAAATACTGTGCTGATCAGGTCATCAGGCGTTGCGTACCCAACGAGGATATAACCGTTATCTTAGCGTCATGCCACTCTGAGGCATGCGGTGGCCATTTTGCGTCACAGAAGACCGCACAAAAAGTGTTGCAAAGCGGTTTTTACTGGCCCACAGTCTTCAAAGATGCTTATTCCTTTTGTAAGACATGCCAACGCTGTCAAAAGCTTGGAACCATTTCTAAAAGGAATTCTATGCCTCTAACCCCTATCATCACAATTGAGATATTTGACAGTTGGGGCATAGATTTTATGGGCCCATTTCCCAAGTCGAATAACTGTGAGTACATACTCCTTGCTGTGGAGTATGTATCGAAATGGGTAGAAGCGATACCAACGAGACGAAATGATCACAGAACAGTCATGTCATTTCTCAGAGAGCATATTCTGTCTCGTTTTGGTACTCCGAAAGCTTTACTAAGTGATCAAGGCAAGCATTTCTGCAATAAGCCCTTGGAGTCACTTCTCAAGAAATACGGAGTCCATCATAAAATCGCTCTTGCTTATCATCCACAGTCAAATGGGCAAGCAGAATTGGCCAACCGAGAAATCAAGCATATTCTCGAGAAAACGGTTAGTTCCAATCGAAAAGACTGGGCATACAAATTAACTGACGCGTTATGGGCATACCGTACTGCCTATAAGACGAATCTTGGTATGTCCCCGTATAGACTAGTTTACGGGAAAGCTTGCCACCTTCCTGTTGAAATTGAACATAAAGCTTATTGGGCGACACGCTCATTGAACTTTGATATTCAAGAGGGAGGCCAGCTACGCAAGCTCCAACTTGCAGAGCTAGAGGAAATACGACGAGATGCGTATGACTCTGCAAAGTTGCATAAGGAAAAGTTGAAGGCTCGTCACGATCGTACGATTTTTCGTAAATCATTTGAGCCGGGGCAGAAAGTGTTGCTATATGATTCTCGCCTCCATCTTTTCCCAGGTAAACTCCGTTCCCGGTGGACAGGCCCGTTCATCGTTAAAACTGTTTTTCCACATGGGGCGGTCGAGATTGTCAATCCAAAGAACGACGATTGTTTCAAGGTCAATGGCCAAAGATTGAAGCCGTTCTTGGAGAATTTCCACTCTGAAGTTGAGCACATCCAGCTGGATGAGCCCAGCTATTCCACCACTTAAAAAAATCTCAGGTGGAATTTCAACTTGTTGTTGTATTTCTTTTCTTTCCCTGCATTTTAATTTCTTTCTTTCTTTTGTGTTTAGTTTTTGTTTGTTCTTTCGTGTTTGTGATTTAGTTCTAATCCATTATTCCTTAAACCACTCTGTTGCAGGTGAATATGCGAGGTGATGATGTCCATTCAATTGGTTCATGGACTGATTCCGAGTGTTGTTGTGGCACTTGGACTGAGGGTGAACCCACGCCCTGCCCCTTGCATCCTTATGATCCTGAAGTTCACACTCGAATCAATGCTTCCATCGGTTATATCCCATTCGACCCTGCTCTCTTGGACATCAATCCGTATGAAAATATGGACTTTCCTAATGAGGAGGAGTTGGATGAGGAAGAAGACCTGTATATGGGACGCATGGTGGATGATGCCCTCATGGCCCAATGGGAAAACGATGATATGTGGGAGCCATGGGAGGATCATGTCCTTCAGGATGTCGTCCCAGAACGCCACAATGCTGTATTTGTTTTCGTGGACGATTTCCTCATACTTGAGTTGGTCCCATACCGCTACGTGCACCTGAGCTATTTGCTATTCAGGCTCCAATGCCCCTTACCAGCTAGTGCACTTTGGGAACCAATGCCAATAGTGAGGTTGGAACGTGTCACATTTCTTTGTAATTCTTGTTTCTTTTCTTTGATCTTCTTTTTGTGATAATTTGTGTTTCTTGTGTTCTGTTGTTTTAATTTCAGTGTGTTGTCTTTTGTCCAGGATTGTCACTATGTTCCTAAATGGCATCCCGGTATTCCTTCCACATCAACTGATTCATGGTCTTGGGCCATACATAAGGCCCCCACTCACTCCGCCGCGAGAGGACAGTCCGTTGCGCATTCACACTCCGTTATCCTTGTCTCCATCCGGATCACCTCTTGCGTGGGCTTTTAATTCCTTGGAGACTCCAGACTTGTTTGATGATATCCTTGCTGCTTTTCGATTGTTCTGGGAAAGGGAATCATCGAGTTTGGACTTCACTTCTGAAGATTCGGCGGATTATGAAAAAATCGTGGAAGAGGAAATTTTTATACTCGAAGACTAGTGCTACATTTCAGTTGTTTCTGTTCAATTTCAATTCTTGTTTAGCAACTGGAATGTAATCCTTGACAATTTGTTTTCAGTTTTAGTTTTAGTTTTATTTTTTTGGTTTTCTAGTCCAATAAGGTTTTAACCACAGTTGGGGATGATAATGGTGCAATTTGGATGCAATAATAAAGTTTTATTTTGATATAAATTGCAATCTTCTATTCTGGGGATACATTTCTACACTACATGCTTGTTCTTCAACTGTTCTTTCAGTCTATCTGCATGTCCAGATTTGTTTGTGATAGTTGGGAGTGATGTGGTTCATATCCCATTGAATTCTGGAATTTTTGTGTTCGATCGATCGAACTCAGTTCGATCGATCGAACCCTGAATGTTCAAGCGCTTGTAGTTTACGTTCAATCGATTGAAGGATTTGTGTTCGATCGATCGAACATTCTTCGATCGATCGAACAACGCATTTAAACGAGGCGTCTTCAGGACATTTCTTCATTTCCCTCACTCTCACCCTCAATCGCTCGAAGACAGAGGAAACTTGACTCGGCAAATTCTCGTTTCTGGCATCCAAGAGGGAGCCCCTGATCAATCCTCTGATCATCCTCATCTTCATCTCATCTTCTGTCCATCCCCACTGCGGGTTCTTCACCAAGGTAGGCCCCACTCAGTTTTGTTTTTCTTTTCATCTATGTTCATGTTAGAAAATCCCAAGGGGGTGTCCCCTTGGTCTTAGGATCGTCTGTTGTTAGCGTAACTTTGGTCTTCTTTTTGTTTCTGCGATTTCTGAACACCGCTGTGTTCGATCGCTCGAACTGGTTTCGAGCGATCGAAGGGGTGATGTTCGATCGATCGAACAATTTTCAAGCGATCGAAGTCTACTCCAGTTCGATCGATCGAACTCAGTTCAATCGATCGAACTCCAGCAGTGTTTGTTTTGTTTCTTTTTCTTCCTATTCTGATCCGTATCTTGTGTGGTCTTATTTTCAGGACTGCAAGATGAATCCAGTGACGGGCTATCATAAGTCCAAGCCCCTCGATCGTACTATACCAGATCCAGTACCCGCTCACGGGTTCCGAAATAACGAGGATAGGGTTTGGTTCGAGCGGTACTTCCAGACTCGGATGGTTATGATTGAGCGCCCCATTGAGCATATCTGGACTGAGAGCCCGTGGTTCCTCACACGGATCCGCGCGATGCCGCACTGGTTCGATCTCCTGTCGTTGGCCAAGAGGGTCAACCTATCCTGGATCAGAGGTGCGTGTGCGACTATGATCAGCGACCCGTTTGTACCATTCACTTATCATGCCTTCTTCCGGAGTCGTTCATTCATCATCAGTCCCGCGACCGTTTCCGCCGCGTTGGGGGTACCAGAGGTACCTGATTATGTTTGCCCCCACCGGCCTGATGCACCCGTGACCCCACCATCCGCTATTATCAGGGAGCTCACTGGAGGCGCCGTTCCGTCTTGGGATGGCGATGCTTTGATCGAGGACCACTCTCTCACCGATGACTACCACATGCTTCATTTGGTCCTCAGTAACTGCCTCCTAGTGACGTCCTATCGAGAGAAGATCGCGGCTTGGTATGCGCGAGTCTTATATGCTGTGGGGACGGGTCAGCCAGTTTGTATACCACGCCTATACATCGATTTTATGGTCCACCCCACCCGTTATATCTCGTCCAGGAAGCACCTGAAGGGTGCTTGGGCTATTCAGCGGGTCATGGCCGATGCCGGGTTCCTCGAGCTCCCTGGAGATGATATCCGCCCTTCTCCCCGCCGATTTAGCGAGGCGGCTGCTCGCCGCTCCGACGCTCAGAAGAGGAAGCGCAAGGGGAAAGGGACAGCGAGGGTGCGGGGGAGGAAGAAGAGGCGTGGCGGTACAGACACGGAGGCCGGAGCTTCAGGGACACCCACCGAGGTGGAGGAGCTTGACTCGGATGAGGAGGATGATCCAGTTGCTGCGGTTCAGCAGTTTGAGCTGCGACAGCGGTCGCAGTCTCGTGCCCAGGGAGAGTCTTCTTCTTCTGTGCCTCTCCCGACAGTTCGCGAGCTATTATTGGAGGAGAGAGAGGCCAGGATTAGACTCGAGGGCCGGATGGATCAGATCCAGACTTTACTGGAGTCCATTTTGATTCAGATAGGGGTTGATCAGGCTGTTCACTCTGCTCACCATCCCACGGCCACCCCATCTGCTCCGCCTGCTGCTGATCCGTCACATATTGCTACTCCTACGGATCCACCACTTCCTGATCCACCATCTGCTACCCCAGCTGCTGAGGTTACTGATCCGGTTTCGACCGCTACTTCCGAGCCATCTACTACTCCTGCTACTACCGTCTTGCCGCATGCTCCCATCGACATCCCTTCTGATGTAGCAGATGATACGCCGTCTGGGGTCGATTAGTTTTAGTCGGGGAGGTGGCATTTATTTATTTTTGGTTGGTTGTATATGCTGGTGGTTTTTGGGTGTTTTATTTGGTTAGTTGGTATTGTATGGACAGTCTTTATCACTGCTTGTATTTTATTTTATTTTGTTCATATTCCAGTGGTTTCGATTGATTGGATCATGGTTTATTGTATTATTGTTATCTTTTGATCCTGTCTGTTTTGGAGATTGTGTTCTAATTTTTATGCTAGGTTGCTTTGCTTGCGATCATCATTTGCGCTATACAGGTGATACCCATCTCTTTTATTTATTGAAAATCAACTTCTGAGGACTTTGTTGTTTTCAGTTGGGGGTAGGAGACAATAGATAGGTATACACCCGTAATAATCAGGTTTTGCACTTAGATATGTTTTAAATTTAATGAACACACAGTCTGTTAAAATTTGAAAAAAATTTTATTGAATAGTATTGATAGAATAACTCTGAATAACCTCTTCTGCTTGTTAATTAGACAATGATACATTTGTAGTATTCTTATCTTTTTATGGATTAAATCCACGCGTTTTTCTGTATCATTGAAATGAATTGCATCTGTAAAGCTGTTATGTACCCAACACTTTTGTGCACACTAATTAGCAGCCATGTAGAAAACCTGAAAATTGAGTTAAAATGAATATTGTACGAAAAGAACAAGTAGTGGAAGCTAATAACCCTTTGTGAGCTTTTGAGCCAATCATCATTTCTGAGGGGATTCTCATACATTGTCGAATGGTTTTTTTTTTTTTTCTTGCGTATACTTGTGAATTCGTTGTTAAGTCTCAGTTTTCGTTAAAAATTTTGACTGCTTTTTAGAGGAGAACGTTCAGGATTTACCAATTACACTCAATGAACACTTAAGTGCTAAAAATTGAAAGTTGAGAAAATGATTCAAGCCATCGTATTACCCATTCCTTTACCTAACATAGCCCACCTACATTCATTGAATTCATTCCTGATCCCACCTCAAATAAATATTTCCAATAAAAATCACAAGAATCCAAATCCTTGATTTATACCTTGACCTCATCGAACTGTTTGATAAATTTATTGAGAATGAGTCATCAAAGTATGTGAAATGGAAGGAAGTTGTTGTGGGATATTCCAGGTTAAAAAAAAAAAAAAAAAAAAAAAAAAAAAAAAAAAAAAATGTGATGATGAATGAAGGAGTTATATATCTATGTTTAAAAAAAAAAAAAAAAAAAAAAAAAAAAATGAAAAAATGAATGGGAGATTGGGTGGAGAAAAGAATAAAGAATAAAAAGAGAAGTGGAAATTCCATCACATACTAAAAAGCACACTCTTCTCTACAACACCCCCACCTACTAAATAAAAGCCATAATTCAAAGTCTTGAAGATTCTCAACAATTGATTTGAACATGAAAGTGTGAGTTGAGTTATCCACGGTATTTCGCTCCTCTAGTAAGTAGTATTCCATTCATGAGACTATACACTCTTAAATGTCCGTTTTTCATAGAGTCAAGTATGAAAGCATTAGCACTTAGAATATCATCTTTATCAAAGCTTTCATACTATGTGCGATCATTGTAAAGCAAGTTTCTGAGAGACGTTCTTTTTGAGTGTGACCAATGTGAGAATTGAGCTAAAACTGCAAGTTTCCAAAGTACAATAGTCTAGATAACTCTTAATAAGGGTTGGACGCATGGTTGTTAATTCCACACACTCACGGGTGCATGATGGTAATACATTTGTATATTGTACTTGGTGATATAGGAGAGTATGTGGATCTTTTTCATGGGTTGATAGAGGATATTATATTCTTGTAGAGTTGAATTAACAGTTTAATGGAAGGGGGAATTCTACAAAGTTATTCTAATTCTTTTTGAGCTAAAAATTGGAATTTTGTGGGTATATTCACTGCAAACCCTCACGAGACAACACTCGTCCACTAGGGGGAACCTAGGAGTTTAACGGCTTGTTGCATTCGCTAAATGCAATCGCGATTCCTGCGAAAGTGAGTTAGGATTTTTTTTTTCTCTCTATCTTAGTTTAGGTTGTTTTTAGTTTTTCTTTGTTTCTTAGTTGAGGTAGTATTAGTTTAGGAGTGTTTGGTTTAGTTTATTTTTATTTTCGCTTTATCGCTAGGGACTAGCAATAAGCTAGTTGGGGGTTGTGCAAAGCGAGGGTATTTGTAAAATACAACCGCGCTAAAAGGAAGAATTGTATTAGTTTTTATCACAATTTCCCATGTTATCCGCAATTTGCATTACATGGCTAATTTTTATACAGTATGATTAATCTATGATAAGTGGTATTGTTTTAGCTGTTGTTTATGCAGATCACTGCTGTGCGGACTGAATAGAGGAACATCAGAATAAATGGAATGCTGGAATGCAAACAAAAGAAGTCAAAGCTGAAAAGTGAAGTTCGATCGATCGAACGGGGTATTTCCAGAAACATTTGCGTGCGCAGCAGAATGCGGGTTTTAACCCTAGTGCCTTAGGTTTTTCTATTTATATGTGTTTTGTTCACGTCCTTTGGGACGCCCACTTTAACATTTTAGCAGTTTAGAAGGAGAGATAGAGAGTTTGTTTGGTTTTTGTAGGTTTTTCATTGATTTCTCATATTGTGGATTGGATTCTTCTAAGTTTATACAAGTATCTTCTATTCCAGGTTATCTATATACTGTTTATTCATACTCTGCACGTATTAGGAGTAGTTTAATCAATCATCTCGTGATATTGCATGCTAAACATTGGTAAAACCATAGATTTCATAGTTTTAATGAATAACTCACAACCAAACATGGTATTAAAGTTTTCTTACGTTAAAAATCAATCCTCGACACTCCAGACGATGTCTGAGTAGTCCCAGGTTGGGAGATCACGATGAAACAGTGATCTCCAGCCTCTGCCATGCAGCAGAATAATCGCTGTGTTCGATCGATCGAAGTCAGTTCGATCGATCGAACCAGAGACAGTCAAGCGATCGAAGTTAGTTCGATCGATTGAGGGATGAAGGTTTTCGATCGATCGAAGGCGCGTCGATCGATCGAACTCTCGGATTCTTGAGGATGTTACCTGCAGTATTCCAGGACTTTTTGTTTTAGGACTTGTTATCATTCTGTCCCAAATAAATGCTCAGTCTGTCAAAACAGTTTTAAAACTAAGGCCCTAAGGCATTTTCTTTCAATACATTTTGCAAACCATCATCAATGCTAACACCATTGAGGATGCGAGTCTTAACTATTGAATTAAACCGCTTTTGTGTATTTCAATTTAACTGTGATGATATGGTCCCGGTCATGAAAGGGCCATAGAATCTTTATTTCTTTTGAGGAATACGGAAAACTGTAGGTAATATACTCCATTGTGCTTTAAGGTAAATGCATGGTAGATGGCTAGGTTACTGTGGATTCGTGTAATCCCAACACTTTCTTTTTAAAGTTAAACTCCTTAATTCTAAGTACTGTTTTAATTAGCTAGTTAGATTGTTTAGTTAATTTTAATCGCTTTCATTAGTAATCTTAGTTGGTGGAACTTCGTGTTCTGCACCTTCATTCAAACTTAGTTATTATATTTTGTTTTCTTTAGAGGTTAGTCTAAATTCGATAGGTCAACACCTTCTCTGTGGGATCGACCTGGTCTTACCAGATATTACTTGCACGTCTACCTACACTTGGGTACTGCACAAGAGCGCACAAGAAAATTCTCGTGTCAGAGAGTGCCGAGAATTATAAAAAAAAAATGAGAGCTTGCATTCTTTCTTCTTGCATGTGTGTTTAGATCATTTATTCCACCTTCAAACACTTCTATACCCAAAAATCAAACCCAAGAACTCAAGCCTTCAAGCTTGGATCATCTTCATAACTTGCAAATACTTGCTTGCATGTGCTCTTTTTGGATGATCTAACATCATCCTTTGCTTGGTGAGCATTCCTTACTACTTATTATAGCTTTAAATCACCTTGCATGTCATCATAAATCAATTAAATGCATTGCATGTGCTTGAAAATGATTAGAAATCAAGAAATCACAATGTTCAGATTTTGTTTTGCCCAGGGGATTCTGTTTCAGCAGATTTTCGGACATGTTACATTATGTTTGAGTTTGTGGAATTATTTTTAGAATAAACTTCATTGAATAGCTTTCTTTTGACATAAGATAGACGTCCATATGATCTCGGAAGATTTAGTTATGAATTTTATAAGAACGGTCGACGAAACTGGACAGAGGCAGTTTTTGTCCCGGACAGAGACTAAATTCGGCCAATGTAAATTTATTCTGAGTTTCTGAAATTATTTTTAGATGAAACTTCATTGAATTAGATTTCTTTTGACATAAGATAGGCACTCATACGATTTTCCTAGATTTAATTAGAATTTCCGCAAGATCGGTCGACGAACTTGGGCAAAATCTGTCCTTAAATAAATAAAGTTTTTGTGTGTTGTTTCGCCATTTCTTTGCGATGCAACTACTTGTATAACGATTATAATGCTATGTTTATATTGATTTCATAGTTACGTCGACTAATTGAATAACTTTCGGCTTGAATTGCATGTAATCGTTTGCCAATTTTCGCTACGCTCGATCAAAAAAAAAAAGGGTTTCTAATGTTTTAAAACATTTCTTAATAATTATATATTGTTGAAATATTTTAGTGTATTATGTGGTAATGTGAGGGTTTTATATAAATAAATACTTAACAAGATCTTTGGACATAAATATTTTTATAAAAGATTTTGGAACTAAATCAGTTTCGGTTAATTATTTACTATGTTTTTCTTGTCAAAAATCCGTAGTAATTAGACCGTTGATCCGAAAATTACGCCGTTTGTTTCTAAAATCTTAGAATAATATTTAAAGAAGTTCCACTAAGTTTGGTGATGTTTCGAATCAGTAAAAATACAGTGTACGGTTAGGACCCACACATGCATAGGAACCCAGCCTTTTTAGTGACAGACTCCGATTTGAGTCTAGTCAATGGCGTTAGACTCATAATGATGTGTGGATCATCATCTTGAGGGTTAGGCACACGTTTGACATTTTTGATTATTTCTTACTTTTAGTGTTCATTTCTTAAGCATTATTGTGATTATTCGCTGTAGGGATATTCTTGTCTCTACCAGGAATTTCTGTTTATTGCTAAGACGCTCTGGTGAGTAATCTAACTCACTTGGAAACACTCGATTTATAATTTTAACAAGACTTATGTCTTATGAGAATTGGTAATAAAACTTGGGTTTCTATGGTGAATTGTATGCTTAGTAATTTTGGGAAATTGAAATATGCACATCTAAGTGGAATATGGACTTATAATTATGTTGTAATCGTTTTAGATGATATTATGATTTTTGTTTATGAGCAAGTGCGATGCTAGGATTGCGACGACGACTGTTGGGTAGATAACCTAAAGGCAGATTATAAAATTGTGCGGGAATGTATAATTGACGCTAACGTCCGATGAATAATGCTTGAGGGTGTGTTTTCGTTTCTTGTCATATCATGGTCAGTCTTAGTTCAGTTCTGGTTGCTATTGTTTTGTTGTTCCGTTGTTGTTGAGATTTCGGGCCCAGACCCAACTTTACTTGGTAGCGTTCTTTCAGTCGCATGGTTGAGTTCAGCATAGTTGGAGGAAATGATGTGATGAGGGTATTATGAATGGTTACTGAGTATCTTGATATAGTCGGCTTTAGAGCACGTATGCCCAATGTGGGTATGCCATTCAAGAGGCTTTAGAGCACGTATACTCATTGGATATCTTGATATGGTCGGCTTTAGAGCACGTATGCCCGATGAGGGTATGCCATTCAAGCGGCTTTAGAGCACGTATATCATTTAACCAACGGCTTACACCGGTAATTTGTGAAAATAGGAGATGATGTATTTGGGGAGAGTAAGTGATTCATGGGTTTGTGTTCAGTGGATTATGTCTGTTCTTGAAATTGATTCGTGTTCAGTTTTGTTGAGTTGTTCTATCCTTCTTGTCATGGTCTTGTATCCGTGGTTCCGAGTTTAGGATTCTCGATTTAGTGAATGGTTGGTTGGGTTAACGTTTAAACTACACGACAATAGTTGCGAGTATTATTATTAATTCTTTATTGTTTCTTTGTGAGTGTTGTACTCGCTCAGCTTTCGCAAGCTGAAGGTGTTTATACCCTGGACATCCGATGTCCAGATTATCAGTATGGTGATGCAGGTGATTGATCGGGAGAGAACTAATCTTAATAATACGCCTTAACGAGCATCTGTTAGTTCCTTTTTATCCTGTTTTTGTATATTTTTACTTCGTTTTCTATTTTCTGACAGGTTTTGGAAGAAATCACCTAAACCAGGCTAAACAGGGTGAAAAATCATAAAGAAAGAAGCTGAAAAAGCCAAGCCGCGCGCGCGACCCGCGGATGCGGAAATCCAGAAATCGCTCGCGCGATCCGCTCGCGCGAGAATCCCGAAATCGCTCGCGCGATCCGCGCGCGCGAATACCAAATGTCCCGCTCGCGCGACCCGCTCGCGCGATATGTGTAAAAACCAAAGTTGCGTATTTCAGTGTACTTAAGACTCCTGTGCAAACGAAACTGCTAAACGACGTCTAGACTGTAAATTACATCAGTTTCAGTTCGTTTCGGGTTGGGAAGGCTTCCAAAACTTGTTGTAAATCTATATATACCCTATTTTATTATAATTAAGGGGTTAGACATTGTTACACACCCATACATACACATTCTACAATCATACTTTCAGCCATTGAAGGGAGGGAAGCAAGGAGAAGAAGAAGAAGACCAAGGATTTCCATGGCCTCCTCCGTCAACTACTTGTCATCTATCACTTCCATGGACGGCTAGATCATAGATCTAGGGTTTCAATGAAGCCCTAGACGAATAATAGGGTTTTATTTATGTTTTTATTTTAGTTTTATTATGTATGGATGACAGTCACATGTTTAGAGGATTTTTATAAATAAATCGTACTTCTAGTGATTAAATCATTGCTTTCAGAATTTATTCTTGTCTTAGATCTATTTTGACTGTGATGTGCTCAACGATCTATGCTTGCTGTGCTTGTTTAGATTGTTTACATGTGATGGTGCTTTATTGATTTGTGCTATCAAGTACCCGAAAAGTCCATGCCTAGGTTAGATGGATTAGATCACAACCCTAGTTTAGTGTGGGATAATTCGTGCTAACCGAAGATGGATTATGTTAGTGCTTGAACCATGAATATCTTCTTGTCGGAGGAATTGGGCTTGTAGCTACAATTTCCCATTATCATCCAATGTAGTAACCTAAAGTAATTCATGAATATTCCTTATTATGAAGCTAGTGGTGGATTTGCAATCCTAGGTTCCATTAAACATTATTTAAAACAACTTTCATTGCTTTCATAGTTTAGATTTAGTTTTATTGTTCTTAGTTTAATTATAATTCAAATCAAAATCCGATTTTATAATTAATTAGATTAAAACACGGTAGTTAATCAATCTCTGTGGGTTCGACCTTTACTTCCACACTGCAAATCTTTTGAAAAGTAAAGAGTACTTTTTATATCTTGATTTTGACAAGATCAATTTTTGGCGCCGTTGCCGGGGATTGCGTTACTACCTTTAATTTTATAATCTTAGTTTAGTTAATTCGTAAATATTAGATTAGTTCTTATTCTTCTTATTTTCTGTTTTTGTTTTAAATTACTAACTTGTTCTTTTATTTTATAGGTTTTCGAGTCATCAAATTCCAACGTTTCCAAGTGGAGTAGCTAATTACATCAAATGAGCTTACGCAAATAAAAATATAAATAAAATTAAATAAATTGCTTCCTTTGGAATTCGCTTTAAACCACTGTAAGTCAGGGTGCTGTGACGCACTATTTGCATTAGTTTAGGGTTAATTGCACTGCATTAGCTAGGAAACCCGGGGCGCTGGGCTTGACGCGGTCATTGCATTACAAGATAATATTCATGCATCACAGTAGTTGAGTGCTTGTTATCGTAGTTGCGTGATTGCTATTTTTATTTTTTTTTTGTTGAGTCAGTTTTTGTTTTTAGTTTATTTATTTTAGTTTATGTTGGGTACACGTTCAAATAAACCAGAGTTAAAATCTTTCGATCTTGAACTTGAACGTACCTTAAGAACTAGTAAGTCCACAACCCAAGCTTCTAGAGCTAGGTTGCAAGACGACGAATCAACTCCGATTCCGTCGTCGTTGTTTGAGGCCGAAATTCAGAGTACCCGTGAACGGTTAAGGAAAACTCGAACTTTTCAAATTGAACCGATTAAAATGGCTGACGGTGGAAATAACAATAACAATCAAAATGATGGTGCGAATATGAATAATCTTAATATACCGCCACCTCCTCCACTTAAAGATTATTTTATTCCGACGACTTACACGCCACAAACATGTATTGAATTACCGGAGGCGATAGCATCTCACTTTGAGATAAAGTCGTCTACGATCTCGCTACTTCCATCCTTCCATGGCCGTCTAAATGAAGATCCATACCAACACTTAGGAGATTTTCAGGATATATGTTCTACTTTAAAAATTCAAAATCTTACTGATGATGAATTAAAATTGCGGCTCTTTCCATTTTCTTTAAGAGACAAAGCTAAGTATTGGCTTCAATCACTTGAGCCAAACACAATTAAAACTTGGGAAGCTTTACACACCGCATTTTTACAAAAAAATTTTCCTATTATGCGTACGAATCAGATAAGGAAATCTATAACAAACTTTGTTATGTAAGATGGGGAATCACTTTATGATACGTGGGAGAAATTTAAAGAATTATTACGCTCTTGCCCACATCATCAGGTTCCTAAGTGGCAACTTGTGCAGGTTTTCTATGAGGGACTAATTCCCTCTGTCCGTAATACCGTCGATGCCGTTTGTGCGGGAACTTTCCTACACAAAAGCGCCGACGAGGCCTGGAAAATTTTTGAAACACTAAGCGAGAATTCGATGCATCAGGCTGTGTCGGTACGTTTCGAGGGATATCATCTTCAACCTAAGCGAGAGGTGACAGTTGAGTCAAGTCAATCAGTTCAAATACAAGAATTAAATAGAAAACTTGACCGACTTATGCAAATGAACAAAACGTCTAATCCACCCTCTTCAGAAGTATGTGCATTATGTTCTGAACCGTCCCATAATATCTTTGCATGTCTTTCTGCATCTCAATATCCGGAATTTGTTGAACAACACGTTAATTCTATGCAACAATTCCCACAAAATAATTATAATCCTAGGTCGACAAATTTTCCTAATATGTACCAACCCCAATATCAACAAGGTCAATACCAACTACCTCCTCCACCTCCACGCAATAATGCATTCGAGGAGAAGGTGTTGGCCTCACTTGAAAACTTTGGTTCGGTGGTCCAGTTAGTACACTCTCACACACAATCCATCGCAAAACTGGAGTCCCAAGTAGGGCAAATTGCTAATACGCTAAACCGCTTAACTGAGAGTAAGTTGCCCAGTCAACCTACTTAGCAACCTAAGGGGCAATATGCAGTGGGGAGTGCTAGTGAGAGCGTGAACGCTATTTCGACTAGGACGACTACTCGAGATGAGGAAGTTGTTGTAATTCCGGATGGGGGTGAGGAAAATAAAAATTTAAATTTGAATAAAGAAAAAGGTGAAGACGTGGATAGAGTTAGAAAAGATGAAGAACCGGTCCCAACGAATTATATTCTGAGAATGCCATATCCACCTAATGTTGAGGAACCGTCTAATTTCTCAAAGAAAAAATCAAAAACTGAAGATATACTCGAGGTATTTAAACAAGTTAAAATTAATATTCCTTTCCTCGATGCTATAAAACAAATTCCCGCTTATGCTAAATGTTTAAAAGACCTTTGTACACAAAAGCGCAAAATACGTAGTCATACTCCTAAAAAGGTCTTCCTCACGGAAAAAGTAAGTTCTATTTTTCAACACGCTCCTCCGAAGTATAAGGATCCTGGTACGCCTACGATTTCATGTGTCATAGGTGACACTATCATTCATAGGGCTCTCCTTGACTTAGGAGCTAGTGTTAACCTCTTACCTTATCACGTCTATAAACAACTAGGTTTAGGTGAACTTAAACCTACGGCCGCTACTATTCAATTAGCGGATCGTTCTGTCAAAGTACCTAGAGGAATCGTCGAGGACGTCTTGGTTAAGGTTGATAAATGCTATTATCCTGTCGACTTCATGGTCCTTGACACTGAACCCGTGCTAGATGCTAGGAAACATACTCCTGTCATTTTAGGCCGTCCATTCTTAGCAACCGCTAACGCACGTGTTAACTGCCAGACGGGGGTAATGAAAGTGTCGTTTGGGGACATGAACTTAAAATTAAACGTTTTTAATGCTATTGATCAACCTCCTAAAGACGACGATTACCTATGTGAGGCGGAAGGTGAGGTAAGACCGAATATTGAGCCTACCAAAGAAATAAATGTGAGTAACGAAAAAGATATAGCGGATGATGAGTGGATGAACCCTAATATCCCGGACCCTAATGCTGAATCTTCTCGAAAGGTAAGAAATCGATTTGAACATACTGACAAACCGTCGATTGAATTAATTCGAAGCGACGTAATTTCTGCTTACCATCGAGCTCTTCCTGACATCCTTAGGGGTACACAGTCCGATTTACGGCCTCCATGATTCTTGAGCTAGAACGGTCTAGCTGAAGACGTAAAAGTTAGCGCTTCTTGGGAGGCAACCTAAGCGTTAATTCGTTCATTTCTTTGATTTTTGCATGTTTTTGGGTCGTTTTGGTCTGTTTTTGAGGTTTCTGGACAGGTTTGGGGGTTGGAGTAAAGTTATGTTTAATTTATATACATAAAATAAGTGGACCGAGGGAAAATAGCATTCTCGCGCACGCGGCCTGCTTGCGCGAGACGTCGCTCGCGCGGCCCGCTAGCGCGAGAATGTGCCTTAGTGTTTTTCTTTCGTTTTCTTTATATGAGCCCTCAGGTTCTCCTCGCGCCTGGTTTCGCGGGCGCGAGGTAGCCCGCTGGGGCGATATTTAAAAAAAAAATAAAAAATTGGAATTCGCGCGCGGGACGGCCGCTCGCGCGGACCGCTCGCGCGATTCCCCATTTTTCTGGTATTTTCTTTTGTTTTCTATATCAGTCTTCCACACCTGTTCACATAGTTTTTACTTTTCTGTTTCTATTTCTTAGGCATTTCTAGGTCGAGTCGTTTGTTGTCTTCATTGTTCCAGTTATGTTCTTTTATAGTTTCTTATCTTTTTGTTATCGTACTTTCTTTAATTCTTATAATTTATTTAGTTTAGTTTAACTTAGTTATAATTCTTTAATATTATTTTGTTAGTTTCTTTTCGTTTATCTAGTATTAACAGGTGGTTCCATTTGGAGCAATTGAACTTTATAGCCATATTCCTTTGTGTTCACCTGTTCTATGCTTGTCAAGATCGAGGTATTATCGTTCCTTCCTTATGTACTCTCCTTTCTTTCATTTTATTGTTTCATTGCGGACAATGAAAGGTTTAGGTTTGGGGGTATGCACTCACACATGCACATTATTTTATGCAATCACACATGCACATTATTTTATGCAAAATTTTAAAATTTTTCAATAAGTGTGTTTAAATAAACGATGTTACCGACATTTTTGCAATTTTAAGTCGATACTTCTTGTTAAATAATTTTGGATTGTTATAGAATGGTAAACAAGGGAAGATGTGATTAAACATTTGTTGAAGTTATGATGTAACGTTTCAAGTTATGTATTGTTCGAATCGTAGTTTTATATCATAGATTTGCACACAAATTTAGGCACTGCACGTAGTCATTTGAATACATGTTGGTTGTGAACTATAATATGATTCGGAGTTCTAGATAACACATGGTGGAGACTAGACCTGGTGAGCGTTTGAGCCTATCTTTTCTATTTTGAGGGTTATAAATACATCTTGTGTTTGTCGAATTTCATTGAAATAGCGCATCTACTTGTTGTTTAGTCTCATTATTCTTGTTTTGGTTGATAGTTAAGTTAAAATATTTGTTACCATGCTAAATAATCTTCCATTGTAAACATTGAAGAACCATACGACTATAGGAAGTGATTTTAGGCCTTCTTTGTTTATTACTGACCGATAAAAGATAAAAATTTCCTTAGTTCGCCCCTTTGAGCCGTTACAACATTTTTTTCTTTAATTACCATTATCCTGTTTTTTTTGCTCCAATTTGGCCAACTTGGAGTTCACCCCTGAAAGATTGATCAACTTTTAGTGGTGTTAAGGCGATGTGTGATTGAGAAGAAGAAGAAAATAAGATGATGTTTGGGGTGGTTGCCTTATTATTTATTGAATAATCATTTGAGAAGCAAGAAAAGGAAAAGGAAAAGGAAAAAGAAATATATTGAAAAATAAAGAAGAGGAAGGTTGAAAAAAAATATGAATGAAAAATGATGAAAAAAAAAAGAAGAAGAATGAAAGAAATCGAACATGCCTTACAATGCCATTCTGAAACTACTTGATATATCCATTCTATCCTTTTTCATTGCCTGAGCCACATTACAACCTTTGAAAAGTCCTATTTGATCCTAGGAAACATGGTTTGGATATATAAATGATGGGAGGGGGATTAAAACATGGTAATGATTAATTTTTCTTGATTGTTGACATCCTATCAATGAGACTACTGTTCTTTCGTATCATGTGTCTTTTCGAGTCATATGTGAGCATATTTCATTTTGAAAAGATATTTCCTTTACTCACATATATTAGAAAAATTACACATGTTTCTGAGTGTTTCATTTGAGTGTGTAATTAAAATTGTGAGATTTGTAGTCGAAGCATAGTTAGACGGTTATCCGAGTTATATTCCAAGTTTATGACATGCGCGTGTTCATTTGACTACCATATCACACACGTGCAATTTTATGAGAAATTCTATTGATTTATACGATTCATGTACTTGGGATTGTTTTTCAGGACGTAGGTGAACGTTTGATTCCGTTTCTTCTTGTTCATTATTCTATTTCGAATCATTGTTTTGTAACAAGGAGTATTGATTGTTTTATTTTTTCGTTTGAATAAAATTTTTTATTTTATTTTTAAATTTATAAGTTAATAAAGATGGTTGTGGGTGACTTGTTGATGAGAACCCTCACGAGACTTCACTCGTCCGACTAGGGACACCTAGGGGTTTAAAAGGCTTGTTGCATATGCTAAATGCAATCGTGATCCATGCGAAAATGGAATAGATTTTTATTAGTAGTTTTTTTTTTTTGTTTTGCTCGAGGACTAGCAATATGTAGGTTTGGGGGTGTGATCGGGAGAGAACTAATCTTAATAATACGCCTTAACGAGCATCTGTTAGTTCCTTTTTATCCTGTTTTTGTATATTTTTACTTCGTTTTCTATTTTCTGACAGGTTTTGGAAGAAATCACCTAAATCAGGCTAAACAGGGTGAAAAATCATAAAGAAAGAAGCTGAAAAAGCCAAGCCGCACACGCGACCCGCGGGCGCGAAAATCCAGAAATCGCTCGCGCGATCCGCTCGCGCGAGAATCCTGAAATCACTCGCGCGATCCGCGCGCGCGAATAACAAATGTCGCGCTCGCGCGACCCGCTCGCGCGATATGTGTAAAAACCAAAGTTGCGTATTTCAGTGTACTGAAGACTCCTGTGCAAACGAAAATGCTAAACGACGTCTAGACTGTAAATTACATCAGTTTCAGTTCGTTTCGGGTTGGGAAGGCTTCCAAAACTTGTTGTAAATCTATATATACCCTATTTTATTATAATTAAGGGGTTAGACATTGTTACACACCCATA
Organism: Hydrangea macrophylla; assembly: GCA_033977485.1. Classification (NCBI taxonomy): domain Eukaryota; kingdom Viridiplantae; phylum Streptophyta; class Magnoliopsida; order Cornales; family Hydrangeaceae; genus Hydrangea; species Hydrangea macrophylla. The sequence goes on along the minus strand of CM066985.1, from coordinate 14,192,999 downwards.
CATACACATTCTACAACCATACTTCCAGCCATTGAAGGGAGGGAAGCAAGGAGAAGAAGAAGAAGACCAAGGATTTCCATGGCCTCCTCCGTCAACTACTTGTCATCTATCACTTCCATGGACGGCTAGATCATAGATCTAGGGTTTCAATGAAGCCCTAGACGAGTAATAGGGTTTTATTTATGTTTTTATTTTAGTTTTATTATGTATGGATGACAGTCACATGTTTAGAGGATTTTTATAAATAAATCGTACTTCTAGTGATTAAATCATTGCTTTCAGAATTTATTCTTGTCTTAGATCTATTTTGACTGTGATGTGCTCAACGATCTATGCTTGCTGTGCTTGTTTAGATTGTTTACATGTGATGGTGCTTTATTGATTTGTGCTATCAAGTACCCGAATAGTCCATGCCAAGGTTAGATGGATTAGATCACAACCCTAGTTTAGTGTGGGATAATTCGTGCTAACCGAAGATGGATTATGTTGGTGCTTGAACCATGAATATCTTCTTGTCGGAGGAATTGGGCTTGTAGCTACAATTTCCCATTATCATCCAATGTACTAAGCTAAAGTAATTCATAAATATTCCTTATTATGAAGCTAGTGGTGGATTTGCAATCCTAGGTTCCATTAAACATTATTTAAAACAACTTTAATTGCTTTCATAGTTTAGATTTAGTTTTATTGTTCTTAGTTTAATTATAATTCAAATCAAAATCCGTTTTTATAATTAATTAGATTTAGGTTTTAAGATTAAAACACGGTAGTTAATCAATCTCTGTGGGTTCGACCTTTACTTCCACACTGCAAATCTTTTGAAAAGTACAGAATACTTTTTATATCTTGATTTTGACAAGATGAGTGATGGACAGGTAGATGGAGACTACCATGATTATGATGATGCCTACGATGAGGAAGACTTTGGCTTTGCTAGTTAGCATTGGGAGACAACGTTGTTGCGGCTCTTTTATAATTCTGTTGTTATGTTTATGTTGTTCGAGATACTACTATGTATTATATTTTGGGTAGACGTTGCCTAGACCTCTGTTTATATTCGTTTAAATTTGGATGGATTTTATGTCGTTTAAAATTTATGTAAGACTTCTACTTCCGCTGTTACTTTTAGCCATTGCATGAACCTTTATTAAGCATATATTTCTATTAGAATGTTTTATGGAGAATCAGATGATCCTTCAACTAGTCGCGTACCTAAGGGTCCAAAGTTGGAAATCTAATTTTTTCCGAACTTTGCTACGCCGGGGCGTGACAGGGTTTTAGTGGTATCAAAGCCGCGTTGAGTCGCGCTCGCTGATTGTCCTATGCACTTAAGCTATGAACCGTAAGAGTTACCCTTGCGCTAGTACTGACTTTAAGCTAATTTTCTTTGCAGGACGATGGATCCTATTGCTGTCCCGGACGCTTTCGGAGGATTTCTTATCTACGCTGATCACGTGGAGGCGATCGATCCTATCGCTTACCAGGAGCGTATTCGAGAGAGAGCCCGTCGATATTTAGAGGAGGATATCTGGATAGCCGTCTATGAGACAGACGATGACCGCCCTATCCGAGTGCGCATGAGCATTCTTCATAGATCACTAACGATGGAGCGCATCTACACAGAGATGGCCCAGATTTCTGCTCATGAGTCAGAATACCGCCCGATCATGCTACAGGCTATTCATCTCAGAACACCTATTCCACCTCCAGCAGTTATTCCAGAACCGGTGATTCCTGAGCCCGTAGTCCCCGAGGACATTCCCCCAGCTGAGGCAGACCCTCCAGTGCCCGTTGAGCCTATTATGGTAGAGGATCCTGCTGAGCCAGTGCCTGAGGTGCCTGGATCACCTATAGCTGTTGTTCCACTTGTTGAGCCAGTGCCTGAGGTGCCCGGATCACCTATAGCTGCTGTTCCCCTTGCAGCCGTTCCTATTGCTGACCTTGAGGAAGACGGTATCGACGATGATGACTTCCTTGAGGACCCAGAGGAGGAGGAGCCTATCGAGGATGACGCCGACGCCGATGTTGACCCAGTTGCAGATGAGGGTGTTGAGGATGACCCCGAGGAGATCGAGCCAGTAGAGGATATGGATTTAGATGCTGATCTCGGAGTCGATGCTGATGAGGAGGAGCTGACATTATCCACATTCCTAATGATGCCCCGCCGCCAGTTGCTGAGGAGCCAGTCTTTGTGCAGGAGGGAGTTGCTCTTGGAGTCATTGACGAGTTTGACTTCTGGTTAGACTCGGTGCCTTCTGAGACATATATCGTACCAGCTAACGAGATTCCGCCCGAGGTACTCGATGATGACGACTTCTGGGATCATCTTCATATCTAGATCTTTTGCATGACTGTTTTGGCCTGCGTGCCTACCTCTTTTGTTGTTATATATGATGTATAGGTACCAGCCCTGATGGTAGTAGGAGTAGCCATCCTTTTGTCGCGCTTGCGCATTGTATATAGTTTTAGCATTAGCGCTGCAGTCGCATCTGTATATTTTGGTTGTACTACTCTTTTGATCTATATATATGTGCAACTGTTATTATTGAGGTATTTGTTTTTGGTTTACATGTGCACATATTGCATCATGTTTTATGATACATTCTATATCTATATGGTATCTTTATTTGGAGTTTCATATTTTTATAGTCATCTCAAAACCAAAAGAGAAATCATTAATCGCGAAGTATGGGTACTGACGTACAGATCGCAGATGGCAGGAAGGCCAAGAAGAAATAGAAACGGGGTAGACCCTGAAGTTCCTCTGCTAAATGAGATTGACCCAACTGGATTGCTTGGTGCTCTTGTCCGACGAATAGAGAGAGCTTCCAACAATATCAACAACAATCATGCACCACCTCAGCGACAGATTGGAGACAAATTAGTGGAGTGTTTTCGTGCACTTCGCCCCGAAACGTTCGATGGTGCCGCTGAGCCATGGAAAGCAGAACAATGGCTGCGGGATATGGATTTAATTTTTTAGACAATGGGATGCACGGAACTAGAGAAACGCCGATTGGCCACCTTCCAACTGATCTATGATGCGGCTGATTGGTGGGAAGCCGAAAGAGCTGCTATGGGGGAAGAAGCGGTGAGACAGATGACATGGACAACATTTTGAGAACTCTTTCTGGAGAATTACTTTCCACAAGCTGTAGACACCCCAATTTTGACCAAACGTCAAATCCAGGGATTGGTTACCTCTCAAAGACCGATGATGATGATGTCCGTGACATTCGAGGATTTTTCAAGAAATTCAAAATCTTCAAGAAAAAAATTTTTAGAAAGGGAGAGGATTTAGGCATTCGGGAGGGAAACCCGAACGACGAAGAACGTGTGAGAAACCCAGTCTGGAAATCCATTTTATTTTAAAGAAAAAAGAGAATTAATAAACAAAAACAAAAAAAAGAAAGAGAGAAAGAGGGAGTTTCCTTGAAAAAAGGGAGGACAAAATAAATGAAAAGATTTTTTTTGAAAAAGAGAAAATACAAAAAGAAATAGTATATTCAAAAATGTACCATGCACATGGTTGATACCATGCACATGGGGGATCTTAATGCAAATATATACATACATAAAATAAAAAAAAATTTGTTTACACCAACATACTTTTGAAAAATCAAAAAGAGGGACAAAATTCAGTTAGCCCCGGCACGCGGAAAATGCGGCGGCACTCACTGAGTGCCGCGCCGGCACTCACTGTTTGCCGCCCGGCACTCAGCAAGTGCAGCCCGGATGACTTTTCGAAGAGTCAATGCGATTTGAGCTTGCTTTGGCTCCAACTTTTCGAAAGACAATCTGATCTAAGCATCGGATGACTCCGATTTTGAAAAAAAATGTGAGCTGATCAACTCCAGAGTTCAGAAGAATGAATTGATTTGAGAAGTTAAGATAATCTGATGGACCATCGAATCCCTGAAATGAAATGGACACGCATTTGAGTGCTTCCAGATCTAGGAAAATTGGAAAATAAATCTTGAAAAGGAGAGTAACTCAAAAAGGGGAAAATAAGAGTTGAGTTTGGCTTTGCATAGAAGAAAAATGCATTTGCTTCTCTGGTCTTCACCAAACAAATCTGTCGATCAGATGATTTTGGGAAATTATGGAGCGTAAGGCATGGAGCGTCTCAATCTTTCAGCGTGCTACCTAATTCGGCTTAGCCGATCAGATGATTTTTGGAAGATTATGGAGTGTAAGGCATGAAGTGGCTTAATCTTTCAGCGTGCTACCTGATTCGGCTTAGCCGATATGATTTTGGAAGATTATGGAGCGTAAGGCATGAAGCGGCTCAATCTTTCAGCGTGCTACCTGATTCGACTTAGTCGATCAGATGATTTTGGGAGATTATGGAACGTAAGGCATGAAGCGGCTCAATCTTTCAGCGTGCTACCTGATTCGACTTAGTCGATCAGATGATTTTGGGAGATTATGGAGCGTAAGGCATGAAGCGGCTCAATCTTTCAGCGTGCTACCTGATTCGACTTAGTCGATCAGATGATTTTGGGAGATTATGGAGCGTAAGGCATGAAGCGGCTCAATCTTTCAGCGTGCTACCTGATTCGGCTTAGCCGATCAGATGATTTTGGGAGATTATGGAGCGTAAGGCATGAAGCGGCTCAATCTTTCAGCATGCTACCTGATTCGGCTTAGTTGATCAGATGATTTTGGGAGATTATGGAGCGTAAGGCATGAAGCGGCTCAATCTTTTAGCGTGCTACCTGACTTGGCTATGGAGTATAAGGCGCAGGGCGCATCTCAGTCAATCAGACGATTCTCATACGCATGTGAAATGTGTATACATCAGTCATAATGTTCCTAGAGTAGGACGGTATCATAATAGGATGATTCGATGTATATGGTGCATTTCTGATAATAGGAAGAATAACGTGACTCGGGATCATCACGTTTGGGAGCATAAGATATAAGATTGCATGAGCATGTGCATCACGATAAGATAGGTGCATTCATCTGTGTGACTACCTGCGTTGGTGTATTGTTGTCCTTTGCCCGAACTACGTCCTGGTCTGATTCCCATTGGGATACGTAGGCAGCTCACCTTTGAGCACAACCAGCATTTGGCTATCTGCACACCCGATTTTGCAACGCACTTTTGTTTTTTTTTACCTGGATTCGACTATTTGGTCAAAGGCTTGTCTTTCACACAGGCTTTGACATTCGCTTGTGATCTGCGTTGCTTCACGAGCTCTGTCAAAGAGGGGCAAACTGTAGACACCCCAATTTTGACCAAACGTCAAATCCAGGGATTGGTTACCTCTCAAAGACCGATGATGATGATGTCCGTGACATTCGAGGATTTTTCAAGAAATTCAAAATCTTCAAGAAAAAAATTTTTAGAAAGGGAGAGGATTCAGGCATTCGGGAGGGAAACCCGAACGACGAAGAACGTGTGAGAAACCCAGTCTGGAAATCCATTTTATTTTAAAGAAAAAAGAGAATTAATAAACAAAAACAAAAAAAAGAAAGAGAGAAAGAGGAAGTTTCCTTGAAAAAAGGGAGGACGAAATAAATGAAAAGATTTTTTTTGAAAAAGAGAAAATACAAAAAGAAATAGTATATTCAAAAATATACCATGCACATGGTTGATACCATGCACATGGGGGATCTTAATGCAAATATATACATACATAAAATAAAAAAAAATTTGTTTACACCAACATACTTTTGAAAAATCAAAAAGAGGGACAAAATTCAGTTAGCCCCGGCACGCGGAAAACGCGGCGGCACTCACTGAGTGCCGCGCCGGCACTCACTGTTTGCCGCCCGGCACTCAGCAAGTGCCGCCCGGCACTCAGTGAGTGCCGCCGGCACCCAGCGAGTGCCGCTGGCTATAACAGACTGCATCTTCTCACATGTTCTAGAAGAAAACCTTGCACATGGGTTTCCACCCGAATTTACCCATCTATCCCTTGAATAAAGGCCTATATAAACAAAACCTTCTCTTCCATTTTGAGAACTTCAACTTGGAAATCAAGATATACATATATACAAGAATCATATAGATTTTTAGAGAGAGAGAAGAAGAATTTCTTGAAGAGCTTGAAGAATTTGAAAAATCTTGAAGAGAATTTGGGAAATCTTGGAAGATCCTCACAAGAAGTTGAAGAAATACTTGAGGTCCTAGAGGTAACCTCTTAATCCTTGATAGAATTAAGACCATTCAATCACAAGTTCATAGTTATAGGAACTTTTTCACATTGTTAAAACCTCTCTTCTTATCCCATTTCATCACACACCACCAAGAACTTGTGATTGAATCTCATGACATTTCATCAATTTGGATGTAATTAGCTTTGGGTTTAAGACAAATTCAACTTTGAAGAGTTTGTATCCTTAGTCTTCTAAGTAATCCTTGATTTTCCTTATTTCTATTTCATTAAAAAGGTGCATGAGATCTTCCATATCTCATTGAACCTCTTTGAGTTTGATTATTTAATTTCCTATGATCTTATGATCCATATGGAGATTAGAATGAATCATAGTCTTAATCTACATATAATTAGTGAGATTCAAGTCTTAATCCATGACTTGAACCTCTTCATTAAGAAATCTTATGGAATCCTTACTATATTCCAATGAGGTTTGAGTAGATTTTAACTTCATTTAGTCTCCAATGACCATCAAATGGTAGGAGTAGTGATTTGAATCCAAACTTTTATCCATGGATTTAAGTTCATTGTTCTTTGGATCTTGTGAAATCCATGCTATACTTCATTAAAACCTATGAGCATATATGCCTCATAGTCTCCAATGACCATCAAATGGTAGGAGAAAATGTGTTAGTTCAAGTCTACTCCCATGGCTTGGACTAATCTTTCTCTTAGATTTTAAGAAGTCTTTCATACTTCATATAAAACCTACATATGAGTATGTCTCTAACTCCAATGACCATCAAATGGTAGGAGTTATAAGTTGAATTCAAACTTGGGTCCATAGGTTTGAGTTCTTTATTTGAGGATTTTGTGAAGTTCATTTCAATACTTCATCAAGTTCCATAAGTGTAGTATGCCTCATAGTCTTCAATGACCATCAAATGGTAGAAGAAGTAGTTTGGTTTGAGCCCCAACTTCATGTTTTAATAGTTGAGGCCAATCAACAAACTTGAACTAGCAAGACAAAAACAGTGGGTTCACAAACTGTTTTTGACCAAAGATTTTTAGTTTAAGATCTAACCGTTGAAATCAAGTGAAACCAACGGGAAAATATCAGTAACACATTGTTTTACCACTGTGATTTTTGTTTTAGCAAGATTTTGTGATTAGAGAGGTTTGATCATGATTTTTGTGAGCTAATCACAATCTGTCCAGAGTTCTAGAATGCTTTCAGAATAATAAGTCTGTTTTGAAATTAATAAATCAGAACCCTAATAAAGTTTTCGGGGTCTCAAATAATTGTTTATAAGTACCTTAATGTGTTAGGAAGGTACCCTAAAAAGATCTAAGTGTTTCTCAATTTTTTACAATTTTTAGAAAATCATACAAGATCTCTGGACAGAGAGTTACAGAATCCTGAGTGAGGTCTAGTATTTTTCATATTCCCAGAGATCTAACCGTTGAAACCTTGATTTTCTTTTTGGGTTAGAAACTAAACTCACAAAGACATAACATATCCAAAAAGCAGTAAGATCCAACCATTGAATGTATTTTATTTCCATTTTGGAACGTCGGGTCTGCTCTCTGTAAATCACAAAAAACTGCTACTGTTTTTGTCTAACCTTATTTATTTCAACTTAAGTAGTCTCCCAATGGCTTAGAACTCAAACCATGTTTTGAACAATGATAATTTAGATTAAACCCAGAGGCTAAGTGATCCAAATTAGTGAATAAATTCATATCTTATTCTTGTTCATAATCATTCATTCATTCATATACATTGATGCTTATAGTTAGAAATAGTTCTTGGACAAAGTTGGACTTAATTGAATTTAATTGAACATGACTTAGGATTAATTACCTTTTGATATTATATCTAGTATAAGGCATGTGTACTAACCTTTGTTTTGTAGCGCTTTGAGGTACAATTTCTCAACCCTTCTCTAGTTTAATTTACTTCATTGATTTTAATTGATTTTTCGACCTCATGTGCGACACCTTAGCTTAGGTTTTGCCTTATTTGAATATATGAATTAGAGACCTTTCTTAGGTTTATTTTTGCATGCATTGCACGTTTGATATTTGCGGCCGGATCTCGGGTATGTTTTCTAGTTCTCTATTGCATAATCATGATGTTTGCTAGTTGAATTATGTGACTTATGAATGATATTTTACCGTTAGCAATTTTGCACCCTTTCAACATGCTTGTGTAATGTATTCCTATATATGTATTAATTGAGGGCATGCTTAGATTAATAACTTGATTAAAAAGGATGTTGAGTAGAGGCCTATTGTGAGATAGGATGAAAGGGGGTGTTTTAGTCCGCCGGGCACCTTCCCCTTTCATTCCATAATCCCCGGACCCAATTTATCTTTGGTTTCGCAAAAGATCAGTTTCCTTTTAAATGGTTTCTTAATTTTCCTTTTAAAAAATTAAGTGGCGACTCTTTGAATTTGAAAAATATTTGTTTTAAAAGTGGGTAAAATTTGAAAACCTGCGATATCCACAATCTGGCGACTCTGCTGGGGATCGAACCCAGAATCTCTGGTTTCGCAGACCAGAATTTCTGATTTTGGGTTCACTCGAGGATTAGACTTGAAAGCATCCTTTTAATCGAGTTAATTAATTTTTGTATGCCCGTTGCATTGCACTTGCATGTCTCGCCAGTCGATTGCATGGAACTATGACCTTGGAGGCTCGGGGCAACCCGGTCGGTCAAGCCATCATGGGGCCGTGTGATCACCCTTGATCTCGTACCATGTTTTGGTATATGAAGCATCCTATCGGGTGTGTGTCAAGGGTCCCTTTTTCGACCAAAACCCGGTCTTTGCATGGTAGCTTCCATAGAACCTTTCAATTTTAGGAAATTATTTCTTGGTTGGGATTATGTGCTAGGGAGTTTTGTATGCCCGAAAGGGGTTATTTGAGATGATGACGATGCTTGCTTGATAAAAGACGTGTAACCCTTTAATCACCTCTTAGCAATTCCTTCTCATGTCCCGCGACATTTGGGAACATGCTGGATCTTGATTATGTGATTACATCTCTTACATCTTGCCAAGTTAAGCATCATTGACCTTGTATGCATCCGAATTCATGAAGAGTGTGACAATAATCCGATCATGTGATCCTCCTACCCCAAAGAATTTTAAAATACATTTTCGGAAGCAAATAGATTTTTGGTATCTCTATTCCAAGGCATTCAATCACTCTTTCAAAATTTTTTGGAGTTCACTTTTGGATCGACCATATTTGAAGGAAGAACCTAAAAATCTTGGAACCTAAAATTCTTGAAAAAAGTTTGAAAAGTTTTACCAACTAAAGTAATGCTTCTTTTTCAAAGCAAAATTCGGACCTAATCACCTTTTTTGTTAAGGAATATAATCCAAGAAATCTCTGCAATTAAAGAAATCATTTTCAAAGGCAAGGTTAATCATCTTTTGTTTAGAAATGTTGTTGTTTTCAAAGGAAAACTTCTTAAGGAATTTTGAAAAAGTCCCATCATCTAGGGGGAATACTTGTTAAATGGATTTCAAAAATTCTAAAACCTTGAAGGGGTAAAAAGGATCACAATGAAAGGAGAAATTAGCACACTCAACATGGATGATGATTTTATGTGCTTATGTGTTTATGTGTTAGGATTAGATTTTTCGTTTTTTTTTGGCATATAGAATAGGCACACACACACATGCATTACATTCGTGTGACATATGAATCATTCATGAGCATTTCACTTGGCATAAAAATTTAATAAAAATCAATAGAAGTATAAGATTCTCTTGAGAAAATCAGTCAAAGTTAATTAAAGATAAGTGTTGTTGTAAGCGAAATAGCACCCGAGTCAAGCACTATTTGGTACAGAGATTCAAACACGAGATTAGTCAGGAAGGAACAGATAATAGGAAGAGAGATGTTTATGGACATATGTTGCTAGTAAGGTGATAGTGTTTTGAAATACGGCTGTTAAAGCAAATATGGATGCTCCTGGGGACCCAATAATTTGAAAGTCGTCTGTGACACTCCAGTTGAGACCAAGTTGAGTCCAGTCTGTAGTCGAGTTGTGTTAAGTTGGAGTCAAATGTCAAGTCCAGTCGAGTCTTCTGGTCAGTCTGTTATCAAGTTTGTTTGCAAGTCATTGTCGAGTTTATTGAGTCGAGGGATGTAATCCTCTATCCCTACTAGTTGAATAAAATCTCATTTTTCTTGATTCAGTGTGCTAAGTCGTGAATGTATGGATCATTAAGCCAAAAAAAAAAAAAGTCACTTTTTCAAACGATCATGAAAAATACTTTGTTAATAAATCTTTGCATTGAAAAGAATCCCAAGCAATCAAGCAAATTCTGTGCCAAATCAAAAGAGGAGTAGAGAATTGATTAGCTTTACTTTAAAGATGCTTTTGCTCAATCTTGAAAAGATGAACTTGGAACTTGAAGCTTGATCACCATCCCCTTCTCTCAAATACCAAGCCTAAAAGATGAGCCCAACCAGTCTAAAGCCATAAACTTGGTCTTTGATGGTAGCCAGACATTTTAAATGAACTTCTTACTCCAAAAAAAAAAAAAAAAAGAGCTCACTAGGATAAAAACCCGGAAGGGCGCCTAGGCAAAAGTTAGAGCACAAAAAAAAAAAAGAAAAAAAAGAAAAAGAAGAAAGAGCTCGCTAGGATGAAAACCCGGAAGGGCGCCTAGGCAAAAGTTAGAGCAAAAATAAGATGCGTGTTGATTTCAAAATCCTAATCCTGGCCAGTTAAAATCATGGAGAGAATAAGAGATAGTAAGGTAGAGGAAAAAAGGGGGAAAAAGAAAAGAAAAGGCAGAGAATAGATTGAGAATTCTTGAGCATTTCAAAGTAGATCATTGGCACATGAACTATCTCAAGACATTGTGTTGTTCTAAACAAAGAAAAGAAATTGGAAATGAAAAGAGAGACTTATCAGCTTCAAGTTCAAACGCTAAGTGAGCCTAAAACAATGCAGGGATATCTTTGAAAAAATGGAATAAAGAGTTGGAGGCTGATATTACTTTGTGAATATGATAGAGTATGAATAAAACATGATGAGAGTTGTAAAGATCAACTGGCTAGTGAAATGGTTAAAGAATCAACCGTCAAAAAAAAAAAAAAAAAAAAAAAAAAAAGAGGAACTGAGAATAAAGAAAAAAGTAGTTCATCATGCTACACAAGGGCTACCACAAGTGACATGCACTTCCTAGACCTAAAATGGCAACATGGCTCGAAAAGCCCACCAATTCTTGAAGTCTAATTCTTTCAAGACCTCCAGAGTACTTGAACTACGCTCGACCTGATTCCCACTCGGGGATACGTAGGCAACCTATCTGGTTTGGTCACCACCATCGTCATAATATGGTGTGCCCTTTCAGGCCTTGGCCATATTACCTTGGACCTGATTCCTATTCGGGGATAAGTTGAATCCTTTGCACATATGGTTATGATCTTTTAAAACTAGGAGCAAACTTGTATTTGCCTAGGACCACATATGTATTTCCAAACTAGGGGCAAACAAAGTTTGCCAATCAGCATTGGGACATCACCCTTCAGCCCATCACATTCATGATGATTACCTCTAGATTTGGAGTAAATGCATTGCAAGCATCCTGCACCAACATATTCTCAAGGCCCTTGGGATGAGCCTATTTGCCCTTAAGACTAGGGGGAAAATTTCGTTTGCTGAAAGCCCCATTTTATCCTAGAAGCGAGCCCCAAGTCTCTTTCAAACTAGGGGCAAACTCTGTTTGCCAAATGCAAGTTCTCAAGTCACCAAGTCTGTTTTGAAACGCTTTGAAATAGAGTGTCTTTTATTCTATAAGCTAAAGCACTTATTTGAAGCATACTCTAGATAGGAAAAGAATTCAATAAAGGGGAAGTTTTCAAAATTTTGATTAATTAGCAAAGTACTACCATTTGTCAGATAATGAATAAACAAAAGGTGAGATGATACATTATTCACGATGAAAGCACATTGATTCATAATGAATGTAGAATTTCTGTTAGTCATCTTGAGTAACTGGCTTTGTCAGGTCTGTCCTCCTTTGATGAGTCAATAATAGTCTCAAATGTGTGGGTTTAAGATGATGAATAAAGATTTGAAAAGTCTCCATAAGCATCCCACGAGCAATGCAAGCAGGAGTTTTAAACACTATCACAACACAATGCTAAAAATGGAAATATGAGAATGGTCCAAGACTTGGGGCAAAGGTGACTTCCCTCTTTTGACACAATCATTACGTTTCTTCCAAATCGTCTGCAAATGCAAAAAACCATGCTTTCAAGAGACTACTAGGGCAGCACAGACCCCTTCAGCTCCGTTCAAATTCTTTGAGCACCGAGGACTCCCCATTTTTGTAAAATCAATTCTTTGAGTCCGTGGACTCTCCATTTTTGTAAAATCAATTCTTCGAGTCTGTGGACTCCCCATTATTGTGAAATCAATTCTTGGAGTTCGTGGACTCCCTGTTTTTGTAAAATCAATTCTTTGAGTCCGTGGACTCCCCATTTTTGTGAAATCAATTCTTGGAGTTCGTGGACTCCCTGTTTTTGTAAAATCAATTCTTTGAGTCCGTGGACTCCCCTTTTTTTGTAAAATCAATTCTTTGAGTCTGTGGACTCCCCATTTTTGTGAAATCAATTCTTGGAGTTCGTGGACTCCCTGTTTTTGTAAAATCAAGTCTTTAAGTCCGAGGACTCCCCACTTTTGTAAAATCAATTCTTTAAGTCCGAGGACTACCCATGTTTTTAAAAAAAAATCATTTCTTTGAGTCCAAGGACTACCCACTTTTGTAAAATCAATTCTTTAAGTCCGAGGATTACCCATGTTTTTAAAAATCATTTCTTTGAGTCCGAGGACTACCCATTTTTGTAAAACCATTTCTTTGAGTCCGAGGACTACCCATTTAAAAAAAAACTAACTCTTTGAGTCTGTGTGACTCCATTTGGGTAAAATGTGAATTTGTTGAGTCCGTGTGACTCCGTTTGTGAAAAAAGTGAATTTGTTGAGTCCGTGTGACTTCGTTTGAATAACGAAATGAAATTTTGAGTCCGCGTGACTCCGGCTTTGTGAAATAAAAAATTTTGAGTCCGCATGACTCCGTCTCTGTAAAATATGAATTTTCGAGTCTGCATGACTCCGTCTGTGTAAAATATGAATTTTCGGGTCTGCATGACTCCGTCTATGTAAAATATGAACTCTTGAGTCCGCATGACTCCGTTTGGGTAAAATGTGAATTTGTTGAGTCCGTGTGACTCCGTTTGTGAAAAATGTGAATTTGTTGGGTCCGTGGGACACCATTTATGTAAAATACTGAGTTCTAGAGTCCTCGTGACTCTGTCTTTTTTAAAAATATATATATATATTTTTAGTCTGTATGACTTCCTTCGTGTTTATAGAATGTGAATTTTTGAGTTCGTATGAATTCGTGTTTGAGAAATGTGAAAATTTTCAAGATCATACGACTCTCCTTTGTAAAATGTGAATCAGTGCAACTCCCCTTTGGAAATAGGAATTGTTTCAAGTTGAATCGACTCCGAACTCTGGATTTTGAGAATTTGAATTTGTTTGAGTCTAATTGACTCCTGATTCATGAGTTTGAACTAAATTGAGTCTGATTGACTCCCAATTTTGTGAAGCAAAAATTCTTTGAGTTTTACCAACTCCTAATTTTGTGAAACTAAAATTTTTTGAGTCTGATTGACTCCAATTTTGTGAAACAGAAACTCTTTGAGTCTAATTGACTTTTGAATTGGTGAAATAGAAATTATTTAAGTCTGATTGAATTCCAATTTTAGAATATGGAACTGAAATGAGTCTGATTGACTCTAGATTTTGAAAAATTGAATTGAATTGAGCCTAATTGACTCCCGATTCTGAAAGATGAATTGAATTGAATTGAATCTGACTAACTTCTGATTTAGAATTTGAATAAAACTGAGTTTGACTAACTCTAATGAACTGAATTGAAATAAATTGAGTCTAATTTGACTCCCGATTTTGGGAATTGAAATAAACTGAGTCTGATTTAACTCCTGATTTTGAAAATTGGAATTTTTTTTGTTGTTGAGTCAAAATTGACTCTGATTAAGAAATTTTGAAATGTTAAAAATTAACCCTCGATTTTGAAATAGGAAATTCTTTGAGTCCGTGTGACTCCATTTGTATAAAAAGTGAATTCGTTGAGTCTATGTGACTCCATTTGCATAAATATATATATACACATTTGTTGAGTCCGTATGACTCCATTTGTATGAAATGTGAGTTTGATTAAGTCTGTGTGATTCCATTTGTATAAGAAGTGAATTTTTGTTGAGTTCGTGTGACTCCGTGAATTTCGTTGAGATCGAGTGACTCTGTTGTTGTAAAATGCAAATTTTGAGTCCAAATGACTCTGTGGTTGTAAAATGCGAGTTTTCGAGTCCTAGTAACTCTGTTGTTGTGGAAATGCGGGTCCATGGATCCGAATGACTCTTTTGTTTCAAAATGTGAATTTATTGACTCCTTGTGTAAGAAAATTGAAATTTTGGATCCACGTGACTCCCTTTGAATTTGTGAGTCTGATCGGTGTTGTGAAATAGAATCCGATTCGAGTGCAATTGACTCCTGTTCTAGAAATTTGAAATTATTTTGAGTCTGTTTGACTCCGATTTTGAAATTAAAAATTCTTTTGAGTATGATTGACTCATAATTTGGAATTGGGAATTCTTTTGAGTCTGATTGGTTCATGTTTTTGGAAATTAGAAATTCTTTTAAGTCTAATTGGCTCATGTTTTTGGAAGTTAGAAATTCTTTTGAGTCTGAATGGCTCGTGTTTTTGAAAATTAGAAATTCTTTTGAGTCTGGTTGACTCCCAATCTTGTGAAATAGAAATTCTTTGAGTTCGATTGACTCCCAATTTTGTAAAAATTCTTTTGTGAAATAGAAATTCTTTAAGCCCAGTTTTATGAATTTTAAATTCTTTGAGTCCGATTGACTCCTAGTTTTGTCCGATTTTGCAAAATAAGAAATTGAATCAAGTCTGATTGACTCATGATTTAGGACTTGAATTTGAATTTGAATTTGATTTGAGTCAAATTGACTCCAGACTTGGTGAAATTGAATTTGTTTGAGTTTGACTGACTCCTGATTTCAGAAAATGAATTAAGTCGAGCCTAGGCGACTCCTAATTTAGCATTTAAATTTGGACTCGAATTGAGTCGAATCGACTTCGGACTTGGTAAAATTGAGTTTATTTGAGTCTGGCAGACTCCTGATCGAAATTTAAAAAAAAAAAAATAAGCTTGATTGACTACCAATTTTGGAAATTGAATTAAATTGAGTCTAACCGATTCTCGATTTTGGAAATTGAAGTGAATTTGAGTCAATTGAACACCCGGCTTTAGATATTTGAAATAATTTAAGTCCATCCGACTCTCGATTTAGAAATTTGAAATAATTTGAGTCTGATGAACTAGACTCTGAATGTTTGAAAGTAAATGGAATGAAATTTGTTTGACTAAGAAGGGAATTTGTTGGATTATCGATTTTAGAAAATCAAATTAAGTCTGAAGGACTCCGGATTTTTGGAATTGAACTGATTTGAGTATGACTGACTCCAAATTTTGAATTAAATTGAGTAAAGTCTGTCCGACTCCAAGTTTTGAAAAATAAAATGATTTGAGTCTGGTTAACTCCTGATTTTGAAATAATGAATTGTATTAAGTTTGGTTGATTTTAAAAATCTAAGTTGATTTGAGTCTGATTGACTCCTGATTTTAGAAGAATGAATTGATTTGAGCTTGCTTGATTTTGAGAATCTAAGTTGATTTGGGTGTGGTTTTAGAAGAATGAATTGACTCGAGTCTGAATGACTCCGAATTTGAAAAAAAACATGAATTGACTTGAGTCTGATTGACTCCTGATTTCGAAGAATGAATTGAATTGAGTTTAGTTGATTTTAAAAATCTAAGTTGATTTGAGTCTGATTGACTCCTGATTCTAGAAGAATGAATTGATTTGAGCTTGGTTGATTTGAAGAATCTAAGTTGATTTGAGTCTCATTGACTCCTGATTTTAGAAGAATGAATAGATTTGAGTTTGGTTGATTCTAAGAATCTAAGTTGATTTGAGTTTGATTGACTCCTAATTTTAAAAGAATGAATTGAATTGAGTTTAGTTGATTTTAAGAAATTAAGTTGAATTGAGTCTGATTGACTCTTGATTTTAAAAGAATGAATTGAATTGAGTTTAGTTGATTTTAAGAAATTAAGTTGAATTGAGTCTGATTGACTCTTGATTTTAAAAGAATAAATTGAATTGAGTTTTGTTGATTTTAAGAATCTAAGTTGAATTGAGTTTGATTGACTCTTGATTGTAGGAAAATTGAATAAATTGGAGTCTGATTAACTCCGGACTTCTGAAAATTGATTTGATTAGGAGTCTAATTGACTCCAATTTTGGACAATTGAATAAATTTGAGTCTGATTGACCCCGGACTTTTGAAAATTGATTTGATTAGGAGTCTAATTGACTCCAATTTTTGGAAAATTGAATAAATTGGAGTCTGCTTGACTCCGGACTCTTGAAAATTGATTTGATTAGGAGTTTGATTTACTCCGGATTTTGAGAATTAGAGTAAATTGGAGTCTGATTGACTCCGGGCTTTTGAAAATTGATTTGATTAAGAGTGTAATTGACTCCTGATTTTGGAAAATTGAATAAATGGGAGTTTGGTTGAATCTAAGCTGATTTGAGTCTGATTGACTCCTGGTTTTAGAAGAATGATTTGACTCGAGTCCGAAAGGCTCCGATTTTGAGAAGATGAGTTGATTTCGAGTTTGAATGACTCCGAAATTTTGGAAATTGATTTGGTTCGAGTTTGATTGGCTCCGATTCTTTGGAAATTTGTTAAATTAGAACCTGATTAACTCCGATTTTGGAAAATTAAATAAATTGGAGTAAGTTTGAAGTTTAATCTGATTAAGAGTCTGATTGATTCCGGGATTTGCGGAAGCATGTATTCAACCGAAGTCTAATTGACTCCGAACTTTGAAACCTGATTTGACTTAAGCCTGATTGGCTCCAATTCTTTGAAAATTGATTCGATTTGAGCCTGATTGGCTCCGATTCTTTAAAAAATTGATTTGATTTGAGCCTGATTGGCTCTGATTCCTTGAAAATAGATTTGAATTGAGCCTGATTGGCTCTGACTCTTTGAAAGTTGGTTTAATTTGAGCCTGATTGGCTCCAATTCTTTGAAAATTGATTCAAATTGAGCCTGATTGGCTCTGATTCTTTGAAAATTGATTTGGTTTGAGCCCGATTGGCTCCGGAACTTTGAAGTTGATTTGACTTGAGCCTGATTGGCTCCGATTCTTTGAAAATAGATTTGAATTGAGCCTAATTGGTTTCAACTCTTTGGAATTTGATTTGATATGAGAGTCTTGTTTGATTCTGGAACTTTGAAAATTGATTTAGTTTGACTCCAGGTTAGGAGAAAATTCAGCCGACTTTAATATGATTGATCTTCGATTTCGAAAATTAAAAGCAAATATGAATCCAAGTGTTTCCAGGTTTAGGAAAGTTAATTCGAAATTTAATCAGCTCCTGAAAGTTAGGAATTATGAATTGAACCAAGTCAACTTTGATTTTACTTGGTGAGGCAGTAAATTTGCATCTCATCTTCCAGCGTGCTACCTGATTCGACTTAGTCGATCAGGTGATTTTGGGAGATTATGGAGCGTAAGGCGTAGAGCGGCTCAATCTTTCAGCGTGCTACCTGATTCGACTTAGTCGATCAGATGATTTAGGAAGATTTTGGAGCGTAAGGCGTGAAGCGGCTCAATCTTTCAGCGTGCTACCTGATTCGACTTAGTCAATCAGATGATTTTGGAAGATTATGGAGCGTAAGGCGTAGAGCGGCTCAATCTTTCAGCGTGCTACCTGATTCGACTTAGTCGATCAGATGATTTTGGGAGATTATGGAGCGTAAGGCGTAGAGCGGCTCAATCTTTCAGCGTGCTACCTGATTCGACATAGTCGATCAGATGATTTTGGAAGATTATGGAGCGTAAGGCGTAGAGCGGCTCAATCTTTCAGCGTGCTACCTGATTTGACTTAGTCGATCAGATGATTTTGGGAGATCATGGAGCGTAAGGCGTGAAGCGGCTCAATCTTTCAGCGTGCTACCTGATTCGACTTGGTCGATCAGATGATTTTGGAAGATTATGGAGCGTAAGGCATGGAGCGGCTCCATCTTTCAGCGTGCTACCTGATTCGACTTAGTCGATCAGATGATTTTGGAAGATTATGGAGCGTAAGGCATGGAGCGGCTCAAACTTTCAGCGTGCTACCTGATTCGGCTTAGCCGATCAAATGATTTTTGGAAGATTATGGAGCGTAAGGCATGCAGCGGCTCAATCTTTCAGCGTGCTACCTGATTCGGCTTAGCCGATCAGATGTTTTTGGAAGATTATGGAGCGTAAGGCCTGAAGCGGCTCAATCTTTCAGCGTGCTACTTGATTCGGCTTAGCCGATCAGATGATTTTGGAAGATTATGGAGCGTAAGGCATGAAGCGGCTCAATCTTTCAGCGTGCTACCTGATTCGGCTTAGCCGATCAGATGATTTTGGAAGATTATGGAGCGTAAGGCATGAAGCGGCTAAATCTTTTAGCGTGCTACCTGATTCGGCTTAGCCGATCAGATGATTTTGGAAGATTATGGAGCGTAAGGCATGGAGCGGCTCAATCTTTCAGCGTGCTACCTGATTCGGCTTGGTCGATTAGATGATTTTTGGAAGATTATGGAGTGTAAGGCGTGAAGCGACTCAATCTTCCGGCGTGCTACCTGACTTGGCTATGGAGTATAAGGCGCAGGGCGCATCTCAGTCAATCAGACGATTCTCATACGCATGTGAAATGTGTATACATCAGTCATAATGTTCCTAGAGTAGGACGGTATCATAATAGGATGATTCGATGTATATGGTGCATTTCTAATAATAGGAAGAATAACGTGACTCGGGATCATCACGTTTGGGAGCATAAGATATAAGATTGCATGAGCATGTGCATCACGATAAGATAGGTGCATTCATCTGTGTGACTACCTGCGTTGGTGTATTGTTGTCCTTTGCCCGAACTACGTCCTGGTCTGATTCCCATTGGGATACGTAGGCAGCTCACCTTTGAGCACGACCAGCATTTGGCTATCTGCACACCCGATTTTGCAACGCACTTTTGTTTTTTTTTACCTGGATTCGACTATTTGGTCAAAGGCTTGTCTTTAACACAGGCTTTGACATTCGCTTGTGATATGCGTTGCTTCACGAGCTCTGTCAAAGAGGGGCAAACTGTAGACACCCCAATTTTGACCAAACGTCAAATCCAGGGATTGGTTACCTCTCAAAGACCGATGATGACGATGTCCGTGACATTCGAGGATTTTTCAAGAAATTCAAAATCTTCAAGAAAAAAATTTTTAGAAAGGGAGAGGATTCAGGCATTCGGGAGGGAAACCCGAACGACGAAGAACGTGTGAGAAACCCAGTCTGGAAATCCATTTTATTTTAAAGAAAAAAGAGAATTAATAAACAAAAACAAAAAAAAGAAAGAGAGAAAGAGGGAGTTTCCTTGAAAAAAGGGAGGAGGAAATAAATGAAAAGATTTTTTTTGAAAAAGAGAAAATACAAAAAGAAATAGTATATTCAAAAATATACCATGCACATGGTTGATACCATGCACATGGGGGATCTTAATGCAAATATATACATACATAAAATAAAAAAAAATTTGTTTACACCAACATACTTTTGAAAAATCAAAAAGTGGGACAAAATTCAGTTAGCCCCGGTACGCGGAAAACGCGGCGGCACTCACTGTTTGCCGCCCGACACTCAGCAAGTGCCGCCCGGCACTCAGTGAGTGCCGCCGGCACCCAGCGAGTGCCGCTGGCTGTAACAGACTGCATCTTCTCACATGTTCTAGAAGAAAACCTTGCACATGGGTTTCCACCCGAATTTACCCATCTATCCCTGGAATAAAGGCCTATATAAACAAAACCTTCTCTTCCATTTTGAGAACTTGAACTTGGAAATCAAGATATACATATATACAAGAATCATATAGATTTTTAGAGAGAGAGAAGAATAATTTCTTGAAGAGCTTGAAGAATTTGAAGAATCTTGAAGAGAATTTGGGAAATCTTGGAAGATCCTCACAAGAAGTTGAAGAAATACTTGAGGTCCTAGAGGTAACCTCTTAATCCTTGATAGAATTAAGACCATTCAATCACAAGTTCATAGTTATAGGAACTTTTTCACATTTTCAAAACCTCTCTTCTTATCCCATTTCATCACACCACCAAGAACTTGTGATTGAATCTCATGACATTTCATCAATTTGGATGTAATTAGCTTTGGGTTTAAGACAAATTCAACTTTGAAGAGTTTGTATCCTTAGTCTTCTAAGTAATCCTTGATTTTCCTTATTTCTATTTCATTAAAAAGGTGCATGAGATCTTCCATATCTCATTGAACCTCTTTGAGTTTGATTATTTAATTTCCTATGATCTTATGATCCATATGGAGATTAGAATGAATCATAGTCTTAATCTACATATAATTAGTGAGATTCAAGTCTTAATCCATGACTTGAACCTCTTCATTAAGAAATCTTATGGAATCCTTACTATAATCCAATGAGGTTTGAGTAGATTTTAACTTCATTTAGTCTCCAATGACCATCAAATGGTAGGAGTAGTGATTTGAATCCAAACTTTTATCCATGGATTTAAGTTCATTGTTCTTTGGATCTTGTGAAATCCATGCTATACTTCATTAAAACCTATGAGCATATATGCCTCATAGTCTTCAATGACCATCAAATGGTAGGAGAAAATGTGTTAGTTCAAGTCTACTCCCATGGCTTGGACTAATCTTTCTCTTAGATTTTAAGAAGTCTTTCATACTTCATCTAAAACCTACATATGAGTATGTCTCTAACTCCAATGACCATCAAATGGTAGGAGTGATAAGTTGAATTCAAACTTGGGTCCATAGGTTTGAGTTCTTTATTTGAGGATTTTGTGAAGTTCATTTCAATACTTCATCAAGTTCCATAAGTGTAGTATGCCTCATAGTCTTCAATGACCATCAAATGGTAGAAGAAGTAGTTTGGTTTGAGCCCCAACTTCATGTTTTAATAGTTGAGGCCAATCAACAAACTTGAACTAGCAAGACAAAAACAGTGGGTTCACAAACTGTTTTTGATCAATGATTTTTAGTTTAAGATCTAACCGTTGAAATCAAGTGAAACCAACGGGAAAAAATCAGTAACACATTGTTTTACCACTGTGATTTTTGTTTTAGCAAGATTTTGTGATTAGAGAGGTTTGATCATGATTTTTGTGAGCTAATCACAATCTGTCCAGAGTTCTAGAATGCTTTCAGAATAATAAGTCTGTTTTGAAATTAATAAATCAGAACCCTAATAAAGTTTTCGGGGTCTCAAATAATTGTTTATAAGTACCTTAATGTGTTAGGAAGGTACCCTAAAAAGATCTAAGTGTTTCTCATTTTTTTACTATTTTTAGCAAATCATACAAGATCTCTGGACAGAGAGTTGCAGAATCCTGAGTGAGGTCTAGTATTTTTCATATTCCCAGAGATCTAACCGTTGAAACCTTGATTTTCTTTTTGGGTTAGAAACTAGACTCACAGAGGCATAATGCAAAGTGGGGGTATTTGTAAAATACAACCGCGCTAAAAGGAAGAATTGTATTAGTTTTTATCACAATTTCCCATGTTATCCGCAATTTGCATTACATGGCTAATTTTTATACAGTATGATTAATCTATGATAAGTTGTATTGTTTTAGCTGTTGTTTATGCAGATCACTGCTGTGCGGACTGAATAGAGGAACATCAGAATAAATGGAATGCTGGAATGCAAACAAAAGAAGTCAAAGCTGAAAAGCGGAGTTCGATCGCTTTAAGACGGTTCGATCGATCGAGCGCTCGATCGCTCGAAGAGAGTAGAAGCGCTTAAAGATCAAGGGTTCGATCGATCGAGATCCGTTCGATCGATCGAACGGGGTATTTCCAGAAACATTTGCGTGCGCAGCAGAATGCGGGTTTAACCCTAGTGCTTTAGGTTTTTCTATTTATATGCGTTTTGTAGACGTCTATAGGGACGCCCACTTTTACATTTTAGCAGTTTAGAAGGAGAGATAGAGAGTTTGTTTGGTTTTTTGTAGGTTTTTCATATTGTGGATTGGATTTCTCAAAGTTTATACAAGTATCTTCTGTTCCAGGTTATTTATATATTGTTATTTTCATATTCTGCACGTGTTAGACGTAGTTAGATTGCTTGTTTTACAGTGTGGCATGCTAAATAGTTATATAACCATAGATTTTATAGTTTTCATGAATAACTCGCAACCAAACATGGTATTAAAGTTTTCTTACGTTAAAAATCAATCCTCGACACTCCAGACGATGTCTGAGTAGTCCCAGGTTGGGAGATCACGATGAAACAGTGATCTCCAGCCTCTGCCATGCAGCAGAATAATCGCTGTGTTCGATCGATCGAAGTCAGTTCAATCGATCGAACCAGAGACAGTCAAGCGATCGAAGTTAGTTCGATCGATTGAGGGATGAAGGTCTTCGATCGATCGAAGGCGCGTCGATCGATCGAACTCTCGGATTCTTGAGGATGTTACCTGCAGTATTCCAGGACTTTTTGTTTTAGGACTTGTTATCATTCTGTCCCAAATAAATGCTCAGTCTGTCAAAACAGTTTTAAAACTAAGGCCCTAAGGCATTTTCTTTCAATACATTTTGCAAACCATCTTCAATGCTAACACCATTGAGGATGCGAGTCTTAACTATTGAATTAAACCGCTTTTGTGTATTTCAATTTAACTGTGATGATATGGTCCCGGTCATGAAAGGGCCATAGAATCTTTATTTCTTTTGAGGAATACGGAAAACTGTAGGTAATATGCTCCATTGTGCTTCAAGGTAAATGCATGGTAGATGGCTAGGTTACTGCGGATTCGTGTAATCCCAACACTTTCTTTTTAAAGTTAAACTCCTTAATTCTAAGTACTGTTTTAATTAGCTAGTTAGATTGTTTAGTTAATTTTAATTACTTTCATTAGTAATCTTAGTTTGTGGAACTTCGTGTTCTGCACCATCATTCAAACTTAGTTATTTTATTTTGTTTTCTGTAGAGGTTAGTCTAATTCGATAGGTCAACACCTTCCCTGTGGGATCGACCTGGTCTTACCAGATATTACTTGCACGTCTACCTACACTTGGGTACTGCACAAGAGCGCACAAGAAAATTCTCGTGTCAAGTTTTTGGCGCCGTTGCCGGGGAAGGCGACGATCAATTCCTTAGATTACCTCAGTCTCTCTTCATCTCTTTCTATTTTTATTTTTCTCTTCTTTTCAGTTCTTTTGGGTAAGTTCTCACCCTAGGGACCCTCTCAGTTCATGTCCGAGAATTCCATTGAAGGAATTTTTGGAAATCCTTTCTATTTGTCTGACTCTGAAAGCTCCATCAACCCCATAGCCACTCCAACTGCATCA
Organism: Hydrangea macrophylla; assembly: GCA_033977485.1. Taxonomy (NCBI): domain Eukaryota; kingdom Viridiplantae; phylum Streptophyta; class Magnoliopsida; order Cornales; family Hydrangeaceae; genus Hydrangea; species Hydrangea macrophylla. Next base: position 14,169,311 of record CM066985.1, on the reverse strand, counting down.
ATGGATGATCATCAGAGTGAAAACGGTGACAATGTTTTGGTACCAATCGATGAGGCACTCCGTCCTCTTTGCGATCTCATGCAACCAGAACATGCACCTACGCCCTCTTGCATTCAAATCCCACCGCACAATGGCGAATTCCAGTTTCGCAATGGGATGATTCAACTGCTTCCCACTTTTCATGGGATGGAAAGCGAGAAGGCGTATTTACATGTCACCGATTTCGAGGATGTTTGCAAAACATTCTCGCAAACTTGTCCCAGGGAGGTGGCGCATTTAATGCTATTCCCCTTCACGTTGAAAGATAAAGCGAAGGCGTGGCTCCACTCCCTAAAACCTAATTCAATTTTCACCTGGCATGCGATGCGCACCGCATTTTTGAAGAAATTCTATCCTACTCGCATGACCACAGACCTTCAGCGTCAAATCAATTCCTATAAACAAAAGAGCAATGAAACCTTCACAGAAGCGTGGGAGCGGTTCAAAGATTTGCTTCTCTCATGCCCACATCATGGGTTTGAGAAATGGCGAACAATCAGCTTCTTTTATCGGGGATTGAATGGTGAAACAAAGAAGTTGGTGGAAACGATGAGCTCGGGACCATTTCTGCGTAAAAACACTGAAGAGGCCGAAGCCCATTTCGAATGGTTAGCTGAATACGCTCATGAATGGTCAAATGCTGACAATATCTCACGCTCACAGATCTCCTGTGTAGAGGAAAAAAGCTTATACCAGCTAACCAATGAAGATCACCTCATGACTAAGTATGCAGAGCTGGCAAAGAAGGTAGAGGAGTTAAGTATGAAAGGAGAGAGCTCTAGGCAAGTCTTGCCTGAAGAACCATGTGGCACATGCAACATGTTGGGACATCCAACTCAATATTGTCCTAATGTGCCACATTTTCAAGAGCAAGCCCCTATAGAGATGAATGCCATGCAAGGTTTTCGAGGGGCGGGGAATTCCAATAATAATTTTCAAAATAACAATAGATGGAATCACCCCGGTTTTGATTGGAGAAATAATGCTGGGGCCCAAAATCAATATCAACAGCAGCCCTACAACAATAATCAATATCAAGGGCAAAACAATAGGCCAGCCCAGCATTACAATCAAAACAGAACTAACAATTACAATCAAGCTCAACCCTCTAATGCGCCCCAAACCAATGCCTATGTGCCCCCGCACAAGAAGGTACAAGAGGAGGAGCCACTTGCTAATGCCAATCTAACGCAGCAACTCATCCAAATGATGAGTAGAATGTCTGCTACACTAGAGAGGATAGATGCACGGCAAGAGGGCTCAGGAGGAACATTCCCTGCTCAACCACTTCAGAACCCCAAGGGACATAACAATGGTCCTAACAATCAAGAGCATGCTAAAGCTGTGACTACACTGAGAAGTGGAAAAATCATAGAGAAAGGCTTGCCTCTGTCCACTCCTGAAGTGTACGATGAGGAGGAAGCGGTGGATAAGGATGTTGAGCTACCATCGATTCAAGAGGAGGAGCAGTCTACCAATGACGATCCTATCAAGGCAAACATTGCAGCTCCTGGAGTAGAGGAAGAAGTTGAGCGAAGGCCTGGGAAAGAGTCTGTTAAGGAGGAATCACCAAAATGCCCCTTCCCTGCACCTTATCCTCAACGGTTGAAGAAACCCAAGAATGAGACGAAGAATCAGGAGTTTTTGGAACTGTTTAAGCAAGATAAGATTAACCTTCCACTCCTAGATGCTATCAAGCAAGTGCCGGCCTATGCTAAGTATCTTAAAGATCTATGCACGGTCAAGAGGAGGCAAAGCGTGAAGAAACATGCTTATGTCGCATGTCAAGCCAGTGCGATCATTCAAAATGAGTTGCCCCCAAAACTCAAAGATCCCGGTACACCTACGGTCTCATGTAGAATTGGGAATCAAAAGATAGACAACGCACTCCTCGATTTAGGAGCAAGCGTGAACCTGCTGCCATACTCAGTCTATAAACAGCTAGGGTTGGGTGAACTCAAACCCACCCGAGTTGCTTTGCAATTGGCAGACAGATCTGTAAAGTACCCTAGAGGGGTATTGGAGGACGTCCTTGTCCAAATAGACACTTTCGTATTTCCGGTTGATTTCGTGATATTGGACACAGAACCTGTGTCTAATCCTGGTGCATATATCCCGGTTATTTTTGGACGTCCATTCCTCAACACCATTGATGCCACAATCAAGATTAGAACTGGTATCATGACTATCGTATTCGGGAACATGACGTTGAATATCAAGATCTTCTCTAATCCCCGACCTGAAGAATACGATGATGAGGAAGAAATCCATTATATAGACACAGTCATTGAAGATGAAGTTGACTTGGTCGACTATAAAGATCCTTTGGAAGTTGTGATGACTCAATTTGGCGATATTTATCAGCCTGCAGAGTCCACCCCATTGGATGCTGACTTGAATCAGACGTGTCTTATGATGGATACGAAAGAGGAGGATAGAGCTGATTGCATGTGGATACAGCCTTATGAACAACTGCCTCCGAAAACCAAGTTGGTAATGCCCTCTAGTTTCCAGTTCCCGGAATTAGAATTGAAGGAGCTCCCCAAAGAGCTAAAATACGCATTCCTAGGGACTGGAAAAACTTATCCTGTGATCATTTCATCTGTTTTAACTCATGAACAGGAAAGTAAGCTAGTGGAAATGCTTACCAAGCATAAGGACGCTATGGGATGGACAATTGCTGACCTCAAAGGCATAAGCCCATCCATATGCACACATAAGATATATCTGGAGGAAGACGCCAAACCCTCAAGGCAAATGCAAAGGCGTCTGAACCCCAACATGCAAGAAGTAGTTAAAAAGGAAGTGCTTAAACTACTTGATGTTGGGATGATATATCCGATATCTGACAGTCCTTGGGTTAGTCCTACCCAAGTAGTTCCAAAGAAAGCGGGCATAACGGTCATTCCAAACAAAGAGGGTGAATTAGTACCGACACGTGTCCCCACTGGTTGGAGGATGTGCATTGACTACAGGAAGCTAAATACTGTGACCCGAAAGGATCATTTTCCTTTGCCATTCATGGACCAAATGCTAGAACGGGTGGCGGGTCATAAGTATTACTGCTTCTTGGATGGATACAGTGGGTATAATCAAATTGAGATTGCTCCTGAAGATCAGGAGAAAACCACGTTCACGTGTCCATTCGGTACTTTCGCCTACCGACGAATGCCATTTGGCTTATGTAATGCACCGGCTACCTTTCAGCGGTGCATGCTAAGCATCTTTAGTGACATGGTCGAAAACATCCTTGAAGTTTTCATGGATGACTTTTCAGTATTCGGCCATAGCTTCGAGGATTGCCTCAGCAATCTCGAACAGGTTTTAATGAGGTGTGAGGACAAACACCTAGTCTTGAATTGGGAGAAGTGTCACTTTATGGTGACCAAGGGTATAGTTCTAGGCCACATAATATCCGATGAAGGAATCCAAGTGGATAAGGCTAAGATCGACATAATCTCAAATCTACCTATCCCCCGTACAGTGCGAGACATTCGTTCATTCCTAGGGCACGCAGGTTTTTATCGTCGATTTATCCAGAATTTCAGTGCAATCTCTCGACCCCTTTGTCAACTTCTTGTCAAAGATACACCTTTCGAGTGGTCAGAGAGTTGCCAAAAGTCCTTTGAGGAGCTAAAAGATCTCCTCACCTCCGCACCTATAATACAGGCACCCGACTGGAGTTTGCCTTTTGAATTAATGTGCGATGCTAGTGATTACGCCATTGGCGCAGTCCTAGGCCAGAGAAAGGACAATAAGCCACATGTGATATACTACGCCAGCCGAACCTTGAATGACGCTCAAATGAATTACACTACCACCGAGAAGGAGCTGCTGGCTGTAGTATTCGCTCTGGACAAGTTTAGGTCTTACCTGATAGGGTCGCCAATCGTCTGTTTTACAGATCATTCGGCCCTCAAGTATCTTTTGTCAAAGAAAGACGCTAAACAACGGCTTATTCGCTGGATACTCTTACTCCAAGAGTTTGATTTAACAATTAAAGATAAGAAAGGAGTAGAGAATGTGGTTGCGGATCATTTATCCCGGTTGACTTTTACCGATAACACTGAATCCCAATCCATTAAAGATGAGTTCCCAGATGAACAGCTACTGGCAGTAAGTAGTCTGCCTTGGTATGCTGATGTGGTAAACTACCTCGTCACGGGTGAGACACCGACTCATTGGTCGAGCCAGGACAGAAAACGGTTCCTCTCGTTCGCACGCCATTTTTTCTTCGATGACCCATACCTTTTCAAATACTGTGCTGATCAGGTCATCAGGCGTTGCGTACCCAACGAGGATATAACCGTCATATTAGCGTCATGCCATTCTGAGGCATGCGGTGGCCATTTTGCGTCACAGAAGACCGCACAAAAAGTGTTGCAAAGCGGTTTTTACTGGCCTACAGTCTTCAAAGATGCTTTTTCCTTTTGCAAGACATGCCAACGCTGTCAAAAGCTTGGAACCATTTCTAAAAGGAATTCTATGCCTTTAACCCCTATCATCACAATTGAGATATTCGATTGTTGGGGCATAGATTTTATGGGCCCATTTCCCAAGTCGAATAACTGTGAGTACATACTCCTTGCTGTGGAGTATGTATCCAAATGGGTAGAAGCGATACCAACGAGACGAAATGACCACAGAACGGTCATGTCATTTCTAAGAGAGCATATTTTGTCTCGTTTTGGTACTCCGAAAGCTTTACTAAGTGACCAAGGCAAGCATTTCTGCAATAGGCCTTTGGAGTCACTTCTCAAGAAATACGGAGTTCATCATAAAATCGCTCTTGCCTATCATCCACAGTCTAATGGGCAAGCAGAATTGGCTAACCGAGAAATCAAGCATATTCTCGAGAAAACGGTTAGTTCCAATCGAAAAGACTGGGCATACAAATTGACTGACGCGTTATGGGCATACCGTACTGCCTATAAGACGAATCTTGGTATGTCCCCATATAGACTAGTTTACGGGAAAGCTTGCCATCTTCCTGTTGAAATTGAACATAAAGCTTATTGGGCGACAGGCTCATTGAACTTTGATATTCAAGAGGGAGGTCAGCTACGCAAGCTCCAACTTGCAGAGCTAGAGAAAATACGACGGGATGCGTATGACTTTGCAAAGTTGCATAAGGAAAAGTTGAAGGCTCGACACGATCGTACGATTTTTCGTAAATCATTTGAGCCGGGGCAGAAAGTGTTGCTGTATGACTCTCGCCTCCATCTTTTCCCAGGAAAACTCCGTTCCCGGTGGACAGGCCCGTTCATCGTAAAAACTGTTTTTCCACATGGGGCGGTTGAGATTGTTAATCCCAAGAACGATGATTGTTTCAAGGTCAATGGCCAAAGATTAAAGCCGTTCTTGGAGAACTTCCACTCTGAAGTCGAGCACATCCAGCTGGATGAGCCCAGCTATTCTCATGATTAAAAATCCGAAGTGGAATTTCAAATTGTTGTTGTATTCCTTTTCTTTCCTTGCATTTTAGTTTTTCTCTCTTTTGTTTCTTTTTGGTTCTCGTTCTTTATTTCGTGTTTGTGATTTAGTTCTAATCCATTATTCCTTAAACCACTCTGTTGCAGGTGCGTAGATGCGAGGTGATGATGTTCACTCCGTCGGTTCTTGGGCGGATTCAGAATGTCGCTGTGGCACCTGGATTGAGGGTGAACTCATACCCTGCCCCTTGCTTCATCAGGACCCTGAAGCTCATTCTCTTATTGATGCTGCTCAAGGGTACATTCCATATCCACCAGCCCTCCTGGATATCAACCCATACGAAAATATGGGATTTCAGGATGATGATGATGTGGAGGAGGATGATGACCTGTACATGGGACGCATGGTGGATGACGCACTCATGGCGCAGTGGGAAAACGATGACATGTGGGAGCCATGGGAGGATCATGTCCTTCAGGATGTCGTCCCAGAACGCCACAATGCTGTTTTTGTTTTCGTGGACGATTTCCTCATACTTGAGTTGGTCCCATACCGCTACGTGCACCTGAGCTACTTGCTATTCAGGCTCCAATGCCCCTTACCAGCTAGTGCACTTTGGGAACCAATGCCAATAGTGAGGTTGGAACTTGTCACATTTCTTTGTAATTCTTGTTTCTTTTCTTTGATTTTCTTTTGTGATAATTTGTGTTTCTTGTGTTCTGTTGTTTTAATTTCAGTGTGTGTCTTTTGTCCAGGATTGTCACTATGTTCCTAAATGGCATCCCGGTATTCCTTCCACATCAACTGATTCATGGTCTTGGGCCATACATAAGGCCCCCACTCACTCCGCCGCAAGAGGAGGGTCCATTGCGCAATCACACTCCGTTATCCTTGTCTCCATCCGGATCACCTCTTGCATGGGCTTGCCATTCCTTGGAGACTCCAGACTTGGTTGATGATGTCCTTGCTGCGTTTCGATTATTCTGGGAAAGGGAATCATCGAGTTTGGACTTCACGTCTGAAGATTCGGCGGATTATGAAGAGATCGTGGAAGCGGAAATTTTTATACTCGAAGACTAGTGCTACATTTCAGTTGTTTCTGTTCAATTTCAATTCTTGTTTAGCAACTGGAATGTAATCCTTGACAGTTTGTTTTCAGTTTTAGTTTTAGTCTTAGTTTTGGTTTTCTAGTTCAATAAGGTTTTAACCACAGTTGGGGATGATAATGGTGCAATTTGGATGCAATAATAAAGTTTTTTTTTATATATAAATTGCGATTTTCTATTCTGGGGAGGAATTTCTGTCATACATGCTTGTTCTTCACCTGTTATTTCAGTCTATCTGCATGTCCAGATTTGTTTATGATAGTTGGGGGTGATGTGGTTCATATCCCATTGAATTCTGGAATTTTTGTGTTCGATCGATCGAACTCAGTTCGATCGATCGAAACCTGAATGTTCAAGCGCTTGTAGTTTATGTTCAATCGATTGAAGGATTTATGTTCGATCGATCGAACATAGTTCGATCGATCGAATGAGGCATTTAAACGAGGCGTCTTCAGGACATTTCTTCACTTCCTTCATCCTCACCCTCAATCGCTCGAAGACAGAGAGAGGGCGACTCGGCAGATTTTAGTTTCTGGCATCCCAAAAGGGAGCCCTGATCAATCCTCTGATCCCCCTCATCTTCATCTCATCATCTCTCCATCCCCACAGCGGGTTATTCACCGAGGTAGGCCCCACTCATTTGTGTTTTTCTTTTCTTTCTGGTTGTGTTAGAAAATCCCAAGGGGGTGTCCCCTTGGTCTTAGGATTGTCTTTTGATTAGTGTAACCTAGGTTTTCTTTTCGTTTCTGCGATTACTGGACAACGCTGTGTTCGATCGCTCGAACTGGTTTCGAGCGATCGAAGGGGAGAGGTTCGAGCGATCGAACAATTTTCAAGCGATCGAAGTCTACTCCAGTTCGATCGATCGAACTCAGTTCAATCGATCGAACTCCAGCAGTGTTTGTTTTGTTTCTTTTTCTTCCTATTCTTATCTGTATCTTGTGTGGTCTTATTTTCAGGACTGCACGATGAATCCAGTTACGGGCTATCATAAGTCCAAGCCCCTCGATCGTACTATACCAGATCCGGTACCCGCTCACGGGTTCCGGAATAACGAGGATAGGGTTTGGTTCGAGCGGTACTTCCAGACTCGGATGGTTATGATTGAGCGCCCCATTGAGCATATCTGGACTGAGAGCCCGTGGTTCCTCACACGGATCCGCGCGATGCCGCACTGGTTCAATCTCCTGTCGTTGGCCAAGAGGGTCAACCTATCCTGGATCAGAGGTGCGTGTGCGACTATGATCAGCGACCCGTTTACACCATTCACCTATCATGCCTTCTTTCGGAGTCGCTCATTCATCATCAGTCCCGCGACCGTTTCCGCCGCATTGGGGGTACCAGAGGTACCTAATTATGTTTGCCCCCACCGGCCTGATGCACCCGTGACCCCACCATCCGCTATTATCAGGGAGCTCACTGGAGGCGCCGTTCCGTCTTGGGATGGCGATGCTTTGATCGAGGACCACTCTCTCACCGATGACTACCACATGCTTCATTTGGTCCTCAGCAATTGCCTCCTAGTGACGTCCTATAGAGAGAAGATCGCGGCTTGGTATGCGCGAGTCTTATATGCTGTGGGGACGGGTCAGCCTGTTTGTATACCACGACTATATATTGATTTTATGGTCCACCCCACCCGTTATATCTCGTCCAGGAAGCACCTGAAGGGTGCTTGGGCTATTCAGAGGGTCATGGCCGATGCCGGGTTCCTCGAGCTCCCTGGCGATGATATCCGCCCTTCTCCCCGCCGATTTAGCGAGGCGGCTGCTCGCCGCTCCGACGCTCAGAAGAGGAAGCGCAAGGGGAAAGGGACAGCGAGGGTGCGGGGGAGGAAGAAGAGGCGTGGCGGTACAGACACGGAGGCCGGAGCTTCAGGGACACCCACCGAGGTGGAGGAGCTTGATTCGGATGATGAGGATGATCCAGTTGCTGCGGTTCAGCAGTTTGAGCTGCGACAGCGGTCGCAGTCTCGTGCCCAGGGAGAGTCTTCTTCTTCTGTGCCTCTCCCGACAGTTCGCGAGCTATTATTGGAGGAGAGAGAGGCCAGGATTAGACTCGAGGGCCGGATGGATCAGATCCAGACTCTACTGGAGTCCATTTTGATTCAGATAGGGGTTGATCAGGCTGTTCACTCTGCTCACCATCCCACGGCCACCCCATCTGCTCCGCCTGCTGCTGATCCGTCACATGTTGCTACTCCTACGGATCCACCACTTACTGATCCACCATCTGCTACCCCAGCTGCTGAGGCTACTGATCCGGTTTCGACCGCTGCTTCCGAGCCATCTACTACTCCTACTACTACTGTATTGCCGCCTGCTCCTATCAACATCCCTTCTGATATAGCCGATGATACGCCATCTGGGGTCGATTAGTTTTAGTCAGGGAGGTGGCATTTATATATTTTTGGTTGGTTGTATATGCTGGTGGTTTTTGGGTGTTTTATTTGGTTAGATGGTATTGTATGGACAGTATTTATCACTGCTTGTATTTTATTTTATTTTATGTTGTTCATATTCCAGTGGTTTCGATTGATTGGATCATGGTTTTATTGTATTATTGTTATCTTTTGATCCTGTCTGTTTTGGAGATTGTGTTCTACCTTTTTATGCTAGGTTGCTTTGCTTGCGATCATCATTTGCGCTATACAGGTGATACCCATCTCTTTTATTTATTGAAAATCAACTTCTGAGGACTTTGTTGTTTTCAGTTGGGGGTAGGAGACAATAGATAGGTATACACCCGTAATAATCAGGTTTTGCACTTAGATATGTTTTAAATTTAATGAGAACACAGTCTGTTAAAATTTAAAAAAAATTTTATTGAATAGTATTGATAGAATAACTCTGAATAACCTTTTCTGCTTGTTAATTAGACAATGATACATTTGTAGTATTCTTATCTTTTTATGGATTAAATCCACGCGGTTTTTCTGTATCATTGAAATGAATTGCATCTGTAAAGCTGTTATGTACCCAACACTTTTGTGCACTAATTGGCAGCCATGTAGAAAACCTGAAAATTGAGTTAAAATGAATATTGTACGAAAAGAACAAGTAGTGGAAGCTAATAACCCTTTGTGAGCTTTTGAGCCAATCTTCATTTCTGAGGGGATTCTCATACATTGTCGAATGGTTTTTTCTTGCGTATATTTGTGAATTCGTTGTTAAGTCTCAGTTTTCTTTAAAAGTTTTGACTGCTTGTTAGAGGAGAATGTTCAGGATTTACCAATTAAACTCAATGAACACTTAAGTGCTAAAAATTGAAAGTTGAGAAAATGATTCAAGCCATCGTATTACCCATTCCTTTACCTAACATAGCCTACTTACATTCATTGAAACGTTTCACCCCTGATCCCACCTCAGATAAATATTTCCAATAAAAATCACAAGAATCCAAATCCTTGATTTATACCTTGACCTCATCGAACTGTTTGATAAATTTATTGAGAATGAGTCATCAAAGTATGTGAAATGGAAGGAAGTTGTTGTGGGATATTCCAGTTTTAAAAAAAAAAAAAAAAAAAAAAAAAAAAAAAAAAAAAAAAAATATGATGATGAATGAAGGAGGTTTATAAAAAAAAAAAAAAAAAAAAAAAAAAAAGGAAATGAATGGGAGATTGGGTGGAGAAAAGAATAAAGAATAAAAAAGAGAAGTGGAGATTCCATCACATACTAAAAAGCACACTCTTCTCTACAACACCCCCACCTACTAAATAAAAGCCATAATTCAAAGTCTTGAAGATTCTCAACAATTGGTTTGAACATGAAAGTGTGAGTTGAGTTATCCACGGTATTTCGCTCCTCTAGTAAGTAGTATTCCATTCATGAGACTTTACACTCTTAAATGTCCGTTTTTCATAGAGTAAAGTATGAAAGCATTAGCACTTAGAATATCATTCTTCTCAAAGCTTTCATACTATGTGCGATCATTGTAAAGCAAGTTTCTGAGAGACGTTCGTTTTGAGTGTGACCAATGTGAGAATTGAGCTAAAACTGCAAGTTTCCAAAGTACAATAATCTAGATAACTCTTAATAAGGGTTGGACGCATGGTTGTTAATTCCATACCCACACGGGTGCATGATGGTAATACATTTGTATATTTTACTTGGTGATATAGGAGAGCATGTGGATCTCTTTCATGGGTTGATAGAGGATATTATATTCTTGTAGAGTTGAATTAACAGTTTAATGGAAGGGGGAATTCTACAAAGTTATTCTAATTCTTTTTGAGCTAAAAATTGGAATTTTGTGGGTATATTCACTGCAAACCCTCACGAGACAACACTCGTCCACTAGGGGGAACCTAGGGGTTTAACGGCTTGTTGCATTCGCTAAATGCAACCGCGATTCCTGCGAAAGTGAGTTAGGATTTTTTTTTTCTCTCTATCTTAGTTTAGGTTGTTTTTTAGTTTTTCTTTGTTTCTTAGTCGTGGTAGTATTAGTTTAGGAGTTTTTAGCTTATTTTTATTTTCGCTTTATCGCTAGGGACTAGCAATAAGCTAGTTGGGGGTTGTGCAAAGTGGGGGTATTTGTAAAATACAACCGCGCTAAAAGGAAGAATTGTATTAGTTTTTATCACAATTTCCCATGTTATCCGCAATTTGCATTACATGGCTAATTTTTATACAGTATGATTAATCTATGATAAGTTGTATTGTTTTAGCTGTTGTTTATGCAGATCACTGCTGTGCGGACTGAATAGAGGAACATCAGAATAAATGGAATGCTGGAATGCAAACAAAAGAAGTCAAAGCTGAAAAGCGGAGTTCGATCGCTTTAAGACGGTTCGATCGATCGAGCGTTCGATCGCTCGAAGAGAGTAGAAGCGCTTAAAGATCAAGGGTTCGATCGATCGAGATCCGTTCGATCGATCGAACGGGGTATTTCCAGAAACATTTGCGTGCGCAGCAGAATGCGGGTTTAACCCTAGTGCTTTAGGTTTTTCTATTTATATGCGTTTTGTAGACGTCTATAGGGACGCCCACTTTTACATTTTAGCAGTTTAGAAGGAGAGATAGAGAGTTTGTTTGGTTTTTTGTAGGTTTTTCATATTGTGGATTGGATTTCTCAAAGTTTATACAAGTATCTTCTGTTCCAGGTTATTTATATATTGTTATTTTCATATTCTGCACGTGTTAGACGTAGTTAGATTGCTTGTTTTACAGTGTGGCATGCTAAATAGTTATATAACCATAGATTTTATAGTTTTCATGAATAACTCGCAACCAAACATGGTATTAAAGTTTTCTTACGTTAAAAATCAATCCTCGACACTCCAGACGATGTCTGAGTAGTCCCAGGTTGGGAGATCACGATGAAACAGTGATCTCCAGCCTCTGCCATGCAGCAGAATAATCGCTGTGTTCGATCGATCGAAGTCAGTTCGATCGATCGAACCAGAGACAGTCAAGCGATCGAAGTTAGTTCGATCGATTGAGGGATGAAGGTCTTCGATCGATCGAAGGCGCGTCGATCGATCGAACTCTCGGATTCTTGAGGATGTTACCCGTAGTATTCCAGGACTTTTTGTTTTAGGACTTGTTATCATTCTGTCCCAAATAAATGCTCAGTCTGTCAAAACAGTTTTAAAACTAAGGCCCTAAGGCATTTTCTTTCAATACATTTTGCAAACCATCTTCAATGCTAACACCATTGAGGATGCGAGTCTTAACTATTGAATTAAACCGCTTTTGTGTATTTCAATTTAACTGTGATGATATGGTCCCGGTCATGAAAGGGCCATAGAATCTTTATTTCTTTTGAGGAATACGGAAAACTGTAGGTAATATGCTCCATTGTTCTTCAAGGTAAATGCATGGTAGATGGCTAGGTTACTGCGGATTCGTGTAATCCCAACACTTTCTTTTTAAAGTTAAACTCCTTAATTCTAAGTACTGTTTTAATTAGCTAGTTAGATTGTTTAGTTAATTTTAATTACTTTCATTAGTAATCTTAGTTTGTGGAACTTCGTGTTCTGCACCATCATTCAAACTTAGTTATTTTATTTTGTTTTCTGTAGAGGTTAGTCTAATTCGATAGGTCAACACCTTCCCTGTGGGATCGACCTGGTCTTACCAGATATTACTTGCACGTCTACCTACACTTGGGTACTGCACAAGAGCGCACAAGAAAATTCTCGTGTCACATAACATATCCAAATATCAGTAAGATCCAACCATTGAAAGTATTTTATTTCCATTTTTGAACGTCGGGTCTGCTCTCTGTAAATCACAAAAAACTGCTACTGTTTTTGTCTAACCTTATTTATTTCAACTTAAGTAGTCTCCCAATGGCTTAGGACTCAAACCATGTTTTGAACAATGATAATTTAGATTAAACCCAGAGGCTAAGTGATCCAAATTAGTGAATAAATTCATATCTTATTCTTGTTTATAATCATTCATTCATTCATATACATTGATGCTTATAGTTAGAAATAGTTCTAGAAATAGTTCTTGGACAAAGTTGGACTTAATTGAATTTAATTGAACATGACTTAGGATTAATTACCTTTTGATATTATATCTAGTATAAGGCATGTGTACTAACCTTTGTTTTGTAGCGCTTTGAGGTACAATTTCTCAACCCTTCTCTAGTTTAATTTACTTCATTGATTTTAATTGATTTTTCGACCTCATGTGCGACACCTTAGCTTAGGTTTTGCCTTATGTGAATATATGAATTAGAGACCTTTCTTAGGTTTATTTTTGCATGCATTGCACATTTGATATTTGCGGCCGGATCCCGGGTATGTTTTCTAGTTCTCTATTGCATAATCATGATGTTTGCTAGTTGAATTATGTGACTTATGAATGATATTTTACCGTTAGCAATTTTGCACCCTTTCAACATGCTTGTGTAATGTATACCTATATATATATTAATTGAGGACATGCTTAGATTAATAACTTGATGAAAAAGGATGTTGAGTAGAGGCCTATCGTGAGATAGGATGTATACCCAGAGTTTGTATTGGCCCAAATGAGGCGTCTTTCCATTTCTATGTCTGTTGTAATTGCTCCCAAGAAAGTTAATGAGAATGTGACTAATTCTGCTTACTTGACTGCGCATAATAATAACTGTGATGCATGTGATGAAAATGATGAAATACCTCATGAATTGCAAAAACTAATTGAAAAAGAAAATGAACCTGCATGCAAAATCATGGAAAACACTTTAACCATTAATTTGGAAAATGAAGATAATCCACAAAATGTTTCTATTGGCTCCACACTTAATAATGAGGAAAGCGAAGAATTAATCAATCTATTAAAAGAATTCAAAGATGTCTTTGCATGGTCCTATGATGATATGCCTGGAATTGATCCAGAAATTGTCCAACACCATATTCCCCTTTTTCCAAATTCGAAACCCGTGAAACAGAAATTGAGGCGAATGAGGCCTGAATGGGCACTTAAAGTGAAAGAGGAGGTTGAAAAGCAACTGAAGGCTGGATTCTTTATTGTAACCGAGTATCCTGATTGGGTTGCCAATATTGTACCAGTTCCCAAAAAGGATGGTCGTGTTAGGGTTTGTGTAGATTTCCGAGATTTGAACAAAGCTAGCCCTAAGGATGATTTCCCTTTACCCCACATCGACGTATTAGTAGATAATACCGCAGGGCATGAACTTCTATCTTTCATGGATGGGTTTTCAGGGTATAACCAGATCTTGATGGCACCAGAGGATAGAGAGAAAACAACTTTTATCACACCTTGGGGGACTTACTGTTATAGAGTTATGCCGTTTGGGCTTAAGAATGCAGGTGCAACTTACCAGAGAGCTGCCACCACATTATTACACAACATGATTTATAAAGAAGTAGAAGTATATGTGGATGACATGATAGTAAAATCCAAAGAAAGAGGAGGGCATCTGGAGGCATTAAGAAAGTTTTTCGGAAGGCTGAGAAAGTTCGGGATGAGGCTAAATCCGCAAAAATGCACCTTTGGGGTCACCACTGGAAAACTACTAGGGTTTCTGATCACCCAGAGAGGAATTGAGGTAGATCCCACCAAAATCCAAGCTATAGCCGAAATGCTGCCACCTAGGAATGAAAAGGAGTTAAGAGGATTCTTAGGAAGAATACAGTTCATCAGCCGCTTCATATCCAAACTCACCATGACCTGTGACCCGTTGTTCAAATTATTGAGAATGGGGGAAAAGTTCGAATGGGATAACCAGTGTCAAAAAGCCTTTGAAAAGATCAAAACCTACCTTCAAAACACACCTGTCCTATTACCTCCTAAGCCCGGGAAACCTCTACTGCTATACCTATCCATAACCGAGAACTCAATGGGGTGTATGTTGGCCCAAGAAGAAGAAGAGGGGCGTGTGGAAAAAGCCATATACTACTTGAGTAAGAGGATGACTGGGTATGAGTTGAACTATTCACCGTTGGAGAAAGCTTGTTGGGCCCTAGTTTGGTGTACCCGTCGCCTTAGGCATTACATGCTAGCCTTCCCTATCACCCTGATATCCCGAATGGACCCACTCAAATACCTCTTTGAAAAACCCGCCCTAACCAGTAGGATATCCCGTTGGACCATGATGCTAGCTGAATTTGATATTAGATATGTCACTTCCAAATCTGTCAAAGGGAGAGCTGTCGCCGAGTATTTAGCCGACCTCGCCATAGAATCCGAAGAAAGGGGAGAATTTAAGTTTCCAGATGAAGAAGTAATGGAAGTAAAGGAGAACCTTTGGAAAATGGACTTCGATGGAGCAGCTAATCAAATAGGATACGGGGTAGGGATTATCCTCGTATCACCTAGCGGGGTCCCCACTCCTTTGGCCATTAAGCTCAAGTATAATTCGACTAATAACACGGCAGAGTATGAAGCCTGTATAATTGGGATGGAAGCAGCCTTGACTTTGGGAGTAGAAAAGATCGATGTTTTCGGGGACTCTAATCTAGTAATATCACAAGTGAGGGGTGACTGGAGAATAAAGCATGAGAAGTTGAGACCTTACCATGAATACCTAGAGAGCCTGAAGGTGCAATTCAAAAGAATTTCGTTCTATTACCTTCCCCGTGAGGAGAACCAATTGGCAGATTCCCTAGCAACCTTAGCCTCAATGATCCAAATTCCTGTAGGAGTCTCCATGATTCCTTTGCCTATAGAAGAGAGAACCGACCTTCGTATGAAATAATCGCCGCCATTGAAGAAGAGGGAGAAGTTGAGATACCATGGTATATAGATGTTTGGAACTTTATTGAGAAAGGAGAATATCCCGGAGGAGCTTCAGAGAAGGATAAGAGAGCAATTCGTAGATTTTCAGCTCAATTTGTAATCTATGCGGGAAAGTTGTGGAAGAAGTCCTACACCGGTTATAATTTAGAATGTCTATATGGAAGGGAAGCAGGGAAAATGATAGAAGAAGTACATGAAGGAGTCTGTGGGCCCCACATGAGCGGACATATGTTGGCCAAAAAGATAATTCGGCAAGGATACTATTGGACGACTTTAGATAAGGATTGCTGTGAGTATGTTAAGAGATGCCATAAATGTCAGGTTCATGCAAATTTAATGCATACCCCACCTTCCCAGCTCTATAGCATGACCACCCCTTGGCCATTTTCTGTGTGGGGTAATGATATCATCGGAGAAGTAATTCCAAAAGCTTCAAATGGGCACCGGTACATAATTGTGGCAATAGACTATTTTACCAAATGGGTGGAAGCGGCATCATACGCAACTTTGAAGGCAAAAGATATGGTGAATTTTATCCAGAAGAATGTAATCTGCAGGTACGGGGTGCCAAATGAGCTTATTTCTGACCACGGGAGTCATTTTCAGGGAGAGGTTATTCCATTCCTAGAGAAGTATAGGATCACCCACCACCAGTCTTCACCATACAGACCACAAACAAATGGAGCAGTAGAGGCCGCAAACAAAAATGTGAAAGCCATCCTGGGGAAAATGACGGATACATATAGAGATTGGCATGAAAAATTACCGTTCGCTTTGTGGGGATATCGAACTTCCATAAGAACCTCGACCGGGGCTTCACCATACTCATTGGTCTACGGGATGGAGGCTGTTTTACCGGTGCAAGTTGAAATACCATCTCTAAGAGTTTTGGCAGAATACGAGGTAACTGAACTGGAATGGTTGCGGGGGAGATATGAGGAATTGATGTTATTCGATGAAAAGAGGTTGGCTGCTGTAAACCATACTCGGGGATATCAGAAAAGGATAGCTCGTGCTTTCAACAAAAAGGTTCGCCCAAGGAAGCTTGCTGAGGGCGACCTGGTCCTCAAAGAACTTAAAGCGCCCGTTTATGACCCATGAGGAAAATTCAAACCCAACTGGGTCGGACCATATATCATCAAGACACTCCTCTCCGGGGGAGGTGCCTATCTCATAGACCTAGATGGAGTTGAGTTTAAACAACCAATCAACCTCGATCGCCTCAAAAAATACTTTGCTTGAAACCTTGTCTTTCAAAACCTCCAGAATTGATGAACTACGCTTGACCTGATTCCCGGTAGGGGATACGTAGGCAACCTGCTCGGTTCGGTCACAAAATAAAAGATGTATGTGTGTTCTTTCTAGCCTTGGCTGAACTACTGCGGACCTAATACCCGTTCGGGGATAAGTAGGCGGGCTCACAAGGCCCCCGGTCCAAAACCCAAACAAATTTAAGAGCCCCAAGTTTTCACCATGTCAAACTAGGGGCAAACTTGCGTTTGCCCTAGAACCACATCTAAATTCCGAAACCAGGGGCAAACTTCGTTTCCTAGAGCCGATGAACCCAGACAAAGCTTAAACCCATTTCTGGATATACTGGCTATCAAAATTTGCATCATGTGGAAACAAACAAGAATTCATTATATAGAGGGATTAAAACTAAGCAAGACTCATGAAGGAGTAATAAAAGTCGGAGGAGGCATTGAGGGGAAAACTGTTCATAGCCCAGAGAAATTAAAGAAGTGCTAACTTTGATTCTTCGTGATCAGGGCATTTTCGAAATATATAAAAAAAAAAAATGCATCACAGAAAATAAACCTAGCCAAAGTTAAGCAGAATTTGTCAAAACTTTTAAAATCTTGCTTCGTTCCTTTTTACTTTGTCTATTTGGAAGCTACCCCCTGACCAGAGACTGAATCTCAAGCAAATACTCTGCGGTCGGGACAACTGAAGCTGGAATCCTCCGAAAGGGAGCTGATACCCTATCATGCCAAGCCTATGCGAATATCCTCACTGTCGAAGGACGTAGGGCAGAGCTCCTCGAGAAATCAGCAGTAATAACATCTGGGACATCTTGGAGCAAGCCGAATTGGCAGGCTACCCGGCTGGGAATGTAAAAGGTGGTAACTCGCAGACCAGTCAACCAAATCCCGGGGCGCCCAGGAAGACGTACCGCGACAGAGCAATAAGACCAGCGAGGGCATATCCAACAGATGTCCTCGTAACTCATGCCTCGAAACCAAGCAAGCCAGCTGGTAACTGTGCGGGAGGGGTAATGGACGTCCATGCGATCATAAGGGAGCAGTCTCTCGAGGGGAAGGTGAGCAAAGAAGCCCAAGCGCTCGATGAGCCAAATCTGTAAAACGTGGGGTGACCCCGAAAGCAGCATCGATCCCGCGATATGTGCATGATCCAGACCTAGAAAAGTCTCCCCCAGAACGAGCATAACACCACTCCGCATCTCTCGGAGGCCACATACGATCGGAATCAGGATATCAGTGGAAGACTGAAATAAGAAGTGTGAAAGCATCGCTAGAGAAAGGGCATTTCGCCTAATGACCTGATACCTCCTATCGTCAGGATCGCCAATGGGTGCGTAAGTGGAGGAGAGGCGGTCGAAATCAATATGACGATCATGAACAAGGGAGCTGGCAGTGCCCCGAGAAATGCCAAGGAGGGCCGATAAATCCTGAATATATCCTGCCTGGATCTGTGGAATGATCAAATCAGCATACGGATCGGTGTGAAGGATGGCGCTAAACTCCTCAAAGAGAGGACAGACCTCCTCGTAACCAAACCGAAAGACGTGAAGAGAAGGGTCCCAACACATGATAGCTGCTCGAAGCAAGTCCTCATCCAGAGCTGAATGGCGAAATGCAAAAAGGTCCGTCAGTCTGTGGGATTCAAGGTTGAGTCGGTCGACGCCAGAAAGGGAATCCATCCATGGGTATAGGATGTCGGAACTAATGGGGGCCATGAAGAAAGGAGGGGGATATAAAAGGAAAAAGTTTGAATGCAAAGAAGGCAAAATGGCTCTAGAAATCCTGAACGAACCTAGGAATGGGTAAATGGCAGCTTATATAGAAAAAGGGGGCCGGACCGGCACTCACTGAGTGCCGGCCAGCAATTACTGAATGCCGCACGGCATTCACGGAGTGCCGCCCAGCCTCACCGAGTGCCGGCCCAGGTTTAAAAGGTACATGGGTCATTTTGTAACTTTAATCAGCCCAAACCTGCATAGAATCTGAATAAAAATGCTGCCAATCATCATTTTAAGCACCATTGTTTGCACCACTCATTAAAATAAAGCCAAGAGAGGGTGGTATTCATGATCTAAATAAGCAAAAGGGATAAGATTCAAGAACTAATACGGGGAAGCAATCAAGCATGAATATAAACAAATTCAAAATGGGCACGCAGGCCACCATGCATGAGTATTGCTAAGTTCGCCTAAATAAGAGAATTCGAAATTCTTTTGTCCTCGCAGGGACATAACATAACATAAAGGAGATAAGCTATCCTCGTCTACGACGAGGATTCCTTCTGGACGTTTGCTGAGCTGCCTGACCTCTCCCAGCTCCGCCATCGCCTCCATCTCCGCCATCACCTCCATCTCCTCCATCTCCCCCATCTCCATCACCTCCTTGGTAGCCGCCGCCTTGGCCACTACCGCCAGCACCTCCCTGATAGCCGCCGCCCTGGCTCAATTGGAACTCCTGGATTTGTCTCCTCAGAGCCGCCATCTCAGCTTCCTGTAAGAAAGAACAGGCGAAATAAGTAATGCAAAAAAAGAAAAGAGAGAGGAGAAGGGAAAAGAAGAAAGGGAGTGTAATACCATAGCCCTAGCCTGAAGATCGGTGTTGGTCCTTGCTCCATCAGCCTGAAAAAAAAAAAAAAAAAAAAAAAAAAAAGAGAGAATTATAATGCAGTTATTAGAATAAAGGTGATCATTTGGATTCTTTTTGAAGATAAATAAGAAAATCTTTTGAGTTTTTATGGCTGTTTGAATTTTTGCAAATAAAATAAAAAAAAAAAGAAGAGAATTTTGTTCCAAACAAAAAGGGATTTACCCTCCATTCACGTCCATGAATCCAGTGCTGGACGGTGTGCGCATAAGACAGACCCTCTTCAGCGTAATCCCGGGGGACTGTATCATATTGTAGAGGGATAGTCGGGACATTCTGAGTGTAAGGGGTCAGCTGATACATGGTCTCTTGACCCATGTCGACCATGGGAACGCTCCAATTCCACTGCGGAAGGGCTGGGGGTTCAGCGACCCCAGGAACAGGCTGCAAATAAGAGTTTTTGACTTAAAAGATTGAAAGGGAATGGAAAGCAGAAATGAAAGAAATATACATATGTGAATAAGGTTTGTTACCCGGACGACATCCATAAGGGGAAAATTATGCATAAGAGAATTCAATCTAAAGGCTGCATAACCATCTGGGTCGTCCAGAAGGTTTGCAATGTTCTCCCCGTCTAGAGCAGCCACCAGGTCGTCATGATCCAGGGTCTCTGTGCTCCTCATAGTAGCTGGAGGGACCCACGGCACATAAAGTTTGGGGCAGCAAGAGACTGCCTAGTCACCCTCTCACCAAGGTACCACTCCCGGCATGCCTCACCCACCATCAGAACCCTCAATCTAGAATAGGCCACCGCCGCCTGAATTGCTTCACCTGCCTCTGGGAGGGCCGCTACCCACGGGTTCCATATCACATGAATCTCATGCAAATTAATGAGGAGGTTCCGGTAGCCAACAAAATCATGAGCCCCAACTTTTCGGCCCGTTGCCTCCTTCCTCCACTTCAAGCCCTGAGGCATGATAGCAGCCTCGTTGTCCCGAGTACTGGGAGCTCTCATCCGGAGGTATTCATGAGACCATATCTGCAAGGCAAAATAAAGAGGCAAAATCAGTTTTCAAAATTAAAAGAGATGAATGCAATAAAAATAAAAGGAATAAGGATGAAATGAATGAATAAATAAATAATAGAGTTGAAGCTTCACCTCCCAAGCTCTCCAATAGCCGCCCGTAGAGGGGAAATTTTCCCTAGAAACCTCACTCATGTGGTTGTAGAGAGTGGCCAAACCTGCCCCTCCTCAGTTGTATTGGGAGATGCGATCGACGTCTGTGAGAGAAGCCAAATACCCAAGATTGATTGTGTCACCCTTTGTACTCATCAGCGAGCAACCCAGCACATACATAATGAAGGCCCTGGCCATTTGATCGTCAGTGAAGGCCTGATCCTTGAAGGTATCCAGGAACCATTTTGCGGGAACAATGAAATCCCCTGGATGAGCCCCAAGCAAGTCAATAATTTCTTCATGACGGTTCTGAAGATCGTCATAACGAGCAATAGGGAGGCCACCAAATGGGATGCCAGTGATCATGGCGAAGTCTAAGGGAGTCATCATCATCTCCCCAAAAGGCATATGGAAGGTGTTCGTCGTGTCCCACCACCTTTCCGCCAAGGCTTGAATGTGGGTCCGGTCATTTGTACTCTTCTCCAGAAGCAAAACAAAGAGCCCAAATCCAGCATTGTTGACCAAGGTTCTCACATCATCAGAGAGCTCCACATACCACCTTCGGCCATGGGCCATGCTCCCATGACCCTTGAGGACAAATTCTGGAGTCTGCAAAACAAAAAAAGAGAGAAAAGAAAATAAGAAAAGGAGGGAATAATAAATACTTTCTTTTGGGATTCAAGCAATGTAATTTAGTGAATAAGGAAAATAATTCCCGAGTCTAAGCGACTCGTTGATTTGAAAAATAATGAAATTCTTTGGAGTCTAGGCGACTCGTTGATTTGAAAAATAAGAATAAAATTCTTTGAGAGTCTAAGCGACTCGTTGATTTGAAAAATAATAAAATTCTTTGGAGTCTAGGCGACTCGTTGATTTGAAAAATAAGAATAAAATTCTTTGAGAGTCTAAGCGACTCGTTGATTTGAAAAATAATGAAATTCTTTGGAGTCTAGGCGACTCGTTGATTTGAAAAATAAGAATAAAATTCTTTGAGTGTCTAAGCGACTCGTTGATTTGAAAAATAATGAAATTCTTTGGAGTCTAGGCGACTCGTTGATTTGAAAAATAATGAAATTCTTTGGAGTCTAGGCGACTCGTTGATTTGAAAAATAAGAATAAAATTCTTTGAGAGTCTAAGCGACTCGGCGATTTGAAATAAAAAGGGATCTCTTTTGAAGTCTAAGTACAAAAATGTTTGTGGGTCGTAAGCAATGATTGGATTTTAGGTTCATTCAAAATATTAAGCATACGCAAAATTCATCCAGAATAGCACAACCACCCATTAGCAATGAATAAATGGAATAATGAAATCAATGTGTCCAACTAAGGGCAATAATAAAAAGAGGGGGCACAATACCAAGCATTGAATCCTAATCATGAAAGAGGGGATTGGCGAATAGGGTGAATTTTCAAATATGCATTCATACATGCATTGATTACCATATACTACATTGGCATAGAAAGGGGGGAAGGGCATTCATGCATGCATGGCTCATCATTCATAGCACTACATTGCATTATCTCATCATAAGCATAAAGAGGAATGTTTGGGAGTGTACCCATCGATTGAAGGCGCGTGCCGAGAGATGTGCCCCGGGATCGGCAAGTAAAACTGATGAACTGTGGACTGGATTGGGTTTGTATTTCTTCTTAGGAGGGCCATAAGACCCTGAACCACTAGCCATGGGGAGAACTACAAACAAAGAAAATGTTTTTCATATGAGAGTTTTGGGGGAGGAAAGTAAAAAACCATGGGGATAACTATGATTCCACATATAAAATCAAGCAAAGATGTAATCTTTATGTGAACTTACCTTGATTATGAGTGATTCTTGAAGAGAAGATCAAAAGAGAATGGAGTTGTGGAGAGGAAACCCGAGGCAAGAAGAGGAAGAGAATGAAAAGAAAGAAGAAGAGGCCTAGTAGTCTTTTGTGAACTGCCAGTCAGGCCGGCACTCGGTGAAAAGAGGGCCGGCATTCACTGAATGCCGCCCGGCATTTGGTGATGGCCGGCCGGCACTCCGTGAGTGCCGGTTCCTTTTTGCCGAGTGCCGCCGCGTTGTCAAAATGGCTCTTTTACCCCTGATTTTCACTATTTACAAAAGAACCCCCGAATTATGCTCCCATGTCCTTATAAATTTTCCCTCGTTTCAAAAGGACCCCCGAGGTTTGAAAAATGAGTTTTAAAGCCCTCTTGTAAATGGGAATTAGCCCCTGCTTGTTGAAAATTTTGTCAAGGAATACCCGTTTGCAATAAATAGGTTAATCAACTCCGGATTTCTATGAAATTGAATTTGATTGAGGTCTAATTGACTCCTGATTTTGGAAAATAAGAAAATTGAATCTGATAGACTACGGATTTCCTTGAAAGTTGAATTTGATCAAAATCTAATTGACTCCCAATTTTGGAAAAAAAGGAAAATTGAGTCTGTTCGACTCTAGATTTCTCTGAATTTGAAATTGATTGGAGTCTAATTGACTCCAAATCTTGAAAAAAAGAAGAAAAAGAAGTAAGTTGAGTCTAATGAGTCTGGATTTCTTTAAATTTTAATTTGATTCCAAATTTTGGAAAATAAGAGATTTAAGTATATTCAACTCCGGATTTATCTGGCAGTCAATTAGACTCCCAATTTTGGAAACTTGATTTGATATGAGCGGGGTTAGCTCTATCCCTCTGAAAAATAATTTGGTTTGAGCATGAATGGCTCCAATTCTTTAAAGCATGGTGTGTTCGAGCTTAATTGGCTCCGATCCTTTTAATGGAGTATCTGGTATGAGCCTAATCGACTCCAAATTTTGAAGAGTCAATGCGGTTTGAGCTTGCTTTGGCTCCAACTTTTCGAAAGACAATCTGATCTAAGCATCGGATGACTCCGATTTTGAAAAAAAATGTGAGTGGATCAACTCCAGAGTTCAGAAGAATGAATTGATTTGAGAAGTTAAGATAATCTGATGGACCATCGAATCCCATAAATGAAATGGACACGCATTTGAGTGCTTCCAGATCTAGGAAAATTGGAAAATAAATCTTGAAAAGGAGAGTAACTCAAAAAGGGGAAAATAAGAGTTGAGTTTGGCTTTGCATAGAAGAAAAATGCATTTGCTTCTCTGGTCTTCACCAAATAAATCTGTCGATCAGATGATTTTGGGAGATTATGGAGCGTAAGGCATGGAGCGGCTCAATCTTTCAGCGTGCTACCTGATTCGGCTTAGCCGATCAGATGATTTTTGGAAGATTATGGAGTGTAAGGCATGAAGTGGCTTAATCTTTCAGCGTGCTACCTGATTCGGCTTAGCCGATCAGATGATTTTGGAAGATTATGGAGCGTAAGGCATGAAGCGGCTCAATCTTTCAGCGTGCTACCTGATTCGACTTAGTCGATCAGATGATTTTGGGAGATTATAGAGCGTAAGGCATGAAGCGGCTCAATCTTTCAGCGTGCTACCTGATTCGGCTTAGTTGATCAGATGATTTTGGGAGATTACGGAGCGTAAGGCATGAAGCGGCTCAATCTTTTAGCGTGCTACCTGACTTGGCTATGGAGTATAAGGCGCAGGGCGCATCTCAGTCAATCAGACGATTCTCATACGCATGTGAAATGTGTATACATCAGTCATAATGTTCCTAGAGTAGGACGGTATCATAATAGGATGATTCGATGTATATGGTGCATTTCTGATAATAGGAAGAATAACGTGACTCGGGATCATCACGTTTGGGAGCAAAAGATATAAGATTGCATGAGCATGTGCATCACGATAAGATAGGTGCATTCATCTGTGTGACTACCTGTGTTGGTGTATTGTTGTCCTTTGCCCGAACTACGTCCTGGTCTGATTCCCATTGGGATACGTAGGCAGCTCACCTTTGAGCACGACCAACATTTGGCTATCTGCACACCCGATTTTGCAACGCACTTTTGTTTTTTTTTACCTGGATTCGACTATTTGGTCAAAGGCTTGTCTTTCACACAGGCTTTGACATTCGCTTGTGATATGCGTTGCTTCAGGAGCTCTGTCAAAGAGGGGCAAACTGTAGACACCCCAATTTTGACCAAACTTCAAATCCAGGGATTGGTTACCTCTCAAAGACTGATAATGATGATGTCCGTGACATTCGAGGATTTTTCAAGAAATTCAAAATCTTCAAGAAAAAATTTTTTAGAAAGGGAGAGGATTCAGGCATTCGTGAGGGAAACCCGAACGACGAAGAACGTGTGAGAAACCCAGTCTGGAAATCCATTTTATTTTAAAGAAAAAAGAGAATTAATAAACAAAAACAAAAAAAAGAAAGAGAGAAAGAGGGAGTTTCCTTGAAAAAAGGGAGGACGAAATAAATGAAAAGATTTTTTTTGAAAAAGAGAAAATACAAAAAGAAATAGTATATTCAAAAATATACCATGCACATGGGGGATCTTAATGCAAATATATACATACATAAATTAAAAAAAAATTTGTTTACACCAACATACTTTTGAAAACTCAAAAAGAGGGACAAAATTCAGTTAGCCCCGGCACGCGGAAAACGCAGCGGCACTCACTGAGTGCCGCGCCGGCACTCACTTTTTGCCGCCCGGCACTCAGCAAGTGCCGCCCGGCACTCAGTGAGTGCCGCCGGCACCCAGCGAGTGCTGCTGGCTGTAACAGACTGCATCTTCTCACATGTTCTAGAAGAAAACCTTGCACATGGGTTTCCACCCGAATTTACCCCATCTATCCCTGGAATGAAGGCCTATATAAACAAAACCTTCTCTTCCATTTTGAGAACTTGAACTTGGAAATCAAGATATACATATATACAAGAATCATATAGATTTTTAGAGAGAGAGAAGAAGAATTTCTTGAAGAGCTTGATGAATTTGAAGAATCTTGAAGAGAATTTGGGAAATCTTGGAAGATCCTCACAAGAAGTTGAAGAAATACTTGAGGTCCTAGAGGTAACCTCTTAATCCTTGATAGAATTAAGACCATTCAATCACAAGTTCATAGTTATAGGAACTTTTTCACATTTTCAAAACCTCTCTTCTTATCCCATTTCATCACACACCACCAAGAACTTGTGATTGAATCTCATGACATTTCATCAATTTGGATGTAATTAGCTTTGGGTTTAAGACAAATTCAACTTTGAAGAGTTTGTATCCTTAGTCTTCTAAGTAATCCTTGATTTTCCTTATTTCTATTTCATTAAAAAGGTGCATGAGATCTTCCATATCTCATTGAACCTCTTTGAGTTTGATTATTTAATTTCCTATGATCTTATGATCCATATGGAGATTAGAATGAATCATAGTCTTAATCTACATATAATTAGTGAGATTCAAGTCTTAATCCATGACTTGAACCTCTTCAATAAGAAATCTTATGGAATCCTTACTATATTCCAATGAGGTTTGAGTAGATTTTAACTTCATTTAGTCTCCAATGACCATCAAATGGTAGGAGTAGTGATGTGAATCCAAACTTTTATCCATGGATTTAAGTTCATTGTTCTTTGGATCTTGTGAAATCCATGCTATACTTCATTAAAACCTATGAGCATATATGCCTCATAGTCTCCAATGACCATCAAATGGTAGGAAAAAATGTGTTAGTTCAAGTCTACTCCTATGGCTTGGACTAATCTTTCTCTTAGATTTTAAGAAGTCTTTCATACTTCATCTAAAACCTACATATGAGTATGTCTCTAACTCCAATGACCATCAAATGGTAGGAGTGATAAGTTGAATTCAAAATTGGGTCCATAGGTTTGAGTTCTTTATTTGAGGATTTTGTGAAGTTCATTTCAATACTTCATCAAGTTCCATAAGTGTAGTATGCCTCATAGTCTTCAATGTCCATCAAATGGTAGAAGAAGTAGTTTGGTTTGAGCCCCAACTTCATGTTTTAATAGTTGAGGCCAATCAACAAACTTGAACTAGCAAGACAAAAACAGTGGGTTCACAAACTGTTTTTGATCAAAGATTTTTAGTTTAAGATCTAACCGTTGAAATCAAGTGAAACCAATGGAAAAATATCAGTAACACATTGTTTTACCACTGTGATTTTTGTGTTAGTAAGATTTTGTGATTAGAGAGGTTTGATCATGATTTTTGTGAGCTAATCACAATCTGTCCAGAGTTCTAGAATGCTTTCAGAATAATAAGTCTGTTTTGAAATTAATAAATCAGAACCCTAATAAAGTTTTCGGGGTCTCAAATAATTGTTTATAAGTACCTTAATGTGTTAGGAAGGTACCCTAAAAAGATCTAAGTGTTTCTCATTTGTTTACTATTTTTAGCAAATCATACAAGATCTCTGGACAGAGAGTTGCAGAATCCTGAGTGAGGTCTAGTATTTTTCATATTCCCAGAGATCTAACCGTTGAAACCTTGATTTTATTTTTGGGTTAGAAACTAGACTCACAGAGGCATAACATATCCAAAAATCAGTAAGATACAACCATTGAAAGTATTTTATTTCCATTTTTGAACGTCGGGTCTGCTCTCTGTAAATCACAAAAAACTGCTACTGTTTTTGTCTAACCTTATTTATTTCAACTTAAGTAGTCTCCCAATGGCTTAGGACTCAAACCATGTTTTGAACAATGATAATTTATATTAAACCCAGAGGCTAAGTGATCCAAATTAGTGAATAAATTCATATCTTATTCTTGTTCATAATCATTCATTCATTCATATACATTGATGCTTATAGTTAGAAATAGTTCTTGGACAAAGTTGGACTTAATTGAATTTAATTGAACATGACTTAGGATTAATTACCTTTTGATATTATATCTAGTATAAGGCATGTGTACTAACCTTTGTTTTGTAGCGCTTTGAGGTACAATTTCTCAACCCTTCTCTAGTTTAATTTACTTCATTGATTTTAATTGATTTTTCGACCTCATGTGCGACACCTTAGCTTAGGTTTTTCCTTATGTGAATATATGAATTAGAGACCTTTCTTAGGTTTATTTTTGCATGCATTGCACGTTTGATATTTGCGGCCGGATCTCGGGTTTGTTTTCTAGTTCTCTATTGCATAATCATGATGTTTGCTAGTTGAATTATGTGACTTATGAATGATATTTTACCGTTAGCAATTTTGCACCCTTTCAACATGCTTGTGTAATGTATACCTATATATGTATTAATTGAGGGCATGCTTAGATTAATAACTTGATTAAAAAGGATGTTGAGTAGAGGCCTATCGTGAGATAGGATGAAAGGGGGTGTTTTAGTCCGCCGGGCTCCTTCCCCTTTCATTCCATAATCCCTGGACCCAATTTATCTTTGGTTTCGCAAAAGATCAGTTTCCTTTTAAATGGTTTCTTAATTTTCCTTTTAAAAAATTAAGTGGCGACTCTTTGAATTTGAAAAATATTTGTTTTAAAAGTGGGTAAAATTTGAAAACCTGCGATATCCACACATGCAGAAAAGATAAAGAAACAGAAAGAATTCTTGGAGTTAACTCAGGGATCTCAGACTGTGAGGGAATATACAGTGCAGTTTGAGAGGTTGTCCCGATTCGTACAACACATGGTGGATACCCCAAAGAAGAAAAACCAGCGGTATCACTAAGGACTTAACTTACGACTGCAACAGTTGACCTTGAGTTATCGGAATCAGAATTTTAAGGATCTCGTGGGTTCGGCTAAGGAGCTCGAGGATATGAATCAGAGGGAACAAAGAAGGTTTGGAAATCGATCTTCTCTGCCATTCATCACCCCATCTTCATCCCACAACAAGCAAGGACAGAGACCCCTACCACACAATAGGCAAGGACACCGACCCCTAGTTCGCTTCCAGAACAACAAGCGTACTTGGAATGGAGAGAGGAAGCCTCAACAGCAGCAGCAGAAAGCCCCACCTACTGCACCAACAGTGCACAAAACCCCAGTTATCCTAGAGAAGGGTGAGGAAAAGTGTTTTAATTGTGGGATACCAGGGCATATGGCTAGAGATTGCAGAGCACCTCGAACCTTTGGCCGACAGAACATAGTTTGTTATAATTGTGGCAAGCCAGGTCACCTCAGTAGGGAATGCAGAGAACCTGTCACGCCCCGGAGCAGCATAAATAGAGAAAAATAAATTTCCTTTATGGGTCCATAGGGAATGACGGGTGAATAACCGCATTGTCATCTAATCAACCAACAAACACCACGATAGGGAGGATGCTATTCATATAACATATCTTATTAACAAAATCAGAGGCTACAGCGGAAACTATAAAAGGTTTGGAAGCAACAAATGCCCAAGTACCAATTATAAAAGTCTACTAAAACTAGTACAACAGCTGGCTTAGAGTCTGAAGCCTATAACAATAACAACAACAGTACAACAGATATACAAACTAACTATTACAAGCAGCACGTCTTCGTCTCCAAGCCTTCAGCTCCAAGACCGGCAGAACATCAGTATCTCGTCCTCAAGTCCTGCGAAGCTCTAGACATTGGAATGTCCAGGGCATGAACGCCATCAGCTTTGGATACAAAGCTGAGTGAGTACACTAAACAACACTCCTCACCGTTATTGTTCAGCATCTTAAAATTTGGTAAATCTCTTAACAATGGCGTCTCTCACGGACATAGCAGAGGTCTGATTAAACTATACATGAATCAATGATAACAGGAATCATATTAAGTAATGACCAGGATAAACATCATGGCATATATATCTCATCACGTATTCACCAAATCCATGCATGTAACCATGCAACCACCCATGCATATACCTTTAGATCGGGATGCTGAATCCACGACTGAACCATCATCATACTAAACATTCCCATATTCCCATCCATATCCATGTTCTTATTCTCATTCGTGAACATTTACCTCATCATATCCGTACTCACATTCATACCTCTATCCATCTCTGTATCCATACATTGATACCATAATCCAAATCTGTGTTCATTCGTCGATACCAAAATCTCATATCCGTATCCATACGTCGATACAATAATGCCAATCGGAATCACCCGACTAGGCAATAGGTCTCACAATCCCTTGATAGGGTTACCGGTCGTCTACACGGTACCACCTATCTGTAAACGATGGAAGCGGCACAACGGACGTCTTCTACGCTGTGTATATTCTCACTGGTCGTCTACACGGTGAGTATATATTAGGGCACTAGCCGGACGTAATCGTCAACGGTATACTGGACGTCTTCAACAGTACATACGCATCACTGGA
Organism: Hydrangea macrophylla; assembly: GCA_033977485.1. NCBI lineage: Eukaryota > Viridiplantae > Streptophyta > Magnoliopsida > Cornales > Hydrangeaceae > Hydrangea > Hydrangea macrophylla. The sequence continues at coordinate 14,139,327 of CM066985.1, read as the reverse complement.
CGTCTTCAATAGCGAGAGGCGCACTAGGAACTCTAACCGTCCCACGTCCACCCGACTCGTCAGCCGTTGATCCCACGGATCCCAAAATACACATATCTCATTATTCCATATGAATCACAGTTCCCCTTTCTCATCATATCTTCTCATCTCTTCATATCAATATCCCATTTCTCATCAGATTCTCTTACCTCTTCACATCACTATCCCATGCATGCTGACACATGTTGTGAAATGCTCATATACTAAGTATAGGAAATACCACATGCTCTGTATTCAACATATCTACTTATTAATTCACTACTAACATGCTGTCGTGTTCCGTTCTACTATTCAGTTTGACAATAACATATGGCAGTTACTTAACCATTAGAGCATCTCATATTGACAGTTAATAATAAACAGTTCATCTTGTAACATTAACATAAACATCATATAAGGCTAACGTAGTATCATGTTGACTAAGCACATATCCAATATCATATATGGTACAGCCATTAACAGCTTGGGTACATTACAATTAGCTCATAACATATAACAATAGATAAACAACATTCTGCTCTTACCCAATCGATTGGAAATAATGTCAATCGATTGGACTTAATGTCAATCGATTGGATAATATGTCAATCGATTGGAAAATATGTCAATCGATTGGACTCTGTCTTCTTCCTCAAAACTGTTGGGTTTTATTATAAAAACGTTGGGGTCCTCTTTCCTCTTCATGCACTTTAATATACACACATAAACATCACAAAAACAATCCTCTTGAATGAGTTAATAAACTCACCTCTCTCCGGCGTTCCGTTGCCGGCGTCCTGAGCTCCCCGGCGGCGGTTATGGTGAGTTCTCTTTCCTCTCTCTTTCTTCTCTGCTCTCTCTTTCTCTGTCCATCTCTATTCTCTCTCTGGTCTCCTCTTCCTCCTCTTCTTCTTCTCCTTCTCTCCACCCGAGAGTGTGTGTGTGTAATATATATACAATATATATGTGTGTGTATATATATATATGAGAGAGTATGTATCTCTCCCTCCCAAGGCTGCCAAAACTTGGCCCAAGGCCACAAATGAACAAGTATATATAGGGGTTAAGAGTGCCACGCGTTCAAAGCTGAAGGAAAGAAGAAAATGTTTCTCAGCTTATGTCAATCGATTGGACTCTATGTCAATCGATTGGAGACAGATATTTGATGTCAATCGATTGGAATAATGTCAATCGATTGAAGAAGATGGCAATCGATTGGGATGTTGACACGTCATCAATTTTAGTCGGTAGAATGTCAATCGATTGGGAACATGTCAATCGATTGGTATCTGAAAAGTGTCAATCGATTGGGAAACTATTCAATCGATTGGTATCCCAAAAATGTCAATCGATTGGAAACTCAAACTCACCAAAGACTAAGGAAAGTACAAGGGATATATATATACCTGAAAATACAGGGTATTACATCATCCACCACTCATCAAAAGATTTCGTCCTTGAAATCTGAAGCAGTAGCCCCTCAAATAAACACACAAATCATCTCGGAAGACATACTCTAAAATGCTCAAGTTCTCGTTTTACATAAACGATCACATCAGCGGCCAAAGGTTTAAGTTCTAAACACGCGATGCAAAGTTATCAACGATCTATAAGTGCTAGGGTAACAACTATCAATCCTTGGGTTAGCTATATGAAAATTCGTATGTCGATCTTCAGGAAAAGGTTCTAGGTAGCATAATCTAATCATCTCACGAATCTGAAACAGCAAATCTCTAAATGGAGTTACCACATGTTTTGTTACCACATATATTGGTTACCACATGTTTTGTTCTTGTTTGAGCTGTAAGATAGAATGCGTCTGACCGAATAGTTTTCATTTGTAGGTAGAAACATTGAACCCTACCAGCACTCGTTATGGTTAGGACGACTCGAGGAAACCAGGGCCAGCTGAATGGAGTACCTAGTGTAGTGCCTCCCGAGATAGATCCCACAGGAATGGTCGGAGTTTTCATCCGTCGCATGGAACAAGTTATCAATCGTGCGGATCACTTCATCGGCAATGAAGCACCAGTACGTCAGACAAGAGTCAAGCTGCTAAAGGAATTTCGTGCTCTTCAACCAGAGACCTTTACCGGATTAGCGGGAGCATGGCAAGCTGAGCAATGGATTCGCCAGATAGAATTGATATTTGAGGTACTTGAATATACTGACATTGAGAAAAGACATTTGGCCGTATTTCAACTGACGTTCTCAGCAGCAGATTGGTGGGACGCAGTGAAAGCTACGATAGGTGAAGAAGCTGTAAGAAGGATGACTTGGGAATCATTCAAGACTCGATTTCTAGAGAAGTATTTTCCAGAATCTGAGAAGAACAAAAGGGAGATGGAGCTCATACAATTAGTCCAAGGTAGTTTTACAGTGCCAGAATATACAACTCAATTCGAGAGGCTATCACGATTTGCGCCGCATATGATCGATACCCCAAGAAGGAAGATCAAAAGATATCATCAAGGACTAGTTCCGCATATCCGTCATATGACTATAGGACATTTAGATCAATCTTTCGAAGCTTTGGTAGAAATGGCAACAAAACTGGAAGACGACACTCAGATTAGAGAAGGACAACACTTTGATCAAGCATTTCCAGAGAACGATCAATTTTTCTTAACAGATCAGAGAGGAAGAGATAGTCAGGTTATGTTGGCAGCCAACCAAGTTCAACAAGGAAATACAGAGAGAAGTTACATGGGCAACCGCCAGAAGCGTAAGAGGGTGGGGAACAATGAGAAAGAATCAAAACCAGTGGCGACTCCAACACAACATAGAGAACCAGATATCTGCTATAATTGTGGAGTACCTGGACACCATTCCCAAGAATGTAGAACGTTAAAGAAATCTAATGGACGAGGGATACGATGCTTTAACTGTGGTAAATTTGGTCATGTTCGTAAGTTTTGTCCAGAACTAGAGATGCAACACAATGTTCCGTTGCAACAAGTATCACGAGGGCAGACTCGCCATACAAATAAATGGTCTCAACTTAGACAAGGACGATAGACAGAAGGTACAACACTCATCACCTACATCATATATTATATACAATCCTGATATTGTAGGAAGTTTTACATCCATTTGATTTGATTGTAAGAGGATTAGCCTACACCGTAAATTGTAGTTACCGGAACAATTCATTTGACACTGATCAATAGTAGTTATCCAAGTATAGATATAACATCAATTGCATCCCAGATGACTTCTTTTGCATCCCTATAAGACTTCAAATGCATCCTTATATGATGTCAATTGCCTCCCTATCGAAAGACTACGCCAACCATTGGTATGTTGGACAAAGACTAGAGATGAGGAATCTAAATTTGCTTTAGATGTAGCCTTAACAAGAGAGGACAAACTAGAAGATTGCGAGTATACGAGAAGAGATACTAGTGACGCAGAGACAACACCAGAATTACAAGAGTACCATAGAAGGATTCTTTTCGACACCGATTGTCTGTTGCTTTCATCCAGTCAAGAAGTTATACAATAGATCGACTCACGATATCAGTATGTAGTTCTGCATAACCTATTTGATTAGTACGTGGGAGTAAAATGAGTATTCAATGGATGGTACGACCTCGAGAGATGATTATGTCAATAGTACATGGGAATTTGGAGACACATGAGGAAATTCGAATCAACAACTACGATATTAGAGTCACGAATGCTTTCAAGTCAATATCCTGAGGGACGACGATAATAACACGGGAGTTAACAAGGACGTCGTGTGCAACACGAGGCTGATTAATAACATTGACGATCGTAACAAGAAGTCCAGAGATAAGAAGACAGTCAACTGATGACGCAGTAGAGACATTGTCAACACAGTGTGAAGCATCTTCGGAACCAGAGTAGACGGCAATGCTTCGCTACAACTTAGACGGTATTAGAACACTTGATCGATAGAACCCTTACACCATAGAGTTTGGCACGAGTAAGGAATCTTGTGTGTTTAGAGATTTGTTGTTTCAGATTCGTGAGATGATTAGATTATGCTACCTAGAACCTTTTCCTGAAGATCGACATACGAATTTTCATATAGCTAACCCAAGGATTGATAGTTGTTACCCTAGCACTTATAGATCGTTGATAACTTTGCATCGCGTGTTTAGAACTTAAACCTTTGGCCGCTGATGTGATCGTTTATGTAAAACGAGAACTTGAGCATTTTAGAGTATGTCTTCCGAGATGATTTGTGTGTTTATTTGAGGGGCTACTGCTTCAGATTTCGAGGACGAAATCTTTTGATGAGTGGTGGATGATGTAATACCCTGTATTTTCAGGTATATATATATCCCTTGTACTTTCCTTAGTCTTTGGTGAGTTTGAGTTTCCTCTCTCTTTCTTCTCTGCTCTCTCTTTCTCTGTCCATCTCTATTCTCTCTCTGGTCTCCTCTTCCTCCTCTTCTTCTTCTCCTTCTCTCCACCCGAGAGTGTGTGTGTGTAATATATATACAATATATATGTGTGTGTATATATATATATGAGAGAGTATGTATCTCTCCCTCCCAAGGCTGCCAAAACTTGGCCCAAGGCCACAAATGAACAAGTATATATAGGGGTTAAGAGTGCCACGCGTTCAAAGCTGAAGGAAAGAAGAAAATGTTTCTCAGCTTATGTCAATCGATTGGACTCTATGTCAATCGATTGGAGACAGATATTTGATGTCAATCGATTGGAATAATGTCAATCGATTGAAGAAGATGGCAATCGATTGGGATGTTGACACGTCATCAATTTTAGTCGGTAGAATGTCAATCGATTGGGAACATGTCAATCGATTGGTATCTAAAAAGTGTCAATCGATTGGGAAACTATTCAATCGATTGGTATCCCAAAAATGTCAATCGGTTGGAAACTCAAACTCACCAAAGACTAAGGAAAGTACAAGGGATATATATATACCTGAAAATACAGGGTATTACAGAAGCCCGCCATGAGAATTCTGGACAACAGAGGCAAGCTAGGGTGAATGCTATCATCCCAGAGGAGGCTGGATTTGACGCCGAAGAACAGCAAAATCTAGAAGGTACACTTACACTCTTTCGTAGTAGGGTTAAAGTGTTATTTGATACTGGTGCGTCGAATTCTTTTATTGCGTTTAAGTTGGTGCAAGAATTGGGTTTAGTGCCTCAAAACCTTGATGTAATACTGAATGCAGTGTCTCCTTTGGGAGCTATGGTTAAGTTGGGTAGAGTATGTCAGGACTGCCCTATAACTATAGATGATAGAAATTTTCCCGCAGATCTGATAGTGTTATCTATGAAGGAATTTGATGTCATTTTGGGAATCGATTGGCTCACTAAGTTCTATGCTAACTTGGATTGTGTGAGTAAGTCTATTACTTTTTCAGTACCTGGAAGTTTACCCCTTAAACTTCAGTGCACTTGTTCTAGTGATGGACTCTTTACTAGTCGTTTAGCCGCTATTGAGACTACGACGTCGGAGATTGTCATTTCACAGATTCCAGTGGTGCAAGAATTTGAGGATGTATTCCAGGATATCACGGGTTTACCGCCAAAGAGAGAGATAGACTTTTGCATAGAATTGGTACCCGGCACAATTCCAATATCCAAGACTCCTTATCGAATGGCACCAACGGAGATGCTCGAGTTGAAGAAGCAAGTGCAGGAATTAGAAGATTTGGGATTCATTCGGCCCAGTACTTCACCTTGGGGAGCACCCGTACTCTTTGTGAAGAAGAAAGATGAATCGCTCCGATTGTGTATTGACTATAGAGAGTTAAATAGAGTGACGATCAAGAACAAATATCCACTCCCCAGGATAGATGATTTGTTTGATCAGTTGCAAGGAGCAACAATCTTTTCTAAGATAGACTTTAGATCAGGTTATCATCAGTTACTTGTGCGACCCGAAGATGTTCCAAAGACAGCTTTTCGCACGAGATATGGGCATTACGAGTTCCTAGTGATGTCATTTGGTCTAACCAATGCCCCATCAGTGTTTATGGATTTGATGAATAGAGTCTTCCGACCATACTTGGATCAATTTGTTATTATTTTTATCGATGACATATTGATTTATTCCAAGAGTATGGAAGAGCACGAGAAGCACTTGCGAATCGCATTACAAACCTTAAGAGACAATCGTTTGTACGCAAAGTTTAGCAAGTGCGAATTTTGGCTCGAGGAAGTCAAGTTTTTAGGACATGTTGTGTCAGAGAAGGGAATTTCTGTTAACCCATCCAAGACTGATGTAGTGTCAAGTTGGATTAGGCCGAGCAACGCCTCAGAAGTCAGAAGTTTTCTTGGGTTAGCAGGGTATTATCAGAGATTTGTGGAGGGATTTCTCCAAGATTGCAGCTCCGCTGACTGGGTTGACGAAGAAGGATGTAAGGTATGACTGGAAAGACAGGCATGAATGCGCATTTCAAGGATTGAAGGAGAGATTGACCTCTGCGCCAGTGCTTGCTATTCCGAGAAGCAGCAAGAGATTTACCATCTATAGTGATGCGTCATACCAAGGATTGGGTTGTGTATTGATGCAAGATGGGAAAGTGATAGCATATGGGTCTAGACAGTTGAAGCCCCATGAGAAGAACTGTCCGACACACGATATTGAGTTAGCCGCTGTAGTTTTTGTTCTTAAGATCTGGAGACACTACCTAATCGGAGAGCAGTTCGATTTGTTTTCGGACCATAAGAGTCTGAAGTATCTCTTCTCGCAGAAGGAGTTAAATATGAGACAACACAGGTGGATGGAGCTGCTCAAGGATTATGATTTCACACTGCAGTACCACCCCGGCAAGGCTAATGTTGTTGCAGATGCCTTAAGTCAGAAATCCTATGATATGTTAGCCTCCCTCATGATTAGAGAATGGCGAGCGATGGAAACGTTAAGTGAGTTTGACGTGCAGCCAATAGAAGCAGCAGGAGAAGGACAATACCTTGGATGTCTAGTGGTACAGCCGACCATTATTAGCAGAATTTTGGAAGCACAGAAGCAGGATGCCAGATTCCAAGAATGGTCTGCTAGGATGGCAACCAAAGATTCTGAAATTTGGACCATGAGTTCAGATGGTGGGTTTAGATGCAAGAATCGACTTTGTGTGCCCAATATGGGCGATCTTAGGAAAGATATACTGGATGAAGCACACAAATCTCGTTTGCCAGTTCACCCCGGGGGAACAAAGATGTACCAAGATTTGAAGAGAAATTTTTGGTGGGAAGGAATGAAGCGTGAAGTGGCAGAGTATGTTTCCAAATGTCTTACTTGCCAGCATGTCAAGGCCGAACATCGGAAACTGTCAGGACTTTTGCAACCGTTGCCAATACCGCAGTGGAAATGGGAACACATTACCATGGACTTTGTGGTTGGATTTCCAAGGTCACAGCAAAACCACGACGCCATTTGGGTGATTGTAGATCGTTTGACCAAGTCAGCTCACTTCATTGCATATAATATGACGTATCCAGTGGAGAAGCTGAGTCAAATGTATATACAACAAGTGGTTCGACTTCATGGTGTACCCGTGTCAATCGTATCAGATCGCGATTCTCGGCTCACCGCAAAATTTTGGGAGAGTCTGCAGTCAGCATTGGGAACATCGTTGAAGATGAGTTCAGCTTTTCATCCGCAAACCGATGGGCAAACGGAGAGAACGAATCAAGTCATGGAGGATATGCTTAGAGCATGTGTCATTGACTTTGAGAGTTCATGGGAAACTCATTTGCCTTTAGTTGAGTTTGCGTACAACAACAGCTATCACTCAAGCATAGGGATGGCACCATTTGAAGCTTTGTATGGAAGACCGTGCCGATCACCCTTATGTTGGGGCGAGGTTGGAGACAGCCAACTTCTTGGACCAGACATGGTTTGAGAGACCAATGAGAAGATTGCCGTTGTTAGAGGAAAGATGAAAGCAGCACAAGACCGATACAAGAGTTATGCAGATCAGCACCGTAAAGATAAGGAGTTCAGTGTCGGTGATCATGTCTTGCTTAAGGTATCTCCGATCCAAGGAATAGTGAGATTTGGACAGAAGAGATGAAAGTTGTCGCCTCGCTACATTGGACCGTTTGAGCTATTAGAGCGTGTAGGTAAAGTGGCCTATAGACTTGCATTGCCACCCAGACTATCAGGAGTTCATAATGTCTTTCACATCAGCATGTTGAAGGAGTATCACCAGGGCCCAACGCCACATGTGATTGACTTTAACGACATAGAAGTGAATGACAATGTATCCTACATCGAAAAACCGGTAAGGATTTTGGATCAAGACACCAAGAAGCTGCGAAACAAGGAAATTCCAATGGTGAAGGTGCAGTGGAATAATCACGACGAGAGAGAAGCATCTTGGGAGATGGAGTCGGACATGCGTAAGAAGTATCCGGAATTGTTTCAAGACTATCCGCTCTGATTTCGGGGACGAAATCTTTTCTTTGGTGGCGGAGAGATGTAACACCCATATTTTCATACATGTATTTTCATGTACTGTTTATGTTTCCTTATATATAAATAAATGTGGTATGTTTATTCATATATCTTAGTCTACTTAATTAATTTATTAACGTTAATTAACTATTTTGTTTTAAATTTTAATGTTTGGATGTGAATCTTAATTATTTATTTTATTTTATTGGGTTAAAGTTTAGTTCTTTGGGTCTAAAGCCCATTTTATTACATGCATAACCCAAAGCCTATATAAAACCCAAACCCATTTATTTAACCCAAGCCCATTTGAATTTAACCCAAGCCCATTAGCCCATTTAATGTCTTACATTTATATATATCTATATAGATGGAGCATCCCCATTGGGGTCTCCATTTTGGTTAGAAAGAGAGAGTGCCGAGAATTATAAAAAAAAAAATGAGAGCTTGCATTCTTTCTTCTTGCATGTGTGTTTAGATCATTTCTTCCACCTTCAAACACTTCTATACCCAAAAATCAAACCCAAGAACTCAAGCCTTCAAGTTTGGATCATCTTCATAACTTTCAAATACTTGCTTGCATGTGCTCTTTTTGGATGATCTAACATCATCCTTTGCTTGGTGAGCATTCCTTACTACTTATTATAGCTTTAAATCACCTTGCATGTCATCATAAATCAATTAAATGCATTGCATGTGCTTGAAAATGATTAGAAATCAAGAAATCACAATATTCATATTTTGTTTTGCTCAGGGGATTCTGTTTCAGCAGATTTTCGGACATGTTACATTATGTTTGAGTTTGTGGAATTATTTTTAGAATAAACTTCATTGAAATAGCTTTCTTTTGACATAAGATAGACGTTCATACGATCTCGGAAGATTTAGTTATGAATTTTACAAGAACGGTTGACGAAACTGGACAGAGGCAGTTTTTGTCCCGGACAGAGACTAAATTCGGTCAATTTAAATTCATTCTGAGTTTGTGAAATTATTTTTAGATGAAACTTCATTGAATTAGCTTTCTGTTGACATAAGATAGGCACTCATACGATTTTCCTAGATTTAATTCGAATTTCCGCAAGATCGGTCGACGAACTTGGGCAAAATCTGTCCTTAAATAAATAAAGTTTTTGTGTGTTGTTTCGCCATTTCTTTGCGATGCAACTACTTGTATAACGATTATAATACTATGTTTATATTGATTTCATAGTTACGTCGACTAATTGAATAACTCTCGGCTTGAATTGCATGTAATCGTTTGCCAATTTTCGCTACGCTCGATCAAAAAAAAAAGGGTTTCTAATGTTTTAAAACATTTCTTAATAATTACATATTGTTGAAATATTTTAGTGTATTATGTGGTAATGTGAGGGTTTTATATAAATAAATACTTAACAAGATCTTTGGACATAAATATTTTTATAAAAGATTTTGGAACTAAATCATTTTCGGTTAATTATTTACTATGTTTTTCTTGTCGAAAATCCGTAGTAATTAGACCGTTGATCCGAAAATTACGCCGTTTGTTTCTAAAATCTTAGAATAATATTTAAAGAAGTTCCACTAAGTTTGGTGATGTTTCGAATCAGTAAAAATACAGCGTACGGTTAGGACCCACACATGCATAGGAACCCAGCCTTTTTAGTGACGAACTCCGATTTGAGTCTAGTCAATGGCGTTGGACTCATAATGATGTGTGGATCATCATCTTGAGGGTTAGGCACACGTTTGACATTTTTGATTATTTCTTATTTTTAGTGTTCATTTCTTAAGCATCATTGTGATTATTCGCTGTAGGGATATTCTTGTCTCTACCAGGAATTTCTGTTTATTGCTAAGACGCTCTGGTGAGTACTCTAACTCACTTGGAAACACTCGATTTATAATTTTAACAAGACTTATGTTTTATGAGAATTAGTAATAAAACTTGGGTTTCTATGGTGAATTGTATGCTTAGTAATTTTGGGAAATTGAAATATGCACATCTAAGTGGAATATGGACTTATAATTATGTTATAATCGTTTTAGATGATATTATGATTTTTTTTATGAGCAAGTGCGATGCTAGGATTGCGACGACGACTGTTGGGTAGATAACCTAAAGGCAGATTATAAAATTGTGCGGGAATGTATAATTGACGCTAACGTCCGATGAATAATGCTTGAGGGTGTGTTTTCGTTTCTTGTCATATCATGGTCAGTCTTAGTTCAGTTCTGGTTGCTATTGTTTTGTTGTTCCGTTGTTGTTGAGATTTTGGGCCCAGACCCAACTTTACTTGGTAGCGTTCTTTCAGTCGCATGGTTGAGTTCAACATAGTTGGAGGAAATGATGTGATGAGGGTATTATGAATGGTTACTGAGTATCTTGATATGGTCGGCTTTAGAGCACGTATGCCCAATGTGGGTATGACATTCAAGCGACTTTAGAGCACGTATACTCATTGGATATCTTGATATGGTCGGCTTTAGAGCACGTATGCCCGATGAGGGTATGCCATTCAAGCGGCTTTAGAGCACGTATATCATTTAACCAACGGCTTACACCGGTAATTTGTGAAAATAGGAGATGATGTATTTGGGGAGAGTAAGTGATTCATGGGTTTGTGTTCAGTGGATTATGTCTGTTCTTGAAATTGATTCGTGTTCAGTTTTGTTGAGTTGTTCTATCCTTCTTGTCATGGTCTTGTATCCGTGGTTTCGAGTTTAGGATTCTCGATTTAGTGAATGGTTGGTTGGGTTAATGTTTAAACTACACGACAATAGTTGCGAGTATTATTATTAATTCTTTATTGTTTCTTTGTGAGTGTTGTACTCGCTCAGCTTTCGCAAGCTGACGGTGTTTATACCCTGGACATCCGATGTCCAGATTATCAGTATGGTGATGCAGGTGATGGACAGGTAGATGGAGACTACCATGATTATGATGATGCCTACGATGAGGAAGACTTTGGCTTTGCTAGTTAGCATTGGGAGACAACGTTGTTGCGGCTCTTTTATAATTCTGTTGTTATGTTTATGTTGTTCGAGATACTACTATGTATTATATTTTGGGCAGACGTTGCCTAGACCTCTGTTTATATTCGTTTAAATTTGGATGGATTTTATGTCGTTTAAAATTTATGTAAGACTTCTACTTCCGCTGTTACTTTTAGCCATTGCATGAACCTTTATTAAGCATATATTTCTATTAGAATGTTTTATGGACAATTAGATGATCCTTAAACTAGTCGCGTACCTAAGGGTCCAAAGTTGGAAATCTAATTTTTCTCGAACTTTGCTATGCCCGGGCGTGACAGGAGGAAAGCAAGGAGAAGAAGAAGAAGACCAAGGATTCCCATGGCCACCTCCATCAACCCCTTGTCGTTCATCAATTCTATGGCCAACTAAACTCAAGATCTAGGGTTTCAATGAAACCCTAGCCAAGTAATAGGATGCATTTTATGTTTTTATTTTAGTTTTATTATGTATGGATGACAGTTACATGTTCCGAGGATTTTTATAAATAAATCGTGCTTTTATTGATTAAATCGTGACTTTCAAAATTTACTCTTGTCTTAGATCTATTTTGACTGTAGTGTGCTCAATGATCTATGCTTGCTGTGCTTGTTTAGATTATTTACATGTAATGGTGCTTAAATTGAATTTTGCTATCAAGTATCCGAATAGTCCATGCCTAGATTAGACGGATTATACCACAACCCTAGTTTAGCTTGGAATAATTCGTGCTAACCGAAGATGGATTATGTTGGTGCTTGAACCATAGTTATTTTCTTGACGGAGGAATTGGGCTTGTAGTTACAATTCCCAATTATCATCCAACTTAAAAAGCTAAAGTAATTCGTAAATACCCTTATTATGAAGGTAGTGGTTGATTTGCAATCCTAGCTTCCTTAAACTCATTATAAAAACAAATATTTAATTGTTTTTATAATATAGATTTACTTTTATTATTATTAGTTTAATTCAAATTAAATCCAAAATTCGTTTTTCTTAATTAATTAAATTTAGGTTTTAAAAATTAAAGTGCGTAGTATTCAATCTTTGTGGGTTCGACCTTTACTTCCACACTGGAATTCTTTTGAAAGTAAAGCATAAGTTAAGCATACTTTAATATCTTGATTTTTACAAGATCAATTTTTGGCGCCGTTGCCGAGGATTGCATTACTACCTTTAGTTTTAGAATCTTAGTTTAGTTAATTCGTAAATATTAGATTTGGTTTTCTTTTTCTTATTTTTCTGTTTTATTTTGAGTTACTAAGTTTTCTTTTTCTTTTTGTAATTTTTTTAGGTGATCGAAATTCTAGCGTTTCGAGTGGAAAAGTTGTGCATGTCAAAGGAGCTTACGCGATAAATAAATTAAATAAAAATAATTCAAGTAAATTGCTTCCTTTGAAATTCGCTTCAAACCACTGTAAGTCAGGGTGCCGAGACGCACTATTTGCATTAGTTTCAGAGTGATTGTTCACGTGCATTAGCTAGAAAACCCAGGGCGCTAGGCTTGACGCGATCACTGCATAAGGATAATTACATGCATCATAGTAGTACTGTGTGCTTGCGAGTTATTTTATTTGCGTGATTATTTTTGTATTTGTTTAGTCAGTTTTTATTTTAGTTTATGTTTGGTACACGTTCAAATAAACCAGAATTAAAATTTTTCGATCTTGAACTTGAACGTACCCTTAGAATTAGTAAGTCTTCAACCCAAGCTTCTATGACTCAGTTGAAAATAGATGACGAGTCGACTCCAAAACCATCGTCATTGTTTCAGGCTGAAATTCAAAGCACCCGTAAACGTATAAGAAAAACTCGAACTTTAAACATAGAACCTATTCCAATGGCCGACGGCTGAAATAACAGAAATAATTTAAATAATCCTAATATACCGTCACCTCCTCCGCTTAAAGATAATTTTAGTCCGATGACTTACACGCCAACAACATGTATTGATTTACTGGAGGTGTCGGCATCTCACTTTGAGATAAAAGTCGTCTACCATCTCGCTACTTCCTTCTTTCCATGGCCGTTTAAATGAAGATCCATATCAACACTTAGGAGATTTTCAAGATATTTGCTCTACGTTAAAATTCCAAAATTTCATTTATGATGAATTAAAATTGCGTCTCTTTCCATTCTCTGTAAAAGATAAAGCAAAGTATTGGCTCCAATCTTTAGAGCCAAACACTATAAAAACATGGGAAGCATCACACACTGCATTTTTGCAAAAGTTTTTCCCAATCACAAGAACAAATTAAATAAGAAAATCGATAACAAACTTTGTGATGCAAGATGGGGAAACGCTTTATGATACTTAGGAAAAGTTTAAAGAATTATTACGCTCATGCCCACATCATCAGGTTCCTAAGTGGCAATTAGTTCAAGTCTTTTACGAGGGACTTATTCCCTCTGTTCATAATAACGTCGACGCCATTTGTGCGGGTACATTCCTACACAAAAGCGCCGATGAGGCCTGGAAAATTTTTGAAACGTTAAGCGAAAACTCGATGCATTAGGCTATGTTAGTACGTTCTGAGGGATACCTTCAACCTAAGCGAGAGGTAAAGTTCGAGTCAAGTCATTCAATTGAATTTCAAGAATTAAATAGAAAACTTGACCAACTTATGAGGATGGGAAATAGGTCTACTCCACCTTCTTCAGAAGTATGTGCATTATGTTCTGAACCGTCTCATAATATCTTTGCATGTCCTTCTGCATCTCAATATCCAGAATTTGTTGAGCAACACAATAATTCTATGCAACAATTCCCACGAAATAACTATAATCCTATGCCGAATAATTTTTCTAATACTTATCGACCCCAATTTCAACAAAACCAATACCAACACCTTCCTCCTAATCCTAATCCTCCAAGGGTTAACGCTTTTGAGGATAAGGTGTTGGCATCCCTTAAGAATATCGAAACACAAGTACAAGCACAAGCACAAATAGTGCACTCACACACACAATCCATTGCGAAAATTGAGTCCCAAATGGGACAAATAGCTAATACAATGAGCCGTAGAACCGAGGGTAAGCTACCTAGTCAAACTATACAAAACCCTAAGTGACAGTATAAGGGTGGGGGTACGAGTGAGCAAGTTAACGCCGTGTCGACTAGGATGACTATTCATGGGGAGAAAATTCTTGAAATTCTGAATGCGAGAAAAAATGAGGTACACATTAACTCAAATAAAGAAAAGGATGTGGATAAAGTTAGGAAAGAGAATGAACCAGTCCCAACGAAGTATATTCCAAAACTACCTTTTCCACCGAACATTGAGGAACCGTCTAATTTATTAAAGAAAAATTCAAAAACTGAAGATATACTCGAGGTGTTTAAATAACTAAAAATTAATATTCCATTCCTCGATGCTATAAAACAAATACCCGCTTACGCAAAATGTTTAAAAGACCTTTGTACTCAAAAGCGCTAATTACGGAGTCATACTCCGAAAAAGATCTTCCTCACAGAAAAAATAAGTTCAATCTTTCAACATGCTACTCTGAAATATAAAGATCCAGGTACGCCTACGATATCATGTGTCATAGGTGACACTATCATTCATAGGGCTCTCCTTGACTTAGAAGCTAGTGTTAATGTTTTACCTTATCACGTCTATAAACAACTAGGACTAGGTGAACTTAAGCCTACGGCTGCTACCATACAATTAACGGATCGTTCTATTAAAATACCTAGAGGAATCGTCGAGGACGTCTTGGTTAAAGTTGATAAATGCTATTATCCTGTCGACTTCAGGGTCCTTGACACTGAACCCGTGCTAGATGCTAGGAAACACACTCCTATAATCTTAGGCCATCCATTCTTAGCAACTGCTAACACTCGTGTTAACTGTCGGACGGGGATAATGAAGGTGTCATTTGAGAACATGAACTTAAAATTTAACGTTTTTAATGCTATGGATCAACCTCCTAAAGACGACGATTACCTATGTGAGGCGGAGAGTGAGTTAAGACGAACAATTGAACCCAATTACGTAATACCTGTGAGTAATGAAAATAATATGGTGAGTAGTAAGCGGACAAATTTGAATGATCAGGATTCCAAAGATGAATTTACTCGGAAGGTACGAAATCATTTTGAACATAATCAGGATGAACCATCAATTGAATTAATTCAAAGCAACGTTATTTCTACTTATCACCGGACTCTTCCTGATATCCTTAGGGTTAGAAAGTATGAGTTTTAGCCTCCATAAGTCCAGAGCTAGAATGGTCTAGCTAAAGACGTAAAAGATAGCACTTCTTGGGAGGCAACCCAAGCTTTAATTTGTCTTTTTTTCTTATTTTTATATTATTTTTGATCATTTTGAGTCAGTTTTAAGTCCTTTTTGGATCATTCTGGACAGGTTTGGGGGTCGGAATAAATTTATTTTGAACTAATATACATTAAAATAAAGAAAAAGAGGAAAAGACCAAAGTCGCGCACGTGACCCGCTCGCGCGACCAGCCCGCGCTATATTCTCCCTTAGACAAAATTTTTTCAACTTTTTATTATATAAGCTTCTGTTACATCTTGTGCCTGGATTCGCGCGCGCGAGGGGTTCGCTCACGTGGCCTGCTCGCGCGATTCTGGTACTTAGAATTTTTTCTAAATAAAATAACAACAGGCACCAGGTTTACCTCGTGGTGGAATTCGCATGAGAGAGGGTCGCTCGCGCTGTCCGCTCGCGCGAGGTGGGGATTTCTCAATTTTACTCTTTGTTCTTTGACCTTCTGTTTCCCAAACCTATCTAGGTGTTTTTCATTTATGTTTGTTCTTTTCAGTTCTTTTCGTTTAAGTTTATCTTTGTTTCCATAGTTCTAGTTTTATTTTTCTTTATTTCCTTTACATTCTTTTAATTCTAGTTTAGTTTCTATTGTTTAAAAATAAATAAATAAATAACAAAAAAAAAACATATGTATTATACATTAGCTTTTATTATTTATTTGTCTGTTGATGTTGTCAATATCAAGATATAAAAAGTGTTCTTTACTTTTCAAAAGATTTGCAGTGTGGAAGTAATGGTCGAACCCACAGAGATTGATTAACTACCGTGTTTTAATCTTAAAACCTAAATATAATTAATTATAAAAACGGATTTTGATTTGAATTATAATTAAACTAGAAACAATAAAAATAAATCTAAACTATGAAAGCAATTAAAGTTGTTTTAAATAATGTTTAAGGGAACCTAGGATTGCAAATCCACCACTAGCTTCATAATAGGAATATTTATGAATTACTTTAGCTTATTAAGTTGGATGATAATGGGGAATTGTAGCTACAAGCCCAATTCCTCCGACAAGAAGATATTCATGGTTCAAGCACCAACATAATCCATCTTCGGTTAGCACGAATTATCCCACACTAAACTAGGGTTGTGATCTAATCCGTCTAATCTAGGCATGGACTATTCGGATACTTGATAGCACAAATCAATAAAGCACCATCACATGTAAATAATCTAAACAAGCACAGCAAGAATAGATCGTTGAGCACATCACAGTCAAAATAGATCTAAGACAAGAATAAATTCTGAAAGCAATGATTTAATCACTAGAAGTACGATTTATTTATAAAAATCCTCTAAACATGTGACTGTCATCCATACATAATAAAACTAAAATAAAAATATAAATAAAACCCTATTACTCGTCTAGGGCTTCATTGAAACCCTAGATCTATGATCTAGCCGTCCATGGAAGTGATAGATGGCAAGTAGTTGATGGAGGAGGCCATGGAATCCCTTGGTCTTCTTCTTCTTCTCCTTGCTTCCCTCCCTTCAATGGCTGGAAGTATGGTTGTAGAATGTGTATGTATGGGTGTGTAACCCTTTAATTGAAGTAAAATAGAGTATATATAGATTTACAACAAGTTTTGGAAGCCTTCCCAACCCGAAACGAACTGAAACTGATGTAATTTACAGTCTAGACATCGTTCAGCAGTTTCGTTTGCACAGGAGTCTTCAGTACACTGAAATACGCAACTTTGGTTTTTACACATATCGCGCGAGCGGGTTGCGCGAGCGCGACATTTGGCTTTCGCGCGCGCGGATCGCGCGAGCGATTCTGGGACTTTCGCGCGAGCGATTTCTGGATTTCCGCGCGCGCGACTTGACGTTTTCAGCTTCTTTCTTTATGATTTTTCACCCTGTTTAGCCTGGTTTAGGTGATTTCTTCCAAAACCTGTCAGAAAATAGAAAACGAAGTAAAAATATACAAAAACAGGATAAAAAGGTACTAACAGATGCTCGTTAAGGCGTATTATTAGGATTAGTTCTCTCCCGATCACACCCCCAAACCTACATTTTGCTAGTCCTCGAGCAAAACTAAAATAAAAACTACTAATAAAACACTACTCCATTTTTGCATGGATCACGATTGCATTTAGCGTATGCAACAAGCCTTTTAAACCCCTAGGTGTCCCTAGTCTCGGACGAGTGAAGTTTCGTGAGGGTTCTCATCAACAAGTTACCCAAAACCATTTTTATTAACTTGTAAATTTAAAAAGTTTTATTCAAACGAAAAATAAAAATAAAAACAATCAATACTCCTTATTATAAAACAATGATTCGAAATAGAATAATGAACAAGAAGAAACGGAATCAAACGTCTACCTACATCATGAGAAACAATCAAGTGCATGCAATGTACAAATCAATAGAGTTTCTCATAATATTGCACGTGTGTGATATGGTAGTCAAATGAACACGCGTATGTCATGAACATGGAATATAACTCCGATAACCATCCAACTATGCTTCGACTACGAATCTCACAATGTCAATTACACTCTAAAATGAAACACTCAGAAACAAGTGTAATTTTTCTAATATATGTGAGTAAAGGAAATATATTTTCAAAACGAGAAATGCTCACATATGACTCGAAAAAGACACATGACACGAAAGAACAGTAGTCTCATGGATAGGATGCCAATAATCAAGAAAAATTAATCATTACCATGTTTTAATCCTCCTCCCATCGTTTTCATATCCAAACCATGTTTCCTAGGATCAAATAGGACTTTTTAAAGGTTGTAATGTGGCTCAGGTAATGAAAAAGTGATAGAAAGGATTTGTTAAGTAGTTTAGATTGGCATTGTAAGGCATGTTCGATCTCTTTCATTCTTCTTCTACAAACTTTCATCTTTTCTTTCTCTTCCTTCCTTTTCATTCATTTTTCTTCTTTTCTTTCATTTTTTTTTTCAACCTTCCTCTTCTTTATTTTTCTCTTTTCCTTTTTCCTTCTCGTTGCTGTTGAAACGAATATTCAATAAATAACACGGCAACCACCCCAATAGCACCTTGTCTTTTTCTTTTCAATCACACATCGCCTTAACACCACTAAAAGTTGATCAATCTTTCAGAGGTGAACTCCAAGTTGGCCAAATTGAAGCAAAAAAAATAGGATAATGGTAATTTAAGAAAGAAATGGCATTTTAATGGCTCAAAGGGCGAACTAAGGAAATTTTTTCATTTATCGGTCGGCAGTAAACAAAGAAGGCCTAACATCATGTCCTATAGTCATATGGTTCTTCAACATGTACGACGGAAGATTATTTAGCATGGTAACAAGTATTTTAACTTGACTATCAACCAAATTAAGCAAGAATAATGAGACTAAACAACAAGTTAATGCGCTATTTCAATGAAATTCGACAAACACAATGTATTTATAACCCTCAATAAAGAAAAGATAGGCTCAAAAGCTCACCGGGTCTAGTCTCCACCATGTGTTATCTAGAAATCCGAATCATATTATAGTTCACAACCAACATGTATTCAAGCGACTACGTGCAGTGCATAAGTTTGTGTGCAAATCTATGATATAAAACTACGATTCAAACAATACATAACTTAAAACGTCATATCATAACTTCAGCAAATGTTTAATCACATCTTCTCTTATTTACCATTCTATAACAATCATAGTTACATAACAAGAAGTATCAAATTCAGGTTGCAAAAACCGTAGGTAATCATCGTTTATTTAAGCACAAGAATTGAATTTATTTTTTTTTTTTTTAAATTAGTGCATAATAATGTGCTTGTGTGTGCATACCCCCAAACCTAAACCTTTCATTGTCCCCAATGAAACAATAAAACGAAAGAAAGGAGAGTAGGTAATAAAGGAACGATAGTACCTGGATTTCGACAATGACAAACAGGTAAATGTATATGAATATGGCGATAAAGTTCAATTGGACCTGTTAATACTAGATAAAAGAAACTAAACAAAAGAATATTAAAAGTAAATGAAACCTAAATATGGAATATAAATCTAAAAACTAAACTAAACTAAACCAGCAAATGGAAAAGAAATAAAACGAAAAAGTATAAATAAAACAAGGAAAACAACAACGAACTCAATCTAAAAGGACCTAATAAACAAAAACAGACACGTAAAAACTGTGGGACAGGTGTGGGAGGAAGATATAGAAGACAAAAGAAAATGTCAAAAAAATGGGGGATCGCGCGAGCGGTCCGCACGAGCGGCCGTCGCGCGCGCGAATCCCAAGTTTTTTTTTTTTTAATGAAACCGTGCCAGCGGGACCCCCTCGCGCCCGCGAGCTACCTCGCGCCCGCGAGATTAGGCGCGAGGAGAACCTGAGGCATACTATTAAGAAAACGAAAGAAAAAACACTAAGGCACATTCTCGCGCCAGCGGGCCGCGCGAGCGACGTCTCGCGCGAGCGGGCCGCGCGCGCGATTTGGGTAATTTCCATTTTGTGGATAAAATTATGTATATAATATTAAAATGAATTAATTCCAACCCCCAAACCTGCCCAGAAAAACTCCAAAACAGACAAAAACGACTCCAAAATGACCAAAAACAAAGAAAACAGATGAAATTAGGCTTGGGTTGCCTCCCAAGAAGCGCTAACTTTTACGTCTTTAGCTAGACCGTTCTAGCTCAAGATTTATGGAGGCCGTAAATCGGACTGTGTACCCCTAAGGATGTCAAGTAAAGCTCGATGGTAAGCAGAAATTGCGTCGCTTTGAATTAATTCAATCGACGGTTTGTCAGTATGTTCAAATCGATTTCTTACCTTCCGAGTAGATTCAGCATTAGGGTCCGGGATATTAGGGTTCATCCACTCATCATCCTCTATATTATTCCCCGCACTGTTATTTATTACGTTAGTAAGTTCAATATTCCGTTTAACCTCACTACCCTCCACACCTAGATAATCATCGTCTTTGGGAGGTTGATCAACAACATTAAAAACATTTAATTTTAATTGTATATTCCTGAATGACACTTACATCACCCCTGTTCTACAATTGACACGTGCGTTGGCCGTGGCTAAGAATGGACGACCAAGAATAACAGGAGTGTATTTTCTATTATCTAACACCGGTTCGGTGTCAAGGACCATAAAATCAACGGGATAGAAACATTGATCAACTTTTACTAGGACGTCTTCGACGATTCCTCTAGGTACTTTGACGGATCGATCCGCTAATTGAATAGTAGCGGCCGTAGGTTTAAGTTCACCTAAACCTAGTTGTTTGTAGACATGATAAGGTAAGAGGTTAACACTAGCTCCTAAGTCAAGGAGAGCCCTATGAATGATAGTGTCACCTATGACACATGAAATCGTAGGCGTACCGGGATCCTTATACTTTGGAGAAGCGTGTTGAAAAATAGAACTAACTTTTTCCGTGAGAAAGACCTTTTTAGGAGTATGACTGCGTATTTTGCGCTTTTGAGTGCAAAGGTCTTTTAAACATTTAGCGTAAGCGGGAATTTGTTTTATAGCATCGAGGAAAGGAATATTAATTTTAACTTGTTTAAACACCTCGAGTATATCCTCAACCTTAGACTTTTTCTTTGTAAGATTAGACGGTTCCTCAACGTTTGGTGAATATGGCATTCTCGGAATATGATTCATTGAGACCGGTTCATTTTCTTTCTTATTTTGATTCACGTCCTCACCCCTCTCTTTATTAGAGTTGATGTTCACATCTATCACATTCCCATTCTTATTAGGGGTTTCTATCACCTTCTCTCGTGTAGTCATCCTAGTTGAGACGGCGTTTACTTGTTCATTCGACCCCTTGACCTCATATTGTCCCTTAGGATTTTGAATTGTTTGACTAGGCAACGTCCCCTCGTTTCTACGACTCACTACAGTAGCTAGTTGTCCCATTTGGGATTCAAGCTTCGCAATGGATTGTGTGTGTGAGTGCACTATTTATGCTTGTGCCTGTACTTGCGTTTCAATTTTATTAAGGGATGCCAACACCTTTTCCTCAAAAATGTTACCCCTTGGAGGATTCGAATTAGGATGCGGTTGTTGGTATTGATTATGTTGAAACTGAGGTCGATATGCATTAGGAAAATTAGTCACCTCATTAGGATTATTATTATTATTTTTCCACGAGAAGTTAGGGTGGTTTCTCCATGGCGCATCCGGATTATTAATAGTCGAATTATAATTATTTCGTGGGTATTGTTGAATAGAATTAATGTGTTGCTCCACGTATTCTGGAAATTGACTCGCCGATGGACATGCAAGTATCGAATGTGAAGGATTAGAACATAATGCACAAATTTCAGGAGCGGGTGGGGTTGTCATTTGATTCATTGTTAAAAGTCGGTCAAGTTTGTTAGATAGTTATTTTATTTCAATTGATTGACTTGACTCGAACTTTACCTCCCTCTTAGGTTGATTAAGATATCCTCAGAACGTACTGACACAGTCTGATGCATCGAGTTCTCGCTTAACGTTTCAAAAATTTTCCAGGCCTCGTCGGCACTTTTGTGTAGGAAAGTTCCTGCACAAACAGCATCGACGGTGTTACGGATCGAAGGAATAAGTCCCTCATAAAAAACCTGGACCAACTGCCACTTAGGGACCTGATGATGTGGACACGAACGTAATAATTCTTTAAATTTTTCCCACGTCGTAAAGTGATTCCCCATCTTGCATCACAAAGTTTGTTATAGATTTTCTTATCTGATTCGTACGCATAATCGGGAAAAACTTTTGTAAAAATGCGGTGTGTAAGTCTTCCCATGTTCTAATTGTGTTTGGCTCCAAAGATTGAAGCCAATATTTAGCTTTATCTTTTAAAGAGAATGGAAAGAGCCGCAATTTTATTTCATCATCAGTTAAGTTTTGGATTTTCAAAGTAGAACATATATCTTGAAAATCTCCTAAGTGTTTATATGGATCTTCATTTAAACGGCCATGGAAAGATGGAAGTAGCGAGATGGTAGATGACTTTATCTCAAAGTGAGATGCCGTCGCCTCCGGTAAATCGATACAAGTTTGTGGCGTGTAAGTCGTCGGAATAAAATAATCTTTAAGTGGAGGAGGTGGCGGTATATTAAGATTATTCATATTTGCACCATCATTTTGATTGTTATTGTTATTTCCACCGTCAGCCATTTTAATCGGTTCAATTTGAAAAGTTCGAGTTTTCCTTAACCGTTCACGGGTACTCTGAATTTCGGCCTCAAACAACGACGACGGAATCAGAGTTGATTCGTCGTCTTGCAACCTAGCTCTAGAAGCTTGGGTTGTGGACTTACTATTTCTTAAGGTACGTTCAAGTTCAAGATCGAAAGATTTTAATTATGGTTTATTTGAACGTGTACCTAACATAAACTAAAATAAAGAAAAAGAAACTAAAAACAAAGACTGATTAAACAAAAGAAACAAATAGCAATCACGCAAATAAGGCAACAGGCACACAACTACTATGATGCATGAATATTATCCTGTAATGCAATGACCGCGTCAAGCCCAGCGCCCCGGGTTTCCTAGCTAATGCAGTGCAATTAACCCTAAACTAATGCAAATAGTGCGTCACAGTGCCCTGACTTACAGTGGTTTAAAGCGAGTTTCAAAAGAAGCAATTTATTTTATTTTATTTTATTTGCGTAAGCTCCTTTGATGTAATTAGCTGCGCCACTCGGAAACGTTGACTACAAAATAAAAGAACAAGTCAGTAACTAAAAACAAAACGGAAAATATGAAAAAAAAAAAAACTAACCTAATATTTACGAATTAACTAAACTTAAGATTATAAAACTAAAGGTAGTAATGCAATCCCCGGCAACGGCGCCAAAAATTGATGTTGTCAATATCAAGATATAAAAAGTGTTCTTTACTTTTCAAAAGATTTGCAGTGTGGAAGTAAAGGTCGAACCCACAGAGATTGATTAACTACCGTGTTTTAATCTTAAAACCTAAATCTAATTAATTATAAAAACGGATTTTGATTTGAATTATAATTAAACTAGAAACAATAAAAATAAATCTAAACTATAAAAGCAATTAAAGTTGTTTTAAATAAAGTTTAAGGGAACCTAGGATTGCAAATCCACCACTAGCTTCATAATAGGAATATTTATGAATTACTTTAGCTTATTAAGTTGGATGATAATGGGGAATTGTAGCTACAAGCCCAATTCCTCCGACAAGAAGATATTCATGGTTCAAGCACCAACATAATCCATCTTCGGTTAGCACGAATTATCCCACACTAAACTAGGGTTGTGATCTAATCCGTCTAATCTAGGCATGGACTATTCGGATACTTGATAGCACAAATCAATAAAGCACCATCACATGTAAACAATCTAAACAAGCACAGCAAGAATAGATCGTTGAGCACATCACAGTCAAAATAGATCTAAGACAAGAATAAATTCTGAAAGCAATGATTTAATCACTAGAAGTACGATTTATTTATAAAAATCCTCTAAACATGTGACTGTCATCCATACATAATAAAACTAAAATAAAAACATAAATAAAACCCTATTACTCGTCTAGGGCTTCATTGAAACCCTAGATCTATGATCTAGCCGTCCATGGAAGTGATAGATGGCAAGTAGTTGATGGAGGAGGCCATGGAATCCCTTGGTCTTCTTCTTCTTCTCCTTGCTTCCCTCCCTTCAATGGCGGGAAGTATGGTTGTAGAATGTGTATGTATGGGTGTGTAACCCTTTAATTGAAGTAAAATAGAGTATATATAGATTTACAACAAGTTTTGGAAGCCTTCCCAACCCGAAACGAACTAAAACTGATGTAATTTACAGTCTAGACGTCGTTCAGCAGTTTTGTTTGCACAAGAGTCTTCAGTACACTGAAATACGCAACTTTGGTTTTTACACATATCGCGCGAGGGGGTCGCGCGAGCGCGACATTTGGCTTTCGCGCGCGCGGATCGCGCGAGCGATTCTGGGACTTTCGCGCGAGCGGATCGCGCGAGCGATTTCTGGATTTCCGCGCCCGCGGGTCGCGCGCGCGGCTTGACTTTTTCAGCTTCTTTCTTTATGATTTTTCACCCTGTTTAGCCTGGTTTAGGTGATTTCTTCCAAAACCTGTCAGAAAATAGAAAACGAAGTAAAAATATACAAAAACAGGATAGAAAGGTACTAACAGATGCTCGTTAAGGCGTATTATTAGGATTAGTTCTCTCCCGATCATCTGTTTAATTTTTTTTTGTTAAGTATTAATAGGTGAATTCGTAGCTCCATTAGGAGCATTTGAACTTTTCTTACAGATTCATATACTTCACTTGTTTGTGATTGCCGAGATCGAGGTATTATCGTTCCTTCCTTACGTACTTTCCTTTCTTTTATTTTATTGTTTCATTGGGGACAATGAAAGTTTTAGGTTTGGGGGTATGCACTCACATGCACATTATTATATACACCAAAAGTTTAAAATTTTTTTTGATACTTGTGCTTATATAAACGATGTCACCTACGGTTTTGCAATCTCTAGTCGATACATCTTGTTATGTAACTTGAATTGTTATAGAATGGTAAACATGAGAAGATGTGATTAAATATTCGCTGAAGTCATGATATTATGTTTTAGGTCATGTATCGTTCGAATCGTAGTTTTATAATATAGATCTGCACACAAACCTATGCACTGCACGTGGTCGCTTGAATACATGTTTGATGTGAACTATAATATGATTCGGATTTCTAGATAACACATGGTGGAGACTAAGGCCGGTGAGCTTTTGAGCCTATCTTTTCTTTATAGAGGGTTATATACACATTGTGTTTGTCTAATTTCATTTGGGATAGCGCATTAACTTGTTGTTTAGTCTCATTATTCTTGTTTTAGTTGATAGTCAAGTTAAAATATTTGTTACCATGCTAAATAATCTTCCGTCATATACGTTGAAAAATCGTATCACCCTAGGACATGATTTTAGGCCTTCTTTGTTTTCCACCCTTTTGACCTTTGTTCTATCCAGATAAATGATAAATTTCCTTAGTTCGCCCTTTGAGCCATTAAAATGCCATTTTTTCTTTAATTACCAATATCCTGTTTTTGCTCCAATTTGGCCAACTTGGAGTTCACCCCTGAAAGATTGATCAACTTTTAGTGGTGTTAAGGCGATGTGTGATTGAGAAGAAAAAGAAGATAAGATGATGTTTAGGGTGGTTGCCTTGGTATTCAATGAATATTTGTTTCAAAAGCAACGAGAAGGAAAAGAATAGAGAAAAAAAAAAGAAAAAAAAAAGAATAAGGTTGAAAAAAAAATAATACAATAAAAAGAAACAGAAGGAGAAAACAAAATTGAAAAAAAAATTGAAAAGAAGAGAATGAAAAAGATGAAAGTTGGTAGAAGAGATGAATGAAAGAAATCGAACATGCCTTATAATACCGTTCAGAAAACTACCTAATGAATCCTTTCTATCCTTTTTCATTGCCTGAGCCACATTACAACCTTTGAAAAGTCCTATTTGATCCTAGGAAACATGGTTTGGATATGAAAACGATGGGAGGGGGATTAAAACATGTAATGATTAATTTTTCTTGATTGTTGGCATCCTATCCATGAGACTACTGTTCTTTCATGTCATGTGTCTTTTCCAAGTTATATGTGAGCATTTCTTGTTTTGAAAACATTTTTTCTTTGCTCGCATATACCCGATAAATTACATCTGTTTCTGAGTGTTTTATTTTAGAATGTAATTAACATTGTGAGATTCGTAGTCGAAGCATAGTTGGATGGTTATCCGAGTTATATTCCAAGTTCATGACATGCGCGTGTTTATTTGACTACCATATCACACACGTGCAATTTTATGAGAAATTCTATTGATTTATACGATGCATGTGCTTGAGATTATTTTTCATGACGTAGGTAGTCGTTTGATTCCATTTCTTGTTGTTCGTTATTCTATTTCGAATCATCGTTCTATGATAAGGAGTGTTGAATATTTTATTTTTCATTTTTAATAAAACTTTTTAAATTTATAAGTTAATAAAGATGGTTATGGCTGACTTGTTGATGAAAACCCTCACGAGACTTCACTTGTCCTACTAGGGACACCTAGGGGTTTAAAAGACTTGTTGCATATGCTAAATGCAATCACGTTGCCTGCGACAGTGAGTTAGGATTTTTAAGTATACTAGTGTTTATTTTTATATTTTTCTTTGCTCGAGGACTAGCAAAGAGTAGGTTTGGGGGTGTAATCGGCGACGAATAGTCACCGTTTATAATCCTAAAAATACGCTTTGTTAACCCATTTCATGTAGTTATTAATAATATTTTAATAAGTATTCTAAATTTTGTAGGATTTGACGCTTTAACTTGAAAATGCACAAAAATCCAATGATTACTGGCTTTGGAAGTCATTCTGGCTCAAACGGTGATTCCGGTGAAAGCTAAATACAGTAGCAGCCTTGAAAAATCACATTTTTGACACGGAATACTTTAGATTTGAGAAATTTCTCCAGAGAAATTAAATTTAGATCTTCGAGTTACGGATACGTGGCTGTAAACGGCGAGTCAATCCGAGTTCCGAGCAAAACGTTATCACAATTCTACAAAAGTCACGCAGTGCAGCGAAAAGGACCTCGGGCGAGCGGGCCGCGCGAGCGACCTGCGAAAAAACCAAAAACGCGTATTTTGTTAAATTAAAGTGCCCAGCGAAGGTGGTTTGTGGATATGAAGTCCAAAAACATAAATATAGCAGTTTTAGTATGATTTGGCTTAGAAAAGCTTCCTAAATCCTTCCAAACTCTACATAAATCCTATTCTAAATCAATTTTGTGGTTACACATCATTACACAACATTAGATACAGCCATACACAACAAAAACTTCAGCCATTGAAGAGATGAAAGCAATGAGAAGAAGAAGAAGACCAAGGATTCCCATGGCCTCCTCCATCAACCTCTTGCCGTTCATCAATTCTATGGCCAACTAAACTCAAGATCTAGGGTTTCAATGAAACCCTAGCCAAGTAATAGGGTTTTATTTATGTTTTTATTTTAGTTTTATTATGTATGGATGACAGTTACATGTTCCGAGGATTTTTATAAATAAATCATGCTTTTATTGATTAAATCGTTACTTTCAAAATTTACTCTTGTCTTAGATCTATTTTGATTGTAGTGTGCTCAATGATCTATGCTTGCTGTGCTTGTTTAGATTATTTACATGTAATGGTGCTCAAATTAAATTGTGCTATCAAGTATCTGAATAGTCCATGCCTAGATTTGACGGATTATACCACAACCCTAGTTTATAGTGGGATAATTCGTGCTAACCGAAGATGGATTATGTTGGTGCTTGAACCATAGTTATTTTCTTGACGGAGGAATTGGGCTTGTAGCTACAATTCCCCATTACCATCTAATTTAATAAGCTAAAGTAATTCGTAAATACCCTTATTATGAAGCTAGTGGTGAATTTGCAATCCTAGGTTCCTTAAACTTATTATAAAAACAAATATTTAATTGCTTTCATAATATAGATTTACTTTTATTGTTATTAGTTTAATTCAAATTAAATCCAAAATTCATTTTTCTTAATTAATTAAATTTAGATTTTAAAAATTAAAGTGCGTAGTATTCAATCTCTGTGGGTTCGACCTTTACTTACACACTGCAATTCTTTTGAAAGTAAAGCATAAGTTAAGCATACTTTTATATCTTGATTTTGACAAGACCACACCCCACCACTAAAGCTTCTCTAGGAAGCTTCCCCCTCTCTTTTACCCTATCAGATCTCACTTTTTCTCTCATTTATCTTTTTCATTTTTTCTTTGTATATCTCTCATCTCTGTCTTATTTTGGAAGTCAAGAACTTTCATGGAAGCTTAGAATCTAAAGTTTTCTTTTGAAGACCTTCAAGCATTTATTGGATCAAAGCTATTAGAGGCTAATTTGTTCCCCTCATCTCGAGCTCCCTTTGAGTGCTTCCATTTTTCATTTTGGAGTTCCCTAGCTAAAGTCATGGACTAGAGGAAGAAGAGGGTTTTTCTATTTAATTGTACTTGGAAGCTCCACACTTGGGTTCTTTTATTTTCTTCTCTTGGATCCTCTATCTCTATTCCTTTCCTACTCAAGCACAAGGTAGATTTTATTGTCTAGGTGCACTCCTAGTTCTAATTTCATGGTTTTCTATGTGTAGGATTAAACCTAATACTTATTAACCTTGTTCTAGAGGTATTCCTACATTATTTGATTAAGTGTTTATGTGCTCTTATGTGACTATTTGAACTTATGCTTTACCTAAATGTTATTTAGTTGCTATGTTTCAATTAAGTTAAAAATGCTACAATTTCCCTATTTATCTAAGTTGTTGGTTATGCTTTACATGAATTTCACTATTTATTTGTTTTTGGTATCTTGAACTACCATGCTTATTTCATAGTATTGAAATGATAGAAATGTCTTTGTTAAAGCATAATCGCATCTAACAACATTTCATAGTCGCCAAATCGGCAAAACATTCATGACATTGGTTTAGGACATATGAAATTGTTAGCATTCCCATAATTGGGGAATGTCTCTTGAAATCCCCTTTTGGAGATAGTAGTTTGATGAAATTCCGGAAGCGGGTGTGAAGTGACTAAGGTTGTTTGTGATTCTTAAATAGAATCAAAAACCCAAGGTCATATTCGACTAGCTACCGGAGATCTTGTATGCTACACTCATGTTGGAGTGGCTTGCATTCGGTGTTGAGAGTGAGTGATCATGTAAATTGGTATTTGGGAAGGTTGAATAGTTTGGCCATCAGGCTACTTGCATCGCCACGGTGGCACATATCATTGCATGATTTTAGAAGTAGTAGTACATTTCTACAATGTTTTCTACTGAGACATCGTGCTTAATAAATCTATAAAATCCCTTTTCCAGGAATTGTCGATTAGGGCAAGGCCCAAGAGTATTCGACATGTGGCGTCCTATTTGAATATTCCTTATGAGGAAGTCTTATGTTTTGAAAGAAAATATTTCTTTGGCACCACTCATGGTAGGAGCATTGTTCTAGTTGTAATTCATTTTTCTTAATCATAGTTTTGAATTGCAAGGATTTGTTATTATAATTTTTCATAGAAGTTGTAATTAGGCACATGTTTATCCCTTGCTTTTAAAATTGTACTTTTGTACTTAGTTGATCTCATATTATATTGGGGATCCTAGTTATCCCCTTATGATCTTGAACTTGCTAGTTGGATCCTCTTAGATTCGTGTTAAATTATGTTCTTACTACTTATTAACCTTTCCTTGCCTTTGACACTTATGAGTGTTTCGGTGTTCTTAGGATTAGGTTTTGCAAGGTACCATTCCACTGGTCGAAGGATACACTGCGAATACCTTTCTGGCAGAGGGGCATCTGATCGGTTCAAGGTGCCCCTTGGACTGGTCGAAAAACCCTCTGTCCGTGAATGGTAACTTTTCAAAGACTTCAAAATTTTCAAAGTTTAGTTTAGTTTATACTTAGCCCATTGTTACTCTTTCAAGGAATAATACTTCTTTTGATTTTCTAAGGACCGTTTGATCATAATCTTTCTAGAACCTCTTTTATGATAAACTTTCAAAGTAAACTTTTTATCTCGATCCTTTTAACCTTTGGGACTTATTTTTACTTATTTATAAATTTATTTCAAAATCAAAACTATGTTAGTTGACCCTGTTTGACCCGTTTGGTCCGTGGGGGTCAATCCTTGACTTTTTGACTTTTCTTTGAAATCCACATAGGATTCCTTTATGTTTTCGCTTTGTTGGATTGGTCCATGTAGGACTATTCCCTTGGTTTCCTTTATATTGTTTGACTTGTTGACCTCGTCCACGTGGCTTGGTTTTTGGGGCATTACAAAATGGTATCAGAGCTAACCGGGTTCGAATACCTTGGTACTCTGGGAGTTCATTGGGTCCATGTGTGGCCGTTATACCTCTTTTGATTTCAATCATTTATAGTTAAATGAACAATTTTGTTTCATTTATATGATGAGTTGATTATGATAGCATGTTTACTTACCTACGGGATTATGTGTTAGCATGCTTAAGTGCTTATGTGTTTATATGATCACATGCATATATATATCTTGACTGTGTGATTTGTGAACATGAGGTGGTTTTTACTTTTCATTCACCTTATCGCTATACTCATTAGAACTGGTATTTGTAATGTATCTTGGTGTGACTATCTGATGATGTTTAATCATTGATCGTGCAAGGTTAAAAGGTGTATACATGAGGGTTTCCTTGTTTGGATTATTCGTTCGATGTACTACACCTTTTAGGGTTGATAGTTAGGTATTGAGCATTGCCTTACATTGAGTTATATTCTTAAAAAAGCTTAATTATTTTTATTGACCTAGTATCACTAGTTGTTTGCATTTTAGTTCTCGAGGAAACATATTAAATCTTGCATGCCTATATGGTGAAATTGTCATCAATTTTCTGTAAGTCGGAGGATGTTAAGCGAGCACACTCAGATGCTACATGCCTTTGAGATTATGTGTTAATATGGTTTCGTGCATATATTCTATATGTTTACACTATTGTAACATAATGTTTTGGTTAGCACATTACATGATAGATTTTTATGTTATAAATGAAAAGGATGAAAAGTGTGCTTACTTGCCTTTGGGATTATGTGATAACATGCTAATGTGCATATGTGTTTACGTGATCACTTGTTTCAATATCACTGAATTGTTAAGCATGATAACTATAGCATGTTGAGATAAAATTTCATGTTTTACGTGTTTAGAGTAACTCATACGCATACTCAAAGATACTTTGATC
The DNA here is from genome assembly GCA_033977485.1 of Hydrangea macrophylla. Lineage (NCBI taxonomy): Eukaryota > Viridiplantae > Streptophyta > Magnoliopsida > Cornales > Hydrangeaceae > Hydrangea > Hydrangea macrophylla. Next base: position 14,107,869 of record CM066985.1, on the reverse strand, counting down.
GGTGTTTCATAATGAGATTTCTTAAGTAGAAAATCTGGAAAATAAGTTTCGTACTTGTAAAACCAACATTTTAATATGTTGCATATGATGGAAAAACCGGTTAAAGTTAAAAGTTTAAACGCGCAGCGGAAAAGTCAAGTTATAAAACTTAATGGTAGCCCAAGATCTACTACTCGTTAATTCCATAGATGCGCACAAGAGGGGACAAGAGTTATACCTTAGTGTCTTGATCCCAATTCTGATTTTCTTCTTCTTCCTTGGTGATGCAGCAGCGTCCACTAGGTTGTCTTCACCCTTATGTCCCCTACGGATGCTTGCCGGAGAGACTAGAGATGGTGGGATCTCTAATAGAGAGGAAAAAGAAGGTTTGGGGCTCTAAAACAGTTTCTGCAGCTTCTGACGTTCTAAAACGACGAACTTCTTTTCCAGAACGCAGCTGCCCTATTTATAGATTCCCAGAACCGACCTAGACTTCGAGCGATCGAAGATCTTTGATCGATCGAACGTTTGATCGATCGAACCATTCTCGATCGATCGAGACTGTCAAAACTTCAATCGATCGAACATACTTCAATCGATCAAACTTGTCTTGACAACTTCCTCATGTGTCTTTCCAAGTATCCTGGCGGAGCTAAGAGTGGGACCTCCTAGGCTCTTTATTGTTGGCTCAGACCAGTTTGTCAATTACCGTGACCAAACTCTTTGATCAGCAAACTAACTAACTGGTCAGTTAACGTTTACTCCACTAGAAACGGTAACTGAACTCCAACGCAAAAGAACATATCCGAAGCGATAACTAGACTTGTGTGTTGTACAAATGTCCCTCTACCTTCAGCATTCGTAATCATATTCAGGTAGTCGGATAACTGTTACTGTCAACCTGAATATCGATTACTTCTTGTATTCCTTGAGTCCCATTCACCTCTCATGATTACCAAACATGTTGATAACTCTTATCAACAAGACTGCAGTACTCAGTAATCGACTTGGTGACAATCTCAAGGGAATGCTTACTCTGAAACAGAGGGTAGATTCTGTCTTGACAATATATGTTCACAACCCTATGAATATGACATACCCAAGATACCCAGGTGTTGATCTTCTATAGACCTCAGTGATTGGTAAGTCAAAGTAGTCATATCCATAGTCTGTGTTCATAATCGTCTCAAGATTGAGAACACGTACCTTACACAAGTTATGAGTTCCTATCGACTGATTGACAGCCTTGAGTGTCAATAGGAAAGCTCAGGTCCGTCAATGCACTATAAGCACTAGCATATTAACTAAGAGTTACACTCTAGTGATTGAGATTGATCACTCCATCCAATGGTAGTTAATCATGCTACAGTGTAAACCTGATGTTGGCACCTAGGGTCTCCAGCTCGTTTAAATAACCAAATATTTTTAAAACATGTTCCTTGACTGGAGTCCCTTCCGACATCTTTGCACTCATTATCTTTTGCATGGCTACCTGTCTGGCAGGCCTGCCATGCTCCCCAAACATCGTTTTCAGTGATGTGATAATGTCACTGGCAAAATCATTCGATTGGAATTGGTGTTGCAACACACCAGCCATTGAGGCCAGAATATAGCAACGAGCCATTCCATTCGACTTCTTCCATTTGTCGAACTCGCGTCTGGCAGCTGCCGAAGCATTTGCCGTGAGTTCTTCGGGGCATGGGGTGGTGAGGACATATATGTGATCCTCCGCAGTTAACACGATATCAAGGTTACGTTTCCATTCAGTGTAGTTGTTTCCAGTTAACTTATTTTGAGTGAGTATGGTGGCAAGTGGACTAAATGCAGATCCAGACATTATGATTACTGAAAATCAAACAAACAAAATAAATATGGATATCAGAATTTGACAGTTTGAAATAAAAGAATCCTTAAAACTCTTATTTTAAAACAAAGTCACCGGAATATCGAAACAAAAGAATAAAGCCGCCGTGTGGTGGTCAATTTTCTATTTTTTGATTAATCAAGACTTGTCCGCTATGCAACTCTTGCAAAAACAAGTTATGACTCCCGATCCCTTTTGATCTCTAAGTTTTTGAACAATGCCCCGTGTGGGATCCCTTATCCATAGCTTAGCTAGTGTGTACCATTAACTAAGATCCAATCACAACTGTCTCAAGTAGCGCCTTTGTGTGGTGGTCACCCTCTAACACGTCTGATTGATCGTATCAAAAGAAGTTCACATCTAGTAACCAATAAGTAATGCGCCCTCCATATGGAATGATCACCCCTGACGAGGTGACACAGAATGCACTACTCATCTTACAGTGAACCGTTAATGGAAGATCGTGGGTGTCAATATCTAAGACCTTCTCCCACTAGATTTGGTAAATTAAGGATTTTGCTTTTTAGAAAAATTTGTTTTTAGACATTACCCATAAACATCCAATGTTTACTAATGCGTTAAAACAGTTTTTGAATCTTATTTTAGAAAACTTGTTTTACGTGCATGCAAGTAGTAACAATATAATTAAATACCAATCACAACCAAGCACATAAAACAAAAAACTAAAATTGAAAATAAAGACATCCAGACGATGCCTCTATCTCCCATGGCTCTATCTCCATAGAATCTCCTTTTTGGTTTGATCGCCTCCAGCTCCATCTTCATGGACAATGGCTCCTTGCTCCATCTTCATGGATTTTCTAATTCTATTACATTTGTCCTATGCTTGTTTCAAAGCTTACAATTTATCTAGAAATAGAAATAGCAACAACAAAATAAAAAGCTAGGGAAACCGGTGTGACTTTCCTTTTCGTAGGATTGAAGTCGCAGCGCCCTTTATATATGCCTTAAAACCAAACCAAACTTAAATTACAACATGCACCAATCTCAAACAATTTAAATAAAAAATTTAAAATTCTTGGTGCTATGGGAGATAGTGACTAAACTAGCTGCAAAAGGGTTAGTCGTACACGCATCCACACATACATAACAAATATATGTAACTATTGGAATACTTAATTGATTCACATAGTATATAAACTCTTTACATACTGAATTAGAACTTAAAACAGCATCTTACTTCTCTGTCACAGTTCGATCGATCGAAAACCGTTCGATCGCTCGAACCTTCGATCGATTGAACTTTGTTCAATCGCTTGAACTTTCTGTTTCATAGAATGATTTAAAAAATTTGTAGAATACTTGTAAAAATAAAGCTTTTAATTTCAAAACACCTTACAACTGTGAAACAGAGAGTCTGACAAAGAATCTGTCTCGATCGATCTAACTTCATTCGATCGATCTAACACCAGAAGGTTTCGATCAATCGAAGTATGTTCGATCGCTCGAGTACAGAGGATGTTCGATCGATCGAAACATATTCGATCGATCGAACCCGCCTTGCATCCCATGCAATCATAGATTTGTATTCTGTTACGATAACACTGCAGAAACAGATCTGTGACAATGCCATTTTGAAAACAGTTCTAAAATCAACATGCAAATCAATATAGTATTCCAAAAATGCATCTATAGATCCAAACGAGCGTGGCTCCGATACCAATTGATGGAAAAACCGGTTAAAGTTAAAAGTTTAAACGCGCAGCGGAAAAGTCAACTTATAAAAACTTAATGGTAGCCCAGGATCTACTACTCGTTAATTCCATAGATGCGCACAAGAGGGGACAAGAGTTATACCTTAGTGTCTTGAACCCAATTCTGATTTTCTTCTTCTTCCTTGGTGATGCAGCAGCCTCCACTAGGTTGTCTTCACCCTTATGTCTCCTACGGATGCTTGTCGGAGAGACTAGAGATGGTGGCATCTCTAATAGAGAGGAAAAAGAAGGTTTGGGGCTCTAAAACAGTTTCTACAGCTTCTGGCGTTCTAAAATGACAAACTTCTTTTCCAGAACGCAGGTGCCCTATTTATAGATTCCCAGAACCGACCTAGACTTTGAGCGATCGAAGATCTTTGATCGATCGAACGTTCGATTGATCGAACCATTCTCGATCGATCGAGACTGTCAAAACTTCAATCGATCGAACATACTTCAATCGATCGAACTTTTCTTGACAACTTCCTTATGTGTCTTTCCAAGTATCCTGGCGGAGTTAAGAGTGGGACCTCCTAGGCTCTTTATTGTTGGCTCAGACCAGTTTGTTAATTACCGTGACCAAACTCTTTGATCAGCAAACTAACTAACTGGTCAGTTAACGTTTACTCCACTATAAAACGATAACTGAACTCCAACGCAAAAGAACATATCCAAAGCGATAACTAGACTTGTCTGTTGTACAAATGTCCCTCTACCTTCAGCATTCTTAATCATATTTAGGTAGTCGGATAACTGTTACTGTCAACCTGAATATCGATTACTTCTTGTATTCCTTGAGTCCCATTCACCTCTCATGATTACCAAACATGTTGATAACTCTTATCAACAAGACTGCAGTACTCAGTAATCGACTTGGTAACATTCTCAAGGGAATGCTTACTCTGAAACAGAGGGTTTATTCTGTCTTGACAATATATGTTCACAACCCTATGAATATGACATACCCAAGATACCCAGGTGTTGATCTTCTATAGACCTCACTGATTGGTAAGTCAAAGCAGTCATATCCACAGTTTGTGTTCATAATCGTCTCAAGATTGAGAACACGTACCTTACATAAGTTATGAGTTCCTATCGACTGATTGACAACCTTGAGTGTCAATAGGAAAGCTCAGGTCCGTCAATGCACTATAAGCACTAGCATATTAACTAAGAGTTACACTCTAGTGATTGAGATTGATCACTCCATCCAATGGTAGTTAATCATGCTATAGTGTAAACCTGATGAGATATCCTAGTCTCATCATCCACTGTGACATATTCTAAGTAAAAAAGAATAGCAATTCGTATCTCACTTGTATGTATCTCATACATACACGCATTACTTACTATGATACTTAAGGATAACAATCATCTCATGAAAGAAACATACATAACAAAATGTAAAGCTTATATCCATATATTAAAATGTCAATGTCTCCTATATAAAGTAATGGTTTGAGGGCACAAACCCAACAGCATTTATTTGAAAACCTTTATGTATAAGTACTTTCGAAGTACTTAGAATAGGTTTTCTAATCCGACGAATAACTTATTTGTTCTAATAACGCCCTATTATGTATTATTAGATGACTTATATAGGTTGTATCTTCGGACTTGGGTATTCTTATGTTTTTGTGTACATTCTTCGGCTGGCATGGGTTTTATTTCACACATGATGCAAATCCTCTCTAAAGGCTATGTTGATCTTTGTGAGAGAATTATATCATGATGGCCCTCGATTGTGACTGGTAGTTCAGGTATATTTCTTGTGGCTACGTATACTTGTTATTTATCAACCTAATAGTTCTACATTCTTATAGGATTGTCATACTCTTTGTCTTCTGAGAATTTCATTATTTGAATGTCAGTTTGATATTGTAATTACTCTTCCGAGTAGATTATGAGTTTTCTATCATGTGGTTGGTTGGTTGACCCAAATTTCTGGTGATTGCTTAGATTTTCACAATCAAATTATCGTTTCACTATGTGATCATTGTGTATGATCGAATCATGTTGTATGAGTAGTTGTGAGGATTCTAGATTTTATGAGGAATAGATTGGTGATGTTCCAAGTCTATTAGTTTCTTTATTCGATGATTTTCATGTTTGAGTGAATTCCACGACTCTGAGGATCGTCTCTTCTTTTGAGACTGCGTATCCTCTTGGTTGGTGAAATCTTTTCTATGAGTTGTCTATCGATTGTTATCTATTTTTGTTATGATTTTCATTAAGGATTCGTTGTTAACATTATATGGTTAACGCTGTGATGTTGGTCTTAGACACATGCACTTTCTGGTGTTTCTTCCCTTATGAGTAAGTATGGATTCTCGTTTCTGTTGTACTTCTTGGAAGTACGTCTATTTTTGATCCCTATGATCTTTGAGCTCTTGTTAGAGTATTATGGTTCCATTGTTCCAAGTCTTTTCTTGAAAGCACATTTATGCCTTCTTGATTCGATTCTTGTGATTGAGGGTTGTTTATTTCAAACTAGTTCACCTTTAAGTTTGAACTTGGGTATATCGCACTGTAGTGCTGTGATGACCTTTTTCTTTGGATTCGTTGTTTCTTGAATCAATCTTTCTTCTACAGTTTTGCCTTATTAAATTCTTGGAATTTTTTTCATTGAATTCAAACTTGAGTTATTGAATACTCGGATCTTTTCCCACTTCTTGAGGGACAGATATTGTTAGATGATTTATTTTTGAGATCCTCAATTCTGTTATCTCCGTGAATTCGAGATCATACGATTTTTGGTAGTATGATCTCTTGCGTGTTGTGGATCTCTGTCGTTGGCAGCCTTAATTTATTGTTCGCTCAGGATTAAATTCGATTGCGTTTTATTGTATGCCTTGAGGGCTTGTTGTTTCGCAATCGTGTGATCTTTTATACCCTGAATGCTATGGTCGTTCATGTTGGAAAAATCGGTTCCAGTGCATAGCGGAAGGGAAGATACAGTTCATTAATTTAGATCTACTTCTCATTTATATTTCACACAATATATACATACACACATATATATACGCTTATATATATGAATGGTTTGAATCGTTTTGAGAACTCTTCAATGATTCCTATGTTGATTCAATCCTGATAACCTTCATCCGATAAAGATGCGTCCATCAGGAGGACTAAACGATCTCCGATTGACTTGAATTTTTGACAGCAACTTTGCCTCGACATCAGCTTCGTCATATCCAAAATTTAGCAACTTTCAATTACTATTGAGTAGTTCGAAGATCTTTCAGTGAGCATTGTCCGAGGCAATCGATCTTCACTCCTATGTCTCTTGAATGATCATGGAGGCTAGGGTATGGTGGAAACCCTTCTAGGAGAAAGCTAGGAGGTCTAGGAAAGCTTAGAAATAGAGCTTGGGTGTTTACAATATGAAAATACGTTGCAATTTAATTCTGCCCAAAGCCCCTCTATTTATAAGCTTTTAGAACTGACTTACCAGAAACCGGTTTGTCCCACAAACCTGTTCCTGCAACTTGTCCCCAGTAACCGGTTTATAGGATAAACCTGTTTCTGGAACCTTTACCTAGTAATTGGTTTGTCCCACAAACTGGATTCTGGTATCCTTTTTCCTTTTCTCCTTTGCATCTAGACATTCCTTCGAGCTAAGAGTGGGACCCCTAGGTTCTTAGTTACTGGCTCTGACTAACTATTAATTCCATCGAGTTAAACTCTTAAATATGGAATAATAATTAGTGAATTATCATTAACTCCACTATATAATGATAATTGCACTCCAGTGCATAAGAATGAAACCACACTTATATTAGCAATTCCTAGCCTTGTATAATATGACACTAATGTCCCTCTATCTTTCCAGTATTCATATTTATCATTGGGATATATGAATAACAATACTATCTACCCAATTGATAAATTTATCTTATATTCCTCGAGTATCAGTCACCACTTATAAATTACCAAACATATATACAACTTGTTGACATGGTTGCACAACTCTCAGTAATCAACCAGTGACATTCTCAAGGAAATACTTACTTTGTTGTAAAGAACTACTCTTTACAATAGGGTACATTCCATCTTGATAATATATGTTCCCAATACCATAAACTTGATCACCCAAGATACCCAGGTGTTGATCTTGATGACCTCACTGATTGGTAACTCAAAGCAACCAAGCATACGGCTTGTGTCCATTACTATCTCAGGATTAAGGACATGTATCTTATACAAGTTTGAGTTCCTATTAACTGTGACAGATTTTCTTATCAGTAGGTTTAACTCACAGTCCGTCAGTGCAACTCATGCACTAGTATATTAACTTAGAGTCAACTACTCTTGTAAATGAGATTCACCACTCTATCATATAGAAGTTAATCACGCTACAGTGTATACCTGAGAAAATATCCGGTCTTATCATCTAAAGAGTTCAATGTAACCCTTCGGGTGATATGTTCCTCACTAGATGCCTAGCAAACATTGAAGTTGTCAATACAAAAGTGACGATGTCATCAATACTTGTTATCAAAGAGTTCAAGGAAGTGTTTCGGGATATCTCTGGATTACCGCCTGAGAGGGACATAGAATTTTGTGTGGAACTGTTGCCAGGCACTCGACCTATAACCAAAGTTCCCTACAGGATGGCCCCTATAGAACTGATGGAGCTGAAGGAATAAGTTCAAGAACTTGAGAAGTTGGCTTTCGTTCATCCAAGTACTTCACCCTGGGGAGCACCAGTGTTATTCGTGAAGAAGAAGGATGGGACCATGCGATTGTGTATTGACTACTAAGAACTGAATAAGGTTACTATCAAGAATAAGTATCCTTTACCTTGAATAGACGATCTGTTTGTTCAATTGCAAGGAGCCACGACCTTTTCCAAGATAGATCTACGGTGGGGGTATCATTAGTTAAGGGTACAAAAGGAGGACATACCTAAGACTGCTTAGAGAATGAGGTATGGACACTATGAGTGCTTAGTGATGCCTTTTGGAATGATGAATGCTTATGGATCTAATGAACAGAGTATTCAAGCCCTAATTGGATCAGTTCATTATTATCTTTATTGACGATATTTTGATCTATTCCAAGTCAGAGGAAGATCATGAACAAAATCTACAGATTTCAATGCAGACTCTCAAGGATCACTACCTGTATGCTAAATTCAGCAAGTCTGAATTATGGCTTCAAAAGTTAAATTCCTCGAGTATGTGATCTCTCAACAAGGAATCGCGGTTGACTCATCAAAGACAGATGTAGTTGCGAATTGGACTCGACCGACCATTGCTACAGATGTCAGAAGTTTATTGGGACTAGCTGGTTACTATCGAAGATTTGTGAAGGGATTTTCAAAGATAGCAGCCCCGTTAACTGCTTTAACGAAGAAAGATTCAAAAATTTGAATGGACTGATAAGCATGAACGCGTATTTTTTTGGAGTTGAAAGAGAGACTGACAATAGTGCCAGTGCTTGGGATACCAAAGAGTGATGAAAAGTTCACTTTTTTCAGTGACGCCTCTTATCAAGGATTGGGATGTGTCCTTATGCAAGACGGAAAGGTTATCACCTATGGTTAATGGTAGTTAAAGCCAAATGAATTGAATTACCCAACTCATAATTTGGAATTGGCAGCCGTTGTGTTCGTACTTAAGTTCTGGAGACACTATCTCTATGGGAAAAAGTTTGATTTGTTCTCAAACCACAAGAGCCTTAAGTATTTGTTTACTCAGAAAGAACTGAATATGAGGCAACACTGATGGATGGAACTGATTAAGGACTATGACTTTACATTTGAGTACCACCTTGGTAAGGCTAATGTAGTCGCAGATGCCCTATGTCGGAAACCTCGAGGAATGATTGCTTCATTAATGGTAAGAGAATGGAAAGCGTTAGAGACAATCGCCAAATTTGATATGCAAATTTTTGAGGGAAGTGACGGAAAACACTTTGGATGCCTCATAGTACAACCAACACTTATGAGTCGAATTATCGAGGCCCAAAAAGGGGATGAGAGATTTCAAGTATGGCTAGCCAAGATGTTAGAAAAGGACCTGACAGAATGGAAGGATGGGATAGATGGAGGATACCGATGTCGAGACAGATTGTGTGTGCCAAATTCAGGAGACTTGAGAAAAGATATTCTTGAAGAAGCACATTAATCAAGACTGACATTTCTCCCAGGAGGAACAAAGATGTATAAAGATTTGAAGAGAAACTTTTGGTGGGAAGGAATGATGAGATAAATAGCCGAGTTCGTGTCTAAATGTTTGACTTGTCAACATGTGAAGGTCGAACATCAGAGATCCTTGGGATTGATAGAGCCCTTACTTGTTCCAGGATGGAAGTGGGAACACATAACTATGGATTTCGTAGTTGGATTACCCCAGTCACAACAGAACCATGACGTAATTTGGGTAATTGAGGATCGTCTAATAAAGTCCGCACATTTCATCGCGTATAGTATAACTTACCCAGTTGCAAGGATGAGTCGAATGTACCTATAGCACGTGGTGCGACAGCAAGGTGCATCTATATCTATTGTATCAGACTGGGGATGCTTTACCTCAGGATTTTGGGAAAGTTTGTAGAAAGCTATGGGAACTTCGCTCAAAATGAGTATTGATTTCCATCCTCAGAGCGATGGGCAGACCAAGGGTGTTAATCAGATTATGGAAGATGTGCTCTGAGCTTGTATAACTGACTTTGAAGAGTCTTGGGAAACACACTTGTCGTTGGTCACATTTGTGTATGACAATAGCTATCACTTGAGTATTGGGATGGCACCATTCGAAGCTTTGTACGAATGACCATGTCGATCTCCGTTGCGTTGGGCAGAAGTGGGAGATACAGAATTATTTCGACCAGATTTGGTGAGGGAAACCAATGAGAAGATTTAACTGGGCAAGGAAAGAATGAAAGCTGAACAGAGTAGACATAAGAGTTATGCATATCGGGGTCGAAAGGATTTGGAGTTCAGTATTGGAGATCATGTACTCCTTAAGGTTTCACCCGTTCGATGAATAGTATATTTTGGTCAGAAAAAAGGAAAGTTGACACCTCGTTTCATCGAACCGTTTACGATATTGGAGCGTGTTGGGAAAGTGGCGTATCGACTCGCGTTACTACCAAAGATGTCTTGTGTTCACAATGTATTCATGTCAGTATGTTAAGGAAATACATACGAGATCCCTCACATGTAGTGAACTTTGAAGATATTGAGACGAGTCAGAATGTTGTTTACAAGGATAGACCCGTGAGGATTCTTGACCAGAGTATCAAGAGGCTGAGAAGAAGAGACGTTCCTTTGATTAAGGTTAAGTGGAGGCACTATGATTAGGGAGAAGTGTCGTAGGAGTTAGAATCATACATGAGGACTAGATACCCTGAGCTGTTTCAGGATTAGTTAGCTTAGATTTCGGGGCAAAATCTCTGTTGAGGTGGGTAGAGTGTAACACCATGTATTTTAATTTCTTTTAATAAATGAATATCTCTTTTTATTTTTATTCATAAAATTTTGTTTAGGATAAAATTGAAATTTTCCATAAATATAGAAATACTTTCTATGGATTTGAAAACCGTATTTGTACTTTTGTACAATTGGGAATTTAATTCCTACGTTAATATAACTTTTTGTATTTTTATTTTCAACCGATTGATACCAGTTTTTATTTTTAATCTGCGACTATACTGCATCTTGGGTGTGGGAGCACGTGAGCTCAACCACACCGGCCGAAACCCACTTGTTGCTTGGAGCCCAAATATTTTCATTGTATGTATATGTATTATAACTGATAGTTCTCTCATCTCTCTCTCACAAACTCTCTGTCTCTCTCTCAATTCTCTCAATTCTTTCTTGCTCCTAAAGAACACACACATATATGGATTTTATATTTTATACATACACACAATTTATATATAAAATTCATACATAGATACATATATATAGTTCAAGATGGGAAGAATTCATAAACGAATGATTTGACGACGGAATTGACGGCGGAATTCTTAGTGCCGAATTTATAGTTCAATTAGCCTCTGTGAGTATTATAAACTCACTCCCAACGTGTATGTATGTATATTTCTGTATATATAGAGACGTATATGTGTGTATATATAGATACACCATTGTTGAGCTTGAAATTTGAGTTTTATGAAAGTTAAGCAAAATCAATTCTGTAAATTGAAAATGAAAGATATTAATCCCAATAAGTTGTGTTCAAATGCTACAGCTTAAATCATCCGTATCACGACGTATTATGATTTTAAAGTTTTGTCACTCTTACTTTAATCGTGAAAATTTAAAGATATAATCCGTATCAGTTTAATTCAATTGCACATTTTTAATCTATGCGGAAAACTGAGGAGATCCATATATTACATGACATGTTTGAAACAGAATTCATAAATGGGTTAAATTACAGTTTTGAATTTGAAACAGGGGTAAAACGAAGGAGATAAAGCTTTTGCTTCAACTCGCGCGTGCGACCTGCTCGCGCAGCCCGCTCGTTCGACACCTCGCTCACGCGGCCCGCTTGCGTGACCTGTGCAGTTTGGGACAGAAAAGGATTTTTAGCAGATTTTACGAAAAAGGCATGATCGCGCCCGCGGCCAGCTCGCGCGACAGGTTCCTCTTAAACTTCCAAAACCTTATTTTAAAAATACACAAACTGCCAAAAATGACCTATCGCACTAGCGGGTCGTGCACGCGATCATGCCGTTTTGGCAGTTTGTGTATTTTTTAAATAAGGAACTATTAGGAAAAAGGTTTTGGAAGTTTTTAAGGAACTGTTTGACTAATATACTGTTTTTAAGGCTTACGTTTAAGAATTAGATTAATAAGGATGATTAGGACTTAGACTTACATTCGTATGAGTATTCTGATTTGTAATTAATGATTAATGTTACGATTCATGCCATTGACATGCATGGTAGGATCGACGTTGAGTTGACAAGCATTATGTATGAGAAAGCATGAAAAGAGTAAAGAGTGGCGGTGTTCTGTACGACTCAAATATCGATCAGATATTATTCCTGGTATCTGAGGCACGCATTTCAGATATCGAGCAGATACTATTCCTCTTATCCAAAGCATTGGTATGGTGTGTGACTCCAATATCGAGCAGATATTATTCCTGGTATTGGAGGCAACGGTTTTGTGATCCACCCAGATATTGAGCGGATATTATACCTGGTATCTGAGGCGATAGCATGGTGTGTGACCCCAATATCGAGCGGATATTATTCCTAGTATTAGAGGCGACAGTGTGTGATTGACCCAGATACTGAGCGGATATTATTTTTGGTATTTGAGGCGATAGCATCGTGTACGACTCAGATATTGATCGGATATTATTCCTGGTATCTGAGGTGCGTGTTTCGGATATTAAGCGGATATTATTCCTGGTATACGAAGCGATGCTATTGTGTATTATTTGGATATCGGTCGGATATTATTCCGGTTATCTAAGGCAACGATGTGTTGTATAACCTAGGTACTAAGCAGATATTGTTCCTGGTATCTAAGGTAAACGGATGTTTATTTGAGTTTGTCGAGAGAAAAGAGTCGGTAAAATGAGATATAACATTGTTCATGCATGATCTCATATTTTTTTGTTTACTATCCCCACGTGACTTATGTTGAAGTTGGAACCTTGTATTATTGTTTTAAAGTTTAACCAGTAACTGATTCGTGGTGAAAAGTGCATATTTCTAGTGTATTACGTGGTATTTTATGCATACTTTTATCTCCAAAATCCCTAGATTTAGGTATATTCTAATAACAATGTTCTTTTTATTGTGTTAATGCTAAAACATATGTTTATGCATTATTTTATAGGTATTAGAATGCAAATCAATGAAGTGGAGCTAAAGAAAAGTGATTTTGGTGGATAGAACAACAGAAGCAGCTGGGAAAACGCCATTTTTGACAATGAAGACTTCAGATTTGGAAGCTTTTCCCAGAGATATGAAATGTAGAACTTTGAGTTACAGTCGCGTGGCTGCAAACGAGAGGTCAATCTGAGGTCCGAGTGAAACGTTATGATCATTCTCCCATCGGTGCGCACAGTTGTCAAAATCAGCGAAGTTCAAGCGATTGAGGATAGTTCAATCGATCGAAACTTCGATCGATCAAACTAAGCTCGATCGATTGAACTTTATATTCACCCAAAAGTTGCGTAAACTCTATAGGAACCCTATATATAAGTCGTTTTGACGCCAGACGAATGGAGGACGCTCCAGAACGCGAAAAAAAGAAGTTTAGGGTAGTTTTAGGGTTAGATTAGGAGTATGTTAGGTTAGATTCATGTTATTTTTCCTCTTTTCCATTGATTTATTGAAGATTATTGAAGATTCAACTTTATTTCAAGTTATTTACAAGTTTATTTCAGATGATTTCCAGGTTTTTCTGTTCCTTTATCGTATTTGATTGTTTATTGTTACAGTTGTTATGATTGTTTTGTTTTACTATTTCTGCACTAGTTTTATTATGTTTCCATAGTTTAGACGTTGGGAATATGTGATGAAACATTGATTCCCAACCTCTTCCATGCAATCTTTATAAACCTTGGGCTCGATCGATCGAAGGTATTTCGATCGATCGAACCAGAGCCATAGTCAAGCGATCGAAGGCATTTCGATCGATTGAAGGATGATGCACTCTGATCGATCGAGAGCACTTCGATCGATCGAACTTGCTAATTCCTGAGATTATTCTTTTAAGTATTTCATGACTTTCTGTTTTAGAAATTAGTCATCAAATTGTTCCTATAAGCTCGGTTTGTCACAACAGTTTTTAGAACTTAAAGCCTTAAGGCCTTTTCTTCAATGACTTTTGAAAACCACTTTGAATGCTAACACCATTTAGAGTGCAAGTAATTGCCATTATTTTAAACCATCTTCCAAGTATTTTAAATCACTTCTGATGATATAGTCCCGGTCATGAAAGGGCTATTGATTCTATATCTTCAGAAAAATACGGAATGCTGAAAAGGAATGAACTCTATAGAACATTAATGAGTATGCATGGTAGATGGTTAGGATCAATGTGGATTCTCGTATTTCCAACACCTTTAATTTATCTGTTTAATTAGTTATGTTTCTATATGGTTAGTTTATTATTTAGTTTAATTTAATTAATTAGGATTCGTAGAACCTCCACCCGTACATTAATCTTTTCTCTTTCTTTAGGTTGTAACTTAGTAAATATTCTTCCTATTCCTTCCCTGTGGGATCGACCTGGACTTCCAGTACTATATTACTTGCACGATCACCTACACTTGGGTGTTGCACAAGAGCGCACAACTTTCTAGTCGTGTCAAATTTTTGGCACCGTTGCCGGGGAAGGCAACTAGGTTAGGATTTTACTAAGTTATTTCCATTTTTCTTTTTTTTTTTTCTTATATATATATATAAAAAAATACTTTGGACTTTTTCTCTCACAAGAAAAAAAAAATTCCTATTTTTTTGAGT
Organism: Hydrangea macrophylla; assembly: GCA_033977485.1. NCBI lineage: Eukaryota > Viridiplantae > Streptophyta > Magnoliopsida > Cornales > Hydrangeaceae > Hydrangea > Hydrangea macrophylla. The sequence continues at coordinate 14,092,866 of CM066985.1, read as the reverse complement.
GAATATGTCTTATCCATATTACCCTTCATACAACACAAACACCATGAATATGTACACATTAGATAATGAAAATTGTCCCCCAAGTTGGCAAGCATCCACTTATGATGCAGATTATCAACCCGAGTGCTACCAACCACCACAATGGGAAAATAATAGTTGTAGTCCCCTATATTATCAAACGTATCTAGAACCTCGACATGGAGAGTTCTATCAACCATAATGGGGATATAACCAAAATAATAATGTAGGATATAGTAATAGTTCCCACGATTACCAAACGCACCAAGACTTTCCTTCTAGGGAGTCTTGTTCACAAGCACAATGGGAAGGGGACTATCACCAACCACAATGGGGCGAAACTTCATATAGTAATAATGATGAGAATAACCAAGTTGAGGATAGTGGTATGTTAAAATTACTGCTTAGTGAAATGAAAAGGCTAGATAATGCACTTGATAAATTAGAAACTAGATATCAACAAACATATGCTAGCCAACCTTTAGAAGACTATACCAGTCCTTCAACATTACGACCTAAATTTCAAGACACTAACAATGGAATGGAAATAGAGGACTATGACGGGTTTATACTGAATGAGGTTAACAACTCACTCGAGAAAGTCATAACCCAACAAGAACTCCAAAACCAAACCATTAAGCATGAAGTTGTAGAACCATCTTCTCCTCAATATGCATCCCCAAACATCAACTCCTTCACTACCTTGATAAAATTGCACAATCTCTTTATCCAAAGCAACTCAATAGATGATATGTATAGTGAGGAGAGTTACAAGGATGAGAATGAGGATTTAAAAGATAATGACAGTTTATGTGATTGCACGCAACTAAGAAAGGAGGAGTCCCCTGTTGACTCTCTCCCTAACTTTGATAGTGACCCTAGGGAGGACATTATTGAAATTTCTAAATTCGATTTAGATTCATCTGATATTCATGAACCCTCACCTCTTTCGGCCGAAGAGGTGGTGTCACCAAGTTGCCCATTACCTATCCTCTCTATTATTCAATGCTCCCATCCCGAGTTTCAAAATCATGTGTACCCTAATATTGAACAAATAGACTATGTTGTGGAAGAGGATGGTACGGATTCTAGCACATGTATTTCGCAAAATTTTATTTTTCAAAATTCTTTGAGAGAGGACTTAGAAACTTTCGGGCCCACATTAGATGATCTTAAACTTCAACAAGAAGCTAGTAATCTGCTAGACTGCTTGACCTTCTTCTTGAGTAATAATGATATTGAGGCCCAAATAAATAGTTTTATCCAAGTCCCGTCCAAAACCATGTGCATAGAACATAAATTATATTCCTATGATCATATCTCTATAGATTTTGTTCTAGGACAAGAGGAGGGTAATGAAACTTTATTGGAACATCACCTACACCTTGCCCCTTTTATTGAACCATGGCCTCCGCCTGTTTCTGATAATAAAAAATAGAGGCTGTTATAGAAAATACTAACACTAAAGATCTTTCCTTGAGTATAATTCCTAAAAAAGTGTGGTATTCCTCTTATAACTATGCCCAATAACTTTGGAAGCCATTGGTTTTGCATCATCTCCTCTGACCTTGAGCCTGACATTAGTTGGGGGCAGTTGTAATTTTATGAGGATCCCAAAAGTCTTCTCACTGTTAAATTATTTCATTGGGAGGATCCTCAAAAATTTTGGTTATTAATTTATGATAAAAATCTTGATTAACCGAATTTATTTACAGAGTATTTCTATTATATTCTCTATTTTTCCTTGTTGCTACGAATGATTTTGCAGGTAACTTAAAAAAAAAATTTGGATATTAATGCCTCGAGGTAACATCCTTCCCTCTTTCACTTTACTTTAAAAGTCCATGTGCTTAGTTTAGAACATTGGGGACAATGTTTAGTTTTAGTTGGGGGAGTGAGTCATTGCATGCCTCGTTTTTTTTTTTCTTTTTATGCTTTAATGTCAATACACCTGCTTAGCAACATGTAACTCAGTAAATTAAACATTGTAAAAGTTTTAAAATATATATATTTTTAAAAATAATAAGATGGTTCTTGCATTTCTCTCTTAGTCAATGTAGTTAGTTATGATGCATTAGTGTTATTTTCTGTATGTTATTAATATGTGATACACAATGGTAGTTTGTTTAATATCTTAGTTATAATATATTTTATGCTTTTTAATCTTCAAACAACTTTGAGCACGTTGTGACAACCTTGTACTTAGTTTAAATGGATTAGTAAGCATAGCTTAGGTGTCTTGAGAGACTGTGGTGGAGACTAATAACCCAAGTGAGCTTTTGTGCCATTTTTTTATTTTTGAGGGTTTTTATAAAATTACTCTAACTTTTTGAAAAGCGTATTAATTCGTTGTAAGTTTCAATTTTTTTCATTTTGACTGATCACTAGAAGAGAACGTTCAGGATTTACCAAACTTTAGAGCTCTTGATTTACTGAAATGAATAATCCTATGAACTTAGAAGATGATTTAGGCCATCTTTTGATCATACATGCAAAATATAGTCTTAGCCTACCTCTATACTATTCCTTTACTTCACCTCTTGAGCTTATCATAATCGCCTTGTCTTCACATTCCTAAAGTTCATACCAAACTCCATATTACGAGTTTGAGTCTCTTTTCTTTATCTTGGAGTGATTGGGATGTGTTATCTTGACAAGAAGTTTGGTAGTGTGAATAATGCAAAGTTGGCAAAGAAAAAAAAATTATGAAAAAAAATAAAAGAAAAAAAAAAGCATGAAAAGGAAAAAAAATGCCAATGGTTGTTATAAAAGAAATAGAATAATAATAAAAAGAAGAGTGTGGAAAAAAGAAAAGAAAAAAAAAAGAGAAGAAGAAGAAGAGAGAGATTGGACATGTGGGGAAGTTTGAAAAGTTGTAGTAGACATTCCAATCACATCCTTGGAGCCAATTGAAACTCACAAGCCTCTTTCTTTTCAATCAAACACCTCTTTTTCAAAGTCCTGATGATTTTAAGTAAATTAGATTTGAAGTTAAGGTAATGAGAGGGTTCTCCACGGTATCTCGCTCTTCTGGTGAAAAGTATCCATTCATGAGACTTTATGCACTAAAATATCCGTTTTTCTATTTAGATATGAGAAGCATTAGATTCCATTCACATTTACTCTTTATAGCTTCCATATCACGAGTGACAATTATTACACTTAATTCGGAGTGATTTCATCTTGAGAGTGTAATACTGGTGAGAGTTGAGTCAAAATGAATGTCTTGATAGAATCTTAGGTTATGCGAGCTTTGAAATTAAAGTTTTGTATTTGGGTTGTCCATTCACACACAAACCTGAAGATTAATAGGTATGGAACATTCTAATGACTTTGATAGTAGATTAACTGTAATGTGTGTTGCATGGCTATGACATACTAGAGAGTTTCATGAGATTGTTGAGCTTACTATATTGCTAAATGAGAGGAAGAATTTTTTGAAAACATTTAAACTAGAACCATTACCATAAACATGAATTTTGTGGGTAGATTCACCGCAAACCCTCACGAGACAATACTCGTCCACTAGGGGGAACCTAGGGGTTTAAAGGCTTGTTGCATAGGCTAAATGCAATCGCGATTCCTGCGAAAGTGAGTTAGGATTTTTAATTTCTTTTGCTTTCTTTTGTTTTAATTTCTAGAGTTTAAACAAACATTGTTGTAGTTCGCTTCATTGCTAGGGACTAGCAACGAGCTAGTTGGGGGGTGTGATTCGTGGTGAAAAGTGCATATTTCTAGTGTATTACGTGGTATTTTATGCATACTTTTATCCCCAAAGTCCCTAGATTAAGGTATATTCTAATAACCATGTTCTTTTTATTATGTTAATGCTAAAACATATGATTATGCATTGTTTTATAGGTATTAGAATGCAAATCAATGAAGTGGAGCTAAAGAAAAGTGATTCTGGTGGATAGAACAACAGAAGCAGCTGGAAAAACGCCATTTTTGACAATGAAGACTTCAGATTTGGAAGATTTTCCCAGAGATATGAAATGTAGATCTTTGAGTTACGGACGCGTGGCAGCAAACGAGAGGTCAATCTGTGGTCCGAGTGAAACGTTATGGTCATTCTCCCATCAGTGCGCATAGCTGTCAAAATCAGAGAAGTTCAAACGATTTAGGAGAGTTCAATCGATCAAACCTTCGATTGATCAAACTAAGCTCGATTGGTCGAACTTTTTATTCACCCAAAAGTTGCGTAAACTCTGTCCCTATATATAAGTCGTTTTGACGCCAGACGAAGGGAGGACGCTCTAGAACGCGAAAAACAGCAGTTTAGGGTAGTTTTAGGGTTAGATTAGGAGTAGGTTAGGTTAGATTCATGTTATTTTTCCTCTTTTCCATTGATTTATTGAAGATTATTGAAGATTCAACTTTATTTCAAGTTATTTCAGATGATTTCCAATTTTTTCTGTTCCTTTATCGTATTTGATTGTTTATTGTTATAGTTGTTATGATTGTTTTGTTTTACTGTTTCTGCACTAGTTTTATTATGTTTCCGTAGTTTAGACGTTGGGAATATGTGATGAAACATTGATTCCCAACCTCTTCCATGCAATCTTTAGAAACCTTGGGCTCGATCGATCGAAGGTATTTCGATCGATCGAACCAGAGCCATAGTCAAGCGATCGAAGGCATTTCGATCGATTGAAGGATGATGCAGTCCGTTCGATCGAGAGCGCTTCGATCGATCGAACTGGCTAATTCCTGAGATTATTCTTTTAATGTATTCCATGACTTTCTGTTTTAGAAATCAGTCATCAAATTGTTCCTATAAGCTCAGTTTGTCACAACAGTTTTTAGAACTTAAAGCCTTAAGGCCTTTTCTTCAATGACTTTTCAAAATCACTTTGAATGCTAACACCATTTAGAGTGCAAGTAATTACCATTTTTTTAAACCATCTTCCAAGTATTTTAAATCACTTGTGATGATATAGTCCTGGTCATGAAAGGGCTATTGATTCTATATCTTCAGAAAAATACGGAATGCTGAAAATGAATGAACTCCGTAGAACATTAATGAGTATGCATGGTAGATGGTTAGGAACAATGTGGATTCTCGTATTTCCAGCACCTTTAATTTATCTGTTTAATTAGTTATGTTTCTATATGCTTAGTTTATTATTTAGTTTAATTTAATTAATTAGGATTCGTAGAACCTCCACCCGTACATTAATCTTTTCTTTTTCTTTAGGTTGTAACTTAGTAAATATTCTTCCTATTCCTTCCCTGTGGGATCGACCTGGACTTCCAGTACTACATTACTTGCACGATCACCTACACTTGGGTGTTGCACAAGAGCGCATAACTTTCTAGTCGTGTCAGTAACGTTATTATATATGCCTATATATACATTGCAAGTACATGTTTATTTTGCTCGCCAGCTTGCATAAGCTAACGGCATTGATGCCTCCTGGACTCTATGTCCAGATTTTCCAGGCCAGGAGCTGCCAGAGTATTTAGACTGTGATAGTTAGAGCCAGGATACTTTCTAGGAGGGCTGTTTTATATTTCTTATGTCTTTTACTTTGGAGATATAATAGACTTCACGATAGATTTGAATAAGGCAATTTGTGCCTAAGTTATTGACTGATGTAATAGTTTAGTAAGTTTTAATTTGGAGCTTATGTTTATTAATACCCTTTTCTTTAGACATGTTGTTTAAGTTTTTTGTTGCCGAAATAATTGGTCACTCTCACTTGTCACGACCTACTAGTCCATAAAGGAAATTAACTACTTTCCTGATTTATGCTACATCGGGGCGTGACATTATTACCTAAGTCCAAAAATCTATATGCCTTACAAGTCAATGCATAGCCTAAAAATGCACATCTAGAAGCTCTGCTACCAAGTTTAGGACGGAGTGGATCCGTAAGCCTTACATAGGCAAGGCAACCCCAAATTCTAAAATAATCAATATTGGGTTTATGAGCCTTCCACAATTCATATGGTGTGACTGAAGTAAGTTTATGTGGTACTCTATTTAAGACATAATAGCGGTTAAGACAGCATCACCCCATAGGTTCTTAGGAGCCTCAGAGCTAACAAGCATTGCATACGTCAAGTTTATCAAAGTTTTGTTTTTTATCTCCGCTACTCCATTAGATGAAGGAGAGTAAAGTGGTGTAATTTCATGAACAATACCCAAAGACTAAATATAATCTCTAAGACCAAGTGAGCCATATTCTCTACCTCTATAAGTTCTAAAACTTTTAATATTCTTACCAAAAAAAGTTTCAACCTCCTTTAAGAAAATTAATAATTTTTCAAAAGCTTCACTTTTATTCTTCATAAGATAAACATAACAAAATTTTGAAAAATCATCAATGAAGGTTATAAAATGATATGCTCAGAAATATCCTTCTACAGTCAAATCCGCGTCTACAGCAAAGGACTAGGATTATTCGGGAAGGAAGCTGGTGGCCCACCCTTCCCGAGGTACATAAGTGCAACTGCTCGGGACGCACGCGCAGCCTGTGAATGCGGCTTAGCAGTTTCCTAATTCAGTCAAAAGACTAATGCAAGGTGTATACAGTTTCCTAAACCATTTAGGAAAACTCCCATGATTTGTGCTCATCAACTTGTAAATAGGTTAGGTTTCCTTATCTAACTAGTTGCCTATTGCGGGTGGTCTCGTGCACCTATAAAAGGGGCCACTCACCCCTATTGAAGGGGATCGCATTCTTAACAAATAGAAGTGCATACACACATTCATCTCTCACGCATACACCCGACTGGTATGACTGGTAGTGCCGCCCCCAATTGTTGGCTCACCAGGCCCGCTGGTGATCTGTTAGTACAGCGCACTGACGCACCCGTAGACGTAGGTCACCTTATTAACGGGGCCAAACAACATACACCTGTTAGTGTTATAATCTCTCTCTCTCTTACCAATTTTTGGCATCATCAGTTTGGCGCCGTCTGTGGGAAACTCGACAAAGTTCCTCACAAACAAATTCTTGACTGATCAACATGCCGCCAAAGACGGGTAAGAAAGCTACTGCTCCGACCCGTCAAGAAAACCTGCAGCTCGAGCATCAGGCCACCTCCATGACCTTTGAGCAGATAACGGCAGCACTCGCACAACTCCTGGAAGGCAAACAACAAACCCAGCAGCAAATCGAAGCGTTGTTGGCCCTACAAGAGAAGCGCCCTCAATTAGAGCACCAAACCGGGAAAAGTGCACCCGACCGGGAGCCCGGAAGAGTCCAGAACCATACCCACTCTACGCTTGTATCCCCATCGGATTGGGAGCACGCCCGAGAAGGTGACCGTAGCGGAGCGCCCAAGCACCCCAGGAGGCGAGCTCGGACCAATCCTCGTCGAGTTCAAGATGTCAGGGACATCATGAACAGGCGACGTGCCTCCAGGGGGAGGGATCAGGGCCGAAGCCTAGGGAATTAGCCAAGGACCCTCCAGCCTGGAGCCGGGGGGATCTTAGGCATACGATTAACCGGAGCTAGAGCCGGGTTCTGTCCCCAAGGTAAACATGCTTCGAACAGGAAGCCTCATTGTCTGATCCAACTTACCGCTCGGATATCGAATGGAAGACCGAGCGGGAAGATGTGAACGCTCAAATATAGGGCCTGCAGAAAGAAATCGACCAGCTAAGCCGCAAGTAGCGTCCTGACCATACCAAGACTGAGACCGAGTCACCCTATACTGCTTGGATCACCGGGTTCCCCATCCCCCGCAAGTTCAAGCCACCGCATCTCAGTTCTTCAACGGGATAGGGAGCCTAGTGGATCACATTCGAACCTACATGGCCCAGATGGCGTTGGTTACAACCGTCGACGAATTGCTATGCCTGGCCTTCCCTAACACTCTCAAGGGGTCAGCAGTGCAGTGGTTCCACGCCCTCATGCCCCGAACGGTTGATGACTTTAAAACGCTAAGCAAGCTGTTTATCAGCCAGTTCGTAGGGATGCTCGACCGGTTCCAGCTAGATACTCAGTTGTTAACTATCAAACAGCGGAAGGGCGAGTCCCTAAGGGAGTATGTGGATCGCTTCAATCAGCAGAGGCTCCAGATTCACAATTTGAACGAGACAGCGGCCATTATAGCCTTCTGCTCGGGAGTTCAACACACCAAGGTTGCCACATCGTTCCATCTAGACCGACCAGCAACCCTGGTAGAGCTCTCGGAGAGGGTCAGAAAGTATATAGACACAGAAGAGTTCCTTAAGTCCAAATGCGCTGGTTTTGCAGGAGACGAGTCCCCAAAAGCCAAACGATGGCGTGAGGACTCTGAGAAGGGCCCGGTTAAAAAACCCAAGCAAGACCAGCAGAGAGGAGGTCGGGATCAACCCTAGATCGTTTTTACGCCTCTGTTCCGACCAATCCACGAGGTTATGGCCGCCGCTAAGGCGCAGAGGTTACTTCAACAGCCGGCAAATCTCAAAGCCCCACCCGGGAAGAGGAATCGGGACAAGTTTTGCCACTTCCATAGAGACCACGGCCACAACACAGAAGACTGCTTCAAGCTAAAGATAGCGATTGAAAAATTGATCGAGCAGGGTCATCTCGCAGAGTACATCGCAACAGATGAACGGCCTGCGGATGGAGCCCGAGCTCCCAGTCAAATACAGCCTCTCGGTCAAATCAATGTGATCTCCGGAGGAATGTTAGGTGGCGGGGACTCACAGTCGGCACGGAAGAGGCATGCTCGGGCATCCCGAGCGGATGTCTAGCAGGTCCAATCCACCGGCTCCCCACCAACTGATGTTTTAACATTCACCTCCGACGATTTGCAGGGCGTCCACTGCCCCCATGATGACCCGTTGGTTGTGACCCTTTCTATAGCCAACTATGTGGTCAAAAGGGTGTTGGTAGATACAGGCAGCTCGACTGACATCATGTTCGTGACAGCGTTCAATCAGCTTGGGATAGCCTGGGAACCCCTCCGACCGGTTTCTACTCCCCTAGGAGGTTTTAACGGATCAAGTACCCAACCGCTCAGTACCGTGCAGCTTCCCGTGCTTATGAGAACTCACCCTCTGCAGACCTCCCTACTGGCAAATTTTGTGATCGTGGAGCCCCCGTCTGCCTACAATGTCATCCTCGATAGGCCTACGCTCAACAAAGCCAGGGCCGTCGTGTCCACTTATTGTTTGACGGTTAAGTTCCCGACTCCTCACGGACCCGGGAGCCTCTGCGGAGATAAGGCGACCGCCCGGAGTTGCTATGTCAGTTCCCTCTGGCAGGGGCATCATCACCGAGACATTGAACGTCCATGAGATGGACCCGAGGGACTGGAATGATAGGGTAGGCCTAAGCAATGAATTGGAGTAAGTGACGCTGAACCCATAATTCCCAGACCGAACGGTCAGTATCGGCACCCTTCTGGAGCCTTGCCTCAGGGATAAGCCAATACAATTCCTGTAGCAGAGTGAAGATGTGTTTGCCTGGTGCCACGAAGATATGCCCGGGATTGATCCCCGGGTAATGTCTCATCGGCTCAACGTCGACCCAGACTCCCGGCCGGCGAAGCAGAAGAGACGGGGCATGGCCCCTGAGAGACAGAAAGCAGTGTCTGAGGAGGTCGAGAAGCTCCTCAAAGCCTACTCCATACGAGAAGTCCACTATCCCGAATGGCTGGCCAATGTAGTACTTGTCAAGAAGAGCAACGGGAAGTGGAGGATGTGCGTGGACTTCACCGACCTGAAAAAAGCCTGCCCCAAGGACTGCTATCCGCTACCCACGATAGACCTCCTTGTGGATTCCATTGCCAGCCATTCACTCTTCTCGTTTATGGACGCCTACTCTGGGTACAATCAGATCAGCATGTACCCCGGGGACGAAGAAAAGACCTCGTTCGTCACGGATCAGGGGACCTACTGCTATAAAGTCATACCCTTTGGCCTTAAAAATGCCGGGGCAACTTATCAATGCCTGGTCAATCATATGTTCAAGGACCTGATCGGGAAATCGATGGAAGTGTATGTTGATGACTTGCTGGTCAAAAGCCAGGATGAGTCTGACCATCTAGAACATTTGGCCGGGGCCTTCAGCATTTTGAGGAAGTTCGGGATGAGGTTGAACCCGGCCAAGTGCACCATTGGCGTCTCATCCAGAAAGTTCTTGGGGGCACCTGGTCAGTAGGCGGGGAATTAAAGCAAACCTCGAGAAAATCCAGGCCGTCATCAGCATGTGGTCGCCCAGGTCAACCAAAGAAGTACAGAGTCTTGCCGGACGGGTTGCCGTGTTGAACAGGTTCGTGTCCCGAGCGACCGATCGGTGCCTACCGTTCTTTAAGATCCTCCGTAAGGCCTTTCAATGGTCAGAGGAGTGTGAGGAGGCGTTCCAGGAACTCAAGAAGTACTTGGCATCTCCCCCTCTACTCTCAACACCTGTACCGGGGGAGGAATTGTTCCTAAACCTAGCGGCATCACCCTCAGTGGTCAGCTCGGCACTCGTTAGGGAAGAGCACGGGATATAATTTCCAGTGTACTATACCAGCCGAGTGCTCCAAGGTGCGGCGAGTAGATACTCCCGCATTGAAAAATTTACATTTGCTTTCATCACCTCCGCCCGAAGACTCCGTCCGTACTTTAGGCCCATGTCATTGTGGTCCTCACTGACCAACCTCTCTGCAGGATCTTGAGCAGGCCTGACACGTCCGGGAGGCTCGTCAAGTGGGCAGTGGAGTTGGAAGAATTTGAAGTGGCATACTGTGGACACGCGGAATTCCACCCCTTGTTTATTTTTGTTTGAAATTTGATTTTGAAGAAAGAGAGTGGTATATTGAAAACGGATACAGAGTCGCCACTTGGTCTTTAAGGAACCAAGAAACCTAATTTGACTCACCCAAATGGATAAAGGGCACCGGCCCTTCATAACCAAAGAACTTGGTTCGGGGTTTTGGTTACGAGAGAGGAATGAGCCTTTGTTGCGACTAAAACACCCTCAACTCGCCCCGTCTTTCGACGGGCCTCAATTAGCATCCAAATAATTGTCTTATACTATGTACGGTTCGACATTTAATACTATGACAGTATATTACATCACATAAGAAAATTTGAAATGGAAGATCTAAAGATAAGATATCATTCATAAGATCTAAGTCAAATATCATACAATGTAAAGTGAAAGATCACACAAATAAACCTAGGAAAAATCATCTAATCATATATCAAATAGTCAAGACTTCCTAATCTAAAGGGGGACATGAATTGTTATTGAAACAAATAATCAAAGAAATCAAAATATGCTTAGCAAGGTATTATGATGCATATTTATCTTTAAGGAAAGAAGATTTCTCAATCCCCGGGACGGATGAGGAAGGAAGACTAGATCGAGGGAAACATGAACATATTGATCAAGTTCATTTCTTATAATCTTCTTAGATTAGGACTCACAAAAGCCCCAAATCTTTGCATGGATGCAATATATGTACCTAGAATGTGCCAAGGTTGTAGAGTACTTTGTGTTCATGGATTCCTAGAATGACTTAGAAGTCTAGAATGTGTATGAATGAATGAATGAAATTTTCATGAGATATGTACAAATGTAGTATGAACTACTCCCTAAGATATGAACTAATTTTGAGTGCATATAAGCATCAAATCAAAGGGAGAAAGTAAAAGTGTGCTTGTTGTGAATAGTGGACAGAACAGTAACATGATCTTTTGAAAATTGAAAAGAGGGGTTAGGAATGTTTTCAATGCATGATTTTTTATTCAGATCTTCCTTATTGTGTCTAGAACATAACCCATAAAACCAATCTTTAATAACTATCACAGATTGAGAGAATCATATAACCAATAGAGGTTACTCAGACACAGAGTTCGTACTGTCGACGGAAATGTCAAAACATCTTAGAAAATGCAAACAAATGATCTGGAGGCCCATTTTATACAGAAAGTTCCCTAAGACATTGAAGTTTAAGGTAAAAATAAGATAGGACCACCCCTTTTGGAAAAGGTTTCTGAAAAACAAGCTGAAAGTGGACCAAGATGCTGTGACAGCAAAAATAGAATATCTGGAGAGAATGTTTGGGCCCAAATGGACCATTTTCATGTATTTCCAAGTCAAACCAAAAATCATGGGTGTTCTCTAATGAGTTAGGAAGACTTTCCAAGTGGCCTTGAATCAATTTATTGAGTATTGAGTTCTAGCGAAATCTTTGAACTCAGATCACTCACTGTTTTGACTCACTATTTTGAAGATTTTGGGAAAACAAGGTTTATCTCTTGAAATCAAAGTGAGGGTTTTAAGAAGGGGGTTTTGAAATAGAAGTTTTGAAAGCACATTTTCAATACTCAATGAAGGTTATAGACACTTAAAAGGTCAACATCAAACTCATCATCAAGAACCTCCAAGATTGTTGGAGAGATTTATTTTCATTTGAACATAACTTCAAGGATACCTTAGAGGTATTGAAGTTATAATCATTGTCTATCAAACATGTTTTTGAGGTCAAGAGCTACTATCCATAAGGATTCACTCACCTCAAACTTCATGTCATCATCTAGATGATGATGAACTAGTAAGTAAATAAAGAAAATAAAAAAGAAATGAGCTAAGAAGGGAGGAACATTGTATAAACAAGCAAGTAAATAACAATCAATAGATGATGATCAATGTGATATTGGACTTGTAGTTTGGTGTTTCACTCATATGTGATGACATTGGACATGGAAGTAGCTTCCTCTCTCTTAAATGCTCACTAAAATGGTGGTTGGGTGTATTGAATGCGAAGTAAATAGGAGTAATGAAGTGGAAAACAAAGTTTAGAACTCACTTTTTGTTTTGAAATCAAAGAATAAAGATTCTTTTCTCTCTATTCTAACCTTATTTCTACAACTTTCTCTCCCAAAACTTTTCAAAGCTTACATTAACACACCCTAAATGAGAAGTCAAGGGGGGTTTATATAGGCCAATTTGGGGTGGTTTGGGGTTTTAAAAGTGTTCCCATTGGTTCCAAACATCTAAAAACATAGAACTACGTCGTTTTAGTTTTTAATTAATCAAAATGGAACCCTAAAAATAATTGCAACAACATACTGTTCTGGAGGAGAGTGCCGTGGCGGCACTGGGCCTGTGCCGCGGCAGCAGTGGGCTAGTGCCGCGGCGGCACTGCTCCTCAATCGTCTGGATAATCCTGCTTAGGCCCCTAGAGGTTCCGGTATTCGCGTAAAGGCCCTATTTCATCCGAAATTCACAGAAAATGCATACGAACTCCAAATTGAGGTTCTGATATATCGTTCAAAAAGGTAATGGAGTCTATTTTACATAAAATATAATTTGGGGATAGGTCACTTTGAAAAGTTTTGTGGTATTTGCGATAACAACCGATCGCCATTTTCGCCTTCAGTAATTCACCAAAAACTCGTTTTAAATAAAAAATTACCTGCGATATACCATTGGAAAGCTATTAACCTCTAGTATCCATGAAAAATATTTGAAATTGTTATGACGCTCTGGTTCTAAAGTCAAATTTTGGTCAAATTGGTCAAACTTGGGATTCCCGGGAAGTTCTGGAAACCTCTGGAAGCTCCCAGGAGACGACGTTTTCGCTCGATTTTGTTTTAAAACTCATTTTAATACTTTTCACATGATCTAGAATGATTCCAAATAATTTGGACATTTTTGGTCAAACTTTGTCAAACTTGGTCAAACTGGTCAACGGAGACTTTTCGGGAACTTCTGGGTCTTCCGGGGGTCTCTGGGAGCTGACGATTTCATCTGATTTTACTTAAAAACTCATTTTTTGACTTTTCTTATGACGCACCATGTTTCTAGAACTTTTGGTCCAAATCTAGAAATTTTCGAACTTTTACGGGCATTTTGGTCATTCTGAGCATTTTGAGAAATAGAACCAACTTTCGGGAGTCCTTTTGAGTCTTTTTCGATCATCGTGAACCACCAAGCTATGGGTCTCCTAAATCTGATAGCCGACAAAATGGGGTGTCTACAGTTTGCCCCTCTTTGGCATGAACTTGCGAGGCAATGCATGTCGCAAGTGAGTGCCAAAGCTTTGAAGAGACAGGTCTTTTGGAGGCTATAGATTTAGGATAAAAAGGATTACAAAAGATGCAATGATGCTGAGGCTAGTGCTGGTCACGCTCTGCGTGAGCTGCCTACGTATCCCAAGGGGAATAAGACCAGGACGTAGTTCGGGAACAAATGAATAAATCACACATGCACATACACAACAATCAGGCGGATGCTATGCTATATGCAATGCATGGATGTGATATGAATTATGTCCTGAGTCCTATCATGTTTAGTGTTCTGATCCTAGCATGAGCTGGTACTATGGGGTGTGTGCCACCCCGAGTGAACTGGTGTTGGGCTAGTGTTTGCGACTGTGATGTGGTGGATGACTCGGATAAGGACATCAAGGTTTAGAAGATACTGGGTCTAGGGGCAAACTTCTGAAATTTGGGAAGTGTGCTTTGCAAACAAATGAGATAGATCAGATACGCATTTTTTTAGAAGCCGACAGCTAAAGGAAGGTGACCGAGGGATCTTACGATGAAGCTATGAAAATGGACAGATGAGAAAGCTCATGATAATCAGGAGATACGGAGCCATGGAAGGACGGTGCTTTGTTTTCAAAATATGGATGCGGGCGATGTTCTGATTATTCCTGATAGCCGATTTTTGGGAGTCGGTTCCTATTTTGTTACTTTCTGCTGGGGGTAGTGGGAACTAGTATCTTTCTATATCTGTCCTTGGGGGATGACGTAGGGTTCTCGGAGAATCTCTTTTTTTCTTCATCGAGAACCAGGACCCATCTCTGAATCTCTCACGGATGATCAAATCTTTCGGCGCTCAATCCAAGAGGGCCCGTCGGGGCCTCCGGGAGCTGGTATCTTTCTATTTTTGTCCTCAGGGGATGATGTAGGGTTCTTGAAGAATCTCTTTTTCTTGATCGGGAACCAGGACCCATCTCTGAATCTCTCACGGTTGATCAATTCTTTCGGCGCTCAATAGTAGAGGGCCGGTCGGGGCCTCCGGGAGCTGGTATCTTTCTGTTTCTGTCCTCAGGGGATGATGTAGGGTTCTCGGAGAATCTCTTTTTCTTGATCGGGAACCTGGACCCATCTCTGAATCTCTCACGGTTGATCAATTCTTTCGGCGCTCAATCCAAGAGGGTAGGTCAGGGCCTCCGGGAGCTAGTATCTTTCTGTTTGTGTCCTCAGGGGATGATGTTGGGTTCTTAGAGAATCTCTCCTTTCTTGATCGGGAACCAGGACCCATCTCTGAATCTCTCACGGTTGATCAATTCTTTTGACGCTCAATCCAAGAGGGCCGGTCGGGGCCTCCGGGAGCAGGCATCTTTCTATTTCTGTCCTCAGGGGATGATGTAGGGTTCTCGGAGAATCTCTCTTTTCTGGATCGAGAATCAGAACCAATCTCTCATGGTTGATCAATTATTTCGGCGGTCAATCCTAGCGGGCCGGTCGGGGCATCCGGGAGTTGGTATCTGTCCTCGGAGGATGACGTAGGGTTCTCGGAGAATCTCTTTTTTTTCACTTTTTTGGTGTACCGGCGAAAAACCAAGATTCGTTACTGAAACTCTTGTGTTTGATCAAAATTTGTGACGGTCGTCCTGAAACAACCGATTCGGATCCTCAAGAGTCGATTTTTCTTAATTTTTGCCTACTGGAGGTAGCCCTGACGACTTTTGGACTGTTGGGGGTAAAACCTCATAAATCTTGACTGAAATGGGCCACCCGGGCTGATCGGGGCCAAAAATGGGCTGAAAAAGGCCTAAACGGGTCAAAACGGAGCAAAACGGAGCGAAGCAGGGCCCGCAGGGAGCAGTGCCGCAGTAGCACTGGGTGGCCGGACTCCATTTGTGTATATCTCGGGTTTTTGAGATTTCCAAGCTCATTCTTGGCCATTTTGGGGTGTTTTTGGAGCCAAAATCCGCCAAAACGTAGTTTGTGCGTACTTAGGTGAGTAATCTTACACCGTGGTTGGAATTTTGATTGGTGTTTTCATTTCCTCTAATTTTCAAGAAGAAAGTTTAGTTCTTAATTTCATTTTCTTTGTAGATCCATGGCTTCGAGCTCGAGGAGACCGTCTAAGAAGGCCAGGGAACGAATGAAAGCCAAGAGCCAAACCCCAGACTTGATTTTACGGGACCACCAACATCATCTTTCGGCTGCGGCTCTAGAGAGCCTGGTATGTGAAACTTTCGATAGTTTAGGACCATTTCCATGCATTGTGCTAGTCTTGTGAGCCGTAGTGTGCACCTAGAGATCGTTAGAAGTTCGATTTGTGCTCAAATGTTGATTATGTGAAATTGGACCTCGGGTCATGAATAGTGATTTTGTGCATCGTTTTTATTGTTTTTGGTATGTGCAGGTGCCGGAAGTGACATTGAAGGGCCACGGTAGCCTTGCTCACGCATTTCTGTGGTACACTCAACTCTCGCCTACTGTCAAGAGAATGGTAGACGATGCTGGTTTTGGCGGCTTTGTCCGCCTGGTTTCAAAGAGTAGTAATGATCTGGCACATTTTTACGCTCTGGTTGAGAGATGGTGGGACACCACCAATACTTTTCACCTGCCATTTGGTGAGATGACCATGACGCCCCTTGACTTCTCTATGATTACCGGCTTGAGGGTTGGCGGGAAATGCCTGATTCTGCACTACTTCTATGAGATCGACCCTGAGGTTGTCCGGATGTTAATCGGGGCTGTTCCCCCTAATCTGGAGAGGCACTGGTTTCCTTGTGGCTGGCTTTACTGGGCCTACGACAGAGGGAATCACAACTTGAATAACTCTCAGCTTTTGAGGGTATATCTTCTGTATGTCCTTGGTTGCTTGATCTTTGCGACACGGAATGATCGAATAAGCATGAGACTTCTTTCTTGCCTGGTGACCATTGGTGAGATCCCTTCTTATGACTGGGGCAGTGCTGCCCTGGTCCACCTTTACAAGCATATGGGTGAAGTTTCTCGGGGCGATGTCAAATCGACAGGGGGATTTTGGCGAGCTTGGGAGGTATATACTGCATCTTCTTTTATCTTCTGGCTTTTTGATTTCTATACTCTCTCTGATTTTCTCTTTTGTCTATGCAGCTTTGGAGCTTTGAGTACCTGAAGATGTTAGCTCCTTCCCCTGCCGATGAATCAGGTGAAGACGAGGACGGCATGGATCCTGTGCCCTTGTTCCCACGAGGCTTGAGATGGCGGAGGGATGTTGTCAGGGTAAAGAGCGGGGCTCACCGGATGGTTCTGCTCAGGAACTTCTTATCTGGGCTGACGGCTGCTAGCATTGATTGGACACCTTGGGAGCATGTTGCCTATGCCGCCCCAGAGGAGATACAAGCGGTCAAACCTCTTTCCTCTTGCCAACGTTTGGATCTATAGATGCGTTTTTGGAACACTATTTTGATTTGCATGTTGATTTTAGAACTTTTTTCGAAATGGCATTGTCACAGATCTGTTTCTGCAGTGTTATCGCAGCAGAATACAAATCTGTGATTGCAGGGGATGCAAGGCGGGTTCGATCGATCGAACATGTTTTGATCGATCGAACATCCTCTGTACTCGATCGATCGAACAGTCTTCGATCGATCGAAACCTTCTGGTGTTCGATCGATCGAATGAAGTTAGATCGATCGAGACAGATTCTTTGTCAGGCTCTCTGTTTCACAGTTTTAAGGTGTTTTGAAATTAAAAGTTTTTTTTAAAAAGCATTCTGAATTTTTTTTTAAATCATTCTATGAAGTAGAAAGTTCAAGCGATTGAACAGAGTTCAATCGATCGAAGGTTCGAGCGATCGAATGGTCTTCGATCGATCGAACTGTGACAGAGAAGTAAGATGCTGTTTTAAGTTCTAATTCAGTATGTAAAGAGTTTACATACTGTATGAATCAATTAAGTGTTCCAATAGTTACATATATTTGTTATGTATGTAAGGACGCGTGTACGACTAACCCTTTTGAAGCTAGATTAGTCGCTATCTCCCATGGCACCAAGTCATTTGAATATTTTGTATTTAAATTGTTTGAGATTGGTGCATGTTGTAATTTAAGTTTGGTTTGATTTTAAGGCATATGTAAAGGGCGCTGCGACTTCAATCCTACGAAAAGGAAAGTCGCACCGGTTTTCCTAGCCTTTTATTGTATTTTGTTGTTGCCATTTCTATTTCTAGATAAATTGTAAGCTTCAAAAGAAGCATAGGACAAATGTAATAGAATTAGAAAATCCATGAAGATGGAACAAGGAGCCGTTGTCCATGAAGATGGAGCTAGAGGCGATCAAACCAAAAGGAGGTTCTATGGAGATTGAGCCATGGGAGATAGAGGCATCGTTTGGATGTCTTTATTTCCATTTTAGTTTTTTGTTTTATGTGCTTGTTTTGTGATTGGCATTTAATTATATTGTTAATACTTACATGCACGTAAAACGAGTTTTCTAAAATAAAATTCAAAAACCGTTTTTAACGCATTGGTAAACATTGGATGTTTATGGGTAATGTATAAAAACAAATTTTTCTTTAAAAGCAAAATCCTTAATTTACCAAATCTAGTGGGAGAGAGTCTTATTCATGACACCCACGATCTTCCATTAACGGTTCACTGTAAGATGAGTAGTGCATTCTGTGTCACCTCGCCAGGGGTGATCATTCCATACGGAGGGTGCATTACTCATTGGTTACTAGATGTGAACTTCTTTTGATAGAATCAATCAGACGTGTTAGAGGGTGACCACCACACGGAGGCGCTACTTGAGACGGTTGTGATTGGATCCTAGTTAATGGTACACACTAGCTAAGCTATGGATAAGGGATCCCACACGGGGAATTATTCAGAAACTTAGAGATCAAAAGGGTTCGGGAGTCATAACTCGTTTTGCAAGAGTTGCATAGCGGACAAGTCATGATTAATCGAAAGATTGAACATTGACCACCACACGGAGGCTTTATTCTTTCATTTCGATATTTCGGCGACTTTGTTTTAAAATAAGAGTTTTAAGGATTCTTTTATTTCAAACTGTCAAATTTGATATTCATATTTATTTTGTCTTTTGATTTTTACAGTAAATCATAATGTCTGGATCTACATTTAGTCCACTTGCCACCATACTCACTCAAAACAAGTTAACTGGAAATAACTGCACTGAATGGAAATGAAACCTTGACACTGTATTAACTGCGGAGGATCACATATATGTCCTCACCACCCCATGCCCCGAAGAACCCACGGCAAATGCTTCGGCAACTGCCAGACGCGAGTTCGACAAATGGAAGAAGTCGAATGGAATGGCTCGTTACTATTTTCTGGCCTCAATGGCTGGTGTGTTGCAACACCAATTCCAATCGAATGATTCTGCCAGTGACATTATCACATCCCTCAAAAAGATGTTCGGGGAGCATGGCAGGCCTGCTAGACAGGTAGCCATGCAAAAGATAATGAGTGCAAAGATGTCGAAAGGGCAAGGAACATGTTTTAAAAACGATTGGTTATTTAAACGAGCTGGAGACCCTAGGTGCCAACATCGATGCACAGACCCAAGTTGATATGATCCTCAATTCGCTGTCACCTTCATTCGCTCAATTTAAACTTAACTATAATATGAATCAAATGAATTTTTCAATGAGCGAATTGATGAGTTCTCTTTTGGCAGCAGAAGGGGTGATCAAACCTGGGGTCAACGTCTTGAACGTTGAGAAAAGCGCTTCCTCTTCCCAATCTACACTGAAAGGAAAGAAAGGGAAGAAGAAGGCTGGCACAGGTGGTCCAAGTGTTGGACCGGTCCCTAAGATTGCAAAATCTAAGGGAAAAGGTAAGGGCAAAGGGAAGGTGGGTGGCCAAGGCAAAGGAAAGTGTTTCCAATGCGGTGAGAAGGGCCACTAGAAGAGGAACTGTCCAGAATTCTTAGCTACAAGAGTTCAAGGTATGATTGAATCACATGTGATTGAAGTAAGTTTTATTACGGATACTTCAAACACTTGGTGCATTGATTCTGGTGCGACTAACCATATTTGTAATTCATTGAAGGGGTTCAGATCAACCAGGAGGTGCAGTGATGGGGAAATCATACTTACTCTAGGTTCTAGTGCAACCGTTTCTGCGGTTGCTATAGGAGTCGTAGTTTTAGAATTTCTAGACAATAAAGTTTTGATTTTATCAGATGTACTTTACGTCCCTTCAATGAGACGTAATTTAATTTAAGTTTCTAATTTATCGAATAATGGTTATTCTTTTCATTTTGGAACTGAAGTTGTTATTAAAAGAAATAGTTCTTTTATATGTTATGGTGTTAAATCAAATGGTTTGTATGTGATCACTCCCAATATTTCTAAAGATTCTTGCTTGGAACTTAATAACTCAATGGTAACTATACCATCTATAAGAAAAGAACCTTCCACTAATCCAACAAGGCTTTGGCATATGAGGCTTGGCCATATCAATCTAAATAGGATTGGCAGACTAGTCAAAGAAGGGGTCTTAGGCGATTTGGTTCTCGAAACAATGGAAGTCTGTGAGTCTTGTTTAGAGGGTAAGATGACCAAAAGGCCCTTTCCTGCAAAGGGCAATAGAACCAATGCATTGTTGGAATTAGTTCATACTAATGTATGTGGACCAATAAATATTAGAGGAAGGGGTGGTTATGAGTATTTCATAACATTTACCGATGACCACTCTAGGTATGGATATGTGTACCTAATGCATCACAAGTCTGAAGCCTTTGAAAAGTTCAAAGTGTTTAGGGCTGAAGTGGAGAAGAAATTGGGCTCTCATATCAAGGGCATTCGATCTGATCGAGGTGGCGAGTACCTCTCTAATGAGTTTATTGATCACCTCGTACAGAATGGGATTCTGTCACAGTTGACTGCACCTGGCACGCCTTAGCAGAATGGTGTAGCGGAGAGAAGGAACCGGACTCTTTTAGACATGACTAGATCAATGATGAGTTATTCAGAGTTGCCATTATTCCTTTGGGGCCATGCTTTGGAAACCGCTGCATACATACTAAATCTAGTACCAAGCAAATCTGTTCCCAGGACACCACGGGAAATGTGGATTGGGCGCAAGCCTTCTTTGCAACATCTCCGGATATGGGCGTATTCAGCACATGTGCTGAAAGAAAAGATGAGCAAGTTGGATTCTAGATCAGAAGTATGTTATTTTGTAGGTTATCCAAAGGGTACTTATGGATGGTATTTTTATGATCCAAGAGAACAGAAAGTGTTTGTTAGTACAAATGCTATTTTCTAAGAGGATGATTATATCATGAACCATAAACCTAAGGGAAGGATAGATCTGAGAGAAATAGAAGGAGAGCCCTCAATCCAACCCGCAGTTAATAACGATGTAAATCAAGAAAATACCACTTCTTCACCCATTTCCGCACCGGTGCCTCGTCGTAGTGAGAGGATTATCACCCAGCCTGATAGATACATGTTCTTAGGAGAAGTTTTTGAAGCTGTCTCCATAGAATCTGAATCTGATCCTGCCACATATGAAGAGGCAATGGCTGATGTTGATTCAGATCATTGGGTTAAAGCTATGAAGGCTGAATTAGAATCTATGAATTCTAATCAGGTGTGGGATCTTGTAGAACTTCCAGCCAATATTAAACCCATTGGTTGTAAGTGGGTCTACAAGAGGAAAAGAGCATCTGATGGAAAGGTTGAGACCTATAAGGCTAGGCTTGTAGCTAGAGGTTATACTCAGAGGGAGGGCATTGACTATGAGGAAACCTTCTCGCCGGTGGCCATGCTCAAGTCCATCAGGATATACCTATCCATTGCTGCATGCCTAGATTATGAGATCTGGCAGATGGACGTCAAGACTGCATTCTTGAATGGCAATCTTGAAGAGGACATCTATATGTAACAACCAGAAGGGTTCATAGCTGGTCGGAAAGGTAACTTGGTATGCAAGTTACAAAAGTCCATTTATGGGCTTAAGCAGGCATCTAGAAGTTGGAACATCCGTTTTGACCAAGCGGTCAAGTCGTTTGGTTTTATACAAAATCTGGATGAACCTTGTGTATACAAGAAGTGTGAAGGAAAAGTGGTGGCTTTTCTTGTGCTTTACGTTGACGACATTCTACTCATTGGAAATGATGTAGCGACATTGTCAACGGTCAAGGTTTGGCTAGCTAGTACTTTCAATATGAAGGATCTAGGAGAGGCGAGCTATATTCTAGGGATAAAGCTCTTTCGGGATCGTAAGCGATTTTGTGCCCTCAAACCATTACTTTATATATGAGACATTGACATTTTAATATATGGATATCAACTTTACTTTTAGTTATGTATGTTTCTTTCATGAGATGATTGTTATCCTTAAGTATCATAGTAAGTAATTCGTGTATGTATGAGATACATACAAGTGAGATACGAATTACTATTCTTTGTTACTTAGAATGTGTCACAGTGGATGATGAGACTAGATATCTCATCAGGTTGACACTGTAGCATGATTAACTACCATTGGATGGAGTGATTAATCTCAATCACTAGAGTTTAACTCTTAGTTAACATGCTAGTGCTTATAGTGCATTGACGGACCTGAGCTTTCCTATTGACACTCAAGACTGTCAATCAGTCGATAGGAACTCATAACTTGTATATGGTACGTGTTCTTAATCTTGATACGATTATGAACACAGATTGTGGATATGGCTGCTTTGACTTACCAATCAGTGAGGTCTATAGAAGATCAACACCTGGGTATCTTGGGTATGTCATATTCATAGGGTTGTGAACATATATTTTCAAGACAGAATCTACCCTCTGTTTCAGAGTAAGCATTCCCTTGAGAATGTCACCAAGTCGATTACTGAGTACTGCAGTCTTGTTGATAAGAGTTATCAACATGTTTGGTAAGCATGAGGGGTGAATGGGACTCAAGGAATACAAGAAGTAATCATGATTCAGGTTGACAGTAACAGTTATCCGACTACCTGAATATGATTACGATTGCTGAAGGTAGAGGGACATTAGTACAACATACAAGTCTAGTTATCGCTTCGGATATGTTCGTTTGCGTTAGAGTTCAGTTATCGTTTTATAGTGGAGTAAACGTTAACTGACCAGTTAGTTAGTTTGCTGATCAAAGTGTTTGGTCATGGTAATTAACAAACTGGTTTGAGCCAACAATAAAGAGCCTAGGAGGTCCCACTCTTAGCTCCGCCAGGATACTTGGAAAGACACATGAGGAAGTTGTCAAGACAAGTTTGATCGATTGAAGTATGTTCGATCGATTGAAGTCTTGGCAGTCTCGATCGATCGAGAATGGTTCGATCGATCGAAGGTTCGATCGATCGAATATCTTCGATCGCTCGAAGTCTAGGTCAGTTCTGGAAATCTATAAATAGGGCAGCTGCATTCTGGAAAAAGAGTTCGTCGTTTTAGAACGTCAGAAGCTACAGAAACTGTTTTTAGAGTCCCAAACCTTCTTTTCCTCTCTATTAGAGATCCCACCATCTGTAGTCTCTCCGGAAAGCATCCGTAGGAGATATAAGGGTGAAGACAACCTAGTGGAGGCTGCTGCATCACCAAGGAAGAAGAAGAAAATCAGAATTAGGTTCAAGACACTAAGGTATAATTCTTGTCCCCTCTTGTGCGCATCTATGGAATTAACAAGTAGTAGATCCTGGGCTACCATTGAGTTTTTATAACTTGACTTTTCCGCTGCACGTTTAAACTTTTAACTTAAATCGATTTTTCCATCAGATGATCCTATGAATGGTCAGATTCAGACTGATGTTGAGCAATCAGTAAATCTGTTGACCTCAGACCATTCAAAAGATGGAGATAACGTCGCTTAATCTGAATTTGGGGTATTGGCTCAGGATGATGAAGATCCTATAAATGATCAGATCCAGACTAATACCAAACAATCAATAGGCTTATTAAGCTCAGATCAGCCAGAGAACATCAATATAGAACATGATGACATGTTTTGGTTAGAACGATCACTGCTATCCTTCTATAATAACATGGTTTATACAGTGCCACATGCTTTCGTGGCCCATGACTGGCAGCCTGATGGTCTAGAAGGGGACATTAATGATGACTCAGAGCCTATGGTGTGCATTACGGAAGAAGCCTAAACACTAAAACCCGTTACTCAAAATGTGCCAATTTCAGATCCAAAGCAAAAAAAAGGCCTTTGTGTTTGATAAGCCAAACACTGGAATGGCCAAACACCTGAAACCATTATATGTCAAGGCCAATTTTAATGGTGTACCAGTGTCCAAAGTGTTGGTGGATAATGGAGCTTCGGTTAACTTTCTACCTTCACATATGCTTAAAAAGTTACAAAAAACCAGCAATGATCTAATTGATGCCAATGTGGCCATAGTAGGGTTCTTCGGGGCATCAATCCATCCAAGAGGAGTGCTCTCAGTCATGGTGTCCATTGCAAAATAGAATGGCCTTAATGCCATTTTTTGTAGTAAATACTATTTCTCATTATAATGCCCTGCTGGGTCGTGATTGGATCCACACAGCTTGGTGTGTGCCATCCACTTTACACCAATGTTTAATTTTTCGGAATGAAAAAGAAGATGAGCCAAAATTCATTAAAGCTAACAAGAAACCATTTTTAGTTGAATCTTATGTGGCTGAAGCTAGGTTCTATGATATGGAGATTGCACCATTATAATTTTGGGGAATTGATAAGAATGACCATCCCAAGGGGATCGCTCCCGTAGTAAGCAGAGTAAGCCATAAATATGCTGAATCAGACATCGTTGTTTAATGAAAGAACACTACATTGACATATATCTCGACATTATGCATCAAATTCAGGATGATGCGTAGCTGAACGTTCAGGAATCAGCTTGGTTAGAAGATTGTGTGAAAGAAGAGACTGATCGAGGCGAACCAGATTTGATACAAGCATCTGAAATACCTCAGGCACCACTCAAGTTGGATGATGGTAAGGTAGAGGTTCAGGATCCATTAGAAGAAGTTAACTTAGGGGTGGCAGACAGTCCTAGGAGGATTACATTTGTTAGTTAACAACTTCTTCTAACATATTTTAAAAGCAGATTACTTGATTTGTTGCGTCAATACCAAGATTGTTTTGCCTGGGATTATCATGAAATACCTGGTTTAGATAGAAGTTTGGTAGAACATCAACTTCTAATAAAGCCAGGATATAAGCCTTATAAGCAATCTCCAAGAATAATGGCAAATGAGATCATCTTGAAAGTCAAGGAAGAGGTAGAATGATTGTTGAAGGCGGAATTCATCTGTACAACCAAGTATGATGAATGGCTTTCAAATATAGTTCCTGTTATTAAAAAGAATGGAAAATTAAGAATATGCATAGATTTTATAGATCTTAATAAAGCCACTCCCAAAGATGAGTATCCCATGCCTATTGCTGACATGCTAGTTGATTTCGCATCTGGGCATGAGATCCTCAGCTTTATGGATGGATACTCTGGCTATAATCAAATTTTTATAGCCAGAGATGATGTTGGAAAGATAGCATTTTGATGTCCAGGGCCAATTAGAACCATTGACTGGGTCGTAATGCCATTTGGATTAAAAAATGTTGGGGTAACCTACTAATGTGCCACGAATGCCATATGATGATGCCAAAAACTGGTAGAAGAAGGATAAGAGAAGGACAACAGAATTTTGAATGTGGTTCAGCCCCATTAATGAGGTAACCTACGTCCACGTGTGCATCGATACACTTTCACTAACAAACCATCGACGGATTCTAGTGAACCCACAAGGAGGGCGGTACTACCAGAGACCGACTAGGTATATGCATAATAGTGTTGCGTTCTGCTCTTTATGAGTCAGAAATGTGTTCCCCTTTTACGGGGGTGGGTGGTCTCTTTTATAGATGTAAGAGACCACCCGTACAAAGTAATTATTAGATTAGGAAGCCTAATCTAATCGCAATTCGATGAGCATAAATCACGGGATGTGACATGCTTAGAAAGTTGTGTGCGCTTGTGTGTTATACCCAAGTGTAGGTAATCGTGCAAGTAGTAATTTGGTTAAGACTAGGTCGATCCAATAGGGAAGGTTAATAACTAAATACCTAGATTAATCTCTAAGAGGAAAATAAAAATTCAAGATTTAAAACAAGGTGTAGAATACGAAGTTCTACAGACTATAACTATTAGAGCAATTAAAGTAAACTAATGATTAACTAATTAACTAAAGCAATATTTTAAAGCGGTTTTCTTTATATAAAGGGAATGTTGGGATCACACGAATTCGCAGTGATCATGCCATCTACCATGCAGTTACATTTAAGCTCTAAGGAGTGTGTCTATCTACAGTATTCTGTATTTTCTAAAGATAGAGAATCAATAGTCCATTCATAGCCAGGACTACATCATCACATTTATTTCCAAAACACATGAAGGTGGTTTAAAACAATAGTTAAGTCTCGCATTCTGAATGTTGTTAGCATTCAAAATGGTTTGCAAAAGTTATTTAAGAAAATTGCCTTAAGGCTTAAAGTAATGAAACTGTTTTGACAAACTGAGCATTTGGGGACAGTTTGTTAACAAATCTCAAAAGCAGAAAGTCTTGGAATACTGCAAAAAGACTACTCAAGAATCTGAAGGTTCGATCGATCAATGCGCTTTTGATCGAACGAATATCATCATCTCTCGAGCGATCGAAATGTCTTCGATCGCTTGACTATGAGTCTACTTTAATCGATCGAACTACTTCAATCGATTGAGTGTAGGTTTTATACTGCTACATGGCAGAGGCTAGAGATCACTGCTTCATCGTGATCTCCCAACCTGGGGACTACTCAGACATGGTCTGGAGTGTCATAGATTCAATTTCAATGTTAATATTCATTAAAGTCCTGTTTGGTTATGGTTTAAACAAAGAAAATAATCAAAACTAATGATTTAACACTAACTATCATGCAAAGCTATAATCTAATAGATTAAACTACGACAAACTGCAAGAAGAAAGTAACTAGAAGAATAAGATGTAACCTTGACTACAGAACTTTAATTAAACTTAAGAGAATTCAAGCCAAAACAATGACAATCCTTGAAAAACCTACAGAAAGATTAAGAACAGAGCTCTCTACTCTCTATAAACTGATCAAAAACAATGTGGGCGTCCCTTTGGGCGTGAACAAATTGAGTATATACACATAACCTAAGGCTAGGGTTAAAAACTCTGTCTCTGCTGCATGCACGTAAGTTCTGATAAAAGGCATGTTCGATCGATCGAACATCAATCGATCGATTGAACTTCTGGAAACCTCGAGCGCTTGAACCTTCTTCGATCAATCGATCGAAACCTCGATCGCTTGAATGATCTTCGATCGCTCGAGACTCACTTTTCATGTGTGAATTGTCTTTCTTAAAATCAAGCATCCCCTTTTTATCCTGCTTATTCATTTCTTCACACAGCAAGCTGTAATCTGCACAAATTATAGCTAAAACAATACAACTTATCATAGATTAATCATATTATGTAAAAGCTGGCATTGTAATCCAAATTATAGATTTGCAAGGGAGTTGTAGACTAAATCAGTGTATTTCTTCATTTTAGCGCAGTTGTATTTTACAAATACCCCCGCTTGTCACAACCCCCAACTAGCGAATTGCTAGTCCCTAGCAATAAAGCAAAAAATAAAAACAAGCTAAACTATTATTACAACGACTAAACTAAAACAAAATAAACTAAAGCAACTAATCTAAATAAGAAGAGAAACTACCTAACTCACTTTCGCAGGAATCGCGGTTGCATTTAGCGAATGCAACGAGCCGTTAAACCCCTAGGTTCCCCTTAGTGGACGAGTGTTGTCTCGCGAGGGTTTACAGTGAATATACCCACAAAATTCTCAATTTTTAAATTCAAAAAGACATAGAAAACTTTTAAACATTCTTGTCCATTCAACTGTTAACTTAGCTCTACAAAAATATATTAACCTCAACCAAACAATGAAAGAAACCCACATACTCCTCATGTCACCAAGATAGATATAATATATGCATCACAATTATGTATCCTTGTGTGTGTGAAGTTAACAGCTATGCATCCAACATTATTTAGAGTTGTTTTGGACTATCGTACCTCTAGAACCAGTAGTTTCAACTCAATTCTCACAGATGTTTACACTTAAGAATAAACATCTCACAAAAACTGGCTTAATAATGATCGCACGTGGTATGAAAGCTTTGATAAGAGTGAATTTCTGGATACTAAATGCTTTCATACTCGACTTCACAAAAGACGGACATTTAGAGTGTATAGTCTCATAAAAAGGTTTCTACTTACTAAAGAAGCGATCTACCATGGATAACTTAACTCACACGTTCGTGTTCAAACTAAGGCATTTAAGAATCATTAAGACTTTAGAATTTTGGGTTTTATGTAGAAGATACAGATGATGGATGGAACGATTGCGCGTCTTAGCATGTCCAACCACTTTTTCATTCTTTTCACATCTCCAACCACTTTTTATCCTTTCATATTCTCACCCTTTTTGTTTTAGATGTCTTCCTACAATTACTCTCCTCCAATTAACTTTGACAGTTTTCTATTGTTGGATGCGCAATGAGGTCATTTAAAATCAAGGTGAAGGATTAGGGGTTTATATTCCATAATGGATCAGGTATTATTCAATCAATGTGGGGTTTTGAAGCGAAATGGATTCTACAGGTGAAGGGATATGAATAGTGGTAGGAAATAGGTGACGATGGCTTAATTCATTTTCTTAATTTCTTAGCTTTAACACTTCAATATTTATTAAGTTTGGTTGGTAGATCCTGAACGTTCTCCTCTAATAAGCAGCCAAAATTGAAAAGCTGAGACTAGTGCAACGAATGTAATACATGTAATCAAGAAAGATAATTCGAATTTTATGTGAAAATTCCAACAGAAATAAAGATTGGATCAAAAAGTCAGTAAGGGTTAAATAGTCTCTACTACTCGTTCTTTTAGCACAATAGTCGTATTAACTCATTTTTAGGTTTTCAACATAGCCACCAACTAGTGCAATTGGATGTTGGATACATGAATGGTCAACAAATGCAATCATCCTAGTGGAACTTAATCCATAAAAGGATGAGATTAACATGAATGTATCATTACTTGATAACAGCTAAATAGAAGTGAATATTCAAAGTTGTTCTACCAATAAAGTTCCAAAATTTTTTATTTTTTATTTTTTTCATTTTTTTTATTTTTTTTAGAATCGAGATTGTATGATATGTGCAATAAAGTTATCCAGATTGCTAAGTATACACATGTGCAGGTGATGATTATCTATCTACATTTCACCCCCAACTGAAAATTGCGATGTCCCCAGAAGTTTATTTTCAAAAATAAATAGAGAGATATCACCTGATACAGCAAAGCAATAACTGCAAGCATAGCAATCTGTAAAGAGAACATATAAACTCCAAGCAGCCAAGATGAATAAAAAGTAAATATGAAATGAAAGAAGAAGAGATCCATACATAATATAAAACTTATCACTGGGATGATAAAGCGATAAAACCAGAGCAGTGATCGAAATATCCATCCAAACACACAGTCCTAAATATCCACATATCCAAAAGAAAATTACGAGAGAAGAGAAAAAATAGTAAGAAACAAAATACAACAAAACCCCCACTCTCCCTCGACATAATCTACTCATCACCAACAACGGATAAAATCATGATCGCGGCAGCAGGAGCATCCTCATCTCCACCCTCAGCAACAGTAGTAGCCGTCGCCGGGTCACTCACAGTCGGGGCAGCTGATGAAGACAATGAATTGTCTGCCACAACTAGAGGTGGTGCAGATGATGATGATGGGGCATAGGGATCAACAGGCAGGGGAGGTGGAGTAACAGAAATAATAGGCAGAGCTGTGGATGTAGATGGAGCAACAGGATCAGAAGAAGATAGACCGGTGGTGGGTGGTGCAGATGAGGTACTAGATGGGTATGAAGCGGTGTGAATAGACTGATTTACCTCGATCTGTATCAGTATCGCCTCCAATAAGGTCGTAATCTGATCCATCCTACCCTTGAGTCATATCCTTGCCTCTCTCTGCTGAATAAGCAATGAGTGGAGAGTATGGAGAGACACGGAAGATGACTCTCCCCGGGCCAGAGTCTGAGACCACTCTCTCAGCTCGAACAGCTCAACGGCAGCAACGGGGTCCTCATCATCTGAATCTAGCTCCTCAGCCTCAGTAGGCGTCCCAGAAGTTGCACCCTCTGTGTCGGTGCCTCCCCCACTCTTCCTCTTTCCTCCGATCTTCGCCTTTCCTTTTAACTTTGTCTTTTTCTGAGCATCAGAACGGCGCGCTGTTGTCTCTCTAAATCGACTGGAAGCCTGTAAAATCGTATTCGTGGCCAATAGGATCAATCAAGCGTGCTCAATCACCTGATAGATGGGCCAAGCCCCCTTCAGATGATGCTTGACAGTAATGTACCGCGTGGGCTGGATAAGGAAGTCGATATAGAGTCGAGGCAAGCAAACACGCAGCCACGTTCCAATGGTCCGAGCATACTACGGTGCCACCTTTTCATGATATGAAGTCATCAGAATGCAATTGGCAAGCGCCAGGTGGAAGAAATGATACTGCTCGGTCAGAAAACAATCCTTAATCAGTGAGATGCTGTTCCAAATTTGAACTGCACCGCTGGTAATTTCCTGGATAATGACAGAGAGCAGAGTCTCTGGTGTACTGGGTATGTGCGGATAAAACTGGTCGGGAGTTTCTGGTACACCCAAAGCAGCGGCCACAGAAGCTGGGCTGAAAATGATCTAGCGACCCCGGAAGAATGATTGGTAAGTGAACGGGGTCGCAGTGTCCTTAATCATGGTTGCACGTTCTTTACGCACCCAATTGATGTTGATTTTCTTTGACTGCATCAACATCTCGAACCATCTCGGCATGGCACAGATCCATGTAAGAAACCACGGGGCAGAGAGCCACATAGCCTCAAGTGGGCGCTCTAACATCACTTTTTGCATATGGAAGTATCGGGTGTACCAAACTCGTTCCTCCTTATTTCTAAGGCCATAATCAAGTACCGGATTAGGTATTATGAGGTCGAGGCATTTGGATTTATGATACCCTGTAATAGGATTCATTTGGAATGCCCTGAAATTGAAAATGAATAGAAAAGATTAAAGAAAACAAAAGTAGAAGACCAAATGAAGAAACTGCTTCTGCATCAATTCGATCGATCGAACAGTTTTTGATCGATCAAAAACTTGCTGCAATCGATCACTCGAAACCAGCTCGATCGATCAAATAATTGCTGGCTCCGATCGCTCGAAACCAGCTCAATCGATCAAGCACAGCGAGATGCATAGAAAAATGCCAGAATCACAAACAAAAGAAAACAATCAAAACCTAAGATTTCTAAGATTACAATTAGGTCTTAGGAACAATGGGGAGCACCCCTTGAGGTTTTAACCAAAAATGGAATAGGGGGTTCAGAGGATACTTACCTCAGTTTGAGCGTAGCGGAGAGGGAGAGGTGATGATGATGACAGTTGGTGATGGGCAGGGGCGACCCCCAATTGATGGAAATGGAAGTGGGAGGAAAAATCACTGGGCTCTCTCTCTCTCTGTCCTAAAGCGCTCGAGAGTGAGGGAGAGGAAGAGATAGAAGAAATGTACACTGGACGCTTCATTTAAATACAAGTCTTGAGCGATCGATCACTCCCGATCGATCAAACTTTCAATCGATTGAGCATTGCTCAAGCGCTTGAGGATTGGACGTTTTTGATCGATCGATCGAACCTGAAAGTTCTAAAATCTTTGTGAATGGAAAATCTATGCACCCCCAACTAAACAAGATTATTCTGGACATACAGGAAAATGATAAAAACAGTTCATTCACAAGATATGTAGGCTAGAAATCATCATCAACAAAGTAATATAACATTGTAAATTTATAAATTTAACTTTGTAATAGCATCCTCTTTGCAAAATTGTTGCCCGCAACCATGGTACTTAAGACCTTATTAATAAATAAAAACTAAAAATTAAAAGCAAAATTAACAATCCTTTGTCCAGCATTACACTTCAAATGATAATAGAAAGACCAACTGACAAAACGCAATTGAAGTGGAGCACTAATTTTCAAACATGAATATTCCATCTTCCGTAATTGCTTCTTTCTCCACCACATCTTCGAGTGTAGATTCCAAACTTGATGATTCCCTTTCCCAGAACAGTCGGAAAGCAACAAGGATATCATCGAGTGAGTCTGAAATCTCCGAGGAATTGATTGTACAAGCAAGAGGTGATCCGGATGGAGACAAAGATAATGGAGTGTAATTTCTCAACGGACTTCCCTCTTGCGGCGGAGTACCTGGGGACCCTATGTATGGTCCAAATCCATGGAATAATTGATGCAGAAGGAACAACGACGGTAACATTGGATTCATAGTGAAAATCTTGACAAAGGAAAAACAAAAGAAAAACCACAAAGGAAGGAATTAAATAAACCAAAAGAAAGAACCAACAGAAAGGAATAAACACAGAAAAATGAAAAGAAAATGAAATGTGACAAGGAATTAACCTCACTATTGGCGTGATATAACCATGTACACTAGCACGTAGAGGGCATTGAAGCCGGAACAACAAATAACTCATGTGCACATAAATGTACGGAACCAATTCGATGACAAGGAAGTCATCAACATAAGTGAAGACATCATTATGGCGTTCAGGCACCACATCCTGTAAATCATCTTCCTCCTATGGTTCCCACATTGAGTCATTCTCCCATTGTGCCAAAAGGGCATCATCGACTTCTCCAACAAAATACCCCTCTAGTTCGCCTTCCTCTTCAGGGAAGTCCATATGCTCGAAGGGGTTAATGTGGAGGAGTGGTGGATTGTAAGGGATGTACCCTTGGGTCAAGTCAATGACATCGTCCGCTCCAGGCCCTTGATAAGGAGAGAGGCACAATGCAATCTCCTCGGTAGTCCATGAAGGGTTAGGATATTCTGAATCAGCCCATGACCCGATTGAATGGACATCGTCATCCCTCATATTTTTAATAGCCTGCAAGGAAGAGATAACATAATAGCAAATTAGAATCGAGGTCACACTCAAAATAGAGAAATAAATACAACAATAAAGTATGAACACTCTTTAGTGTTTTAGGTGGAGAAATAGTTGGGCTCATCCAGCTGGATGTGCTCAGCTTCTGGTAGGAAGTTCTCCAAGAACGGTTTTAACCTTTGGCCGTTAACCTTGAAATAATCATCGTTCTTAGGATTTATAACCTCAACGGCCCCGTGTGGAAAGACAGATTTAACAATGAATGGAATTGTCCACCAGGATCGGAGTTTACCTAGAAAAAGGTGGAGGCAAGAGTTGTACAACAAGACTTTCTGCCCCAGCTCGAATGATTTTTGAAAGATTGTTCTATCGTGGCAAGCCTTCAACCTTTCCTGGTGTAATTTAGCATTGTCGTATGCATCTCGATGCATTTCTTCCAGTTTAGCTAACTGAAGTTTTCGGAGATGACCTTCCTCTTTAATGTCGAAGTTCAATAAGCGTGTCGCCCAATATGCTTTATGCTCGATTTTGACAGAAAGCTGACATGCCTTGCTGTATACTAGCCTGTACGGAGACATCCCCATGTTTGTCTTATAAGCAGTGAGGTACGCCATAGAGCATCGGTCAGTTTATATGCCCAGTCTTTTCTGTTGCAACTAACCATCTTTTCTAGTACATGCTTATTTTCTCGGTTAGCAAACCCTGCCTGCTCGTTAGTTTGTGGGTGATAGGCTAGAGTTATCTTGTGGTTGACCCCATATTTCTTGAGAAGTGACTCCAAAGGTCTGTTGCAAAAATGCTTGCCTTGGTCACTTATTAGTGCCCTCGAGGTTCTGAAATGCGACAGAATGTGTTCCTTAAGAAAGGACATAACAATTTTATGGTCATTGCATCTTGTCGGTATTGCTTCTACCCATTTTGATATATACTCCACAGCTAGGAGTATGTATTCACAGTTGTTTGATTTCGAAAATAGGCCCATGAAGTCTATGCCCCAATAATTGAATATTTCAATTGTGATAATGGGAGTTAAGGGCATAGAATTCCTTTTTGAAATGGTACCAAGCTTTTAACAGCCTTGGCACAATTTGCAAAAAGAATAGGCATCCTTAAACATGGTGGGCCAATAGAATCCTCTATGTAGGACTTTTGTGCGGTCTTTTACGAAGCAAAATGACCTCCGCAAGCTTCAGAATGACAAGAGGCTAAAATTATAGTTA
This sequence comes from Hydrangea macrophylla, assembly GCA_033977485.1. Lineage (NCBI taxonomy): Eukaryota > Viridiplantae > Streptophyta > Magnoliopsida > Cornales > Hydrangeaceae > Hydrangea > Hydrangea macrophylla. Next base: position 14,058,671 of record CM066985.1, on the reverse strand, counting down.
TGTCCTCGCTCGGGACACAACGTCTGATGACCTGATCAGCACAATACTTGAATAAGTACGAGTCATTGAAAAAGAAGTGTCGTGCGAATGAAAAGAACCTTTTCTTGTCCTGATTTGACCAATGACTCAGGGTCTCTCCCATAAGAAGATAATTTACTATATCCGTATACCAAGGCAAACTGGAAAGAGTCATCAGTTGCTCATCTGGGAACACTTCTTTAATTGGTACAGGTTCAGTTTTGTCAGTGAACGTTAACCGAGACAAATGGTCAGCGACTACATTCTCTATTCCCTTTTTATCCTTGATTGAGATATCGAATTCTTGGAGTAGGAATATTCAACGGATAAGCCTTTGCTTCGCATCCTTCTTAGATAGTAGGTGCTTGAGGGCCGAGTGGTCTGTGAAACAGACGATTGGGGACCCTATCAGATATGACCTGAATTTATCTAGAGCAAAAACTATTGCCAGTAGCTCTTTTTCAGAAGTCCTATAGTTCATTTGAGCTTCGTTAAGTGTTCAACTGGCATAGTAGATTACATAAGGCTTGCTATCCTTCCTCTGTCCTAGGACTGCACCAATGGCATAGTCACTAGCGTCGCACATTAGCTCGAATGGCAAACTTTAGTCAGTTGCCTGTATTATCGGTGCAGAGGTAAGGTGTTCCTTTAGTGCATCAAAAGATGTTTGAGAGTTTTCCAACCACTAGAAAGGTGCATCTTTGACTAAGAGTTGACACAGTGGTCGGGAAATCAAACTAAAATTTTTGATAAAGCGACGATAAAATCACGCGTGTCCTAGAAAAGAACTGATGTCTTTGACTGTACAGGGGACAAGTAGGTTCGAGATTATATCGATTTTCACTTTATCAACTTGGATACCTTTATCAGAAACAATATGGCCAAGGACAATTCCCTTGGTCACCATGAAGTGACACTTTTCCCAGTTTAGTACTAGGTGTTTATCCTCACATCTTGCTAACTCTTTTTTAAGGTTTTCCAGACAATTGTCGAAACTATGGCCAAACACTGAGAAGTCGTCCATGAACATCTCGAGCATTTGTTCAGCCATATCACTGAATATGCTCAACATGTACCGCTGAAAGGTGGCAGGTGCATTGTATAAACCGAAGGGCATACGACTGTAAGCGAATGTACCGAATGGACACGTGAAAGTTATTTTCTCCTGATCTTCAGGAGCGATTTCGATTTGGTTATAGCCACTATATCCATAAAAAAAGCAATAACATTTTTGACCCGCCACTTATTCTAGCATTTGATCCATGAATGGTAATGGAAAGTGGTCTTGTCGAGTCATAATATTCAATTTTTGGTAATCAATACACATTCACCATCCACTGGGGACGCGTGTCGGTACTAATTCACCATCTTTATTAGGAATGGTTACCTTCTTTGGCACTACTTGGGTTGGACTAACCCAAGGGCTATCAGATATAGGATATATGATCCCAACATCAAGCAGTTTTAAAACCTCCTTTTTGACGACTTCTTACATGTTGGGATTCAGACGTCTTTACATTTGTCGCGAAGGTTTAGCATCTTCCTCTAATTATATTTTATGAGTGCACACAGACGGGCTTATGCCTTTGAGGTTGGCAATAGTCCATCCTAATGCTCCCTTATGTTGTTTCAATAGTTAGATTAACTTACCCTCTTGTTCAGGATTTAATGTAAATGAAATTATAGGGTAAGACTTTTCAGTCCCTAGGAAGGTGTATTTGAGCTCTATTGGAAGCTCCTTTAACTCCAAATCGGGAAACTGAAAATTAGAGGGCATAACTAATTTTGTTTTTGGATGTAGTGGTTCATATGGTATTACCCACATGCATTCAGCTCTATCCTTCTCTTTCATTTCCATCAGGAGGTAAGTGTGATTTAAAGAAGCATCCAATGGAGTAGAATCATTAGGTTGATAGATAGCGTCGACTTGTGACACAACTACTTCCAAAGGATCTTTCTAATCTACAAAATCAGCCTCATCTTCAATGATCATTTCGATGTTGTTGATTTCTTCCTCATCCTCGTATTCTTCAAGGCGGGGATTTGAAAAAATCTTGACATTTAAAGTCATGTTCCCGAATATGATGGTCATTATACCACTTCTTATTTTGATCATGGCATCTATGGTGATGAGGAATGGGCGACCGAAAATCATCGGGATTTGTGAACATTGATTAGACACAGGTTCAGTGTCCAAAATTACAAAATCGACCAGGAAGACAAAGGAGTCTATTTGTATGAGAACGTCCTCCAGTATTCCTCTTGGGTATTTGACCGACCTATCTGCCAGTTGTAGTGCAACTCGTGTAGGTTTGAGTTCACCTAAACCTAGTTGTTTATAAACTGATTATGGCAGTAGGTTTACACTTGCTCCTAGATCAAGGAGTGCGTTGTCTATCCTTTGATTTCCAATCTGGCATGAGATAGTTAGAGTACCGGGGTCTTTGAGTTTCGGAGGCAATTCGTTTTGGATGATTGCGCTTGCTTGGCAAGCGACATACGCGTATTTCTTCACACTTTTCCTCCTTTTGACTGTGCATAAGTCTTTAAGGTACTTAGCGTAGGCCAGCACTTCTTTGATTGCATCAAGGAGTGGAAGATTTAATTTGACTTATTTAAATAATTCCAAGAACTCCTGATTCTTTGCCTAATTTTTTGGATTTTTTAAGCCTTTGAGGGTAAGGCGCGGGGAAAGGGCATTTAGGTAATTCGTCTTTAACTGGTTCCTTTTTGGGCCTTCTCTCAACTTCTTCTACTTCTTTAGGAGCTTCATCTAATGATTCTAATGGTTTGTTATCAGTAGACGGCTCCTCTTCTTGAGTGAATGGTTTGTTTTTAGTTACTACTTCATCCTCTTTATACTCCTCGGGAGTAGAACGAGACATGTTTTGCCCTATAACCTTGCCGCTTCTCAGAGTAGTCACGGCTTTGGCATTCTTTTGGTTATTGGGACCATTGTTGAATCACTTAGGGTTTTGAAGTGGTTGGGCAGGAAACATTCCACTTGATCCCTCTTGTCGTGCATCCATTCTCTCTAATGTTGTGAACATTTTACTCATCATCTGAATTAACTATTGTGTTAAATTTGCATTAGAGAGTGGATCTTCCTCATGCACCTTTTTGTGAGGTGGCACGTATACATTTGATTGCTGGTCGTTAGAGGGCTGAGCTTGGTTATAGTTATTTAATCTATTTTGATTGAATGACTGGGACTGCCTGTTGTATTACCCGTGACATTGGTGATTATTATTATAGGGCTATTGTTGATTGTAACAACCCTAAAATTTTTAAGTGTGTAAATAATTATTTTAATAATTATTTTTAGTTAGCAATATTATATGAGTGTGCCTATGTAAGACATGTGTTTGAAAAATTTAAGTATTTGGTGGACATATCAATTAAATCATGAGTGAGCGCGTTTAATTTGGGGGTTATATTTAATTAATTTATATTTGTTAAAAAAAAAGTGAAGGGTTGATATGTATTTTTGTTATATAGTGTTTACAGGCCCGCGAATGTGTTAAATAATGTAATTAACATTAAAACTTAGTACCGGGGTCATGGGTACCCATTGGGCTACTCATTTTAACACTTTGTACTGCATTCTGGGCTCATATGAGTCTCTTTTGTGAGCCCATAAAAAGAAAAATGGGATTTATATATTTGTGTGTGTTTATTGGCATGTGTTGTGTGTGTAGTGTACATATATACTTATATTAAAAACCCTAGCCCCCATATTAAAACAAAAAGGGAAGAGAAGAAAAGAGAGAAGAAGAGAGAACAGACGTTTATGTGTGTGTGTGTGTGTGTGAGAGAGAGAGAGAGAGAGAGAGAGAGAGAGAAGAAGAAGAAGAAGAAGAAGAAGAAGAAGAAGAAGGAGAAAAGAGAATGGTCTCGGGTTCGTGGGCACGTGGGGAATCGCCAAGCATTGGTGGTGGTTGATTTTTGATCAACGAGGTGAGTGAAATTTTGTGTATCCGATTATATATATATACACGTATGTATATATGTATATGAGAGTAAATTAAAGTAGTACATGTTTAATTTAATTATTAGGGTTAAATCTTTGTAATGGATACACGCTATTATTGAACTAATTTAGATAGTTTCTTTCCCCTTCGTGTGACTTTGCGATCATGACATTAGGGTATTCGAAAGGTTTAGGTGAATCGTTAGTTTGATAAAAACCATATGTGAAATATTCATGTTTGTTAGAAAATATATGTGAAATTCGTTTTATGTGTAATTCACACAGTTGCAGAAACTTTAGAAAATTATTAGAAAATCGTGGCTTTGAATTTGAACATTCTGTCCGCGTGTCTCATGTAAAACGTGATTCTTCACGTTTGTCGTCTAATGGTATTTTTCATGATTCTGCACCGTTTGGGCAGAAATTGAAGATTTCAGTAGCAGTTTTTAGTATATTAAAATGTACGAAATTGGAGAAATATGATTCGTTGTGTTATTTTTTATTCATTCGTTTGACTTAACGAAAATTACTTAGAGATACATGAATTCTCATATAATGTTGATAAAAAATAAAGGGTAATAGTCATTAACGTTGAGTCCGATGAAAATATTGTGGAACGACTGTTATAATACTTTACGATATGAGAATTTGAATTTTTATTATGGGTTTCATGTAGGCTAATTTTGAATGTTGGGTTGAGATTATTGTACCTGAAATAACTGACCTTATTGTGTGGTCATTTTGATAAAAAGGAGTAAATTAGATACGTTGAATAGTATATTGAGAATCTTGTAATTTGATTGGAAATTATTGAGGGAAGAATTATTATGGGTTAATTGATAAAACCCTTTATTGTAAGAATTTGGAATACATCTAAAAGTTAGAGATGTGATTGGATTTAGAGACAGAACTATGTGATAAACGTGAAATTCATAATTATTGGGATAATACGAACGATAAGTGATAATTGCAACATGGTTCTTTAGTGTTCACCGCTCCCCGTTATTGTGTTATTGTTTTTGGTAGCTCGCACTCTTTTGCCAGTGGCTTCGTGATCAAGCTGGCTTAAGACTTGTTGAGTGTACTTTTTGCCAGAGGCTTCGTGATCAAGCGGGCCTAAGCCTTATGCTCGGCTTATATTGTATAGACGTCTTGGCATATTGACCGGTCTTCCGTTGTGTATACCTGGTTTGGTTGATACCCCAACCAAACTGGCACCGGAGTGGGTGTTGGTAGTATGTCCGGGCACACATGGGATATATGTGTGGGCTGTACCATGGAGGGTGGCCAAGGGGTGAACCTAGGTAACACAGAGATTAATTTAATGCTAATAAATAATGAAAATGGATTATTTCATAAGACTAATAAGCGTGGAATAATGAATGCGACGTTTGAGTTAGAATGTGGACAGTTTATATACGGAATTGTTTGCTTGGTTTGTGATCATTCAATTTGCAGGATGGTGGGCCCACTAATGTTTTACAGGTTTGGCTCACCATAAGTAGATGGGTAAGTATGAAATCGTAGTAGCTTTGGGTTTTGGGCAAGAAATTACTTGCCACCACATAAATGGAAACTACCCTTTTGTCCAAATATGTGTGTGGAACTACCTGTCTTGGCCCAATAGTGTTGTAATGTAGTTTGTAGTCTACGGGTTCAGGTTGGAGCCCTCAGATTTTATTATTTTTGTTTAACTCATACCAGTCATGTGACTGACCCGAGTGTGTTATGCATTCGGGGGCGTTTCTATATGAAACGTAGTCGAATGTATTTGTGCAGGTTTAGTATTTGGAATTTTTCTGTGGAGCTGTTGATGTCTTGGAGTTGCAGTTGTGTAGAATTGTACATTGCATTTAGTTGTATCTTATTTATTTTTATTTCTGGCATTGTGGGCCATATTTGGGAACTTGTATTAGATGTAGTTATATTTCAGTTGTATTATTGAACTTTTGGGGACGTTTATAGCAGATCTGACCTGAGATAGTGTAGTGTTGAAATTATTCCGTTTATTATAACTAGATACTTTTATTGTGATTCGATGGAGGAAATTATATTATTTTTATGTAAAGGGAAACGTTTGGTTTTCATTTTGTAATAAATGAGAATGGGAAAATTTTGAAACGTGGATTTTTCTTGTAATGTTTTTTTGGAATGAATTTGATGATAAATGAGTTTTGTTTAAATAAAAATCATGTGGTTTATGAAAGAAATTAAAATCAGTTTATCTTAAAATGGTCTTTTAAAATTCGGTATGGGTTGTCACCCTTGGGTTTTTGGTGGTTGAATATTGATTTGGGTACGCACTTGATTGAATATTTGATTGTCCAAAATCGGGGTGTGACATTGATGGTATTGATTTTGGGTCCCAGCATCGTTTTTCTAATCAAAACTGGGGTGATTCGATCGACTGTTATTATTTTACGAATTATGATTGTTATAGGAATTCCCCGCCCCCTGTACCCTTGTATGTCATTCATTTCCATGGGGGGTTGTTCTTTAAAGTACGACACATTGGGACAGTATTGAGTGGTATGTCCCAACATGTTGCATGTGCCGCATGGTTCTTCAGGTAAAGCCTGCCTACAACTTTCTCCTTTCGTCATCCCTAACTCCTCCACTTTCTTAACTAGTTCTTCATATTTGTTCATCAGATGATCCTAACTTTTTAATTGGTATAGACTTTTCTCCTCTACATAGGATATCTGTGAGCGTGAGACATCGTCAGTATTTGACCATTCTTGAGCATGTTCAGCTAGCCACTCGAAGTGAGCTTCAGCCTCTTCAGTGTTTTTGCCAAGAAACGGACCTGAACTCATGGTTTCGACCAACTTTTTAGTTTCACCATTTAACCCTTCGTAAAAGTAACTTATGGTTAGACATTTCTCATATCTGTGATTTGGGCATAAGAGAAGCAAATCCTTGAAATGCTCCCAAGTTTGAGTGAAGGTTTCATTGCTCTTTTGTTTATAAGAGTTTATTTGTCGTTTAAGCTCTGTGGTCATGCGAGGTGGAAAGAATTTCTTTAAGAATGCAGTGTTCATCACATGCCAGGTGTAGATTAAATTCGGCTTTAAGGTGAGTAGCCACACTTTTGCTTTATCCTTCAAGGTGAAGGGGAATAGCATTAGGCGTGTCACATCTACAGGACAATTTTGTGAGAATGTTTTACAAACATCCTCAAAGTCTTTAACATGTAGATATGCCTTCTCGCTCTCCATTCCATGGAAGGTTGGGAGGAGTTGAATCATTCCATTGTGAAATTGAAATTCGCCTGCATGGGGTAGAATGAGAATACAAGAAGGTGTAGCTGCATGTTCGGGTGTCATGAGGTTGCATAAAGGACGAAGCGAATCATCAATTGGTACAACCACATTCTCACCATTTTCACTTTGATTATCGGTCATTGAATCAGTAGGTGTGGCTACGGGATTTATAGAATCAGAGGAATCAGTAAAGTAGAATGGATTTTTGAAAATTCCTTCAATTGAATTATCGGACATGAAAAGGAAAGATTCTTAAGGAAATTTTAAACCAGAGAACCTAAAAAAAAAAAGAAAACAGAAATAGATAAAGGTAGTTTGAGGTAATCTAAGTATTAACTCGTCGCCTTCCCCAGCAACGGCGCTAAGAACTTGACACGCTTAGAACGTTGTATGCGCTTGTGTGCTATACCAAGTGTAGGTAGTCGTGCAAGTAGTAATCTGGTTAAGACCAGGTCAATCCCACAGAGAAGGTTAATAACTAAATACCTATATTAATCTCTAAGAGGAAAATAAAAATTCAAGATTTAAAACAAGGTGTAGAACACGAAGTTCTACAGACTATAACTACTAGAGCAATTAAAGTAAACTAATGATTAACTAATTAACTAAAGCAATATTTTAAAAGCGGTTTTCTTTATATAAAGGGAATGTTGGGATCACACAATCCGCAGCGATCATGCCATCTACCATGCAATTACATTTAAGCTCTAAGGAGTGTGTCTATCTATAGTATTTTGCATTTTCTAAAGATAGAAAATCAATAGGCCATTCATAGCCAGGACTACATCATCACATTTATTTCCAAAACATATTAAGGTGGTTTAAAACAATAGTTAAGTCTCGCATTCTGAATGGTGTTAGCATTCAAAATGGTTTGCAAAAGTTATTGAAGAAAATTGCCTTAAGGCTTAAAGTAATGAAACTGTTTTGACAAACTGAGCATTTGGCGACAGCTTGATAACAAATCTCAAAAGCAGAAAATCTTGGAATACTTCAAAAAGACTACTCAAGAATCTGAAGTTTCGATCGATTGACGCCCTTTCGATCAATCGAATATCATCATCTCTCGAGCGATCGAAATGTCTTCGATCACTTGACTATGCGTCTACTTTGATCGATCGAACTACTTCGATCGATCGAGTGCAGGTTTTATACTGCTGCATGGCAGAGGTTGGAAATCACTGCTTCATCGTGATCCCCAACCTGGGGACTACTCAGACATAGTCTGGAGTGTCATAGATTCAATTTCAATGTTAATATTCATTAAAGTCCTATTTGGTTGTGGTTTAAACATAAAAATAATGAAAACTAATGATTTAACACTAACTATCATGCAAAGCTATAATCTAACAGATTAAACTATAACAAACTGCAAGAAGAAAGTAACTAGAACAATAAGATGTAACCTGGATTACAGAACTTTAATTAAACTTAAGAGAATCCAAGCCAAAACAATGATAATCCTTGAAAAACCTACAAAAAGATTAAGAAGAGTGCTCTCTACTCTTTATAAACTGCTCAAAAACTTTGGACGTGAACAAAATGAGTATATACATAAACCTAAGGCTAGGGTTAAAAACTCTGTCTCTGCTGTGTGCGAATAACAACTGATAAAAGGCATGTTCGATCGATCGATTGAACTTCTGGAACCTTTGAGCGCTTGAACCTTCTTCGATCGATCGAAACCTCGATAGCTTGAATGATCTTAGATCGCTCGAGACTCGCTTTTCATGTTTGAATAGTCTTCCTTAAAATCAAGTATCCCCTTTTTATCCTGCTTATTCATTCCTTCACATAGCAAGCAGTGATCTGCACAATTATAGCTAAAATAATACAACTTACCATAGATTAATCATATTATTTAAAAGCTGGCATTGTAATCCAAATTGCAGATTTGCAGGGGAGTTGTAGACTAAATCAGTGTATTTCTTCATTTTAGCGTTGTTGTGTTTTACAAATACCCCCGCTTATCAGGATGTTTCCTAATCAGTTTAGGAAATATCTTCTTCTTTCCATTAGTCTTTTGATTGAGTTAGGAAACTGCTGGAACTATTCAGTGTGAGTCATAGGGTCAGGCCCGGGCTGCGCCCATCATGGTCTATCAGCATTATGTACCCCCGAGCGTTACCAACAGATTGGGTTGTTCATCCCGAGTGACTTGGCATTCTGCTGTTGATGTGGCAATTTGACTGGATATTTTTGGACCTATCAGCTGCCCCCATTTTCAAAGCAGCGGTGATGCTACATCAGTTGTGGTTTGAAAATCTGTGCTATCCAATGTACAAGTCGGGAAATTACCGACTACTGCTCAAGAATGGGCCCACCCTTGGCCACTCGGGATGTAACTGGCCGGTATCGCTAGGGACTTGGGGATGGTAGCCGCCACGTGTTTGGGTGTGACTGGCTCTGTCGGGATCCAACGAGGCCAGCGCTGATGTAACCGACCAGTTGCGTGGTAACCGGACCGTCATGTCATGCATTTAATGTGTGCGCCTTTTGATGCGACACTTCACATGCCCAAGGGGATAGCTTCTAGGTGGTTTAGGCCGGAAAGCTTCCTGGCCGTTGGATCTGATCTGATCTGGACCATCCGCGCTTCCTATATAAGGGGTCCTTGTTCATTTCCTTCATTCCTGCTGCCCTGAGATGGGGATTACTGAGCAATTTTGAGAGCAAAAGTCCCTGGTCAAGTTTCCCGAGTTCTTTTTCTGCTTTAATTTTTATAAGTCTTCACTTTCCCAGTATTAATTCACTATTCTCTTCCTTTTCCTCTTTTCTTTTTCTTCCTTGGGCAAGGTTGGAGAGGACATATCCACTAGGTCTTGCATGGGAGTGGGACTTCTTCTTCCTTAGGTTTATCATTGTCCTTAGGTTAAGTCACCCACCATCTGTGATAGAGCGGTTAAACCGGTCAGGTTGCCCTGTGGCAGTGTTGACTGAGTGTTTCCTTACCCTGAGAGCTATGTACAACTTGCCCCACAGATTGTTGGATCTGCCCCCCTTGTACCTTAGGTTGGGAGTTGCCAATCCTTACCTAGGCAGCTAGTTACTTCCTTGTCCAGTCCCAAGAAACCTTGAGATGGAACATTTTGATTTTGATTCCTCTTCCCAGTCGGAGGACGAACAGTTGCGGTCCGGGAGACTGGACACGAGCCTAGATCCACCATCCGCCACTCCATCGAACCATCATAGCAAGGGTAGGATCCCAATTTGAGTATCGGACAATGAGTTAGACCAGGAGGCCCCAGTGGCCTCTGTCTTACGGGGTTCCGGTGATGAGGGACCAGAGGGTCCTGATACCAAGGTAGTATTTGCCTGCGAGTTCACACCCTCCGCCTTGTGCGGCCAAGATCTCAGTCAAATTAGGGATAAGTACGCTATTTCCGATGGTTGCTCCCTGACCGTACAAGCTGGTGGGGCCCAGCTCTATCACCGGGGATTTATCATTTTGTACGAGGACTCCCTCACGGCCAGGTTCCATATTCTTCTCCACTCGATTGCCCGAGATGCCCTAATCTACCTCGGGATCGCCCTCGGGCAATTAGCCCCAAAATGGTGGAGGTTCTTGTTGGGGTGCATCTCCCTCTGGCCCCAGATCTTCGGGTATGAACTCACCCTTCAAGAGTTCTTTTGGACTCACCAACCATTCCTTGGGGGCTTGGCAGGGAAGAAAACTCATTGTCAACTGCCCAAGCAACAACAAGAGGTGGAAGAATAAGTTCTTCCAAGTATCCACCCCCAGGCTTTGCGAGCGAGCCCCAAGGATCCATCTAAGGACTTCCTGGGTGGGAGAGCTGAGGAGTAAGTTCGTCCATCATTTCTCCCTTTGCTTTTCTTTACTCTTGATTGTAACTTGGTGGCTAACCGTTTTATGCTTTGTTTTTTAGTGGGATCCACCGAGCTGCCAAGTATTCTTGAAGAGTGTCAGGCTAGGATCAAGTATTTGGCTGACCTACCCACCAACGTCTGGACCGTGCTGTCTCGAATGGGGGATTTTGTTGCCACCTACTCCTCGGACAAACCTGTCGAAGCGCCCATTTTTTCCCCAATCATCCCAGGTAAATTCTTAGGCAAACTTTCTGTCTTTCGCTATTTTTCCTAGCCACTAACTGTATGTTCTTATTACTTAACAGACATGGGTTCCCGAAGAGACATCAAGCAATTGAGGGCTAGACAGGCCGTCGTCGCCGCCGCAACCGCCGCCCGGGTTACGAATATAGGAAAGTTACCCGCTGTTGAGATCTTGGGTAGTGATCGTTCACTTCAATTGATAAGGCATGGGCCACGAGCTCTTTCGGTGCCTAGGGAGATGTCGGCTCCCCAGGTAGTGGTGGTTGGGGAAACTGTTCCCCAGGCAGACCTATCGTTCAGGATTCTACTATTGAGTCGGCGGAGATAAGGGAGAGAGTCAGACCAGTCCTCCTCCCCAGCTGGGTGGAGATGTGTGCAAACATGTCTCCCCAAGCCTTCCAGGGGTGGCTGTACAGCCTTTCCCACTTTGTAAGTGTCTCTTCTATCTTTCCTGTCCTTCAAGAATTTTCTTCATTTTGCTCCTGTTAAGTAACTGACCGGTTCTGCTTTTTTTTTTTTGCAGGTCGGCTGCATGGCCGCCGGGGCTGAATCTTTCCTACCCTGAGCCCATCTTATCATAGGAGCGGCCAACTTCAGAGGGCTGGAAATTGCCCTGGCCGTTGAGAAGGATAAGGTTAAGGGCTTAGCCCTAAGCCTTGGAGTGGCACAGGCGAAGTTGGCAACTGCTATGGCTGATCTTGAGGCCGCCCGGGCCATCACGACAGTGGCGGAGGCTAAGGCAAAGGCCCTAGCAGAGGCAGCAGTGGCGGGGCCCACGAAGGAAGCCTTCAATGATGGCTTTTTCCAAGGCTATGAGGACCTAAAGAGGAGGCTGGCCTAAGACCATTTCGAGTGGGACATCTCGTCCTATGAAGGGATTGACTTAGACTATTGGGATGTGGACTATGTTGCTGCTGAGGGTCCCACTGCAGAGGCTAGGCCCACTAAGGATGCAACTCTGGGCAGGGGCTCTGCCCCCGGAGACGGCACCACCTTGGAAGGAGAAGCTGGGAAAACAGAGGATGTGGTTGTTGTGGACGATTCCTAGTCCTTGGCATATACCTTTAACTCATTTTAATTGTTGTTTTTGTTTTTTTTTTTTGGGGGAGGGGGGGGAGGCTACTACAATTGCCCCCAGCTTTTGTATAAATTTTAATTAATGAAAAGACCCATCGAGGCTGTCCTTTTTCATCAATCATATTTGTTTTTATACTTGCTTGCTTGTGATTGCATGTGCCAGAACGGTTGTACATCCTATAGAAAACATGCCTTAGCAACAGTTTAGGACTGTACTGGTAGGAAGCACTTGGTCTTTTAGGGACCTGTTTAAAGGTCTTACCCGGTATAGCGGAGGGTTTGTCCTGTTACTATCCGTTTGGCCTCTCTAAGCATTATAGGTACTCGGGACTGTCTAACGGTGGCATTACGTGCCTATCCCCTCGTCTTGTTGAATGCCCGGTGTGATTACCTATTTTGGTCTAGAGTTAGACACCAGTATCCCCCTACCCCCCAAGCTATTGCTAAGGCGGGCATTAGTTGAGGGAGCGACCATAGTGAACCGACATGTAACATGGGTGGTTGCAGGATCTTTTGAGGCTTGCCATCATTGGTTACCTAGGGGGATTTTACCCACATCGATGGTTAAGGACCTCGGCAAAGCCTGTGCCTCGGGTATGATCCCGATGTGTTTTGTGCATCGGGGTTTTGGACCTGATGTCTTTGGTGCCTCGGGGTTTGATCCCTAGGTCTTTGGATGCCTCGGGTTTGACCCCGAGGTCTTTTGGTATAATTGAACACAAGAAGAAGAATTTCTTGGCAAAAGGAAATTTTATTCATTATAAAAACTACTCGGGGAGAGCTACAATTTTCCTAACCAACACTGCTTCCATGCTTTACTGAAAGTACTTGCGAAATTACTGCACATTCCAAGGATGAGGGAGGTCATTCCCATCTAGAGTTTGTAGCCAGTATGTGCCCGGGCGGTTTACGCTGGGGACCCGATAGGGTCCTTCCCAGTTCGGGACCAATTTTCCATGACTCAGGAATTTTGTTGACTGGTTCACGACCTTGAGAACCAGTTCCCCCACCTGGAATTGCTGTTCTTGACCTTACTGTTGTAGTACCGGGAGACCTGTTGTTTGTAGGTTGCTATTTTTAGATATGCCCGATCCCTTTCTCTTCCACCAAGTATAACTCTCCTCTAAGAGCCTCCTCGTTGCCTTATTCCTTGAAGCTTGCCACTCGGTATGTCAGCAATCCGAGCTTTGTTGGCACTACCGCCTCGAAGCCGTAGATGAGAGAGAATGGTGTTTCCCCCATAGCAGCTTGCGGGGTGGTACGGTAGGCCCAAGGTGGGTCGGCAACTCATCTGCCCAGAGGCCTTTGGCATCTTTGAGTCTAGTTTTTATGTACTACAAATTCGTCTGGTTCATCACCTCGGCCTGGCCATTGGCCTGAGGATGTTCGGGCTAGGAGTATTGATTGGATATGCCATAGCCCGAGTAGAATTGCTTGAAAATCGGGGTATCAAACTGCCTGCCGTTGTCACTGATCAGGACCCTAGGTATGCGAAACCTACTGAAAATGTTTTTCTAAATGAAGCCTTCCATCTTCTTCTTAGTGATTGATGCCAAGGGCTTGGCTTCTGCCCACTTAGTGAAATAGTACACGGCGATGACCGCGAATCTAACTTGTCCTTTTCAGACCAGGAATGGACCGACTATGTCAATACCCCACTGAGCGAATGGCGAAGGACTGAGGATTGGTGTCTAGAGCTCTTCTGGGCGGTTTATCATGGGTGAGTACCTCTGGCTTTTGTCACACCTCTTGATATATTCTTGCAAATCCTAGGCCAACGTCGGCCAGTAATAACCTTATAGAAGGGCTTTTGGGGAGAGTGCCCGACCTCCTATACGGCTTCCACACACTCCCTCGTGGATTTCACTCTATATTCCTTGCACATGTGTGGGATGGACACATCGCATATATGAGATAGAGAACCACCTTTTATAGAGGATACCGTCAACGAGGTGGTATCTTGCCGTTCGGTACCTAACCCGCCAGGCTTCTTCATTTCTTTCAGGTAAGGTACCATTCGTGAGGAACAACGTTATTGGGTCCATCCAGTTGGGCCCTTTAGCGACCGTATCGATCTCCATGCCCCCCGGGTCAGTTATGCTGGGCTTGGATAAGTATTCAATTCTTATCCCAGGCAAATCTGGCTCGAAAGACGAGGTAAGGTAGGCCAATCCCCTCGCGTTTTCTTCCCTCGGGATCTGTGTGATGGAGAATCCCTTAAGCTTCTTCAAAACTGCTCAGACAAGGGCGATGCAGGCTACCATGTTATCCTCCCGAGCTTCATACTCTTGGTTTACTTGACTAACCACGAGCTGGGAGTCGCTATACGCTTGAACTTGCTACGCACCCATCGAAGTAGCCAATTGCAGGGCGGCCAACAGAGCTTCATACTCAGCCTCATTATTGGAGGCCCGAAAACCAAACCTAGCGGATACTCTAATTGGATTTTGCCAGTAGTGGTCAAGATGACTCTAGCCCCGCTGCCTTATTGGTTGGAGGACCTGTCCACATAGAGTACCCAGTATGGGACGTCGAGCTATGGACCTGGCAGTACTGCCGGTGGGTCGAGCTCTTTTATCGAATCTTCTAGGTATGTGAATTCCACGAGAAAATCTGCTACAACCTGTCCTTTCATGGTTATTTGAGTTATGTAAATTACGTCAAACTCCTCCAACTCCAACGCCTATTTGATGAGCCTTCCAGATGTCTCGGGCCTGTTTAAGATCCGGTAAAGGGGTTGGTCTGTGAGGACCACGATGACATGGGCCTGGAAGTACGGGCAGAGTCTCCGGCCAACTTCTCGATGAGGGAGTACCTTCTTTCCGCCCCATGGAGTGCTCGGCTAGTGTAGTAGACCGGGAATCGCACCTCGTGCTCTTCTTGGACAAGTGTTGAACTCATTGCTGAGGGAGACACCGACAAATACAAGAAAAACTCTTCCTTTGGTACGGGTATGGAGAGTAGAGGGGGCAATGTCAGGTACTTCTTGAGTTCCTAAAATGCCTCCTCGCACTCCTCTAACCATTGAAAATCCTTACGGAGGATCTTGAAAATGGGAGACACCAGTCGATAGCTCGGGAAACGAATCTGTTTAGTGCGGCCCAGCCAGCCAAGCTCTATACTTCTTAGGTTTACCAGGTTAACCGCATGTTGATAATGGCCTGGATCTTTTCATGGTTCGCTTTGATTCCTCACCTACTGACCAAGTGCCCTAAAAATTTCCTGGACGAGACTTCAAATGTGCATTTGGCCTGGTTCAACCTCATCCAAAATTTTCTTCGGATGCTGAAGGCCCCTGCTAGATGCTCTAGGTGGTCGGTCTCTTCTCGCCTTTTTACCAAGAGACCGTTTACTTATACCTCCATCGACTTCCCGATAAAGTCCCTGAACATGTAATTGACCCAGCGTTGCTATGTTGCCCCAACATTTTTGAGGTCGAAAGGCATCATCTTGTAGCAATACATGCCCTAGTCAGTGATGAATGAAGTCTTCTTCTCATCCCCGGGGTACATGCTGATCTGGTTGTACCCCGAGTAGGCGTCCATGAACGACAGAAGTGAATGACTGGTTGTGGCATCCACAAGGAGGTCTATCCTAGGCAGCGGATAGCAATCTTTGGGACAAGCTTTATTTAAGTCAGGTATAGAGGCGAGCTCGACCCAATCCTCGCCGGGTGGAGGATGCCAGAACCATCATCAACCGACGGAGCGCGCCCAGAGCGGAAGAGCTAGGACGAAAGGCCCAGGAATCAGCCAAAGACCTCCGGCCTTGAGCTAGAGGGATTTTAGGCACACAATTTCCTAGACCAGAAGCCGGGTCCTATCCCCGAGGTCGACGCACTTTGAGGAAGAGGCATCGACATCCGATCCGACCTACCGCTCGGATATAGAGAGGAGAACAAGGCGGGATGATGTAAAGGCCCAGGTCGAGGAACTGCAGCAGCAGATTGAGAGGTTGACCCACAAGTTCGGCCACAACCTCACCAACACGGAGACAGAATCACCCTATACCACTCGGGTGACAGTTTCCTATTCCACGGAAGTTAAAACCCCCTCACCTCAACTCCTATGACGGCACAGGGAGCCCGGTGGACCACATCCGCACCTGCAAGGTTTAGATGGCACTGGTCACCACGGTGGACAAGCTACTGTGCCTGGCCTTTCCCAGTACCCTCAAGGGGCCAGCCACACAGTGGTTTTATGCTTTAAAGCCCCGAACGGTCGATGATTTCAAAGCCCGCAGCAAGTTGTTCATCAGCCAGTTTGTCGGGATGCTCGACTTGTCGCAATCTGACACTCAGTTGCTGACCGTCAAGCAGCGCAAAGGGGAGTCCCTGAGGAAGCATGTGGACCGTTTCAACCAGTAAAGGCTCCAGATTTGCAATCTCAATGAAACGGCCGCAATTATGGCCAGCAAAGGTTCAACACACCAATATTGCCACGTCGTTTCATCGTGACCGACCGACAACCCTAGTGGAACTCTCGGAGAGGGTCGAAAAGTACATAGACACTGAGGAGTTCCTGAAGGCGAAGCGCGACAGCCAGGCGGGAGACGAATTCCCGAAGGCCAAGCGCAAGCAAGAAGGATTTGAGAAGGGCTCGGGAAAGAAGCCGAAAAAATATCAGAAGGATGTCCGGGGTCAGCCCTCGATTGCTTACACACCCCTTTCTCAGCCCATGGCCCGTACAAGAAGTCATGGCCGCCGCTGAGGCACAAACACTGTTCCAGCAACCGGTAAAGCTTAAAGCCCCTCCCGGGAAGAGGAATCGAGACAAGTTTTGCCATATTCATAGTGATCACGGCCACAACACGGAAGACTGTTTCAAGCTAAAGATGGCAATTGAAAAATTGATCGAGCAAGGCCATCTAGCAGAGTACGTCGCGGCAGACAGACGACCCACACAAGGAGCCCGAGGTCCTGGTCAACCCTAGCCTCTCGGTCAAATCAATGTGATCTCCGGAGGAACGTCAGGCGGAGGGGATTTATAGTCGGCACGAAAGAGGCATGCTCGGGCATCCCGGGCGGATGTATGGCAGGTCCAATCCACTGGCTCCTCCCTAACTGATGTTCTAACATTCACATCCGACAACTTGCAGGGCGTCCACTGCCCCCATGATGATCCGCTAGTTGTGACGCTTTCTATAGCCAACTATATGGTCAAGAGGGTTCTAGTGGACACAGGAAGATCATCCGACATTATGTTCACATCGGCATTCGATCAGCTCAGGATCGCCAGGGATCGGCTCCGACCGGTTGCTACCCCCTGGTTGGGTTCAACAGTTCCAGCACACAACCGCTCAGAATAATCAAGCTCCCAGTTCTTATGGGGACCTATCCTTAGTAGGCCTCCGTGCTGACCAATTTTGTGATCGTGGAATCCCGGTTGGCCTACAATGTCATTCTTGGGAGGCCAATACTCAACAACGCCAGGGCGGTCGTCTCTAGCTACAGCTTAATAGTGAAGTTCCCAACTCCTCAGGGACCCGGATGCTTGCGTGGAGATCAGACTACCACCCAGAGTTGCTATGTCATCTTGTTACGCCAAGGGGCTATCACTGAAACATTAAACGGTCAAGTGATGGACCCCCGGGACCAGAGCGATGCGATAGGTCCGGTGGAAGAATTGGAAAGAGTGACATTGAATCCCGAGTGCCGAGACTGCTCGGTCAGCATTGGCACCCTACTGGAGACCGGCCTGAAGGAAAAGCTGACTCAGTTCCTGAGGCAAAATCAGGACGTTTTTGCTTGGAGTCATGAGGATATGCCCGGGATTGACCCCTGGTTAATGTCCCATCGGCTCAATGTCAGTCTAGATTGCCGACCGATAAAGCAGAAGTGAATGGGCATGGCCCCCGAGAGATAGAAGCAGCGAAAAGTGGAGGATGTGCGTGGACTTCACCGACCTCAACAAGGCTTGCCCCAAGGATTGCTATCCACTACCCAGGATAGACCTCCTTGTGGATTCTATGGCCGGTCACTCACTCCTCTCATTCATGGACGCCTACTCGGGGTACAACCAGATCAGCATGTACCCCGGGGACGAAGAGAAGACTGCCCTTATCACTAACCAGGGGACGTATTGCTACAAGGTTATGTCATTCAGTCTCAAGAATGCCAGGGCCACCTACCAACGCCTGGTCAACTATACGTTCAAAGATTTGATTGGAAGTTTATAGAAGTATATGTGGATGATCTGCTGGTCAAGAGCTGGGACGAGTCCGACCACCTTGAGCATCTGGCTGGGTCCTTCAGCATTTTGAGAAAATTTAGGATGAGGTTGAACCCGGCCAAATGCACCTTCGACATCTCGTCCGGGAAATTTTTGGGCCATCTAGTTAGCAGACGGGGAATTGAAGCAAACCCCGAGAAGATCCAAGCCATCATCAACATGCGGTCGTCCAAATCAACAAAGGAGGTTCAGAGCTTAGCCGGACGGGTGGCCGCATTAAACAGATTTATCTCCCGAGCTACCGACCGGTGCCTGCCATTCTTTAAAATCCTCTGCAAGGCATTCCAGTGGTCAGAAGAGTGTAAAGAGGCGGTGCAGGAACTCAAGAAGTACTTGGCGTCCCCTCCTCTACTCTTAACACCCGTACCAGGGGAAGAATTGTTTTTGTACTTGGCTATGTCACCATCAGTGGTTAGCTCAGCACTCCTTCAGGAAGAGCACGGGATACAGTTCCCAGTGTACTATACTAGCCGGGCGTTACAGGGCGCAGAGAGCAGATACTCTCGTATCGAAAAACTGGCATTCGCCCTCATCACCTCAGCCCGAAGGCTTCGCCTGTATTTTCAGGCCCATGCCATTGTGGTCCATACAGATCAACCTCTCCGCAGAATCGTCAGCCATCCAGACATGTCCGGGAGGCTCGTCAAGTGGGCCTTGGAGTTAGAAGAATTCAAAGTGATCTACCGACCCCGGACGGCCATCAAGGGATAAGTCGTAGCAGACTTTTTTGGTTGAGTTTATGTATCCAGAAGACCCGATTGAAGAGTTTGAGCCACCGGCCCTACCGCCAGGGTTACACTCTGATATCCCTACCTGGGTACTGCATGTGGACGGTTCATCCAATCAGCAAGGCAGTGGGGCAGGAATCATCCTAACTACCCCCGACGGCATCCAGCTCGAATATGCGCTAAGATTTAGGTTCCGCGCCTCCAACAACGAGGCCGAATACGAAGCCCTATTGGTCGGATTGCAATTGGCCCTTTCTATGAGTGCACAACAAGTCCAGGGATACAGCGATTCCCAACTCATGGTCAACCAGGTTAACCAAGAGTACGAAGCACGGGAAGACAACATGGTAGCCTATTTCGCCCTAGTCCGAGTGGTTTCCAAGAAGCTCCGAGGATTTTCCATCACGCTATACCCAGAGAAGAAAACACCAGGGCCGACTGGTTGGCTCGCCTTGCCTCATCTTCTGAGTCAGACTTGCTCAGGATAAGGATAGAATATCTACCCGAGCCAAGTGTGATCAGCTCGGAAAGCATGGAAGTAGATCCGGCCACCCTGGGACCCAGCTAGATGGACCCGATCTTGACATTCTTAACAACCGGGTTGCTACTGGATGAGAAAGAAGAAGCCCGCCGGGTCAAGTACCCGGCGGCCCGATACCATCTTGTTGACGACATTCTCTATAAGAGGGGATTCACTATCCCGTACCTCCGCTATGTCCACCTTGCGCAAGTCCAAGCGATACTATTTGAAATCCACGAAGGGGTGTGCAGGAATCACATCGGAGGTCGGGCACTCTCCAGGAAGGCCCTATTGCAAGGTTACTACTTGCCAACCATGGCCCAGGATTCCCAGGAATACGTCAGAAGGTGTGATAAGTGTCAGAGATACTCTCCCATGATCAACCGACCGGGAGAGCTCGAGACACCAATCCACAGGCCCTGGTCATTTGCCCAGTGGGGTATCGACATTGTCGGTCTCCTGCCGATGGGAACACGGCAGGTCAAGTTTGCCATGGTCGCTGTTGATTGCTTCACCAAGTAGGCAGAGGCTGAGCCCTTGGCAATAATAACCGAACGGAAAATGGAAAGCTTCGTGGCAAGGAATATTCTCAGTAGGTTCGGCATTCCCTGGGTCCTGGTCAGCGATAACAGCAAACAATTCGACACACCTATCTTCAGGCAGTTCTGCTTGAGCTACGGGATACTAAATAATTACTCCTCCCCCGAGCACCCATAAGCCAACGGTCAAGCCGAGGTGACAAACCGAAAAATCTTGCAGTCAATAAAAACAAGGCTTGAAGGCGCTAAAGGGCTGTGGGCTGAAGAACTACCAACCCTTCTGTGGGCCTACCACACTATACCCCGAGCGGCAACAGGCGAGACGCCATTCTCTTTAACTTATGGATTCAAGGCAGTGGTCCCCACAGAGCTCAGGTTGCCTACATATCGGGTGGCTAATTTCAGTGTGCCAGATAACGATGAAGCTATTAGGACAGAACTGGATCTTGTGGAGGAAAGAAGAGACCGAGCCTATCGAAAGGTGGCATACAACAACAAGGTGAAGCACTGCAGTTTTCAAGTCAGAGACCTCGTCCTTAAGGCAGCGAACCAGTCTACCCGGATCCCGAGTCATGGGAAATTGGGGGCAAACTGGGAAGGCCCGTATAAAGTAACCCGAGTCAACCGACCGGGAACTTACTGGCTACAGAGCATGGACGGGCAAAATCTCTCTCATCTTTGGAATGTGCAACACCTCCGCAAGTATTATCAGTAACACTTGGCCACGAGAATTTAGTATTGGTAGAGAAATTTGTTTTTGTTGCTCAAATTGAGCAGCAGCAATAAATTTTTGTTTTTAAATAAAACTGAATAGTTTATTTTATAAATTCTCCTATCAGTACTCCATGCAATACAAAAGTCCTCGAGCCTAACCCCGAGGCACAAAAAGACCTCGGGCCCCGAAACCAGGCAAAAAAAGACCTCAGGCCCCGATCCCAGGCACAATAGGAACCTGCAACCACCCATGTTCCAGGTCGGTTACCTACGGTCACTCCTCACCACGCCCCACCTTCGCAGGACGCTCGGGGCCAAGGGGATGCTAGACCTAAATAGGAAATTACATAAAGCTTCGCTTAGGTCCAGCCGACAACAGTGGCGAACCAATAGATGGCCGACGATGGCAAGCTTCAAAGGACCCTGCAACCACCCATATTCCAGGTCAGTTTCCTCCGGCCAGTCACTCCTGCACTCCCGCCTTAGCAAAATGCTTGGGGGACAGGAGGATATTAGGCCAAAACAGGAAATCACACCGGTCACTAGAAGAACTTGGAAGATATTCCTAAGTACTTTAAAATTGCCCAGTGATCAGAGATAATATCCCAGACTTTAAAATAGGATACTCCTATAATACACCGGGACATCCCGGACGGTAAAGTAGGGTATTCCTATAATACACCGAGACATCCCGGACGGTAAACAGGACAAGTTCCTATGGCACACTGGGCAATTACCTTTAAAATAGGTCAAGAAGACTAGGTGTTCTACTGGTTACGGTCCTAAACCATTTGCTAAGGCAGGGGTTAGGTCGGCTAAAAACTGAGTGGACTCTAGTAATTAACAACAGGCACAGTGCAGATAAATATCAACACTTAATGGAAATAAAGTTTGACTTCAAGCAGAAAATGGAAAGAAAATTTGACCTCAAGGGCCTTTTCATTAATGTTGAAAACTATACAAAGCCTGGGGGCAGTTGTAGTAGCCTGCCCAAAAAAAAAAGCTACAACAATATAAAAAAAAGGACTAGTTGTCCACAACCACCACTTCTCACTCCTCCGTAGCCTGCTCTTCCACTGATGGGTCCCCGGTCGGTGCAGCTTCAGCAATGATCTCGGAGTTAGCCTGGCCCTCCTTCCCGTAACTAGACTTTGCCCAAGAGTAGCTAGACAGGTCCCAGACAGGGTGGCCGACAGCAGCCCACTTCGCCAGGTCAGCGTAGCCCATGAGGAACTCTGCCTCGAATTCTTCCTCAGCATCCTTAGCTTTAGCCTCCCGAGTGGTAGTGAGCTCCGAAAGCGTGGTCGTCATGGCTACCAAGTCCTTCTCGGTAGTAATCCTCCCGGCCTCCGCGGCTACAGCTTTCAACTCCGTAACCTTCCGGGCAGCCCGCTCGGTTGATAGAGAGTCTCGGGTCTCCCCCAGCTCCAGAGCTGATGCCCGGAATTTTTCCTCCTCCACGGAGAGAGCAAATTCTGCGGACTCCCGGGCAGCCCTATCTACGGACAGGTCAGCCTCTACAGCGGCCAACCTCTCAGCAACGCCGGGAAGGGTGGTCTCAGCCCCAGCCACAATACAGCCAATCTGCAAGAACAAGACAACGTCAGTACATGCATGGAAGAAAAGCTAATGTTTATGTTGTAAAGTTACTTACCATATGGCTGATGTTGTATAGCCAGCCGATGATGGCCTCGGGGCTTAGCAGGGCGCATTTGTTGATTTGACTCTACAGTAGCCTAGGCTGGACGCTTCTGCGGATGTCGTCCACCGTCTCAACCGCTGGCCTTTAGGAAGGGCCCACACGAGCTGTGTCCTCCATGCTCGGGAAGGAGACCCCAGACGGTTTGGCTACCAGCGGAAGTGGTGAAGGAGCAGCGATGGTTACGCCAGGTGTTGAAGCCGCAGCAGCCTCCTTCTCTACCTGGATAGAGATTCCTCGGGAGATCCACTTGAGGGGCTGGCCCTCGGCGGGGTCTGGCTTCTTTCTCTTCTAGCCAGCCTGGGCAATCAAGGCCGCCTCTTTTTCTTTCAAGGCTACTGCACTCTTGGTAGCCATTTCTGCGAAACCAGAGAAGTGCACATGAGAATTCAGCAAAATACCAAATAAAAAGAAAACCGGATGGTCAACAGATGGGATTTACCAGGAATGATCGCCGGGAAGATGGGAGCTATGAAGTAGTTTTGGGGCTCGTAGGAGAACTTTGGGCTTCTCGACTGAGTCAACACTTGATTGATGTCAGTTGGATCCTCCACCAAGGAAAAGATCCTCGTTTGTAACTCGTTAGGAAGACTGGGCGAGTCAACTGATCCCACTGCAAAGCAAACATACAAGCGGGTTAGTCATTGCAAAGTAAAAAGACTAATCAGGAAAGAAAAGGGATCAGGCTTACTCCTCAGTTTCCCCGCCCAGGAGGTCCTCAATTGCATACCTGGAGCCTTTTCACACAGCCCCAGGGTGGACACTTGGAAGAATTTCTTCTTCCATCCTTTATTGTTGCTCGGGCAATTTACTATTATCTTCCGCCCCTTCTTAGCCCCGAGCGAGAAGAAGCCAGCCTCCCCGTGAACTTGGAAAGGCCGGTGGGTCTAGAAAAACTCTTGTAGGGTGAGCTCATACCCTAGAACTTGAGGCCACAAAGAGATGCACCACATCAGATACAGCCAACCATTTGGGGCGAGTTGCCCGGGGGATATCCCGAGGTAGATAAGTGCGTCCTGGGCAACAGGATGGAGCGATAGGCGAAGGCCTGCCATAAAGGCATCTTCGTACAAAGTGACGAAGCCCGACTCATGGAAATGGGCCCCGCCATCATGGACGGAAAGAGAGAAGGGGCCGGGAATATCATATCTATCCCTGATCCGACCCAAGTCAGGACCTCGCAGGGTGCTGATGATAGACTCGCAGGCGAAGACGACGTCGGGACTGTTTGGTACAGACCATTCATCGCCCGACCCCCGAGACGTTGAGGCCATAGGAGAATCCCGGTGCGTCTCCTTGTGAGATGCTCCGGCAGGGATCCTTCCCTCACTGTGCTGATCAGAGGGGGCCGAAGAAGGAGGGTCTAGGCTGGTGCTCAATGTCCCAGATCGTGACTGCTCGTCTTCCGATCGGGATGACGAGTTAAAGTATGAATGGCATATGACTAAGTCTATAGTGGAACTAGGAGGCAGAAAACCTAAAAATGGATCAAGGACTCCAAGCCTGATATACAAATGAGGCAGATCTAACAACCTAAAGGGCAGGTCGTACAAGATTCTAGAGGAAAGGCAACACTCTCTCAACACTCTCCCGGGAACACCCGTTTCATGCAACTGCTCTGTCGTACCTCCGGATTGCAAGAAATAACATAACCTAAAAAAGAAAAAGTCCCACGCTCGTTCTGACCCAAGTGGGTTTGTTCCCTCCAGCTTTGTTCAGAAAAGAAGAAGAGAACGAAGAACTGAAGACAGAAAGGAAGGACTTACAAGATTTAGCGCAGAAAAGGGGTCAGGAATCTTGCTCAGGATCTTGTTTGCTCTCAAGCCGCTCGGTAATCTCTCTCACTTGGCAGCAAGAATTGAAGAAATGAGCAAGTGTTCCGTATATAGGAATAACGGGCGGTCCAGATCAATCAGATCCAACGGCTCAGGAGTTTTCCCACTAAGCGCCGCCAGACAACTGTCGCCTCGGGCACGTGGAAGGTCGCCTCAAAATGCACGTGCATTAAATGCGTGACGTGACGGTCCGGTTACCACAGAGCTGTTCGGTTACGTCCGAATCGACTCCGCTGGATCCTGACCAGGCCAATTACTCCTTGACACGTGGCAACACCACCGCTCGGGCTTCTCCCTGCACCGGTCGGTTACTCCACCGGGGTGAGCTAGAAGGTGGGCCCCCATCTCAACCAGCATTCCCGGAGGATATCCCGATGGTTTTCAAGGCAATACTAATTTTTGATCCTCACTCGATGAAGTATCCAGTCAATTCCGAAAATGGGGGGCAGCTGATATGTCCAAAATGATCCAGCCATGAAGTGGGGCTGCCAAGTCACCAAGAGGTGCCGGTTATTTCGGTAATAGCGCCCATAGGCAAGCAATCCCAAGGTGTTTGTCTAGACCGTGCGGTTCGTACCAACAGGCCGGGCATGAAAGACAGCGGCGTCCCACGGACCCGGCCTATCCAGCAGTTTCCTAAACCAGCTACAAGATGGAATATGGCAGTTTCCTAAACCACTTAGGAAACTTTCCCCAAATCATGCAAATCTATTGTAATCAGATTAGGCTTCCTAATCCAATTAACTTACCATGTAAGGGTTGACTCTTGCATCTATAAAAGAGCCCACCCCCTGTTTACAGGGATTCGAAAAAAATTCTCTAGCTAACAAGCATACAACAGAGAACTCACCATTATATGCATATACCCGGCCAGTATTACTGGTAGTGCCGTCCCTCTTTGTTGGCTCACCAGGCCCGTTGGTGATCTGCTAGTGAACGCGCCCAGACGTAGGTCACCTAGTTAACGGGACCGAACCACATACAACTTGTTATCTTTTTCTCTCTCTAAACCCTTCTTATTAATTTTAGGCATCATCATCTACTACCCCGTGGGTATTATGGTTTGATGGATCTAGTTTTGAAGAATCAGCAGGTGCAGGAATCATGCTTACATCCCCATTTGGAAAAAAGACGCAATTTTCAATTAAACTTGATTTAAATGTTCTATCATCAAGGCTGAGGATAAAGCTTTGATCATAGGCCTTCAAATTTTATTCGAAATGAAGGTCATGATTTTGAAGTTGGTTGGGGATTCTCAATTAGTGATTAACCAATTCGGGGAAAAATATAAACTGCATAATGCCATTTTGGAAAATTATTATGCAGTTGTGGTAAGATTTATAGATAGTTTCTCTAAGTCAGCAGTGCAATACGTGCCAAGGGAAGAAAATGGGAAGGCTAATGAATTGGCCTAGATTGCCTCCAGATATAAGATCCCGATGAATTTTCGTTGGAGGATCAGTTAAAAAAATATAAGTTTGTGTTATGCCCCTTCAGACTGATGAGGATGATTGGAGGGAGCCAATCATTAAATTTTTGGAAAATCCTAATATGTACACCGATATCAAGATCAGAATGAAGGCAATGCATTATTTCTTGGCTTATGGTGAGTTGTTTAAAAAATCGATAAACGAATCAGTGTTACAATGTTCCAGTAATTTAGAAGCATTAAAACTGATGAAGCAAGTATATAGCGGGTTATGTGGTGCTCATCAGGCTGGGACAAAAATGAGATGGTTGACAAGAAGATATAATTATTATTTGCCCACCATCTTAAAAGATTGCATTAACTTTGCTAAAGGTTGCCAGGCATGTCAGAGGCATGGGCCAATTCAACATGTGCCCGCCATTAGTCTCCAGTCCATTATCAAACCATAGCCATTTCGAGGATAGGCAATGGACGTGATTGGTAAGATTACTTCACCTTCATCAAAAAACCATGCATATATATTGGTGGCTACTAATTATTTTACTAAGTGGGTAGAGGCTATTCCACTTAAACCAGTTAGCCAGAACGAGGCAATTAAATGCATTAAAGAAAATATCATTCATAGATTTGGATTACCACAAACCACTACTGCTGATCAAGGTACCTCCTTTACTGGGGATGATATATTGGAATTCGCCTTTGAGTATAGTTTTACTATTCTTAATTCGACTCCATATTATGTTCAAACCAATGAACAAGCAGAATCAACCAACAAAATTCTTCAAACTAAACATTCAAAAAATGGTTGATTATAACCCTAGAGTTTGATATGAGTTACTTGCAGAAGTCCTAAGGGCTTATAGGACTTCAAAGAGGTCAAGCACAGGCACTACACCATTTGCACTTAGTTATGGTCATGATGCCGTGTTACCTATGGAATTAACAGTTAAGTCCTTAAGAGTTGCTAGGCAGAATGACATAGGTATGGATGAATACAATCAAGCCATATTAACAGAACCCCGAAGACCTTGATGAGGCAAGGCTTTTGGCTCTGGACCATCTTAGGTTGCAAAAGAGTAGAGCTGAAAAAGCTTACAATAAAAGAGTGAGAACCAAATCCTTTTCCATTGGTGAACTAGCCATGAAGGATATTTTACCATTAAGACTCAAAGACCATAGATTAGGCAAATGGTCTCCTAATTAGGAAGGACCCTTTAAAATTCATGAAGTATTAAAAGGGGGAGCTTATCACTTGAGAAATTTATATGGGCAAATACACAATAGGCTTATAAATGGTAAATACTTAAAGAATATAAGCCATGTATGTGGGAAGCATATTTACGACAATTAGAGCAAGAAACTGATAATTGTAGACACCAACTTTTGATGGACAATGTATTATAGGATTCAATGATGAAAAGTACCCCGTGGAAGGTATTGGATTTCACACAATCGAAAGATAGAACTTTGAAAAGTGACTTCTGTGGACAATGAGATGCGTGATGAGGGGTGGGTCCTGGCATTTTCCCTCAAAAGTGTCCCAGGATGGGTCCAAAGGAGCACACTTCAGGGAAGACTAGGACTTCCTCATGCGATCCTAGAGACAAAAAGTCGCCACCTAATTTTTATCCAGAATTAGGAAACCCAAGTTTGACTCGCCCAAAATTGAATTAGGTTACTCGCCCTACATTACCAAAAACTAGGTTCGGAGGTCTTGGTACGAGAGGGGGAGGAGCCCGAGCAGGACTAAAGCACCCCCTCCTCGCCTTACTGAATGGTAGGCCTTGATTCAAATATCCTTGTTCTTAATTCATAATTGGTATTGCTTCCTCAAACATACTAGATAATATATACATGTCAAAAAGAGCATCGAGTGAAAATCATTTCAAGAGATTAAATCTAATAGAAGTCGGATGCATATGCAGTATAAGGGAGAGGTATACTTACAGTGGCTAGTCCTGCCCGGGACCGATGCAAGTAAAGGAAACATGTCATGCTATGCAAGAGGGAACGAGAAGAATTACATTGAGTTGACTCATCCAGAGTCGCAAAAAGCAAAAGAAAGGAAAAGTGTGATGCAATCATGCAACAATCCTAGATAAGATGTCTCTAACATATAAGCATATAAACGAGGACTATCCTAAAGGAAATGTGCCGTTGCAAATAAAATTGTAATCCTAGAAAAATTCTAAGAGAAATGATAGAGATAGTACAGGATACATGGGCACTAAGCCACATGTAGATGAGGCAAACCCACAAATCGAAGTCTGGATTCACGACATTCAATTCTCGGCGCCAAGACACCAAGAAATACCCAAGCATTGCAAAAATAAAAGCAAAGAAATGATATGCATGATAAACAAGGAAAAGATGTCATCAATCAAATTTCAAGATTCAGCAACCTCTAATGAATCCTATCAACAGTGGTCTTAAACATGAGCTGGGTTAAAACCCTTTTACAGAAAGTTAGATACATGTCGTAGGAAACTTTTCCAAAAAGTAGAATTTACTATTTTTGAAGTTTGAGAAATAAGAGTTTTGGAAACAGTGGACCAGGACAGTCCACTGTTCTTGTAAAAATCATAATTAATTCTAAAGAAATCATGTGAAGCTTTATTTGGTGTCAAAAGAAATCTATTTCATTGTAGTTTATGAAAAAAATAATCCCATGGATACATCATGACCTTAATATTTCTGAAAAGTTTGGTATCATTTGACAAATGAATGCACAACATAATAGAAGTTCATGAATCATGTTAATCAAGTTAATCTAAGCTTTTGATCTCTCATCAATTTATCCTAGATAATTTCTAAATCAAGTTTCATTCATCAATTATTGTTGAGTGATCAAGGTATGACCATTTTGTATACATAACATGATTGTAGTTAAACTTAGAAAATTCCAGAATAGTTGTATCAACTTCAAACGCTTAGAAAACGATCTTAACTCGATCTTATGCTCACGATTTTAGATCGGCATATAGATACATGACTTAGGAATCATCCCCAAAAAGCAGAACATCGATAACTAATACACCCAAAATCAACTCATGCCCGAGCGGTTCTATTCTGCAACTACTGACAAGCACCAACCCGAGCGGTTTGGTCCACCTGATGCCTCCCGAGCGGTTCATCCACGACCCTACCAACAAGTCGGGAAGATGGCACAGGCACATCCCACCACGGGAACAGCTTATCCGGGCCCACAGGCACGATCCCGAGCATTCCGGGCAATTTCCTACTCAAGCTAAAAGACTAATGGAAAGTACAAACTATTTCCTAATCCTATTAGGAAACCCCAGCAATTAATGCCAATTAATATCAGTTGGATTATGTTTCCTTTTCCTTGTACGAGTAGGTCTCTGACATCTATAAAATAGACCTCTCACCCCCCATTAAAGGGGCCGACTTTTCAGTCTACACAGCACCTCTATAGCATTCATCAACATGCTCAGCCGGCCTACGGTAGCTCCAGACTTGTTTGTTCACCACAGGCCCCCGGCTTTTTTTACAGTATAGTTAACTTGCTCAGACACACGCGTGGACCTAGGTAGCTTCATTAACAGGGCCGAACCACATATAAAAACCAGTCTCTCAATCTCTCTCCCCTTAATCTGCTCTACTTTACTCTTACCAATTTTTAGCATCATCAGCTTGGCGCCTTCTGTGGGAAGCGACAAGTCTTCTCATCAACAAATCTCTTAACTGATCGTCATGCCACCGAAGAAGGGTAAGAAGGCTGATCAGCAGTCCAACCGAGATGTTCCTCCAGCCCCGGCACTGACTACGGCATTCATTACATCTGAACAGATCACCGCGACCCTCACACAACTCTTTGAGGGCCAGCGTCAAATCCAATAACAGATCGAAGCCCTGCTGGCCCAGCAAAGCAGTCCTCTAGTGGCTAGGAAATGACCCGGGAACATTGCGCATGGTCGAGAACCAATCTTGACCAGACAACGTGCCCGAGCCAACCCATCCCAAGTTGAGGATGCTAGAGACATCAACAGTAGGCGTACTGCACGAGAGGAAAGGCAGGAGCATATGGCCCGAGAATCAGTCCAGGGTCACTTGGTCAAGAGCCGAGTTGTCCCTAGGCACATGATAAACTGGAGTCATAGCCAAGCCCGATCCCAGAGCACATCACACCACCATGAAGAAGAAGCCTCTTCCACCGACCCAACCAACACCTCGGATACTAGTCGGGAAGGAGTGGAAGCCCAAATCAAGGACTTGTAGAAGCAGATTGACTGAGTGGCCAAAAAGATTGGTCAAAACCATGCTCAGAATCAACCTAATACCGAGACAAAGTCACCGTTCTCCAGCCAGATCAAGAGATTCTCCATCCCGCGCAAGTTTAAGCAGCCTCGCCTAGATCCCTATAACGGCTCGGGGAGCCCGGTTGATCACGTCCGGACCTACAAGGCTCAGATGGCCCTAGCCACTAACTCTGATGAACTACATTGCCTAGCCTTCCCCAGCAATTTGAAAGGCCCGGTCGCCCAATGGTTCTACTCCTTGAAACCCCGATCGGTCCACAATTTCAAGCAACTCAGCAAGCAGTTCATCAACCAATTCGCTAGTATGCATGAACGGCCAAAGCCTGACATACATCTACTAACAGCCATACAAAGGAATAATGAAACCCTTAAGGAATTTACCGACTAGTTTAATCCAGAGAAGCTTATGATCTTGATGAAACCGCCACTATTATAGTCTTCTGCTAAGGAGTTGAACATACCAAGTGCGCCACGTCATTTCACAGAAACCTACCGGTAACCTTAGCTGAACTCGCAGAGAGGGTTGGAAAATACATTGACACTGAAGAATTTCTAAAGATCAAAGACCCCGGGCACGTAAGCAACGAGTCTTCCAAAAGTCAATGAAAGCGAGATCAACCCAGGAGTTCTAACAGTTCTTCTAGTTCACAGTGATCTGAGTCCGGGAGTCCCAACCTGACCTCCAGGTCACAGTAGGCAGGTCTGGCAATCCTGACCCGACCTCTAGTTCACAGCATTCTGAGTCTGATAGCCCCAACCGAACCTCCAGCTTACAACAGGCTTGGTCCGGCAATCCCGACCCGACCTCCAGTTCAAATCGTCAGGATCAAGCAGTTCCAATTTTGCCTCCTGCACAAAGAAATCAGGAGCCTGACGATCCTAATCTGACCCCCTATCTCCATCGGTCAAGATGAGCCCAACTACAGTGGTACTTCCCTGATCACCACATGAGGCTCCACCGATTGTCAGAGAGCCCTTGCAAAGACCTCGGGCCTAACCCCGAGGCATACAAAGACCTCGGGCCTAACCCCGAGGCATCCAAAGACCTCAGGCCTAACCCTGAGGCACAAGCTTTGCTTAGGTCCAACTGACGATGGGGGAAAACCCCCTAGGAGGCTGATGATGGCAAGCTTCAAAAGACCCTGCAACCACCATGTTCTAGGTCGGTTACCTACAGTCCTAGCCTCCAAAAGACCCTTATCTTAGCGAAGCTTGGGGGCAGAAAGGCAGTGAACTAAACAAGCAATCACACCGAGTATCTACAGGCCTCACGGATAACCAAGACAAAATCTTGGACAACCCGAGCACCTACACTACTCAAAGGCATTAACTCTACTTAGGTCCAAACCGACGATAGATGTGACTAAAATCTATTAAGTTGGCCCACGATAGAGGAGAAAAAAGGACCCTACAGCGACACGCTCTAGGTCGGCTCCACCAACATGGTCAGGCTCTTCTCCCAACAGTCTTGACGAAGGCTGGCTGGGCAGAAGACAACCGTCTTGGGGAGTTAACATAAAAAGACCCTAAAGCAATAAGCTTTAGGTCGGCTTTTCCAACATGGTCAAATTCTTTTACCCACAATCTTGACGAAGGTTCACGGGCAGAAGATAACCATCATGGAAGCTAACTGAAGCAAAAAGACTCTGAATTAGGCCGGGTCTCAACTCTCGGTCAGTTCCCGAGCACTTAAAGACTCCGAGCTAGGCTAAGTCTTAACTCTTAGCCAGTTCCCGAGCATAAACAAGACTCAGAAGCTCCAAGGCAGCTTCCCCGAGCACTCAGACAGTGGCAAGTGGCATCAAGCAGATTTCCAAACTTGTCCCGATATAGCATCTAGCCAACCTTGGAAATGGGGGACAACTGATACACCCAAAATCAGCCCATGCCCGAGCAGTTCTATTCTACAACTATTGACAAGCATCATCCCGAGGTATTTGGTCCACCCGATGCCTCCCGAGCAGTTCATCCATGACCCAGCCAACAGGTCGGGAAGACCGCACAGGCACATCCAACCACGAGAACAGCTCATCCGGGCCCACAGGCATGATCCCGAGCATTCCGGGCAGTTTCCTACTCAAGCTAGAAGACTAATGGAAAGTGCAAATTATTTCCTAATCCTATTAGGAAACCCCTGCAATTAATGCCAATTAATATCAATTGGATTATGTTTCCTTTTCCTTGTACGAGTAGGTCTCTTACATCTATAAAAGAGACCTCCCACCCCCCATTCAAGGGGCCAACTTTTTAGTCTACACAGCACCTGTATAGCATCATCAACATGCCCGGTCGGCCTACGGTAGCTCCAGACTTGTTGGTGAAGGAAAAAGTGGTTTAAACGCGCAGCGGAAATAGGTTAAGTTATAAAACTTTTGGTATTCCAGGATCTACTACTCGTCAATTCCATAGATGCGTACAAGGGGGTGCAAGAATTATACCTTAGTGTCTTGAACCCAATTCTGAAACTTTAACTTCCAGCAGCCTCCACTAGATGATCTTCACCCTTATGACTCCTGCGGATACCTGCCGGAAAGACTAGGGTTCGTGGGAACCCTAATAGAGAGGATAGGAAGGTTTTGGGAAGACTATGATAGTTTCTGCAGCTTCTGCGTATAAAAACGACGATCACTTCCTTCCAGAACGCAGCTGCCCTATTTATAGATTTCCAGAACCGACCTAGACTTCGATCGATCGAAGTGACTTCGATCCATCGAACCTGCTAACTTCAATCGATCGAACGTACTTCAATCGATCGAACTTGTCTTAACAGCTTCTTCAAGTGTCTTTCCAAGCATCCTAGCGGAGCTAAGAGTGGGACCTCCTAGGCTCTTTATTGTTGGCTCAGACCAGTTTGTTAATTGCCATGACCAAACTCTTTGATCAGCAAACTAACTAACTGGTCAGTTAACGTTTATTCCACTATAAAACGATAACTGAACTCCAACGCAAAAGAACATATCCGAAGCGATAACTAGACTTGTATGGTGTACTAATGTCCCTCTACCGTCAGTATTCGTAATCATATTTAGGTAGTCGGATAACTGTTACTGTCAACCTGAATCATGATTACTTCTTGTATTCCTTGAGTCTCATTCACTACTCATGATTACCAAACATGTTGATAAATCTTATCAACAAGACTGCAGTACTCAGTAATCAACTTGGTGACATTCTCAAGGGAATGCTTACTCTGAATCAGAGGGTAGATTCTATCTTGACAATATATGTTCACAACCCTATGGACATGACATACCCAAGATACCCAGGTGTTGATCTTCTATAGACCTCACTGATTGGTAAGTCAAAGCAGCCATATCCATAGTCTGTGTTCATAATCATCTCAAGATTGAGAACACATACCTTATACAAGTTATGAGTTCCTATTGACTGTTGACAGCCTTAAGCGTCAATAGGAAAGCTCAGGTCCGTCAATGCACTATAAGCACTAGCATATCAACTAAGAGCTACACTCTAGTGATTGAGATTAATCACTCCATCCAATGGTAGTTAATTATGCTACAGTGTAGACCTGATGAGGTATCCAGTCTCATCATCCACTGTGACATATTCTAAGTATCAAAGAATAGTAATTCGTATCTCACTTGTGTGTATCTCATACACACACGAATTGCTTACTATGATACTTAAGGATAAAACAATCATCTCATGAAAGAAACATACACAATGAAATGTAAAGCTGATATCAATACATTATAATGCTAATGTCTCATACATAAAGTAATGGTTTGAGGGCACAAACCCAACAGTTGGTTCACCACAGTCCCTCGGCTTTTTTACAGTATAGTGAATGTGCTCAGACACACGCGTGGACGTAGGTACCTTCATTAACAGGGCCGAACCACATACAAAAAACCAGTCACTCACTCTCTCTCCCCTTAATTTGCTCTACTTTACTGTTACCAATTTTTAACATCATCAACAACTATCATAGATTTTCTAAAATTCAAATACAAAGAGAATATGTTCAAATCTGCCAACCAATTTCTCAACAATTTCTAAAAATAGCTTATGGATCCTAGTGACTCTCAAAACTGTCAAATGAAAGCTAATTCATCAAAGTTTACCCAGAAAATTTGAAATCCATCAAACTATGGGTTTTGGTGGACCATATCTTATGGACAATACCGATCTGTTTTGCTGAATTTTGACTAGTTCATTTTAAAGTGTGAGAAAAACATCTTAGGTGATGGTTGAAGCATATTAGAGAGATCAATCTCATAGATCAACTTAATTATCATGATTTCTAATCAATTTTTCCCTCAAGTTCTATAAATAACTTTAGATCATGGATCAAAGGGACTTCCAAATATCCTATTGGAGATGAATTTCAATAATAATTCTAGGTTAAAGGAATAATCAAGAGAAAAGTATGAACATAGGAATCATCCTTCTCATAGATCGTACTTCCAAACCATCATAGAATTCAAAATAGATACATATATATAATCATGTATGCATGGA
Source organism: Hydrangea macrophylla (assembly GCA_033977485.1). Lineage (NCBI taxonomy): Eukaryota > Viridiplantae > Streptophyta > Magnoliopsida > Cornales > Hydrangeaceae > Hydrangea > Hydrangea macrophylla. The sequence continues at coordinate 14,023,816 of CM066985.1, read as the reverse complement.
TCTAAGCTGAATAGAAGAATGAAATCAAAATTGAAGATTAAAGGTGAAAATCAATCTCTAATTAAGAATTATCAACAAAATCAAAGAGACTTAGATCTAGCTATGTGAATGTGTGAAGAACAAGAGAAAAGGAAGATGAGTGTTCTAACAAATAAAACTAAACTAAACTAGATCCAAATCTTATAGATCTATATATAAATGTAAGAATTAGAGATGAATTGTGATGTCTACCTCTTGAAGGATTCTCAATTATGCAATCAAAGTTGATTTGAAGAGTCTTCTTCTTCAAGTGTTCTTCAAGTTCTTCAAGCACTCATCCATGGAAGTTGAAGGAAGCAATTGATGTCCAAATCTCTAATCTAATTATCTTGGGGCTAGTTTTTATGGAAATTTTCAATTCATAGTTCACTTTATCTCTCTAGAAATCTCTCTTAAATTGAAAGCACATTCTTCTTTCTTACAAGTACATTTAATTGTGTACTTAAAGCTTCTTCAAGATGATTCAACATGATCTTATATGAGATGCATGGGATCAAAAAGCTCGATGGAGGGGGCAACTTGTAGGTGGCGACTTAGGTGGGACTCACCACCCCCTTTGTGGGACCCGCCACTTATTATTCATGATCCCTTGGTTGCCCTCATGCCCTGTTTCAAATATTACGTTCACTGCTTTTCTAGATTTTCTTAAAAATGCTTTTTGGTGCTCGAAATCGTCCATTCACATGCCGTTGGAAAGCTGTTGAGTTTAATTTTAGTATAAAAATATTACAGGAGGTTTTGAAATGAAAATTGAAGTTCAATTGAAGTTCGAAAGTCCTCCGAAACTTTCATCGTCTTTTTGAAATCAAACGTCTTCTTTTTAAAAATTATTTTTCAGTGCGTGTTGATTTTGAACTTTTCTTTGAAATTGAATCCCTGGATTCTTAGAATACTGCGTTTAGAACACTTCATGTTCATATAACCCTGAGTGAATATGAATTTTGAGAGACGATTTTGACAAAATCATGATTTATGCATGGAAAAGGGCTTTTCTGAACTTGAAGTCACTTTCCAAAGTTTGATCTTTCGATTGTGTGGAATCCATTACCTTTCACATGGTACTTTTCATCATTGAATCCTCCAAGATGTTGTCCACCCTAAATCTTATCAGTGTTGTCAAAATTGGGTGTCTACAGTTTGCCCTAGTTTGGCAAAGCTTGTTGTGAACAACGTGAACTGCAAGTGAGTGCAAAAGCTAGAAGGCACCCAATAACCATGCTAATAGATTTTAGGATAAAAAAAATCTATGAAAATCAAGAAATTCATAATCTGAGAAAAGCAAGCAAGAATGTAATGCAATGCTGGGTAGAGGCTGCTAAATTGAAGCTGCTACTGGTCGTGCTCTACTGGAGCTGCCTACGTATCCTTTCCAGGAATCAGATCAGGGCACAATTCAAGCGTGCGAGAAGATAAAGAACACACAAACAACAACACAGATGAAATGCTCCTATCCTAGGATGCTGATGAAAATATGAATGTGCATGTACTGGAGGAATCATCCTCAAGGGTTCTAGATGCATAATCTAATGAAAAGAATGTGATGACTCTCTCTCACAGACGAAATTTTTTTTATGATGCTTTCATGATCTTTATATAAAGTAGATGGTGTCTATATTCTTTGGATAATCTATAGAGGTTGGGTGATTATCTTCTACGATAAGCTAAAGTTGAGGCTGAAGGATTGTTTTTCACGATAAGTAGAGGCTGAGACTCAAGGATTTTCTTTGATGATTTCTGGCATAATTCTCAAATGCAGAGGTCATCTTCTTTTGACAAATTCAAATGTTGAGGGCTTCTCCCAATGACGACTTTTAAAAGTAGAGGGTGTATCATTATGATGACATTCAAAAGTAAAGGGCGTCTCCAAACGACGACTTTTAAATATAGAAAGTGTACAGATATGATGGTTTTCAAATGTTGAGGGCATCTCTATACAAAGACTTTTAAGGGTAGAGGGAATGATGACTTTCTAATGTAAAGGGCATCTCCATAGGATGGCTTTCAAAGGTAGAGGGCATCTCTATACGACGGCTTTCAAAGGTAGAGGGCATCTCCACACGACGGCTTTCAAAGTTAGAGGGCATCTCCATACGATGACTTTCAAAGGTAGAGGGCATCTCCTTACGATGACTTTTTGAAGTAGAGGGCATCTCCTTACGATGACTTTTTAAAGTAGAGGGCATCTCCTTACAATCACTTTGTGAAGTAAAGGGCGTTTCCTTACGACGACTTTGTGAAGTAAAGGGCGTCTCCATACGACGACTTTCTGAAGTAGACCCTTCCTCTGGAGGTAATTCTGATGATATCTGAAAGTTCTCTACTTGAGAGATTCTAGATTCTGAGATGCGAGTAAAAGGCTTCTATTCTGGAGGCTCTGTTGATTCAATCTAAGACTCATATCGATGCTTTGACCAGCTCAAACATTCTTGCAAATGCATTGAGGTTATTCTGACACTAAACTTCTTGATCATGATTTGAAGATTTTGTATTCTGATTCATCTTCTTCAAATCCTTTCTAGATGTAATTCTTGAAAGACTGCAAACCCAAGTGTCCACGTTCCAGGACGGCACATAATCAACCCAAAACAACGGGAGTTCGCTACAAATCATTATTTCTCGGCTATTTTCAAGCTGCAGTGTCCTCGATTCTTCATGTTTGGGGATTTTTCTTCAACTCTGAATGGTTTTAAACCAAGATTCAAATTCCCAACGGTCCTTTAGACTAATTCCAACAAGTTTTAAGCAATCTTAAGGCTTATACATCAAGATCGAACCAATCTGGGGTCAAAACAAAGCTAATTCAAATTCACATTTGATAGGTACTCAAAAGAATAGATGATTTTGGCATGACTTTTACGTGCTTCATAAATCTTCAATCAACTTTAGCAGATATTCATGCAAGGTATACTAATCTTGTTTTAACAACGGCTCAACTCATCATCCAAGGCCGGTCTTCTGATTAACATTTTTTATCAACCACTCGATGCTTCATCTTGACTACGATTAATTGATGCAATAATAGTGTTTGGAACTTCTGCTTGTATCCACCTTTGGATGATCTTAGAGTTTTACAATTTTTAGATCACTTTGGATCCACACGCTTGAGATCATAACAGACTAGACGATAATAGACAGACGTATACACAAAAACATAACACTCTTGACACTGAAATAGACGTGTGGAGGAGATAACTCAATTTTTCATGATTTAATGCGCATTTGTCATGTTTTTCGTATCTCTTTGCTTTTCAAGTACACGTCTCATCTTAGTGTGTTAATACTCAGCTGATAAAGTAATGCATTGAAAATACTCCATATGGATCTCAATCAATCCTTTGCTTTCTCTGAAATGTGCTTTGAATTAGTGCCTTAGCTTATAGAATAAGAGATGATTCATTTCAAATGTTTTCAAAGATATACTCGACGGATCAAGATTTTCTTATAATGTGGAAGGGGACACAGGAAAACGAAGTTTGCCTCTAGTTAACAGGGATAAATGAAAGCTTGGGCATACACAGTTTGCCCCTAGTGTGGCAATGATATCTTGAGGTTCTGGGCAATCTTGAAAGTTTGCCCCTCGTTTGTAAGGTTCAGGGACCGAGAGCCAGGAAAGCTCGCCTACGTAACCCCAAGTGGGAATCAGGTCCAAAGTAGTTCGGCCAAGTCTTGAAAGAAGGTATTTGAGATGTGGCTGATTGTTTCAGGAGCAGTGACTGAACCGAGTAGGTTGCCTATGTATCCCCAAGTGGGAATTAGGTCAAGCGTAGTTCCTCGAAGGCTGGAGGTTTTAAAAGATTAAGGATTCAAGAATTGGGGGGTTTTTCAAGCCATGTCATCAGATAGATTTTCTGAAGCAAGTCACTTGTGGTAGCCTAGAAAGAAATTGAACAACCTCTCTTTTTTTCTTTCTTTTCTTTTCTTTTTTCTTTTTTGTTTTTGATGGTTGATTCTTTTCACCTTTTGCTAGCCAGTCAATTTTACGTCTCTCATCATACATCATGTATAGAGCAGGATGAGCCATTTAATTTTTGAGCTTACTCAAGAGATTGTAATTCAAAGCTTTGGGACAATTCATGTTCCCGATTTCTCAATCTTCTACACTCTCTTCTTTTTTCTTCTTCTCTTCTTTCTTTTTTTTTTCTTTTCTTTCTAAAGGTTTGATTGGCCAGGATCAGGTTCTTGAAAACAACACGCAAAATTTTATTTTTTTCATGCTCTAACTTTTGCCTAGGCGCCTTTTTGGGTTTTCATCCTAGCGAGCTTCTTTTTTTTCTTTTTTTTATTCTTTTTCTTTTGTGCTCTAACTTTTGCCTAGGCGCCCTTTTAGGTTTTCATCCTAGCGAGTTTCTTTTTTTTTGTTTTTTTTTTCTCTTTTTGAGAGAAGTAGTTCATTTGAAATGTTTGGCTACCATCAAGGACAAAGTGTACATGGCTTGCAGGTTAGACAGGTTTGAATGGCTCATTTTTCTAGGCTCAAGATTTCAAAATGGGAAGATCTGGGATTTAAGCTAGTCCCGAGTTACTATTAAGCATATCTTTTTAAGATTTAAGCAAAACCATCTCAAGATTCTTAAAAGTAAGGCTAATCAATTCTTAGCTTTCTTCGGCGTTAGCGCGAAATCAACTTTGATCCTTTCAGGATTCTTTTCAATGCACAAAATTATCAACAGTGTATTTTTCATAATAATCAGAGAAACGACATTTTTAGCTTGGAGATTCATTCATTCATGACTAGGCGCAATTAATCATGTAAATCATGATTTAATTTCATTAATTCGAAAGAGAAGGATTATAGTACTCTACACAGACTCAAACACAACTTGTTGATAGACAGACTCGACAACAAGAATCAAAACTGACTCAACTTGACTAGACTCGACTTGATCTCCGGTGGAGCGTCATTGTAACTCGCTTATTTCTCTTAAACATCCGTTCGGTTTCAACAAGTAGCTATTCCAAACATCATCACAACACTGCCCCTTGTAGGCTTTCCTAAATTCTTCATTCTTCAACAAAGGCTTGAATTCTTTGGCTAACTCCTCGGGCCTTTTGTGGTGGAGTAATGATGATACCCTTTTCGATCAAGTCCTGAATTTCATGTCTGAGTCTCCAGCATCTATCCATGCTATGCCCACGGCTCTGATGGAAATCGCAGTAGTACTCAGTCTTGAAGCCTCGTGGAAGTTGATCAGGTTTTGGTTTAGGTTCAAGCTTCTTCAAGTACTGTCACGCCCCGCAGTAGCAAAAATAGAGAAAATAAATTCCTTTTTGGACCCGTAGGCCATGACAGTTGAAAGTCACCATATTGTCCATAACCAAAGTCAAACCATCAGAGTAATGATTCAAACCATGCATTGGAAAGTTCTAAGGTTGATATATATAATCAGAATTCAATACTAACTATTACAAAACCAAAGTGTTTGCAGAAAATATAAATAAAGCATTATGGAAACATATGCCGATTACAAACTTAATTATAACAATGATCTCTAAAAACATAAGCATAAACTATCAACAGCAAGCCCCAAGTATTCAGCTTGCGTAGTAGTCATCTCTAGCATAGCTAGCCTCCATCATCGCAGGCTCCCTCCTTGTAGCCCCTATCCATGTATGCATCTCCTGAATACTCAATACCCTAACCAGCTGGACGTCGAATATCCAGTGGCATAAACGCCATCTGCTACGAAAGCTGAGTGAATGCAAATACTAACAGAGTATCTATAGATGGTAGCATATAGAAACATCATCATTAAAAGGATCATCTCATCGTTCGCATGCATGTATGCACTAACTCAATATCTAACAACGGACATCATTCCAATCTCCCAATACACAACATAGACTCTTGGGTCTACATTAATCAGACACGTAGTCCCATACCTACGGTCTGTCAAACCAGACACACAGTCCCATAAAATCTAGCCAAACGCCCCGATATACTTTGGCCAACACTCCCCTGATACATCTTGGCCAGCACGCCCAATACTTTACGGCCAACACGCCTAGCCAATACACTCAATACATTACGGCCAATACGCCCAATACATTACGGCCAATATGCCCAGCCAATACGCTCGATACATTACGGCCAATACACCCAGCCATTACGCTAATTACATTACGGCCAATACACCCAGCCAATACGCTTATTACATAACGGCCAATACGCCCATTACATTACGGCCAATACGCCCTAACATATACTACTGTCCACATCGTCCTATATCATATGATCTTTGTGACCGCATTTACACGTACCAATCATAAATAGTATCGACCATTGTGGTCGACAGACCCACTACTATGCACGTCGACTTTTCAATCTCATTATTATCTGAACAATAACCAAAGGGTTCCACTTTTCAATGCATTAAGTCCATTATTCCACATATGTATTATTCCCATACAGTTCTCAAACATCAACATATGATAATAAACAGGTTAACAGTTCATTAGATATAAAACAACTAAACAATTAACATTCTATTAAGTTCGATCGATTGAACTAAGTTCGATCGATTGAGAGCAGTAATATTCCAGAATTGAACTGTACCTTTCTTTTACGTTCGGGGTCCGTTATTTCTTTCATGCCAAAACATATATAAACATACATATCTATGCTATTAAGTGAGTATAGGCACTCACCGGTAAAGACGGTGACACCGGCGAGCTCGGGATAGTCGTGGGTGGTCTCGGGGTGTCTCTCTCTCCTCTTTTTCTTATCCTTTCTCTCCTTCTACTCCTCGTAGATTCGGGGTTGCGGTGTGGTTTCGGATTTCTTCCTTTCCTTTCTTTTATTTTTTTTCTCCTTCACTCTCTCGGTTAACTCTCTATTACTATTTTTCCCTTCCTTTTCAACAACTAATGGGAGGGGTTTTTATAGGGAAAGGGGGAAGGCCACCAATATGTATATATATTATACACAACACCTCACAAGACACCTCATAGGACACCTCACAAGCACTCAAGCACACAAGACACCTTATAGGACACCTCACAAGCACTCAAGCATCAAGACACCTCATACGACACCTCAAAGGACACCTCATAGGACACCTCACAGGACACCTCACAAGCACTCAAACACACAAGACACCTCGTAGGACACCTAACAAGGGTTGTTTGGGGGTTGGCTTAGGGTATAAGCATGGTTTGGGGAATCACAGGCATAATTACGGGTTCCGAAATATTAATTATAGTGGATATCTAGTTAGGTAATAATTTTGTTTTATTATAATTATTATGTAATTATATTATTAAATAATATAATTAAAAAGTCAAATAAATACAGAAAAGATTGTAAGAATACAAAAATGGATATTTTCTCAACATGACTAAAATTGAGATATCTTCTAAATAGATATCGAAAACTCTTAACTTCCAATACGAATAGCGAATCATTTAACCTTACGCAACTTTTCCAAAAAATTATATTTTCAGTTCATGACTTACAAATTTGGAAAAATGACCAAAATACCCCTGTGGCCAATTTCCGCTAAAATTGCACACGGAGTTTAAATCGTCAATTTAAACATGAAAATACGAGTTACTACAACCTACCCTCCTTAACAGAGATTTCGTCCCGAAATCTGAGCTAGCTAGTCACTAAACAAAACTAGAAACTTCTCGCGTATTTTTGATTCCAATTCCCAAGAACCTTCGCGTTCGTCATGGTCTCCACTAAACTTTCACTAGAGGAATTTGCTTAGTCCTCAGCTTTTTGACTCATCATTCCAAAATTTGGACTGGTCCTTCAGTGTAAGTCACGTTGTTGTTTACCTCAATGTCCGTGAAGTCAATATTTATGTGACGGATCATGTATAACCTTCCGAAGCATGCTGATATGAAATACATTATGTACTCCTAACATCTTAGGTGGCAGTGCAAGTCGATAGGCTACTTCTTCCACGCGCTCTATAATTTCAAATGGTCCAATGTAGCGTGGTGACAACTTTCCTCGTTTCTGTCCGAATGTGACAATGCCTCGCACTAGAGATACCTTGAGAAGCACATGATCTCCAACACTGAATTCCAAACTCCTACAAAATTTATCTGCATAACTCTTGTGTCTACTCTGCGCCGTATGTATCCTTTCTTTCACGACCTGGATCTTCTCGTTAATTTCCTGCACTAACTCTGGTCCGAGTAGTTGATTTTCTCCAACCTCTGCCCAACACAACGGCAATCGACATGGCCTTCCGTATAATGCCTCAAAGGGTACCATTCCTATACTCTAATGGTGGCTGTTGTTGTATGCAAATTCTATTAGCGATAGATAGGTTTCCTATGAGTTTTCAAAATCAATAACACACGCTCGCAATATATCTTACATCACTTGGTTAACCCGTTCTGTCTGTCCATCAGTCTATGGATGAAAGGTAGTGCTAAAGTTTAATGAAGTCCCCAAAGCTGTCTGTAGACTTTTCCAAAACTCTGTAGTGAATCTTGAATCACGGTCGGATACAAATAAAGACTGGTACACCATGTAGATGCACAATTTGTTGTATGTACATCCGACTCAAACGTTCGACTGGATACGACATACTATAAGCTATGAAATGCTCCGATTTGGTAAGTCGATCCACAACTACCCAATTAGCATCGTGATTTTGCTGAGATCTCGGCAATCCTACCACGAAGTCCATAGTTATATGCTCCCACTTCCATCTAGGAACTGCTAATGGTTGTAGAAGTCCTAGAGGCTTCTGATGTTCCGCCTTCACTTACTTACACGTGAGACATTGAGACACGTGTTCCGTAACTCCTCATTTCATACCTTTCCACCAGAAATTTTTTTTCAAATCCTTGTACATCTTTGTACCTCCTGGGTGAATAGTCATTTGCAACTTATGAGTTTCGTCCAATATATCCTTTCTAAGATCACCTTCATCGGGCACACAAAGTCTGCCTCTGCATCTATGTGCTCTGTCCGAACCAATACGCCAATTCTCTGGTTCTTTTACTACGTTACATGCAAACCATTCCTGAAGTCCCTCGTTCTTCTTATGTTCCTCCAAAATATGACTGATAAGGGTCGTTTGCACCATAAGACATCCGAAGTGTCATCCTTCACTTGTATTTATGGCCTGAATACCAGATTCAGCCAAAGTTTCTAACGTTTGCCACTCTTTGACCATCAGAGAAGCTACTACTATCTTCTTGGGTTTCTAACTCAATGCATCGGCTACCACGTTCGCTTTCCCAGGGTGATACTGTAATATGAAATCGTAGTCCTTTAACAATTCCATCCATGGTCGTTGCCTCATGTTCAGCTCCCTTTGAGAGAACAAGTATCTTAGACTCTTATGATTCGAAAATAGATCAAACTTCTCACTGCAAAAACAATCGCGACTAGCTCAAGGTCATGCGTCAGGTAATTCAACTCATGAGGTTTCAACTGACGTGACCCATATGCGATTACCTTCCCATCTTGCATCAAAACACATCCCAGTCCTTAGTGTGATGCGTTACTATATATGGTGAACTAGTCATCGCTCTTGGGTATTACAAGCACTGGCGCTGAGGTCAATCTTTCCTTTAATTCCTGGAATGCGCGTTCATGCTTGTTACCCCATTCAAACTTCAAATCCTTCTTCGTCAGTTCGGTAAGAGGAGCTACGATCTTGGAGAATCCTTCTACAAATCTCCGATAGTATCTAGCTAGACCAAGAAAACTCCTGACTTCTGTTGTAGTTGTTGGTATATTCCAATCCAAAACTACGTCTGTCTGTCTTTGATGAGTCTACAGCTATTCCATCCTACGAAACAACATGTCCTAGGAACTTGACCTCTTTAAGCCAAAACTCACACTTACTAAACTTCGCATATAGTTTATTATCTCGGAGGGTCTGTAGTGCAATCCTTACATGTTCTTCATGTTCCTTCTCGGTCTTTGAGTATATTAGAATATCATCTATGAACACAATAATGAACTGGTCTAAGTAGGGTCTAAAGACTCTGTTCATTAGGTCCATGAATACCGCTGGAGCGTTGGTTAATCCAAAAGACATGACAAAGAATTCATAATGCCCGTACCTCATCCTGAAAGCAGTCTTTGAAATATCCTCGGGTCGAACCAACAGTTGGTGGTATCCCAAATGTAGATCAATCTTTGAGAACGTCGTCGCTCCTTGCAGCTGATCAAACAGATCATCAATTCTAGGGAGTGGGTACTTATTCTTAATCGTAACCTTGTTGAGCTCCCTATAGTCAATACAAAGTCGATGGGTTCCGTCCTTCTTCTTAATAAATAGCACCGGTGCTCCCCAAGGCCACGTGCTAGGTCGCACAAATTTGAGATCTTCTAACTCCTGCACTTTCTTCTTCAGTTCTTGCATCTCTGTTTGTGCCATCCGATAAGGAGCCTTCGATTGTGGTAAAGTACCAGGCACCAACTCGATACAGAAGTTAATATCCCGTTTAGGTGGTAGTCCTAAAATATTCCGAAACACATTCTCAAAGTCTTAGACTATAGGAATCTGTGCAAAAGTGAGTTTTGAAGTCGAGCTCTCGATAGCTACTAGACGGCTAGTAAGAAAAGCATCACTAGAGGGGTTGCTTTGAAAATCAAAAGATTGATTTCCTGGTACCGAAAAGGTAATCCTCCTATTGGCGCAGTCCAACTTAGCACGATACTTCGTGAGCCAATCAAATCCTAAGATGATGTCAAATTCCTTCATGGACAAAATGATTAGATCTGCGGGAAGAATCCTATCCTCTAGGGTTACGGCACAGTCCTTGCACACTTTTCCTAATCTTACGGTTACTCCCAAAGGTGATACCGCATTCAGGGCTACATTAAGCACCTGGGGTACTAAACCCAAAAGTTTAACAATCCTGATTGCAATAAATAAATTCGAAGCACCAGTATCAAATAGAACTTTAACTCGAGTGCTGAATAACATAAGAGTACCTTCCATGTTCTGCTGTTCAGTCACATCAAATCCCGCGTTCTCGGGGAGGATAGCATTCATACGAGCCTGTCCAACTTGGCCCTGAGCAGCTGGTCCATTGTATGCCCTACAGGGTGCTCTGTAATCCTTGCTGATGTGGCCATGCTTTTTTATGCTTGTTGCAGTTGTAACAGTGAACGCTCGCCCTATTGTAGTTCTTGGAAACTCGGCAGTCCTTAGCCAAATGACCTGGCTTTCTGCAATTAAGGCATCCACCAGTATTGCCTCCAGTAACAACTGGAAGTCCATGTGGAGGAGGAACTGGGTTCACAACATAACGTTTTTGGGGAAACGCCGGTTGTGGCTTTCTCTCTCCATTCCAGCTACGCTTGTTCCCTTGGAATTGCATCGGAGGTCTAGGTCCTTGGTTACCTCTGGGTGGTAGCTGATTCCCAAAACGTCCTTGCTCCCATCCATTAATATCCTCATAACCGATTGCCACTCCTACCATGGCCTTGTAGGGTTGACCCTGATGATTTAGAGTCATCAATTGTAGTGGCAGTGAGAGGCACTGGTGATACTGCCTATTCTTCTTCTCTGGAGTATCGATCATATGAAGAGCAAAATGGGATAATCGTTCAAACTGCACTATATATTCCCTCACGATAAGGTTCCCTTGCCTTAGTTCGATGAATTCTCTCTCCTTCCTGTTCCTCTCGATCTAAGGAAAGTAGTTCTCAAGAAAGAGCCCTTTAAATGTGATCCAAGGCATCCTTCTGGTCGCATCCTCTCCTACGGTTGCCTTCTCCGATTCCCACCAATCGGCAGTCGCATAAGTCAATTGGAATGTCGTCAGTCAATGCTTCTCGATCTCATTACATCCCAGTGTATCGAAGATCGCTTCTATCTCTCAGAGCCACTGTTCCACTTGCCATGGCTCAGTATTCCCGTCAAACTTCTCCGAACGAAAATGACGGAAGCGCTCTACTATGCGATCCTCAACTAGCCTTGGAGGTGGTGCATGGTTATTTCCATTATACACGTTAGGATTGTTGATCCATTCCATCCTATGTATAAAGGCTTTGAACAATCCAGTCGGGTCAGCAACTTGGGGTGTTAGGGGTGCATCTTCGATCTGTGCAGGATGGTTTCGGGTAAGAGGTCTTCCTGCCATCGATGCAATAGGGTATACAAACATCTATCGGTTTGTCGTCGATCCCAAAAATAATCACAGAAAGTAATCCGCACTAAACATAATAGTTATAACTATTATCACATTAATAGCAAGTAAACTTTATACGATCAACTCAAAAATTTTAACTTAGAGAGTCAACCCCTATCTAAAGGAATCTTAAGGTTCAAACTCAATAAATGTTGGACAATTGGTGAACACGACTACAAAACCTAGGCTCAGATACCAAAAGTTGTGTCACACTCCGCAGTAGCAAAAACAGAGAAAATAAATTCCTTTTTGGACCCGTAGGCCATGACAGTTAAAAGTCACCATATTGTCCATAACCAAAGTCAAACCATCAGAGTAATGATTCAAACCACGCATTAGAAAGTTCTAAGGTTGATATATATAATCAAAGTTCAATACTAACTATTACAAAACAAGTGTATTTGCAGAAAATATAAATAAAGCATTACGGCAACATATGTCGATTACAAACTTAACTATAACAACGGTCTCTAAAAACATAAGCATAAACTATCAACAGCAAGCCTCAAGTCTTCAGCTTGTGTAGTAGTCATCTCTAACATAGCCTCCATCATCGTAGGCTCCCTCCTTGTAGCCCTATCCATCTATGCATCTCCTGAATACTCAAAACCTTGGCCAGCTGGACATTGAATATCCAGCGGCATAAACGCCATCAGCTATAAAAGCCGAGTGAATGCAAATACTAACAGAATATCTATAGATGGCAGCATATATAAATAGCATCATTAAAAAGATCATCTCATTGTTCGCATACATGTATGCACTAACTCAATATCTAACAATGAACATCATCCCAATCTCCCAATACATAACATAGACTCTTGGGTCCACATTAATCAGACACGTAGTCCCATACCTACAGTCTGTTAAACCAGACACAGTCCCATATAATCTAGCCAAACGCCCCGATATACTTTGGCCAACACTCCCCTGATACATCCTGGCCAACACGCCCAATACTTTACGGCCAACACGCCTAGCCAATACACACAATACATTACAGCCAATACACCCAGCCAATATGCTCAATACATTACAGCCAATACGCCCAATACATTACGGCCAATACGCCCAGCCAATACGCTCGATACATTACGGTCAATATGCCCAGCCAATACGCTCGATACATTATGGCCAATATGCCCAGCCAATACGCTCATTACATTACGGCCAATACGCCCCGCCAATACGCTCATTACATTACGGCCAATACGCCCATTACATTACGGCCAATACGCCCTAACACATACTATTGGCCACACCGTCCTATATTATACGATCTTCGTGATCGCATTTACACGTACCAATCATAAATAGTATCGACCATTGTGGTCGACAGACCCACTACTATGCACGTCGGCTTTTCAATCTCATCATTATCTCAACAGTAACCAAAGGGTTCCACTTTTCAATGCATTAAGTCCATTATTCCACGTATGCATTATTCCCATACAGTTCTCTAACATCAACATATTATAATAAATAGGTTAACAGTTCATTAGATATAAAATAACTAAACAATTAACATTCTATTAAGTTCGATCAATTGAACTAAGTTCGATCGATTGAGACTAGTAATATTCTAGAATTGAACTGGACCTTTCTTGTATGCTCGGGGTTCGTTAATTCTTTCTTGCCAAAACATACATAAACATACATATCTACGCTACTAAGTGAGTATAGGCACTCACTGGTAAAGACGGTGACATCGGCGAGCTCGGGGTGGTCGTGGGTGGTCTCGGGGTGTTTCTCTCTCCTCTTTTTCTTCTCCTTTCTCTCCTTCTGTTCCTCGTAGGTTCGGGGTTGCGGTGTGGTTTGGGATTTCTTCCTTTCCTTTCTTTTATTTTCTTTCTCCTACACTCTCTCGGCTAACTCTCTATTATTATTTTTCCCTTCCTTTTCAACAACTAATGGGAGGGGTTTTTATAGGGAAATGGGGAAGGCCACCAATATGTACATATATTATACCCAACACCTCACAAGACACCTCATAGGACACCTCACAAGCACTCAAGCACACAAGACACATCATAGGACACCTCACAAGCACTCAAGCACCAAGACACCTCATAGGACACCTCACAGGACACCTCACAAGCACTCAAGCACATAAGACTCATAGGACACCTCACAGGACACCTCACAAGCACACAAGACACCTCATAGGACACCTCAGAGGGGTTGTTTGGGGGTTGGCTTAGGGTATAAGCATGGTTTGGGGAATCACAAGTATAATTACGGGTTCTGAAATAATATTAATTATAGTGTAAATCTAGTTAGGTAATTATTATCTTTCATTATAATTATTATTCATGTAATTATATTATTAAATAATATAATTAAAAAGTTGAATAAATACAAAAAAGGTTGTATGAATACAAAAACGGATATTTTCTGAAAATGACTAAAATTGAGATATCTTCTAAATAGATTTCGAAAACTCTTAACTTCCAAAACGAATAGCGAATCATTTAACCTTACGCAACTTTTCTCAAAAATTATATTTTCAGTTCATGACTTACAAAATTGGAAAAATGGCCAAAATACCCCTGTGGCCAATTTTCGCTGAAATTGCACACGAAGTCTAAATCGTCAATTTAAACATGAAAATACGAGTTACTACAAGTACCCTTCCACTAGTATCTTTTCAAGTGCGCTGCTCAGGGACATTCCTAGCTCAAAAAATTCTCTCTTCTCTTTCTTTTGCCCTTGATTCTGGTTTTCCCTTGCAACTCTGGTATTCTTTCTCCGTTGCTGTTGAATTGGTCTCTTTGGCAATTGTGGTACCCATACATCGATATCAAGCAATGGATATTTGTTCAAATGAAGTGGCCATTTGAAATTTTTCAAAGGCCTTGCATTGGGCATATCAAATAATCCCTCCTTATCAAGCACGTGGTCATTAATTCTTCTGCTCTCGCGGGTCACATTCTCCAGTATACCACAATTGGAGAGTTTGTTAAAGGTTTCCTTATCCAGAGTTTGTATTCCTAGGTTAGCCAATCTTTCAAACCACTTATTATCATCACAAGGTGAAAGAGGTGGAGTCGGAAGTGTTGTGTCAGCCAATTGCTTTATCACACCCATCATTTTCATAAGCAATTCATTGATTTGGTTGATAGTAGATTCCATAGATGTCATCCTAGCATCCCTATCATCTTCATGTGTCATCTTTCCAACCCTGACTGATTCAGCTGATCTTACCCCAAATTCTGATCTGATCAAATGACTGTTCGGAGCTCTCTGACCCAGGAGGGAGTACAACTCTCTTTTTATTTGAGATTTTCAAATAATCAGGTATTTTATTGCAACAGAATTTTCAAAAGTGGTTTACAATGAAGGAAAACCAAAGATGAAAAATCTTTTCCTTTTCAAAAATAGTTTTCTAAATTCAAAGAATGTTTTTTTTTCAAAATTCTGAGGAACATAAATCATTTCTTTTCGAAAGTATATTAGAGGCGTCGCACTCTTGAGCTGTATATGCAATGCTCGTGTAGTGTATGCAATGCAGATGAAATGCAATCTAATTTAAATGCAATGCACCTTAATCTATCTTAGACCTAGCATATCATTACATAAACACATAAGATTCCTTGAGTATGCTAATTACCTTACTTATCCAAGGATTTTTTTGTTTTGAAATTCTTGATGGCTCATATTTACAAAATTGAATTTTTTATGTTCAAAAGTATTTTTGAACCATCAATGCTTGTGGTGTGAAATCATGATTCTTAAAAATGGAGGTAGGAAATTCTGGGAGGAAAAATTCGAAATTGAATCATCGAAGTAGGAATTTTAAAATTCTTTAAAATCTAGGGAGAATTTTGAATTTGACTCATCAAAGTGGAAATCTTAAAATTCTCTAAAATCTGGGGACAATTCTGGAAGGATTTTGTGAAAGTGAATTTCAAAGCAAGTTTTCAAAAGGGATATTCCTGGAATTTTCAAAAGACTTGGGGTTTTCAAAAAATTTCAAAAATCGTCCTTGAATAATGACTGGATGTTCGGATAAAAACCATACTACTCTAGAGGAATCCATCATACAAGGTTTGATGATGCCTTCGTATACACGTCCTCATCATCCACATAATCCCTTATGGGCAAACGCAAATAATTCATCACATCGTCCTAATAAAGATGATAATCAAGATGCTAATTAAAGGATTCTATAGAAACTATGTGCAAAGGTCAGGTTTTAGTCTCATAAAGGGTCCATTAGCAAGCCAAGGGTTCTATATATCGCACGCGGTACAAGGCTAACGGTGACTACATGCTACCAATGTCTCTTGACAAATGGAGGAAAGAGGACCCTCCACCCACAAGGTAATGGTTTCAAGCAGTTGCGGTGAAAGAACAATGCAACTGCAAATGCAGGCAAAAATAACACAATTATCGAATTAATAATAAGGATATTCATTGGCTCAAGTCAAACCCTCGAACAACAAGAAACTCTAAGTTTCATGTTCAAATCCTCAGTGGAGTCGCCAGATTATGGATAATGAGATGTGTGATGAGGTGTGGGTCCTGGCATTTTCCTCGATAGTGTCCCGGGACGGATCCTAAGGAGCACACTTTAGGGAAAACTAGGACTTCTTCACGCGATCTTAGAGATAAAGAGTCAACACCTAATTTTTATCGGGGATTAGAAAACCCAAGTTTGACTAGCCCAAAATTGAATAAGGTTACTCGTCCTTCATCACCAAAAACTAAGTTCGGGGGTCTTGGTACGAGAGGGAAAGGAGCCCGAGCAGGATTAAAGCACCCCCTCCTCGCCCTACAGAATGGTAGGCCTTGATTCAAATATCCTTGTTCTTAATTCATAATTGGTATTGTTTTCTCAACATACTATATAATATATATATATGTTAAAAAGAGCATCTAGTGAAAATCATTTCAAGAGATTAAATCAAATAGAAGTCAGATGCACATGCAATACAAGGGAGAGGTATACTTACAGTGGCTAGTCCCACCCAGAATCGATGCAAGTAAAGGAAACATGTCATGATATACAGGAGGGAGTCGGAAAAGAAAGGAAACGTGTAATGAAATCATGCAACAATCATAGATAAGATGTCTCTAACATATAAGGATATAAACGAGGACTACCATAAAGGAAATGTGTCTTTGAAAATAAAGTAGCAAACCTAGAAAAATTCTAAGAGATAGTAAACGAGACATGGGCACTAAGCCACATGTAGACGAGGCAAACCCACAAATCGAAGTCTGGATCCACGGCATTCCATTCTTTGCATTAAGACATGAAGAAATACCCAAGCATTGCAAAAATAAAAGCAAACCAACGATATGCATGATAAACAAGGAAAAGATGTCATCAATCAAATTTTTAGATTCAGCAACCTCTAATGAATCCTATCAAAAGTGGTCTTAAACATGAGCTGGGTTAAAACCCTTTTACAGAAAGTTAGATACATGTCTAAGGAAACTTCTCCAAAAAGTAGAACCTCTTTACCATTTTTGAAGTTTGAGAAATAAGAGTTTTAGGAACAGTGGACCAAGATTATCCATTGTTCTTGTAAAAATCATAATTATTTCTACAAAAATAATGTGAAGCTCTATTTGGTATCAAAAGAAAGTATTTCATTGTAGTTTATGACAAAAATAATCCCATGGACATATCATGATCTTAAGATTTCTGAAAAGTTATTTTAAACAGACTCTGTTATTTTGGAAGTTTGGTATCATTTGACAAAGGAATGCACAATATAATAGAAGTTCATGAATTATGTTAATCAAGTTAATCTAAGCTTTTGATCTCTCATCAATTTATCCTAGATGGTTTCTAAATCAAGTTTTATTCATGAATTATTGTTGAGTGATCAAGGTATGACCATTTTGTATACATAATCATGATTTTAGTTAAACTTAAAAAATTTCAGAATAGTTGTATCAACTTCAAATGCTTAGAAAATGATCTTAACTCGATCGTATGCTCACGATTTTACACTGGCATATAGATACATGAGTTAGGAATCATCCCCAAAAAGCTGAACATCGATAACTAACCTTGATTTTTTGAAATTCAAATACAAAGAGACTATGTTCAAATCTATCAACCAATTTCTCAATAATTTCTAAAAATAGCATATGGATCCCAGTAACTCTCAAAACAGATCGTATGAAAGCTAATTCATCAAAGTTTACCCAGAAAATTTGAAATCCATCAAACTATGGATTTTGGTGGACCAAATCTTATGGACAAAACTAATATGTTTTGCTGAATTTTAACCAGTTCATGTTAAAGTATGAGAAAAACATCGTAGGTGATGGTTGAAGCTTAGTAGAGAGATCAAACTCATAGATCAATTTAATTATCATGATTTTCAATCAATTTTTCCCTCAAGTTCTATAAAGAACTTTAGATCATGTATCAAAGAGACATACAAATATCCTATTGGAGATGAATTTCAATAGAAAGTCTAGGTTATAGGAATAATCAAGAGAAAAGTATGAACATAGGAATCATCCTTCTCATAGATCATACTTCGAAACCATCATAGAATTCAAAATAGATACATATATATAATCATGTATGTATGGATCTAAACCAAATAGAAGAATGAAATAAAAATTGAAGATCAAAGGTGAAAATCAATCTCTAATTAAGAATTATCAACAAAATCAAAGAGACTTGGATCTAGCTATGTGAATGTGTGAAGAACAAGAGAGGAAGAAGATGAGTGTTCTAACAAATAAAACAAAACTAAACTAGAACCAAATCTTATGGATCTATATATAAAAGTAGGAATTAGAGATGAATTGTGATGTCTACCTCTTGGAGGATTCTCAATTATGCAATCAAAGTTGATTTGAAGAGTCTTCTTCTTTAAGTGTTCTTCAAGTTCTTCAAGCACTCATCCATGGAAGTTGAAGGAAGCAATTGATGTCCAAATCTCTAATCTAATTATCTTGGGACTAGCTTTTATGGAAATTTTCAATTCATAGTTAACTTCATCTCGCTAGAAATCTCTCTAAAATTGAAAGTATATTCTTCTTTCTTGCAAGTATATTCAATTGTGTACTTAAAGCTTCTTCAAGATGATTCAACATGATCTCATATGAGATGCATTGGATCTATATATAGAGTTTTGAAAAATTAACTCTTAACTTTCAGGGTTAAAACAGGATTTTCAAAGATTAGAAAAGGGTTAAAATGGCCATTTCGGTGCCTAAAAGCAATTTTCAGGCAATTTCCTCGCAGTTGGAGGATTTTAGAAGGGTCTGGAACTCAAAAAGCTCGATGAAGGTGGCAACTTGTAGGTGGCAGCTTAGGTGGGGCCCGCTACCCCCTTTGTGCGACCCGTCGCTTACTATTCATGATCCCCTGGTTGTCCTCATGCCCTGTTTCAAATATTACGTTCACTGCTTTTCCAGATTTTTGTAAAAATGTTTTTTGGGTGTCTGAAATTGTCCATTCATGTGTCGTTGGAAACCTGTTGAGTTAAATTTCAGTATAAAAATATTTCAGGAGGTTTTGAAATGAAAATTGAAGTTCAATTGAAGTCCGGAAGTCCTCCAGAACTTTCGTCTTTTTGAAATCAAACGTCTTCTTTTTCAAAATAGCTTTTCGGTGCGTGTCGATTTTGAACTTTTCTTTGAAATTGAATCTCTGGATACTTAGAATACTATATTTAGAGTACTTTATGTTCATGTAACCCTGAGTGAATATGAATTCTGAGAGATGATTTTGACAAAATCGGGATTTATGCATGGAAAAGGGCTTTTCTGAACTTGAAGTCACTTTCCGAAGTTCGATCTTTCGATTGTGCGGAATCCAGTACCTTCCATGGGTTACTTTTCATCATTAAATTGTCCAAGATGTTGTTCACCCTAAATCCTATCAGTGTGGTCAAATTTGGGTGTCTACAACTTCAAGCTCAGAAAAGCCCTTTTCCATGCATAATCCCGGTTTTATCAAAATCATCTCTCACAATTCATATTCACTCAAGGTTATATGAACTTGAAGTGTTCTAAATGCAGTATTCTAGGTATCTAGAGATTCAATTTCAAAGAAAAACCTGAAATCGATGCACATTGAAAAATAATTTTGAAAAAGAAGTCGTTTGATTTCAAAAAGATGACGAAAGTTCCAGAGGACTTCCGGACTTCAATTGAACTTCAATTCACAATTTAAATCCTTCTTGAATATTTTTATACTGAAATTCAACTCGACAGATTTTCAACGGTACATAAACGGAAAATTTTGGACACAAAAAGTATTTTTACGAAAATCTAGAAAAGCAGTGCATGTAATTTTGGAAATAGGACATAAGGGCAACCAAAGGATGAGGTATAGTAAGTGGTGGGTCCTATAAGTTGGGTGGCAGGTGCCACCTATGTCGCCACCTATATATGGCACCCTCCATTAAGCTTTTTGTGTTTTAGAGGCTTCCCACTACGAGGAAATTGCCCAGAAACTGCGTTTAGGCACTAAAATGGCCATTTAAACCCTTTTCTGACCTCTAAATCTCTGTTTTAACCTTGAAACTTCAGAGCTATGTTTTCCAAACTCTATATATAGATCCATATGGGATCATCTTTGACACACCAGAGGATATAGAGGAGAATACAAGTTAATGTACTTACAAGATATATAAGAATATACTTGGAATTTAAGAGAATTCTAGAGAGAATAGTGAACCATGAATTGATTTCTTCTAAAATTAATCTTAAGATAAATAGATAAGATAATTAAAGAAAGTTTTGACATCAATTGCCTCCATTAACTTCCACCATAAATGAGTGCTTGAAGAACTTGAAGAACACTTGAACAAGAAGATCCTTGAAATCAATTTTGATTGTATAATTGAGAACCCTCCAAGAGGTAAGCATCATAATTTATTTTTAATTCTTACTTTTATATATAGATCTATAAGGTTTGGATCTAGTTTAGTTTTATTTTTGTCAGAATACTTATCTTCTCCTTCTCTTGTTATTCACACACTCACATAGCTAGATCCAAATCCTCTTTGATTTTGTTGATAATTCATAATTCGAGATTAATTTTCAAATTGATTTTTAATTTTGATTTCATTCTTCTATTTAGTTTAGATCCATGCATACATGACTATCTATATTTATCTACTTTGAATTCTATGATGCTTTGGAAGTGTGATCTATGAGAAGGATGATTCCTATGTTAATACCTTGCTCTTGATTGTTCCAATTACCTAGAATTCCTATTGAATTTCATCTCCAATAGGATATTTGTAAGTCCCTTTGATCCATGATCTACAGTATTCATAGAACTTGAGGGCTAAATTAGTTAGGAATCATGATAAACAAGTTAATCCATGAGTTTGATCTCTCTAATAAACTTCAACCAACACCTAAGATGTTTTCCTCAAATTTTAAAATGAACTAGTTAAAATTCAGCAAAATAGATTGGTTTTGTCCATTAAATTTGGTCCATCAAAACCCATAGTTTGATGGATTTCAAATTTTCTGGGTAAACTTTGATGAGTTAGCTTTTATTTGATCCGTTTGAGAATCATTAGGATCCATATGCTATTTTTAGAAATTATTGAGAAATCGGTTGACAGATTTGAACATAGTGTATTTGTGCTTAAATTTCATAAAATCTACAATAGTTATTGATGATCCGCTTTTTGGGGATGATTCCTAACTCATGCATCTATATGCCAATGTAAAATCATGAATACAATCGAGTTAAGATCATTTTCTAAACATTTGAAGTTGATACAACTATTCTGGAATTTTTTAAGTTTAACTACAATCATGATTATGTATACAAAATGGTCATACCTTGATCACTCAACAATAATTGATGAATAAAACTTGGTTTAGAAATAATCTAGGATAAATGGATGAGAGATCAAAAGCTTATATTTACTTGATTAACATGATTTATGAATTTCTAATAAGTCTTGCATTCCTTTGTCAAATGATACCAAATTTTTAGAATAGCAGAGTCTGGTTAAAATAATTTTTCAGAGACCTTAAGTTCATGAAACTTCTATGGGATTATTTTTGTCATAAACTAAAATTAAATAGCTTTGTTTTGACACCATATAGAGTTTCATGTGATTTTTGTAGAATTAATTATGATTTTTACAAGAATAGTGGATAGTCCTGATCCACTGTTCCCAAAACTCTTATTTCAGAGACCTATTATGAATTAAGAACAAGGATATTTTCATTAAGGCCTACCATTCGGTAGGGCGAGGAGGGGGTGCTTTAGTCCTTCTCGGTCTCCTTCCCCTCTCATACCAAGACCCCCGAACCTTGTTTCTAGTAATGAAGGCCGAGTAACCTTATTCAAATTTTGGGTGAGTCAAATTTGGTTTTCCTAATTCCTTATAAGAATTAGGTGGCGACTCTTTGTCTCTAAGATCGTGTGAGGAGTTCTAGTTCCTTGAAGTGTGCTCCTTGGATCCTTGCTGGGACACTGTCAAGGAATGCCAAGACCCATCCCCGCCCACGTGGTCCACAATCTGGCGACTCCACTGGGGATTTGACCATGAAACTTATGGTTTCTTGTTCTTTGAGGGTTTGACTTTAGCCAATAAATATCATTGTTATTGATTCGATAATCGTGTTGTATCTGCCTGTATTTTCACTTGCATTGTTCTTTCACCGCGACTGCTTGAGACCAATGCCTTGAGGGTGGAGGACCCCTTTCCTCTATTTATCAAGAGACTTTGGTAGCATGTAGTCACCGTTAAGCTTGTACTGCATGCAGTATATAGAGCCCTTGGCATGCTAATGGAGCCTTTATGAGACTAAAACCCGGCCTTTGCATATCGTTTCTATAGAACCCTTCAATTAGGATCTTGATTATCATATTTGATTAGAACGATGTGATGAATTATTGCGTTTGCCTAAAAGGGATTATGTGGATGATGAGGACGTGTATGTGAAGGTATCATCAAGCCTTGTATGGTAGATTCCTCTAGAGTAGTATGGTCTTTATCTGAACATTCAATCATTATTTGACGACGATTTTTTAAAATTTTGAAAATACTAGCACTTCTTTGAAAAACCCAAGTTTTTTGAAAATTCCGGGAATCCCTGACACGACTAAATAGTTGTGCGCTCTTGTGCAACACTCAAGTGTAGGTGATCGTGCAAGTAATATAGTACTGGAAGTCCAGGTCGAACCCACAGGGAAGGAATAGGAGGAATGTCTACTAAGTTATAACCTAAAGAAAAAGAAAATAAGAATGAATGATTGGAGGTGTACTAACAAATCCTAATTAATTAAATTAAACTAAATATTAAACTAAAGCATAAAGAAACATAACTAATTAAATAGATAATTTAAAGGTGTTGAAAATACGTGAATCCACATTGATCCTAACCATCTACCATGCATATTCATTAACGCTCTATGGAGTACATCCCTTTTCAGTATTCCATATTTTTCTAAAGATAAAGAATCAATAGTCCTTTCATGACCGGGACTACATCATCACAAGTGATTTAAAATATATGAAAGACAGTTTAAAATAATGCTTAATACTTGCACTCTAAATGGTGTTAGCATTCAAAGTGGTTTTCAAAAGTCATTGAAGAAAATAGCCTTAAGGCTTTAAGTTCTAAAAACTGTTGTGACAAACTGAGTTTATAGGGACAATTTGATGACAGATTTCTAAAACAGAAAGTCATGGAATACTTAAAAGAATCATCTCAGGAATTAACATGTTCGATCGATCGAAGCGCTCTCGGTCGATCGGACAGCATCATCCTTCAATCGATCGAAATGCCTTCGATCGCTTGACTATGGCTCTGGTTCGATCGATCGAAATATCTTCGATCGATCAGCCCAAGGTTTCTAAAGATTGCATGGCAGAGGTTGGGAATCAATATTTCATCACATATTCCCAACGTCTAAACTACCAAAACATGAATAAACTAGTGCAGAAATAGTAAAACATAACAATCATAACTACTAGATTCATAAACAATCGAATAAGATAAAGGAAAGGAAAAACCTGGAATAAATCTGAAAATACCTTGTAAATAACTTGAATCTTCAATAATCTTTAGTATAATAATGAAAAGAGGAAGAAAAATAAGAATCTAACCTAACCTACTCCTAATCTAACCCTAAAACTACCCTAAACTACTGTTTTTCGCGTTCTGGAGCGTCTTCCCTTCGTCTGGCGTCAAAACGACTTACATATAGGGTTCCTGCAGAGTTTGCGCAACTTTTGGGTGAATATAAAATTCAATTGATCGAGCTTAGTTCGATCGACCGAAGGTTCGATCGATTGAACTCTCCTCAATCGATTGAACTCTCAGATTTTGACAGCTCTGCGCAACGTTTGTATATGTTCCCCATCCTCTCGCGTGCTTGAACTACACCCTGGCCTGATTCCTGGAAAGGATACGCAGGCAGCTCCAGTGGAGCACGACCAGCAGCACGTTCAATTTAGTAGCGTCAACCCAGCATCGCATTACATTCTTACTTTCGTAATTTCTTGATGTTCACAAATTTTGAATTTCTTGATTTTTGCATATTTTTTCTAAAACCTCTCAGTATGGTTATTGGGTGCTTTCTAGCTTTGGCACTCACTTGTAGTTCATGTTGTTCACAACAAGCTCTGTCAAAGAAGGCAAACTATAAACACCCAATTTTGACAACACTGATAGGAGTTAGGGTGAACAACATCTTGGAGGATTCAATGATGAAAAGTATCCCGTAGAAGGTACTGGATTCCATATAATTGAAAGATCAAACTTTAGAAAGTGACTTCAAGCTCAGAAAAGCCCTTTTCTATGCATAAATCCTGATTTTGTCAAAATCATCTCTCAGAATTCATATTCACTCAGGCTTATATGAACATGAAGTGTTCTAAACGCAGCATTCTAGGTATCCAGAGATTTAATTTCAAAGAAAAACCTGAAATCGATGAACATTGAAAAGCAATTTTAAAAAAGAAGTCATTTGATTTCAAAAAGAAGACGAAAGTTCTGGAGGACTTCCGGACTTCAATTGAAGTTCAATTCTCATTTCAAATAATCTTGGAATATTTTTATACTGAAATTCAACTCGATAGCTTTCCAATGGTATGTAAACGGATGATTTTGGACACCAAAAGCATTTTTACAAAAATCTGGAAATGCAGTGCACGTAATTTTTGAAATAGGACATAATGGCAGCCAGAGGATGAGGAATAGTAAGTGCCGGGTCCCATAAGTGGGGTGGCGGGTCCCACCTAAGCTGCCACCTACATGTGGCACCCTTCATTGAGCTTTTTGAGTTCCAGAGCCTTCTAGAGGCTTCCTTTTATGAGGAAATTGCCCAAAAACTACATTTAGGCACTGAAATGGCCATTTTAACCCTTTTTTGACCTCTGTAATCTTTGTTTAAGCATGAAAATTAAAAGTTAAGTTTTCAAAACTCTATAAATAGATCCATATGAGATCATCTTTGACACACAAGAGGACACAAGAAGATATAGAGGAGAATACAAGTGAATATACTTACAAGATATATAAGAATATACATGGAATTTGAGAGAATTCTAGAGAGAATAGTGAACCATCAATTGATTTCTTCTAAAATGAATCTTAAGATAACTACATAAGATAATTGAAAAGAGTTTTGACATCAATTGCCTCCATTAACTTCGTCCATGGATGAGTGCTTAAGAATTCTCCAAGAGGTAAACATCATAATTTATCTCTAATTCTTACTTTTATATATCGATCTATAAGGTTTGGATCTAGTTTAGTTTTATTTTTGTTAGAACCCTCATCTTCTCCTTCTCTTGGTCTTCACACACTCACATAGCTAGATCCAAATCCTCTTTGATTTTGTTGATAATTCATAATTAGAGATTGATTTTAATGTTGATTTTTAATTTTGATTTCATTCTTCTATTTAGTTTAGATCCATGCATACATGACTATACATATGTATCTACTTTGAATTATATGATGGTTTAGAAGTACGATCTATGAGAAGGATGATTCCTATGTTCATACCTTTCTCTTGATTATTCCAATTATTAAAATTCCTATTGAATTTCATCTCCAATAGGATATTTGTAAGTCTCCTTGATCCATGATCTAAAGTTCTTCATAGAACTTGATGGCTAAATTGATTGGGAATCATGATAATCAAGTTGATTCATGAGTTTGATCCCTCTAATAAACTTCAACCAACACCTAAGATGTTTTATTCACATTTTAAAATGAACTAGTTACAATTCAGCAAAACAGATTGGTTTTGTCCATAAGATTTGGTCCATCAAAACCTATAATTTGATGGATTTCAAATTTTTTGGGTAAACTTTGATGAATTAGCTTTCATTCAATCCGTTTTGAGAATCATTAGGATCCATATACTATTTTTAGAAATCATTGAGAAATCGGTTGACAGATTTGAACAAAATCTCTTTGTGCTTGAATTTTATAAAATCTATGATAGTTATCGATGATCCGCTTTTTAGGGACGATTCCTAACTCATGTATCGATATGCCAATGTAAAATCGTGAGCATACGATCGAGTTCAGATCATTTTCTAAGCGTTTGAAATTGATACAACTATTCTGGAATATTTTTTAGTTTAAGTACAATCATGATTATGTATACAAAATGGTCATACCTTGATCACTCAACAATAACTGATGAATAAAACTTGGTTTAGAAATCATCTAGGATAAATGGATGAGAGATCAAAAGCTTAGATTAACTTGATTGACATGATTTATGAATTTCTATTATGCCTTGCATTCCTTTGTCAAAGGATACCAAATTTCTAGAATAACAGAGTCTGGTTAAAATAATTTTTTAGAGACCTTAAGATCATGAAATGTATATGGGATTATTTTTTCCATAAACTATAATGATATAGCTTTCTTTTGACACCAAATAGAGCTTCATATAATATTTGTAGAATTAATTATGATTTTTACAAGAACATTGGATAATCCTGAACCACTATTTTCAAAACTCTTATTTCTCGAACTACAAAAATGCTAATGAGGTCCTACTTTTTAAAAAAGTTCCCTAAGACATGTATCTAACTTTCTATAAAAGGGTTTTAACCCAGCTCATGTTTAAGACCACTTTTGATAGGATTCATTAGAGGGTGTTGAATCTGGAAAATTGATTGATGACGTCTTCTTCTTGATTATCATGCATATCATTTGTTTACTTGTATTTATGCAATGCTTGGGTATTCCTTGGTTTCTTAGTGCAGACAATTGAATGCCGTAGATCCAGATTTCAATTTGTACGCTTGCCTCGTCTACATGTGGTTTAGTGCCCGTGTATCGTGTGTACATCTCTATCACTTCTCTTAGAATTTTTCTAGGTTTACAACTTTGTTTTCAACGACACAATTCCTTTAGGATAGTCTCCGTTTATGTGCTTATATGTTAGAGACATCTTATCTAGGATTGTTGCATGATTGCATTACATGTTTCCTTTCTTTTGCTTTTTGCGACTACACTTGAGTCAACCCAATGTAAGTCTTCTCGTTCCCTCTTGCATATCATGAAACATTTCGTTTATTTGCATCGGTCCCGAACAGGACTAGCCACTGTGAGTATACCCCTCTCTTGTATTGCATATGCATCTGATTACTACTTGATTTAATCTCTTGAAATGATTTTTCATTAGATGTACCTTTTTGCCATGTATATATATATATTACCTAGTATGTTTGAGGAAACAACACTTATTATGAATTAAGAACAAGGATATTTGAATCAAGGCTTACCATTCGGTAGGACGAGGAGGAGGTGCTTTAGTCCTACTCGGGCTCCTTCCCTTCTCGTACCAAGACCCCCGAACCATGTTTCTGGTAATGAAGGGCGAGTAACCTTATTCAAATATTGGGCGAGTCAAATTTGGCTTCCTAATTTCGGATAAAAATTAGGTCGCGACTCTTTATCTCTAGGATCACGTGAGGAGTTCTAGTTCCTTAAAGTGTGATCCTTGGATCCATCCAGGGACACTGTCAAGGAACGCCAAGACTCCTCCCCGAGCGCGTTGTCCACAATAATGCCCAAGATGTTCAGGTTATTCCTAATCAGTCTAAAGAATTGGACTGTGAAAATGTCTAAACTCAGACTGATGGAGTTGGATAGGGACCGGGAAATCTGTTAGAATATGGCATGTTAAGAAACAAACTGATATGTAAATATAAGCATGCCATATAAAAGCCAAACATGGCTAAATAAACAAAACAAGTAGTTTTGGCCCCTTGGCCACTTATTAGAATTTAAAATTACAAAAAACCACTAAATCCCAAGAGAAATTAGAGGAAGAAATCATAGGAAAAAGGGAGCCAGAAGGACCAAGGCATGAGCCCATTGTTCATAAACCTGTG
Source organism: Hydrangea macrophylla (assembly GCA_033977485.1). NCBI lineage: Eukaryota > Viridiplantae > Streptophyta > Magnoliopsida > Cornales > Hydrangeaceae > Hydrangea > Hydrangea macrophylla. Next base: position 13,995,338 of record CM066985.1, on the reverse strand, counting down.
ATAGGGTAGAAGCTGCAGCTTTTTGAACAGCCAACCAAGATTTTTCTTGTGCATCCAAGGCTGAAATCTCATCAGTCAATTGATCGAGTTATTCTGGAACCTTCTCTAAGACAGCTTGTTGGGAGGCATAATCAATTTCCATCTTTTCAAGGGTAGCCCACATCTTCTTAATATCCTCTAAGAGTGAGGTAGAACTTTTTACCCCAGCCTCCGCAGTATTAGCCAACAGGATACACTGGTTGGTCACCTCTTCTCTCTTCTCAAAGAACTCTTTCACGTCAGCCGGGTTTTGGGTTGCTTCAGCCATGGTACTGGCAATTTTCTTGAACTATTGCAAAAAAGATAGTGATGGTGAGGAAGAAGAAGAGCCAACAAAATCACTAGAAAGCAAGGATAAGGCATTCTCAATGGCTTCCTGTTGCCCCATAGCATTTCTGAAGGTTAAAGAGCGTAATGAAGCTAAAAGGTTCTTTCCTTAAAGTTGAGCCTCTGTGTAATTTAGGGTGGTCTTTGTCGGGGGTAGGCTTTGGAAGCAAGGTGGCTGAACCTAGCCTTTGGGTAAGGGTATGCCTGAGATTTTGTGCTCAAAGACAGAGATCCTTAATGTTGGAAGTCAGCTGAGAGTCTGAAGAAATTTGGCTTATGGAAGTTGATGAGCCAAGTCTTGCTGTTGAGTAAGGAGGTTGAGGAAAAAGAATATTTGAACATTGAGGGATATTGGGAAGAACATTTGGATCATAAACAGGGTCTTTCGAAGTTCCAGTATCACTTTGACCAGTAAGAGGAGAAGCTTTGGCAGAAAAAGGACCTTGTAAAGAATGTGGGAAAAGCCTTCTGGTTTTTGCAATCTCTGATTTTCGGGTGGTGTCAGAAGAAGGCTGAGAACTGCTCAAGGCTGGCTCATCATGTAATTGTTTCTGAGCTCGAGCTTTAAGCCTTGTCTTTTTGGTCGCCTAAGGGGTTTCTTGTTTAAGGATATGCTCAGACTCATCTTCTTCTAGATGAATGGGATGCTCAATGGTAGTCTCTTCCAAGGGGGTTTTCTTCATCATTTTCTTGTAATCTGGGCGTTTAGTGTTCCTGGAGCTATGATGGATTGGAATGGAGGCAGGACCCTTTGGAGAAGCAACATTTTTCTTAAGTGGATGGCAGTAGGAGGATTAAAGAGACCTGGCCACAAGAAAAGGAGCAATGAGGTAAATAACATCATACAAAACAAAAACATCATCTAATCTTAGTATCAAGCTGCCAAACAAATCTCGGGAAACCAAGTGGGAAGACTGACTGGTGAATTCAGGGAATGCCCAAGCAGCCTGATGACTGGTTATAGGGATGCCACCAAAGATAGTGGGTATGGGGGTTTTAGATTGATAACCTACTACAGTAACCCCCCATAGGCACATCAGTTTAAACCACAGGCCCCGTAATTCCAAATTTGGCCAAGGGTGGAAAATGGCAGGTCTTTCTGATCCAATTCTTGGTAGAAGCATAAAGCTGCTGCCAGTTTGGAGTTTTGCCATATTTTTTTCGATATTCACGAGCTTTCTTTTCCACTCATTCCTTTTTTAGCCAGATTCTGATGCGACTTGCCTCAGAAATTGACTCAGAGGGCTTCAGGGGATTCCATTTTAGCTTATAAAACTCCTCAAATTTGACGATGGAAGCATAATCAGCTTTAAGGTTAGGATCCATACCTAGGCCTCTCTTCCTTTTTCCTGCAGTCTGAATAAGTAAAGGATTAGCAGCTGGTGATGGTAGGGGAGAAAATGTGTTGAGCAGTGAATCAAAATCACCAAAGCAATGATCAAAATGTATCAAAGGAAGGAGTAGACGTAGGATGAAGGGTGAAACGTTGAAATTCAAACTGCTCGTGGAGTAGTCTATTGAGCTCATCTACCTGCTGGACTGATTCGTAGGTTTTAAAAACTGTGTGAGTCAAGAAGTCTAGGTTGGTTGATAAAAAATTGGGATAAGGGTGTGCTTGGGTAGTCCAAATTGGCGTGCATGATATTTTGGGAAATAAGATTCCACACCGCATTGGTTATTTCCCAAATTCTCTTCGTCACTCTATGATGACAATCCCGAGAGACCAAATAGTATACCCATAGTTCAAGGGTAATTATTCAGCTCAAAGAGGGAAGCTTTAAACCAGGCCGGTCCATGTAAAGGGGGATGATAGGGTAGAAACCTACTGGGAGGAGGATTCCTAAGGAAGAAAAAGAAGCCTAAATAATTTGAAAATCCTAAGGGGCTGGAAGAATATGTAGCCAAATTTTGGCCATAAACAGATGAGTGAGACACAGTTGTGCAAGAAGGGCTAACCTCAGGAAAGTATAAATGAAGCCACAACTGTAGGATCCATAAAGGACCACCCCAAGTGTCCAAATTACTACTAATCAGCCTAAAACAACCCCTATAACTCTGAGCTAGAAGAAAAGGGCCTAATGTCAGAACTTGGCTAGAAGCCAAAGCTAGGGCTAGAGGAAGATATATTTGACTTCTTTGAAGGAAGAGGATATGTCAAGTATCTGCTAACCTAGAAAGTGAGATCAGTTAAAGGACCATCATACTTTTTATGTTCCAGGATAAAAGACTAATAGCTAGTATTCTTTTCAAAGCCAGAGGTAATGGGAGAAATGGAGTATATTCGTTGGGATAGTAGAGCACTGATTGGGTCGCCATCCGGTCTTACCCCGATTAAGGCAGCTAGGTCAAGGAGAGTAGGGAACATCATCTCACAAGGAAAATGAAAAGAATTGGTAGAAACAGACCAAAAGTCCAGAGCAGAGGAAAGAAGGGGGGTATTCATAGGCAACGGTACGGTGGTTAACTGCATTAAGTCATGGATGCTGCCTATGCCATTCGTCCGATTTGAAAGGAGTAACTCTGGCCACCCAAGTTAACCATTCCGGCAGGGGTTTTGATGGCCAAAAATGAATATCGTTATTGTAGCTCCACCTTTGAAGTGGAGGACTAGGGTGTTCAGACAAGAAAAGACCATTACGGGGAAATAGATTAGAAACTCGGGGAAGGACAAACTCTTGAGCTACGCATAGACCAAGAATGGGAGAGATGAAGTCAGGAGAGGGTGCCAGTACCTGTAAACTAACGCCTTCAAAAGCAGTAGCATTAAATTGTTTTAGAGATTCTTTGGCCCGCGATCGAGGATCAGTGGCAATTTCCTATGTGCTAGGAGATGAAGTGGATTCTGGAGGATTTTCAACCATGGGAGATAGGAGATTGAACAAGAAATGAGATGGTCTTAGGCAAAAAGAAGTTGGAGGCTGAGAAAAACTCGAGAAGGGTTTAAGTAGCAGAGGTTTAGAAGGATATTGAAGGGCCTTGAAAGGGAGTCTGTTTCAAAATTGAAATCTCCTGAAAACTTGCGTTGATTACAAGTTGGAATTCCCTAGAGATCGGGAGGGAGATGATATAACGGTACAAATAGGAAGTAAATGAGGGTTCAATCAGTATCTTCTCAAGAAAAGATTATCTCTATCCCTAGGGCGCCATCTTATCATTCCCCAAAAAATTGGCGGTTAAGGAGTTAGGAGATAAAAGTGACTTCTTTAAGAGAAGTTATGATTTGGTGGACCAGTGTCTAAGTTAATAACATCCCATCAAAGTGATGTTACTCCCGCCTTTACTTGAAAGTGATGTTGCGGGACATTGTTTGCACCACAAAATAAAATTAAAAGTGGGCCCACCAAATCTAATGCAGAATTACACGTGGAACGTGTACGAAGGCAAGCTAATGGAGCGAGCAGACTGATGGAACACAATCACGCCATAATCCAGTGCACAGGCCACGTCAGTGGTAGGACGGTTATTGGCGGTTATGTTGAATTAAATAAATGACACATGCAACGCAGAAGTGATGACATGTGCGGTTATGGATGAAACCCATTATTTCCAAATCATGAAAATAGTGGGCAGTTTCTCAGTAAAAGAGGTAGCAGTTACAACCATTATTACCTATTTAAAGGAATGGAGGAAGAGAGAAGATGGATCCTTGAAGATCAAGGGTACTTAGCATATTTTCATAATCCGCATTATGTCTTTTTTTTATTTATCTTTAATTGTCAGTTTATTTCATTAGGATTAGCTTTGTAATAAAATCCCTGTTAGAAGGCGAGATTACCACTTCTAGTTGTACTGTGTTCTTTGAAGGATTTAATGGAGTTTTCTCTTTGTTATCTCTTCTACTAGTCTCAGTTTTCTTCATGTTTCAAGTCTTTAATCTTTGGTTAAAGCAACCTGAACCTATTTAGGGAAATCTCGTTCCTCTATTTCTCTACTCACTTGATTTGTCAAATTATTCATATTAAGAGGACATTTATCTGGCACGCCCGCACTTTATTACTTATATATTTCCTGCCATACAAGATCCAACATTTGGAATTGCAGTAGAACCAGTGCCGGTATTCTCCATTGTATTGTCTCAAAATGTTAGAGAATAATCATTAACTCTTCAATTCCACCACAAAGAACTGATAAGAGAATGACTAGGATGAGGAACGAAACGCTCTTTTGAGATGATATGTGCCCTCTACGGATAACACCAGGTGCAGTAGGAAACTAGCACGCCGTCTCCGGAATACAACAGCCTGGCCACCCTTGCAGTAAGACTATCAAGTCTGCAAAACTTAATTGATAAACTAAAAACTTACCCACTAGTGCCTTCTTTATCCAATCAAAACTTATGTAAAATGAATAAAATAAAATATGGTATATGCAGAAAAAAAGTTGTTGTTAAAGAAGAAATAGGTGAAGCAATATATATATATATATATATATATCCGTAGCTACATATTACCTATATGTCTTGTTAGTATAAAAGCTTTTTGTGAACTTTGATAGTGACATTTAATCTTCTTTAACAAATGGGCAAGTAATTGAAGAATTTTAACATGTATTGTATATAAAACGTTGGGTAACATACATTGACTATAGGTATCTCATAAATTTTTTTTTTAAAAAACCGTTTGGGCCGTTTGGCATCAATTCAAAGTTTAAAACGTTGGAACATTAAGAGGATTTCAACAATCACATAACTTGTCATTTAGAAAATATTAACACCACACAATAGTAAAATAATATTGTATTTTATTAAAATAAATCCATCATAAAGTGTACAAAATATTCTTGCAAATTTTAAGGCTTATTTGTGAGAGCACTACTACACCCACACACTTTTTTACACACTTTTTGACACAGCTTTAAATGTATGTACCCTGTGTTATGTGAGTGGTGCACAGAAAAGTGTAAAAAATTCTAACAGCACAAAGTACATATATTTAAAGCATAGTGTGTCAAAAAGTGTGTAGAAAAGTGTGTATACCTAGCATTATTGTATTTGTGAAGGTTCTTCTTTCCAATGAAAACAATTCTAACAAACACATAATGTCACCTGATTATGAAAAGTGAGGTAACAAATTGACAATTCACGATCACTACATCTTAATTCAATTATGTTATTTGATTAGTTCAAATAATACTCATTTAAGCAATAAGTACACATATTTGGACTAATTATATACTAGAATCATATCTAAATGAGTTTTTTTTTAGTTAATTTATTCAAATGGCGTCAAACTATGAAAAATTCAAAAACTGAATGCGTCATGTCATAGAATCATCTCTTACATTCAATAAAGTTGTGACCCCAATAAAATAAAAAAATAATAATAATAATAACAATAAAACCATTTCGTTATTTTTTTCGATCGAATGATATAACCATTTCTTGATGAGCAATAAACCTCCCTTTTCTTTGCTAAAAGAAAAATAAAATATCTTAATCATGTTTAGCCGCATAACATTTATTGAAAGTCGGTAATAACAAGCCGGTGTGTCCTTTATTTTCCTAAAATACCCCTTAAGACAAAAATATTTCCACCCAAAATCGATGGTCAAAACAGAGCGAGAGTCGTTTATCCTGGAGTGAACGGTGTTGATTATCCGAAGAACCGTAGTCTCACAACGGAAATGACTGAAGAATATTTAGGGCTTTCGGTTGTATACATATATAGCTCATCACGCTTCTCTCTCTCTCTCTCTATCTCTCACATTTTGAATCTCTATTTTTGATATCCATTTTCTCTACAAATCATGGCCAAAGGTCCGGGTATCTACTCTGATACCGGCAAAAAGGCCTGAGGTCCTCTCTCCCTCTCTATATATATGTATGTATATATGTATTTTGTTATTTAAACATATATATCCATACACGTGCGAATTTTTATTGTTATATGAGTGTTCTATGTGGTATTTGATCGGTAGTGTATTGATTTTAGTTTCTGTTTGTTTATGGTTGATTCGAGGTGAAAAGTGCATATCCATAACGTATTACATAGTTCTTTATGCATATTTTTATCCCCAAGTCCCTAGATTTATACATATTCTAATAACAATATTTTTTTATTGTGTTAATGCTAAAATATATGTTTTTGCATTATTTTATAGGTATTAGGATGTAAATCAATGAAGTGGAGCTAAAGAAAAGTGATTCTGGTGAATAGAACAACGGAAGCAGCTGGAAAAACGCCAATTTTGACAATGAAGACTTCAGATTTGGAAGATTTTCCTAGAGATATGAAATGTAGATCTTTGAGTTACGGTCGCGTGGCCGCAAACGGGAGGTCAATCCGAGGTCCGAGTATAACGTTATGGTCATTCTCCCATCGGTGCGCAGAGCTGTCAAAATCAGAGAGTTCAATCAAATGAGGAGAGTTCAATCGATCGAACCTTTGATCGATCGAACTAAGCTCGATCGATTGAACTTCATATTCACCCAAAAGTTGTGTAAACTATGCAGGAATCCTATATATAAGTCGTTTTGACGGCAGACGAAAGGAGGACGCTCCGGAACGCGAAAAACAGCAGTTTAGGGTAGTTTTAGGGTTAGATTAGGAGTAGTTTAGGTTAGATTCATGTTTTTTTTCATCTTTTCCATTGATTTATTGAAGATTATTGAAGATTCAACTTTATTCCAAGTTATTTACAAGTTTATTTCAGATTATTTACAGATTTCTCTTATCCTTTTTCTCTATTTGATTGTTTATTAGTTTAGATACTTTGATTACTTTAGTTTACTACTTCTGTACTAGTTTTATTATGTTTCCGTAGTTTAGATGTTGGGAATATGTGATGAAACATTGATTCCCAACCTCTGCCATGCAATCTTTAGAAACCTTGGTCTCGATCGATCGAAGGTATTTCGATTGATCAAACCAGGGCCATAGTCAAGCGATCGAAGGCACTTCGATCGATTGAAGGATGATGATGTCCGAACGATCGAGAGCGCTTCGATCGATCGAACATGTTAATTCCTGAGATGATTCTTTTAAGTATTTCATGCCTTTTTGTTTTAGAAATCTGTCATCAAATTATCCCTATAAGCTTAGTTTGTCACAACAGTTTTTAGAACTTAAAGCCTTAAGGTTATTTTCTTCAATGACTTTTGAAAACCACTTTGAATGCTAACACCATTTAGAGTGCAAGTAATAACTATTGTTTTAAACCGTCTTCCAAGTATTTTAAATCAACTGTGATGATGTAGTCCCGGTCATGAAAGGGCTATTGATTATTTATCTTTAGAAAAATACGGAATACTGAAAAGGGATGTACTCCATAGAGCGTTAATGAATATTCATGGTAGATTGTTAGGATTAATGTGGATTCTCGTATTTCCAACACCTTTAGTTTATTAATTTAATTAGTTATGTTTCTACAAGTTTTAGTTTATTATTTAGTTTAAGTTAATTAATTAGAATTCATAGAATCTCCACCCGTATATTAATATTTTCATTTTCTTTAGGTTATAACTTAGTAGACATTCTTCCTATTCCTTCTCTGTGGGATCGACCAGGACTTCCAGTACTATATTACTTGCATGATCACCTACACTTGGGTGTTGCACAAGAGCGCACAACTATTTAGTCGTGTCAAGTTTTTGGCGCCGTTGCCGGGGAAGCAACTAGGTTGGGATTTTATTAAGTTATTTCCAAAGTATTTTTTTTTTACTTTGGAAAAAAAAAAATAAACCTTTGGACTTTTTCTCTCATAAGGACAAAAAAATAAATAAATAAAATTTTATTATTTAGAAAATTTTTGGATAAACATGTCTTATCCATATTGCCCTCCATACAACACAAGCACCAATAATAGGTACACACTTGAAAATCAAAATAGTTATTCCCCAAGTTGGCAAGCACCCACTTATGACGCGCATTATCAACCCGAGTGCTACCAACCACCACAATGGGAAAATGATAGTTGTGGTCCCTCATATTATCAAACACAACAAGAACCTCCACATGTAGAGTTCTATCAATCGCAATGGGGATATAACCAAAATAATAATGTAAGATATAGTAGTAGTTCCCACGATTACCAAATGCACCAAGACTTTCCTTCTGGGGAGTCTTGTCCACAAACACAATGGGATGGGAATTACTACCAACAACAATGGGGCGAAACTTCATATAGTAATAATGAGGAGGATAACCAAGTTGAGGATAATGGTATTTTAAAATTGCTACTTAGTGAAATGAAAAGGCTAGATAGTGCACTTGATAAATTAGATACTAGATATCAACAAGTATATGCTAGCCAACCTTTAGAAGACTATACCAATCCTTCAACACTACAACCTAAATTTCAAGACATTAACAATGGAATAGAATTGGAGGACAATGATGGGTTTATACCGAATGAGGTTAATAATTCACTCGAGAAAGTGACAACCCAACCGGAACTGCAAAACCAAACCATTGAGCATGAAGTTGTAGAACCATTTTCTCTTCAATATGCACCCCCAGACATCAACTCCTTCACTACCTTGATAAAATTGTACAATCTCTTTGTCCAAAGCACCTCTATAGATGACATATATAGTGAGGAGAGTTACAAGGACGAGAATGAGGTTATGAAAGATGATGAGAGTTTCGGTGACTGCACGCAATTAGGAAATGATGAGTCCCATGTTGACTCTACCCCTACCTTTGATAGTGACCCTAGGGAGGACGTTATTAAAAATTCTAAGTTTGATTTAGCTTCATGCAATATTCATGAACCTTTACCTCTTTCGGCCGAAGAGGTGGTGTCACTAACTTTCCCATCACCTATCCTCTCTATCAATCAATGCTTTCATCCCGAGTTTGAAAATCATGTGTTGTGGAAGAGGATGGTAAGAATTCTAGCACATTTTTTTTACACAATTTTAACTTTCAAAATTCTTTGAGAGAGGACTTAGAAACTATTTGGCCCACATTAGATGATCTTAAACTTCAACAAGAAGCTAGTAATCTGCTAGACTGCTTGACCTTCAATAGTAATAATGACATTGAGGCTCAAATAGATAGCTTTATCCAAGTCTAGTCCAAAACTAGTTACATAGAACATAAATTAAATTCCTATGATCATATATCCATATATTCTAATCTAGAACAAGAGGCGGGTAATAAAGTTAAATTAGAATATTACTTAGACCCTACTCCTTTTATCGAACTGTGGCCACCTCCTTTCATTAAAATAGAGGCTATTATAAGAAATACCAACACCAAAGATCTTTCCTTGAATATAATTCCTAAAAAGTGTGGTATATCTCTTATAACTGTCTCCAACAAATTTAGAGGCCATATGTTGTGCATCATCTCCTCTGACCTTGAGCCTGACATTAGTTGGGGGGAGTTGCATTTTTATGAGGTTTCCAACGTTCTTCTCACTGTTAAATTATTTCATTGGGAGTATCCTCAAAAATTTCGGTTATTAATTTATGGTAAAAATCTTGATTAACCTAATTTAGTTACTGAGTAGTTGTATTATATTCTCTATTTTTCCTTGTTGCTACTAATGATTTTGCAGGTAACTTGAAAAAAAAATGGATATTAACGCCTCGAGGTAACATCCTTCCTTCTATCGCTTTACTTTACATGTCCATGTGCTTAGTTTAGAACATTGAGGACAATGTTTAGTTTTAGTTGGGGGGAGTGAGTCATTGCATGCCTCGTTTCTTTCTTTTTATGCTTTAGTGTCATAAACCTGCTTAGCAACATGTAACTTAGTAAAATAAATTGTCAAAATTTAAAAAAAACAATTTGAATTATTTTAAAGATAATAAATTGGTTCTCGTATTTCTCTCTTAGTTAATGTAGTTAGTTATGATGCATTAGTATTATTTTCTATATGTTATTAGTATGTGATACACAATGGTAGTTTGTTTACTATTTTATTTATGATATGTTTTATGCTTTTAATCTTCAAACAACTTTGAGCACGCTGTGACAACCTTGTACTTAGCTAAAATGGATTAGTAAGCATAGATTAGGTGTCTTGAGAGACTGTAGTGGAGACTAATAACCCAAGTGAGCTTTTGTGTCATTCTTTTATCTTTAGGGTTTTATAAATTACTCTTACTTTTTGAAAAGCGTATTAATTCGTTGAAAGTCTCATTTTCTTCTTCATTTTGACTGATCACTAGAAGAGAACGTTCAGGATTTACCAAAATCTAGAGCTCTTGAATTTACTGAAATGAATAATCCTATGAACTTAGAAGATGATTTAGGCCATCTTTTGACCTTACATGCAAAATGTAGCCTTGGCCTACCTCTATTCTATTCCGTTACTTCACCTCTTAAGCTTATCATAATCGCCTTACACAATCCTAAAGTCAATACCTAACTCGAAATCAGGAGTTCAAGCCTCAGTTCATTATTTAGGAGTGATTGGGATGTGTTGTCTTGATAAGAAGTTTGGTTGTGTGAATAAGAGAAAATTGGCAAAGAAAAAAAAAGAAAAAGAAAAAGAAAGGCATGAAAAAAGAAAAAAAGAAAAAAATATGCCAATGGTTGTTACCAAAGAAAAAGACAAAAAAAATAATAATAATAAAAAGAAGAGTGAAAAAAAAGGGGAAAAGAAGAGAGAGATTGGACATGTGGGGAAGTTTGAAAAATTGTAGTAGACATTCCAATCACATCCTATGACCCAATTGAATATTACGAGCCTCTTTCTTCTTAATCGAACACCTCTTTTTCAAAGACCTAATGATGCATGGTAAATTGGATTTGAAGTTAAGGTAATGAGAGAGTTTTCCATGGTATCTCGCTCTTCTAGTGAAAAGTATCCTTTCATGAGACTCTGTTCACTAAAATGTTCGTTTTTCTATTTAGATATGAGAAGCATTAGATTCCATTCATATTTACTCTTTATAGCTTCCATATTATGAGTGATAATTATTACACCCAATTCGGAGTGATTTCATCTTGAGAATGTAATCCCGGTGAGAGTTGAGTCAAAATGAACGTCTTGATAGCGTCATAGGTTATGCAAGCTTTGAAATTGAAGTTTTGTATTTTGGTTCTCCATTCACACACACACTTGAAGATTAATAAGTATAGAACATTCTAATGACTTTGATAGTAGATTAACTGTAATGTGTGTGTTGCATGGCTATGGCATGTAACGCCCCGAAAACCAAGCCACGTGGGTGAGGCCAACGAGTCAAACAATACAACGTAAAGCATGGAATAGTCTAACGTGGACCAATCCACAAGGCGGAAGCATAGGAGAATCCTACGTGGATTCCAAAGAAAAGTCGAAACGTCAATAATTGACCCATGAGGACCAAACGAGTCAAATAGGATCAATCAACATTACTCAATTTTCAAAGAAGTTTTTAAAAAAAAAATTGACAGAAATAAGAAGTATCGAGAGTGGGAGAAAAGAAAACGAGGTTTGATTGAAAGTTTATATGAAATCAAGGTTTGAGAATTTACAACCAAACGGTCCCTTAGAAATCCAAAGTAGTATTTTTTTTTCCATAGACTATCCATAGGCTAAGTAAAACCAAATTAGATTTCGAAAGTTTAAATGTTTTTTTTTTTTAAATTTTCCAAGTATAGAACCTATGTAACTATACCATAAACTTGCCAAAACAAGTCAAAGGAATAACGGAATATCCAAATCAATATGAACACGATTTAAAAAGGATCTAAGTTAAAGGACTAACAAGTGTCCGAATCAACATGAATAAATATTTAATGTTAACATGCACCCATAGGCGACTCAAAGTCCCAATTACAAGTCTGATTACATTAAGTCGAAAATTTTAATATTTTCTAAGGGCTAAACATGTGCCCAAATCAAGTATTAAGAAATTAAACTACAAGATTCAAATTTATTACAATATCTTTTTAAACAAAACTAGAAGTTTGAAACATTTAAAAAAAAATATACATATTCTTCTCAGAGAAATCTTCAAAGTGTGACGTCACGCGTTGAGTAACTCTTGGGCTTTGCCCCAACTTGATAAAACCTGAAAAATGGTTTGTCGTTTTTATGAGAACAACGGCTCGTAGGAAGTATTATCGAGATATACTACAATTTCCATAACTAAAGATAAAATGTGGTGCTATGAATGCCACCGCGGCAAATGCAAGTGAAGAAAGCCCATAGGCCATGCATGCTATGATCGCTCGGCTCGGTACCGGACTGTGAGCCACCCCCCACAGGGAATGTAGCATACCAACCTTCCGATAGCTAGTCGGCCATAAGTTGGAGTTTGGAACGTTCTTAGGTACGTCCACGCTGTCTCACCTCACAACTCACATCCGGATTTTTTTTTCACAATTGTCCCCTCTTTGGGATCTATCCCCACGTGGGATTTCTCATGCACATGTCATGTCGGGCTATGACTTTTGCCTATTTTGCCACAATGTTTTGAATCCCTTGATTCCACATGCCAAATGTCCACACACATGAATGTCACTAACAGTTCTAAATCAAGATTTAGTATCAACGGGTATTTATCAACAATAATGAAATAATTGATTCATAATACATCAATGTAGTTTCTAAACTTTTAAAGAAACACTAACACATAGTTCTAGAATTTCAGGGGCACTCAAGTTAACACTTTAACATACTCTTAACTTTAACTAAAATAGATACATAATCATTTCAGCATCTAATTCTTCAAATCAACATATAAGCATTTTTAACATATTCTAACCCAATGATTTAAGTACATAAGCATTTAACCATTAAACATGCTTTTCACTTCAAGTCAACATTTACATAAGCACTTGAGCAAATAATTTCCCAACTCAACATGTGTATTTATTTCTAACATGCTTTTACCCCCAAATTGATAAACAAGTAGCAATTAAACATTTAGGGCAAACGAAAGTAATTAATCAAACATGACATATATAATTATACATATATATCATTTCAACACAACTTACGGAGGAATAATTACTAGCTTTATTAACTCCCACAATTTCTAACATCAAAACACAAATTATATCTAGACATGGTTTTCATAGTATAGCAAGAGAATAAATCCTACCTTGGTGTTCTTGAAAAAAAAAACACGCAAATTGTAGCCCCAATAGAGAAAAGAAAGTCCAAATGTGGATGGAAGCTCAAATAAAGAGCACAACTAGAAAGCCATTGATGAGGTGATCACTCTTGCCCTTGATAGCTAGCTCCGAAAATGGCTCTAGAGTCTTTAAAATGAAGCTTCAATGCATGGCTTCCATGGCATTTTTTTTTGCTCCTTCAAGGCCATAGAGAGAGAAGAAGAGAGATATAGAAAGAGAAAAGAAAAGAAAAAGAAGTGAGGGAGAGAGAGAGAGAGAAATGACTTTGACAACTTTTTGAAGTTGGATTGAGCAAACACCGGTTGGATTGAGCAAACTCTTGGCAGAATATATTTTGCAGAAAGTTGGACTGAGCAAACTCCGGTTGGATTGAGCAAACTCTGGGCAGAATATATTTTGCAGAAAGTTGGACTGAGCAAACTTCGGTTGGATTGAGCAAACTCTGGGCAGAATATGTTTTGCAGAAAGTTGGACTGAGCAAACTCTGGTTGGATTGAGCAAACTCTGGGCAGAAAGTTTGTATTTACGCGCCATTTTCAATGTTGAGTTCCTTATTTGAAAAGATATCTTTTGAGATGGAAACTCGACAAAAATTTTAAAATGACCATTTTACCCTTATATAATTTTCTGGGTTTCTACAATCTACCCCCTTAAAAGAATTCCATCTCGGAATTCGAAAAGTAACAAACAGGAAACATTCAAAGAATGGTCCACGACCACACCAAAATGTCGTAGTGTCACAAACAACGTGAACACTTGCACAACGTGAGAAAACGAAACATCTCACACATTGATTCCATAATGGAATGGAAAGCTCAGTACAACGGTCAGTGAAGGGTACTGAGGAACAAACGCAAGGGACATATGAGGTTCAACATTAAAAGAAGGAGTTAACTCCAAAGATCGACAATAATAATGGACATGAACCTCCAAACCATCGGATCAACCAAAAATGTACTTGAATGAAAAACAAGGTACAACCGGATGTCTCAAATTCATCGAATCAAAAGAAAAGTGATCCCTTCAAAAGGAATACGTGATCACAATAACACAACAACTTCTGTATACCCATAATTTGTCTCAAAAACGAATAAGAAACAAGTATACAAAGGATATGTATACCAACAAAAGATCTTATCTAATTATCAATCGAAAACCCAATCCAAGGAACAGAGAGTAACCCGTAGAATGAAAATAACATTATACAACCATCACTCATAGTGAAAACATTCGCAAGACCAAGGAATAAATAGGATAAGCTCCAATTGATATATAAAAGAATCGAAGGAAGATATTACACATGCGTGAATATCACACAGAGATCAATTTACAATTAAACACAAGATTTTCAAAGCAAATCGATGATATACTATCAAAGAATTGTCACACGAGGCAAAAGTATGATGTTTCAAGACATGAGTTCCAAAATGAATCGAAAACCTGGGTCAACCCCCAAGGAATGATCCAAACACTTAAGAATGAAACCAAAGAAAACTTCACAAAGTAAATGATATAATCGGTACTAAAGACCGTAACGACTTAAAGCTATGTCCTAACCACCTAAGAGGTACGAGTCACAAAGACTTACTCGTAGTTCATCGCTCCTTATGAGAAGACGATGATCAATATAGGCACCAAAGTCTACAACAATATCAACAGGAAGTCGATAGAAGAAATGATTATCACATCCCAAAATATAACGTCGCTATAGTCAATTATAACGATTTCGCTAATAGATGGATCTATTGATAGATCCCATCTCAAAACAATATGGCAAAAGAAATGCCACTGCCAAAAGTTAAAGGGCCTCCGAAGGAAAGTGTCTAAGAAGACACAATGATGCCACCAACTAGACAACAATAACACAAACAGGGGAACGAATAGATATAAACCAACAAGTTCACCAACATTCGTTGTCGTACGCGATAGCCAAAAATATTTCAAAGAATTACGCCTTGACCCAAAACAAGAAACATATGGTCATAACGATATCAAGCTATCAAAACTTCAACTATTGAAAGCCCGATTCCTATCAAAACAAACTAGAAGTCCCTGAATTGGGTGACCTTGAAGTGTCACACGAAAGATGGAAGCAAACCAGGCGACATGCCTAAAACAAGAGTTATAACAAATTCAGGTCATAAACGGACCACAGATAACGAAAGTGTTTAAGGAAACACGGTCGAAGTTTCTCAACAGAAAGAAGACAACTCTATAGAAGTTGGCCACATTAGCCGAACATGATCTCAAAACAAACGATCACCTAGAATCCTCCTCTGCTCAAAGCAAGGATGAAATTGAAAGGTCGCAACGATTTCGAACAAAGCATAATCATAATAACCCCACGACAGGGTAAGGAAAAAGTGGAATCACTGATCACAATAAACAAGGTATGCACCAAATGCATGAATCAAACTTGTCAACAATGACATCAACAGTAATATATCAAGATGATATAAAGTAAACACTAGGGGTTCGTCCAGCTATTGAAAGCCCGTAACCCAAACATAATCAACCCAAGAGGTCTAAAATCACCAACATAGAATCTCACAAGATCCACTTCTAAACACAAAGTAATCGAGATTACTAACAAGAGAATATGCCTTAGGCATACTCCTAATACCAATACAGAAATACGGTGGATGGTGTCAAATAGATACTCTCATTAAAAAAAATAGAGTGAGAGATAAATCAACAGAATCAAATGATGAAACAAAATATAATCTGATGGATAACTCATAGAATCAACTAAAAATCCCCCCTACGGATCAATCATAAGGTCAAAGAAATAACAACGGTTCACATTGATAGGCCACCTCAATAGGCCACGAAATTAGGCAATTGCCAATAAGTCCAAATAATATGGAAATTCAAGTTATGAAATACCATTAGCGTTTCTCAACAAGGACAAGGTACGCTCAAGTTCAACATAAAACAGAATCGGAGAACTCACAAATGACTACTAAGTTCAAATGGGTCCATGGTCAAAACCACCAACACCCAAGAAAAGAAAGATTCAATCGATAAGGAAAACAATTCTTATCGTCACAACAAAAGATACATCCAATACAGATTTACATGAAAATCTTGCACAATCCACCAATAAGGTACTATGCGAACGACCATAGTATTCAGGGTATAAAATATCACACGATTGTGAAACAACAAGCCCTCAAGGCATACAATGAAATGCAATCGAATTTAAGCCTTAGCGAACAATAAATAATAAATTAAGGCTGCCAACAACAGAGATCTACAACACGTAAGAGATCATACTCCTAAAAACTGGTATGATCTTGAATTCACGGAGATAACAAAATCAAGGACCTCAACAATAAATCATCTAACAAAATCTATCCCTCAAGAAGTAGGGAAAGATCCGAGTGTTCAACAACTCAAGTTCGAATTTTATGAAATAAATCCCAAGAATTTAACAAGGCAAAACTGTCAGAAAAAGATTGATTCAAAAGTCAACGAGTCCAAAGAAAAGGACATCACAACACTTACAGTGCGACATACTCAAGTTCAAAACTTAACGGTGAACTAATCAAAATCAATATGCTATAGTCATGAGAATCGAATCAAATAGGAACAAACGTTCTTTCAAGGAAAGACTTGGAACAATGGAACGACAACGCTCTGTCAAGAGCTCAAAGATTGTAAGGGTCAAGAATTAAGCGCACTTCTAAGAAGTATTATGAAAACAAGAATCTATACGTACTCACAGGGAAAGAAACACTAGAAAAATTTGTGTTTCAAGGCCCAACGTCAAAGCATTAACCACACTATGTTAACAACAAATCTTGAATGAAAATCATCACAAAAATCGGTAATGATCGATAAACACTCATAGAAAAGATTTCACCAACGTACCAACATGATAGGCAGTCTCAAAAGAAGAGACGATCCTTAGAGTCGCGGAATTCACTCAAATGTGAAAATCACCGAATAAAGGAACTAATAGACTTGGAACAACACCAATCTATTCCCCCACAATGGCTAGAATCCTCACAACAATTCATACGATAGGATTTAATCATATGCAATGATCACATAGTGAAACGATAATTTGAATGTGAAGATTTAAGCAATCACCAGAAATTTGGGACACTCAAGCAACCACAAGATAGAAAACTCGAATCTACTCAGAAGAGTAATTACAATGTCAAACTGGCATCCAAACAATAAAAGTTTCGCAAGGCAAAAGGTACGACAATCCTATAAGAAGGAAGAACTATTCCAACGATAAACAACAAGTATTCGTAGCCATAGGAAAGATCAACATAGCCTTTAGAGAGTCTTTGCATCACGTGCGGAATAAAACCCATGCCACCCGAAGGCAAGCATCTCAAGACTGTACACGAAAACATAGGAATATTCGAGTCCGGAGACACAACCTATATAAGCCGTCTAATAATACATAACGCCGCGTTATTAGAACCAATAAATTATTCGTCAGTTTAGAAAATATCCTTTAAGTACCTTAAAAGTACATATGCATACAGGTTTTCAAATATGCACAACATGATAATATGTTGATTTTTCATAAGTTTAAAACTTGTCTTCCAAATTTTTTTTTTTACCCAAGAAATCTTATTATGACCCGCCGATCAAAGTATCTATGAGTAAGCGTATGAGCAACTCTAAAACACGTAAAACATGAAATTTTATCTCAACATGCTATCGTTGTCATGTTTAACAATTCCTTGATATAGAAACAAGTAGTCATGTAAGCACATATGCACATTACCATGTTGTTACATAATCCCGAAGGCAAGTAAGCATACTTTTCATCCTTTTCATTTATAACATATAAAATCTATCGCGTAATGTGCTAACCAATACATTGTGTTACAATAGCATAAACATATAAAACATATCTACGAAAGCATTTAAACATACTATTCCGTAACAGGTACCATTTAGACATGTTCTCCTGAAAAGCTTTCATCTCGAAATCAACAAGGAAAATTTCATGGGCAAGAAAATCTTTAAACATGCTGGCTCAGTAACTTCCAATTTAAATAAAATTGATGACAATTTTATCATATATGCATGCAACATTTAACATGTTTCCTCAACAACTAAAATGCAAACACTAGTGATATGAGGTCATTAATAATAATTAAGATCTTTTAATAATACAACTCGATTAAAGCACTGTTTAATACCTAAATATCAACCCTACAAGGCGCAGTACGTCGAGCGAATAATCCAAACAAGGAAACCCTCATGTATATACCTTTTAACCTTGCACGATCAATGATTAAACATCAATAGATAGTCACATCAAGATGTATTACAAAACTAGTTCTAATGAGTATAGCGTTAAAGTGAAATGAAAAGAAAAAATAACCAACTCATGTTCACAAATCACATAGTCAAGATATGTTGGTATGTAATCACAGAAACGCATAAGCACTTAAGCATGTTAACACGTAATCCTGTAGGCAAGTAAACATGCTATCATAATCAACTCATCATATAAATGAAACAAAACGATTCATTTAACTATGAATGATTGAAATCAAAAGAGGTACAACGGCCACACATGGGCCCAATAAACTCCCAGAGTACCAAGGCATTCGAACCCGGTTAGCTCCGATACCATTCTGTAACGCCCCGAAAACCAAGCCACGTGGGAGAGGTCAACGAGTAAAACAACACAATGTAAAGCATGGAATAGTCCAGCATGGACCAATCCACAAGGCGGAAGCATAGGAGAATCCTATGTGGATTCTAAAGAAAAGTCAATAATTGACCCATGAGGACCAAACGAGTCAAATAGGATCAATCAACATTACTCTATTTTCAAAGAAGTTTTAAAAAAAATGACAGAAATAAGAAGTATCGAGAGTGGGAGAAAAGAAGACAAGGTTTGATTGAAAGTTTATATGAAATCAAGGTTTGAGAATTTACAACCAAACGGTCCCTTAGAAATCAAAAGTAGTATTTTTTTTTTCCATAGACTATCCACGGGCTAAGTATAACCAAATTAGATTTCGAAAGTTTAGATGTTTTTTTTTTTTGAAATTTTCCAAGTATAGAACCTATGTAGCTATACCATAAACTTGCCAAAACGACTCAAAGGAACAACGGAACATGCAAATCAATATGAACGCGATTTAAAAAGGATCTAAGTTAAAGGACTAACAAGTGTCCGAATCAACATGAATAAATATCTAATGTTAACATGCACCCATAGGCGACTCAAAGTCCCAATTACAAGTCTGATTACATTAAGTGGAAAATTCTAATATTTTCTAAGGGCTAAAGATGTGCCCAAATCAAATATTAAGAAATTAAACTACAAGATTCAAATTTATTACAATATCTTTTTAAACAAAACTAGAAGTTTGAAACATTTAAAAAAATATATATGTATATATATTCTTCTCAGAGAAATCTTCAAATTGTGACGTCACGGGTTGAGTAACTCTTGGGCTTTGCCCCAACTTGATAAAACCTGAAAAATGGTTTGTCGTTTTTATGAGAACGACGGCTCGTAGGAAGTATTATCGAGATATACTACGATTTCCATAACTAAAGATAAAATGTGGTGCCATGAATGCCACCGCGGCAAATGCAAGTGAAGAAAGCCCATAGGCCATGCATGCTATGATCGCTCGCCTCGGTACCGGACTGTGAGCCACCCCCCACTGGGAATGTACCATACCAACCTTCCGATAGCTAGTCGGCCATAAGTTGGAGTTTGGCACGTTCTTAGGTACGTCCACCCTGTCTCACCTCACAACTCACATCCAGAATTCTTTTTCATAATTGTCCCCTCTTTGGGATCTATCCCCACGTGGGATTTCTCATGCACATGACATGTCGTGCTATGACTTTTGCCTATTTGGCCACAATGTTTTGAATCCCTTGATTTCACATGCCAAATGCCCACACACATGAATGTCATTAACATTTCTAAATCAAGATTTAGTATCAACGGGTATTTATCAACAATAATGAAATGATTCATTCATAATACTTCAATGTAGTTTCTAAACTTTTAAAGAAACACTAACACATAGTTCTTGAATTTCAGGGGCACTCAAGTTAACACTTTAACATACTCTTAACTTGAACTAAAATAGATACATAATCATTTGAGCATCTAAATCTTCAAATCAACATATAAGCATTTTTAACATACTCTAACCCAATGATTTAAGTACATAAGCATTTAACCATTAAACATGCTTTTCACTTCAAGTCAACATTTACATAAGCACTTGAGCAAATAATTTCCCAACTCAACATGTGTATTTATTTCTAACATTCGTTTACCTCAAAATTGATAAACAAGTAGCAGTTAAACATTTAGGGCAAACGAAAGTATTTAATCAAACTTGACATATATAATTATA
This sequence comes from Hydrangea macrophylla, assembly GCA_033977485.1. Taxonomy (NCBI): domain Eukaryota; kingdom Viridiplantae; phylum Streptophyta; class Magnoliopsida; order Cornales; family Hydrangeaceae; genus Hydrangea; species Hydrangea macrophylla. The sequence goes on along the minus strand of CM066985.1, from coordinate 13,974,583 downwards.
TACATATCATTTCAACACAACTTAGGGAGGAATAATTACTAGCTTTATTAACTCCCACAATTTCTAACATCAAAACACAATTTATATCTAGACATGGTTTTCATCGTATAGCAAGAGAATAAATCCTACCTTGGTGTTCTTGAAAAAGAAACACCCAAGTTGTAGCCCCAATAGAGAAAAGAAAGTCCAAATGTGGATGGATGCTCAAATAAAGAGCACAACTGGAAAGCGATTGATGAGGGGATCACTCTTGTCCTTGATAGCTAGCTCCGAAAATGGCTCTAGAGTCTTTAAAATGAAGCTTCAATGCATGGCTTCCATGGGGTTTTTTTTTGCTCCTTCAAGGCCATAGAGAGAGAAGAAGAGAGATATAGAAAGAGAAAAGAAAAGAAAAAGAAATAAGGGAGAGAGAGAGAGAGAAATGACTTTGACAACTTTTTGAAGTTGGATTGAGCAAACTCCGGTTGGATTGAGCAAACTCTGGGCAGAATATATTTTGCAGAAATTTGGATTGAGCAAACTCCGGTTGGATTGAGCAAACTCTGGGCAGAATATTTTTTGCAGAAAGTTGGACTGAGCAAACTCCGGTTGAATTGAGCAAACTCTGGGCAGAATATGTTTTGCAGAAAGTTGGACTGAGCAAACTCTGGTTGGATTGAGCAAACTCTGGGTAGAATATATTTTGCAGAAAGTTGGACTGAGCAAACTCTGGTTGGATTGAGCAAACTCTGGGTAGAAAGTTTGTATTTACGCGCCGTTTTCAATGTTGAGTTCCTTATTTGAAATGCTATCTTTTGAGATGGAAACTCAACAAAAAATTTAAAATGACCATTTTACCCTTAAAAATTTTCTGGGTTTCTACATGGCATACTAGAGAGTTTCATAAGATTGTTGAGCTTAATCACATTTTTAATGAGAGGAAAATTTCTTGAAAACATTTAAATGAGAACCATTACCATAAACATGAATTTTGTGGGTAAATGCACTGCAACCCTCACGAGACAACACTCGTCCACTAGGGGGAACCTTGGGGTTTAAAGGCTTGTTGCATACGCTAAATGCAATCCCAATTCCTGCGAAAGTGAGTTAGGGTTTTTACTTTATTTTGTTTTCGATTCTTAGAGTTTAAATAAATATTGCTGTAGTTCGTTTCATTGCTAAGGACTAGCAACGAGCTAGTTGGGGGATGTGATTCGAGGTGAAAAGTGCATATTCATAACGTATTACATAGTTCTTTATGCATACTTTTATCCCCAAGTCCCTAGATTTAGGTATATTCTAATAACAATGTTCTTTTTATTGTGTTAATGCTAAAATATATGTTTTTGCATTGTTTTATAGGTATTAGGATGTAAATCAATGAAGTGCAGCTAAAGAAAAGTGATTCTGGTGAATAGAACAACGGAAGCAGCTGGGAAAACGCCAATTTTGACAATGAAGACTTCAGATTTGGAAGCTTTTCCCAGAGATATGAAATGTAGATCTTTGAGTTATGGTCGCGTGGCCGCAAACGGGAGGTCAATCCGAGGTCCGATTAAAACGTTAAGGTCATTCTCCCATCGGTGCACAGAGCTGTCAAAATCAGAGAGTTCAATCGATTGAGGAGAGTTCAATCGATCGAGCCTTCGATCGATCGAACTAAGCTCGATCGATATAACTTCATATTCACCCAAAAGTTGTGTAAACTCTACAGGAACCCTATATATAAGTCGTTTTGACGCCAGACGAAAGGAGGACGCTCCAGAACACGAAAAATAGCAGTTTAGGGTAGTTTTAGGGTTAGATTAGGAGTAAGTTAGGTTAGATTCATGTTATTTTTCATCTTTTCCATTGATTTATTGGAGATTATTGAAGATTCAACTTTATTCTAAGTTATTTACAAGTTTATTTCAGATTATTTACAGGTTTCTCTTATCCTTTTTCTCTATTTGATTGTTTATTAGTTTAGATACTTTGATTACTTTAGTTTACTACTTCTGTACTAGTTTTATTATTATTTCGTAGTTTAGACATTGGGAATATGTGATGAAACATTGATTCCCAACCTCTGCCATGCAATCTTTAGAAACCTTGGTCTCGATCGATCGAACCAGGGCCATAGTCAAGCGATCGAAGGCACTTCGATCGATTGAAGGATGATGATGTCCGATCGATCGAGAGCGCTTCGATCGATCGAACATGTTAATTCCTGAGATGATTCTTTTAAGTATTTCATGACTTTTTGTTTTAGAAATCTATCATCAAATTGTCCCTATAAGCTCAGTTTGTCACAACAGTTTTTAGAACTTAAAGCCTTAAGGCTATTTTCTTCAATGACTTTTGAAAACCACTTTGAATGCTAACACCATTTAGAGTGCAAGTAATAACCATTGTTTTAAACCGTCTTTCAAGTATTTTAAATCAACTGTGATGATGTAGTCCCGGTCATGAAAGGGCTATTGATTATTTATCTTTAGAAAAATACGGAATACTGAAAAGGGATGTACTCCATAGAGTGTTAATGAATATGCATGGTAGATGGTTAGGATTAATGTGGATTCTCGTATTTCCAACACCTTTAGTTTATTAATTTAATTAGTTATGTTTCTATAAGTTTTAGTTTATTATTTAGTTCAAGTTAATTAATTAGGATTCATAGAATCTCCACCCGTATATTAATATTTTCATTTTCTTTAGGTTATAACTTAGTAGACATTCTTCGTATTCCTTCCCTGTGGGATCGACCTGGACTTCTAGTACTATATTACTTGCACGATCACCTACACTTGGGTGTTGTACAAGAGCGCACAACTATTTAGTCGTGTCAATGGTTATAATAATATATCTTCTCTACAAGGACTACCAGACCGACCACAAGTTCGTAATCACTACCTACTCTCCAACTGGAGTTGTGAGTTTTCTTCATTTGCATTTGCATCTGGTTTTGGATATTTGAATGTTAAGGTGAATATTATACTTGTGTTTTTGAATATATATATATATATCGATTTGTACAGAACACTTCTTATGAGGAGAGTCAAAATGAGGACTCCTGTTACAACTGTTAGATCCAGTTTTGGTATTGAAAGTAATTTCACAGGCTGAAAATTGGATCCAATGGCTATAAACAAATGAGGACTCTCTCGTAAGAAGAAGGGTTCTGTATATTTGTATAGTGTTTTTCCTGAATTATTCGATTCATGCATTTTGCTTTTGCTGAACTGTGTTTGTTCATAGTGTTGGAAGAAGTTAATTTCATGTATTTGATGATCAAGCAGTTTAAATTGTATAATCAATTGTGCTGGATTTTGAGTATTATTTATATCACGTGCAGTGGATATTATGCTTGTGTGTTTGGAGATACACATATTTGTAGAGCATTTTCTCTGAATTATTTGATGCATGTGTTTTTCTTTTGATGAACTGTGTTTTTTCAGAGTGTTGGAAAAAATTAATTTCATATATTTGACGATTAAGCATTTGTATAATGGATTTTTCTGGATTTCAAGTATTTTTTATGTCATGTGAAGTGTTAGGTTACAGAGATGTCTTTTTGTTTGCTTGAAGATTCTGATGTTCTTATTTAAATGGTGTGAACGAAGGGCACTACCACACTAACTTTACTGAGAATGCTTTTTTTTTTTCTAAATAGTGGCACTGTTAATGGATTCTTAGGCTGATTTATGAGCTAATTTAGATTGTGACACCCTTTCTTTGACAAATTATCTGCAGAATTGATTGAACAAGTTCCCAACGCTGTTTGTTTGTCAGTTCTGGTGTTGTGTAGGATGTGTTTATTTCTACTACTTTGCTTGTAGGACTAGCCTAATGCACTTTGTGAAATTTCCTCTATTGCCATCTTTTGTTTTATTGAGGGCTTGCTAATTTCTATGAAAGAATATAAGTTTTGGCATCTTTAAGCAGTGTAGATATCCTAGTTGCTTCTACTATCTGCTTGGTTATATTTCTACGGTCAATGATATATGTACTATATATATATGTGTGTGTGTGTGTGTCAATATTGTGGTTTCCTTTTTTTGAATGGGGTTCATTCATTTCTTTTGGAAGAGCTTATGTTTAGTGCATGCTTATTATCCATCTTATGAATTAGCCCTTTTGTAGCGTTGCTAACATGATATGATGATTGTTACCTGTTGATTTAATTTTTGTTTTTTCTTTTGTATTGTATTGTTATTTTCACTTGGTTATTACTTATTTATCATCCCTCATATATACAATTGTCTCAAGCAACCATTCAAAGAAGGCTTTGTTGTATGGGAATCTTAACTGGATTTGTGCAATTCATGCTAAATGTTCTAACTAGTATGATATAGTTGGGAATTGAACTTCCTCGTCTTGGTCGCAATTTGGACCGACATGTCAAGAACATTTGAATGCATAAACTGAATGTGGTTAACATGCTATCTAAGGTTTCTCTGTTTGTGTGTGTGACTGTTTTCCCCCTTGAAAAATGATTAAGCATTTTTTTAGGGCTGAGAACACGTAGATGTTGATGGATCTGAGACTTGTGTTCTTTTTTCATAGAACAGTTGATGTGTTACTGAGCTTGATGATCTGCGCTATGTTGATTTATCCATGATAGACAGGATTTTCCCTTTTCATCCTCATTTTAGGTAATCACTTCATCAGCAGTGAAGAAAGGAGACCTATTTCTTGCTGATGTCACTACTCAGTTGAAGAATAAAAATGTCACAACTGATGTCAAAGTGGACACTAACTCGAATGTAAGTTGATAATTTATTTTCTATATTAGCATATGTTTTTCATTTAATTTATTTGTTGCATTATTTTTGTATTTGAAGATTATCTATCTTCACGTTACCCATTGTTTTAGATTTATTGGTTGCAAAATTAAGTGATTGATGATGGGAGATCTCCCATCTTAACTTACGTATATGTGGCATTTGCTTTACGCGTAGGATGTACCAAACCAAGCCTTGTGTCCCAATAAATTGGGGTCGGCTGTATGAATCCTTTTTCTCCATTCTGCACGATCAAGAGCTATATTTTCATTTAAATTATATATATTCATATCTTGTTGCACTACATATTCCCAAGTCAGTCTAGGTCTGCCTCTCCCTCTAACCATTCCAGGCACTACGATCTTATCACACTTTCGCACAGGTGCATCTACAGGTCTTCGTTGCACATGGCCGAACCATCTAAGTCTATTCTCCCTCAACTTATCCTCAATATGTTTCACTCCTACAGTCTCTCGGATGTACTCATTTCTAATTCTATCTTTCCTAGTCATACCACACATCCATCTTAGCATCCTCATCTCCGCTACACTCACTTTGCTAATGTGTTGTTTCTTAGTTGCCCAACACTCTGTCCCGTAGAGCATAGCTGGCCTAATAGCTGTCCTATAAAATTTTCCTTTCAATTTTGCTGGTATTCTGCGATCACATAATACTCCAGAAGCACTCCTCCACTTAAGCCAGCCCACTTTAATTCTATGGGTCACGCCATCACCAATCTCTCCGTCTCTACTGATCATTGAACCTAGATAGCGAAAGTGTTGCCTCTTTGGGATCTCCTGATCTTTGATCTTCACTTCTTCGTTGTCTCTACTTCCACTGTTGCTAAAAGTACATTCCATGTATTCTGTTTTCATCCTACGCGTAGGATGTATTAATCAATTTTTGGAATGTAAGGTTTTGAACACCTTGGTGGAATATTATGGAGCTATGAAGCACTGACACTTCATTTGAGGCTCGTATCAGAATCGACTCGAGTATCCGACAACGATACGACCTAACACGCTCGGGATACGTGTCGGATACTCCTATTTTCGAATAACAGTATTTAAATCTTATTTTCTTGGCCAACACTTCCCCGACACGTCTTCGGCACGCAAGGGGTACGTCCCCGACACGCACGGGACACGAGAGTGATGATTTTTTAAAACAAGTTTGAAATTTCGGGGGTAAATTTTTAATTTTTATTCAATTTTTTTTATGAATATTGGATATTTTTTTATAAATATTTATAAGTTTTTAAAAATATTGGATGTTTATGAAAATTTTCAAAATACTTAGGAGTTGTAAACAAAAAATAAAATGAATTTTAGGATCTGAAAAAAGAAAAAAGATATAAAACCAAAAGGTCCAGAACAAACACATTCAGTTCTTCTCACGTCACACACACACACACACAGAGGGAGAGAGAGAGAGAGAGAGAGAGAGAGAGAGAGAGAGAGAGAGGTCAGAGACTTTCGGCGAGCCTCACAACCTGCAGCGACTCCGGTGACCCCTTACGCGACTTCTGGCGACCCCTTACGCGACTTCCAGTGTGGTATTGCGATTCTCACAACCCTCACGGACACGTACCGTGACCCTCACGGTATTTCTTTTTCATTTTTCTTCTTCTTCTTCTTCTTTTTCTTCTTCTTCTTCTCTCTTATTGTACCTGAAATAATACATTAGGGTTTTGATAATTAGGGTCTAGGGTTTTTGTTTTTATTTTTGTTTTTTGTTTTTTGATAAACAACCACAGTGGTATGATAGTTGTTGTCTATTAGGGCTTATAAATCTAATAGTTGTTGTCTATTAGGGTTTATAAACAGTAGTAGTTAGCCGAGTTATCATTTTTTAGCAAACTACTAGTAGTTAGCCAACTAACATTAGATATCATCTTTTTTAGCAAATTTACCTAAGATTGTAATTATCATTTTTTTTATCCATCAAATTTTACCTTCTTAGATTAGGGAACATGTCTTCCAGTATGTGTGCTAATTTTGATTAGACATGGTAAAATATTTATTTTAAAAAATATTTAAAATATTCGTGTCCCCGACGTATCATATCATGCTTTTTTGAGAAATAGCGTGTCGCCGTATTCGAGTCGTGTCGTATCTGTGTCGCATGTTCATATCGGTGCTTCTTTGTTCTGGGAATTTTTCTGATTTTTTGTGGGAGGAGAACATTGTTATTTTGATTTTGTTTAGATAGAATCTTAACAACACGGAAGTAAGATTTTGTGTCGATTGCAAAAGCTAGTGTGCAACCCATTTATCCCTCTCCCTCCCTCTCTCTTTGCCCCCCCTCTTCTCCCTCTTTCTCTCCTCTCTGTTCTTCTCTTGAAGGGGGTTGACTCATGTCTATTTTGCATTTGCAGATAAGAAGTTTGATACAATAACTTTGGTGCTTTGAGTTAAACCATTATTCTGACGTGTAAACATTTGAGAAGTTAGAACATATGTGATAATTGAGTTGTATTATCATTTCATTTTTCTATTGTCTGACTGGATTTTTTTTTTCTTCCTTGGGCTCTAATACTAGCTTTTTACAACTATCACTATCGATGAACCTGCTCCTGGGCTGAAGACAATCTTTAGCTTCAAAATTCCTGATCAAAGGTCTGGCAAGGTAAGCAATTCAGTCTTTGTTTTCCCGTTTTCCTAGGCATGATAATTTATATTGTATGACAGTGTTTAATGGTATCTTATGTTTGATTTGTAAGTGTTCGTATGGCAGGTAGAGCTTCAGTACTTGCATCACTATGTAGGGATAAGCACAAGCATTGGGTTGACTGCAAACCCTGTTGTCAACTTTTCAGGTGTGGTGGGAACTAATATTGCTGCACTTGGGACAGATGTCGCCTTTGACACCAAAATAGGGAACTTCACTAAGTGCAATGCTGGATTGAGCTTCCGGAATGCGGACCTTATTGCTTCGTTAACCCTATGAGTAGTTTCCATTCGTACATGAGTATGTGCTTTTGTTACATTTACTTGATTTACGTAGTAAATCTGTATATTATTGATATATTTCAGTAGATAAGAATGTCACTGAATTTATGATAGCATGGGAAACAAGTTGTTTGTCATTTCTCATCGTGCTTGAAAATGTACATATTACCAAAATATGGCATTGACCTCTGTTGAATATGCAATGAAAAACTTCCTGCTCTCATCTTTAATCTGAAGCATTTTTGGTAGAAAAATAGGAGGGATGGAAATGTGAGAGATTAAGGCTTAGTTTGGCCCCCATTTTGGTGCTTCTTCTTTTTTAAAGCACAATTTCATGTTAATTCATTTGGTAACTACTTTATGAGATTTGCATAAATTGAACTTAGGGCTTTTTTGGGGGGAGCTTTTAAAAGCTCTAGAATAGAGCTTTTAAAAGCTCAAGGTTGCTTTTTGGTTTCATGATGTCTTTTTGAAGAGTAGTGTGTCACTTGTATAAAATTATCAAACAATTTAGTAATAAATTTCATAAGCTCCTTTTAAAAAGCCACATGGGCCTTAGTTTGGCCCTTCTCCTTTTTTAAAGGACATTCATGATAATTCATTTGGTAACTAGTTTATGAGCTTTGCAAAAATTGAACTTAAAGCTTTTTTAGGGGAGCTTTTAAAAGCTCCACAAAGCTCTAGAATGGAGCTTTTAAAAGCTCATAGTTGCTTTTTGGTTTTATGATGTCTTTTTGAAGAGTAGTGTCATTTGTATAAAATTATCAAATAACTTAGTAATAAATTTCATAAGCTTCTTTTAAAAAGCCACGTGGGGGCCAAACTAAGCCTAAGCCTAAGTGATGATGGAGGAAAGAGAAACACCAGGAAAAAGGAAGAATGTTATGTATTTTACATATCTATGCTTCCCTAACAAAAAATTATTTTCGGTTAAGGACAAAAAGTTCCAAAAAGAGGGATGTTCTTTTCTTATTCTATCCCTCCCTGTTTGGAGGGATGAGAAATGGTTGGCGAGGAGGGATGCCCCTTCCCTCCTCTCCCTGTTTCAACAAACTAGGAATTTTTTCCTCTTACTTCCCCCTCTCACCCCCCCCTCCCCCCCCTTCCCTTTTCTCCCTCCCTACCTACCTCCATCATAAAAAACAGTGTTAGTGCCAATTGGAAGTAAAGATGTAAGCTCATGATCATTAAAATTTTATTTCTTACCTGTATGCCTACGTTTTGGTTTCTACATTCTCTTTGTTATATGCTGTAGTCCTTTTCTGTGCCTATTTTGACTAGGGCTTATCTTTTTCATTCAAGAACGTCAAGGGTGACTCATTGAATGCCTCGTACTACCACATAGTAAGACCTTCCACCAACACAGCTGTTGGCGACGAGGTTACTCACAGCTTCTCAACCAACGAGAACACCATCACTATTGGTAGCCATCACTTATTGGATTCATTGACCATAGTTAAGGCCCGGGTTAACAACCACGGCAAGGCAAGTGCCCTCATTCAGCACGTGTGGCGTCCAAGGTCGCTTTTCACCATCTCTGGAGATGTTGACACCAAGGCTATAAACAAGACTGCCAAGTTTGGGTTGGCCTGAGCTCTAAAGCCGTGATAGGGCTATTCAGCTCATTACGGTCTTTGGGGTAATAAGGTAGGCAGAAAGTGCTTGGAAGAGTTTTAGCTGATTAGACTTCTGTTCTTTATTGTGTTAATTCTCTCTCTCTCTCTCTCTCTCTCTCTCTCTCCCTTTTGGTAGGTTTTTGGATTGTATAAATAATTCAAGATGTTCTTATGAAACTCATGGCAATGCTTAGTTTTACGTTTCTCTTTTCATCCCTTGTTAAGACTGTGGATGAGTAGCTGATATACATATATATGTTTTTTGATATGGGGGAAGGGATGAGGTTCGAAGCCCGAATCTATGCATTGGAGGGGACTTATATATGCAAAGCACTTTGCCACTTGAGCTATGCCTGTTGGAATTATTGGCCTCTTATTTGGCCATTGGGCCTTTTATTTCAAAAAGATTTAAACAAAGTCATTTACATTGATGTGATTACTATCCTCTATTAAAAATATGGTCGTTGGAGGCTATTAAATCTATTAACTCCTGTATTAAAAATATGGCCGTTGGAGGTTATTAAATTTGTTTTAATAAAATGACCATTGGGAAGTTTATCTACTATAAATAGCCTTCTCTCTTTTCATTTTATAGACAGAAAATTCCTCTCTCTTTTGTAATTCTTCAAAAACCATTTTATTATTTTGGAGCAATTCTAAGCACTCATATATTCTTCCAATTCGAGTGCACGTTTGGAAGAACTGATTGATGAATCCTGGAGAGCATAGCACTGAGACCTTGTGCATCGAGTCATTGACTCCGAGGGGCAAAATTGCTCTTAAGGACAGTGCAAACTGTTGCACGCCTCAATCAGTATCATAGCCGTATCCTTCCAATTTTTGAACAATCTCAAGAACAATTACTTGATGCTGCTATGATCGTCATGAACCCAAGATGCTAATTAAAGAGACTATTGATCCGGCAATATTGCTTCTATTTTATTTATTGTTCCAACAATAATTTTTAGATGTTTCTATCTACAATGGTAGTTGAATCAGTCCCTAATGACCCCGTGATTTTGAGAACTTTCATTTTAGCGGTAGTGTAGTGAAGGAAAATTTATTTTCCCAAACTACATGATGGCGCTGATAATGTATATATATATATATGCAAACCAGTTGAATTGTACTCGTAAATGGGGGTTTTTTAAATTGATATTATTGGAAAATTTTCTCGAAAGTGATGGTCAGTCATCTTCAATATGTCATTTCCTAATAGATACATAAACATATAGAATTTCGAGAACACACTGCTACATGTAAATTGTAAATTCTTTTGATGCTTAGATGTACCCTTTGACATCATTTTGTTATCATTCAATTGGCATATCCTACTCCTACGTATTAAATATAGAGTTTATGTTCATATTCATAAATCTGTTGCAAACTAGTTTACCTTTTTAATTTGTCTTAAAATGATGTTGTTCTCGGATGAATTCATTGGTTAACAAATTTAATATGGATGTCAATTCATTTGCAGAATCATTATCTGTATTCATACCTATCACTAATGATCTTTAATGCACGTACATATACTTTATGTAAATACCTGTACATGAACACAATGGAAAATTCTTACCGGAAGATATATTAATTGGTTTTGTTGTGTTTTCAACCAATTAAGTATATTGAATAATAGATTTAATAGTAGGTTGCACCGGTTAGAAAAGAAAGAATGGTGAAATATTTTCTAACTAGTCAACTATTGGTGCATATTTATGGAGAGGTGCAGCTCTTGTGTACATGTTTGTAAGACAATGTATGGTTTCAAAGCAGACAGTTTTGTACATGATTGTTACTGTGTTTTGGAAAAAGTATCTGGTCTTAATTCATTTGCCGAATTTAAAAAAAAAAAAAAAAAGGGGGAGGGTAATTTTCACTGTCTTAATTGTCTAAGTGATATGGTAGCTCATTGCATTAAGTCTCTTGTAATAATATTATTTTTGTCCCCTCTATTTTATGGGGAATCCTTTTTTTTGGAGGGCCGCACCCCATTTGTTGTGAATCCACATGCAACATATATTATTACAATACATAGGTATAGCTAGGGCTCAATGGTGTGATGATATATATATATTGAGATGAGTTTTTATTGGGTATGACATGTTGGCATGAACTTGTATTCCTTCTTGACCCAATAACTTTGGTTAACGATATTGTAGTCATTCGAGATCCAATTGAATTGTTACAAATTTTTTGGGATTGTTTTACTAAACTGCGTGATTTGTTTTTAATAGAGTATCTCGCTCTAAAACTAGCAATTACTTTTTTAACTTTTGAAAAATCGGATTTTATTATTTTCGATATTGAGTTATTTGGCTTATGTTCGGATTTTTAATCCAAAGGAACTTTGCTACTAATTGAGAAATTGTGAGGTTCTCTACAGCCTATTTTTATCCCATCTATATAGTTGAAATTTAGAGTGCATGATAAAGATCATGACACAGAGTTTGGCCACGAATGAGTACTAAGTAAGCAAAGTGCTAAAATTTTTATCCATTTACTTAGAATGAGATTCTAGTTATTTAGAGAAAGCACTTAATTCTTTAAAACCCGATGTTTTATTGAAAAAAAATGTGAAGCTACTTAAGGGTTTATAGCTAAAAGAAATATGTTGATTTTTTGGATACATATTCTCATGTTTTACATCCATTAAAATTTATTAGCTGTTGATATGTATCAGTATATATTTATGAGATAGATGTTAAAACCACTTTATATTAAATGGAGAATTAGAGGAGGAATTTTATTCGGATAAACCAGTGGAGTTTTATAAATCTGAATAAGAGTAAAGTGTGAATATTTGTTTACTCCTTATATAGATTTAAAATTTAGTAGCCAATTAGGGGAATGAAAATCTTGATTAAACTATTGTTTCAAATAGTTTCAAAATTAATGAAAGTGGCATATATATATGTTTATATTATAAACATAGTAATAGAGTATGTGTTATGACATATTTACATGGAGATTTAAATTTGATATGAAATGATTTGGATGTAGCGAGGGTAATTTTAGAGATTAAAATTACAAGGGCTCATACTGGTATTTCTCTTGATCAATCTTATCAAATTGAAAAAGGTTTTGAGTTAATATTTTCTTTGCAAACCTTTTAGACTCCTTTTGAGCCAAGTGATAGGAAACCTCCTTCAAACAAAATGATTTCAAAATGTTTTGTTTTGAATAACTAATCATGCTCTTTGGTAAAAGAATTAGAAAAACATCAATTTGTTCCTAGGCTAATGTGTCCGAAGAACCATTTGTGACTATATTTGTGGAAGTAAAGTTGATAGGCAAATTTTGGAGGATGTTTAATTAATTTGAGGGCTTGTAGGCGTATGTGTGACAACACAATTGTTTACTCTTAAAGGGAAAATGAAGTGTTTTACTAGATGACTCGCTTAGTACCAATGTACTAGAGACTTAGAGGTAAATATCACCCTCGTGAAGAAAACATTGTTGAAAATGTTGTATATCCGGAGATAATGAAGAACTTATTTTTGAAACTGTATTGCATACTTCAAAATTTGAAAGAAATTAAATTTTGGTTTTTTCAAGGCCAAATTTTAGCCATATTTTTTGGGGGAGAAAAGTATGTATTTTCAAAAGTCAGTGATGCAAATTGGATTTCGGATTCAGATAAGACGAATTCAATGAGTGAATTTGTTTTTTCACTTAGTGGAGGTGCAGTATCTTGAAGTCGTCCAAGCAAACTTGCACAACTAAGTCAATGATGGAATATGAGTTTGTAGTTTTTGAGAAAGCTAGTTTTGAGGCTCAGTGGCTTAAAACCTTCTTAGCAGATATTCCTATTTGGAATAAACATTGAGATAGCCAGGCTGTAAAAGGCTGAGCTATGAAAAAGTCCTGTAAAGGAAAGAGTAGGCATATACGCCTAAGTCATAATATTGTGAGACAGCTGTTTGAGATAATTTATATCTCTTAATTTTTGCAAGGTCAGAAGTGATTTTGGATGACCATTTAACAATACCACTAGGGAGAAAACTAGTGTATAAAACATCGAGGGGAATGGGGCGTATGCCTATAACAAAAATCAACAATGATGGTAACCCAACCTATGTAATTGGAGAACCCAAGAAATAGGCTCATATGGGTAATAACAAGTCATTGGTTGATTTGAGATGCACTATAATTTGATTTTCTTGTTGTCCATTCCTATGGTGTATAGTGCAATTGCAATGAGAAATGTTGAGTTAAACTCTTAATGAATTTCATAGTCTATACTGAATTAATGGTATGTTTAATTGCAATGCATACTTGATGGATTCACCTATATAAGTGTGAAAGTGGGTCGCTTTCTATGAAAATGTAGTCAAGTTTTCTAGAGCACTTATGAAAATTCAGGACTGGCGCAGGGCCTAGAGGTGCCACACAGATTAGAGTTACTCAGAATTTGAGGAATTAATGTGGGTATACGACGATTGGTTTACGTTAAGGGATTCTGGTTCATAGAAATTTTATTTCACCAAATTCCTGTAAGTCACTTCTCACATTCCTAGGGCGTTCATAGCCCTAAAGGCACCAGTTTTGATGCATTGAATTCTCTTGCTCCATTCTTTTTATTTGTTGTTTAAATTTTTGAAATATGGGGGATTGTTGGAATTATTGGCCTCTTATTTGGCCATTGGGCCTTTTATTTCAAAAAGATTTAAACAAAGTCATTTACATTGATGTGATTACTATCCTCTATTAAAAATATGGTCGTTGGAGGCTATTAAATCTATTAACTCCTGTATTAAAAATATGGCCGTTGGAGGTTATTAAATTTGTTTTAATAAAATGACCGTTAGGAAGTTTATCTACTATAAATAGCCTTCTCTCTTTTCATTTTATAGACAGAAAATTCCTCTCTCTTTTGTAATTCTTCAAAAACCATTTTATTATTTTGGAGCAATTTTGAGCACTCATATATTCTTCCAATTCGAGTGCACGTTTGGAAGAACTGATTGATGGATCCTGGAGAGCATAGCGCTGAGACCTTGTGCGTCGAGTCATTTACTCCGAGGGGCGAAATTGTTCTTAAGGACAGTGCAAACTGTTGCACGCCTCAATCAGTATCATAGCCGTATCCTTCCAATTTTCCAACAATGCCAACCTATGCGAGTAGCTGATATTTGAGTTGTTTTGACTCTTGAGATTTTGCTTCAATCCCCTATATAATCTACTTCCAGCGCCTGTTTTGCCTACAATTATACACTTCATGTTTTGCATGACCATTGTTAGTGCAATGATTTGATTGGTTTTACATTTTCATTGTTAATGCAATGATTTGCTTGGGTAGAGTACACCAAATACCTGCTGTTTTTGGGCATGGAAATATTTGTTTTTGGTAACCTTGAAATAAAATGTGTTTTGTGGCTTAGTGTTGTTTGCTATAATTATTTATTCGGGCGTGCCAGAGCCTTGTTAGGTAGACCCAAACTAATAAAGACAAAATTTCCTAAAAGCACTTGTGTGGGTGATACACAAGATTTCATGAATCTAACTTCTAATAGGCGATTGTGCGAATAAGTAGGAAAGTACCCTTATTCTAGGCCCCTAGACAGTGTTGAAGCACACAAGTCTAGCAAATGATGAAGAAAAGAAATTAAATAAAAAGAAGTACTTTTATTTAATTAAAAATAAGAATGAATTACAATGGATGTAATATAAAACGCTAAGAAAGCCTAAGAAAATAAAAAGAATGCTAAGAATGCATTGGGATGCGGTTGAATGCGGTGAATCGAGGTGACGCGGAGTGACTTGATAGCTTAGCCTGCCTGTTAGTTTATAGCGGCCATGGAGGTCTCCTAGATAAGGTAGAAAATTTGATGAATATTAATCCGGTAAAAAATACCAGATTTCTTCCATATCAGTAGATAATATCTGAAAAAAGCTTCCATATATCTTCGAATATATACATACACATATGTATATATATTTTGTATTTGGTCCCTTTTGTGGCTTGATTCGGCTGACTTGGCTTCAAAGTAAAAGATATATTTCCTTTATTAAATAATATTATCCCATGACTTGTTGATAATATCCCAAAATATAATAATATCTTAAAATATTATCTCCCTATATAATATGACCTTCCATAAGCGATAATATTAATATTATCTTTCCACAATGGTTGATATCTTGATAAATTACCATAAGGGATAATATTAGCTTCCCAATCAACCTTACCATAATATAGAAATATTATATAGGAGGCCCCTTAGAGTTGGTAACTTGCCATAGTGGACTCTCTATATATATACACACGTATATATATATATTCCCAAGATGGCCAAATCTGTATCTAACTTTCTCCTCATCGGGCTAAATGAAATATGACCCATATTTGTCACACACGTGAAAACAGCTGTATCCCGAATTGGACGCGTGTATGAAATAGGCAGCCAAGAAAAGCATGGTCTGGGAGATCAATTGACTTAACTATTAACATCATCATTGCATGGTCCACCATAGTTTGAATGGCCATGTGCTTGCAAGTCACAAGTTGACTTGATCAATTAGACCAAAGCTGGTAGCCCGATTGGTAGATGAGAAGGCCGATGAGGTGGTCCAAATTAATGAAAATGCCAAAGGCCAAATTATCATTGCCTTCACTAGAGGCCGACCAAGCATGTGAGGTGGGCCCACCAAGGTTTACTTCATGTATGCATTTGGGTGAATGGCCAAATTGATTTTAGGCCGATGGATACATCCACAATGAAGTCCAAGCCCGATGAAACAAAGAATTAAATGGCCAAATTATAAATTGGTCAATGAAATTGACCAAAATTAACTTAAGCAAAGTGCCCGAATTGGTCATTAGTGTGGTCCCCAATTGCACTGAATTAATATGGCAATCCGAGTTATCAAAGGAAATATTGAACTAGGCCTTAAATGGCCGGCCCATTTACATGTTCAGTGGCATGTCCGATAGTCATGTCAACTTCCATAATTATTAAACGGTCAACGGAGATGTCCAAAATGAGGGAATGGTCACTTAGGTGGTCATCATAAAAGGGGGCCATCATGTGAATTTTGTATGTTGATCCCACGTAGGGTCATCATACGCATAACCCAAAAATCTAAAAAATACAAATAAGTAATCAACATTGACCAGTCCGATGGCAAAAAATATATAAGTCAGTCCAATTGTGGCTAGATGTATCAAAAGTTATCCTGCCCCATCAACCTTTGAACCAGTCACTTGGCCCCTAATTTCTGTGATTGGCCTCATAGTCCGATTGAAAAATTACCATCGGCCTTATACAAATTTTAACTAAAAAATGTATTTTTTAGGTGGAAACAATTCCCCCCTGGCTCTTTAAAAATGGAAACAATGTAATTTTTGGAGAGCCATATTTTTACTTTTTCGGACTGATTGCTTTTTTGAGTTGATATTCCTCAGTCCGATTCTTAATCGGTCTCCTCTTACAGACTGATTGCTAATAATAGACTGGTATCGGGCTTGAAGGACCAATCACTTTTGGCTAACACCGTATAAATACTTCCCTTAACTAGAATCGTGAGGCCCGTTACTTGAATTGATTTGAGGACTCCACCCGATCCTTTGACTTGCCAATGTGATAACTTCTCAATCTTATGAGATAAGCCACCACCTATTAATGACTTGGACCCCACCTCTTATCTCATGCACTTCACAGTCACCACAAGTCTTTGTTAAATAAAAATGAAGCCATACATTGGGCCCACCAAGCGTCTTGATCTATGTACCCACTGCAAAACCTTCAGCACTTGGTCATCTGGACATATTTCACCATTCAGTCTACTTAGTCCGATTAAGGAAGACAGTAACCAAATCAATGTTCAAGTTTGGTCAACACTTTTTTTTTTCTTTTCTTAAATGACCGATGACTATTTCCCACTGAAGCTCAAATAATCAGTCTTCTCTTTGTCCAGACCCATTTATGGCAGCCCAATGACATCAGACAGATACTTATGGCCGACTTCCCATAAAATTCTAATAAACATCGGACCATTACTTGTACACCGTACATCATTTTCAGAAGACCAGTTGCTCTAATCTTTGACCAGCGGACACCACATAGAAGCTCCAGCACATTACTCATCATTTTGACCCTTTAAAATTCTTGCTGCAATCACTCCTCGGGCCCACAGAAACTTCATGGCAATATTAAAAAACAAGTCCACTATAGGACCCTATTCTGAATAACTACAGCATAGTTTGGTAAGCAAAAAATTGGGCCCACCGCTTCAAGTACTGCACCTACTCCAGACTGCTTGAATATGGCAATCATGAATAAAACATGTGGATCGGGCTACATGCTCCCATATCTCATTAATGGACCATAGGCTGTAAAAAACTCATCGGCCATATCGCTTTGGCCGAATTAATTTGGCAAAATTTTTATTCATCATTGTAGCACATCATCTAGCACTTTTATTTTATTTCTATCTTCTCGGTCTGGTAAGGCAGCCCGAAAATATTATTCTTTTGACCGAATTAATATCTCTACTTCGGTCTTTAGTATTTTTCAATCTTTTTTTTTATAGTAATATTGGTGCAACAAGACCCACCAAATTAATGGCAATTTTTGGTGAGACCCACACAGCCATCGTGGATGTAAATCAACCCAAGCCAAATGATTTATTGGCTTAAAATAAAAATAA
Organism: Hydrangea macrophylla; assembly: GCA_033977485.1. NCBI lineage: Eukaryota > Viridiplantae > Streptophyta > Magnoliopsida > Cornales > Hydrangeaceae > Hydrangea > Hydrangea macrophylla. The sequence goes on along the minus strand of CM066985.1, from coordinate 13,956,622 downwards.
TAATCAGTCATTACAACAAGACCGAAATATTTGAACAATTCCTTAAGGGTGAGTTTCCTAAAGGAAATATGTTTAAAAACTTCATTGACCGATTTATAGTTAATCGGTCTCTACGAAGCTTGCCCCCCGAGCGCTTCATCACCGATTTCTTCGTCAATAATGGGGTCTTCATCATCGTCTTCCTCATCACTAGGAGGCTCTATGGCCGATACAAGATCACTCGGCCTATCACACTTTTCCTCTTCGGCCTCAAAAGAATTTTGTGGGTCGTCTTGAATTTGCCCCCAGAGCGCTTCATCGTCTTCTTCAATGTTGGTGAGGAGCTTTATGGCCGAAATAAGATTATTCGGCTCTTTATTCATTTTTTTGCCGTCTTGCCCCCCGAGCGGTTTGGACAGCGTGGAATCAAGATGACCAGAGACATCGGTCTCTTGATTTAGAGTGGTAACATCGGCCTTCTCGGGCCCTTGTCGTGACTTTAAAAATTGTTCGATCTTTTGCCCTGAGCCTCTAGTATTGCCATGCTTGCTTTCGTGTCTTCTTCAAATCCGCTAAGCTTTGCCTGCTGTTCTCTCGAGTGCGCCTTCATATCCTCAAGAGCACGATGAATGTTGTCACAAAGTAGCTTCTTTCGCCAGTCACCGTATAGAAAATCGTCTAGAGACATAAACGAATTTCCCTCGGTCGGCGGTTCATCAGCTCCACTCGAAGCTTTGAGGAGGCCGATTTCCTGATTAAAAAATTGCATGTCGGCCTCAAAACGGTCTATCTCATTGTAAAGATGACCAATTTCATTCCAATATCCATCGTTGTAGAGACAATAGATTTCTTCGCGAAGTTGGCGTATTGACTCATTCCGCCAACCAATCTGGTTGTTGTAGAAGTGTAGCCATGCTTCGGTGTATGCATGGGTCATCACTTGGCGGTCCTACCGGGCGTGCCAAATTGTTTGCTGTAATTATTTATTCGTGCGTGCCAGAGCCTTGTTAGGTAGACCCAAACTAATAAAGTCAAAAATTCCTAAAGGCACTTGTGTGAGTGATACACAAGATTTCATGAATCTAACTTCTAATAGGCGATTGTGCGAATAAGTAGAAAAGTACCCTTATTCTAGGTCCCTAGACAGTGTTGAAGCACACAAGTCTAGCAAGTGATGAAGAAAAGAAATTAAATAAAAAGAAGTACTTTTATTTAATTAAAAATAAGAATGAATTACAATGGATGTAATATAAAACGCTAAGAAAGCCTAAGAAAATAAAAAGAATGCTAAGAATGCATTAGGATGCGGTTGAATGCGGTTAATCGAGGTGATGCGGAGTGACTTGATAGCTTAGCCTGCCTGTTAGTTTATAGCGGCCATGGAGGTCTCCTAGATAAGGTAGAAAATTTGATGAATATTAATCTAGTAAAAAATACCAGATTTCTTCCATATTAGTAGATAATATTTGAAAAAAGCTTCCATATATCTTCGAATATATATAGGTACATAAGTATATATATCTTGTATTTGGTCCCTTTTGTGGCTTGATTCGGCTGACTTGGCTTCAAAGTAAAAGATATATTTCCTTTATTAAATAATATTATCCCATGACTTGTTGATAATATCCCAAAATATAATAATATCTTAAAATATTATCTCCCTATATAATATGACCTTCCATAAGCGATAATATTAATATTATCTTTCCACAATGGTTGATATCTTGATAAATTACCATAAGGGATAATATTAGCTTCCCAATCAACCTTACCATAATATAGAAATATTATATAGGAGGCCCCTTAGAGTTGGTAACTTGCCATAATGGACTCTCTATATATATACACACGTGTATATATATTCCCAAGATGGCCAAATCTGTATCTAACTTTCTCCTCATCGGGCTGAATGAAATATGACCCATATTTGTCACACACTTGAAAACAGCTGTATCCCGAATTGGACGCGTGTATGAAATAGGCAGCAAAGAAAAGCATGGTCTGGGAGATCAATTGACTTAACTATTAACATCATCATTGCATGGCCCACCATAGTTTGAATGCCCATGTGCTTGGAAGTCACAAGTTGACTTGATCAATTAGATCAAAGCTGGTAGCCCGATTGGTAGATGAGAAGCCCGATGAGGTGGTCCAAATTAATGAAAATGCCAAAGGCAAAAATTATCATTGCCTTCACTAGAGGCCGACCAAGCATGTGAGGTGGGCCCACCAAGGTTTACTTCATGTACGCATTTGGGTGAATGGCCAAATTGATTTTAGGCCGATGGATACACCCACAATGAAGTCCAAGCCCGATGAAACAAAGAATTAAATGGCCAAATTATAAATTGGTCAATGAAATTGACCAAAATTAACTTAAGCAAAGTGCCCGAATTGGTCATTACTGTGGTCCCCAATTGCACTGAATTAATATGGCAGTCCGAGTGAGCAAAGGAAATATTGAACTAGCCCTTAAATGGCCGGCCCATTTACATATTCAGTGGCATGTCCGATAGTCATGTCAACTTCCATAATTATTAACCGGTCAACGGAGATGTCCAAAATGAGGGAATGGTCACTTAGGTGGTCATCATAAAAGTAGGCCCATCATGTGACTTTTGTATGTTGATCCCACGTGGGGTCATCATACGCATAACCCAAAAATCTGAGAAATACAAATAAGTAATCAACATTGACCAATCTGATGGCAAAAAATATATAAGTCAGTCCGATTGTGGCTAGATGTATCGAAAGTTATCCTGCCCCATCAACCTTTGAACCAGTCACGTGGCCCTTAATTTATGTGATCGGCCTCATAGTCCGATTGAAAAATTACCATCAGCCTTATACAAATTTTAACTAAAAAATGTATTTTTTAGGTGCAAACATGTGTATATTTACACTTCTACCCCTACTTGAAGGTAAATCGCTGGTTGTCTTCGACATTGATACACAATTGTGTTCATGTGTATCGAAAATGAAAGGATAAAATATTTGGTAATGATATATCTATTTGGTATGTGCAATTGATGGTGTCATTGAGTTTCAATTTTGGTGCTAATGACATTTTACTGTCTGTGTACTCTTGAGTGTCCTTTTGTAGTTGTAATGTTTTTAGGTATAATTTGGTAGTAGCTATGATTACACAGGACATTATTCAAGTTCTGTTGTGTAGAAGCTTTTTGGTGTATGTGTAATGTTTTGAAATTTATTTGAGGGTCTTTTGGTAATTTTGGACCAATGTGGGTCTAGATTTGGGACAGTGTATTTAATTTTGGTCTTGTTGGTATCACTTTGGTACTTAATTTGGCACATGTATGTGTATATATGTTCATATATGTGTGTGTGGTAGTGATTGAGACTTGTGGGGCCCACTCCCCACTCAAGTGAACTACTCCCAAGCTTCCCTAGGAAGCTTTGACTTTTCTCTCTCCTCCCTCTCCCTCACCATCCGGCCATTCTCCTCTTTCCCTTTCATTATTTTTTTTTTCTTCTGTTTCTTTTTCTATCTCTCTTTATCCCTCTATATTTGGGAGACAAAAACCCCATTGTTACTATCATCTCAAGCTCTATATGGACTCTTAAGAATTCATTTTTGAGGCTATATCATTAGAGGCAAAAATCATCACCTCATCTAGGGCTTCATTTAGGTACTTCTATTTTCCATCTTGTTGATCCCTAACTCAAGTTATGGCTGAGAGGAAGGAAGGGGATTTTTCTATTCTTTTGTTCTTGAAGCTCAACAACTTGGATTCTCTATTTCTTTTGCACTACTCATTTCTCAAGAGCAAAGGTAGATTTTATTGTCTTGATTCACTATGTCTCCTATCTCTAATGTGGGATTTGTGTTAGAATTGCTAGGGATTAAAGCATAGAAAATAATCTTGATTTATTTCCCTTAAATATTCTTTTGGAGTAAACTAATACATTTAGTTGCTAAGTTGTTAAAAAAATTGTCTAAGTGGATAAATTGTTAAATGGTTATCAAAAGTTGATTAGATGAAATTAATTGCCTAATTGTTGATTAATTGTTTAAATGTGATTACATGATTAGTTGTAAATTATTTGGGCTAAGTGTCGGTTATTTACTTAATTGCTTACATGAACTACTTGTTATTGTTTGAGGTATTCATTGCGCTTAGAAGATAAATCCTTGTTAATAGGAATTTATATGTGCATATGTTGTCACTCCTACGAAATGTGAAATCATACATCATCATGATTAATGTTAAAGTAATGAGACTTGCTAAGTTTCGGCAATAATGTAGATTGACATTTTGTAAAAATAAGAACACTTGCTTTGGAATCATAGAATTCATGTGCATTGTTGCCAAGTGGGCACACCTCATAGCATTAGCATGGGTGACATTTGAGTAATCCCTAAGAGGGGATAAAATTAAATCCGACCCCAATAAAGGGGGACAAAAGTGGATAAGAAAATCCGGATGTGGGTTGTGTGGTGAGACAGGGTGGACGTACCTAAGAACATTCCAAACTCCAACTTATATTCGACTAGCTATCGGAAAGTTGGTATGCTACATTTCCAGTGGGGGGTGGCTCACAGTCCGGTAATGAGGCGAGTGATCATGTGTGCATGGCCCGAGGGCTCATTAGTTGCATTGTCTAGGCGACATTCATGGCACCACATGTTTCATATTAGTTATGGGATCCATATGACAAACCATTTTTCAGGTTTATCAAGTCGAGGTAAGGCCCAAGAGTTACTCGACGCATGAAGTCGCACTTTGAAGATTTCTTTCAAGAAGAATATTAGTTTTGAAAATGTTTTAAACTTCTATTTTAATTTGAAAAGAAATTGTAATAGATTTGAATCTCCTATTAACACTTGATTCGGGCGCATGTTTAGCCCTTTACTTAGAACATATTAGAATTTTAGACTTAATGTAATCGAACACTTGTTAGCCCCTTTATATCTCTTGGCTTGTATGTAGAGTCCTCTGTTAACTCATTTAAGGACTTGAAGAACTTTGATGTTTGTATAGAATGTGAATTGCACAAGGACTCTATTGAAATTTTGGGTGTTTGTGGTTATATCATTTTTGGGAACTTGTGTACGACTTTAATGTTGGTTTTGACGTGTTGAGAAAGCTTGTTTTTACTTTAAAAAGTCTTATGTTATAGCCTCCTTGTATTTTCTTTAGGCTTGGTTTTGATGGAAATTGGTTCCAACCCTTGTCCTTAAAATTTCATTTTTTTTTGCCCTTACAAATGTTTTGAATTACCTCCATGGTAACCTTACTCCCTAGTAGATGAGGTGCCAATTGAATTGTTGAATTTATAAAAAATAATTAATTCTTGTCTCATAACTCGAGAGTCCTACATTGTTTAGGATTTATGTGTACCCCATGTTATTCCTTGAGTCAACTTTATTCAACAAGTTTATTTAGTTGGGTTCTTTGACCTTATTATCATGTTGAACTCGAACGTACGTACTTTTGCTAATTTGTGTTGCTCCCTATCTTTCTTCTGATGTCACTTTGTGTTAACCTTACTCTTTGGCTAGTAAGAAATCGGTTGAGTTATTGAGGTTATGAAATGGTTCATTTTATTTCATAACTTGAGAGCCCTATTTTTCGGACTTACTTATATCCATGTTGTTCCTTACTTCGAATTTTCTTTTTGACAAGATGATTTAGTTGACTTCTTGGATTTAGTTATCGTGTTGAACTCGAATATGCATACTTTTTGAAAGTCAGTGTTGCTCCCCATCTTTCTAGAGATGTTCCTTTGCGTTAACCTTATTCCGTGGTCAATAAGGTGCCGATTGTGTTATTGAGGTTATGAGATAATTTGCTTTCATTTCATGACTTGAGAGTTTTTTTTTTTCCATTGCTTGGATTAGTAGACAAGTTGACGTCTATAATTTTCACCGGATTCTATTATTAATCCCTTGTGATTATCTAATCGGTTATTGTGGGTTGTTCACCACATTTTATTGGATCCTATCATTTGATCCCATTGTTTCATTTCTTTATCATTTGAGGAGAATAAAGTGTATCATCAGATTCTTTTATCTTTGATTCTGTTGATTTATCTCACTAGGTTATCTAAATGAGAGTATCTATTTGACCCCATCCACCGTATTTCTGTATTGGTGTTCGGAGTATGCCAAGGGCATGCCCTCTTATTAATAGTTTTGATTACTTTGTGTTTAGAAGTGGATCATGTGAGATTCTATGCTTGTGATTTTAGACCTCCTGGGTCGATTATGTTTGGGTTACGGGCTTCCAATAGCTGAACGGACCCCTAGGTTTTACTTTCAAATCATCTTGATGTATTGTTGTTGATGTCATTGTTGACAAGTTTGATTCATGCACTTGGTGCATTCCGTGTTTATTGTGATCAATGAGTCCTTTTTTTTTTCCTCACCCCGTCTTGAGATTATTGTGATTGTGTTTTGTTCGAGATCATTGCGATCTTTCAATTTCATCCTTGCTTTAATCTTTGTGATGGTTTGTTTAGAGATCACGTCGGTTAGTGTGGTAACTTCTGTAGAGTTGTCTTCATTCTGTTGATAATCTTCGACCGTGTTTCCTTGAACACTTTCGTTATTTAGGATCCGTTTGTGACGTGAGTTTGTTATAACTCTTGTTTTAGGCGTGTAACCTAGTTTGCTTCCACCTTTCGTGTGACATTTCAAGATCACCCAGTTCGGGAGCTTCATATCGTTATGACCATATGTTCTCTTGTTTTGATCAAGGCGTAATTCTTCAAAAAAAAATTTTGGTTGTCGCGTACGACAACGAATGTCAATGAACTTGTTGGTTTATATCTGTTCGTTCACCTGTTTGATTTATTGTTGTCTTGTTGATGGCATTATAGTGTTTTCTTAGACTTCTTTCCTTGTGAGACCCTTGACTTTTGGCAATGGCATTTCTTTTGCCGTATTGTTTTGAGATAGGATATCTCAATAGATCCATCTATTAGTGAAATCATTATAATTGACTGTAGCAACGTTTATGTTTTGAGATGTGATATAATCATTTCTTCTAACGATTTCTCGTTGCCATTGTTGTAGACTTTTGTGTCTCTTTTTGTAAGGAGTGATGCATTACGAGTAAGTCTTTATGACTCGTACCTCTGATGTGGTTAAGACGTAACTTTGAGTTGTTACGGTCTTTAGTACCAAGTCTATCATTTGCTTTATGAAGTTTTCTTTGGTTTCATTCTTGAGTGTTTAGATCATTCCTTGGGAGTTGACTCAGTAATTTGGTTCACTATGGAACTCGTGTTATGAAACATCATACTTTTGCTTCGTATGACGATACTTTGATAGCCTATCATTGATCTGCTTTGAGAATCTTGTGTTTAATTGTAATTTGGTTTCTGTGTGATATTCATGCTTGTGTACTATCTTCCTCCGATTCTTTTAAATATTGACTGAAGCTTAGTGAGGGTCCTTGGAACCGAGTTTGATATTTCTTTGAATCTATCCAGTCCTTTCTTTTGGAAGCGTTGAACAATTGGATTGAATCCGTTTGTCCAAAAAAAAAAAAACATTTTCATGAAAGGTTGGCACCCTTGTTTGGGTAGGTGCCTGCCGGTAGGGTACTCAGCTATGCTCGTTAGATATTCTTCAAGTTGGAGCTTCTTGTTTAACTCTTCGTAGTTCTAGTGATCCTATGCTTTTTACATAGTGATCGGATGTGTTTATGTGTTGGTTCCTTTTAGTATTCCTCGTTGTTCTGGCACTCAATGATTTTTGAGCTTCAAGTTTCTAAGTATAGACCTTTAGTTGGTGCTCGATTCCTTTTATTCAATTGTTGTTTCATCTTGGAGAGCCGTGGAAACTCCTTGTGAGTATTGAATGTTTGATTTGGATTTATTCCATTTTTTTCCCTCGGGTCTTGCAAATGTTTTCACCATGAGTGATGGTTGTAGAATGTTATTCCCATTCTGCGGGTTACCCTCTGTCCTTTGGATTGAGTTTTTGGTTGATGATTAGATCATATCTTTTGTTGGTATACATATCCTTTGTATACTTGTTGCTTATTCGTTTTTAAGACAAATTCTGGGTATACAATAGCCCGTTGTGTTCTTGTGATCACGTATTCCTTGTGAAGGGATCACTTTTGTGTTTGATTCGATGAATTTGGGACGTCCGGTTGTACTTTGTTTTCATTCAAGTGCATTTTTGGTTGATCGAATGGTTTGGAGGTTCATGTCCATTATTACTGTCGATCTTTGGAGTTGACTCCATCTTTTAATGTTTATGTCTATTGCGTTTGTTCTTCAGCACCCTTGGTGTGCTTACTGACTATTTTATTGAGCTTTTCTCCCTTTATAGAATCGATGCGTGAGATGTTTCGTTTTCTCATATTGTGCTATAGCGTTCACGTTGTTTTGTGACACTACGGCATTTTGGTGTGGTCCTGGACCATTCTTTGATTGAGTTCCTTTCGTTCTTGTTGTGAATTCCGGGACGGAATTCTCTTTAAGGGGGGTAGATTGTAATGTTTTGAAATTGATTTGAGGGTCTTTTGGTAATTTTGGACCAATGTGGGTCTAGAGTTGGGACAGTGTATATAATTTTGGTCTTGTTGGTATCACTTTGGTACTTAATTTGGCACATGTATGTGTATATATGTTCATATATGTGTGTGTGGTAGTGATTGAGACTTGTGGGGCCCACTCCCCACTCAAGTGAACTACTCTCAAGCTTCCCTAGGAAGCTTTGACTTTTCTCTCTCCTCCCTCTCCCTCACCATCCGGCCATTCTCCTCTTTCCCTTTCATTATTTTTTTTTTCTTTTGTTTCTTTTTCTATCTCTCTTTATCCCTCTATATTTGGGAGACAAAAACCCCATTGTTACTATCATCTCAAGCTCTATATGGACTCTTAAGAATTCATTTTTGAGGCTATATCATTAGAGGCAAAAATCATCACCTCATCTAGGGCTTCATTTGGGTACTTCTATTTTCCATCTTGTTGATCCCTAACTCAAGTTATGGCTTAGAGGAAGGAAGGGGATTTTTCTATTCTTTTGTTCTTGAAGCTCAACAACTTGGATTCTCTATTTCTTTTGCACTCCTCATTTCTCAAGAGCAAAGGTAGATTTTATTGTCTTGATTCACTATGTCTCCTATCTCTAATGTGGGATTTGTGTTAGAATTGCTAGGGATTAAAGCATAGAAAATAATCTTGATTTATTTCCCTTAAATATTCTTATGGAGTAAACTAATACATTTAGTTGCTAAGTTGTTAAAAAAATTGCCTAAGTGGATAAATTGTTAAATGGTTATCAAAAGTTGATTAGATGAAATTAATTGCCTAATTGTTGATTAATTGTTTAAATGTGATTACATGATTAGTTGTAAATTATTTGGGCTAAGTGTCGGTTAATTACTTAATTGCTTACATGAACTACTTGTTATTGTTTGAGGTAGTCATTGTGCTTAGAAGATAAATCCTTGTTAATAGGAATTTGTATGTTCATATGTTGTCACTCCTACGAAATGTGAAATCATACATCATCATGATTAATGTTAAAGTAATGAGACTTGCTAAGTTTCGGCAATAATGTAGATTGACATTTTGTAAAAATAAGAACACTTGCTTTGGAATCATAGAATTCATGTGCATTGTTTCCAAGTGGGCATACCTCATAGCATTAGCATGGGTGATATTTGAGTAATCCCTAAGAGGGGATAAAAGTAAATCCGACCCCAATACAGGGGGACAAAAGTGGATAAGAAAATCCGGATGTGGGTTGTGTGGTGAGACAGGGTGGACGTACCTAAGAACATTCCAAACTCCAACTTATATTCGACTAGCTATCGGAAAGTTGGTATACTACATTCCCAGTGGGGGGTGGCTCACAGTCCGGTAATGAGGCGAGTGATCATGTGTGCATGGCCCGAGGGCTCATTAGTTGCATTGTCTAGGCGACATTCATTGCACCACATGTTGCATATTAGTTATGGGATCCATATTGAATCTCTACAATATTTTCTACGAGCCGTCCTCATAAAAACGACAAACCATTTTTCAGGTTTATCAAGTCGGGGTAAGGCCCAAGAGTTACTCGACGCATGAAGTCGCACTTTGAAGATTTCTGTCAAGAAGAATATTAGTTTTGAAAATGTTTTAAACTTCTATTTTAATTTGAAAAGAAATTGTAATAGATTTGAATCTCCTAGTAACACTTGATTCGGGCGCATGGTTAGCCCTTTACTTAGAACATATTAGAATTTTAGACTTAATGTAATCGGACACTTGTTAGCCCCTTTACATCTCTTGGTTTGTATGTAGAGTCCTCTGTTAACTCATTTAAAGACTTGAAGAACTTTGATGTTTGTATAGAATGTGAATTGCACAAGGACTCTATTGAAATTTTGGGTGTTTGTGGTTATATCATTTTGGGGAACTTGTGTACGACTTTAATGTTGGTTTTGACGAGTTGAGAAAGCTTGTTTTTACTTTAGAAAGTCTTATGTTATAGCCTCCTTGTATTTGCTTTAGGCTTGGTTTTGTTGGAAATTGGTTCCAACCATTGTCCTTAAAATTTCATTTTTTTTTGCCCTTACAAATGTTTTGGACAGCCAAAACCGCCTTACAAGTGCTAGAATTTGGTTCCAACGGATTTCATTTTTATTTTTATTTATTTTTCATTTTTTTTATTTAAGTTAATTTCTTTAAAACTAATCTTTTTCGTAAAAGAGATCCAAATGAATTTCAATTCTTAAAACCAGTTATGATTTAATTTCAATTGTTCTTAAGACCTTTCTAAACCAAAATTGTGTTCTTTGGCCCTCTTTGACTGATTTGGGCAATGTGAGTTCAGTCGTTGACTTGTTGACTATCATTGGAATCCACGTAGGATTCTTTTGTTGTTTCCGCACCTCTTGATTGGTCCACGTGGGATCTTTCCTCTTCTTTAACCTCTTTCTTTGACTCTTTGACCAATCCACGTGTCGTGAATTTTGGGGCGTTACAGTATGTATGATACAATTAATAGTTACTTGATTTCATTTTATTCGGGTCAGAGTTTCAAAGACGGGTGTTTATTTTGACCAAAAGTTAGACATAATCATAAGGTGTTTTTACCTCGTTTCATTTCCTTGTGAATTTTCATACCAAGTGTGGTATTTTATCTCCCCACCAAGCTTCACGGAACCAGTCGCATCAAGAGCAGAGTGCCTTGGTTCAACGACTTGACTAGTACTGGCTTTTCCCACTAAGGCTTATCTTGGTTTCCCTTGATTAAATAGTTTTGCAAAGTTCTGTCATTGCTGTTCCAATCACACTTTCGTGCATTTGAACCCAATTATAATAATACTTCCCAAACGTTCCCTAAATCCAGGAAAGCTGACGGAAATTTTTGCAAGCACAAATTCTCTTAAACCGCCTAGGGTTTTTTTTTTTAGTGGGGGACAGATCCAATTTATTTATTTATTTTTTGGTGGGGGATAGATCCACAAGCACGTTCCAATCACACGTTTAACAACTTAACTCCAACCTTTAATACTCCAATCTCCTATATTCAGAACTCTTGTGTAACAGATGCGTACAGGATAGAAACAAACCAAAACTTAATTAAGTTTAATTTCCATCCGAGCACCAATTGAAGCTTCGTACAGAAATTATGTCTATTGTTCTCAAACATTACCAATGCTGCAGGAAAAAAAAAAAACTTTGTAGTTCATATACTTACTATTTATAAGTGCGCGAGTGGCACGTTGGCCAATAAACAAATTTGACAAAACTGATGTTTAGCTATTATGTAGTCCAAAACCGAGGTCCTATTTGAGTTGACAGGCACCAATTCCCCCACGCCTTCGGCACAGGTTCAAACCCCCTTTGTAATTAATAAAGAAGCAAGAACTATTATATACTCCTATCCTAATTTTTTTTTCTTCTTCTCACATATATAGAATTTAATTTAATTTAAGCAAGGGATGTTGAGAAAGACACTGCCATTTTGCTTTCCTACAACATTAAGACAAAATGACTTTGTCTTGCTCTCCTCTTTGTTTGAGACGAGATTGATGTCCTTCATGAAGATGTCTGTGCATGGGGCTGAGTCACTACAAGCTAACTTCACCACTCTCTGCTCTCGGATGTACCTTTTAACCCGTGCTATATACGGGTGTAGGTAATAGCTGACAACTCATATACTTTGACTATACACATCACCAACGACTCCATGTGTAACAGTATCACCACTATGGACTCCACATGGGCTCACCAACACCAAACCGCTAGCCAACTTCAGACGGGCCCACTCGCAAAGCCCGCTGCAAAACTTCACAACTAAGAAACTCGCCCCGAGACCCACTTCAGTAAGCCCACTCCGAAGGTCCACTTCGGATGAGCCCACCCCAAAACCCCCACCACGGTCAACTCCACTCCGAAACCTTATTCTCCAACGGCCCAAAGTAGCCCACTCCAAAGCCCCCACTACGGTTAGCTCCACTCCGAAGCCTTATTCTCCAATGGCCCAAATTAGCCCACTCCAAAGCCCCCACTACGGTTAGCTCCACTCCGAAACCTTATTCTCCAAAGGCCCAAAGCAGCCCACAAAGGAAGAACACTCGAAATATGCACACACTCACCTCCCGGACATCCACCCCTGGTTCGAAAGCAGTGCCTAAGGGTGGTCAAGTTCGCTGGGATCGGAAGCTCATGGTTAGGTGGCTAGAACCCGAAGGCATCTCCCTAACCTGTGCCCATGGGTAAGGTTAGGGTTGGTCCCAAAGAGAGAGAGAGACACGTGACTTTCACACGTGCCTTACCCCAACCAACCCACGACCAATAAGCGAAGCTCATTACCGCAAAGCTCGTCGGAACCTTTGGCCTTCTACGCCTAGTCATATCAAGATTACTTAGGCTTAGTTTGGCCCCCATGTGGCTTTTTAAAAGGAGCTTATGAAATTTACTATTAAGTTGTTTGATAATTTTGTACAAGTGACACACTACTCTTCAAAAATATATCATGAAATCAAAAAGCCACCTTGAGCTTTTAAAAGCTCCATTCTAGAGCTTTAAAAAGCTCCCCCAAAAAAGCCCTAAGTTCAATTTTTACAAAGCGCATAAACTAGTTACTAAATGAATTAACATGAAATTGTGCTTTAAAAAAGGAGAAGCACCAAAAGGGGGGCCAAACTAAGCCTTAACCGACTGCACCAATTGAAAAATACCTCGGTTCCCTCCCTTGTTGAAGCCATCTGTACGCCTCGACACTCGCCCTCGCTTAATTACGAGCGGGGGTATTTGTAAAATACAACCGCGCTAAAAGAAGAAAATGTGCTGAATTATTTCACAATTCCTTCATTTATCTGCAATTTGAATTACAATGCTAGTCTGTACACAATTTGATTAAACTATGATAAGTTATTTGTTTTAGCTGTAGTTTGTGCAGATTACTGTTGCTGTGTGAAGAATTGGATGAGAAAGATAAAAGGGAGTGCTGAATGGTAATGAAGACAAGTAAAGGATGAAAAGTGAACTTCGATCGATTGAAGACCCTTCGATCGATCGAAGGTTCGATCGATCGAGATAGTTCAAGCGCTCGAAGACTCCAGAAGTTCAATCGATCGAAAGATGTTCGATCGATCGAACATGGCTTTTATCAGATTATACGCGCACACAACAGAAGCAGAAAAAGGAACCCTAGCATTAGTGTTATAGTATATATACTCGTATTCTATACGTCCAGAAGGACGCCCACTTTCATTTTTATCAGTTTATAGAGAGTAGAGAGCTTCACTTTGTTTATTTTTGTAGGTTTTCATTAAGGATACATATTGTTTGGTTTGGATTTCTCTTTGTTCAATACAAGTTTTCATTCCAGGTTACTTTGTTTACGTTCTGCACTTAGTCTATTGTAATATAATCTGTCATTCCATATTATTGCATGTTAGTTATAGTTAAATATTTAATTTTTATAAATTCATTGCAAAAATCACAAACAAACGCACCTTTAATGGAACTTTTACGTTAAAAGAGAATCTGAGATACTTCAGACGATGTCTGAGTAGTCTCTAGGTTGGAAGATCACAATGAAACCGTGATCTCAAGCCTCTGCCATGCAGCAGAATAATTACTGTGTTCGATCGATCGAGAAATCTCGATCGATCGAAACAGAGATGCAGTCGAGCGATCGAAGTCAGTTCGATCGATCGAGGGATGAAGAAGTCTGATCGATCGAAAGCGCGTCGATCGATCGAACCTTCTAATTCTTGAGAACATTCTATGCAGTATTCCTAGACTTTCTGCTTTACTGATTTGTTATCAAATTGTCCCCAAACGCTCAGTTTGTCAAAACAGTCGGTAAACTTAAAGCCTTGAGGCATTTTTCTTCAATAAACTTTGCAAACCACCCTCAGTGCTAACACCATTGTAGGTGCGAGTCTTAACTATTGTTTTAAACTGCTTTTATGCATTTCAAAATTAAATGCGATGACATAGTCCCGGTCATGAAAGGACTATGGATTCTTTATCCTAAGAGAGATACGGAATACTGTAGAGGATGTACTCCACTGAGCTTTAATGTAATTGCATGGTAGAAGGCTAGGTCGCGGTGGATTCGTGTAATCCCAACATTCCTTCTCATAAGAAAAACACGTTTTAAAATATCACTTTAATTTGCTAGTTGTTAGATTAGTTTAGTTTAATTGCTTAATCTTTAGTAGTCGATAAACTGTGGGACTTCATGTTCTACCTTTCTTAAAAATATTGATTATTATTTTCCCTTTTTGAGATTAATCTAAGTTTTTAGTTTAACACCTTCCCTGTGGGATCGACCTGTACTTAACCAGACTACTACTTGCACGATTACCTACACTTGGGTATAGCATACAAGCGCACACAAAAAAATTCTCGTGTCAAGTTTTTGGCGCCGTTGCCGGGGAAGGCGACAAGCTAACGCTTCGATTACTTCAATCTATCCTTATCTTTTTCTGTTTTTCTTTTTCTTTCATTCTTTAGATTAAAAACTACTTAGGCTCTTTCCCTTTATGTCCGATAATTCCATCGAAGGAATTTACGGAAACCCATTCTATTCATCCAATTCATCTAGTTCTATTAACCCCATAGTTACACTTATCGATTCAATGGCCGACAATCAAAGTGAAAATGGTGATAATGTGGTCGTATCAATCGACGATTCACTGCGTCCTTTGTGCGATCTCATGACACCTGAACACGCGCCTACACCTTCTTATATTCTCATTCCACCCCATGCAAGCGAATTTCAATTTTGAAATTGAATGATCCAACTTCTTCCTACCTTTCATGGAATGGAGAGCGAAAAAGCGTATCTACATGTCAAGGACTTTGAGGATGTGTGTAAAACTTTCTCACAAAACTGTCCTGTAGATATGACACGTCTAATGCTATTTCCTTTCACTTTGAAGGATAAAGCAAAAGCGTGGTTACTCACCTTGAAGCCAAACTCCATCTACACCTGGCATGCGATGAACACAGCTTTTCTGAAGAAATTCTTTCCACCCCGCATGACCACCGAGCTTAAATGACAAATAAATTCTTACAAACAAAAGAGCAATGAAACATTCACCCAAACTTGGGAACGTTTCAAGGATTTGCTACTCTCATGCCCACATCACGGGTAAGAAAAATGGCGAACCATTAGCTACTTCTATAAAGGATTAAATGGTGAAACTAAAAAATTGGTCGAGACCATGAGTTCAGGGCCATTTCATCGTAAAAACACGGAAGAAGCTGAAGCTCATTTTGAGTGGTTAGCTAAACGCGCCCATGAGTGGTCAAATTCAGACGACGTCCCACGCTCACAGATATCCTGTGTGGAAGAGAAAAGTTTATATCAACTAAAAAGTGAGGACCATCTGATGAATAAATATGAAGAACTAGCTAAGAAAGTAGAAGAATTGGGAATGAAAGGAGAGTGTTCTAGGCAGTTTTTGCCTGAAGAACCATACAGCACATGCAACATGTTGGGACACACTACTCAATACTGTCCGAATGTGCCGTATTTTCAAGAACAACCCCCATGGAAATGAATGCCATGCAAGGGTATAGGGGGGCGGGGAATTCCTACAACAATTACCATCCACAAAAAAATAACAATCGATGGAATCACCCCGGGTTCGATTGGAGAAACAATGCTGGGACTCAAAACCATTATCAACAGCAACAGCCCTACAACAACAATTATCAATATCAAGGGCAATACAACAGGCAATCCCAGCCATCCCATCAAAATAGAGCAAATAACTATAACAACGCTCAACCCCCTAATAATCAACAAGCAAATGTTTACGTGCCACCTCACAAAAAGGTGCAAGAGGAAGAACCACTCTCTGAAGCGAATTTAACAAAACAGTTAATTCAAATTATGAGTAAAATGTCCGCGACATTAGAGAGAATGGATGCACGTCAAGAGGGGTCGAGTGGAACGTTTCCTGCTCAACCACTTCAAAACCCTAAGGGATACAACAATGGTTGCCCTAATCATGAACAGGCAAAAGTCATGACGACTCTGAGAAGCGGCAAAGTCATAGGGAAAAACATGCCTCATTCTACTCCCGTGGAGTATGAAGAGGAAGAAGTGGTAACTAAAAACAACCCATCTACTCAAGAAGAGGAGTCGTCCACTGATGACAATCCATTAGAATCAAACGAGGATGCTCCTAAAGAAGTAGAAGTTGAGAGAAGGCCTGGAAAGGAACCCATCAAGGATGAATTACCTAAATGCCCTTTTCCCGCGCCTTACCCTCAAAGGCTCAAGAAGCCCCAACACGAGGCAAAGAATCAGGAGTTCTTGGAATTATTCAAGCAAGTTAAAATTAATCTCCTGCTCCTTGATGCAATCAAACAAGTGCCAGCTTACGCTAAGTATCTAAAAGATTTATGCACGGTCAAGAGGAGGCAAAGTGTGAAGAAACACGCTTATGTCGCTTGCCAAGCAAGCGCAATCATTCAAAATGAGTTACCCCCAAAGCTTAAAGACCCTGGCACCCCAACTGTCTCGTGTAGAATTGGGAATCAAAGGATAGACAACGCACTCCTTGATGTAGGAGCTAGTGTAAACTTGCTAGCATACTCAATATATAAACAACTAGGGTTGGGTAAACTCAAACCCACCCGAGTTGCATTGCAATTGGCATATAGGTCAGTCAAATATCCTAGAGGAATACTGGAGGATGTTCTGGTACAGTTAGATACATTTGTCTTTCCGGTCGATTTCGTGATTCTGGACACCGAACCTGTGTCTAATCCATGTTCACAAATCTTGGTGATTTTTGGACGTCCATTCCTCAACACCATTGATGCCACAATCAAAATAAAGAGTGGTATCATGACCATCGTATTCGGGAACATGACTTTAAATGTCAAGATTTTCTCAAATCCCCGACTTGAAGAATACGAGGATGAAGAAGAAGTTAACTTCATCGAAACGGTCATCGAAGAAGAGGCTGATCTTGTAGAATACAAAGATCCTTTGGAGGTTGTTGTGTCACAATTTGATGCCACTTATCAACCTAACAATTCTACCCCATTGGACGCTGCCCTAAATCATTCCTGCCTCATGATGGAAACTAAGGAGGAAGATAGAGATGAATGCATGTGTGTCACACCATATGAACCCTTACCTCCGAAAAAGAAGTTAACCATGCCTTCGAACTTTCAGTTTCCTGATTTGGAATTAAAGGAGCTCCCAAAAGAGCTCAAATGCGCTTTTCTAGGGACTGAAAAGACTTATCCTGTGATAATCTCATCTACATTGAATTCTGAACAAGAGGATAAGTTGATTCAATTGCTCAAACTACACAAGGGAGCATTGGGATGGACTATTGCCGACCTAAAAGGTATAAGCCCATCTATTTGCACCCATTAGATATATTTGGAGGAAGACGCTAAACCTTCGCGACAAATGCAGAGGCGTCTGAATCCCAATATGCAAGAAGTAGTAAAAAAGGAAGTTTTAAAACTTCTAGACATTGGGATAATATACCCTATCTCTGACAGCTCTTGGGTTAGCCCAACAAAGGTGGTGCCCAAAAAGGCTGGTATAATAGTTATCCCAAATAAAGACGGTGAGTTAGCACCAACACCCATCCCCAATGGATGGAGGATGTGTATTGATTACCGAAAGTTAAATACTGTGACCCGAAAAGATCACTTTCCATTGTCATCCATGGATCAAATGCTCTAAAGAGTGGCGGGTCATAAATTTTATTGCTTCTTGGACGGCTATAGTGGCTATAACCAAATCGAAATTGCTCCTGAAGATCAGGAGAAAATGACTTTCACTTATCCGTTCGGTACATTCGCCTACGGTCGTATGCCTTTTGGCTTATGCAATGCACCTGCCACTTTTCAGCGGTGCATGTTAAGCATATTCAGTGATATGGTTGAACAGACACTCGAGGTCTTTATGGACGACTTCTTAGTGTTTGGCCATAGTTTCAATAACTGCCTAGAAAACCTAGAGAATGTGTTAGCGTGATGCGAGGACAAACACTTAGTACTAAACTGGGAAAAGTGTCACTTCATGGTGACCAAGGGAATTGTCCTCGGCCACATTATCTCCGATAAGGATATCCAAGTCGATAAAGCGAAAATCGATATAATTGCAAATCTACCTGTCCCTCGTACAATTCGAGACATCCGATCTTTTCTTAGACATGCTGGATTTTATCGACGCTTTATAGAAAATTTTAGTGCAATCTCCCGACCACTGTGCCAACTTCTAGTCAAGGATGCACCTTTTGAATGGTCGGAAAACTGTCAAATATCTTTTGATGCACTAAAAGAACACCTTACCTCTGCACTGATAATACAGGCACCCGATTGCAGTTTGCCGTTTGAGTTAATGTGCGATACTAGTGACTACGCCATTGGCGCAGTTCTAGGACAGAGGAAAGACAACAAGCCTTATGTAATCTACTATGCTAGCAGAACACTTACCGAAACTCAAATGAATTATATAACTACTGAGAAAGAGTTATTGGCAATAGTATTCGCCCAAGACAAATTTAGGTCTTATCTAATAGAGTCCCCAATAGTCTGTTTTACAGACCACTCGGCCCTCAAGTTCTGCTATCTAAGAAAGACGCGAAATAGAGGCTTATTCGCTGGATACTCCTACTCCAGGAATTTGATATCACTATCAAGGACAAAAAGGGAGTAGAAAATGTGGTCGCCGATCATTTATCTCGGTTGACATTCACTGACAACACTGAACCTGTGACTATAAAAGATGAATTCCCAGACGAGCAACTGATTGCTGTCTCCAGTTTGCCTTGGTACGCAGATATAATAAATTACCTTGTCACAGGAGAGACCCCAAGCCATTGGTCAAATCAAGACAAGAAAAGGTTCCTTTCGTTCGCACGCCATTTCTTCTTTGATGACCCTTACTTATTTAAGTATTGTGCTGATCAGGTCATCAGGCGTTGCGTTACGAATGAGGAAATAACTGTAATTTTGACCTCCTGTCATTCTGAAGCCTGCGGTGGCCATTTTGCCTCCCAAAAGATTGCACACAAAGTATTGCACATCGGTTTCTATTGGCCCACCGTGTTCAAAGATGCCTACGCTTTTTGTAAATCGTGTCAGCGATGTCAAAAGCTTGGTACACTTTCGAAAAGGAATTCGATGCCCTTAACTCCCATCATCACAATTGAAATATTCGATTGTTGGGGCATAGACTTCATGGGCCTATTTTCTAAATCTAATAACTGTGAATATATACTCCTTGCTGTGGAATATATATCAAAATGGGTAGAAGTGATATCGACGAGACGCAATGATCATAAAATGGTAATTTCCTTTCTTAAGGAAAATATCTTATCGCGTTTCGGAACCCCAAAAGCCCTAATAAGTGACCAAGGCAAACACTTTTGTAATAGGCCTTTGGAAGCACTTCTCAAGAAATACGGGATGAATCACAAGATCGCTCTAGCCTACTACCCACAAACGAACGGGCAGGTAGAGTTGGCTAACCATGAAATCAAGCACATATTAGAAAAGACTGGGCTTATAAACTGACTGATGCTCTTTGGGCGTACCGTACTGCTTACAAGACAAATCTGGGAATGTCCCCATATAGGCTAGCATACGGTAAGGCATGTCATCTCCCCGTTGAAATTGAGCACAAAGCATATTGGGCGACACGCTCATTAAATTTCGATATTAAAGAGGGAGGACATCTCCGGAAACTCCAGTTGGCGGAACTAGAAGAAATCCGACGAGACGCATATGACAATGCTAAACTCCACAAGGAACGGTTGAAGGCTCGCCATGATAGAACAATTTTTTGAAAATCTTTCGAACGGTTGAAGGTATAATGACCGACTGGCCCCTTTTGCTCTCACTTTTCCTCTTTCTTTTGTTCACCACGTGTTGTAATACCTATACAGGCAGAGGGCAAAACTTTAATCAACAAAGTCCTTTAAACAAATAATAATAAAAAATAAAATAAATTACAAATATACATATATATAAATAAATAAATAAATTCATAAGAGGGACTCACATGTTTCTTTCTCCGCATGGGGGTGTCCTCGGAATTATCAAACTCTATTAACGAGAAACCACTATCCCATCCAACACCATCGACTAACATAACACTCCTCTGTAACCGGTCAAAAAATCTAGACTTACCCCACCTAGAAGCATCATGAGTGCGAGTGGCACCATCTTTCTTACTTATTACTCGTAATGAGGGGTCCGCATTTTTTATCCGCGGCACCGACACCGGCATAGGCACATCATCACAGTATGCGTAAAACCGCACTTGAGCATGTCGCTAGAAAGAAGCATATTCGCCCACACAAGAACCGGAGGTCTCCGGTCCAACCAGTACCATAGTATCAGGGCCCATACTACTCCGCCCCTCATAGCAATCGTGCAGACCTGTACACTGGAATGACGAATCTAAAAGCACAGCTCCTTGATCAAGGCCAAACTGCCTACATACCCTATCCGGACGGTATATCATCTTATGGGCTCCCCACTCGGTCAACCCAGGTAAATACATCCGTGTAACAACATGGACGGCCAACACCACATCCGCTGCCTCGCCATCTAAAGCACTCCTTACCACAGTCCGGGCCTCGATCCGACGGAACAACGGTAACGGTAACATTGACATACCAGCAATCCCCATGTATGGACGAAATATAAAAGCAGAATCATCATCAATCACTCGAGCAAGGGGAAACTTTGGTTGCACATCCGAACCCCAGCGTTCTCCCCAAAACCTGGATGCCCCCCTTGGTGACCCGGGTCTGGCATAACCACACCATCTCTCATACATAAACAGCTGCAAAAATAAATATGACACATGAGTGCCAATGTCATACCGTCCCACCGAACGTCGCATATCCTGGGCCACCATATCCAATCGTAAATACAATGATCCCAAGAACATCTGCGCCAATGGGAGAGCCTGCCCGCGTGATAAAATGGAGGCCAATCCGAATAAACGTGAACAAGGCCCGTTTACCCAAACCCCCCTCGGACATCTCCATCTGGACCCCTCCGGACCGCACCCCCGAACACCCCCACCCTCGGAACACCCACCCCCACTATCGGAAACCCAAAAAAAAAAAAATAAAATAAAATAAAAACCGAAGGGCCTTCGGATTCGAACACCCTCGGAATCCCCTCCGGAAACCCCACCCCCATTCGGCCCTTTCATACCATTCGGAACCCCCTTCGGACCCCCACTTTCGGACAAACCCAAACCTCCGATCATTCACCCTTCGGCCCACTCGGAACCCCTTCACCACCAAACCCTCCCAACTCCCGAAACCACCTTCATCCCCGAAACTTCCAGACCGTCGGAACCCTTTTCCGAAGCCCACCTCCGGAACTCCCCCCATTCGGAATCAACCACCAAAAATAAAAAAAACCGAAGGGGCCTCAGTCCCCTACCACTTGGAACCCCCTCCTCCGCTCGGACCCCTTCTCCGAAACACACCGCCGGAACTTCCCCACCATTCGGAACTCACCGCTAGCACAAAAAAAAAAAAAAAAAAAAAAAAGGGGCATCGGCCCCTCCCTCTGCCTTCGGTTCCCCATCCCATCTCTCTCTGCAAACTCCCTCTCTCTCGGACCTCCCGCCTCACCACACCATCACCACCAAACTAGTCCCCCACCCGATTTCACCAACACCCCCATGGACCCATCCACTTTTATACACCCTAAACCCCAAATCAAAACCCTCCAAACCCAAATACAATTACACCCATACACATACACATCTTTACATACATGGAAGTATAGAAAGAGAAGCCATACCTTGAGAAACCACCAATGGAGCCCCCACCCAAAGCTTGTCTTCAATCTATCACCCTTGTTCCCCTCTACACTTTCCCCTTCTTCTTCTTTGTTTTTTCCTTTCTCTCTTTCCTTCCTCTCTTTTCTCCTCCCTTAGCCTTTTAGAGAGATATAGAACCTCAAAATACAAAACACAAAATCCTAACAATTCTATTACACATGACTCACTTTTATCTGAGATATCTTCTTAACTCCAGTCACCTCACTCATATCACTAGTACAATTAAATCTTTGCTAGATTTTCTCCATGAAGAAACCAAAAATACGCTTTGATCCTCTACACGGTCCATATCCTCTGGTTATTACCCATTGTACAATACACCCATAATTTAATTTTTTTTTACAAAAGCCCAGCAAGACGATGTTCAAAGATAATAATTTCAATACTATTAAAGGTACCCGAGGCAAGCAGATTTCAAAAAAAAAATATATAAAAAAAAAAATTTCAAACCAAAACTCCATTACATTCATTAAGTCACCAACAGTGGACAAAGCCGCCACTGCTCGGAGCATAATAAAAAATATATATATATTTCACCTAATATCAATAAAACAAAATAAACACATATACTCCATGGCTGCAAACACAACTAAAGATCTGGCTAGCCTAACAGACCAGTATCCAACTTATAGTTAATATGCAAGCCCAGTTCACGAATTTGCTGTTCACCTGCAGACTCTTCAGCTCTCGCAGCTTCAAAACGTACATTAGCATCTGCATATTCCCGTTTCAGGTCCAAAAAACGCCTATGCTCAGCTTCATACATTTCTATAAATTCCATCGTGTTCGAATCTAGGGAGCCAACCCGCTTGCCACCGCCCACTATACTTTCGTAACGCCCCATAGTTAGTGCACACTCAGTCACAGAATTCTCCAACTCCAAATAAGTATCAAAAGTAGCCCGTCGTTCCAACATCGGCTCAAACAGGTCATACCTATGCGCCATCCCCTCTACATGGGAATACAACCAGTGGACTGACAATCTATCTTGTACCAGATTTCATACCTGTTCTAGCAATTCAGCAAAGAAATCATTATCCGCCTCCTCTAACGTCGTCTTACGCAAGCAGCGCAGAACCCGGCAAAGACGTCTTAGTAAATCAGATTGAGATCTAGCACCAATTCGGCCAAAACGAACAAAAGTTTCAGGATATCGGTGATAAATTTGCTCCAGACTATTAAAAAATTTCTGATCTATCCTCACACCTCTCCAGTAATCCTCCACATCTCCAAATGACTTTAGAAGTGGCAAACCCCACGAAGAATCTCCAGAAGACCCAACGCCAGACATCTCAACGAACAAACCAAACACACTGCAATTAAACAAAAATCAAGCACATAGAAGGTAATACATATGAGGGCCTCAAGATGCACACAACCCTACAATAAATCAAAAGGCAATAAAGGGACATCAAGACAACAATACTCCATCAATACAACAGGCCACATATGCCACACTACATTAACCACATGACAATAAAAAGACAGGATACTACACCACACAGGATTTGCTCCCCACTATACATTAAAAATAAAAATATATATATTTATCAAGGAGGACAGAGTAGAGTCGAACCCTCCGTTCAAAAGAGCCCAGTGTCTAGCTCGTAATCTTCATGAAGGTCGTTCTCGTTTACAAACGGACGAAGAGGAAGCTCTTTGGAAACAACCTCCGCAAGTTCTCGTTGAATAATCGCCAGCTCTCTCTCCAAACCCACCAAGTCCCTCTCATGACCTTCAAAGATAGCTATATGGTTACTATCCAGCCTCAAAAGTCTTCCACTACAAGGAAAAATGCTTTTTATGTCACTTTTAGAATTGCATTTATGTCACTTTTATTTTGAGTGACATAATTATTTATCACCCGAGCTTTTTATGTCACTTTTTATATTTTTATGTCACTTTTTACAAAAAGTGACATGAATAGTAAAGTATTTATGTCACTTTTATATAAAAAGTGACATAAATACTTTACTATTTATGTCACTTTTTAAAAATGTAACATCAATAATAGAGAATTTATGTCACTTTTTTTAAAAGCGACATAAATTAAAGTGCGGTAGCAATTTTGTAAATAAGTCATTTAATTATTATGTCGATTTAATGAAAAGTGACATAAATAATCTGTAACGAAGCTTTATCTATGTTTTAAAAAAGTGACATAAAAAAGATTGGCGCTTAAAAATTCACTCCGCGCTTAAAAATTCACTCCAAACCCTCTGATTATTCCAAGACTTTCATTCCCAAACCCGGCCCCCAAACCCTCTTCATTCCCAAAGATCTCTCCGTCACACCTCTCCTTCCACCACCAAGCCGCCGCCTGCTCCGAGCCGCAACCGCCGCCGCCACTTCCTTCTCTCAGCCGTGGCCACCGCCTCTTCCTCCTCCTCCTCTCGCAGACCCCTCCTCTGAAAAACCCCACTCGCAAACCCCCTCCTCCATCTCTTGTAGAACCCCTCTTCCCTCTCGGAAATCCCCCACTCACAAGCCCCCTCATCCCTCTCTTGCAGACCCCCTCCTCCCTTTCTGTATCATCGTTGGGAACTGCCGCCGCCCTCCTCGATCTCATATAACCGCTGCCGTTGCCGCTGCCACCGACGCCGCCACCATCACCGCCGCTTGCTCCAGGTTTCTCTTTGCTGCCTCTCTGTATCATCATGCTTTACTCGAGTAATTGAATCCTTGTCAAAGAGCAGTGATGAAGCAAGGAGGAGTTAGGTGAGAGATCTGGTAATAAAATTTCGGATTTTCGTGCACTGTAATCTTTGGCTACAAGCAATTGTTAAAAGTAGAGATGGGAAATCTAATCCCATCATTTATGATGAAGCAGATAGTTCTGAATGGCCCACTGAATCAGAATCTCCTTCCCCTCTCTTGGATGATTCATGGTTGGAAAATCTCCCCCTTGAATGCATAGATAGGTAGTTCTTGAAAAGTTAAAAAGAATAGAAAAAATTCCATTCCGGATTGCTTAATTATGTGTAACACATTTCTTTTGGGTTGACAGCTATTTAAAAAAACAAAATCAGATTTCAGAAATTGATTGCTAACCTGTTTTCTGCTTTTATTCTCCCATATATGCTAATTTGACGAGGCATTTCCCTTTTTTTTTCCTTTAATTTTTGTTTTTTGGGGAATTGATAAACCATGCATCCAAGGATGTGATATCATCGGAGAACTGCAAAAAAGAAACCAGTTGTTTTTTGTTGAGAAAATTGAATTCCAGTGAGGGGAAAACAACAACCAGAATGCATGTTAATTTCTAATCCATTGTGATATAGCTTTTGTTCTCCCATCCTAAGCTTTCTTCTGAAAAGTGCTGAGTAGTGATATGAGACTTTTGCAATCAATCCACGTGTTCGAGTCTTTGACTCAACAACAAATCGTTGATCAGTCAAACCAACATTTCTGACTTTTCCACCAGTAAGTTATAGGTGTGGTAGTCATCATGCTTTACTCGATCGAGTAATTGAATCCTTGTCAAAGAGTAGTGATGAAGCAAGGAGGAGGTGAGAGATCTGGTACTAAAATTTTGGATTTTCTGCAATTTCTACTATAGTTTATCGGTCATTTGAGTCCCCGAGACTCCCTTCACTATGATGCATATGAAGGCTTCAATCTTGGTAAATTCTATGCTTTTGTTTTGTTTTTGCACTTTTTTTCCCCTAATTTTCTATTGAATTTTTCATCATCAGTAGATCGGAGTGCTCTTCTTTTGACTTTATATGTGTTCATCTAAATCATGAGTGCATGTGATTGTAATGAAATCCTTGAGCGTGACTGTTATAGATCACAAAAACTAGCTATGAGCATTGATCCTACATATTTTGTTTTTAAGGCTTCTGAACTGATCTTCTTTAGTTTTCTCACAGATCTGATCAGCTTATATGCATTCCTTCCATCCTATTTATTTTTTTTATTGATTTATTTTATATATTACTCATTCTATCCCATTTTAAGAGTCCTTCATTCCATTTTGGGAGGTCCCAAAATAGGAGTCCTCTCTGAAAAGTCAATATAATTTAACTACACACTCTCCAAATTTACTACATTTATTGTATAGAACACTCTCACTTTTTATTTGATGTGACCTTGGGATTTTAAATACTAGAAAGTTGGAGTACAAATTTTTACAACAAAGTAAACTTCAAAAAGACTTAATTTGGGACGGAGGGAGTATTTTTTTTAGCGGGATCTTGTATCTAAATTGATTTGGCCCATGAAATTACAGCAGCATTATTACTCTTTGTTATTCATTTTTTTCGGCAAATGCAGTGGAATCAATACACTGATAGTCATTTCATCCGCCAGTTTTGTTCTCTGAGTTCTCTATGTGCCGACTTCTTCACGTAGTCCGTCATTTACTCACTACCGGAATCCTAACCTCATATCTCACTCGCAACTTGAAAACATCCACCACCTACACATAAACCCTAAACATCCACACGGGGCTTCTGCAATGAAAGTCCTTAGTGTCAGCCACGCCCTCTGATTCCATATCAGACCCCGACCGTACGGAGATAGCCTCATCTTAGAACTTATTCACAGGGCAATACATTCGTCTTTTGTTGGCTCGCATATTTTTTACCACTTGGTGAGTGAAAGCTTGTATTGTGAATTTGTGATCTCCTTATGAATTGTTATGGACTAGTCCGGCTCGCATATTGTTTACCACTTGGTGAGTGAAAGCTTGTATTGTGAATTTGTGATCTCCTTATGAATTGTTATGGGCTAGCTTTCTCTCATTTCTTTTGATGTACATGTATTTCGTTTTGTATCTTGTGGTTGGCACTTTTTCCCTTTTTCTATTTTTATTTCTTGTATAAATTCCAATTGATATTTGCTCCATCATAAAGACAGCAGCTCTATTTAGAATTTGAGCCCCTCTTTTGTTGGTTTTAACTTTGTAGCAAAATCTTTCCATATCTAAAATACAAGTTTTAGAATGGATCAGTCTATACATGGTTTGTTGGTTAAAAAACTTGTTCTCTAATTTGTAAATGGTGCCCCAATGTATTCAAGCAGAGTCATGGCAGTTGATGTGAGAATTGGTATTTGGTGTGAAAGGATAGAAGGGAAAAAATATGGGAAAAAAAAACCTTGTGTGAAAGGGGAATTTAAGTGGATTTTGTATGTACTTTATACATGAATGTACAGTTCAAGTCAATACTTAGGCTTAGGCTTGAAAACGCCTAGTTTGTGAGGTTTTGAGTAGTGAATCGTTAAACCGCTTAACCAAACATCACGAAACCTTGTACGCACATCAAACATGCCTAAATAAACTTTCGGGAACTAACAGAATGGGTAACGAATTAACGGTTCACAAAAAATGCGAAAAAAGTGACTATTTCATCACTTAGGCTTGAAAACGCCTAGTTTGTGAGGTTTTGAGTAGTGAATCGTTAAACCACTTAACCAAATGTCATGAAACCTTGCACGCACCTCAAACATGCCTAAATAAACTTGCGGGAACTAACGGAATGGATAACGGATTAACGGTTCACAAAAAATGCAAAAAAAGCGACTATTTCATTACTTAGGCTTGAAAACACCTAGTTTGTGAGGTTTTGAGTAGTGAATCGTTAAACTGCTTAACCAAATGTCACGAAACCTTGCACGCACCTCAAACATGCCTAAATAAACTTGCGGGAACTAACGGAATTGATAACGGATATATTCACGGTTGACAAAGAATGCGAAAAAATGAGTAGTACTTCATTCCGAGTCCCCGAACACATTTTAATTTGGTCTCTCAAAACCCCCAAACATAGTTTTGCTCTTTTGTTATTTTCTATATACATCTAATTAATGAAAACTTTTTCTTTTTTGTAGGTACAAATTAAAGTTTCACAATTGGATGGAAAGCTAACAAGTGAACCACTTTTTTTGCTGGGCTAATTTTTTGTTGTTGGTTTCATAGTTTTCTTAGTACTTTTTGATGAATGTATTATGTGATATGTATATGTATTATTTTAGCACTTTTGACTCGGATCGATTGTATATGTTTTTTGTTCATTCCAATATATTAATTGGTTGGTATTTAGATTAATCGATGAAATTTAGTAGTTGCAATAGATCATTAATTGAGTTGGATTTAATTTTGTACAGGGTGGTATTGTATATCTACATGTACAGGGTGGTATATATTGTTTTAACAGGGTGGTAATTATGTCACTTTTTTAAAGTGTTTATGTCACTTTTAAGAATTTGATTGTTTGATATTTATGTCACTTTTTTACTTTTATGTCACTTTAGGTTAAAAGTGACATAAATAAAATAGTATTTATGTCACTTTTAAGACTTTGATGTAATAATTTTGTTTGGTATTTATGTCACTTTTTTACTTTTATGTCACTTTAGGTTAAAAGTGACATAAATAAAATGGTATTTATGTCACTTTTAAGCCTTTGATGTAATTTTTTTGTTTGATATTTATGTCACTTTTCTACTTTTATGTCACTTTAGGCTAAAAGTGACATAAATAAAATGGTATTTATGTCACTTTTAAGTATTTATGTCACTTTTTATTAACAAATGTGTTGGTTTTATGAAACATTTATGTCACTTTTTCGAAAACATTTATGTCACTTTTAAAACATTTATGTCGCCTCCATTTATGTCACTTTTTACTGGAAAAAAAAGTGACATAAATACCTTTTTATGTCACTTTTTAAGTGACATAAAAAGCCTTTTTCCTTGTAGTGTTCCCTGGCATGATAGAACATCCTTATATTTCTCCATCTCTCGCAAAATCTCCTTGCGACGAACAGCAAGACTCTTCCTATGAAGCACAATCTTAAAAACAAAATACTTCTGCTGCATGTCTTCCAAATGATGAAGCAACCACTGCACCGGCAGCTCAGCTTCCATCATGATGTGAACTCTTGAGAAACAAACACAATACAAATCTTCATCACTAGTGGACAAAGTAGCCATCGACAGGTAATCCAAAACATACCCCAAATGATTCAACAAGGTAGATTGTTGTCCCAGATCGCGATCAACAAAATCAACAAAAGTACCAGGCCTATGGTTATAAACAAACTCTAAACATTCAACATACCAGTGATGCACCTTGACACCTCTCCAACCATCTTTCGAGTCACCAAATAAGTCGGAAAGAGAACGACGTCCTCTTATAGCATGGGAAGAAATGGAGTCAGCCATAAGTAGGCCTATCACAAAGAGTCATAAACGGTTGCTACACTTATATATAGAGCACTGGAATGGATGAAAATTACACGTATACGTATAAACATGTCAATCAAAGTAAAAGAAGATACACCTCTCCTAGGGGCACACTCCCCAACATCACCCCTCCAAATACGGTATCCTCCCTGCCCCTCAACTAGGAAACTTTCTCCCAAAGGGGCACACTCCCCATCCCCATCTCCCCATAGGATACACCCCTCCCACCTCTCCGAGGGGCACACTCCATCACACTACAACATTGGCTATACGAATACAAACTCTGACCACCACTCCTACTAGCTCTCCACAAAACGAGAAGAGATATAAAAACAAAAAAGAGAGGCAAAGCGTCAAAATCACCAATCACAAGTGCAAGAAGACTAGCAAAAAAAAATTTAGTGCAAGAAGACTAGCAAAAAAAAAATAATTTTCAATTCTCATTATGAAGCATTATAGACCCAATACATACACCAATACATAACAAGGATAAACATGTGTGTCTCGTACAGATCCAATACATACATTAAAAGGAGACACACATGATTTTACTGGAATCAGATTCGGGATGAGGAACAAAGTCTGGATCACCACATCACTGCCAATGATCGTTCAAATCAAGATCTCTCAATAAGAACTTGTACAACCATTTCGCATCCAGCCCAGACCTCCTCAGCACAAAAATACCAGGCCACAGTAGCCCAGTACTTTCGTGAAAGAAGAACTCGCAGCGCAATAGAGCAGAAACATCAGTTATTACCAGCTTATCCCAAGATCGTGATCTTCACCCCAAACCTTGGAGAAAGAGCTAAAGATCAGTCACTCATCCCAAGCACCACGAAGAAACATAACACCTGGATAGAACATGCACTGCCTAATAAAGCATGTGCACTGATAGAAAGGATCTCTCCCCATTTTTGCACTGATAGAAAAGATCCCTAGAAATATGCTATGCAAAGCTTGTAATGCCACGCCACGCAAAAGTTTGGTACAGGTCATGGCGGAGGTTCCATGAAGTTTTGTCCCCGCACCATTGCCAAAACACTCCGGCCTCACATGGTAATAATAAGAAGCTCATGTTTTACAGTGTAAAGAAGCAAGAAAGCAAGTAGGCATTGAGGAGTTGGGTGCATGCAGTCTCCAAAACCCTCCTTCTTATATAGCTACCATCCCAAACGGATACACAATTGTACAATGGATAATACTTGCTAGACCTATCTACTAACCAGATTCGACATCAACAACTCACTAGAAAGACAGTGCTTCCTGCAAAAGTTGAGACGTCCATCAAACTGTCAACAAAACAACTAGAATACCAGTATCACCCACAAATGACGAAATGTCCATTCACTACCAGGAAAATAATCTACGAAAGATACTTAAGGTTATACCCGCATCCTAGCTGCTCTACACCTAGAATACGGATAGGGGGCTAATGTAGGTAATAGTTGACAACTCATATACTTTGACTATACACATCACCAATGACTCCACGTGTAACAGCATCACCACTGTGGATTCCACATGGGCTCACCAACACCAAACCACTAGCCCACTTCAGACGGGCCCACCCGCAAATGCCTGCTGCAAAACTTCACAACTAAGAAACTCGCCCCGAGATCCACTTCAGTAAGCCCACTCCGAAGGTCCACTTCGGATGAGCCCACCCCAAAACCCCCACCACGGTTAACTCCACTCCGAAACCTTATTCTCCAATGGCCCAAAGTAGCCCACTCCAAAGCCCCCATAACGGTTAGCTCCACTCTGAAGCCTTATTCTCCAACGGCCCAAATTAGTCCACTCCACAACCCCCACTACAGTTAGCTCCACTTCAAAACCTTATTCTCCAAAGGCCCAAAGCAGTCCACAAAGGAAGAACACTCGAAATATGCACACACTCACCTCCCGGACACCTACCCTTGGTTCGGAAGCAGTGCCTAAAGGTGGTCAAGTCCGCTGGGAACCGAAGCTCATGGTTAGGTGGCTAGAACCCGAAGGCTTCTCCCTAACCTGTGCCCATGGGTAAGGTTAGGGTAGGTCACAAAGAGAGAGAGAGAGACACGTGACTTTCACACGTGCCTTACCCCAACCAACCCACGACCAATAAGCGAAGCTCATTACCGCAAAGCTCGTCTGAACCTTTGACCGTTTGCGCTTAGTCATATCAAGATTGCTTAACCGACTACACCAATTGAAAAATACCTCGGTTCCCTCCCTCGCTAAAGCCATCTGTACGCCTCGACACTCGCCCTCGCTTAACCTCTCGGAACCAATAGGAAAATCCTTGGTACCCCCACTTGCTTAAACCTTTGCACCAGTAGCATCCCTTCCCTCTCTTGACCAACCAATGATATTGCTTCACAACCAAATGACAAACATTTCTCTTTCATTTGTCTCCACCATCTCAGTACATGCTTCGTCTACATCCCATTTAATGACCTCAACCACCCTAAACAGGAGCATTTAAACCACCCACCTACCTCAAACAAACAACCCAGTAAGAGGATGCCAACTTGGCCTCGCTCTATCATGTCAAAGCTTTGCAAATACACCACCGGCTTCAAGTATAAATAAGCACCCTCATTTACTACACCCTAAAAAACCAAACTCGACTTAACCCTGCACCAGAGTAAAAGATTAGCAGTTATTCTTATTCCCAGCTATTAACAAACCATTCCCATTGTCTCTAGCCCACCTTGACCTTTCACCTCCACCAGCACCTTAGGTTCACAACACCCTTTGTTTCACTAACATCCTTGACTCTAGACATCTTTCATCTTAACGAGACCCCTCACTTTATCAGAGCCTTTGTCTCACTCCGTCCTTTGTCCTGTTCACCCATCATCATCACGACAATATTGTTGGCCCAAAAGTGGAAACCTTAGAGGGGGGTGAATAAGGTTTTAGCGGAAATTAACCTTTTTAAAACTTAATAGAAAATTAAAACCCAATCACAAGCAATTAAGTAAAGACAGAAGGGAAGAGAATCTTGCAAACCGATTTTTCAAGTGGTTCGGCAATCGCACCCCGCGGCCTACATCCACCCCTCAAGAACACCTCTTCAGGATTCCTTAATCCAATCTACTTACGGGTGTAGACCAAACCGTTTCCCAGATCACTTACGGGTGTGCACCAAACCGTTACAAGAGCCTATGATCTCTCCCAAAGAAGAACACCTCTTCTTTGCATACAAGGGTTACTAACCCTCAACCTTTATAATTGATTTGATACAAATTGAACTCTCTTTATAGAGTGGATAATACAATTGAAAGCTCACTACAATTCACTCTCTCAAAGATTACAATTGAAGGTTAGAGCAAATTGATAAACTCACACAACTAGGGCTCAATTTTGAATGATTAAGAATCAACAAGTTGTGTGATTGAAATAGATTGATCAACATAAAATGGTGTGGGAAAACATATATTTATAGGCCAAGAAAGATTATAGCCATTGGTGGCAAGTTTGGTAATTAAAAGCCCCTTTAAAAACTAGCCGTTATGCCTTTCCAGGTCACTTCAGTCGACTGGACCTTGAAGCAGTCGACTGGTCCTTGAAGCAGTCGACTGAGATGTGTTTACAGAGGGTTCTGTTAGCATTTTGCTCAATTCGGTCGACTGCATCGGGCCTTCAGTCGACTGCACCTCTCTGTTTCATAGCCTGACACATCTCCACTAAAATTGCCATATCTCCCTCTACAAAAATTGGATTTGCGATCCGTTTGATGTTTTGGAAACTAGATTCAAATACCTTTCCAACCATATAAAACTCAACATCTAATTATTTTCTAATTGGTTGGGGCATTTCTTTAAAGATGATCCATTTAAAATTTATTTCCAAAACTTTAACTTTTAGCATTTGTTTGAGCCCCTAAGAGTGTGAGATCAAGATGCCTTACAATGATGGTCCTAGACTTCAACCAAGGATGAAATATCTTCAAGTCTTCAAGCTTGATCCTTGTTGAGCTCCTTGTAATCTTGATCTACATCAATTAAATCTCATGCACACAAAGATGTTAAAACATTGATACAAAATTAATACATGAGATTATATATGAGCGTGAAAATGACTATGATAATAATAAGGAATGAATCAATATGAGTCATGTAATTATCATAGCATATTTGACATCATCAAAACCTAATTAAATATGCATTAATATACCGTAAGGCTAACAATCTCCCCCTTTTTGATGATGGAAAACAACCAATGAAGGATATACAAATATAAGCACATTTGGTCATTTTCATATTATCATTCATAATGGATATCATATGTTAAAGAACATGAATGATATCTACCCAAATACTTCTACCCAAAACTTCTCATATTTCTCCCCCTTTGACATTATCAAAAAGATTTGGGGATAAAAACAAGGCTCCCCCTCACAATAGGCATACAAATCAAAAAGCCAAAATGATACCAAAAATTAACAAATATAACCATATGTGAGAAAATGAATATCTGAGAGTGCTCCCCCTAAGCATGTGCAATGATAAAGGATACCAAAAATAAAGTTGGAGAGCTCAAAAACAAAAAATTCAGTCGGATCAGTCGACGCCACAGTCGACGGAATAGGGCAGAAGGCAAAATAAAGGAGAAACAGTCGACGTCACAGTCGACTTAACAATGCAGAATGAAAAAATTCAAAGCCTCACAGCTAAATCAGTCGACTGTGTCGGGGTATCAGTCGACTGCTTTGATTAGCAGTTCATAAAAATGACAGTTCAGCAGCAAAAATTTGAATGATTCACAAAACATCATTTTGTTTAATCATTCTAAAAACTTTGTCTAATCAAACAAAAACATATCATCATTTTTCAAATAAGCAAAATCAAGAGCATGATGATTTGAAACAAATAAGTGTATGATATGAAATCAATTAAAACAAAATTAAGTAGGATGATGAAAACAAATCAAAGCAAAATTACCTACTAACCTACCATTACCAAATCAATACTTAACCTTTGTCCAACCATTTCTTGGATGCTCCATTTGCCGAGGTGGTAGGAAAGGCCCTTTCCATTGTCATGAGGCAAAGATTGACAATCTCTTCACCATTTGAGTCGTCGTCCGATGATTCGCTCTCGGAACTACTATTAGTGGCCTTGATTGTCTTCTTTTTGTGTTTTTCCTCCTTGGGTGACTTCTTCCCCGATTTTTCTTTCCTTAGAAACTTTGCAAATTTTCGGGTGAGCTTTGTCATTTCCTCATCCTCATCACTCTCAACATCTTTCCTCTTTTTCTTTGAGCTTGAGGATTTTAAAGCCATGTCTCCCCTTTTGGCCTCTTTCACTTCCAATTTCTTGTCTTCACTTTCGAAGACGGCCAATTCCATTTCATGAGTTATGAGAGAACCCATGAGTTGTTCCAAGGAGAGTGTTGAAAGCTCCTTTGCTTCACGAACCGCCATGACCTTTGGTTACCAATCCTTTGGTAAAGACCTAAGCACTTTCTCAATCATTTCTTCATTAGTATAAACTTTACCGAGGTTTTTCAAGTTATTAATAAGAATAGTAAAATGAGAAAACATATCTCCAATAGATTCATATGGCATCATTTTAAACATTTCATAAGTTTGAACAAGCAAATTGATTTTAGACTTTTTAACTTGGCTTGTTCCCTCATGAGCATTTTCAAGTTTATCCCAAATTTCTTTTGCGGATTCGCAAGATGAAATTCTATTGTATTCATTTGGGTCTAAACCACAATATAATAAATTCATTGCCATAGCATTTATTTTTATGAGTTTCTTATCGGCATCATTATATTCATCTACCGTCTTTGGAATAGAAAAACCATTTTCAATTTTTGTAGGTAGATGAGGCCCTTTGACCACAATTTGCCATAAATCAAAATCTTGAGAAATCATATAGATTCTCATTCTATTTTTCCAATAGTCATAGTTTGAGCCATTAAAACATGGTGGTCTTAATGTCGATTGACCCTCACAATAATAAATGTCGATTGATCGCTCTGATACCAATTGTTGGCCCAAAAGTGGAAACCTTAAGGGGGGGGGGGGGGGGTGAATAAGGTTTAAGCGGAAATTAACCTTTTAAAACTTAATAGCAAATTAAAACACAATCACAATCAATTAAGTTTTAAAAGGTTAATTTCCGCTTAAACCTTATTCACCCCCCCTCTAAGGTTTCCACTTTTGGGCCAACAATTGGTATCAGAGCCTCGGCTCTTTTATTTTCATAAGTTTTAGAAACATTTTGAGTTAAGATCCATGGAAACTACATATTTTGGGGTAAATTCTAAACCAACCTCAATTATTCAATCTCATGATTATGATGAACTTCAAAGTGCATTTGAAGAATTACACGAGGAGTTGGAAAATTTGGGAATCAAATATATAACTCTTAAAAAGAATTTTTCCAAACTTTCAAATGAGTTAAATATTTTGAAATCCCAAAATGAATCTTTGAAGATTGAAAATGAAAAACATGTTTTAAATGCACAATCTTCAAATGAGCTTGAAAAAGAAAATTTGGAGTTGAAAAAGCAATTAGATGAGTTAAAATCTCAAAATGAAATTTTGAGAAAAGAAAAGCTTGTTTCAACCAATCAACCTTCAAGTGAACTTATTGAAAAGGAAAAGGTTGAATTGAGAAAGGAGGTGGATAATTTGACAAAAACTTTGGCCAAGTTTACCCAAGGTGAACAAAATTTGAATATGCTTTTGGGAAAACAAAAATGTGTTTTTGATAAGGCCGGTTTGGGATTTAATCCCACATTCAAGGAAAAGAAGTACAAAAACTTCTTTGTAAAGTCCACATCCTCTACTTCAAATTCTCAAAATGCTCACAAGAATTTCTTTGCTAAAGCGTCAATCTCAAATGAGACCCTTCCCCATGTAACATGTCATTATTGTATGAAAAAGGGGCATGTTAATTTTAAATGTTCATTTCGAAATAAAATTAACATGGTTTGGGTTGTGAAGGGATCCTCTCCTACCTCCTTGGAAAATGTTGCATCCAAGAGGCGCTTGGACAATGGTTAAATCTCTTACCTTAAGCCTAGTAGGAGTAGGATAGATTAATTTGTTTAGATTTGCATACTTGATATTGCTTATTTGAAAAATGATGACATGCTTTTGTTTGATTAGACAAAGTTTTAATAATGGTTAGACCAAATGATATTTTGTGAATCATTCAAATTTTTGCTGCTGAGCTGTCATTTTTATGAACTGCTGAACAAAGCAGTCGACTGGTACCCCGACACAGTCGACTGATTCAGGTGTAAGGCTTTGAAGTTTTTGATTCTGCATTGTTAAGTCGACTGTGACGTCGACTGCTTTTGCTCCCTGTTACCTTCTGCCCTATTCCGTCGACTGTGGCGTCGACTGACCCGACTGAATGTTTGTTTTTCTTTGATTTTGAGTTCTCCAACTTTATATATGAGCATGAAAATGACTATGATAATAACAAGGAATGAATCAATATGAGTCATGTAATTATCATAGCATATTTGACATCATCAAAACCTAATTAAATATGCCTTAAT
This sequence comes from Hydrangea macrophylla, assembly GCA_033977485.1. Classification (NCBI taxonomy): domain Eukaryota; kingdom Viridiplantae; phylum Streptophyta; class Magnoliopsida; order Cornales; family Hydrangeaceae; genus Hydrangea; species Hydrangea macrophylla. Next base: position 13,919,652 of record CM066985.1, on the reverse strand, counting down.
ATACCTTAAGGCTAACAAATATACATACTGCTTTCCCTCTCTCTCATTTGGGGCTACTTCGGTTCTCATCCGAACCCGAAGTCTCTCTGGATCCTACTATCTTTATTATTATTATATTTTATATATTCTTGCTTATATCTCACATATTTTTCCACGTGTACTAATCCAGGCTTGCGTGTTATATCTCTCTATATCTCTCACATGTACACCACAAAAAAAGAACTCACACAACGGGCTATTCCAAACTTTTACGATTCATCTAATCCACTACATACTATCATGAATCTACACATATGCTTTACAAAACACATGAATCATTATTGAAATCCAATGCTTTAGAAACAATTATTCAAAAGTATGGACTAATAATGAACATGCCGCAAATTTGCACAAAAAGGGTTTATGATTCAGCTTGTCTAGTAACCAAGATTCTCATGTTAACCTGTCATTTTTTCACTCAAAAAGGAGTTTATAAAATTTTAATCCTAAAGTGCAAGTTCAACATGAATATGCAATTTTTCTTGTAAAACTCAAAATCTAATCACCTCGTACAATGCCAATCTTCCATTTAAATGATAAGATATTGAAACATTACATAACTATGCATGTTTTATATGTGTGTCTATGTATATATATATTATAAGAGAAATGTTACTCGCACTCCAAAAAGTACTGAATGCAATCAATGACTTCTAAAGCATGTGCTATCATGCACTGCATAGAGTACATTTAATAATCTATGGAGTGCGAATAGCAGGTTCCCATTCTATAAGGAATGCTAAACTAATAAAGACAGAAGACATGAATGGTTGGGTCCATACCGATAAATTGTAAGTCAAAAGCAAAAAATATATATATTTAATAATAAGGTGAACAAAATATACATCCAAATTATTTCCTACTTTTACACGGAGTACATTCACACTGTTCAATGAATATAAACAGAGTTAATTAAAAAAACTCACGTTAGAACTAAAATCAACTCATACACTTAGTTCTCCATGGCAACAACTCTAAAACCTGCCAAAAGGAAAGGAAAAAAAAAAGAGTGTATAAATTAAAGCAACAAATGTAATTAAATCAAGTTATGAATCTAAAAAACTTACAAAGCCAAATATTTCATTTGGGCTATTTTTCAATCCTTTTTTTCTAAGTTAAAAGTAAATATAAAATCCCACATTTAAAGCAGCAACTCATGTTTAAATATGTTAGCAACAAACACTTTCCAAAGTTCAAGTTTCATGTCACCTACTATTTATGAAGTTATATTGTACTAATCTGATGGATCTTTTTTTTTCGCACAACAAATAAAATATCATTGATGTTGGGAAGAAAATACAAGATAGCTGATAGTCACTTGAAAGGACAAAACCAAGCCAAAGAAGCAAAAAGACAACATCCAACCCTGAACATTAGGAAAACTTCTCAAATAAGGATCTTAAGTCTGCTACTTGCAACGTGATCAAACAAATATTGAGGCCAGTAACTTTTTAATTTTTTTGAGGCTACATGCCATATGGACATGGTGGCAAGTATGTAATTAAAATGCCATAGTACTTTTTATGCTACTTGCTACATGGACATGACATGGCTTGGACGAAGTTAGAAAATACTGTAGGTCCAAGCCATGTCATGCTACATGGAAATAGCATTGGCCAAAAATAGTTTGACTTACTATCTATTAATGAGCATCTCAGATCAACCAAATTATTAGATTTCCCATATACATAACTATTTGGGTTCTTCTACATATTGTTTGTAGGTAGTTAGCAACATAACCTAGGAATCATTTTTTCGATGAGAAAAAAACTCATTGATCTTTTGTTGTACTTTTGGTAAATGAAAAAAGAGAAGAAATATGCATACCATTTACTAATGCTAAGACATATGTTGAAACACTCCACTTCCATGAGGTTGACCTTGTCTTCAATGATAATAAACCATCCTACTTGCAAGAAATCCTAACAAAATAAATGCTCCAGTAAATAAGTCTTCCAGAAACTAAGATCCAATGCAATCTGATGCATGTAGAAAAACCGTACAAAATTCTTGACAAATCATGCTGATTGATTGAAACCACCACTGCCCAAAGGTAAAATAGAGCAAGAGAATTTCCAAGATAACTCACCTCAAATCACTGCAGCTGTGGAGACTTCAAATTGGGTGTTAGAGAGTATTTATGATTCCAAGTTATTTCTTTCTTCTTCTAAAAAAGAAATTCAATTAATGACAAAATAAAATTACAACTTAGAAGCCTACCACTTCATAGACTCAGGAACTGACTTAATACTTTTAGCCATGTAACGCCCCGAAAACCAAGCCACATGGCCAAGGTCAACGAGTCAAACATTACCAATAAGTGCAAGGAATAGTCCTACGTGGACCAATCCAACAAGTTTAAGACTAAGAGAGGTAGTACCCCCGAATGTACAAGATCATTACAATCCAAATGAAATAGATATAAAGCAAGGGCTAAACATGTACCCGGCTATAACATCTAAGATATCGAACTACATGAGTCGAATGGATATTCAAAAGGAAAGGAAAGAAACATGTAAGCTTAGTAATCTATCAATGTCTAGGCATTAGATTATACCTATTACGAATCCTTTCTATCCATTTACTATATATGAAGTTCCTTATCAAAGTATGACTCCTCGAGGGATGTCTTCAAAAGATACATCCGAGTTGACTACTCGTGGGCCTTGCCCTTGTCAACTTCACCTGAAACAAAGTGGTTTTATAGATTCATCAAGCACGACGGCTCAGTAGATAGCATTGAAGAAATGTACTACTACTTCTAAAATCATGCTAAGACATGCGGTGCAATGATTTGCCACCGTGGCAATGCAAATAGCCATAAGGCCAAACCATGCAACTTCCCGATACCAAATTCCATAACCATTCATTCTCAACACCGGATGCGAGCCACTCCAACGTGAGTGTAGCATACAAGATCTCAAATAGCTAACCGGATGTGACCTTGCATTTTTGAATGTTTCAAGGATCACAAACAACCTTCCTCACCTCACACCGCTTCTGAAATTTCATCAAATTACAACCCCAAACGGGGATTCAAAAGACATTCCTCATTGTGGGAATTTTAACAAGATTCATACTCCCAAGTCAATGCCATGGATGATATGCCGACTTGGCGATTATGAAATGTGACTACAATGATTATGCAACTACAATGTCATTTCTATGGTTTTGATATTATGAAGTGAACATAATAACTCATAATGACTAAACAAGAAATCAAGGATCTCAAGTAGGGCATAGATATTATTTAAGTCATCAAAGAAATTACTAGCAATAAAGAGTAATTTAAATCATAACAACTCATTTAACATTTTGGTTTAAACATTTAAATTAACTAGATATGCATATAATGAGCAACTAACCATCAAAGCTAAACATGTAAGAAAAGTCATAAAACAAGATTAGAATGTGATATCTGTAGTCATACACATAGCAAGCCATGAGGTTAGAAAGAGGAGTGCACTTAGTCAATGAAATCTACCTTTTGTTCTTGAGTAGGAAAGCAAGAGAGATAGAGAGTGCAAGAGAGGAAAATAGAAGAACCCATAGTAGAGCTTCTAAGAACAAGTGACCAAGAAAACCCTTGTCTTCCTCTAGGCCATGGTTTGAGCTAGGGAGCTCCAAAATGAAATATGAAAACACTAATAGAGAGCTCTTGATAAGGGGGACAAAAAAACATCTAATAACCTTTGTCCATTAATTGCTTGAAGGTCTTCAAATGGGTGCTTTGAAGCTTAGGTTTCCATGGAAGCTTTGAGCTTCCAAAACAAGATATATATGAGAGATATATAGAGAGAAAATGAAAAAGAGAAAATGAGAGGGAGAGTGAGATATGGGTTGGTTATATAGGGAGAAAGAGAGGGGGGGGGAGGTATGGGAGAATGTTGAGTGTAGGAGAAGTCTCCCAAAAGGTGATGGATGGGATGGTGTTAGGTATGGGTAGTTGAGGAGATAGGTATGGTTCATCACACATACACACACACATACGCACACACACACAAGCCTATATTCACACATGTGTACCCATATGTAACCAAAAAGTGCTACCAACATGTATCAAATTGAAATACATTGTCCCGATTCAAGACCCACATTGGTCCAAAATTATCAAATTACCCTTTTATAAATTTATGGGTTTCTTTAATCTACCTCCCTTATTCGAATTCCGTCCCGGTATTCAAACGGTAACATAACGAAAAGCAATATAAATAAACATACAATGGTTTATAAATCTTACCTTAATCGGAGAAGAGATGCGGATAACGTGATCTTGCCTCTTGCTCATCATCCCAAGTTGATTTTTCAGTGTCGTGGGGCTCCCAAAGTACCTTCACTAATGAAATCGTCTTGCCACGTAGTACGTGCTCCTTGGTCTCCAAGATGCAGATCGGTTGCTCTTCATAGGATGCATCTTGCTCAAGTGTAAGATCGATCCACTTCATAATATGCGATGGATGCGGGTTATACAAGTGCAACAAGGAGATATGAAACACGTTGTGAACATTCAAAAGCTGAGGTGGGAGAGCCAAGCGATGGGCTACTTCACTAACCTTATCCATAATCTGAAACTGGCCAATGAAACGTGGAGACAACTTTCCACTTTAGCCAAAGCGTTGTAATCCTCGTCGTGGTGCTACTTTGAGAAAGACATGGTCTCTGGCTTCAAACAATAAAGCTCTTATTCCGCGATAGGCGTAGCTCTTTTGGCGGCTTTGAGCGGTGAGTAATCTCTTGCAAATCAACTTGATCTTCTCGATCGTCTCACGAACCATATCCGAACCTAAGATGGACGCCTCTCCAACTTCAGTCCAACATAAAGGTGACCTACAAGGTCGACAATACAAGGCCTCGAACAGTGCCATCTCAATGCTTGCTTGATAACTGTTGTTGTAAACAAACTCTACCAATGGAAGGTGATCTTCCCAATTGCCTCCAAAATCCATCACACAATCTCATAGCATGTCCTCAAGAGTCTGAATAGTTTGCTCGGGCTGGCCATCTGTCTGAGGATGAAACGCGGTGCTAAGTAGGAGCTGCGTCCCTAAAGCCTTTTGAAGACTCTGCCAAAACTGAGAAACAAACTTGGAGTCACGATTAGAAACAATAGAAACCGGTACGCCATGGAGCCTCAAGATCTCTTTGATGTAGAGCCTACTAAGAATTTCAGCTGTATCGGTCGTCTTGATCGGCAAGAAATGCACAGATTTTGTCAAGTGGTCTACAATGACCCAAATGGCATCATATTGTCGGAGCGACCTTAGAAGAGCGGGAACAAAACCCATAGTGATGTGTTTCCACTTCCATTCGACAACGGGCAAGGGTTGAAGCTTTCCAGTTGGCCTTAGGTGCTCGGCTTTAACTTATTGAAAAACCATAGAATGCGAAACATAATCGGCAACGTGTCGCTTCATATTTTTCCACCAATATTGTCGCCTAAGATCTTGATACATCTTCGTGCCTCCAGGATGGACGGCTAGTTGGGAGTGATGAAAATCCTTCAACACTTCATCACGAATGCCCGAAGGAACAAACGGACTTCTTTAGAATCTCAAACCATGGTCGGAGTCAGATTTCTAACCATCAAGTGCCTCACCACAAGAAATGAGTAAACGGTAGGTCTCAGCCTCCTCGTCGAATTGTTGAACATCTAGAACTCGCTTCAAGAGTGTCGGTTGAGCTATCATTGTAAACAAAGTAGCATAATCTTCAGATTCATTAACTTCTACGTTGAAGTGCCCAAGTTGCTTTAACATCTTCCATTCCGCTATGGATAAACAAGCCATAGTGCCACGATTCTTCCTACTAAGAGCGTCGACCACAACGTTGGCCTTCCCCGGATGGTACTCCAAACTAAAGTCGTAGTCTTCAAGGTACTCCATCCATCGTCTTTGACTTAGATTCAAATCTCACTGCGTGAAAATATACTTGAGACTTTTATGATCGGAAAACACTTCGAATCTCTCGCCATAAAGGTAGTGCCTCCAACTCTTCAAAGCGAAGACAACGACGGCAAGCTCTAAACCATTAGTCGGGTAGTTCTTCTCATGCGGCTTCAATTGGCGTGAACCATAAGAAATGACGTTTCTTCCTTGCATTAAGACACATCCCAAGCCATCGTGTGAAGCATCACAATAGATGGTATAGCCTAAACCTCGCTAGGGAATGATCAAGATCGGTGTGGTAGTTAACCTCATCTTCAATTGTTGAAAGGCTCTGTCACAAGCGTTGTCCCATAGAAACTTAGAACCCTTTTGAGTAAGCTTTATCATTGGCAAAGCTAGACGTGAGAAATCCGGTACAAAGCGTCGGTAGTAACTTGCGAGCCCTAAGAAGCTTCGAACTTCAAAAACATTCTTCGGTGGTAACCAATGCATTACGGCTTCAATCTTCAACGAGTCGACAGAAACTCCATCTTTTGAAATAATGTATCCTAAGAACTTCACTTCCGTCAACCAAAACTCGCACTTAGAAAACTTGGTGTATAAACGATGATCTTGCAACATTTGAAGGATGATCCGTAAATGTTCATCGTGCTTTTTTTGGATCCATTGAATAGATAAGGATGTCGTCGATGAACACAATCACAAACTTATCAAGGTAAGGACTAAAGATCCAATTCATCAAGTCCATAAAAGCGGCGGGCACATTTGTCAAACCAAACGGCATCACAAGGAACTCATAATGCCCATAACGGGAACGGAAGGCGGTCTTCGAGATGACTTGTTCCCGAATCCTCAATTGATGGTAGCTTGATCTCAAATCAATCTTGGAAAAGCACGTCATACCACGAAGTTGGTCGAATAAGTCATCGATCCTTGGTAGAGGATACTTGTTCTTGATTGTAGCTTGATTCAATCGGCGGTAGTCAATGCAAAGCCTTAGCGATCCATCTTTCTTCTTTACAAATAGCATGGGTGTTCCCCACGGTGAGACACTAGGGTGGATGAATCCTTTGTCCAATAATTCTTCTATTTGAGCCTTCAACTCCTTCAATTCGGCGAGTGCCATACGGTAAGAAGCAATAGAAATGGGCGCAGTGCCCGGCACAAGATCTATCGCGAATTCAAAGTCGCGGATAGGCGGCAAACCCGGTAAGTCCTCCGAAAATACATCCGAATACTCACAAACGGTAAGAGGGAACTCGTCGCGAGTCACCTCAACATCCTTAACTAAAAAACTGGCCAGCAAGCCAAATGGACTCCTTCTTTCACACAAACTATGCAAGGATGAAGTCAGAAGGTCCAACGGTCTCCCACAAAATGAATACGATCTCCATTAGGAGCTAAGAGGGTGACTCTCCTCTTGAAGCAATCAATGACTGCATTAAAAGTGCAAGGTAAGCCCATTCCCAAAATGTTGTCAAAGCAAGACATGTTCAACACTATTCGATCCACATCTAAATAGTGATCGTCAATCACTAGCTCGCAGCTGCGGCAAACCCTATCCAAGGATACAATGCCTCTAATCAAAGTATCGACCAGAAATGAAGATTCTAAACGCTTAACCCCCAAACTCAACGTTGATGCAAATGATGATGCAATGAACGAATGAGTGGCTCGGGTGTCTATTAAGACTGAAGCTCAATAGTTGAATACTAAAAATGTACCTTAGATCATGGAAGGTTCACCGTGTTCTTGTGGAGTAGTAATAGGGAGTACATAAGCATGTCCTTGGTCTCCCTGACCCTGCTGTCCTCCTCTATGATTTCCCTGGTTGTAGTGTTGGCCTTTAGGTACATTGGGCACAACACTATTAGCTGACGGAGTTGGAAGTGGCAAGAAAGGAGGTCTAAAAGCCCACTTGAGGTGGTCTAGAAGAAGGTATCGTTGGTGTTGTTTGTCCAGTTGAAGGAACTTGGTTCTGATGTAATGGGTAGTCATGCTGAATGTGTCCCGGGTGACCACATTTATAGTAAAGTGTCGGCCCTTTGTGAGATCCACCTTGGTTAGGACCGGAACGGCGAGAACCTATTGAGTATGAATGAGCAAAATGATTGTTGTTGTTGGGGTTGAAATTGGGTTATAGCTTATGCGGTTTCGGTCCTTTGCTTCTTGGAGTTATGATGAGATGATCCCGTAGGGTGACTCTTCGGTGGAGGATTCGCCTAATGAGATTTCTTCAAGTGTAGATCCTTGTTCTCGATAGACAAGGAGGGGGCCAAGATGTTTGCATACCCTTTCAAGCAGAGAGGTGCCAGTTTGGTCTGAATACCGGCCCTCAAACCTTCTTCGAATCTTGTACCTTTAAAGTTGTCGTCGGTGAGCTGGACAGAGGCAAAACGTGCCAATGCCGTGAACTTTGCTTCATACTCTATGACGGTCATATCTCCTTGCTTGAGGTTGAAGAAGTCGGATTACATTGTATTTTGAACACTCTCCAAGAAGTACTTCTCTAGGAAGAGACGTTCGAACTCTATCCAAGTCAGCGTTGCCAGAGGGTGAACTTTCAGAGTGCAGTTCCACCAATTAAGAGCCTCATTGGTGAACTGGAAGGAAGCAGCATTGATACGGGAGGAATCATCGGTCATACAGATGTATGTGAATATGCGGTTGATCCTTTGGACCCAATCCTCGGGTGCTAAGGGACCGGCGTCTCCTGAAAAGCTTGGAGGACTTCACTTCTTGAACTCTCTCATCAAGATTCGACTCTCCGATAGGTGTGAATCTTGGGCTACTTTTCTCCACGGAGGGAGTGGCAGGATCTCATCACGCACAGCCCTAGCAACGTCTCTCATGGCATCGTCCATTGCTTGATAGACTTGAGGTCCTCCGGGAACCTCATTATGATTTGCAGACGACGAGGACGAAACTCTCGCCGCCTGGCCTCAACCTCTAGCACGTCCCCTTCGTCCTCTACCCCGTGATTGCACGGAAGAAGACTCGGCTAAGTCATTGTCTCCTCGACCTCCAGCTTGGCCACCGCGGCCTCTAGCATGACCAATACGCCCTCTAACTCTAGGTGGCATAGCTAGAAAACAAACAAGTAAAGTTCAATAACCACACACTAGCATATAAGTCACATAAGTGCTAGAAATTTAGACATGTGATCATATAAGCATGTAAGCATGTTATCATGTAATCCCGTAGGCAAACAAGCATGCTATTATAATCAACTCATCATTAAAATGAAATAAAATGATTCATTTAACTATGCATGGTTGATATTATAAATAGAGTGCAACGGTCACATACGGACCCAAATAAATCCCAGAGTACCAAGGTATTCGAACCCGGTAAGCTCTGATACCATTCTGTAACTCCTCGAAAACCAAGCCACATGGCCAAGGTTAACGAGCCAAATATTACCAGTAAGTGCATGGAATAGTCTTACGTGGACCAATCCAACAAGTTTAAGACTAAGAGAGGTAGACCCCCGAATATACAAGACCATTACAATCCAAATGAAATAGATATAAAGCAAGGGCTAAACATATGCCCGGCTACAACATCTAAGATATCGAACTACATGAGTCGAATAGATATTCAAAAGGAAAGGAAAGAAACATGTAAGCTTAGTAATCTATCAATGTCTAGGCATTAGATTACACCTATTACAAATCCTTTCTATCCATTTACTATATACGAAGTTCCTTATCAAAATATGACTCCTCAAGGGACGTCTTCAAAAGATACATCCGAGTTGACTACTCGTGAGCCTTGCCCTTGTCAACTTCACCTAAAACAGAGTGGTTTCATAGATTCATTAATCACGATGACTCAGTAGATAACATTGAAGAAATGTACTACTACTTCTAAAATCATACTAAGTCATGCGGTGCAATGATTTGCCATCGTGGCAATGCAAATAGACGTAAGGCCAAACCATGCAACTTCCCGATACCAAATTCCATAACCACTCACTCTCAACACTGAATGCGAGCCACTCCAACGTGAGTGTAGCATACAAGATCTTCGATAGCTAACCGGATGTGACCTTGCATTTTTGAATGTTTCAAGGATCACAAACAACCTTCCTCACCTCACACCCGCTTCCAGAATTTTATCAAATTACAACCCCAAACGGGGATTCAAAAGACATTCCTCATTGTGGGAATTTTAACAAGATTCATACTCCCAAGTCAATGCCATGGATGATATGCTGACTTGGCGATTATGAAATGTGACTACAATGATTATGCAACTACAATGTCATTTCTATGGTTTCAATATTATGAAGTGAACATGATAACTCTTAATGACTAAACAAGAAATCAAGGATCTCAAGTAGGGCATAGATATCATTTAAGTCATCAAAGAAATTACAACCAACAAAGACTAATTTAAATCATAACAACTCATTTAACATTTAGGTTTAAACATTTAAATTGACTAGACATGCATATAATGAGAAACTTAACCATCAAAGCTAAACATGTAGGAAAACTCATAAAACAAGATTAGTATGTGATATCTTTAGTCCTACACATAGCAAACCATGAGGTTAGAAAGAGGAGTGCACTTAGTCAATGAAATCTACCTCTTGTTCTTGAGTAGGAAAGCAAGAGAGATAGATAGTCCAAGAGAGGAAAATAGAAGAACCTAATAGTAGAGCTTCTAAGAACAAGTGACAAAGAAAATCCTTTTCTTCTTCTAGGCCATGGTTTGAGCTAGGTAGCTCCAAAATGAAATATGAGAACATCAATAGAGAGCTCTTGACAAGGGGAACAAAAAAACATCTAATAGCCTTTGTCCATTAATTGCTTGAAGGTCTTCAAATGGGTGCTTTGAAGCTTAGGTTTCCATGGAAGCTTTGAGCTTCCAAAATAAGATATAGATGAGAGATATTTAGAGAGAAAATGAAAAAGAGAAAATGAGAGGGAGAGTGAGATATGGGTTGGTTATGTAGGGAGAAAGAGAGGGGGGAGGTATGGGAGAATGTTGAGTGTAGGGGAAGTCTCCCAAAAGGTGATGGATGGGATGGTGTTAGGCGTGGGTAGTTTAGGGGGTGGGTATGGTTTATCACACATACACACACACACACACACACACACACAAGCCTATATTCACAAATGTGTACCCACATCTAACCAAAAATTGCATACCAACATGTATCAAATTGAAATACATTGTCCCAATTCAAGACCCGCATTGGTCCAAAATTACCAAATTACCCTTTTATAAATTTATGGGTTTCTACAAGCCAACAAATATCTTATATCAAGTAGATACAATGCAAACTAAATACAACAGCAAAAGCCCCATAAAAAAGAAGCAATCAACTAAATAGCAAACATAATTCAGCAAACTAATAAATTAGAGAAGTAGTATAGAAATCATAAGAGGCAACTGGGAAACAACCAACCTTGGGAAATCAATCCAAAAGAGACTTAGAACCCAGTTCTAGAGTAGAAATTAGGTATTTAGATCTGGAAGAAGAAAGAGATAGAGAGAAACGTAAGTGCATAGAGAGAGAGAGAGAGAGAGAGAGAACTACAACAAAAACAACAATATTCAAAAGATATCAACACAAAATCAAACAATATTCAATGATACACATAAAAAATTACCCAAAAAATGAAAAGAAAAGATGTCAAAAAAGTGAAATCTGACCATACACTCCTCGAGAATAGTAGAGAGATGTGAGGCCTTAGATCGAATCGAAGAGGAAGAGAGATAAGAGGGTTATTGGCTTGGGGAAAGAGAGATTGCTATAAAGGGAGGCAAATTGATGGACATGGGAGAGAGAAAGGCAAAGTCGTTTCATTGTTCTTGGAGGATGAATTGATGATGCCGTTTCAATGGGTGTGGGAGAGGAAGCAACTGTGAGGCAAGAAGAGAGAGAGAAAAAAAGCAAAAAAAAGAAGGTTTTCCCACAAAAGGAGAAGGCCACATTGGAAATAGTTGTTGCAAGAAGAGAACGCCACCTAGGCGCCAGGTGGATGGTCTTAGAGAAGGATTTTGGCCTCGTTTTTTATATATAATAATGGATAATAGATATGTAACATTACTCATATGCACTATTGATGTCTGAAAAAAGAAACATGTGTAATAGCTATGGCTCAAAATTAGTAAATACAAAATTAGTTCGTAACTTCTTGTAGAATCTAAGATTAAGGCTATGCTTGGTTCATATAATTATTGCGGGAAATTAAATTACCTTTTGTATGGTTACAAAGGAAAATAGGGAAAAAAAAGAAATTGATTTTATGAGTCACTTTCCTACTTTATTTTCCTTCTAAAAGGAGTTACAATAAAATATTGATTGCATTTAAATTTAAATGTTACTATGTAAGTATTGAGGAAAATAGAAGAAAATTACGTCTGAAAAAACCTGCTACCGGTGCTATCCTTTTCCCATTTCAATTTTCTTTTCCTTTAATAAACCTGCAAATCAATGAAAGCCTAAAAGATATCAAACGTAGGTGTTTAGAGAGCTCACTCGATTGGTGCAATGTTCGTGGTCATAGTTGTAATAAGACTTCGTATTTGTACCTGTATAACCTTGTCCTTCTTTTGGTAAATTTTGGTTACCAATCAATTGCCTTTGCATACCAATCGATTGCCATTTTTTGCATTCCAATCGATTGCCATCTTTCCCAATTGATTGTCATCTTGTCGACCTGAATTCATTACGTGGCACATACCAATCGATTACCCTTGATTCACATCGATTGCCATAAAATATCTGTCACCAATCGATTGCCATAAGTACCAATCGATTGGCATTTGCTGAGACAAGCTTTCTACTTGCTTCATGATTTGACACATGGCACTTTCCCCTCTATATATATGCATTCATTTCGTGGCCTTGGGGGCAGTTTACATAGTCTTGAGAGAGAGAGAGAGAGAGAGAGAGAGACCTTGTGAGATATATCCATAGATATATATATACATGCACACAAACATATACACCTCTAGACAGAGAATGAAGGAGAAGAAGAAAGAAAGAGAAGGAGAGGAAGAAGAAGGAAAAAGAGACAGAGAGATGGGAGAGAGAAGGAAAGAGAAGGAGGAGAGAGAAAGCTTCAAACTTTTCAGGCTCACACACCAACCAAACACACCCTAGGTGAGTCTTTACTCACTTGGTCCCTTTTTATATACTATTTTTTTTACAAGTTTTGGTGATGTTTAGATGTGCCAAACACGTCCTTCAGACGTTTATATATTCTATTTTATGAATCAGCTAGGGAAGATGAAGTCCCAATCTATTGGACTTTTTCCCAATTGATTGACATCAGTTGAGTTCCAATCGATTGGATATATTTCCATTCGATTGCCATTAATTGTAACCTAATGGATTGCAAAAGTTAGCAATTGATTGTCTTGGTTTTGGATCTAATCAATTGTCATTTTCCTCAATCGATTATTACAGTTTTTATCCCAATTAATTGGACCCGTATCCCAATCGATTGCCATTTGTAGAAAATAGTTAGTTCCTCTTGTTTATTACATAAGCATTTGATTATTCGATTCTCGATTGGAGTTCCATTATGCGATTATGGGTTGATCAGGGATAATGTGACAACAAAGATAAGTATGATTTAGAATAATAGATTAATGTGGTGACATTAGATACTATGTAGCTTATGTATGAGTTCGATATCGATTCATTTTAGTCAGAATAGTCAGGCAACATAACGATATGTAGGTTTACTGTGTTCTGGGTGTTGGGTTTGTGCCCTCAAATCATTACTTTATGTATGAGACATTGACATTTTAATATATGGATATCAGCTTTACATTTCATTATGTATTTTCTTTCATGAGATGATTGTTATTCCTTAAGTATCATAGCAAGTAATTCGTGTGTATATGAGATACATACGAGTGAAATACGAATTACTATTCTTTGATACTTTAGAACTTGTCACAGTGGATGATGAGACTGGATATCTCATCAGGTATACACTGTAGCATGATTAACTACCATTGGATGGAGTGATTATTCTTAATCACTATAGTGTAACTCTTAGTTAATATGCTAGTGCTTAGAGTGCATTGACGGACCTGAGCTTTCCTATTGACTCTCAAGACTGTCAACAGTCGATAGGAACTCATAACTTGGATAAGGTATGTGTTCTCAATCTTGAGACAATTATGAACACAGACTATGGATATGGCTGCTTTGACTTACCAATTTGTGAGGTCTATAGAAGATCAACACCTGGGTATCTTGGGTATGTGATGTTCATAGGATTGTGAACATATATTATCAAGATAGAATCTACCCTCTAATAAAGAGTAAGCATTCCCTTGAGAATGTCACCAAGTTGATTACTGAGAACTGCAGTCTTGCTCATAAGTAGTTATCAACATGTTTGGTAATCATGAGAGGTGAATGGGACTCAAGGAATACAAGAAGTAATCATGATTCAGGTTGACAGTAACAGTTATCCGACTACCTGAATATGATTATGAATGTTGATTGTAGAGGGACATTAGTATACTATACAAGTCTAGTTATCATTTCGGTATGATCTTTTGCGTTGGAGTTCAGTTATCATTTTATAGTGGAGTAAATGATAACTGAACTGTTGGTTAGTTTGCTGATCAAAGAGTTTGATTATGGATTAAATTAACTACTGGTCTGAGCCAACAATAAAGAGCCTAGGAGGTCTCAATCTTAGCTCCGCTAGGATACTTGGAATGGCATATGAGGATCTTGTCAAGGCAGGTTCGATCGATCAGAGTTGGTTTGATCGATCGAAGTCATGGTAGGTTCGATCGCTTGAACGTGGTTTGATCGATTGAAGGTTCGGTCGATCGATGACACTTCGATCGGTCGAACGTTAGGTCGGTTCTGGGAATCTATAAATAGAGCAGCTACGTTCTGAAAAAGAAGTTTGTCATTTTTATTAACCAGAAGCTGCAGATATTGTTTTAGAGTCCTAAACCTTCTCCTTCCTTTATTAGAGATCCCACCATCTCTAGTCTCTCCGGAAAGCATCCGCAGGAGACATAAGGGTGAAGACAACCTAGTGGGGGCTGCTGCATCACCAAGGAAAAAGAAAATTAGAATTGGGTTTAAGACTTGAGATATATTTCTTGCCCCCGATGGTTAGTACGCATCTATAGAATTAACAAGTAGTAGATCCTGGGCTACCAATTTTATTTTGGTAACTAAATATGTCTGCTGTGCATTTGAATTAATTTTTAAACCTGTTTATCCTTCAATTGGTATCCGAGCCACACTTGTTTGGATCTATCAATGCGTTTTGGAACACTAGTTTTGATTTACATGCTAATTTTAGGACTATTTTCAAAACTGAATTATCACAGATCTATTTCTGCAGTGTTTACATAGTAGAATACAAATCTGTGATAGCATTGGATGCAAGGTGAGTTCGATTGATCAAAGTAGTCTCGATCAATTGAAGATCGTCTATTCTCAAGCGATTGAACCAGATTCGATCGATCGAACGTTGGTCCTGTTTGATCGATCGAATGACGTTAGATCGATCGAGAATGCTTCTCTGTCCTGTTGTACTTTTCACAGATTCAAAAGTTTTTAAAGTGTATACTTTAATTTTAAATTATTCTGTAAATATTTTCAAATCATTCTGTGAAACTGAAAAGTTCAATCGATTGAATAATGTTCAATCGTTCGAAGGTTCGATCAATCGAACCCTTGTCGATCGATCGAAGTGTGCCAGAGAACTGAGATGCTGTTTTATGTTCTCAATTAATATATGAAGAATTTATATACTATGTGAATCAATTAGGGTTCCAATGGTAGTATATGTATATTTGTTACATATGTGGATGTGTGTATGACCAACACTTTTACAGCAAAGTTAGTCCGCTATCTCCCATGGCACCAAGACTTTTAAATTTTGTGTTTAATGGTTTGAGATTGGTGTATATTATGTTTTTATTATTGGTTTGGTTTCAAGGCATATGTAAAGGGCGCTGCGACTTCAATTCTACGAAAAGGAAAGTCGTATCGGTTTCCCTAGCCTTTTATTTTATTGTTGCTATTTTTTTTTCTATATGAATTGTAAGCTTCGAGATAAGAATAGGACCAATGTAATAGAATTAGAAACTCCATGAAGATGGAGGAGTAAGCCGTTGTCCATGAAGATGGAGCCGGAGGCGATCAAACCAAGAATCAGGTTCTATGAAGATAGAGCCATGGGAGATAGAGGCATCGTTTAGATGCTTTTATTTCATTTTTGTCTTTTGTTTTATGTGCTTCGTTTGTGATTGGCATTTAATTGTATTATTACAACTTGCATGCACGTAAAACAAGTTTTCTAAAATAAAATTCAAAACCCGTTTTCAATACATTAGTAAATATGGGATGTTTATGGGTAATGTGTGGAAACAATTTTTTTCCAAAAGAAAAATCCTCATTTAATAAATCTAGTGGGAGAGGGTCTTATTAATAACACCCACGATCTTCCATTAACGGTTCATTGTAAGATGAGTAGTGCATTCTGTGTCACCTCGCCAGGGGTGATCATTCTATACGGAGGGTACACTACTCATTGGTTACTAGATGTGAACTTCCTATGGATAGGATCAATTAGACGTGTTAGATGGTGACCACTACATGGAGGTGCTACTTAAGGCGATTGTGATTGAATCCTAGGTAATGGTACATACTAGCTAAGCTATGGATAAGGGATCCCACATGGGGCATTATTCAGAAACTTAGAGATCAAAAAGGTTCGGGAGTCATAACTTGTTTGCATGAGTTGCATAGCGGACAAGTCATGATTAATCGAAAGATCGAGTATTGACTGCCACATGGAGGCTTTATTCTTTCATTTTGATATTCCGGCGACTTTGTTTTAAAATAAGAGTTTTAAGGATTCTTTTATTTCAAACTGTCAAAATCTGATAGCCATATTTATTTTGTCTTTTGATTTTTTTTTCCAGTAAATCATAATGTCTAGATCTACATTTAGTCCACTTGCCACCATACTCACTCAAAACAAGTTAACTGGAAATAACTACACAGAATGGAAACAAAACATTGACATTGTTTTAATTGTGGAGGATCAGATATATGTCCTCACCATCCCATGTCCCGAAGAACCCGCGGTAAATGCTTCAGTAGTTGCCAAACATGAGTTCGATAAATGGAAGAAATTGAATGGAATGGCTCGTTGCTATATTCTGGCCTCAATGGCTGGTGTGTTGTAACACCAAATCCAGTCGAATAATGCTACTAGTGACATTATCGAATCCCTAAAAAAGATGTTTAGGGAGCATGGCAGGCCTGCCAGGCAGGTAGCTATGCAGAAGATAATGAGTGCGAAGATGTCGGAAGGGACTCCAGTCAAAGAATATGTTTTAAAAATGATTTGTTATTTAAACGAGCTGGAGACCCTAAGTGCCAACATCGATGTACAGACCCAAGTTAATATGATCCTCAATATACTGTCGCTATCATTCGCTCAATTTAAACTTAATTACAACATGAATAAAATGGATTTTTAATGAGCAAATTAATGAGTTCTTTACTAGCAACAGAAGGAGTGATCAAACCTGGGGGCAACGTTCTGAACGTTGAGAAATGCTCTTCTTCTTCCCAATCTATTTTGAAAGGTAAGAAAGGAAAGAAAAAGGCTAGCACTGGTGGTCCAAGTGTTGGACCGGTCCCTAAGATTGCAAAATCCAAGGGAAAAGGTAAGGGCAAAGGGAAGGTGGGTGGCCAAAGCAAAGAAAAGTGTTTCCAATGCGGCGACAAGGACCACTGGAAGTGGATTTATCCAGAATTCTTAGCTACAAGAGTTCAAGATATGATTGAATCACATGTGATTGAAGAAAGTTTTATAATGGATACTTCAAACACTTAGTGCATTGATTCTGGTGCGACTAACTATATCTGTAATTTATTGTATGGGTTCAGATCAACCAAGAGGTGCAGTGATGGGGAGATCGTACTAACTCTAGGTTCTAGCGCAACCGTAGCTGCGGTTGCTATAGGAGTCGTAGTTTCAGAATTTCTAGACAAAAAGTTTTGATTTTATCAGATGTACTTTACGTCCCTTTAATGAGACGTAATTTAATTTCAGTTTCTAATTTATCGAATAATGGTTATTCTTTTCATTTTGGAACTGAAGTTGTTATTAAAAGAAATAGTTCTTTTATATGTTCTGGTGTTAAATCGTATGGTTTGTATGTGATAACTCCCAATATATCTAAAGAATCTTGTATGGAACTTAATAACTCAATGGTAACTGTACCATCTAAAAGAAAGGAACCTTCCACTAATCCAATAAGGCTTTGGCATATGAGGCTTGGCCATATCAATCTAAATAGGATTGGCAGACTTGTCAAAGAAGGGGTCTTAGGCGATTTGGTTCTCGAACCAATGGAAGTCTGTGAGTCTTATTCAGAGGGCAAAATGACCAAAAGGCCCTTTCCGGTAAAGGGCAATAGGACCAATGCATTGTTGGAATTAGTTCATACTGATGTATGTGGACCAATAAATATTAGAGCACGGGGTGGTTATGAGTACTTCATTACATTTACTGATGACCACTCTAGGTATGGATATGTGCATCTAATGCAGCACAAGTCTGAAGCCTTTGAAAAGTTCAAAGAGTTTAAGGCTGAAGTAGAGAAGCAATTGGGCACACATATCAAGGACATTCATTCTGATCGAGGTGGCGAGTACCTCTCTAACGAGTTTACTGATCACCTTGTACAAAATGGGATTCTATCGTAGTTAACTGTACCTGGTACGCCTTAATAGCATGGTGTAGCGAAGAGAATGAACTGGACTCTTTTAGACATGACTAGGTCGATGATGAGTTATTCGGAGTTACCTTTATTCCATTGGGGTTATGCTTTGGAAATCGCTGCGTATATACTCAATCTAGTACCAAGCAAATCTATTCCCAAGGCACCATGGGAGATGTGGATTGGGTGCAAGCCTTTTTTGCAACATCTCCGGATATGGAGCTGTCCGGCACATGTGCTGAAAGGAAAGATGAGCAAGTTGGATTCTAGATCAGAAGTATATTACTTCATAGGGTATCCAAAGGGTAGTTATGGATGGTATTTTTATGATCCAAGAGAATAGAAAGTATTTGTTAGTACAAATGCTGTTTTCTTGGAGGATGATTATATCATGAACCATAAACCTAAGGGAATGATAGATCTGAGAGAGATAGAAGGAGAGCCCTCAATCCAACCCGCCATTGATAACGATGTAAATTAAGAAAATACCACTTCTTCACCCATTTTTGCACCGGTACCTCATCATAGTGGGAGGATTATCAGCCAGCCTGATAGATACATGTTCTTAGGAGAAGTTTTTGAAGCAGTCTCCATAGAATATGAATCTGATCCTACCACATACAAAGAGACAATGACTGATGTGGACTCAACTCATTGGGTTAAAGCTATGAAAGCTAAATTGGAATCCATAGATTCCAATCAAGTTTGGGATCTTGTAGAACTTCTAGCCAATAATAAATCCATTGGCTGCAAGTGGGTCTACAAGAGGAAAAGAGGATCTAATGGAAAGGTTAAGACGTTTAAAGCTAGGCTTGTAGCGAAAGGTTATACACAGAGGGAGGGCATTGACTATGAAGAAACCTTCTCACCAGTAGTCATGCTCAAGTCCATCATAATACTCTTATCCATTGCTGCATGCCAAGATTATGAGATCTGGCAGATGGACGTCAAGACTGCATTCTTGAATGACAATCTTGAGGACATCTCTATGTAGTAACCAGAAGGGTTCATAGCTGGTCGGAAAGGTAACTTGGTATGAAAGTTACAAAAGTCCATTTATGGGCTTAAGCAGGCATCCAAGAGTTGGAACATACGTTTTGACCAAGTGGTCAAATCGTTTGGTTTCATATAGAATCTAGATGAACCTTGTGTATACAAGAAGTGTGAAGAGAAAGTGGTGGCTTTTCTTGTGCTTTACGTTGACGACATTATACTCATTGGGAATGATGTAGCAGCGTTGTCAACGGTCAAGGTTTGGCTAGCTAATACTTTCGATATGAAGGATCTAGGAGAGGCGAGCTATATTCTTGGAATAAAGATCTTTCGGGATCGTAAGTGAAAGATAATGGGATTATCTCAAGCTGGTTATATCGATAAGGTGCTAACTAGGTTTTTAATGGATAATTCGAAGAAAGGTTTGTTACCTTTCAGGCATGGTTTAGCAGTCTCCAAGGACCAGTGTCCAAAGACACAGGAGGAGAGGAATTGCATGGCAAGAGTTCCCTATGCTTCAGCAGTGGGAAGTCTCATGTGTGCGATGTTATGTACTAGACCAGATATCTACTTTGCTGTTGGCATAGTTAGCAGGTATCAATTAAATCTAGGTCCACAACACTGGACAACCGTTAAGCACATTCTTAAGTACTTGAGAAGGACTAAAGATTACATGCTTATGTACGGTGGTAGCGAGTTAATTCTTGTGGGATACACTGACTCGGACTTTATGTCAAATAAAGATTCAAGAAAGTCGACATCTGGTCATCTCTTTACCTTAGGTGGTGGTATTGTCAGTTGAAGGAGCATTAAGCAGAAATCCATTGCAGACTCAACTATAGAAGCTAAGTATGTGGCTGCTTGTGAAGCCGCAAAGGAAGCTGTTTGGCTCAAGAAGTTCCTTATGGAGCTCGAGGTGGTACCAGCCTGGTTGTCACCTATTACACTTTATTGTGATAATAGTGGGGCAGTGGCTCAGTCCAAGGATCCAAGGAGTCACGAAAAGGGAAAGCATGTAGAGCGAAAATATCATCTAATCCGAGATATTGTTCAACGTGCAGATGTGACCATCAATAAGATTGCCACCTCTGACAATCTTGCGAATCCGTTTACAAAGGCCTTGCCACAGAAGGTCTTTGATCGTCATTTAGATAGTCTACGTCTCAGATGTAATCCTGTATGGTTGTGAATGCAAGTTGGAGTTTGTTGGGTTTGTGCCCTCAAACCATTACTTTCTATATGAGACATTGACATTTTAATATATGGATATCAGCTTTACATTTCATTGTGTATGTTTTTTCCATGAGATGATTGTTAATCCTTAAGTATCATAGTAAGTAATTTGTGTGTGTATGAGATACATACAAGTGAGATATGAATTATTATTTTTTGATACTGTAGCATGATTAACGACCATTGGATAGAGTGATTATTCTCAATCACTAGAGTGTAACTCTTAGTTAATATGCTAGTGCTTAAAGTTCATTGACGGACCTGAGCTTTCTTATTGACACTCAAGACTGTCAACATTCGATAGGAACTCATAACTTGTATAAGGTATGTGTTCTCAATCTTAAGACGATAATGAACACAGACTGTGGATATGGTTTCTTTGACTTACCAATTAGTGAGGTCTATAGAAGGTCAACACCTGGGTATCTTGGGTATGTCATGTTCATAGGATTGTTAACATATATTGTGAAGATAGAATCTACCTTCTGATAAAGAGTAAGCATTCCCTTGAGAATGTCACCAAGTTGGTTATTGAGAACTGCAGTCTTCTTGATGAGTAGTTATCAACATGTTTGGTAATCATGAGAGGTGAATGGGTCTCAAGGAATACAAGAAGTAATCATGATTCAGGTTGATAGTAATAGTTATCCGACTACCTGAATATGATTATGAATGCTGACGGTAGAGGGACATTAGTACACCATACAAGTCTAGTTAACGCTTCGAACATGTTCTTTTGCGTTCGAGTTCAGTTATCGTTTTATAGTGGAGTAAATGATAACTGACTTGTTGGTTAGTTTGCTGATCAAAGAGTTTGATCATTGTAATTAACTACTAGTCTGAGCCAACAATAAAGAGCCTAGGAGGTCCCAATCTTAGCTCCGCTAGGGTACTTGGAAAGGCACATGAGGATCTTGTCAAGGCAGGTTCGATCGATCAAAGTTGGTTTGATCGATCGAAGTCATGCTATTCGATCACTTGAATGTGGTTCGATCGATCAAAGGTTCGGTCGATCGATGACACTTCGATCGGTCAAACATTAGGTCGGTTCTGGGAATCTATAAATAGGGCACCTACGTTCTGAAAAAGAAGTTCATCATTTCTATTAACCAGAAGCTGCAGATATTGTTTTAGAGTCCCAAACCTTCTCCTTCCTCTCTATTAGAGATCCCACCATCTCTAGTCTCTCTGGGAAGCATCCGCAGGAGACATACGGGTGAAGACAACCTAGTGGAGGCTGCTGCATCACCAAGGAAGAAGAAAATCAGAATTGGGTTTAAGACTTGAGGTATATTTCTTGTCCCCGTTGGTTAGTACGCATCTATAGAATTGATAAGTAGTTGATCCTGGGCTACCAGTTTTATTTTTGTGACTAAATACTTCTACTGTGCGTTTGAATTAATTTTTAAATCGGTTTATCCTTCACTGGGATGATTACGAGAGGAGCTGTTTCCCAAGCATGGTAGAGAAAGGAAGGTGTCTATGACATGTGATGGCTGGGTAAACAGATGTTCTCAAACTCGGTAGATAACCTCTATGATTTATGGTGTTGTGCGGTAGATGGTATCTATGACTTGCGATGGCTGAGAATAGGAGACGATAAGTCGTGGCAATAGAATTTATGTGTCGATGCTTGAAGTATTAAATCCCTGACATGCGGTGGACTGTGCATATGTCCTTAAAAGCGGGGGATGAACTGACTTATTATCTATGACTTGCGGTGTACACAGTATGTCACGCCCCAAACCCAAGTCCAAAGAGCATGACGCCGCACATCCGTAAGGTTGGACCCCACGAACGTGCATGGCCTAGCTAAGCATTGTTAAGAAAAATTTAATGATCAAACGATACTCCAATAATAAATTCCAAATTCATTGCTTGCTAATTGATCAAGTTTCAAACTTATAAAACTTAATTAAATAAAAAGATAAACAATTGTTTCAAACCGTTCAACTTATTACATAACATCAAATAAAGAAAGTTCTAGTCAAATATTATTATTCGATCGCCACCCTCTTGATCCTTCAGTCCATTCATAGATTTCTTTCTACTCATCTGCATCTGAAAATGGTTATAAGTCAGCTTGATAGCTCAGTGAGTAATCACCACCCTTATCTACGGACCAAGAAGGGTAAATAATTTTATAAAATTAAATACAAGAGTTTTCAAGAAATCTAGTAATTTGCAATAAAAAAAACAGTTATCAAAATTGAAATCAATACATAAAGTTAACAGAGCCCAAATTCCTTTGACTATGGTCACACATAACCCCTGTGATTGGGTCCAGAACAATATTCGATGTGTCACATATAATCCCTATGACTGGGCCAATAGATAGACTAGTCTCAATAATCATGCATGATACCAACGTGGTCATATACTTGGTCACATACGTGGTCATATACTTCGACGTGTCACATATAATCCCCTGTGACTGGGTTTGCGTCACATATAATCCCTATGACTGAGAGTATTCAATAAGTGATTTTTTTTTAATAGATAACTAGATTCACACAATTTTCATTCATAGTTGCAGAGTAATCGATTTACATAAATCAAAGCGGTTCACTTTTAAAAGTGGTCATATACTTTGTCCCATTTTATTTTTTAAAAAAAAATAGTTTTTGAAATAGATTTTATAAGGCACAATAATAATTAGAAAATTCAAGTAGGGTTTAGATTACTTACCTCGATCACTTAATTCCCTGAATGTACCAAAGAAGCCTACGACTCCTAATTCCGTCCTATAACAAATAATAATAACAAGGCCAAAGTCTTAGTCCTCAAAACACTTAATTACTAGAAGTATTTACAAGATTCTTGTTATATACCCAAACGCACCCTACCGACATCCTTAGCTACACAATGCCTTTGTAGATATACATATGTTCTAAAATGCCTAACACTTAAATGTTCAGTGCATACTATAACCAAGTAACCATACAGTGAGCATTATCACTTCTTTTCTTTATCTTTTTTTTTTCTTTATTTAGTTTACTCATTGAACACACCCTACTCGTATAAACTAGCAACACATGATAGACAAAATAAATCTAGGGTGGAGTTGACAGTACTGCTACACCTCTATTTTCCATAAAATGTTTAATTAAAAATAAAACAACTTATATAAATATAATAGCTAGCTACACAAACTATTTGGAAAATTCCCCTTCTTTACTCCTTTCTTTCTCATATTTTTTGGAGATGTAATGTCACGCCCCAGAGTAAACCAAAAATAGGGAAAATAAAAATTTTCCTTTATGGGTGCGTAAACACGTGCCTAGTTTGTTAACTGTCTTGTCCTTCTAACTCCGCACCGTGCAATCATAAGGGAAAAGCTAGAGCCTAAGCATGATCTAAACTTATCAGAGTATAAATACAGCAGCAAAAATTAAACAAGGGTTACAATAACTACAATCCTAATACAAGAGGCCATACTAAACAATTTACATAAGCTTAAAACTTGAGAATCTGTCTATCAGATCTTGGGCAAGGCTTTATTCTCCTTGGCTCCACGGCACTGCATCCAGAACTCTTCTATCTATCTCCAAACCTGCAACACTCTGGGCATACGAATGCCCATGGCGTAACATGCCATCAGCCTTGGAACAAAGCTGAGTGAGAGACTCAACCGCACAATAATCAATAAATACAAAACATCTCTCGACTCACATCGCAGTTTAGTACCTTAAGGTATGGCTAATCTCTTATCAAGAGACGCATTCTCACCACGGACATAGCAGAGGTCTCAACGACAAAGGTAGACAGATAAATATAATATCATAGAATACATTCTCCTTATTTTATCCTCGTGCGTGCAAATGCATGACCTATGTGACTTACTCCCAACTCTTTTCAAAGACACTTGCTTTTCAAAACAAATACTTTTCAAAACCATTTCATTTTAAAACCAAGACTTTCCAATTCAAATCATTTTGAACAAAACCATTTTACTCATCAATTCAATCTCATCATTCATTTTCTCTTTCTCATTCACTTGACAACACTTGATACGTCAAGGATGATAACATACTATGACAACCGACTCATACTCATCCCTTGATAGGCCACCGGATGTCTTCACGGCGCACACTATCTATAAACAATGGAACTGGCACATGGGACGTCTTCAACCATGTGTATGATGGAAAAACCGGTTTAAGTTAAAAGTTTAAACGCGCAGCGAAAAAGTCAAGTTATAAAAACTTAATGGTAGCCTAGGATCTACTACTCGTTAATTCCATAGATGCGCACAAGAGGAGACAAGAGTTATACCTTAGTGTCTTGAACCCAATTCTGATTTTCTTCTTCTTCCTTGGTGATGCAGCAGCCTCCACTAGGTTGTCTTCACCCTTATGTCTCCTGCGGATGCTTGCTGGACAGACTAGAGATGGTGGGATCTCTAATAGAGAGGAAAAGGAAGGTTTGGGGCTCTAAAAATAGTTTCTGCAGCTTCTGACGTTCTAAAACGACGAACTCTTTTTCCAAAACGCAGCTGCCCTATTTATAGATTTCCAGAACCGACCTAGACTTCGAGCGATCGAAAATCTTTGATCGATCGAGAGTGCCAAGACTTCAATCGATCGAATTATTTACTATGATACTTAAGGATAACAATCATCTCATGAAAGAAACATACATAACTAAATGTAAAGATGATGTCCCTATATTAAAATGTCAATGTCTCATATATAAAGTAATGGTTTGAGGGCACAAACCCAACAAACTCCCACTTGCACTTATAACCATTCAGAACTACATCTAAGACCTAAACTATCTAGATGACGATCAAAGACCTTCTGTGGCAAGGCCTTTGTAAACGGATCAACAAGATTGTCAGCGGTGTCAATCTTGGTGACAGTCACATCTCCACGTTGAACAATATCTCGGATAAGATGATATTTCTGCTCTACTTGCTTTCCCTTCCTGTGGTTCATTGGTTCCTTGGACTGAGCCACTGCCGCACTTTTATCACAGTAAAGCGTAATAGGTGACAATGACGCTGGTACCACCTCGAGCTCCATAAGGAACTTCTTGAACCAAACAGCTTCCTTTGCGGCTTCACAAGCAGCCACATACTCAGCTTCTGTAGTTGAGTCTGCAATGCATTTCTGCTTAATGCTCCTCCAACTAACAGCACCACCTCCCAAGGTAAAAAGATGTCCGGATGTTGACTTCCTCGAATCTTTATCTGACATAAAGTCCGAGTTAGTATATCCTACTGGAATTAACTCACTACCGCTATACATAAGCATGTAATCTTTAGTCCTTCTCAAGTACTTAAGAATGTGCTTAAAGGGTGTCCAGTGCTCTGGACCTGGATTCGATTGATATCTGCTAACCATGCCAATGGAAAAATAGATATCTAGTCTAGTGCATAACATCGCATACATGAGACTTCCAACTGCCGAAGCATATGGAATTCCTGTCATGCGATTCCTCTCCTCCTGTGTCTTAGGACACTGGTCCTTGGAGAACGCTAAACCATGCCTGAAAGGTAACAAACCTTTCTTCGAATTATCCATTGAAAACTTAGTTAACACTTTATCGATATAACCAGCTTGAGATAATCCCATTATCTTTCGCTTACGATCCCGAAAGAGCTTTATCCCTAGAATATAGCTCGTCTCTCCTAGATCCTTCATATCGAAAGTACTAGCTAGCCAAACCTTGACCGTTGACAATGCCGCTACATCATTTCCAATGAGTATAATGTCGTCAACGTAAAGCACAAGAAAAGCCACCACTTTTCCTTCACACTTCTTGTATACACAAGGTTCATCCAGATTTTGTATAAAACCAAACGACTTGACCGCTTGGTCAAATCGGATGTTCCAACTTCTAGATGCATGCTTAAGCCCATAAATGGACTTTTGCACCATGCATACCAAGTTACCTTTCCGACCAGCTATGAACCCTTCTGGTTGTTGCATATAGATGTCCTCCTCAAGATTGCCATTCAAGAATGCAGTCTTGACGTCCATCTGCCAGATCTCATAATCTAGGCATGCAGCAATGGATAGGAGTATCCTGATGGACTTGAGCATGGCCACCGGCGAGAAGGTTTCCTCATAGTCAATGCCCTCCCTCTAAGTATAACCTTTCGCTACAAGCCTAGCTTTATAGGTCTCAACCTTTCCATTAGATGCTCTTTTCCTCTTGTAGACCCACTTACAACCAATGGGTTTAATATTGGCTGGAAGTTCTACAAGATCCCAGACCTGATTAGAATCCATAGATTCTAATTCAACCTTCATAACTTTAACCCAATGATCTGAATCAACATCAGCCATTGCCTCTTTATATGTGGCAGGATCAGATTCAGATTCTATGGAGACAGCTTCAAAAGCTTCTCCTAAGAACATGTATCTATCAGGCTGGTTGATAATCCTCCCACTACGACGAGGCAACGGTGCGGAAATGGGTGAAGAAGTGGTATTTTATTGATTTACATCATTATTAACTGCGGGTTGGACTGAGGGCTCTCCTTTTATTTCTCTCAGATCTATCCTTCCCTTAGGTTTATGGTTCATGATATAATCATCCTCTAAGAAAATAGCATTTCTACTAACAAACACTTTCTGTTCTCTTAGATCATAAAAATACCATCCATAAGTACCCTTTGGATACCCTACAAAATAACATACTTCTGATCTAGAATCCAACTTGCTCATCTTTCCTTTCAGCACATGTGCCGGACAGCCCCATATCCGGAGATGTTGCAAAAAAGGCTTGCGCCCAATCCACATCTCCCGTGGTGTCCTGGGAATAGATTTGCTTGGTACTATATTTAGTATGTATGCAGCGGTTTCCAAAGCATAACCCTAAAGAAATAATGGTAACTCTGAATAACTCATCATTGACCTAGTCATGTCTAGAAGAGTCCGGTTCCTTCTCTCCGCTACACCATTCTGCTGAGGCGTGCCAGGTGCAGTCAACTGTGACAGAATCCCATTCTGTACGAGGTGATCAATAAACTCATTAGAGAGGTACTCGCTACCTCGATCAGATCGAATGGCCTTGATATGTGAGCCCGATTGCTTCTCCACTTCAGTCCTAAACTCTTTGAACTTTTCAAAGGCTTCGGACTTGTGCTGCATTAGGTACACATATCCATACCTAGAGTGGTCATCAGTAAATGTTATGAAATACTCATAACCACCCCTTGCTCTAATATTTATTGGTCCACACACATAAGTATGAACTAATTCCAACAATGAATTGGTTCTATTGCCCTTTGCAGGAAAGGGCCTTTTGGTCATCTTACCCGCTAAACAAGACTCACAGACTTCCATTGGTTCGAGAACCAAATCACCTAAGACCCCTTCTTTGACTAGTCTGCCAATCCTATTTAGATTGATATAGTCGAGCCACATATGCCAAAGCCTTGTTGGATTAGTGGAAGGTTCTTTTCTTATAGATGGTATAGTTACCATTGAGTTATTAAGTTCCAAGCAAGAATCTTTAGAAATATTGGGAGTGATCACATACAAACCATTTGATTTAACACCAGAACATATAAACGAACTATTTCTTATAATAACAACTTCAGTTCCAAAATGAAAAGAATAACCATTATTCGATAAATTAGAAACTGAAATTAAATTACGCCTCATTGAAGGGACGTAAAGTACATCTGATAAAATCAAAACTTTATTGTCTAGAAATTCAAAAACTTTGACTCCTATAGCAACCACAGAAAAGGTTGCACTAGAACCTAGAGTAAGTATGATTTTCCCATCACTGCACCTCCTGGTTAATCTGAACTCCTGCAATGAATTACAGATATGGTTAGTCACACCAGAATCAATGCACCAAGTGTTTGAAGTATCCGTAATAAAACTTACTTCAATCACATGTGATTCAATCATACCTTGAACTCTTGTAGCTAAGAATTCTGGACAGTTCCTCTTCCAGTGGCCCTGCTCACCGCATTGGAAACACTTTCCTTTGCCTTAGCCACCCACCTTCCCTTTGCCCTTACCTTTTCCCTTAGATTTTGCAATCTTAAGGACCGGTCCAACACTTGGACCACCAGTGCCAGCCTTCTTCTTCCTTTTCTTTCCTTTTGGTGTAGATCGGGAAGTGGAAGCGATTTTCTCAACGTTCAAGACGTTGACCCCAGGTTTGATCACCCCTTCCGCTGCCAAAAGAGAACTCATCAATTCGCTCATTGAAAAATTCATTTGATTCATATTATAGTTAAGTTTAAATTGAGCGAATGAAGGCGACAGCGAATTGAGGATCATATCAACTTGGGTCTGTGCATCGATGTTGGCACCTAGGATCTCCAGCTCGTTTAAATAACCAATCATTTTTAAAACATGTTCCTTGACTAGAGTCCCTTCCGACATCTTTGCACTCATTATCTTTTGCATGGATACCTGTCTAGCAGGCCTGCCATGCTCCCAGAACATCTTTTTCAGGGATGTGATAATGTCACTGGCAAAATCATTCGATTGGAATTGGTGTTGCAACACACCAGCCATTGAGGCCAGAATATAGCAACGAGCCATTCCATTCGACTTCTTCCATTTGTCGAACTCGCGTCTGGCAGCTGTCGAACCATTTGCCGCGGGTTCTTCAGGGGCATGGGGTGGTGAGGACATATATCTGATCCTCCGCAGTTAATACAATGTCAAGGTTTCGTTACCATTCAGTGTTGTTATTTCCAGTTAACTTGTTTTGAGTGAGTATGGTGGCAAGTGGACTAAATGTAGATCCTGTGGACCGTGCACGTAGAGGGGCGGATCCTGACGCTCTCCCTCGATAGTGTCCCGGGACGGATCCCAAGGAGCACACTTCAGGGAAAACTAGGACTTCCTCACGCGATCCTAGAGACAAAGAGTCGCCACCTAATTTTTCTCGGGAATTAGGAAACCCAAGTTTGACTCGCCCAAAATTGAATAAGGTTACTCGCCCTTCATTACCAGAAACAAGGTTCGGGGGTCTTGGTACGAGAGGGGAAGGAGCCCAAGCAGGACTAAAGCACCCCCTCCTCGCCCTACCGAATGGTAGGCCTTGATTCAAATATCCTTGTTATTAATTCATAATAGATGTTGTTTCCTCCAAACATACTAGATAGGTATATACATGGCAAAAAGAAACATCTAATGAAAATCATTTCAAGAGACTAAATCAAGTAGAAAGCGGATGCTCATGCAATACAAGGGAGAAGTATACTCACAGTGGCTAGTCCCGCCCGGGACCGATGCAAATAAAGTAAACATGTCATGATATGCAAAGGGAACGAGAAGACTTACATTGGTTGACTCAAGCGGAGTTGCGAAAGCAAAAAGAATGGAAACGTGCAATGCAATCATGCAACAATCCTAGATAAGATGTCTCTAACAAATAATCATATAAACGGAGACTTATCCTAAAGGAAATGTGTCGTTGAAATCAAAGTTGTAAACCTAGAAAAATTCTAAGAGAAAGGATAGAGATAGTACATGATACATGGGCACTAAGCCACATGTAGACGAGGCAAACCACAAATCGAAGTCCGGGTCCGAGGCACTTAATTCTCTGCACTAATATACCAAAGAATACCCAAGCATTGCAAAAATACAAGCAAACAAATGATATGCATGATAAACAAAGAAAACATGTCATCAATCAAATTTCCAGATTCAGCAACCTCTAATGAATCCTATCAAAAGTGGTCTTAAACATGAGCTGGGTAAAAACCCTTTTACAGAAAGTTAGATACATGTCTTAGGGAACTTCTCCAAAAAGTGGGACCTCAATATCAATTTTATTGTTTGAGAAATAAATGTTTTGGGAACAGTGGATCAGGACTGTCCACTGTTCTTGTAAAAATCATAATTAAATCTACAAAAATCATATGAAGCTCTATTTGGTGTCAAAAGAAAGCTATTTCATTGTAGTATATGAAAAAAATAAACCCAGGGACATTCTGTAATCATAAGATGTCTGAAAAAGTGTTTTAAACAGACTCTGTTATTCTGGAAATTTGGTATCATTTGACAAATGAATGCAAATCATAAAAGAAATATAATAGAAGTTCATGAATCATGTTAACCAAGTTGATTTAAGCTTTTGATCTCTCATCCATTTATCCTAGGTGATTTCTAAACCAAGTTTTATTCATCAATTGTTGTTGAGTGATCAAGGTATGACCATTTTGTATACATAATCATATTTGTAATTAAACTTAGAAAATTCTAGAATAGTTGTATCAACTTTAAACGCTTAGAAAACGATCCTAACTCGATCGTATGCTCACGATTTTACATCGGCATATAGATATATGAGTTAGGAATCATCCCCAAAAAGCGGAACGTCGATAACTATTATAGATTTTCTGAAATTCAAGCACAAAGAGACGATGTTCAAATCTGTCAACCGATTTCTCAACAATTTCTAAAAATAGTATATGAATCCTAAAAGCTCTCAAAACGGACCGGATGAAAGCTAATTCATCAAAGTTTACCCAGAAAATTTGAAATCCATCAAACTATGGGTTTTGATGGACCAAATCTAATGGACAAAACCAATCTGCTTTGCTGAATTTTTATCTAGTTCATTTTAAAGTGTGAGGAAAACGTTTTAGTGATAGTTGAAGCTTATTAGAGAGATCAAACTCATAGATCAACTTAATTATCATGATTCCCAATCAATTTAGCCCTCAAGTTCTATGAAGAACTTTTAGATCAAGGATCAAAGGGACTTATAAATATCATGTTGGAGATGAAATTCAATAGGAATTCTAGGTAATAGGAATAATCAAGAGATAGGTATGAACATAGAAATCATCCTTCTCATAGATCATATTTCCAAACCATCATGGAATTCAAAATAGATATATGTATATATATATAATCATGTATGCATGAATCTAAACTAAAATTGAAGAATGAAACCAAAATTGAAAATCAAAGTGAAAAACAATCTCTAATTGTAAATTATCAATAAAAATCAAAGAGATTTGGATCTAACTATGTGAGTGTGTGAAGAACATGAGAGGAAGAAGATGAGTGTTCTAATAAGTAGAAATAGAACTAAGTTAGATCCAAATCTTATAGATCTATATATACAAAGTAGGAATTTAGAGATGAACTATAGTGTTTACCTCTTGGAGGATTCTCAATTACAAGACCAAAATTGATTTGAAGATCTTCTTCTTCAAGTGTTATTCAAGTGTTCTTCAAGCACTCATCCATGGAAGTTGAGGGAGGCAATTGATGTTCAAATTGTGGTCTAATTAGCCTAAGTTAATCTAAATTCAATTCATAATTTTCTCTCTCTAGAATTCACCTAAATTGAAAGTATATTCAAAGTATACTTATCTCTCTTGTATGTGCTTCTATGTGTGTTTGTATCTCCAAGTATATTCAAGTGTATCTCTTCCAAGTGTCTAGTGTGTTAAGATGTGATCTCATATGAGATGTATGAGATCTTATATAGAGTTTTGAAGACTTAGCTCTTAAGTTTCAGGGTTAAAACAGGATTTTTAGAGCTTAAAAGAGGGTTAAAATGGCCATTTCGGAGCCTAAACGCAATTTCCAGGCAATTTCATCGCAGTGGGAAGCTTCTAGAAGGGTCTGGAACTCAAAAAGCTCCGTGGAGGACACAAATGGAAGTGGCGGTTATGGTGGGACCCGCCACCCCCATACCCAAAACCGCCACTTACTATTCTTGCTCCTCTGGTCACCCACAAACCCTGTTTCAAAAATCACGTGCACTGCTTTTCCAGATTTTTGTAAAAATGCTTTTTGGTGTCCGAAATCGTCCGTTTACGTACCGTTGAAAAGCTGTCAGGTTGAATTTCAGTATAAAAATATTTCCAGAGGTTTTATAATGAGAATTGAAGTCCAATTGAAGTCCGGAAGTCCTCCGGAACTTTCGTCGTCTTTTTGAAATCAAATGACGTCTTTTCCAAAATTGCTTTCAAATGTGCGTCGATTTCGAACTTTTCTTTAAAATTGAATCTCTGGATACCTAGAATACTGCGTTTAGAACACTTAATGTTCATATAACCCTGAGAGAATATGAATTCTGAGAGATGATTTTGACAAAACCGGGATTTATCCATGGAAAAGGGCTTTTCTGAGCTTGAAGTCACTTTCCGAAGTCCGATCTTCTGATTGTGTGGAATCCAGTACCTTCCACGGGGTACTTTTCATCATCGAATCCTCCAAGACGTTGTTCACCCTAAATCCTATCAGTGTGGTCAAAATTGGGTGTCTACAGTTTGCCCCTCTTTGGCAGAGCTTGTTGTGAACAACGTGAACTGCAAGTGAGTGCCAAAGCCTTGAAGGCACCCAAATAACCATACTGAGAGGTTTTAGGAAAAACAAAAAATTCGCAAAATCAAGAAATTCAAAATCAGAGAAAATCAAGAAATTACGAATGCAAGAATGTAATGCAATGCTGGGTAGAGGCGGCTAAGTTGAAGCTGATGCTGGTCGTGCTCCGCTGGAGCTGCCTACGTATCCTTTCCAGGAATCAGACCAGGGCGTAGTTCAAGCGCGCGAGAAGACGGAAAACAAACAAACAACAACAATGCGGATGAAATGCTCCTATCCTAGGATGCTGGTGCAATATGAAAACATGAAATGTGAAAGTGCTGGAGGAATCATCCTCAAGGGTTCCCTAGATGCAAAATCTAATGCAAAGGATGCAACGACTCTCTCTCACAGTCGAATATGCTAAAGGTATCTTGGATGATTCTCGAGGTTTTTGTCAAAGTTATTCTTCTGATCTTAAGGCTCGTAGGCGTCATCTGTATCCTGGACGACTCTTGAAATAGCGAAGTATCTTGGATGAATTCTGAGTCATGTCAAACAACTGGACGATTGCTGGTGTAGAGTCCTTCTGCTGGGGACGATTACTGATGTAGAGTCCTTCTGCTGGGGACGATTGTTGATGTAGAGTCCTTCTGCTGGGGACGATTGCTGAAATAGGTCCTTCTTCTGTGGACGATTGCTGATGTAGAGTCCTTCTGCTGGGGACAATTGCTGATGTAGAGTCCTTTTGCTGGGGACGATTGCTGGTGTAGAGTCCTTCTGCTGGGGACGATTGCTGATGTAGAGTCCTTCTGCTGGGGACGATTGCTGAAACAGGTCCTTCTTCTGTGGACGATTGCTGATGTAGAGTCCTTTTGCTGGGGACGATTGCTGATGTAGAGTCCTTCTGCTGGGGACGATTGCTGATGTAGAGTCCTTTTGCTGGGGACGATTGCTGATGTAGAGTCCTTTTGCTGGGGACAAATCTTCTGAAACAGGTCTCTCTGCCGGAGACAAATCTTCTGCTCTTCTGAAACAGGTCTTTCTTCTAGACAAATCTTCTGTAACAGGTCTGGAAACAAGTCTTCTGAAACAGGTCTCTCTGCCGGAGACAAATCTTCTGTTCTTCTGAAACAGGCCCTTTTTCCGAGGACAAATCTTCTGTGGCAGGTCTAGAAACAAATCTTCTGAAACAGGTCTCTCTGCCGGAGACAAATCCTCTGTTCTTCTGAAACAGGCCCTTCTTCTGAGGACAAATCTTCTGTTCTGATGCACGGATTCTGAGAGATACACAAATTCTGAGAGATGACCCTTCTTCTGAGAGCAACCCACGGATACACGATTCTGATTTTGAGAGAAACCCTACATTCTGGAGGCAACCCTGATATGCGATGCTGAAAAATACATGATTCTGAGAGAAACCCTACATTCTGGAGGCAACCCTGGATACACGATTCTGATTCTGAGAGAAACCCTACATTCTGGAGGCAACCCACGATTCTGAGAGAAACCCCACATTCTGAGAGCAACCCACGGATACACGATTCTTGGCATAAACCTTGTATTCTGGAGGCGACCCACGATTCTGATTCTGAGAGAAACCCTACATTCTGGAGGCAACCCATGATTCTGAGAGAAACCCTACATTCTGGAGGCAACCCTGGATACATGATGCTTGGCATAAACCTTGTATTCTGGAGGCGATTTTGATGCTCAAATTCTGAGAGATACCCTTTATCTGGAGGCAACCCGTGGATACATGATGCTTGTGAGAAACTTAATTCTGAAAGTTCTCTACTGGGGAGATCCTATGATTCTGAGAGATGCACGAATTCTGTATACCTTGACAATATCTGGAAATTCTCTGCTTGAGGAGATATCTGAGGTTTCTGGGACGCGAGCACATTTTCTGGAGGCCCTGCTGATTCTTTCTGAGACTCATATTGGTGCTTCGACCAATGCAATCATTCTTGCAACACGTCAGGCTTACTCTAACCCTTTCTGAACATCTCGCATTCTGACCCATCTTCTGAAAGTCCTTTCTGGATGTAATTCTAAAGCGACAGTAGACTCAAATGTCCATTTTCTAAGACAACTCATAATCAATCCCAAAACGACGGGAGTTTGCCGTTTCTCGGCCACTTTCAGGCTGCGGTGCCTTTGATTCTTCTCATCTGGGGGACTTTTTTTTCAATTCTTGAATGGATTTTTACCAAGATTCAAATCTCCAGAGGTCCTCTAGACCAATTCCAACAAGTTTTAAGCACTCTCAAGGCTTATATATCAAAAATGGACCAATCCGGGATCAAATCAAGAGTTCCGGGGGTCAAAATGCGAATATAGAGCAAAATGGGGAAATGGCAGGAAGTGAATAGTAAATGGCGGTTCCCCACACCCCCTTGGGAACCGCCAGCCGCAACTTTGGGGTTTTAAACCTATTTTCTTCTTTGTTCTTCATTCATTTCTTCTTCAATGCATCACCTCTTCCTTCTAAGGTGCTCAAATCTTGCAATTTCTTGATGTTTTGAGTGATTTCTTGCATTAAAACCTCCAAAAACTTTGTTGATTTCATCAACTCCTCCCTATTCTAGGGGATTCAAGTACCAAGGTTTTTACTATTCATCATCTCCAACCTCTTATCTTCAAGCTTCAAGCATCAACAACCATGAGTTCCCATGGACAAGGTGAAAGTTCTAGAACACGTAGAAGCCAATTTCAAGCTAGTGGAGCTTCATCAACTCAAACCATGGAGTATGCAACCATGAAAAATCCACTAAATCATATCTCTAGGAGGGCCTTTCGTCAAGAGGTAACCCATTCTTTAATTACTCCTTTGTTTCACATCTTCATACGTGTCTCTTTATTCTTGCGATTCCTTAGAAATCATCCTTTTTCTTTTTAGAATGTGGTTGGTCATCTTAGAGGTCATGGTAGCCATGGAAAATGCCTTGAATGGTTTAATGAATTGTCGGAGTCGCGTCCCCAAGTAGTAGCCAATATCAAGCAAGCGGGCTTTGGGTCGTTTGTAACCTTATTGGAGAGATCGACTAATGATTTGGCCATGATTCAAGCTCTTGCTGAAAGGTGGTGGGATTCCACAAATACTTTTCACATGCCTTTTGGGGAGATGACCATGACCCCTCTTGATTTTGCAATGATAACCGGCATCTCATTTGGCGGGCATCGTCTTGCCTTTGCAAAGAACATCCATAGACATCCTACTATCATTGAGCGTCTCCTAGGCATCATCCCATCCCAGAGAGATCTTCACGGATCGAGCGTAGGCATCACATGGTTCATTAACAACTTCAGGCCTTCTGAAAGAGCGGCTCAATTTACCGATATGCAGCTTACCCGTGCTTTCATCTTGTATTTGCTTGGTTGCTCTCTTCTTTCTACTCGAGCTGAGCGGATTACATTGAATATGCTTGATAGTCTTCGAAATCTTGAGGAGATTGCAGATTTTGATTGGGGCTCTGCTGGTTTAGCCATTCTGTATAGTCATATGGGGGAGCATTCTCGAGGCAAATCCCCTGGATTCGGCGGATTCTGGAGAGCTTGGGAGGTACTGAAAATATTTTCATTTCCAGTTTTTATCATTTGATGTTCTGCTTGTTTTGACCACTGCTTTATTTTCTCTTGTAGGTGTGGGCCTTTGAGTATTTCTCCATGACGGCTCCATCATTCCGGGAGGAAGAGATTCATATTTTTCCACGGGCTCTGAAGTGGCGTCGCCAAGCCGTAGGTACCAAGAATGATGCTCATAATGTTATTTCTTGCCGGGATTTTCTTACCCGTCTCAGATTCAACCAAGTTAACTGGCATCCTTGGGCTACAAATGGAGATGTGACTGAGATTGGCTTAGCTAGACAGATGACTGGAGAGAGGATTCTTCTTGAGGGTCCCTCTGTTCTTGAGTGGTATCTTGGAGAGAGAGTAGCTCCTCAGACTGATTTGGAGGATCGTCTCTTAGTGCCACAGGATCCGCCTTCTTGTATGAGGTCGGCGCAGAATTTGGAAGATGAAGATCTTATTAATGCTTTGAACGGAATTCCTTCAGCCTCTTTTACTCTGTTTGAGGAGAACTATGACGTCTTCAGGGTTACTCATCTGATGCCTAATTTCCCGCTCTCGGATGACCCGCAGGTATTTCACGACTTCTTCATTTCTGATCGAATGCTTGCTTTATCTTATTTCTCATCATCATTTGCAGGGGAGTTCTTTTGTGGATGGCCCTGGTCGACCTCTACCTCTCATTCCTCCTTGTGATTGGCGAGCCTCGACCATGCTGCGCGGAGTTATATCTTCTGTAGAGATCCCCCGTGATCTTGTAGAGCCTCAGCTAGTTTCAGAACAACATGAGTCCGTTCCCCGAGCCGTTTTCAATGAAGAGCGAGCTTATGCACAGAATCTGAGGGCTTGGAGCCTTGCTCGTGAGGGACATGTAAGTAATTTCTGAACTCATTACCTCTGATTCTTCTGATCTTTCTGACCATATCTTTCTTCTCTTTGCAGTGGGATGGCATGTGCCAGACTTACATAGACCGTGATGCGGCCCTGGTAAATTTCTTGACCTTTTCTTCTTATCTCATTGCTTTTTCAAACCCCTATACTGATTCTTTTCTTCCACAGGTGGCTCAAGTTAGGCAGCTTCAATCACAGTTGGAGCGGATGAATGCAGGCCCTTCTGGTGGGGCTGGTGGGTCTAGGCGAAGGCGCCAAATTGAAGATGATGATAGCTCTACGGCCTCAGATATGCCTGCTCGGTACCCACGGGCTACTCGTCGTCGCTGATGATGATCATATGCACCTATGACTATCTTTCTGTTTTTCTTGCTTTCTGTGCTGAGACTGATGTTGATGTATTCTGTCTGAGACTTGATGGGCTTGTACTCTTGACTTTGCTTGATGCTGCTTTATGCTATCCTTCTGTTTCGCTTTGCATCCCTTGTCACGAGACTGATTTGATTGACACTTTGCACACTGACACACAGGACTCGATTTTACAGGGAAAGGAAATTTCTGACGATTCCTCTTTCCCGACAATGTCTTTTGACTTGGATATTTGAATTTTCTAAGGATTTGCATGTTTTGAAAATGAGATTTTATCTTGTAGCAGGATATTGTGTTGGCTTTGCATGTAATCTTGAAGCTTTTGAAAATTTTCCACATAATGTTTCAGTCTTGACATTAGATTCACATCTTTAGATTGCTAAAAAAACTTTTCAACTTAATATCAAGAATTACCAGATTTTTCACTTAGGTGCTTTAATTCTGATAGCCAAGTGATCCAGAGAGGACAGGTAGCGAGGTATGGGCAAACGACAGTTTGCCCCTAGTTGATAGAGATAAATGGAAGTTTGGGCAAACGCAGTTTGCCCCTAGTGTGGCAGTGATATCTTGAGGCTTTGGGCAAACTTGAAAGTTTGCCCCTAGTTTGCAAGGTTCAGGGATCGAGAGCCAGGAAAGCTCGCCTACTTATCCCCAAGTGGGAATCAGATCCAAAGTAGTTCGGCCAGGTCTTGAAAGAAAGTATGGTTGAGGGTTTCAGGAGCAGTGACCGAACCGAGCAGGTTGCCTACATATCCCCAAGTGGGAATCAGGTCAAGTGTAGTTCCTCGAATGCTGGAAGTTTTGAAAGAACATGTTTTGAAAGAAAAGGCTTTTAAGCATAGTATCTCTTGAGACGGTCAATGTTGATTGGCTGATTGAACTCAACTCCATCTAGATCCATCAGGTATGCCGCTCCTCCAGAGAGAAGCTTCTTGATGACGTATGGGCCAACCCAATTTGGCTTGAATTTCCCTCTAGGATCGAAAACGGGTGCTTTTAAGGCTTTAAGCACAAGGTCGCCTTCCTCAAGTTTTCTTGGACGGAGCTTCTTGTTGAATGCTCGAGCTATTCTTCTCTGATACACATGCACATGATCAATTGCGGCCAACCTTTTCTCATCAAGTAACATTAGCTCCTCATATCTATCTCTTAGCCAATCAAATTCTGGAATCTCGGATTCTGCCACAACTCTCAAAGATGGTAGTTCTATTTCAACTGGGAGTACTGCTTCCATTCCGTAAGCCAATGAATAAGGAGTGGCTCCTGTAGATGTTCGGATAGATGTTCTGTATCCCCACAGTGCATACGGTAACTTCTCATGCCAATCTCGGTATGTATCAGTCATCTTTCTTAGGATCGTCTTCAAATTCTTATTAGCTGCTTCAACTGCCCCATTTGTTTGTGGCCTATACGGCGCTGACATGTGGTGCATGATCTTGTATTCTTCTAGTAGATCCAAAACCTCTTTCTGGAAGTGACTGCCATGATCGGATATCAACTCATGAGGGACCCCGTATCGGCAGATTATATTTCTTCTGATAAATCTGGCCACATCTTTAGCCTTCAATGTCGCATAAGACTCTGCTTCCACCCATTTTGTGAAATAATCAATTGCTACCAGGATGTATTGATGCCCATTAGACGCCTTCGGGGTTACTTCTCCAATACCATCTATTCCCCAAACTGAGAATGGCCAAGGGGTAGTCATGTTGTATAGCAGTGACGGCGGCACATGCTTCATATTGGCATGGATCTGACATTTGTGACATTTTCTGACATATTCATAGCAGTCCTTGTCCATAGTAGTCCAATAATATCCTTGTCGGATGATCTTCTTAGCTAACATGTGTCCACTCATATGAGGACCACACACCCCTTCGTGAATTTGCTCCATCATCTTTCTCGCACTGTTTCCATATAGACATGTCAAGTTGAATCCATTGTAAGATCTCTTCGATAGGCTTCCACCACAAATCATGAACTGAGCCGAGAATCTTCTTATGGCTCTCTTGTCTTTCTCGGAGGCGCTTTCCGGATATTCCCCATTTTCAATGAAGTTCCACACGTTGGTGTACCACGGAAGTTCTTCTGCTTCTTCTATTTCCCCAATCATCTCATAAGACGGCTTTTCCCTTTGTTCAATCATCAAAGGAGTTAGCTTTATCCCCACAGGAATCTCAATCATTGACGCTAAAGTAGCCAAAGAGTCTGCTAGCTGATTTTCTTCTCGAGGCAGGTAGAAGAACGTGATATGCAAGAAACGAGTTCGTAAAGAATCAAGATACTCATGATAGGGTTTTAACTTCTCTTCCTTGACTTTCCAATCTCCTCGAACTTGGGATATGATCAAATTGGAATCCCCGAATACATCAAGTTTCCTTACCTCCAAAGTCAATGCGGCTTCTAGCCCCAAGATACAAGCTTCATACTCAGCAGTGTTGTTGGTGGAAGTGTACTTCAGCTTAATAGAGAACGGGGTATGTGCTCCTTCAGGGGATACAAGGATGATCCCCACTCCATATCCTTTCTGGTTTGCAGCTCCATCAAAATACATTTTCCACACATCTTCTTTTAATTCCATCAATCCTTCGTCAGGGAACATGAACTCTCCTTCGTTTTCCAGATTTATCGGATGTTCTGCTAAATGTTCTGCGACAGCCCTTCCTTTAACAGATTTACTCGTAGCATGTATCAAGTCAAACTCAGATAGCATCAATGTCCATCGGGAGATTCTTCCGGTCAATGCTGGTTTTTCAAATAGGTACTTCAAAGGATCCATTCGGGAGATTAAAACAACAGGGAAGGCCAACATATAATGCCTCAGACGACGAGTGGCCCAAACCAAAGCCCAACATGTCTTTTCTAACGGAGAATACTTCAATTCGTATCCAGTCATCCTTTTACTTAAGTAGTAAATGGCTTTCTCTGTACGCCCTTCATCTCCTTCTTGGGCTAACATGCATCCCATAGCATTCTCTGACACGGATAAGTACAACAGCAAAGGCTTCCCTGATTTCGGGGGTGAAAGAACCGGTGGGTTTGATAAATAAGCCTTGATCTTGTCAAAAGCTTCTTGACATTGATTGTCCCATTCGAATTTCTTCCCTTTTCTCAACAAGCTGAAAAGCGGATCGCAAGTAGCAGTGAGCTTAGATATGAAGCGGCTGATGAATTGGATTCTTCCCAGAAATCCTCTTACTTCCTTTTCATTTGTCGGAGGCGGCATATCCATAATAGCCTTGATCTTTGTGGGGTCAACCTCAATTCCTCTCTGTGTGATGAGAAATCCCAGCAGCTTTCCGGTGGTAACTCCAAAAGTACACTTCTGTGGATTCAATCTCATTCTGTATTTCCTTAATCTTTCAAAGAACTTGGCGAGTGCTGTTAAATGCCCACTTCTTTCTTTGGACTTAACAATCATATCATCCACATAAACTTCTACCTCTTTATGGATCATGTCATGTAACAAAGTAGTAGCAGCTCTCTGATAGGTCGCTCCGGCATTCTTTAACCCAAATGGCATTACTCGGTAGCAATACGTCCCCCAGTGAGTTGTGAATGTAGTCTTTTCTCTGTCTTCGGGTGCCATTAAAATCTGATTGTACCCTGAGAAACCATCCATGAATGATAACAACTCATGCCCCGCGGTGCTATCTACCAGAACATCTATGTGTGGAAGCGGAAAATCATCCTTAGGACTAGCCTTGTTTAGATCTCTGAAGTCAACACATACACGGATCCTTCCATCCTTCTTTGGCACAGGAACTATATTGGCTATCCATTCCGGATATTGGGTTACCATCAGGAATCCAGCTTTCAATTGTTTCTCAACTTCTTCTTTGATCTTCAAAGTCCATTCGGGTCTCATGCGTCTCAACTTTTGCTTAACAGGTTTTGAATTTGGAAAGAGAGGGATGTGGTGTTGGACAATCTCTGGATCGATGCCTGGCATATCTTGGTAGGACCAAGCGAAAACATCTTTAAATTCTTTTAATAAGTTGATTAGTTCATTGCTTTCTTGTGAAGTGAGCGTGGTGCCAATATGAACATTTTGTGGATTATCTTCATTATCCAAGTTTATTAGCAAAGTTTCTTCAATAATCTTGCATGCAGATTCATTTTCATTTTCAATTAATCTTTGCAAATCCTCAGAAATTTCAAAATCAAGATCATCAGACACAGAAGAGTAAGCAAAATCCTCGTTCATTTCATTAACATTTTTGGGTACATCAAAAGCAAAAGCAGACTCAACATCATGGCTCATATTGGCCTTTACAGACTTCCGGGGAAATGGGGGAGGGGATTTGTTGACTTCCG
Source organism: Hydrangea macrophylla (assembly GCA_033977485.1). NCBI lineage: Eukaryota > Viridiplantae > Streptophyta > Magnoliopsida > Cornales > Hydrangeaceae > Hydrangea > Hydrangea macrophylla. The sequence goes on along the minus strand of CM066985.1, from coordinate 13,877,351 downwards.
ATTCTATCACCCAATTGTTCAGAGCTCCCTCTATTGGCTTGATTTCTTTCATATTTCCCAGTGCTTCTTCGGCATCCATCAGCATGTTCAGCTCTTCATCCATTAGCATGTTCAAATCATCACTTGTCATCAGCTCAGCCCAGTCCTTCCTTTCTTTCTTGATAGGCGGAGTATACAAGAACGGATCCTCATAGTCGGAGAACTCATGTTTGAAGAAAATCTCAAATCCAGGCTTAATGTTCTTGGTAGCCGGATCATACCATGGTTCAGGGAACCCACAGAAGGGAAAGTCATCGCCTTCTTTCACGAAGTATCCATTCAGGATTCTTGGCCCAGAAACAACCATCGGCCCTTTTCCTTTTGTCATCTTCTTCTTATCTTCTTCAGTCAATTGATACCCAAGCCCAGATTTATCTTTCTGTTCGTGGAAGTTCGGTGGTTCAGTTATTCCTTGTTGACGACGACCTAGTCCCATTCCAGGAAAATAGTTCATCTTCCGCACCATATGAGCCACTTTAGGATTGGCATACTGGTCAAAGTACAATGGCATGACTTCAGGGATCCAATTCTGTCCCACTTCTTCTTGTAGATCTTTGGCAACCGGGTTTCCCTTCTCGAACATCTTTCTATATTCGCGTCCGGTGATGAACGGCTTCTTTTTCTTGATCGGAGTGATTTCTTCGCCCCAGACAGATGCATCAGAAAGTTTCTTCTCATAGCTGAGTCGATCCCAAACGGATTTCTTTTTCTTAGCTCCTTCATTTATCATTCCCACAAAGTTGAATCCTCCTAATTCATTTTCTTCTTCCGGTGTTTGGACTTCTAGCACAGGACCATGGCTTGTCCCTTCTTCTTTGATCCAGCTATCCCCAAAGATTGTTACCACATCCTCTTTCCAGATGAACTTGACTTTCTGGTGGAGAGTGGAGGCGACTGCATCATTCACATGTAACCACGGACGTCCCAATAGCAGATTAAAGCTAGCCGGAATATCAATCACTTCGAAATCAGCTTCTTTGTTTAATGGCCCGACTTCAATTTTCAACTTAATCATTCCCACAATGGCCCTTTTGGTGTTATCATAGGCCCTCACAGTTTGTGTTGATGGCAAGAGTTCTGAAATAGACAACCCCATTCTGAGAGCTGTTTGGAGAGGACATACATTCAAGGCTGACCCATTATCTACCAAGCAGACCGGTACTCTATTCCCCAGGCAATGTACAGTGATGTAGAGAGCTCTGTTGTGGTGTGCTCCTTCCGGCGGTAAATCTTCATCTGTGTTTGTGAGAGGTCATAAGTAATCCCCATACTGAGATCCAAGCTTGTGTTTTCTTCAATTGCTTTAAGATTTCATCTTCTTCTTCGCTCACGGCTCCTTTACCAGCCTCTTTTGTTTTGACGACTTCTTTCTCATTCCATGTTTCTTTTCCACGATTTTCTAACTCATGAGGCTTGAAATGACGTCCGGAACGGGTCAAGTGGTTTGCTTCATTGGTGATCCAGATAGACTCAAGTTCTTTGGCTAACTTTTCGGTGCCAACAGTGATTTTCCAAACAGAATCATCGGGGATTATGGTATTATTAACGGAATCATCCTCATCATCATACCACCAATCTTCTTCTTCTTCCATCATTGCAATAAGATCGTCATCTTTGATTTCAAGGTTCTCGACAGGCTTTAGCAATTCTTCTATCGGCTCAGTGCTTTGTTTCTCGGTGACTGCTTCTATGGGCTTTTCTTCCTCATACCAGATCGAGTCGTCGGTGATGGCATTGGGATCCCACCATTCAATCGTAAGATTTCCGTTGGCTATTTCTTCTTCAAAAGCCAGTGCTTCTTCGACCCATTCTTCCTCTTCCATATTCCTCAAGATGCAAATTGCAGCGTCTTCCGGAAGTTGAACATCCATAGCTGGTTGATTCGAGGATGTGATGTAGATCTTTGGGTTATAAATCTGAGATCCTTCTTCTACAAAGTTAACATTTGGCATGTTCCCCTTATGATTAGGGAGAGGATTCTTCTGAACATTTGGCTGAGAGGGAGGAGGGGAGATGACCCCTTTTTCAATCAAGTCTTCAATTTCATGGCGAAGTCTCCAGCATCTATCTGTGCTATGTCCACGGCCTTGATGAAAGTCACAAAAGAACTCTGTTTTGAAACCCGGTGGAAGTGGATTTGGCTCTGGTTTAGGTTCCAATTTCTGCAAGTACCCTTTTTCTATCATTCTTTCAAGTGCGGTGCTTAGTGGCATCCCCAAGTCGGAAAATTTTCTTTTCTCTCTCGACTGTTTCTGATTTTGACTTCCTCTTGCATTAGCCATACTTCGACGCTCTTTCTGAAAAGGCTGAGGAGATAGTGTGTTGACGTCAGCAGACTGATGATAGACTGGCCTTTCTGTCTTTCTGTATCGATTGCTCGTGTTTTCTTTCTTGATCTTTCCATCTCTAATGGCATCTTCTATCAAAGTTCCCACATCAAACAGCTGTTCGAAACTCACAATGGACTGAAATTCTAGCCTTTCCAAGTATTCGGGCTGTAGATTCTTGATGATCATTCGGACCTGATCTTTTTCCGCTGGCCTGCTAGTCATTTGAGCAGCTTTAGCTCTCCAACGAGTAAGGAAACCTGCGAAGGATTCCCTATACTCTTGTCGGGTGGTTTCTAGATCTCTTGCAGTTACATCAAACAACTGGTTATATGAATATTGAGCCACGAAAGCTTTGGCCAATGCCTCCCAATCTCTGGTTATGGCTGGTTCCAACGTCAAGTACCATGAAAGTGCTGCTCCACTCAAAACTCTTGGAAACAATAGAGCGAAGAGGTCAGATTCAATGCCCATAGGCTGCAAAGTTCCTACATAAAGCCTCAGATAGCTCTTCGAATTTCCAGTTCCATTGAAAAATTCAATATGCGGCATCTTAAACTTCTCTGGGAGTTTGGTTTTTGGAGCGGCACACAACCCTTCAACATCGAACAAATACTCATCCACCCCTTTGCTCTTTCTGATCACACTCTCTAGTTTGTCGATCTTGGCCAACTTGTCCTGAATTTCCTGATCTAGCTGAACCTTTGGTTGAACTGTCTCCCCAAAATCTTCTTCTTCATGATGCTCTGGAGGTGGTGGTGGTGGATTAGTTAGCTGCTCAATCATTCTCATCATAGTGGCAAGTTGTTCTCGATTCTGCTCCCTGCTCTGATCCAAGGCAGCTTGCATTGCGGCCAATCTGGCTTCCATATCCGCTTCGTATGTCATATCTTCAACCCTAGTCGACTCGGCTGTTCCTTCTTCTAACCCTGATCTGACCAAACGGCTGTTCGGAGCTCTGACCCAGAAAGGAGTACAACTTTTCGGTCCTATCTTTTCTTATCTGGTTTATTTAGGGATTTTCAAATAATCAGGTATCTTTATTGCAAAAGAATTTTTCAAAGAATGATATAAGAAGGTGGATTTACAAAGATGGAAATCATAAATGGAAAATCATTTCCTTTTTCAAAAACATTTTTCTTAAAATCAAAGAAATCTTTTCAAGCTTTCAAAATTCTGAGGAAAACAAAACTTTTCTTTTTTTAAAAGTATATTAGAGGCGTCGCACTCGTGAGTCGTATATGCAATGCTCGTGTAGTGCATGCAATGCAGATGAAATGCAATCTAATCTAAATGCAATGCACCTTAATCTAGCTTAGACCTAGCACATCAGCACATAAGCACATAAGATTCCTTGAGTATGCTAATCACCCTACTAATCCAATCATTATCCAGGGATTTTGAGTTTTGAAATTCTTGATGGTTCAGGTTTGAAAATTGAAATTTTTCATGAAAATCTTTGAAAGAGATGGGGAGATTTGTAATTTTCAAAAGAATTTTTGAACCATCAATGCTTGTGGTGAGAAATCATGATTCTTAAAAATTGAGGTGGGAATTTTGAAATTCTAAGATCTGAGAGGAAGGTTTTGAAATTGAATCATCATGATTTCTTGAAGACCAAAGTAAATTTTTTTTTTTTTTGAAATTCTCTAAAATCTAGGAGAATTTGAAATTGAATCATCAAAGTGTGATCATGATTTCTGGAAATAGGAATTTTGAAATTCTCTAAAATCTAAGGAGAATTTTGGAAAGATTTTGTGAAAGTGAATCTCAAAGCAAATTTTCAAAAGGGATATTCTTGGAATTTTCAAAAGACTTGGGGTTTTTCAAAGAAGTGCTTATAATTTCAAAAATTTTCAAAATTGTCCTCAAATAGTGATTGGATGTTCGGATAAAGACCATACTACCCTAGAGGAATCCACCATACAAGGTTTGATGATGCCTTCGCATACACGTCCTCATCATCCACATAATCCCTTACGGGCAAGCGCAAATAATTCATCACATTGTCCTAATCAAAGATGATAATCAAGATCCTAATTGAAGGGTTCTATAGAAACTATATGCAAAGGCCGGGTTTTAGTCTCATAAAGGGTCCATTAGCAAGCTCAACGGTGTGGTTGACCGCCTCCCCGAGGGCGTGCCGTTCACACATGGGCTCTATATACCGCACGCGGTACAAGGCTAACGGTGACTACATGCTACCAAAACTCTTGACAAATAGAGGAAAGAGGGCCCTCTATCTTCAAGGCAATGATCTCAAGTAGTCGCGGTGAAAGAACAATGCAAGTGTAAATGCAGGCAGAAACAACATGATTATTGAATTAATAACAAGGATATTCATTGGTTCAAGTCAAACCCTCGAAGAACAAGAAACCATCGGTTTCATGTTCAAATCCCCAGCAGAGTCGCCAGATTGTGGACCGTGCACGTAGAGGGGCGGATCCTGACGCTCTCCCTCGATAGTGTCCCGGGACGGATCCCAAGGAGCACACTTCAGGGAAAACTAGGACTTCCTCACGCGATCCTAGAGACAAAGAGTCGCCACCTAATTTTTATCGGGAATTAGGAAACCCAAGTTTGACTCGCCCAAAATTGAATAAGGTTACTCGCCCTTCATTACCAGAAACAAGGTTCGGGGGTCTTGGTACGAGAGGGGAAGGAGCCCAAGCAGGACTAAAGCACCCCCTCCTCGCCCTACCGAATGGTAGGCCTTGATTCAAATATCCTTGTTATTAATTCATAATAGATGTTGTTTCCTCCAAACATACTAGATAGGTATATACATGGCAAAAAGAAACATCTAATGAAAATCATTTCAAGAGACTAAATCAAGTAGAAAGCGGATGCTCATGCAATACAAGGGAGAAGTATACTCACAGTGGCTAGTCCCGCCCGGGACCGATGCAAATAAAGTAAACATGTCATGATATGCAAAGGGAACGAGAAGACTTACATTGGTTGACTCAAGCGGAGTTGCGAAAGCAAAAAGAATGGAAACGTGCAATGCAATCATGCAACAATCCTAGATAAGATGTCTCTAACAAATAATCATATAAACGGAGACTTATCCTAAAGGAAATGTGTCGTTGAAATCAAAGTTGTAAACCTAGAAAAATTCTAAGAGAAAGGATAGAGATAGTACATGATACATGGGCACTAAGCCACATGTAGACGAGGCAAACCACAAATCGAAGTCCGGGTCCGAGGCACTTAATTCTCTGCACTAATATACCAAAGAATACCCAAGCATTGCAAAAATACAAGCAAACAAATGATATGCATGATAAACAAAGAAAACATGTCATCAATCAAATTTCCAGATTCAGCAACCTCTAATGAATCCTATCAAAAGTGGTCTTAAACATGAGCTGGGTAAAAACCCTTTTACAGAAAGTTAGATACATGTCTTAGGGAACTTCTCCAAAAAGTGGGACCTCAATATCAATTTTATTGTTTGAGAAATAAATGTTTTGGGAACAGTGGATCAGGACTGTCCACTGTTCTTGTAAAAATCATAATTAAATCTACAAAAATCATATGAAGCTCTATTTGGTGTCAAAAGAAAGCTATTTCATTGTAGTATATGACAAAAATAAACCCATGGACATTCTGTAATCATAAGATGTCTGAAAAAGTGTTTTAAACAGACTCTGTTATTCTGGAAATTTGGTATCATTTGACAAATGAATGCAAATCATAAAAGAAATATAATAGAAGTTCATGAATCATGTTAACCAAGTTGATTTAAGCTTTTGATCTCTCATCCATTTATCCTAGGTGATTTCTAAACCAAGTTTTATTCATCAATTGTTGTTGAGTGATCAAGGTATGACCATTTTGTATACATAATCATATTTGTAATTAAACTTAGAAAATTCTAGAATAGTTGTATCAACTTTAAACGCTTAGAAAACGATCCTAACTCGATCGTATGCTCACGATTTTACATCGGCATATAGATATATGAGTTAGGAATCATCCCCAAAAAGCGGAACGTCGATAACTATTATAGATTTTCTGAAATTCAAGCACAAAGAGACGATGTTCAAATCTGTCAACCGATTTCTCAACAATTTCTAAAAATAGTATATGAATCCTAAAAGCTCTCAAAACGGACCGGATGAAAGCTAATTCATCAAAGTTTACCCAGAAAATTTGAAATCCATCAAACTATGGGTTTTGATGGACCAAATCTAATGGACAAAACCAATCTGCTTTGCTGAATTTTTATCTAGTTCATTTTAAAGTGTGAGGAAAACGTTTTAGTGATAGTTGAAGCTTATTAGAGAGATCAAACTCATAGATCAACTTAATTATCATGATTCCCAATCAATTTAGCCCTCAAGTTCTATGAAGAACTTTTAGATCAAGGATCAAAGGGACTTATAAATATCATGTTGGAGATGAAATTCAATAGGAATTCTAGGTAATAGGAATAATCAAGAGATAGGTATGAACATAGAAATCATCCTTCTCATAGATCATATTTCCAAACCATCATGGAATTCAAAATAGATATATGTATATATATAATCATGTATGCATGAATCTAAACTAAAATTGAAGAATGAAACCAAAATTGAAAATCAAAGTGAAAAACAATCTCTAATTGTAAATTATCAATAAAAATCAAAGAGATTTGGATCTAACTATGTGAGTGTGTGAAGAACATGAGAGGAAGAAGATGAGTGTTCTAATAAGTAGAAATAGAACTAAGTTAGATCCAAATCTTATAGATCTATATATACAAAGTAGGAATTTAGAGATGAACTATAGTGTTTACCTCTTGGAGGATTCTCAATTACAAGACCAAAATTGATTTGAAGATCTTCTTCTTCAAGTGTTAGTCAAGTGTTCTTCAAGCACTCATCCATGGAAGTTGAGGGAGGCAATTGATGTTCAAATTGTGGTCTAATTAGCCTAAGTTAATCTAAATTCAATTCATAATTTTCTCTCTCTAGAATTCACCTAAATTGAAAGTATATTCAAAGTATACTTATCTCTCTTGTATGTGCTTCTATGTGTGTTTGTATCTCCAAGTATATTCAAGTGTATCTCTTCCAAGTGTCTAGTGTGTTAAGATGTGATCTCATATGAGATGTATGAGATCTTATATAGAGTTTTGAAGACTTAGCTCTTAAGTTTCAGGGTTAAAACAGGATTTTTAGAGCTTAAAAGAGGGTTAAAATGGCCATTTCGGAGCCTAAACGCAATTTCCAGGCAATTTCCTCGCAGTGGGAAGCTTCTAGAAGGGTCTGGAACTCAAAAAGCTCCGTGGAGGACACAAATGGAAGTGGCGGTTATGGTGGGACCCGCCACCCCCATACCCAAAACCGCCACTTACTATTCTTGCTCCTCTGGTCACCCACAAACCCTGTTTCAAAAATCACGTGCACTGCTTTTCCAGATTTTTGTAAAAATGCTTTTTGGTGTCCGAAATCGTCCGTTTACGTACCGTTGGAAAGCTGTCAGGTTGAATTTCAGTATAAAAATATTTCCAGAGGTTTTATAATGAGAATTGAAGTCCAATTGAAGTCCGGAAGTCCTCCGGAACTTTCGTCGTCTTTTTGAAATCAAATGACGTCTTTTCCAAAATTGCTTTCAAATGTGCGTCGATTTCGAACTTTTCTTTAAAATTGAATCTCTGGATACCTAGAATACTGCGTTTAGAACACTTAATGTTCATATAACCCTGAGAGAATATGAATTCTGAGAGATGATTTTGACAAAACCGGGATTTATCCATGGAAAAGGGCTTTTCTGAGCTTGAAGTCACTTTCCGAAGTCCGATCTTCTGATTGTGTGGAATCCAGTACCTTCCACGGGGTACTTTTCATCATCGAATCCTCCAAGACGTTGTTCACCCTAAATCCTATCAGTGTGGTCAAAATTGGGTGTCTACAGATCCAGACATTATGATTTCCTGTAAAAATCAAAAGACAAAATAAATATGAATATCATATTTGACAGTTTGAAATAAAAGAATCCTTAAAACTCTTATTTTAAAACAAAGTCACCGGAATATCGAAATGAAAGAATAAAGCCTCCGTGCGGTGGTTAATGTTCGATCTTTCGATTAATCATGACTTATCCGCTATGCAACTCTTGCAAAACAAGTTATGACTCCCGAATCCTTTTGATCTCTAAGTTTCTGAATAATGCCCCGTGTGGGATCCCTCATCCATAGCTTAGCTAGTGTGTACCATTAACTAGGATCCAATCACAACCGTCTCAAGTAGCGCCTCCGTGTGGTGGTCACCCTCTAACACGTCTGATTGATTCTATCAATGGAAGTTCACATCTAGTAACAAATGAGTAATGCACCCTCCGTATGGAATGATCACCCCTGATGAGGTGACACAGAATGCACCACTCATCTTACAGTGAACCGTTAATGGAAGATCGTGGGTGTTTATTAATAAGACCCTCTCCCACTAGATTTAGAAATTAAGGATTTTGCTTTTAAAAATGTTTCCACATATTACCCATAAACATCCAATGTTTACTAATGCGTTGAAATGGTTTTTGAATTTTATCTTAGAAAACTTGTTTTACGTGTATGCAAGTAGTAACAATATAATTAAATGCCAATCACAAACCAAGCATATAAAACAAAAAACTAAAATTGAAAATAAAGACATCAAAACAATGCCTCTATCTCCCATGACTCTATCTCCATAGAACCTCCTTTTGGTTTGATCGCCTCCAGCTCCATCTACATGGACAACGGCTCCTTGCTCCATCTTCATGGATTTTCTAATTCTATTACATTTTTCCTATGCTTCTTTCGAAGCATACAATTTATCTAGAAATAGAAATAGCAACAGCAACAACAAAATACAATAAAAGGCTAGGGAAACCGGTGCGACTTTCCTTTTCGTAGGATTGAAGTCGCAGCGCCCTTTACATATGCCTTAAAACCAAACCAAACTTAAATTACAACATGCACCAATCTCAAACAATTTAAATACAAAATATTCAAATGACTTGGTGCCATGGGAGATAGCGACTTATCTAGCCGCAAAAGGGTTAGTCGTACACGCATCCATACATACATAACAAATATATGTAACTATTGGAACACTTAATTGATTCACACAGTATATAAACTCTTTACATATTGAATTAGAACTTAAAACAGCATCTTACTTCTCTATCACAGTTCGATCGATCGAAGACCGTTCGATCACTCGAACCTTCGATTCATTGAACACTGTTCAATCGCTTGAACAGTCTGTTTCACATAATGATTTGAAAATTTTACAGAATAATTTAAAATTAAAGTATTTAATTTCAAAAACACTTTAAAATGTGAAACAGGGAACCTGACAAAGAATCTGCCTCGATCGAACACTAGAAGGTTTTGATCAATCGAAACCTGTTCGATCGCTTGAGTACAGAGAATGTTCGATCGATCGAAACATGTTCGATCGATCGAACCCGCCTTGCATCCTATGCAATCACAGATTTGTACTCTGCTGTGATGACACTGCAGAAACAGATCTGTGATGATACAGTTTCGAAAATAGTTCTAATATCAACATGGTTATAAAAACTTAATGGTAGCCCAGGATCTACTACTCGTTAATTCCATAGATGCGCACAGTAGGGGACAAGAGTTATACCTTAGTGTCTTGAACCCAATTCTGATTTTCTTCTTCTTCCTTAGTGATGCAGCAGCCTCCACTAGGTTGTCTTCACCCTTATGTCTCCTGCGGATGCTTGCCGGAGAGACTAGAGATGGTGGAATCTCTAATAAAGAGGAAAAAGAAGGTTTGGGGCTCTAAAAATAGTTTCTGCAGCTTCTGATGTTCTAAAACGACGAACTCTTTTTCCAGAACGCAGCTGCCCTATTTATAGATTTCCAGAACCGACCTAGAGTTTGAGCGTTCGAAGATCTTCGATCGATCGAACCTTCGATCGATCGAACCATTCTCGATCGATTGAGATGGCCAAGACTTTAATCGATCCAACATACTTCAATCGATCGAACTTGTCTTAACAACTTCCTCATGTGTCTTTCCAAGTATCCTGGCGGAGCTAAGAGTGGGACCTCCTTGGCTCTTTATTGTTGGCTCAGACCAGTTTGTTAATTACCGTGACCAAACTCTTTGATCAGCAAACTAACTAACTGGTCAGTTAACGTTTACTCCACTATAAAACGATAACTGAACTCCAACGGAAAAGAACATATTCGAAGCGATAAGTAGACTTGTATGTTGTACTGATGTCCCTCTACCTTCAGCATTCGTAATCATATTCAGGTAGTCGGATAACTATTACTGTCAACCTGAATCATGATTACTTCTTGTATTCCTTGAGTCCCATTCACCTCTCATGATTACCAAACATGTTGATAACTTTTATCAACAAGACTGCAGTACTCAGTAATCGACTTGGTGACATTCTCAAGGGAATGCTTACTCCGAAACAGAGGGTAGATTCTTTCTTGACAATATATGTTCACATCCCTATGAATATGACATACCCAAGATACCCAGGTGTTGATCTTCGATAGACCTCACTGATTGGTAAGTCAAAGCAGCCATATCCACAGTATGTGTTCATAATCGTCTCAAGATTAAGAACATGTACCTTATACAAGTTATGAGTTCCTATCGACTGATTGACAGTTTTGAGTGTTAAACTCTAGTGATTGAGATTAATCACTCCATCCAATGGTAGTTAATCATGCTACAGTATAAACCTGATGAGATATCCAGTCTCGTCATTGTAGACACCCAATTTTGACCACACTGATAGGATTTAGGGTGGACAACGTCTTGGAGGATTCGATGATGAAAAGTACCCCGTGGAAGGTACTGGATTCCACACAATCAGAAGATCGGACTTCGGAAAGTGACTTCAAGCTCAGAAAAGCCCTTTTCCATGGATAAATCCCGGTTTTGTCAAAATCATCTCTCAGAATTCATATTCTCTCAGGGTTATATGAACATTAAGTGTTCTAAACGCAGTATTCTAGGTATCCAGAGATTCAATTTTAAAGAAAAGTTCGAAATCGACGCACATTTGAAAGCAATTTTGGAAAAGACGTCATTTGATTTCAAAAAGACGACGAAAGTTCCGGAGGACTTCCGGACTTCAATTGGACTTCAATTCTCATTATAAAACCTCTGGAAATATTTTTATACTGAAATTCAACCTGACAGCTTTCCAACGGTACGTAAACGGACGATTTCAGACACCAAAAAGCATTTTTACAAAAATCTGGAAAAGCAGTGCACGTGATTTTTGAAACAGGGTTTGTGGGTGACCAGAGGAGCAAGAATAGTAAGTGGCGGTTTTGGGTATGGGGGTGGCGGGTCCCACCATAACCGCCACTTCCATTTGTGTCCTCCACGGAGCTTTTTGAGTTCCAGACCCTTCTAGAAGCTTCCCACTGCGAGGAAATTGCCTGGAAATTGCGTTTAGGCTCCGAAATGGCCATTTTAACCCTCTTTTAAGCTCTAAAAATCCTGTTTTAACCCTGAAACTTAAGAGCTAAGTCTTCAAAACTCTATATAAGATCTCATACATCTCATATGAGATCAGATCTTAACACACTAGACACTTGGAAGAGATACACTTGAATATACTTGGAGATACAAACACACATAGAAGCACATACAAGAGAGATAAGTATACTTTGAATATACTTTCAATTTAGGTGAATTCTAGAGAGAGAAAATTATGAATTGAATTTAGATTAACTTAGGCTAATTAGACCACAATTTGAACAACAATTGCCTCCCTCAACTTCCATGGATGAGTGCTTGAAGAACACTTGAATAACACTTGAAGAAGAAGATCTTCAAATCAATTTTGGTCTTGTAATTGAGAATCCTCCAAGAGGTAAACACTATAGTTCATCTCTAATTCCTACTTTGTATATATAGATCTATAAGATTTGGATCTAACTTAGTTCTATTTCTACTTATTAGAACACTCATCTTCTTCCTCTCATGTTCTTCACACACTCACATAGTTAGATCCAAATCTCTTTGATTTTTATTGATAATTTACAATTAGAGATTGTTTTTCACTTTGATTTTCAATTTTGGTTTCATTCTTCAATTTTAGTTTAGATTCATGCATACATGATTATATATATATACATATATCTATTTTGAATTCCATGATGGTTTGGAAATATGATCTATGAGAAGGATGATTTCTATGTTCATACCTATCTCTTGATTATTCCTATTACCTAGAATTCCTATTGAATTTCATCTCCAGCATGATATTTATAAGTCCCTTTGATCCTTGATCTAAAAGTTCTTCATAGAACTTGAGGGCTAAATTGATTGGGAATCATGATAATTAAGTTGATCTATGAGTTTGATCTCTCTAATAAGCTTCAACTATCACTAAAATGTTTTCCTCACACTTTAAAATGAACTAGATAAAAATTCAGCAAAGCAGATTGGTTTTGTCCATTAGATTTGGTCCATCAAAACCCATAGTTTGATGGATTTCAAATTTTCTGGGTAAACTTTGATGAATTAGCTTTCATCCGGTCCGTTTTGAGAGCTTTTAGGATTCATATACTATTTTTAGAAATTGTTGAGAAATCGGTTGACAGATTTGAACATCGTCTCTTTGTGCTTGAATTTCAGAAAATCTATAATAGTTATCGACGTTCCGCTTTTTGGGGATGATTCCTAACTCATATATCTATATGCCGATGTAAAATCGTGAGCATACGATCGAGTTAGGATCGTTTTCTAAGCGTTTAAAGTTGATACAACTATTCTGGAATTTTCTAAGTTTAATTACAAATATGATTATGTATACAAAATGGTCACACCTTGATCACTCAACAACAATTGATGAATAAAACTTGGTTTAGAAATCACCTAGGATAAATGGATGAGAGATCAAAAGCTTAAATCAACTTGGTTAACATGATTCATGAACTTCTATTATACTTCTATTATGTTTTGCATTCATTTGTCCATTAGAGGTTGCTGAATCTGGAAATTTGATTGATGACATGTTTTCTTTGTTTATCATGCATATCATTTGTTTGCTTGTATTTTTGCAATGCTTTGGGTATTCTTTGGTGTCTTAGTGCAGAGAATTAAGTGCCTCGGACCCGGACTTCGATTTGTGGTTTGCCTCGTCTACATGTGGCTTAGTGCCCATGTATCATGTACTATCTCTATCCTTTCTCTTAGAATTTTTCTAGGTTTACAACTTTGATTTCAACGACACATTTCCTTTAGGATAAGTCTCCGTTTATATGATTATTTGTTAGAGACATCTTATCTAGGATTGTTGCATGATTGCATTGCACGTTTACATTCTTTTTGCTTTCGCGACTCCGCTTGAGTCAACCAATGTAAGTCTTCTCGTTCCCTTTGCATATCATGACATGTTTACTTTATTTGCATCGGTCCCGGGCGGGACTAGCCACTGTGAGTATACTTCTCCCTTGTATTGCATGAGCATCCGCTTTCTACTTGATTTAGTCTCTTGAAATGATTTTCATTAGATGTTTCTTTTTGCCATGTATATATCTATCTAGTATGTTTGAGGAAACAACATCTATTATGAATTAATAACAAGGATATTTGAATCAAGGCCTACCATTCGGTAGGGCGAGGAGGGGGTGCTTTAGTCCTGCTTGGGCTCCTTCCCCTCTCGTACCAAGACCCCCGAACCTTGTTTCTGGTAATGAAGGGCGAGTAACCTTATTCAATTTTGGGCGAGTCAAACTTGGGTTTCCTAATTCCCGATAAAAATTAGGTGGCGACTCTTTGTCTCTAGGATCGCGTGAGGAAGTCCTAGTTTTCCCTGAAGTGTGCTCCTTGGGATCCGTCCCGGGACACTATCGAGGGAGAGCGTTAGGACCTCCTCCTCCATTCGCGACGGTCCACAATCTGGCGACTCCACTGGGGATCGAACATGAAACCGATGGTTTCTTGTTCTTCGAGGGTTTGACTTGAGCCAAAGAATATCCTTGTTATTAATTCAATAATCATGTTGTTTCTGCCTGCATTTGCACTTGCATTGTTCTTTCACCGCGACTACTTGAGATCATTGCCTTGAAGATAGAGGGCCCTCTTTCCTCTATTTGTCAAGAGTTTTGGTAGCATGTAGTCACCGTTAGCCTTGTACCGCGTGCGGTATATAGAGCCTATGTGTGAACGGCACGCCCTCGGGGAGGCGGTCAACCACACCGCTGAGCTTGCTAATGGACCCTTTATGAGACTAAAACCCGGCCTTTGCATATAGTTTCTATAGAACCCTTCAATTAGGATCTTGATTATCATCTTTGATTAGGACAATGTGATGAATTATTTGCGCTTGCCCGTAAGGGATTATGTGGATGATGAGGACGTGTATGCGAAGGCATCATCAAACCTTGTATGGTGGATTCCTCTAGGATAGTATGGTCTTTATCCGAACATCCAATCACTATTTGAGGACAATTTTGAAAATTTTTGAAATTATAAGCACTTCTTTGAAAAACCCCAAGTCTTTCGAAAATTCCAAGAATATCCCTTTTGAAAATTTGCTTTGAGATTCACTTTCACAAAATCTTTCCAAAATTCTCCTTAGATTTTAGAGAATTTCAAAATTCCTATTTCCAGAAATCATGATCACACTTTGATGATTCAATTTCAAATTCTCCTAGATTTTAGAGAATTTCAAAAAAAAAAAAAAAAAAAAAAAAAAAAAAAAAAAAAAAAAAAAAAAAAAAAATATTTACTTTGGTCTTCAAGAAATCATGATGATTCAATTTCAAAATCTTCCTCTCAGATCTTAGAATTTCAAAATTCCCACCTCAATTTTTAAGAATCATGATTTCTCACCACAAGCATTGATGGTTCAAAAATTCTTTTGAAAATTACAAATCTCCCCATCTCTTTCAAAGATTTTCATGAAAAATTTCAATTTTGAAAACATGAACCATCAAGAATTTCAAAACTCAAAATCCTTGGATAATGATTGGATTAGTAGGGTGATTAGCATACTCAAGGAATCTTATGTGCTTATGTGTTGATATGCTAGGTCTAAGCTAGATTAAGGTGCATTGCATTTAGATTAGATTGCATTTCATCTGCATTGCATGCACTACACGAGCATTGCATATACGACTCACGAGTGCGACGCCTCTAATATACTTTTAAAAAAGAAAAGTTTTGTTTTCCTCAGAATTTTGAAAGCTTGAAAAGATTTCTTTGATTTTAAGAAAAATGTTTTTGAAAAAGGAAATGATTTTCCATTTATGATTTCCATCTTTGTAAATCCACCTTCTTATATCATTCTTTGAAAAATTCTTTTGCAATAAAGATACCCGATTATTTGAAAATCCCTAAATAAACCAGATAAGAAAAGATAGGACCGAAAAGTTGTACTCCTTTCTGGGTCAGAGCTCCGAACAGCCGTTTGATCAGATCAGGGTTAGAAGAAGGAACAGCCGAGTCGACTAAGGTTGAAGATATGACATACGAAGCGGATATGGAAGCCAGATTGGCCGCAATGCAAGCTGCCTTGGATCAGAGCAGGGAGCAGAATCGAGAACAACTTGCCACTATGATGAGAATGATTGAGCAGCTAACTAATCCACCACCACCACCTCCAGAGCATCATGAAGAAGAAGATTTTGGGGAGACAGTTCAACCAAAGGTTCAGCTAGATCAGGAAATTCAGGACAAGTTGGCCAAGATCGACAAACTAGAGAGTGTGATCAGAAAGAGCAAAGGGGTGGATGAGTATTTGTTCGATGTTGAAGGGTTGTGTGACGCTCCAAAAACCAAACTCCCAGAGAAGTTTAAGATGCCGCATATTGAATTTTTCAATGGAACTGGAAATCCGAAGAGCTATCTGAGGCTTTATGTAGGAACTTTGCAGCCTATGGGCATTGAATCTGACCTCTTCGCTCTATTGTTTCCAAGAGTTTTGAGTGGAGCAGCACTTTCATGGTACTTGACGTTGGAACCAGCCATAACCAGAGATTGGGAGGCATTGGCCAAAGCTTTCGTGGCTCAATATTCATATAACCAGTTGTTTGATGTAACTGCAAGAGATCTAGAAACCACCCGACAAGAGTATAGGGAATCCTTCGCAGGTTTCCTTACTCGTTGGAGAGCTAAAGCTGCTCAAATGACTAGCAGGCCAGCGGAAAAAGATCAGGTCCGAATGATCATCAAGAATCTACAGCCCGAATACTTGGAAAGGCTAGAATTTCAGTCCATTGTGAGTTTCGAACAGCTGTTTGATGTGGGAACTTTGATAGAAGATGCCATTAGAGATGGAAAGATCAAGAAAGAAAACACGAGCAATCGATACAGAAAGACAGAAAGGCCAGTCTATCATCAGTCTGCTGACGTCAACACACTATCTCCTCAGCCTTTTCAGAAAGAGCGTCGAAGTATGGCTAATGCAAGAGGAAGTCAAAATCAGAAACAGTCGAGAGAGAAAAGAGAATTTTCCAACTTGGGGATGCCACTAAGCACCGCACTTGAAAGAATGATAGAAAAAGGGTACTTGCAGAAATTGGAACCTAAACCAGAGCCAAATCCACCTCCACCGGGTTTCAAAACAGAGTTCTTTTGTGACTTTCATCAAGGCCGTGGACATAGCACAGATAGATGCTGGAGACTTCGCCATGAAATTGAAGACTTGATTGAAAAAGGGGTCATCTCCCCTCCTCCCTCTCAGCCAAATGTTCAGAAGAATCCTCTCCCTAATCATAAGGGGAACATGCCAAATGTTAACTTTGTAGAAGAAGGATCTCAGATTTATAACCCAAAGATCTACATCACATCCTCGAATCAACCAGCTATGGATGTTCAACTTCCGGAAGACGCTGCAATTTGCATCTTGAGGAATATGGAAGAGGAAGAATGGGGCGAAGAAATCACTCCGATCAAGAAAAAGAAGCCGTTCATCACCGGACGCGAATATAGAAAGATGTTCGAGAAGGGAAACCCGGTTGCCAAAGATCTACAAGAAGAAGTGGGACAGAATTGGATCCCTGAAGTCATGCCATTGTACTTTGACCAGTATGCCAATCCTAAAGTGGCTCATATGGTGCGGAAGATGAACTATTTTCCTGGAATGGGACTAGGTCGTCGTCAACAAGGAATAACTGAACCACCGAACTTCCACGAACAGAAAGATAAATCTGGGCTTGGGTATCAATTGACTGAAGAAGATAAAAAGAAGATGACAAAAGGAAAAGGGCCGATGGTTGTTTCTGGGCCAAGAATCCTGAATGGATACTTCGTGAAAGAAGGCGATGACTTTCCCTTCTGTGGGTTCCCTGAACCATGGTATGATCCGGCTACCAAGAACATTAAGCATGGATTTGAGATTTTCTTCAAACATGAGTTCTCCGACTATGAGGATCCGTTCTTGTATACTCCGCCTATCAAGAAAGAAAGGAAGGACTGGGCTGAGCTGATGACAAGTGATGATTTGAACATGCTAATGGATGAAGAGCTGAACATGCTGATGGATGCCGAAGAAGCACTGGGAAATGTGAAAGAAATCAAGCCAATAGAGGGAGCTCTGAACAATTGGGTGATAGAATCGGAAGTCAACAAATCCCCTCCCCCATTTCCCCGGAAGTCTGTAAAGGCCAATATGAGCCATGATGTTGAGTCTGCTTTTGCTTTTGATGTACCCAAAAATGTTAATGAAATGAACGAGGATTTTGCTTACTCTTCTGTGTCTGATGATCTTGATTTTGAAATTTCTGAGGATTTGCAAAGATTAATTGAAAATGAAAATGAATCTGCATGCAAGATTATTGAAGAAACTTTGCTAATAAACTTGGATAATGAAGATAATCCACAAAATGTTCATATTGGCACCACGCTCACTTCACAAGAAAGCAATGAACTAATCAACTTATTAAAAGAATTTAAAGATGTTTTCGCTTGGTCCTACCAAGATATGCCAGGCATCGATCCAGAGATTGTCCAACACCACATCCCTCTCTTTCCAAATTCAAAACCTGTTAAGCAAAAGTTGAGACGCATGAGACCCGAATGGACTTTGAAGATCAAAGAAGAAGTTGAGAAACAATTGAAAGCTGGATTCCTGATGGTAACCCAATATCCGGAATGGATAGCCAATATAGTTCCTGTGCCAAAGAAGGATGGAAGGATCCGTGTATGTGTTGACTTCAGAGATCTAAACAAGGCTAGTCCTAAGGATGATTTTCCGCTTCCACACATAGATGTTCTGGTAGATAGCACCGCGGGGCATGAGTTGTTATCATTCATGGATGGTTTCTCAGGGTACAATCAGATTTTAATGGCACCCGAAGACAGAGAAAAGACTACATTCACAACTCACTGGGGGACGTATTGCTACCGAGTAATGCCATTTGGGTTAAAGAATGCCGGAGCGACCTATCAGAGAGCTGCTACTACTTTGTTACATGACATGATCCATAAAGAGGTAGAAGTTTATGTGGATGATATGATTGTTAAGTCCAAAGAAAGAAGTGGGCATTTAACAGCACTCGCCAAGTTCTTTGAAAGATTAAGGAAATACAGAATGAGATTGAATCCACAGAAGTGTACTTTTGGAGTTACCACCGGAAAGCTGCTGGGATTTCTCATCACACAGAGAGGAATTGAGGTTGACCCCACAAAGATCAAGGCTATTATGGATATGCCGCCTCCGACAAATGAAAAGGAAGTAAGAGGATTTCTGGGAAGAATCCAATTCATCAGCCGCTTCATATCTAAGCTCACTGCTACTTGCGATCCGCTTTTCAGCTTGTTGAGAAAAGGGAAGAAATTCGAATGGGACAATCAATGTCAAGAAGCTTTTGACAAGATCAAGGCTTATTTATCAAACCCACCGGTTCTTTCACCCCCGAAATCAGGGAAGCCTTTGCTGTTGTACTTATCCGTGTCAGAGAATGCTATGGGATGCATGTTAGCCCAAGAAGGAGATGAAGGGCGTACAGAGAAAGCCATTTACTACTTAAGTAAAAGGATGACTGGATACGAATTGAAGTATTCTCCGTTAGAAAAGACATGTTGGGCTTTGGTTTGGGCCACTCGTCGTCTGAGGCATTATATGTTGGCCTTCCCTGTTGTTTTAATCTCCCGAATGGATCCTTTGAAGTACCTATTTGAAAAACCAGCATTGACCGGAAGAATCTCCCGATGGACATTGATGCTATCTGAGTTTGACTTGATACATGCTACGAGTAAATCTGTTAAAGGAAGGGCTGTCGCAGAACATTTAGCAGAACATCCGATAAATCTGGAAAACGAAGGAGAGTTCATGTTCCCTGACGAAGGATTGATGGAATTAAAAGAAGATGTGTGGAAAATGTATTTTGATGGAGCTGCAAACCAGAAAGGATATGGAGTGGGGATCATCCTTGTATCCCCTGAAGGAGCACATACCCCGTTCTCTATTAAGCTGAAGTACACTTCCACCAACAACACTGCTGAGTATGAAGCTTGTATCTTGGGGCTAGAAGCCGCATTGACTTTGGAGGTAAGGAAACTTGATGTATTCGGGGATTCCAATTTGATCATATCCCAAGTTCGAGGAGATTGGAAAGTCAAGGAAGAGAAGTTAAAACCCTATCATGAGTATCTTGATTCTTTACGAACTCGTTTCTTGCATATCACGTTCTTCTACCTGCCTCGAGAAGAAAATCAGCTAGCAGACTCTTTGGCTACTTTAGCGTCAATGATTGAGATTCCTGTGGGGATAAAGCTAACTCCTTTGATGATTGAACAAAGGGAAAAGCCGTCTTATGAGATGATTGGGGAAATAGAAGAAGCAGAAGAACTTCCGTGGTACACCAACGTGTGGAACTTCATTGAAAATGGGGAATATCCGGAAAGCGCCTCCGAGAAAGACAAGAGAGCCATAAGAAGATTCTCGGCTCAGTTCATGATTTGTGGTGGAAGTCTATTGAAGAGATCTTACAATGGATTCAACTTGACATGTCTATATGGAAACAGTGCGAGAAAGATGATGGAGCAAATTCACGAAGGGGTGTGTGGTCCTCATATGAGTGGACACATGTTAGCTAAGAAGATCATCCGACAAGGATATTATTGGACTACTATGGACAAGGACTGCTATGAATATGTCAGAAAATGTCACAAATGTCAGATCCATGCCAATATGAAGCATGTGCCGCCGTCACTGCTATACAACATGACTACCCCTTGGCCATTCTCAGTTTGGGGAATAGATGTTATTGGAGAAGTAACCCCGAAGGCGTCTAATGGGCATCAATACATCCTGGTAGCAATTGATTATTTCACAAAATGGGTGGAAGCAGAGTCTTATGCGACATTGAAGGCTAAAGATGTGGCCAGATTTATCAGAAGAAATATAATCTGCCGATACGGGGTCCCTCATGAGTTGATATCCGATCATGGCAGTCACTTCCAGAAAGAGGTTTTGGATCTACTAGAAGAATACAAGATCATGCACCACATGTCAGCGCCGTATAGGCCACAAACAAATGGGGCAGTTGAAGCAGCTAATAAGAATTTGAAGACGATCCTAAGAAAGATGACTGATACATACCGAGATTGGCATGAGAAGTTACCGTATGCACTGTGGGGATACAGAACATCTATCCGAACATCTACAGGAGCCACTCCTTATTCATTGGCTTACGGAATGGAAGCAGTACTCCCAGTTGAAATAGAACTACCATCTTTGAGAGTTGTGGCAGAATCCGAGATTCCAGAATTTGATTGGCTAAGAGATAGATATGAGGAGCTAATGTTACTTGATGAGAAAAGGTTGGCCGCAATTGATCATGTGCATGTGTATCAGAGAAGAATAGCTCGAGCATTCAACAAGAAGGTCCGTCCAAGAAAACTTGAGGAAGGCGACCTTGTGCTTAAAGCCTTAAAAGCACCCGTTTTCGATCCAAGAGGGAAATTCAAGCCAAATTGGGTTGGCCCATACGTCATCAAGAAGCTTCTCTCTGGAGGAGCGGCATACCTGATGGATCTAGATGGAGTTGAGTTCAATCAGCCAATCAACATTGACCGTCTCAAGAGATACTATGCTTAAAAGCCTTTTCTTTCAAAACCTGTTCTTTCAAAACCTCCAGCATTCGAGGAACTACGCTTGACCTGATTCCCACTTGGGGATACGTAGGCAACCTACTCGGTTCGGTCACTGCTCCTGAAACACTCAGCCACATCTCAAATACCTTCTTTCAAGACTTAGCCGAACTACTTTGGATCTGATTCCCACTTGGGGATAAGTAGGTGAGCTTTCCTGGCTCTCGATCCCTGAACCTTGCAAACTAGGGGCAAACTTTCAAGTTTGCCCAAAGCCTCAAGATATCACTGCCACACTAGGGGCAAACTGCGTTTGCCCAAACTTCCATTTATCTCTATCAACTAGGGGCAAACTGTCGTTTGCCCATACCTCGCTACCTGTCCTCTCTGGATCACTTGGCTATCAGAATTAAAGCACCTAAGTGAAAAATCTGGTAATTCTTGATATTAAGTTGAAAAGTTTTTTAGCAATCTAAAGATGTGAATCTAATGTCAAGACTGAAACATTATGTGGAAAATTTTCAAAAGCTTCAAGATTACATGCAAAGCCAACACAATATCCTGCTACAAGATAAAATCTCATTTTCAAAA
Source organism: Hydrangea macrophylla (assembly GCA_033977485.1). Classification (NCBI taxonomy): domain Eukaryota; kingdom Viridiplantae; phylum Streptophyta; class Magnoliopsida; order Cornales; family Hydrangeaceae; genus Hydrangea; species Hydrangea macrophylla. The sequence goes on along the minus strand of CM066985.1, from coordinate 13,855,366 downwards.
CATGCAAATCCTTAGAAAATTCAAATATCCAAGTCAAAAGACATTGTCGAGAAAGAGGAATCGTCAGAAATTTCCTTTCCCTGTAAAATCGAGTCCTGTGTGTCAGTGTGCAAAGTGTCAATCAAATCAGTCTCGTGACGAGGGATGCAAAGCGAAACAGAAGGATAGCATAAAGCAGCATCAAGCAAAGTCAAGAGTACAAGCCCATCAAGACAGAATACATCAACATCAGTCTCAGCACAGAAAGCAAGAAAAACAGAAAGATAGTCATGGGTGCATATGATCATCATCAGCGACGACGAGTAGCCCGTGGGTACCGAGCAGGCATATCTGAGGCCGTAGAGCTATCATCATCTTCAATTTGGCGCCTTCGCCTAGACCCACCAGCCCCACCAGAAGGGCCTGCATTCATCCGCTCCAACTGTGATTGAAGCTGCCTAACTTGAGCCACCTGTGGAAGAAAAGAATCAGTATAGGGGTTTGAAAAAGCAATGAGATAAGAAGAAAAGGTCAAGAAATTTACCAGGGCCGCATCACGGTCTATGTAAGTCTGGCACATGCCATCCCACTGCAAAGAGAAGGAAGATATGGTCAGAAAGATCAGAAGAATCAGAGGTAATGAGTTCAGAAATTACTTACATGTCCCTCACGAGCAAGGCTCCAAGCCCTCAGATTCTGTGCATAAGCTCGCTCTTCATTGAAAACGGCTCGGGGAACGGACTCATGTTGTTCTGAAACTAGCTGAGGCTCTACAAGATCACGGGGGATCTCTACAGAAGATATAACTCCGCGCAGCATGGTCGAGGCTCGCCAATCACAAGGAGGAATGAGAGGTAGAGGTCGACCAGGGCCATCCACAAAAGAACTCCCCTGCAAATGATGAATAAGATAAAGCAAGCATTCGATCAGAAATGAAGAAGTCGTGAAATACCTGCGGGTCATCCGAGAGCGGGAAATTAGGCATCAGATGAGTAACCCTGAAGACGTCATAGTTCTCCTCAAACAGAGTAAAAGAGGCTGAAGGAATTCCGTTCAAAGCATTAATAAGATCTTCATCTTCCAAATTCTGCGCCGACCTCATACAAGAAGGCGGATCCTGTGGCACTAAGAGACGATCCTCCAAATCAGTCTGAGGAGCTACTCTCTCTCCAAGATACCACTCAAGAACAGAGGGACCCTCAAGAAGAATCCTCTCTCCAGTCATCTGTCTAGCTAAGCCAATCTCAGTCACATCTCCATTTGTCACCCAAGGATGCCAGTTAACTTGGGTGAATCTGAGACGGGTAAGAAAATCCCGGCAAGAAATAACATTATGAGCATCATTCTTGGTACCTACGGCTTGGCGACGCCACTTCAGAGCCCGTGGAAAAATATGAATCTCTTCCTCCCGGAATGATGGAGCCGTCATGGAGAAATACTCAAAGGCCCACACCTACAAGAGAAAATAAAGCAGTGGTCAAAACAGCAGAACATCAAATGATAAAAACTGGAAATGAAAATATTTTCAGTACCTCCCAAGCTCTCCAGAATCCGCCGAATCCAGGGGATTTGCCTCGAGAATGCTCCCCCATATGACTATACAGAATGGCTAAACCAGCAGAGCCCCAATCAAAATCTGCAATCTCCTCAAGATTTCGAAGACTATCAAGCATATTCAATGTAATCCGCTCAGCTCGAGTAGAAAGAAGAGAGCAACCAAGCAAATACAAGATGAAAGCACGGGTAAGCTGCATATCGGTAAATTGAGCCGCTCTTTCAGAAGGCCTGAAGTTGTTGATGAACCATGTGATGCCTACGCTCGATCCGTGAAGATCTCTCTGGGATGGGATGATGCCTAGGAGACGCTCAATGATAGTAGGATGTCTATGGATGTTCTTTGCAAAGGCAAGACGATGCCCGCCAAATGAGATGCCGGTTATCATTGCAAAATCAAGAGGGGTCATGGTTATCTCCCCAAAAGGCATGTGAAAAGTATTTGTGGAATCCCACCACCTTTCAGCAAGAGCTTGAATCATGGCCAAATCATTAGTCGATCTCTCCAATAAGGTTACAAACGACCCAAAGCCCGCTTGCTTGATATTGGCTACTACTTGGGGACGCGACTCCGACAATTCATTAAACCATTCAAGGCATTTTCCATGGCTACCATGACCTCTAAGATGACCAACCACATTCTAAAAAGAAAAAGGATGATTTCTAAGGAATCGCAAGAATAAAGAGACACGTATGAAGATGTGAAACAAAGGAGTAATTAAAGAATGGGTTACCTCTTGACGAAAGGCCCTCCTAGAGATATGATTTAGTGGATTTTTCATGGTTGCATACTCCATGGTTTGAGTTGATGAAGCTCCACTAGCTTGAAATTGGCTTCTACGTGTTCTAGAACTTTCACCTTGTCCATGGGAACTCATGGTTGTTGATGCTTGAAGCTTGAAGATAAGAGGTTGAAGATGATGAATAGTAAAAACCTTGGTACTTGAATCCCCTAGAATAGGGAGGAGTTGATGAAATCAACAAAGTTTTTGGAGGTTTTAATGCAAGAAATCACTCAAAACATCAAGAAATTGCAAGATTTGAGCACCTTAGAAGGAAGAGGTGATGCATTGAAGAAGAAATGAATGAAGAACAAAGAAGAAAATGGGTTTAAAACCCCAAAGTTGCGGCTGGCGGTTCCCAAGGGGGTGTGGGGAACCGCCATTTACTATTCACTTCCTGCCATTTCCCCATTTTGCTCTATATTCGCATTTTGACCCCCGGAACTCTTGATTTGATCCCGGATTGGTCCATTTTTGATATATAAGCCTTGAGAGTGCTTAAAACTTGTTGGAATTGGTCTAGAGGACCTCTGGAGATTTGAATCTTGGTAAAAATCCATTCAAGAATTGAAAAAAAGTCCCCCAGATGAGAAGAATCAAAGGCACCGCAGCCTGAAAGTGGCCGAGAAACGGCAAACTCCCGTCGTTTTGGGATTGATTATGAGTTGTCTTAGAAAATGGACATTTGAGTCTACTGTCGCTTGAGAATTACATCCAGAAAGGACTTTCAGAAGATGGGTCAGAATGCGAGATGTTCAGAAAGGGTTAGAGTAAGCCTGACGTGTTGCAAGAATGATTGCGTTGGTCGAAGCACCAATATGAGTCTCAGAAAGAATCAGCAGGGCCTCCAGAATATGTGCTCGCGTCCCAGAAACCTCAGATATCTCCTCAAGCAGAGAATTTCCAGATATTGTCAAGGTATAACAGAATTCGTGCATCTCTCAGAATCATAGGATCTCCCCAGTAGAGAACTTTCAGAATTAAGTTTCTCGCAAGCATCATGTATCCACGGGTTGCCTCCAGATAAAGGGTATCTCTCAGAATTTGAGCATCAAAATCGCCTCCAGAATACAAGGTTTATGCCAAGCATCATGTATCCAGGGTTGCCTCCAGAATGTAGGGTTTCTCTCAGAATCGTGGGTTGCCTCCAGAATGTAGGGTTTCTCTCAGAATCAGAATCGTGTATCCAGGGTTGCCTCCAGAATGTAGGGTTTCTCTCAGAATCATGTATTTTTCAGCATCGCATATCAGGGTTGCCTCCAGAATGTAGGGTTTCTCTCAAAATCAGAATCGTGTATCCGTGGGTTGCTCTCAGAAGAAGGGTCATCTCTCAGAATTTGTGTATCTCTCAGAATCCGTGCATCAGAACAGAAGATTTGTCCTCAGAAGAAGGGCCTGTTTCAGAAGAACAGAGGATTTGTCTCCGGCAGAGAGACCTGTTTCAGAAGATTTGTTTCTAGACCTGCCACAGAAGATTTGTCCTCGGAAAAAGGGCCTATTTCAGAAGAACAGAGGATTTGTCTCCGGCAGAGAGACCTGTTTCAGAAGATTTGTTTCTAGACCTGCCACAGAAGATTTGTCCTCGGAAAAAGGGCCTGTTTCAGAAGAACAGAAGATTTGTCTCCGGCAGAGAGAGACCTGTTTCAGAAGACTTGTTTCCAGACCTGTTACAGAAGATTTGTCTAGAAGAAGGACCTGTTTCAGAAGAGCAGAAGATTTGTCTCCGGCAGAGAGACCTGTTTCAGAAGATTTGTCCCCAGCAAAAGGACTCTACATCAGCAATCGTCCCCAGCAAAAGGACTCTACATCAGCAATCGTCCCCAGCAGAAGGACTCTACATCAGCAATCGTCCCCAGCAAAAGGACTCTACATCAGCAATCGTCCCCAGCAGAAGGACTCTACATCAGCAATCGTCCCCAGCAAAAGGACTCTACATCAGCAATCGTCCACAGAAGAAGGACCTGTTTCAGCAATCGTCCCCAGCAGAAGGACTCTACATCAGCAATCGTCCCCAGCAGAAGGACTCTACACCAGCAATCGTCCCCAGCAAAAGGACTCTACATCAGCAATCGTCCCCAGCAGAAGGACCCTACATCAGCAATCGTCCACAGAAGAAGGACCTATTTCAGCAATCGTCCCCAGCAGAAGGACTCTACATCAACAATCGTCCCCAGCAGAAGGACTCTACACCAGCAATCGTCCAGTTGTTTGACATGACTCAGAATTCATCCAAGATACTTCGCTATTTCAAGAGTCGTCCAGGATACAGATGACGCCTACGAGCCTTAAGATCAGAAGAATAACTTTGACAAAAACCTCGAGAATCATCCAAGATACCTTTAGCATATTCGACTGTGAGAGAGAGTCGTTGCATCCTTTGCATTAGATTTTGCATCTAGGGAACCCTTGAGGATGATTCCTCCAGCACTTTCACATTTCATGTTTTCATATTGCACCAGCATCCTAGGATAGGAGCATTTCATCCGCATTGTTGTTGTTTGTTTGTTTTCCGTTTTCCCGCGCGCTTGAACTACGCCCTGGTCTGATTCCTGGAAAGGATACGTAGGCAGCTCCAGCGGAGCACGACCAGCATCAGCTTCAACTTAGCCGCCTCTACCCAGCATTGCATTGCATTCTTGCATTTGTAATTTCTTGATTTTTTTTTTCAGATTTTGAATTTCTTGATTTTGCGGATTTTTGTTTTTCCTAAAACCTCTCAGTATGGTTATTTGGGTGCCTTCAAGGCTTTGGCACTCACTTGCAGTTCACGTTGTTCACAACAAGTTCTGCCAAAGAGGGGCAAACTGTAGACACCCAATTTTGACCACACTGATAGGATTTAGGGTGGACAACGTCTTGGAGGATTCGATGATGAAAAGTACCCCGTGGAAGGTACTGGATTCCACACAATCAGAAGATCGGACTTCGGAAAGTGACTTCAAGCTCAGAAAAGCCCTTTTCCATGGATAAATCCCGGTTTTGTCAAAATCATCTCTCAGAATTCATATTCTCTCAGGGTTATATGAACATTAAGTGTTCTAAACGCAGTATTCTAGGTATCCAGAGATTCAATTTTAAAGAAAAGTTCGAAATCGACGCACATTTGAAAGCAATTTTGGAAAAGACGTCATTTGATTTCAAAAAGACGACGAAAGTTCCGGAGGACTTCCGGACTTCAATTGGACTTCAATTCTCATTATAAAACCTCTGGAAATATTTTTATACTGAAATTCAACCTGACAGCTTTCCAACGGTACGTAAACGGACGATTTCGGACACCAAAAAGCATTTTTACAAAAATCTGGAAAAGCAGTGCACGTGATTTTTGAAACAGGGTTTGTGGGTGACCAGAGGAGCAAGAATAGTAAGTGGCGGTTTTGGGTATGGGGGTGGCGGGTCCCACCATAACCGCCACTTCCATTTGTGTCCTCCACGGAGCTTTTTGAGTTCCAGACCCTTCTAGAAGCTTCCCACTGCGAGGAAATTGCCTGGAAATTGCGTTTAGGCTCCGAAATGGCCATTTTAACCCTCTTTTAAGCTCTAAAAATCCTGTTTTAACCCTGAAACTTAAGAGCTAAGTCTTCAAAACTCTATATAAGATCTAATACATCTCATATGAGATCAGATCTTAACACACTAGACACTTGGAAGAGATACACTTGAATATACTTGGAGATACAAACACACATAGAAGCACATACAAGAGAGATAAGTATACTTTGAATATACTTTCAATTTAGGTGAATTCTAGAGAGAGAAAATTATGAATTGAATTTAGATTAACTTAGGCTAATTAGACCACAATTTGAACAACAATTGCCTCCCTCAACTTCCATGGATGAGTGCTTGAAGAACACTTGAATAACACTTGAAGAAGAAGATCTTCAAATCAATTTTGGTCTTGTAATTGAGAATCCTCCAAGAGGTAAACACTATAGTTCATCTCTAATTCCTACTTTGTATATATAGATCTATAAGATTTGGATCTAACTTAGTTCTATTTCTACTTATTAGAACACTCATCTTCTTCCTCTCATGTTCTTCACACACTCACATAGTTAGATCCAAATCTCTTTGATTTTTATTGATAATTTACAATTAGAGATTGTTTTTCACTTTGATTTTCAATTTTGGTTTCATTCTTCAATTTTAGTTTAGATTCATGCATACATGATTATATATATATACATATATCTATTTTGAATTCCATGATGGTTTGGAAATATGATCTATGAGAAGGATGATTTCTATGTTCATACCTATCTCTTGATTATTCCTATTACCTAGAATTCCTATTGAATTTCATCTCCAACATGATATTTATAAGTCCCTTTGATCCTTGATCTAAAAGTTCTTCATAGAACTTGAGGGCTAAATTGATTGGGAATCATGATAATTAAGTTGATCTATGAGTTTGATCTCTCTAATAAGCTTCAACTATCACTAAAATGTTTTCCTCACACTTTAAAATGAACTAGATAAAAATTCAGCAAAGCAGATTGGTTTTGTCCATTAGATTTGGTCCATCAAAACCCATAGTTTGATGGATTTCAAATTTTCTGGGTAAACTTTGATGAATTAGCTTTCATCCGGTCCGTTTTGAGAGCTTTTAGGATTCATATACTATTTTTAGAAATTGTTGAGAAATCGGTTGACAGATTTGAACATCGTCTCTTTGTGCTTGAATTTCAGAAAATCTATAATAGTTATCGACGTTCCGCTTTTTGGGGATGATTCCTAACTCATATATCTATATGCCGATGTAAAATCGTGAGCATACGATCGAGTTAGGATCGTTTTCTAAGCGTTTAAAGTTGATACAACTATTCTGGAATTTTCTAAGTTTAATTACAAATATGATTATGTATACAAAATGGTCACACCTTGATCACTCAACAACAATTGATGAATAAAACTTGGTTTAGAAATCACCTAGGATAAATGGATGAGAGATCAAAAGTTTAAATCAACTTGGTTAACATGATTCATGAACTTCTATTATACTTCTATTATGTTTTGCATTCATTTGTCAAATGATACTAAATTTCCAGAATAACAGAGTCTGTTTAAAACACTTTTTCAGAAACCTTGTGATTACAGAATGTCCATGGGTTTATTTTTATCATATACTACAATGAAATAGCTTTCTTTTGACACCAAATAGAGCTTCATATGATTTTTGTAGATTTAATTATGATTTTTACAAGAACAGTGGACAGTCCTGATCCACTGTTCCCAAAACATTTATTTCTCAAACAATAAAATTGATATTGAGGTCCCACTTTTTGGAGAAGTTCCCTAAGACATGTATCTAACTTTCTGTAAAAGGGTTTTTATCCAGCTCATGTTTAAGACCACTTTTGATAGGATTCATTAGAGGTTGCTGAATCTGGAAATTTGATTGATGACATGTTTTCTTTGTTTATCATGCATATCATTTGTTTGCTTGTATTTTTGCAATGCTTTGGGTATTCTTTGGTGTCTTAGTGCAGAGAATTAAGTGCCTCGGACCCGGACTTCGATTTGTGGTTTGCCTCGTCTACATGTGGCTTAGTGCCCATGTATCATGTACTATCTCTATCCTTTCTCTTAGAATTTTTCTAGGTTTACAACTTTGATTTCAACGACACATTTCCTTTAGGATAAGTCTCCGTTTATATGATTATTTGTTAGAGACATCTTATCTAGGATTGTTGCATGATTGCATTGCACGTTTACATTCTTTTTGCTTTCGCGACTCCGCTTGAGTCAACCAATGTAAGTCTTCTCGTTCCCTTTGCATATCATGACATGTTTACTTTATTTGCATCGGTCCCGGGCGGGACTAGCCACTGTGAGTATACTTCTCCCTTGTATTGCATGAGCATCCGCTTTCTACTTGATTTAGTCTCTTGAAATGATTTTCATTAGATGTTTCTTTTTGCCATGTATATATCTATCTAGTATGTTTGAGGAAACAACATCTATTATGAATTAATAACAAGGATATTTGAATCAAGGCCTACCATTCGGTAGGGCGAGGAGGGGGTGCTTTAGTCCTGCTTGGGCTCCTTCCCCTCTCGTACCAAGACCCCCGAACCTTGTTTCTGGTAATGAAGGGCGAGTAACCTTATTCAATTTTGGGCGAGTCAAACTTGGGTTTCCTAATTCCCGATAAAAATTAGGTGGCGACTCTTTGTCTCTAGGATCGCGTGAGGAAGTCCTAGTTTTCCCTGAAGTGTGCTCCTTGGGATCCGTCCCGGGACACTATCGAGGGAGAGCGTTAGGACCTCCTCCTCCATTCGCGACGGTCCACAGTCATCCACTATGACACATTCTAAGTAACAAAGAATAGTAATTCGTATCTCACTTGTATGTATCTCATACATACACGAATTACTTACTATGATACTTAAGGATAACAATCATCTTATGAAAGAAACATACATAACTAAATGTAAAGCTGATATTCATATATTAAAATGTCAATGTCTCATATATAAAGTAATGGTTTGAGGGCACAAACCCAATAAACTCCCACTTGCACTCATAACCATTCAGAACTACATCTAAGACCTAGACTATCTAGATGACGATCAAAGACCTTCTATGGCAAGGCCTTTGTAAACAGATCAACAAGATTATCAGCGGTGTCAATCTTGGTGACAGTCACATCTCCACATTGAACAATATCTCGGATAAGATGATATTTCTACTCTACGTGCTTTCCCTTCACGTGGTTCCTTGGCTCCTTGGACTGAGCCACTGCCCCACTATTATCACAGTAAAGCGTAATAGGTGACAATGACGCTGGTACCACCTCGAGCTCCATAAGGAACTTCTTGAACCAAACAGCTTCCTTTGCGGCTTCACAAGCAGCCACATACTCAGCTTCTGTAGTTGAGTCTGCAATGCATTTCTGCTTAATGCTCCTCCAACTAACAGCACCACCTCCCAAGGTAAAAAGATGTCCGGATGTTGACTTCCTCGAATCTTTATCTGACATAAAGTCCGAGTTAGTATATCCTACTGGAATTAACTCACTACCGCTATACATAAGCATGTAATCTTTAGTCCTTCTCAAGTACTTAAGAATGTGCTTAAAGGGTGTCCAGTGCTCTGGACCTGGATTCGATTGATATCTGCTAACCATGCCAATGGAAAAACAGATATCTAGTCTAGTGCATAACATCGCATACATGAGACTTCCAACTGCCGAAGCATATGGAATTCCTGTCATGCGATTCCTCTCCTCCTGTGTCTTAGGACACTGGTCCTTGGAGAACGCTAAACCATGCCTGAAAGGTAACAAACCTTTCTTCGAATTATCCATTGAAAACTTAGTTAACACTTTATCGATATAACCAGCTTGAGATAATCCCATTATCTTTCGCTTACGATCCCGAAAGAGCTTTATCCCTAGAATATAGCTCGTCTCTCCTAGATCCTTCATATCGAAAGTACTAGCTAGCCAAACCTTGACCGTTGACAATGCCGCTACATCATTTCCAATGAGTATAATGTCGTCAACGTAAAGCACAAGAAAAGCCACCACTTTTCCTTCACACTTCTTGTATACACAAGGTTCATCCAGATTTTGTATAAAACCAAACGACTTGACCGCTTGGTCAAATCGGATGTTCCAACTTCTAGATGCATGCTTAAGCCCATAAATGGACTTTTGCAACATGCATACCAAGTTACCTTTCCGACCAGCTATGAACCCTTCTGGTTGTTGCATATAGATGTCCTCCTCAAGATTGCCATTCAAGAATGCAGTCTTGACGTCCATCTGCCAGATCTCATAATCTAGGCATGCAGCAATGGATAGGAGTATCCTGATGGACTTGAGCATGGCCACCGGCGAGAAGGTTTCCTCATAGTCAATGCCCTCCCTCTAAGTATAACCTTTCGCTACAAGCCTAGCCTTATAGGTCTCAACCTTTCCATTAGATGCTCTTTTCCTCTTGTAGACCCACTTACAACCAATGGGTTTAATATTGGCTGGAAGTTCTACAAGATCCCAGACCTGATTAGAATCCATAGATTCTAATTCAACCTTCATAACTTTAACCCAATGATCTGAATCAACATCAACCATTGCCTCTTTATATGTGGCAGGATCAGATTCAGATTCTATGGAGACAGCTTCAAAAGCTTCTCCTAAGAACATGTATCTATCAGGCTGGTTGATAATCCTCCCACTACGACGAGGCAACGGTGCGGAAATGGGTGAAGAAGTGGTATTTTATTGATTTACATCATTATTAACTGCGGGTTGGACTGAGGGCTCTCCTTTTATTTCTCTCAGATCTATCCTTCCCTTAGGTTTATGGTTCATGATATAATCATCCTCTAAGAAAATAGCATTTCTACTAACAAACACTTTCTGTTCTCTTAGATCATAAAAATACCATCCATAAGTACCCTTTGGATACCCTACAAAATAACATACTTCTGATCTAGAATCCAACTTGCTCATCTTTCCTTTCAGCACATGTGCCGGACAGCCCCATATCCGGAGATGTTGCAAAATAGGCTTGCGCCCAATCCACATCTCCCGTGGTGTCCTGGGAATAGATTTGCTTGGTACTATATTTAGTATGTATGCAGCGGTTTCCAAAGCATAACCCTAAAGAAATAATGGTAACTCTGAATAACTCATCATTGACCTAGTCATGTCTAGAAGAGTCCGGTTCCTTCTCTCCGCTACACCATTCTGCTGAGGCGTGCCAGGTGCAGTCAACTGTGACAGAATTCCATTCTGTACGAGGTGATCAATAAACTCATTAGAGAGGTACTCGCTACCTCGATCAGATCGAATGGCCTTGATATGTGAGCCCGATTGCTTCTCCACTTCAGTCCTAAACTCTTTGAACTTTTCAAAGGCTTCGGACTTGTGCTGCATTAGGTACACATATCCATACCTAGAGTGGTCATCAGTAAATGTTATGAAATACTCATAACCACCCCTTGCTCTAATATTTATTGGTCCACACACATAAGTATGAACTAATTCCAACAATGAATTGGTTCTATTGCCCTTTGCAGGAAAGGGCCTTTTGGTCATCTTACCCGCTAAACAAGACTCACAGACTTCCATTGGTTCGAGAACCAAATCACCTAAGACCCCTTCTTTGACTAGTCTGCCAATCCTATTTAGATTGATATAGCCGAGCCACATATGCCAAAGCCTTGTTGGATTAGTGGAAGGTTCTTTTCTTATAGATGGTATAGTTACCATTGAGTTATTAAGTTCCAAGCAAGAATCTTTAGAAATATTGGGAGTGATCACATACAAACCATTTGATTTAACACCAGAACATATAAAAGAACTATTTCTTATAATAACAACTTCAGTTCCAAAATGAAAAGAATAACCATTATTCGATAAATTAGAAACTGAAATTAAATTACGTCTCATTGAAGGGACGTAAAGTACATCTGATAAAATCAAAACTTTATTGTCTAGAAATTCAAAAACTTTGACTCCTATAGCAACCACAGAAAAGGTTGCACTAGAACCTAGAGTAAGTATGATTTTCCCATCACTGCACCTCCTGGTTAATCTGAACTCCTGCAATGAATTACAGATATGGTTAGTCACACCAGAATCAATGCACCAAGTGTTTGAAGTATCCGTAATAAAACTTACTTCAATCATATGTGATTCAATCATACCTTGAACTCTTGTAGCTAAGAATTCTGGACAGTTCCTCTTCCAGTGGCCCTGTTCACCGCATTGGAAACACTTTCCTTTGCCTTAGCCACCCACCTTCCCTTTGCCCTTACCTTTTCCCTTAGATTTTGCAATCTTAAGGACCGGTCCAACACTTGGACCACCAGTGCCAGCCTTCTTCTTCCTTTTCTTTCCTTTTGGTGTAGATCGGGAAGTGGAAGCGATTTTCTCAACGTTCAAGACGTTGACCCCAGGTTTGATCACCCCTTCCGCTGCCAAAAGAGAACTCATCAATTCGCTCATTGAAAAATTCATTTGATTCATATTATAGTTAAGTTTAAATTGAGCGAATGAAGGCGACAGCGAATTGAGGATCATATCAACTTGGGTCTGTGCATCGATGTTGGCACCTAGGATCTCCAGCTCGTTTAAATAACCAATCATTTTTAAAACATGTTCCTTGACTAGAGTCCCTTCCGACATCTTTGCACTCATTATCTTTTGCATGGATACCTGTCTAGCAGGCCTGCCATGCTCCCAGAACATCTTTTTCAGGGATGTGATAATGTCACTGGCAAAATCATTCGATTGGAATTGGTGTTGCAACACACCAGCCATTGAGGCCAGAATATAGCAACGAGCCATTCCATTCGACTTCTTCCATTTGTCGAACTCGCGTCTGGCAGCTGTCGAACCATTTGCCGCGGGTTCTTCAGGGGCATGGGGTGGTGAGGACATATATCTGATCCTCCGCAGTTAATACAATGTCAAGGTTTCGTTACCATTCAGTGTTGTTATTTCCAGTTAACTTGTTTTGAGTGAGTATGGTGGCAAGTGGACTAAATGTAGATCCAGACATTATGATTTCCTGTAAAAATCAAAAGACAAAATAAATATGAATATCATATTTGACAGTTTGAAATAAAAGAATCCTTAAAACTCTTATTTTAAAACAAAGTCACCGGAATATCGAAATGAAAGAATAAAGCCTCCGTGCGGTGGTTAATGTTCGATCTTTCGATTAATCATGACTTATCCGCTATGCAACTCTTGCAAAACAAGTTATGACTCCCGAATCCTTTTGATCTCTAAGTTTCTGAATAATGCCCCATGTGGGATCCCTCATCCATAGCTTAGCTAGTGTGTACCATTAACTAGGATCCAATCACAACCGTCTCAAGTAGCGCCTCCGTGTGGTGGTCACCCTCTAACACGTCTGATTGATTCTATCAATGGAAGTTCACATCTAGTAACAAATGAGTAATGCACCCTCCGTATGGAATGATCACCCCTGATGAGGTGACACAGAATGCACCACTCATCTTACAGTGAACCGTTAATGGAAGATCGTGGGTGTTTATTAATAAGACCCTCTCCCACTAGATTTAGAAATTAAGGATTTTGCTTTTAAAAATGTTTCCACATATTACCCATAAACATCCAATGTTTACTAATGCGTTGAAATGGTTTTTGAATTTTATCTTAGAAAACTTGTTTTACGTGTATGCAAGTAGTAACAATATAATTAAATGCCAATCACAAACCAAGCATATAAAACAAAAAACTAAAATTGAAAATAAAGACATCAAAACAATGCCTCTATCTCCCATGACTCTATCTCCATAGAACCTCCTTTTGGTTTGATCGCCTCCAGCTCCATCTACATGGACAACGGCTCCTTGCTCCATCTTCATGGATTTTCTAATTCTATTACATTTTTCCTATGCTTCTTTCGAAGCATACAATTTATCTAGAAATAGAAATAGCAACAACAAAATACAATAAAAGGCTAGGGAAACCGGTGCGACTTTCCTTTTCGTAGGATTGAAGTCGCAGCGCCCTTTACATATGCCTTAAAACCAAACCAAACTTAAATTACAACATGCACCAATCTCAAACAATTTAAATACAAAATATTCAAATGACTTGGTGCCATGGGAGATAGCGACTTATCTAGCCGCAAAAGGGTTAGTCGTACACGCATCCATACATACATAACAAATATATGTAACTATTGGAACACTTAATTGATTCACACAGTATATAAACTCTTTACATATTGAATTAGAACTTAAAACAGCATCTTACTTCTCTATCACAGTTCGATCGATCGAAGACCGTTCGATCACTCGAACCTTCGATTCATTGAACACTGTTCAATCGCTTGAACAGTCTGTTTCACATAATGATTTGAAAATTTTACAGAATAATTTAAAATTAAAGTATTTAATTTCAAAAACACTTTAAAATGTGAAACAGGGAACCTGACAAAGAATCTGCCTCGATCGAACACTAGAAGGTTTTGATTAATCGAAACCTGTTCGATCGCTTGAGTACAGAGAATGTTCGATCGATCGAAACATGTTCGATCGATCGAACCCGCCTTGCATCCTATGCAATCACAGATTTGTACTCTGCTGTGATGACACTGCAGAAACAGATCTGTGATGATACAGTTTCGAAAATAGTTCTAATATCAACATGGTTATAAAAACTTAATGGTAGCCCAGGATCTACTACTCGTTAATTCCATAGATGCGCACAGTAGGGGACAAGAGTTATACCTTAGTGTCTTGAACCCAATTCTGATTTTCTTCTTCTTCCTTAGTGATGCAGCAGCCTCCACTAGGTTGTCTTCACCCTTATGTCTCCTGCGGATGCTTGCCGGAGAGACTAGAGATGGTGGAATCTCTAATAAAGAGGAAAAAGAAGGTTTGGGGCTCTAAAAATAGTTTCTGCAGCTTCTGATGTTCTAAAACGACGAACTCTTTTTCCAGAACGCAGCTGCCCTATTTATAGATTTCCAGAACCGACCTAGAGTTTGAGCGTTCGAAGATCTTCGATCGATCGAACCTTCGATCGATCGAACCATTCTCGATCGATTGAGATGGCCAAGACTTTAATCGATCCAACATACTTCAATCGATCGAACTTGTCTTGACAACTTCCTCATGTGTCTTTCCAAGTATCCTGGCGGAGCTAAGAGTGGGACCTCCTTGGCTCTTTATTGTTGGCTCAGACCAGTTTGTTAATTACCGTGACCAAACTCTTTGATCAGCAAACTAACTAACTGGTCAGTTAACGTTTACTCCACTATAAAACGATAACTGAACTCCAACGGAAAAGAACATATTCGAAGCGATAAGTAGACTTGTATGTTGTACTGATGTCCCTCTACCTTCAGCATTCGTAATCATATTCAGGTAGTCGGATAACTATTACTGTCAACCTGAATCATGATTACTTCTTGTATTCCTTGAGTCCCATTCACCTCTCATGATTACCAAACATGTTGATAACTTTTATCAACAAGACTGCAGTACTCAGTAATCGACTTGGTGACATTCTCAAGGGAATGCTTACTCCGAAACAGAGGGTAGATTCTTTCTTGACAATATATGTTCACATCCCTATGAATATGACATACCCAAGATACCCAGATGTTGATCTTCGATAGACCTCACTGATTGGTAAGTCAAAGCAGCCATATCCACAGTATGTGTTCATAATCGTCTCAAGATTAAGAACATGTACCTTATACAAGTTATGAGTTCCTATCGACTGATTGACAGTTTTGAGTGTTAAACTCTAGTGATTGAGATTAATCACTCCATCCAATGGTAGTTAATCATGCTACAGTATAAACCTGATGAGATATCCAGTCTCGTCATCCACTATGACACATTCTAAGTAACAAAGAATAGTAATTCGTATCTCACTTGTATGTATCTCATACATACACGAATTACTTACTATGATACTTAAGGATAACAATCATCTTATGAAAGAAACATACATAACTAAATGTAAAGCTGATATTCATATATTAAAATGTCAATGTCTCATATATAAAGTAATGGTTTGAGGGCACAAACCCAATAAACTCCCACTTGCACTCATAACCATTCAGAACTACATCTAAGACCTAGACTATCTAGATGACGATCAAAGACCTTCTATGGCAAGGCCTTTGTAAACAGATCAACAAGATTATCAGCGGTGTCAATCTTGGTGACAGTCACATCTCCACATTGAACAATATCTCGGATAAGATGATATTTCTACTCTACGTGCTTTCCCTTCCCGTGGTTCCTTGGCTCCTTGGACTGAGCCACTGCCCCACTATTATCACAGTAAAGCGTAATAGGTGACAATGACGCTGGTTCCACCTCGAGCTCCATAAGGAACTTCTTGAGCCAAACAGCTTCCTTTGCGGCTTCACAAGCAGCCACATACTCAGCTTCTATAGTTGAGTCTTGAATGCATTTCTGCTTAATGCTCCTCCAACTAACAGCACCACCTCCCAAAATAAAGAGATGTCCGGATGTTGGCTTCCTCAAATCTTTATATGACATAAAGTCCGAGTTAGTATATCCGACTGGAATTAACTCACTACCGCAGTACATAAGCATGTAATCTTTAGTCCTTCTCAAGTACTTTAGAATATGCTTAACGGCTGTCCAGTGTTCTGGACCAGGATTCGATTGATATCTGCTAACCATGCCAATGGCAAAACAGATATCTGGTCTAGTGCATAACATCGCATACATGAGACTTCCAACCGCCGAAGCATATGGAATTCCTGCCAAGCGATTCCTCTCCTCCTGTGTCTTAGGACACTGGTCCTTGGAGAACGCTAAACCATGCCTGAAAGGTAACAAACCTTTCTTCAAATTATCCATTGAAAACATAGTTAACACTTTATCGATAGAACTAGCTTGAGATAATCCCATTATCTTTCGCTTACGATCCCAAAAGAGCTTTATCCCTAGAATATAGCTCGCCTCTCCTAGATCCTTCATATCGAAAGTACTAGCTGGTGAAACATTGCCGTTGACAATGCCGCTACATCATTTCCAATGAGTAGAATGTCGTCAACGTAAAGCACAAGAAAAGCCACCACTTTTCCTTCACACTTCTTGTATACACAAGGTTCATCCAGATTTTGTATAAAACCAAACGACTTGACCGCTTGGTCAAATCGGATGTTCCAGCTTCTAGATACATGCTTAAGCCCAATAATGGACTTTTGCAACTTACATACCAAGTTACATTTCCGACCAGCTATGAACCCTTCTGGTTGTTGCATATAGATGTCCTCCTCAAGATTGCCATTCAAGAATGCAGTCTTGACGTCCATCTGCCAGATGTCATAATCTAGGCATGCATCAATGGATAGGAGTATCCTGATGGACTTGAGCATGGCCACCGGCGAGAAGGTTTCCTCATAGTCAATGCCCTCCCTCTAAGTACAACCTTTCGCTACAAGCCTAGCCTTATAGGTCTCAACCTTTCCATCAGATGCTATTTTTCTCTTGTAGACCCACTTACAACTAATGGGTTTAATATTGGCTAGAAGTTCTACAAGATCCCAAACCTGATTAGAATCCATAGATTCTAATTCAGCCTTCATAGCTTTAACCCAATGATCTGAATCAACATCAGCCATTGCCTCTTTATATGTGGCAGGATCAGATTCAGATTCTATGGAGACAACTTCAAAAGCTTCTCCTAAGAACATGTATCTATCAGGCTGGCTGATAATCCTCCCACTACGACGAGGCACCGGTACGAAAATGGGTGAAGAAGTGGTATTTTATTGATTTATATCGTTATTAACTGCGGGTTGGACTGAGGGCTCTCCTTCTATTTCTCTCAGATCTATCCTTCCCTTAGGTTTATGGTTCATGATATAATCATCCTCTAAGAAAACAGCATTTGTACTAACAAACACTTTCTGTTCTCTTGGATCATCAAAATACCATCCATAAGTACCCTTTGGATACCCTACAAAATAACATACTTCTGATCTAGAATCCAACTTGCTCATCTTTCCTTTCAGCACATGTGCCGGACAGCCCCATATCCGGAGATGTTGCAAAGAAGGCTTGCGCATAATCCACATTTCCCGTGGTGTCCTGGGAATAGATTTGCTTGGTACTAGATTTAGTATGTTTGCAGCGATTTCCAAAGCATAACCCCAAAGGAATAATGGCAACTCTGAATAACTCATTATTGACCTAGTCATGTCTAGAAGAGTCCGGTTCCTTGTCTCCGCTACACCATTCTACTCAGGCATGCCAGGTGCAGTCAACTGTGATAGAATCCCATTCTGTACGAGGTTATCAATAAACTCATTAGAGAGGTACTCGCCACCTCGATCAGATCGAATGGCCTTGATATATGAGCCCAATTGCTTCTCCACTTTAGCCCTAAACTCTATGAACTTTTCAAAGGCTTCGGACTTGTGCTACATTAGGTACACATATCCATACCTAGAGTGGTCATCAGTAAATGTTATGAAATACTCATGACCACCCCTTGCTCTAATATTTATTGGTCCATACACATCAGTATGAACTAATTCCAACAATGAATTGGTTCTATTGCCCTTTGCAGGAAAGGGCCTTTAGGTCATCTTACCCTCTAAACAAGACTCACAGACTTCCATTGGTTCGAGAACCAAATCGCCTAAGACCCCTTCTTTGACTAGTCTGCCAATCCTATTTAGATTGATATGGCCAAGCCTCATATGCCAAAGCCTTGTTGGATTAGTGGAAGGTTCTTTTCTTATAGATGGTATAGTTACCATTGAGTTATTAAGTTCCAAGCAAGAATCTATAGAAATATTGGGAGTGATCACATACAAACCATTTGATTTAACACCAGAACATATAAAAGAACTATTTCTTTTAATAACAACTTCAGTTCCAAAATGGCAAGAATAACCATTATACGATAAATTGGAAACTGAAATTAAATTACGTCTCATTGAAGGGACATAAAGTACATCTGATAAAATCAAAACTTTACTGTCTAGAAATTCTAAAACTATGACTCCTATAGTAACCACAGAAACGGTTGCACTAGAACCTAGAGTAAGTTTGATTTCCCCATCACTGCACCTCCTGGTTGATCTGAACTCTTGCAATGAATTACAGATATGGTTAGTCGCACCAGAATCAATGCACCAAGTGTTTGAAGTATCTGTAATAAAACTTACTTCAATCACATGTGATTCAATCATACCTTGAACTCTTGTAGCTAAGAATTCTGGACAGTTCCTCTTCCACTGGCCCTTCTCACCGCATTGGAAACACTTTCCTTTGCCTTGGCCACCCACCTTCCCTTTGCCCTTACCTTTTCCCTTAGATTTTGCAATCTTAGGGACCGGTCCAACACTTGGACCACCAGTGCCAGCCTTTTTCTTCCTTTTCTTTCCTTTCGGTGTAGATCGGGAAGAGGAAGCGCTTTTCTCAACGTTCAAGACGTTGACCCCAGGTTTGATCACCCCTTCCGCTGCCAAAAGAGAACTCATCAATTCGCTCATTGAAAAATTCATTTGATTCATATTATAGTTAAGTTTAAATTGAGCGAATGAAGGCGACAGCGAATTGAGGATCATATCCACTTGGGTGTGTGCATCGATGTTGGCACCTAGGGTCTCCAGCTCATTTAAATAACCAATCATTTTTAAAACATGTTCCTTGACTAGAGTCCCTTCCGACATCTTTGCACTCATTATCTTTTGCATGGATACCTATCTAGCAGGCCTGCCATGCTCCCCGAACATCTTTTTCAGGGATGTGATAATGTCACTAGCAGAATCATTCGATTGGAATTGGTGTTGTAACACACCAGCCATTGAGGCCAGAATATAGCAACGAGCCATTCCATTCGACTTCTTCCATTTGTCGAACTCGCGTCTGGCAGCTGCCGAAGCATTTGCCGGGGGTTCTTCGGGGCATGGGGTGGTGTGGACATATATGTGATCCTCCGCAGTTAATACAATGTCAAGGTTTTGTTTCCATTCAGTGTAGTTATTTCCAGTTAACTTATTTTGAGTGAGTATGGTGGCAAGTGGACTAAATGTAGATCCAGACATTATGATTTCCTGTAAAAATCAAAAGACAAAATAAATATGAATATCAGATTTGACAGTTTGAAATAAAAGAATCTTTAAAACTCTTATTTTAAAACAAAGTCGCCGGAATATCGAAATGAAAGAATAAAGCCTCCGTGAGGTGGTTAATGTTCGATCTTTCGATTAATCATGACTTGTCCGCTATGCAACTCTTGCAAAACAAGTTATGACTCCTGAACCCTTTTGATCTTTAAGTATCTGAATAAAGCCCCGTGTGGGATCCCTTATCCATAGCTTAGCTAGTATGTACCAGTAACTAGGATCCAATCACAACCGTCTCAAGTAGCGCCTCCATGTGGTGGTCACCCTCTAACACGTCTGATTGATTCTATCAAAGGAAGTTCACATCTAGTAACCAACAAGTAATGCACCCTCCGTATGGAATGATCACCCCTGACGAGGTGACACATAATGCACCACTCATCTTTCAGTGAACCATTAATGGAACATCGTGGGTGTTTATTAATAAGACCCTCTCCCACTAGATTTAGAAATCAAGGATTTTGCTTTTAAAAATGTTTCCACACATTACCCATAAACATCCAATGTTTACTAATGCGTTGAAATGGTTTTTGAATTTTATTTTAGAAAACTTGTTTTACGTGCATGCAAGTAGTAACAATATAATTAAATGCCAATCACAAACCAAGCACATAAAACAAAAAACTAAAATTGAAAATAAAGACATCCAAACAATGCCTCTATCTCCCATGGCTCTATCTCCATAGAACCTCCTTTTGGTTTGATCGCCTCAGCTCCATCTTCATGGACAATGGCTCCTTGCTCCATCTTCATGGATTTTCTAATTCTATTACATTTGTCCTATGCTTCTTTTGAAGCTTACAATTTATCTAGAAATAGAAATAGCAACAACAAAATACAATAAAAGGCTAGGGAAACAGTTGCGACTTTCCTTTTCGTAGGATTGAAGTTACAGCGCCTTTTACATATGCCTTAAAACCAAACCAAACTTAAATTACAACATGCACCAATCTCAACCAATTTAAATACAAAATATTCAAATGACTTGGTGCCATGGGAGATAGCGACTAATCTAGCTGCAAAAGGGTTAGTCGTACACGCATCCATACATACATAACAAATATACGTAACTATTGGAACACTTAATTGATTCACACACTATATAAACTCTTTACATACTGAATTAGAACTTAAAACAACATCTGACTTCTCTGTCACAGTTCGATCGATCGAAGACCGTTCGATCGCTCAAACCTTCCATCGATTGAACACTGTTCAATCGCTTTAACAGTCTCTTTCACATAATGATTTGAAAATTTTACAGAATATTTTAAAATTAAAGTATTTAATTTAAAAAACACTTTAAAATGTGAAACAGAGAACCTGACAAAGAATCTGCCTCAATCGAACACTAGAAGGTTTCGATCGATCGAAACCTGTTCGATCGCTTGAGTACAGAGAATGTTCGATCGATCGAAACATGTTCGATCGATCGAACCCGCCTTGTATCCTATGCAATCACAGATTTGTACTCTGTTGTGATGACACTGCAGAAACAGATCTGTGAAGATGCAGTTTCGAAAACAGTTCTAATATCAACATGCCAATCAAAATAGTGTTCCAAAAAATGCATCTATAGATCCAAACAATCGTGGCTCTGATACCAACTGATGGAAAAATCGGTTTAAGTTAAAAGTTTAAACGCGCAGCAGAAAAGTCAAGTTATAAAAACTTAATGGCCGAGACTCGAGTGTACCAGGTATGTGTGGGTAATAGTAGTCGGGTGTCTCTGGTACACTCAAAGTTGTAGCCACTGTAGCCTGGCTGAAAATGATCTCGGGACCCCAGAAGAATGATCTATAACTGAACGAAGCCGCAGGATCCTTAATCATTGTCGCACATGCCTCTCGCAACCATGTGATATTGATTTGCTTAGATTGCGTCAACATCATAAACCAACTAAGCATGGCATGGATACATGTGAGAAACCATGGGGCGGACAGCCAAACTACCTCGAGGGGCCACTCTATCATCACCTTCCTCGTCTGGAAGTATCTAGTAAACCAAACATGCTCCTCATAATTTCTGAGCCCGTGATTTGGTATGGGGTCTAGTATAGTGAGGTTAACCGGCTTGGACTTATGGTATCCTGTGATAGGATTCATCGCGAAAGCCCTAAAATGGTAGAAAAATAGAAAAAACATTAAAATAGGTAAGAAAGGAAAAGAAACTGCCACTGATGTTGCTCGATTGATCGACGAATGTTCGATCGATCGAAAAGGTACTGGGTTCGATCGCTCAAGCCCAGTTCGATCGATTAAAAAGATGCTGGGTTCGATCGCTCAAACCCAGTTCGATCAATCGAACACAGCGGAACCGCAGTGACAAGAACAGAGAACGAGAATAGCCCGCAAACACAACATAGAAGGGAAAAATTAACTAGACATGTTTTAAGAGCCAATGGGGGGCACCCCCAAAACAATTCCAACAAAATGAATGAGAGGGGGATTTCGTGGACTTTACCTTGGGTAAAACGCGGGTAGAGGATGAGGGGGGTGATGATGGTGATCAGAGGGGTCTGGAGTACCTCAAATAACTGAATTGATAAAGGGGGGCAAAAAAAATTACCTAAGCCTTCTCTGTCTCCGAGCGATTGAGAGTGAGGGAGAGATACAGAGAGACTGATAAAGTGTATGAAAGACACTTCGTTTAAATACAAGTCTCGATCGCTCAAAAAAGTTCGATCGATCGAAACCTCGATCAGTTGAGACCTGTGGAAGCGCTTGAGGATACTATAATGTCGATCGATCGAAATGGGTTCGATCGATCGAACCCGGAAATTTTACAATATCATTGAATTAAAAGATTATACACCCCCAACTAACCAACATTGGTCTGGACATACAAGAAAATGATAAAAACAGTTCATTGACAGGTCATGTAAGCCAAAAAGTCATCATCACCATAGAAAATTGCAAATTTTTATAGATAAAACATTGTAATAGCATTCATTTTGCAACTTTATTGCCCCAAACATGGTATTTAAAACCTTATTGATAAAGAAAAACTAAAAGAAATGAAAACTAATAAAACTTTGTCTAGGAATACACTTCAATTGATGAAAGAAAGATGAAATGACAGAATACAATTGAAGTGAAGCACTACTCTTCAAGCATGAATAATTCATCTTCTACAACTGCTTCTTTTGCCGCCACATCTTTGAGACTGGATTCCAAACCTGATGATTCCCTATCCCAGAATAGTTGGAAGGCAGCAAGGATATCATCGAGTGAGGCTAAAATCTTTGAAGAAATGGGTGCACATGCAAGAGGTGAGTCGGATGGAGACAAAGATAACAGAGTGTAATTTTGCATCAGACTTTCCTCTCGCGGCGGAGTGCCTGGGGGCACTATATATGGTCCAAACCCATGGAACAGCTGATGCGGAAGGAATAACGGTGGTAACAGATGATTCATAGTGAAATTCCTGACAAAGGAAAATAAAAAGAAAACGAAGAAAGAAATTAAATAGGACAAAAGAAAGAACTAACAGAAAAAAGTTAAACAAAGAAAAACGGAAAGAGAAAGGAATGTGACTAAGAATTAACCTCACTATTGGTATGATATCACCATGTGCACTAGCAGGTAGGGGGTATTGAAGCCAGAACAATAAATAACTCATATGCACATAAATGTAGGGAACCAAGTCGATGACAAGGAAGTCATCAACATATGTGAATACAACATTATGGCATTCGGGCACCACATCCTGTAAATCTTCTTCTTCCCATTGTTCCAAAAGGGCTTCATCGACTTCCCCAACAAAGTACCCTTCAGGTTCTCCTTCCTCTTCTAAAAATTCCATGTGCTCAAAAGGATTGATATGGAGGAGAGCAGGGTTAAAAGGGATGTACCCATGGGTCAGGTCCACTACATCATCTGCCCCTGGTCCTTGATAAGGAGAAAAGTAGAATGCTATCTGGTCGGCAGTCCAAGGAGGGTTAGGATATTCCGAATCAGCCCATGACCCTATGGAATGAACATTATTGTCCCTCATATTTAATATCCTGCAAGGGAGAGTTAGCAAGGAATAGCAGATTAAGAATCGAAGTCACATTAAAAAAGATAGAAAAGAACAAAACAAAATGAAATGCAGTAAAAGAAAGAGTACAACAACATAATGTGAACATGCTTTAGTGTTTTAGGTGGAGGGATAGCTGGGCTCATCTAACTCGATGTGCTCAGCTTCTGGTAAGAAGTTCTCCAAGAATGGTTTTAGTCTATGGTCATTAACCTTGAAACAATCATCGTTCTTGGGATTCACTAGCTCAACAGCCCCATGTGGAAAAATAGATTTGACAAGGAATGGGCTTGTCCACCGGGATCGGAGCTTACCTGGAAAAAGGTGGAGGCGAGAGTCGTACAGTAGGACTTTCTGTCCCGGCTCGAAAGATTTTTGAAAATTTGTTCTATCGTAGCGAGCCTTTAACCTTTCCTTGTGTAGTTTAGCATTGTCGTATGCATCCCAACGTATTTCTTCCAGTTCAGCCAACTGGAGTTTTCGGAGATGACCTCCCTCTTTAATGTCGAAGTTCAATGCGCGTGTCGCCAAATATGCTTTGTGCTCGATTTCGATAGGAAGGTGACATGCCTTGCCGTACACTAACCTGTACGGGGACATCCCCAAGTTTGTCTTATAAGCAGTACGGTATACCCATAGAGCATCAGTCAGTTTATAAGCCCAGTCCTTTCTGTTGAAACTAACCGTCTTTTCTAGTATATGCTTGATTTTGCGGTTAGCCAACTCTGCCTGCCCATTTTTTTGTGGGTGGTAGGCTAGAGCGATCTTGTAGTTTACCCCGTATTTCTTGAGTAGCGATTCCAAAGGCCTATTGCAAAAGTGCTTGCCTTCGTCACTGATTAATGCTTTTGGGGTTCCGAAACACGACAGAATGTGTTCCTTAAGAAAGGACATTACTATTTTATGGTCATTACGTCTCGTCGGTATCACTTCCACCCATTTTGATACATACTCTACAGCTAGGAGTATGTATTCACAGTTATTAGATTTTGAAAATGGGCCCATGAAGTTTATGCCCCAACAATCGAATATTTCAATTGTGATAATTGGAGTTAAGGGCATGGAGTTCCTTTTTGAAATTTTACCAAGCTTTTGATAGCATTGGTACGTTTTGCAAAAAGCGTAAGCATTTTTAAACACGGTGGGCCAGTAGAAACTGTTCTGTAGAACTTTTTGTGCGGTCTTTTGTGACCTCCGCAGGCTTCAGAGTGGCATGAGGCTAAAATTACGGTTATATCCTCATTAGGGACGCAACGCCTGATGACCTGATCAGCACAATACTTAAATAAGTAAGGGTCATCAAAAAAGAAATAACGTGTGAACGAGAGGAACTGTTTCCTGTCTTGATTTGACCAATGTCTAGGAGTCTCTCCCGTAACAAGGTAATTTATTAGATCCGCATACCAAGGCAAACTGGAAACAACTATCAATTGTTCGTCTGAGAATTCATCTTTGATTGGTACGGGTTCAGTGTTGTCAATAAATGTTAACCGAGATAAGTGGTCAACGACCACATTTTCCACTCCTTTTTTATCCTTAATTGTGATATTGAATTCTTGGAGTAGGAGTATCCAACGAATAAGCCTCTATTTCGCGTCCTTCTTAGATAGCAGGTACTTGAGGGCCAAATGGTCTGTAAAACAGACGATTGGGGACCCTATCAGATATGACCTGAATTTGTCTAGAGCAAAAACTATTGCCAGTAGCTCTTTTTCGGTAGTCGTATAGTTCATTTGAGCTTCGTTAAGTGTTCGGCTGGTATAGTATATTACATAGGGCTTATTATCCTTCCTCTATCCTAGGACTGCATCAATGGCGTAGTCACTAGCGTCGCACATTAGTTTGAAAGGCAAACCCCAGTCGGGTGCTTGGATTATTGGTGCGGAGGTAAGGTGTTCCTTTAGTGCGTCAAAAGATGATTGACAGTTTTCTGACCACTCGAATGGTGCGCCTTTAACTAAGAGTTGGCATAATGGTTGGGAGATCGCACTAAAACTTTGGATAAAGCGACGATAAAATCCTACGTGCCCTAGAAAAGATCGAATGTCTTTAACTGCACGGGGGACAAGTAGGTTCGAGATTATGTCAATTTTTGCTTTATCAACTTGGATACCTTTATCAGAAATAATGTGGCCAAGGACAATTCCCTTGGTCACCATGAAGTGACACTTTTCCCAGTTCAGTACTAGGTGTTTGTCCTCGCATCTTGCCAACACACGTTCCAAATTATCTAAGCAATTTTTGAAACTATTGCCGAATACTGAGAAATCATCCATAAAGACCTCGAGTGGTTGTTCGATCATATCACTGAATATGCTCAACATGCACCGCTGAAAGGTAGCAGGTGCATTACATAAGCAGAAGGGCATACAACGGTAGGCGAATGTACCGAACAGACAAGTTAAGGTCGTTTTCTCCTGATCTTCAGGAGCAATTTCTATCTGGTTGTAGCCACTATATCCGTCCAAGAAGCAATAGTACTTGTGACCCGCCACTCTTTCTAGCATTTGATCCATAAATGGCAATAAAAAGTGGTCTTTCCGAGTCACAGTATTCAATTTTCAATAATCAATACACATCCGCCATCCGGTGGGGACGCGTGTTGGTACTAACTCAACGTCTTTGTTTGGGATAACCATTATACCAGCCTTTTTGGGCACCACCTGGGTTGGACTAACCCAAGGGCTGTCAAAAATAGGATATATAATCCCAACGTCAAGAAGTTTTAGGACTTCTTTTTTGACGACTTCTTGTATATTGCGATTTAGACGCCTTTGCATTTGTCGCGAAGGTTTAGCGTCTTCCACCAGATATATCTTATGGGTGCAAACAAATGGGCCTATGCCTTTTAGGTCGGCCATGGTCCATCCTAATGCTCCCTTATGCTGTTTGAGCATTTGAATTAACTTATCCTCTTGTTCAGAATTCAACGTGGCTGAGATTATAACCGGATAAGTCTTTTCAGTCCCCAGAAAAGCACATTTGAGCTCTTTCGAAAGCTCCTTTAATTCTAAATCAGGAAACTGAAAGTTCAAAGGCATGGCTAACTTCATTTTTTGAGGCATGGGTTCATATGGTGTGACCCACATACATTCAGCTCTGTCTTCCTCTTTTGCTTCCATCATGAGGTAGGCATGATTTAGGGCAACGTCCAGTGGAGTTGAATCGTTAGGTTTGTAGACTGCGTCAAATTGTGACACTACTACTTCCAAAGGATCTTTATAGTCAACGAAATTGGCCTCATCTTCGATGACCGTCTCAATGTAGTTGACTTCCTCTTCGCCCTCGTATTCGACAGGTCGGGGATTTGAAAATATTTTGACATTTAAGGTCATGTTCCCGAATACGATGGTCATGATACTACTTCGTATTTTGATTGTAGCATCTATGGTGTTAAGGAATGGACGTTCAAATATTACCGGGATTTGTGAGCATGGGTTAGACACCGGTTCAGTGTCCAAAATCACAAAATCGACCAAGAAGACAAATGTGTATATTTGTACAAGGATATCTTCCAGTATTCCTCTAGGATATTTGACTGACCTATCTGCCAGTTGTAACGCAACTCGGGTAGGTTTGAGTTCACCCAACCCTAGTTGTTTATAAACTGAGTATGGCAGCAGGTTCATGCTTGCTCCTAGATCAAGGAGTGCGTTGTCTATCTTTTGATTTCCAATACGGCACGAGACAGTTGGAGTGTCGGGGTCTTTGAGCTTCGGAGGTAATTTATTTTGAATGATTGCGCTTGCTTGGAAAGCGACATAAGCGTGTTTCTTTACACATTGCCTCCTTTTTACCGTACATAAATCTTTTAGGTATTTAGCATAGGCCGGCACTTGTTTGATTGCATCAAGGAGTGGAAGATTTATTTTTACTTGTTTAAATAATTCTAAGAACTCCTGATTCTTTGCCTCGTTTTGGGGTTTCTTAAGCCTTTGAGGGTAAGGCGTAGGAAAAGGACATTTAGGTAATTCATCATTGAAAGGTTCCTTTCCGGGCCTTCTCTCAACGTCTTCTACTTCTCTAGGAGCGTCATCATTTGATTCTATTGGTTTATCATTAGTAGATGACTCCTCTTCTTGAGTGGATGGTTTGTTCCTAGTCACCACTTCCTCCTCTTCATACTCCTCGGGAGTAGAATGAGGCATGTTTTTCCCTATAACCTTGCTGCTTCTCAGAGTTGTCACGGCTTTGGCATGCTCATGGTTATTAGGACCATTGTTGAATCCCTTAGGGTTTGGAAGTGGTTAAGCGGGAAATGTTCCACTCGAACCCTCGTGTCGTGCATCGATTCTCTCTAAGGTCGCAGACATTTTACTCATCATTTGAATTAACTGTAGCGTTAAATTCACATTAGAGAGTGGATCTTCCTTTTGCACCTTTTTGTGAGATGGCACGTAGACATTTGGCTGTTGATTGTTAGAGGGTTAAGCATTGTTGTAGTTATCTGATCTATTTTGATTGAATGGCTGGGACTGCCTGTGGTATTGCCCTTGATATTGATTATTGCTATTGTAGGGCTGTTGTTGTTGATATTGGTTTTGGGTCCCAGCATCGTTTTCCAATCAAACCCGGGGTGATTCCATCTATTGTTATTATTGTAGGAATTCCCCGCCCCCTATACCCTTGCATGGCATTCATTTCCATGGGGGGTTGTTCTTGAAAGTACGGCACATTGGAACAGTATTGGTTGGTGTGTCCCAACATGTTGCATGTGCCGCACGGTTCTTCAGGTAAAACCTGCCTAGAACTTTCTCCTTTTAGTGCCAACTCCTCTACCTTCTTAACTAGTTCTTCATATTTACTCATTAGATGATCCTCACTTTTTAATTGATATAGGCTCTTCTCCTCTACATATGATATCTGTGAGCGTGGGACATCTTCTAAATTGGACCATTCATGGGCATGTTCAGCTAACCACTCAAAGTGACCTTCAGCTTCTTTAGTATTTTTGCGAAGAAACGGCCCTGAACTCATGGTCTCGACCAACTTTTTAGTTTCACCATTTAACCCTTCGTAAAAGTAGCTTATGGTTTGCCATTTCTCATACCCATGATGTGGGCATGATAGAAGCAAATCCTTTAAACACTCCCATGTTTGGGTGAAGGTTTCGTTGTTTTTTTGTTTGTAAGAGTTAATTTGTCGTTTAAGCTCAGTGGTCATGCAAGGTGGAAAGAATTTCTTTAAAAATGCAGTGTTCATCGCATGCCATGTATAGATTGAATTTGGCTTTAAAGTGAGTAGCCACACTTTTGCTTTATCCTTCAAAGTGAAAGGAAATAGCATTAGGCGTGTCACGTCTACAGGACAATTTTGTGAAAATGTTTTACAAACATCCTCGAAGTCCTTGACATGTAGATATGCCTTCTCGCTATCCATTCCATGGAATGTTGAAAGGAGTTGAATCATTCCGTTGCGAAATTGAAATTTGCCAGCATGAGGTGGAATGAGAATACAAGAAGGTGTTGGAGCGTGTTCAGGTGTCATGAGATCGTACAAAGGATGAATCAAATCATCAATTGGTACGACCACATTCTCACCGTTTTCACTTTGATTGTCGGCCATTGAATCTGTTGGTGTTACTAAAGGATTAATAGAACTAGATGAATCGGATGAGTAGAGTAGGTTTCCGTAAGTTCCTTCAATGGAATTGTCGGACATAAAACGAAAGATCCTAAGTAGTTTTAATCTAAAGACTAAAAGACAAAAGAAAACATAAAGAGATAAGAAAAGATTGAGGTAATCTAAGCGTTAGCTTGTCGCTTCCTCAACAATGACGCCAAAAACTTGACACGAGAATTTTTCTGTGTGTGCTTGTGTGCTATACCCAAGTGTAGGTAATCGTGCAAGTAATATAGTACTTGAAGTTCAGGTCGATCCCACAGGGAAGGTGTTAAGCTAAATACCTAGATTAATCTTTAACAGGAAAATAAAAATCAATATCTAAAAAGGGTGTAGAACACAAAGTTCCACGAGGTAACTACTAGAATTAAAGCAACTAAAGTAAATTAAACTAACGATTAACTAATTAATCAAAGCGATATTTTAAAAGTGTTTTTCTTAATAAAAGAGAATGTTGGGATTACACAAATCCACCACAACCTAGCCATCTACCATGCAATTACATTGAAGCTTAATGTAGTACATCTTTTACAGTATTCCGTATTTCTCATAGGATAAAGAATCCATAGCCCTTTCATGACCGGGACTATGTCATCACAATTAAGTTTCAAACACATGAAAGCAGTTTAAAATAATAGTTAAGACTCGCACCTACAATGGTGTTAGCATTGAGGGTGTTTTGCAAAATGTATTGAAGCAAAATGCCTTAAGGCTATAAGTTTAAAGACTGTTTCGACAAACTGAGCATTTGGGGACAGTTTGATAACAAATCTGTAAAGCAAAAAGTCTAAATATACTACATAGAATGTTATCAAGAATCAAAGAGTTCGATCGATCGACGCACTTTCGATCGATCGAATATCTTTATCTCTCGATCGATCGCAATGTCTTCGATCGCTCGACAACGTCTCTGGTCCAATCGATCGAACTAACTTCGATCGATCGAACATAGGAATGATTCTGCTGTATGGTAGAGGCTTAAGATCACGATTTCATCATGATCTCCCAACTTGAGGACTACTCAGACATAGTCTCGAGTATCACATATTCGTTTTTAACGTAAAAGTCCATTAAGGTGTTGTTTGGTTGTGATTTTATCATGCAATATTTAAAAACCAATGGTGTAAACTTATCTAACATGCAAAACTACAAGTTTAGCAGATTAAACTATAGTAAACTATGAGCAGAATATAATTAAAGTAATAAAAGTAACCTGGAATGAAGAACTTATATTAAACTTAAAAGAATCCAAGAAAAACAATTAGAAATCTTGATGAACCTACAAAAGCAAGAAAAAAAACTCTCTTCTCTCTATAAAACTGATGAAAAGTAAAAGTGGGCGTCCCTTAGGACGTATACAATCCGACTATATATACAATAACCTAATGCTAGGGTTAAAACTCTATTTTTGCTGCATGCGCGTTATTTCTGATAAAAGCCATGTTCGATCGATCGAACACCTCTCGATCGATTGAACTTCTAAGATCTTCGAGCGCTTGAACGACAGTCGATCGACTGAGACCTCGATCACTCGAAAGTTCTATGATCGCTCAAAACCTCCTTTTTATGATTGAGTTATCTTCATTAAAACCAAGCACTTCCTTTTATCATTCTCATCCAATTCTTCACACAACAATAGTAATCTGCACAAATAACCACTAAAACAATACCACTTATCATAGTTTAATCAAATTGTGTATAAACTGGCATTGTAATTCAAATTACAGATAAACAAAGGAATTGTTAACTATTTTAGTGTATTTTTTTATTTTAGCGCGGCTGTATTTTACAAATACTCCCGCTTGTCAGCTTACTTAGCCCTGTCCAAACAGTTTCAAAGAAGCTTAAAATGGTTCTCCGTCACACAGATCCCGAGTAAAAAAGACACGAGAACTGACCAGTTAGCACGCCTCACCTCATCCTCTGAGTCAGACCTACGTGGGATAAGGGTAGAACACTTACCCGAGCCTAGTATGGTCATCTTAGAAGTCATGGAGGTCGAACCGATCGCTTTAGGGCCCAGTTAGATGGATTCGATCATGATGTTCCTAACAACCGGTGCTCTACCAGACAAAAAAGAAGATGCCTGACGGGTGACGTACCGGGCGGCCAGATACCACCTCATTGACGGATTTATCTACAAAAGGGGATTCTCTATCCTGTATCTCCGATGCATCAATCCTACATAGGTGTTGATATCGCAATTTTCCTTACCCACAGCTTTTTTATTTAAAACATTTTCCAAATTCAAATTCAAATTCAAATTCAAAAATGAGTAACCACTTATTTTTTTTTAAAGGAAAAATTAAGAAACCGTTTTAAAAAAATTGAACTTCTTTTTAAACCAGAGATTAACTAGGTCTGGGGATTATGGAATGAGAGAGGAATGAGGCCGACGGACTAAAACACTTTCTCTCACCCTATCTTGCGATAGGCCTCTACTCAACATCCTTTTAATCGAATTCATTAATCTGAGCATGCCCTCAACTAATACATATATGTAAATATATATTACAAAAGCATGTCCAAAGGGTGTAAGTTTACAAATGATAAAATATCACTCAAAACCACATATTTCAATTAGCA
Source organism: Hydrangea macrophylla (assembly GCA_033977485.1). Taxonomy (NCBI): domain Eukaryota; kingdom Viridiplantae; phylum Streptophyta; class Magnoliopsida; order Cornales; family Hydrangeaceae; genus Hydrangea; species Hydrangea macrophylla. The sequence goes on along the minus strand of CM066985.1, from coordinate 13,823,199 downwards.
AGCAATATGATGTGCATTTAGGGAACTAGGAAACTTACCCGGGATCCAGCTGCAAATGTTTAAACATGTAATGCATACAAAAGAATAAATCTTAATAAAATGGTCTCTAATCACATATATACACATAATGCAATTTTTTTTAAGGTACCGCACATGAGGTTGAAAAATCAATAAAATTAAGAAATAATTAAGCTAGAGAAGAGTCAAGAGATCATACCTCATCGGTGCTACAAAACAAGGGTTAGTCAACATGCTTTAGAAAGGATATACAATATCGAATGACAATATCTAAATGTCTAGCTTAATTCTATCAAGTAGAAGAAATGACATACCAAGAATTCTAAGTATAAGTATCAATCTACATGGATGAGTGTACATGATTACATGGAAACAAGAACAAGCTATTGAATTATTCCTTGATTTGGACCATTTGGCCTCTAAATTTAAGCTTTACTAATCATTATTGAAGGATGGTTTAAGCCCCAAGTCATAGGGGAATCATTTGAACTTTTATTTACAAATTTTATTAAATCTGTCATGAAATTCTGAGAATTACAAACAGCAAATCAAAACTTTAAGAATTGGAAAAGCACGGTTCCCGTGTTTTGATGTGTATGAATTTTGGACACAAGATGCCTTTATGAGTCTAGTTTCTAATCCAAAAAGAAAATCAAAGTTCCAACAGTTAGATCTCTGGGGATTAAACAAACACTAGACAACGCTCAGAAATTCCCAACTCTCTGTCCAGAGATATTGTACGATTTTCTAAAAATAGTAAATAAATCTAAATGACTCTAATCTTTTTAGGGAGTCTTGTTAACACATTAAAATTCAGAAAAAAATTTTTGGGGTCATTAATACTTGATTAGGGTTCTGATTTACTCATTTCAAAAGGATGTTGCTGTTCTGAAACTCTAGACAAATTGTTGTTGTTTTCCAAAACTCATGACCAAACCACTCTATCCATAGAATCCTAATAAAACAAAAATTGTAGTGGTAGAACTTTGAGTTATAGACACTTTCTCATTGGCTTCATCCAGTTCCAACGGTGTGATGTTGAACTAAAAATCTTTGATGAAAAGTGGTTGATGAACTCACTGCATCTTTGTCTTGTTCATCTGTTACTTACTAATTTTAACTACTAAGCCATTAAACTTGGCCTTAGTTAAACTAATTCCGTACTATTTGATGGTCATGGGAGGCTAATGACTCTTATGCTTGTAGATTTCAATGAAGTATAGAGAAACTTCATGAAATCTAAAGATAATTAACCCAAATCATGATAATAAACTTGGACTTATTAACTAAACATGTTAAACATCAACTTCAATCCCCTTGTAAACCATGAACTTACAAGAGAGCTAAAGGACTTCAAGTCAAGAGATTCAAATGAGATGTTGCAGGTCTCATGAATCTCAAGAGGTGAATCTAATTAAAAGAAATGACCTAAAACTCAAGTATTATCCAAGTTAATACATATTTAAAGGCTAATTAATCTAAAGTCTACTTCCAAATATCCGTAACTTGGTGATTTTGAAGGATTTCCACAAGTCAAACAAGCTCTTCAATTCTTAATTCACACACAACTTCCTCTTTCACTCTTATGCACGTGATTCTTAGGTATGTTTGGAAAATTTAAGAGGTTGAAGATGAAAAGATTCAAGATAAGGTTGGAAGATTCAAGAATTCATCCTCCTTGTAATGGGATATTCACCCTCTTTATATAGGCAAAATTAAAAGGGTATTTCAGTCATTTCAGGGGCAAAAACACTGATTTCGTATGTCCTTTTAATGGTACAAAATGTGCTATATTATAGCTATCTGTCAGCAAATGCTGCACTTACTGGAGATGGAAGCGGCAATCAATGACAGCCGGTGCGGCACTCAATGAATGTTGAAGCGGCATTCACTTATTGACACACCGGCATTCATTGAATGCCGCAGACAACTCCAGGAGATACCATCTTTTTAGGATTTCCCATTTTTGCAAAATTTGGTGCATTTTAATGGCATTCACCTCAGTGATTGTCATTGCGGTATTCACTGACTACGAGTCCGGCAATTAGTGACCACCGCACCGGTAACCCGTAATTGCCGCAGATTATGCCCTGTGTTGTTTTCTCTTATCCCCTCTTTTCTCTTTCTTTTCCTTCCCTTCTTTATTTTTTCTAAATTGTAGAGCCTTTTAAGAGCTTGAATAATTTCTAGAAACCCTAGATTATTCGGTCATTATCATGCTCGGATCTGAAGGTAGTACTCCCCTTAGTTCGATGTTTGGTCAAAATCGGGGTGTCTACTATTTTCCCCTCTTCGACGGAGCTTGTGAAGCAACGTGTATTAACAAGTGAACGTCGAAGCCTATGTGAAGACAAGCCTTTGACCGAACTAACGAATTTAGGTAAAAATAAAACGTGTTGCAAAATAAAAATAGGCGCGCGGCAAGATTCTAGTTGGTCATGCTATGTAATGAGCTGCCTACTTATCCCCTTAGGAATCAGACCAAAATGTAGTTTGGGTAGTTACGAACACACACGCAAGCAAAAGTAATCTTACATATGAATGCACTTATCTTATCGTGATGCACGTGCTCATGCAAATGACGGCGGTCCACGTAGTTTCATACTCTATGAATGATGTGATTCTAGAACATGAAATCCTGACATTTTTGGACGTTAGCCATGTCCTATGCTACTCAATGCTCATGTTAATTATCTTCAAGGTACGCAGCCATTCAGGCCAAAGGACGAATGCAATTAACTGGGCGGCGCTTCGCGACTTAAACCTCGGTGTTAATGCGAGTTTGCTCTAAAAATCTGTAGCCCTTCGGCCCTGTTGGATATGTTTGCTCTAACTCATGTTCTCTCTATGCGATGCATGCTATATGATTCAATAAATAAAGAAGATTACCAAACATTTGTTGATGCAAACCTGTTGCAAGGACCAAGAAGATATGCTTTTAGTTGACGCAAATCTGTTGTGAGGATCGGGAATGCAAATCTGTTGCATTCTCAAAAAGGTGATTATCGCAAATCTGTTATGAGAATTGAGAATATAAATCCTTTATATTTTCAAGGTGAGGCCAATGCAAATCCGTTGCGAGGACCGAGATTGCAAATCTGTTACATTCTAACAAAGGTGATTATAGCAAATCCGTTACGAGAATTGGGAATATAAATCCATTATATTCTCAAGGTGAGGCCAATGCAAATCTATTGTGAGGATCGAGAATACAAATCTGTTATACTCCAAAAAGTGGGGCTAACATAAATCTGTTGCAAAGACAGAGAATATAAATTTTTTATACTCGCAAAAGTAGGACCAACGCAAATCTGTTGCGAGGACCGGGAATATAAATCTATTATATTCTCAAAATTTAGGAGTTAATCATATTCAGATTATTCTGGAGTCAAACAGACTCAAACACTTCTCAATTTTCAAAATCAGGAGTCACTCAAACTCAAATTCTTCTTAATTTTTTTTAAAATCAGGAGTCAAACAGACTCAAACTCTTCTCAGTTTTCAAAATCAGGAGTCACTCAATCTCAAACTCTTCTCAATTTTCAAAATTAGGAGTCAAACAGACTCAAACTCTTCTCAATTTTCACAATCAAGAGTCAAACAGACTCAAATTCTTCTCAATTTTCAAAATCAGGAGTCAAATAGACTCAGATTCTTCTCAATTTTAAAAATTAGGAGTCAAATAGACTCAAATTCTTCTTAATTTTCAAAATCAGGAGTCAAACAGACTCAGATTCTTCTTAATTTTTAAAACCAGGAGTCACTCATACTCAAATTCTTCTCAATTTTCTAAATCAGACACAAAGCATTCAAAAATTCCTGAAACAGGGGTCAAATTGATCCAAAACAAATCGAATTCTAACATCGAGAACCAATTGGGCCCAAAGAATTTTAATTTCATAAAGTCAAGGGGTTGATTTGAAAAATAAGGGCAAATTATGGGGTTCTGATTTCAAATTTCAAGATAATTTGAATTTTTGGGGGAAAACAAAATATCTCTTAACCGCCTCAAACGCGGCAGTCCATGACAACCGTGCGGCACTCACAGAATGCCATTACAGCACTTAGCAACTGCCGCACATGAATATCGAGTGCCGCATTAATGGGGCAGAATGCTTATACGTGGGTTTTCAATTCATTTTCATTCCATTCTCATTTCTTCTCCAATCTGAAATGCTCCGGAGATTTTTCTCCCTTTTCTCGCATTGATCTAAAGGATCTACAGGTCAGTTCCTCTCGATCAGAATTTCAATATTTTCTTTATTCTTGGTGTTTTCTTGAATTCTTTCAAAGGTTTAATTCTCAGGTTATCCAATATGGCGAGTGGTTTGAGTAGTAGAAAGGGGACCAAGTATGTGGCCACTCCTCATCCTGACCCTATGTTCTTGCTCCGCGATCCAGACAAGCACCTATCAGCCAGGGCCTTCCGATGAGAGGTATACACGCCTCCTCTAGTTTCCTTTTCTTTTGACTTTTCCTTGTAAACTTTATGAATGCCACACACAACAAACATAACTTCTTCTGCCCTCTTATGAATGTAAGTGCTATGCTATGTAGAATTTTTTAGCACTTCAATTGCACCTGCGCTTATTCATCCATATTCAATTTCATTATCTTTTCTTCAACTTTTCTCAAAGACTATTGAATGCGATGCATGTCAATTAAGACCTTATACTTCCTCTCATGAATGCAACTGTTATGAATTTTTTGAGCGTTCCAAGCGCCCTTTTATTTATTCAAATTCAATTTGAATACTTTTGACCTTTTCATACAAAGTACAATGGACGTGAGGCATGTTATCAAAACTACATATGTTTACTTAAGAATGCAAACATTAAACTTTGTGAAATCTTCTCAAGTACTTTAAATGCTTTCCTCATCACTTCTTTTTTATTATTATTTATTTCTTATTGTTTTCTTTTCTTTCATTTTTCTTTCATCTGCTTATTTGCTGACACCATGGCTTGTCATTCTTGCAGCTCTAGCCCCGTATACTGAAGGGGCATGGCAGCCTGGCCATGGCTTTGCATGGTACGAGTCCCTAAATCATACCGTGAATGACTTTATCGACGTTGCGGGTTTCGGGGACCTCGTCAAGCTTTTAAAGAAGAGCTCCAATGACCAACGGAAGATTCACACTCTCTCGGAGCAATGGTGGGACACCACCAACTCATTCCACTTCCAGTTTGGGGAGATAACGATGACCCCCCTCGACTTCAGTATGATCACAGGGATCCCCTTTGGGGCGGAGCGCCTCCGCTCTCTTGATACGGTGATGGAGTGGGATCGGGTGTTGCCGCTGCTGGGAGATGTTCTTGAGGAGCCCTTGGTCACAACCAAGTGGTTTATGGATACGTTCATGGGCCAGCAGGGTTTACGGACGAGCTAATGGCTCGAGGCTTCATCATGTACATGTTAGGGTGTTCTCTGCTGAGCACCAGGGGGGGTCGGATTTTTGTGGCACTAGTGGGGTCCCTGGAGGACATGGGATATATCTATCAGTACGACTGGGCTGGTACAGGATTAGCCATCCTGTACAAGCATATGGGGGACATTTTCCGGGATCATCCGAGCTCCACTGGTGGCTTTTGGAGTGCATGGGAGGTATGCCTCTTCTTTTATTAATTCTTATTTTTGAAATCAAGTCTTGAATTCTTTCAATTTCTTTATTCATGTACCATGAGACTTATGTTCTTCTTTTTTTCTTACAGATCTGGTCTCATGAGCATCTACAGATGTTGTCGTCTAAGACGCGACTAGCGGACGCCCTCATTATGCCCTAAGGATAGAAATGGGAGAAGGAGCGGGGCGGGCAGAAGACCAAGGCTCATGACTTCATCTTGTTTAGGAATTTCTTGAAGAATCTATGAGAGCCACACATCCGATGGCAGCCCTGGCTCGACTTGCTTCCCATCGCTTCTCCGGGGATTCGACAGTCAGCTAGGTATAACCCACAGAGCATATTATTGGACGGCCCAGATGCTCAAGAGTTGTATCTGGGGGAGTGGGTGACCAGGTAGTCGATGGCGGCTCCTTCATTCTTTGTACCGCATCCCCCACCCGAGTCCATGAGAGCTACAGAGACCTTCTAGGGCTCCGCACTCACACTCACCTTAGTTAGATTTTCCATTCAGGATTTCTTGGAGTCCCCCAACGGGTACGAGGCCTTCCGTGTTGACAAGCTGATGAAGAACTTCCCTTTGATGGAAGTGGCTCGGGTGAGTTTCTTTTAGGCTTTCAATCTTTCTTTGTTCTTATCATGCACATATGTTTTCATACTGAATTCATTTTTCCTTTGCAGCTCGTTCCTGCCATCGCTCGGGCTCCGGCTCTATCACCTTGGGATTAGAACCTCCGGACAGTCTCCTACGGTGAGCAGGTCATGCCTACAGTCCCCGGATATCAGGCAGGTGCTCCCACCATTCCACTCCAGTATGACCACGTCCCGCGGGACTATGCAGAGGAGGGCTTGCTCTATACCCATAGCGTGAGAGAGTGGATCTATGGTCAAGAGTGGAGGGTAATCTCTGAAACTTGACTTTGGTTAAAATTTGCATTCCCATTCTGATATTCTAACCTCTTTCTTATTGATTTTCTAATTCCGGCTGACGGGGAGCGAGTATCTATCGAGGCTCACACGAGATCTCTAGTAGAACATCTGCTAATTCTTTTCACTTTTTTTTTTTCATTTTTTGATCTTTAAATAACCCTTGGTTATGCAATCTATTTCTCCATTAAGGAGGAACAGAATAGAGCTTTGGTCCTGTAGGTGAGAGGGCTTCAGCAGTTCGGCATTAATTTTAGGGGAACTCCCAGAGGTAGCGGTGCCAGACTAGTTAGAGGTAGCGGTAGAGGAAGTGGTGGCAGCAGAGGTAAAGGAAGAGGTGGAGGGAGAGGTGGAGTGAGTGGGACAGAGTCAGAGGAGGAGCCCCTCAGATGCGTGACCCGCCAGACTCGAGGCCGGGGTGGGGCTGACCTCACCTTCATCTCTCTTCCCTTTTTCTTTTTATGTTTTGTGTGTTTTTGGAGAGGACACCCACTTTTATTTGGATGACTATATCATACACACACACATTTACTTTTGCTGACGGCTTTTGGATAGACGTGGTAGGATAGGTGTTTGCACACTTTATCATGATTGCTTTCTATCCTTTATGGTTTTTACTACTGCTCATCGTAAATGTGACCATGGCTTGGTCCTTTTAATTTTCTCTGACAAGTGAACTCTTTTTTATTTTCATTACTTTTTCTCTTACATAAATGAATGAATGATTTAGATGAATGTGACCATAGTTTGGTCTTGCTGTACGTGATGCATGATGCACACATTTATTGTTTTTATTCAATTTGCTGTTTGCAGGTGGGCTGAAAATATTACAAACAAACCTTGGCCAACATAAAACTCCATGCAGAACTCGGTTAGCCCGCTGCGACACTCAGTGAGCGCCGAATCGGCAGTCAGTGAATGTCATACGGCATTTACGGACTGTCGCACGACACTTACTCGAATGTCATTCTACTTTATCTAGTGCCGCCTTGTGTTATGGGCAGATCTACTCCTATTTATACCATCCTTTCCTTAAAACTCCACAAAAGACTCTCTTCTTCCATTCACTTCCTTCTTAAATGGCCCCCATTAGTTCCCAAATCCTCTTTCCATGGATGGATACTCTCTCTGGCATTGATAAGCTCAACTTTGATTGTTTCAGATTGAATGATCTCTTTGCTTTCCGATGGATGCTTGTGAATGAGGACTTGCTTCGAGCCGCAGTTCAGTGTTGGGACCCCTCTCTCTATGTCTTACGCTTTGGTTTTCAGGAGGTCTATCCTTTGTTCGAGGAATTTTGTCACACCCCAACCCGCCTCGTGCGGATTAGGACACGTGTAACAATGCTACAAGCTCCCAATCACATTAATTTGTAAAGAAATATACGAATTACTAAGAAACACATGTGTTTAACCCCATTAAACAACTCTGTTGTTACAAAATAGGCCCCAAGGGCAAAATGGTCATTTATAAAGTATGTAAAATTTTTATACCAAAAGTTAGAATTTTGAGTCCCGGTTCCAACGCAACAAACGGCACGCGAAACCGAGTTTCCTAGAAGAAGTTATGCATGTTTCCGTAAAAACGGACATGCTGGGGAAAAATACAAGGCGGATCGATCCCTTCATAATGGGCGGATCGATCCATTTATATTAGTCTCCCGCAGAATGTCCCCTTGGAAGGGCAGATCGATCCCTTCACAAACCGCGGATCGATCCCCTTCACAAGTCTGCTGCCAAATTTTGTTTGCTGTAAAAACAAGTTTTAACTTACCAAAACACAACCAAATCACATGGAAACATTATGAAACTTTGGGAAAACAATCCCAACACATTTCTAAACATGTTTAAACTCAAATTAAGCATGGATCATAAAATCATATTCACAATTTGATCAAATCAACCACGAACTCATTTCATTTGAAATACAACAAACTTTTCAACTAAAATTCTCAATTCTCATCCAAAGTTTATAAAACTTGTTGGAATTCAACTCAAAGTCATAACTAACATTATAAACACTAAAGAAACATGTCCAAGACACTAACGACACACCCGGACTTGCCGAGATGGTCAAATCCATTACTTGCACCCCTACTAGAACAAAACGAGAGAGATTACACATAGGTTCTCAAATTTACCTCCAACTCTCCAAAATACATGGTTGTGACCCAAGTTCACTTCCAACAACTTAAATATGAACATTAACATAAAAGACACCATACTTTACATCATTTTACAAGTTTCAAAAGAAATTTACAAGCATGAGGCTCAATCTCCCCCATCTCTCCCATCTCTCCCCATCTCTCCCATTCACAAGTCAAGACTTCAAGCCTCAAGTCGAGAACGAGAACCTTAACCCACTAGTTACACTATAATATAAGTTTAAAACATATTTACAAGCTCTAACTCTCTTCCCCATTCCCGAGCGCGTCACCTTCTCTCCGGATATCGCTCCGTACCTGCGGTGGTTGTTATGTACCACAACAGAAATAGGAAAACGGTTTTCTTAAGCAATTTGCTTAGTGAGCATTCTAAGCATGACTGAATGTTTAACATGTGCAATGCAACAATCAACATATAAATCATATTTGTAGTCGCCGAGTCACCGGTTTAATGATTCATTCAGACCCGAAGACCTCCCTTGGTCCCGTGGCCACTTCTATTCCTTGGACTTCCGTATTTCTCGGATTCTTCCTCTCCACCACCCTTATTACTCCCAACAATGAACCATTTTCCCGGTGCTCATTGACTACCACATAGACATATAAGCATATAAACATGCATCAACATATGGTTTTCACAAAATTGATATGAAATTCACAATCCACCAATATAGTAACTTCTAAACATGATATCAACAACCAAAGTTATACAAGGATTCATTGACCACCTTAAACACAATCATTTTTAGGCTAGAAAACTCACCTCACTCACAGCTTATACCCCAAATCAAGCTAATTATGCAGAATTCCTTAGTAATTCTTGCCCAATTCTTTCCCCCGGAGTAATTCCTATACAAATTCGGCAACCTCGGTCACCGATTGGCGTAAGCTACCAAAATTACAGCGAGTAAAACAGAAATTGAAGGTATAGAAACGACCGTCTTACCTCCACGAGTCCAAAAGTGGTTTCGATTTGTGAATCCGACGAACGACGGTAACGGAACGGCGAGAATTCGGCGTCGGTGACGTTTTACGTCTTCTCTCGGTGCTCTCTCTGTTTTCTCTGGATTAATTCCAGCAGATTGAGAGTATTAACTCTCTGTTTTGACACATATTGCATGTGTAGATGAGGTGTCTTCACCTCAATACTCATTATTTCCGTTTACACCCCCGAAATTTCTTAAGTTCTTATTATGAGATCCCCAAACATTCCATTAACTACCCAATTATCTAATGAGGGTTTGTCTAAGTTTCGTATGGGTCCCAACGTGGGTCCCACATATTTTGTGAAATTTCTATCGCACCTACTAATTTTACATCTTTTTCATTTATACCCTTATTTGGGTGTCCAAACTAATGCTAACACATATCAACATGTAATATGAAAACAACTTAGCAAATATCCATGTAATCACATAAGAATGCATTTAATCACTTAAAATGCAAATTACCAATTTACCCTTCAATGGGTTAAATTTCAATACCTGTCCCACCTCTCTGGGGACTTTTCCAACTAGTGTCCCTCTCTGAACACTTTTTACTTGGGCGAGTCCAAGCCTCCCCTTAATCCATTTTATACACTAATTTCACTAATTAATGCATATTAATACAAATAATTAACCCGTTTTCCGGGTACGGGTGTTACATTTCTCCCTCCCTAAAAGGGAGTTTGGTCCCCAAACTTACTCTTACCTCAAGAATTGAAGAGATGCGGGTACTTGGCTCGGATCTCATCCTACCGATCCCAAGTAGCCTCTTCCACTGAATGGCTTCGCCATTGAACCATCACCAAGGGAATCACTTTGGTCCTCAATACTTGATCCTTCCTATCAAGAATTTGCACTGGATGTTCCACGTAAGTTAAATCTTCCCGAATCTCTAACGGTTCCGGAATGATAACATGTTTGGAATCCGGCACATAACGTCGAAGCATCGACACATGAAACACATTATGAACATTCTCTAATTCTTGTGGCAGCTCTAACCGATAAGCTAATGGCCCAACTCGATTAAGAATCAAATACGGCCCAACATATCTCGGACTAAGCTTACCTCGCTTACCAAAACGTGCTATGCCTTTTGAAGGTGATACTTTCAAAAACACATAGTCACCCACCTCAAACTCCAACGGTCTTCTACCCGTATCCGCATAACTTTTATAACGACTTTGAGCCGTTTATAACCGTTGCTTAATCAATTGAATCTTGTCAGTAGTAATTTGCACTATTTCTGGTCCCAAAAGCTGTTTTTCACCAACTTCTGTCCAACAAACTGGCGATCTACACTTCCTTCCATATAGTGCCTCATAAGGCGCCATTCCAATGCTAGTTTGAAAACTGTTGTTGTAAGAGAACTCGATTAAAGGCAAGTGAGTCTCCCAATCGGCCCTGAAATCCATAACACATACCCTCAACATGTCTTCCAAAATTTGAATCACCCTTTCGGATTGACCATCAGTCTGGGGATGGAATGCAGTACTAAAATGTAGAGTTATCCCCATAGCCCTTTGTAAACTCTCCCAAAATCTTGATACGAACCGAGTGTCACGATTTGACACTATCGACACTGGTGCTCCGTGAAGTCTAATAATCTCTCTGATATAAATCTCTGCAAGTTTTGATGGATCTTTGGTCTTAATAGGTAGGAAATGGGCTGACTTAGTCAACCGATCTACAATCACCCATATGTTATCATTTGACTTTTGAGACTTTGGAAATCCTGAGACGAAATCCATTGTAATATGTTCCCACTTCCACTCTGGTATCTCTAAAGGATGTAACTCTCCTCCGGGTCGTTGATGTTCAATTTTCACTTTTTGACAGGTCATGCATTTAGACACAAATTCTGCTACCTCTCGCTTCATACCACTCCACCAGTAAATTTCTCGCAAGTCTCTGTACATTTTGGTACTACCCGGATGTATAGAATATCTTGTATTGTGGGCTTCCTCCATAACTTTATTTCTCAGATCTCCAACTTTAGGTACACATAATCGGTTAATATATTTCAGAACACCATCTTGGAAACTAAATTCTGGCCTTCTCCCCTCTGGTAACTCATCCACAATCTTCTTGAATTCTGGATCTAAGAACTGATTAGTCTTGATTTCACCAATTAAACTTGGCTGTGCCACGATCGCAGCCATTAAACCACCTCTAATTTTAGGAACTACCTCAAGCTTCAATTGTTCAAATTCCTTTATCAACTTTTCCTGTCCAGTCAAGGCATAAGCTAAGTTTTTTGACGACTTCCGACTCAAGGCATCGGCAACTACATTGGCTTTTCCCGGGTGATACTGAATTTTTAAATCATAATCTTTCATGAGTTCCAACCATCTTCTTTGTCTCATATTAAGATCCCTCTGAGTGAATAGGTATTTCAGACTTTTATGATCCGTGAAGATTTCACAAGTTTCCCCGTATAGATAATGTCTCCAAATCTTTAACGCAAAAATTACCGCCGCTAACTCCAAGTCATGTGTCGGGTAGTTCTTCTCGTGAGGTCTCAACTGCCTTGAAGCATAGGCTATTACCTTGTCATCTTGTGTCAAAACACATCCCAAGCCTTGGTGAGAAGCATCACTGTAAATTCTGAAATTTCCAGTGCTTGTTGGAATTGTAAGTATTGGTGCCGTAGTCAACTTTTTCTTCAATGCTACAAAACAATCTTCACACTCCTTGTTCCACTCAAACGGTACATCTTTTCTCATCAACCTTGTCATTGGCGTTGCAATTCTAGAAAAGTCTTTAACAAACCTTCGATAATATCCGGCTAACCCCAAGAAACTTCGAATCTCGGACACATTTGTCGGTCTTGACCAATTCATAACAGCTTCAATCTTCTGTGGGTCAACAGAAATACCCTCTTTAGAAATCACGTGTCCTAGAAAAGTGACACTCGTCAACCAAAATTCGCTCTTCTTCAACTTCCCAAACAATTGTTTCTCTCGAAGTCGCTGCAAAACTAGTCTCAAGTGTCGTTCATGCTCTTCCGGACTCTTAGAATAAATGAGAATGTCATCAATGAATACAATAACAAACTCATCCAAATATGATTTGAATACACGGTTCATCAAATCCATGAAGGCAGCAGGCGCATTAGTAACCCCAAACGGCATCACTAGGAATTCATAGTGCCCGTAACGGGTCCTAAAGGCTGTCTTCTCCACATCCTTAGCTTTAACTTTCAGTTGATGGTACCCAGATCGTAAGTCAATCTTTGAAAATACCTCAACCCCTTGAAGTTGATCGAATAGATCGTCAATACGTGGCAACGGGTATTTGTTCTTGATGGTTACTTTGTTGATCTCCCGGTAGTCAATACACATCCGCATTGTACCATCTTTCTTCTTCACGAATAGTACTGGTGCACCCCACGGGGACACACTAGGTCGGACAAAACCCTTGTCTAGCAACTCTTGCAACTGTATCTTTAACTCTTTCAACTCAATTGGTGCCATTCGATATGGTGCTCGTGAAATTGGTTGGGTTCCCGGCATAACATCAATACCAAATTCAATTTCTCGATCAATCAATACACTAGGTAACTCCTCAGGGAATACATCTGGAAACTCTCTAACTACCGGAATATCTTCAAGTTTTAAATCGGGACCTCTAGTATCAAGAATACTACACAGAAACCCCCGGCAACCCTTCTTTAATAAACGACAAGCTTCAATAGCTGACACGATATACGGCGGTGATACAACACCCTTACCTTGAAAATAAAACTCATCTTGATTCGGAATACGGAATGCTACTCCTTTAGTGTTACAATCAATATTAGCATGATTAGCCGCTAACCAATCCATACCCAATATAACATCGAAGTACTGAATTACTAACGGTACCAAATCAACGGTTAACTCTTTACCATTCACATTAATCTCACATTTTCTAAACACACCCGAACTAACCAACGGAGCCCCCAACGGTATTGCGACAGATAAATCATAGTTTAGGAACTCTAATGGTTTATCTAAATGTTTAGCAAAATGGTGTGACACGAATGAGTGTGTGGATCCCGAATCTATAAGTACATTTGCTAGATGTGAGCAAATGGGAACCATACCTGAAACAATGGTATCGGCAGAAGCGGTCTCTCCCGGCCTGAGTTGGAATGATCTTGCCTCTCGTTGCTCCCTCCTCGGAGGTTGAGTAGTCCTTGGTGTGATAGTGCTGGCCGCAGAAGAACCTGAACCTGATGCTCCTTGGCGTCTAGTAGGACAATCCTTAGATTGATGTCCCAATTCCTTACAAGTGAAGCATCGGCCCCTCATATCTAAATTCTGATTTGGACAATTCCTGGCGATGTGTCCCGGTTGTCGGCAACTATTGCAAATGATTGGGTTTGGAAGTTGATTGCACCGGCCCCAATGAAATTTCTGACAAGTCTGACACCTCGGTTTATTTCCACCGGAACCACTACCAATACTAGCTGATGATCCTCCTAAACTCTGTCTTTTTGCACTCCCCTGACCACTGAACTGACTTGATCCCGGTCGTTTACTTTGTTGACTCGGTGGTGGTGGCAAGTTTGAAATATAACCAAGGTCTCTCTCAGCAATAGAAGCAATGTCCAATGCCTTAGCATAAGTCTCTGGACGGAATACGGTCACTCGTCCTCGGATATCTCCCCGGAGTCCCGCTACAAACTTTCTTGCCTTCACTTTTTCGGTTGTTACGATATCCCCAGCAAACCTTGCCAAACTCGTAAATTGCGTGGAGTACTCCCAGACTCACTTTCCCCCTTGTACCAACTCCATGAATTCTTGAGCCTTTTGATCCCCAAATGACTCTGGAAAATATTGATCATTGAAAATCTCAAGAAATTGGTCCCACGTTGTCGGTTGACCCGGGCCTAGCTTAGTATGCCACCAATATTGCGCCTCATCTTTTAACGTGTCTGCAGCAAATAGCACTTTTTGTTCATTAGTACATGGTAATATCCGGAAGATCTTCTCCATATCCGAGATCCAAAAATTCTCCTTCATCGGATCGGCTTCCCCGCAGAATATGGTCGGCTTTTGTTTGTGGAATTTTGAAATAGTAACAATGTCTTCCCTTGGATTCGGATTCGGTTGTACCAGTCTCTCTTCGATCACATGAGTTTCTGCTACTCGTACCAACCCTTCGATTGCTCTTTCAACCCGTTCCATTCGGTTCGAGGTGTCACCTCCAGACATAATGCCTGGCACCCACATATAGTACACACATGCACGTTACTTTTAAATAAACACATGGCATGCTTATCAACATCAAAACATGCTAAGTAAACGTGTATGCATGCTTATGCAACTACGTGTCATTGTGTGCACACTACGCGTCGTATACGTCTCTCGTCCCCAAAGGCTCTAGCCAACTGCTCTGATACCAAAAATTGTCACACCCCAACCCGCCTCGTGCGGATTAGGACACGTGTAACAATGCTACAAGCTCCCAATCACATTAATTTGTAAAGAAATATACGAATTACTAAGAAACACATGTGTTTAACCCCATTAAACAACTCTGTTGTTACAAAATAGGCCCCAAGGGCAAAATGGTCATTTATAAAGTATGTAAAATTTTTATACCAAAAGTTAGAATTTTGAGTCCCGGTTCCAACGCAACAAACGGCACGCGAAACCGAGTTTCCTAGAAGAAGTTATGCATGTTTCCGTAAAAACGGACATGCTGGGGAAAAATGCAAGGCGGATCGATCCCTTCATAATGGGCGGATCGATCCATTTATATTAGTCTCCCGCAGAATGTCCCCTTGGAAGGGCGGATCGATCCCTTCACAAACCGCGGATCGATCCCCTTCACAAGTCTGCTGCCAAATTTTGTTTGCTGTAAAAACAAGTTTTAACTTACCAAAACACAACCAAATCACATGGAAACATTATGAAACTTTGGGAAAACAATCCCAACACATTTCTAAACATGTTTAAACTCAAATTAAGCATGGATCATAAAATCATATTCACAATTTGATCAAATCAACCATGAACTCATTTCATTTGAAATACAACAAACTTTTCAACTTAAATTCTCAATTCTCATCCAAAGTTTATAAAACTTGTTGGAATTCAACTCAAAGTCATAACTAACATTATAAACACTAAAGAAACATGTCCAAGACACTAACGACACACCCGGACTTGCCGAGATGGTCAAATCCATTACTTGTACCCCTACTAGAACAAAACGAGAGAGATTACACATATGTTCTCAAATTTACCTCCAACTCTCCAAAATACATGGTTGTGACCCAAGTTCACTTCCAACAACTTAAATATGAACATTAACATAAAAGACACCATACTTTACATCATTTTACAAGTTTCAATCTTTCAGCGTGCTACCTGATTCGGCTTAGCCGATCAGATGATTTTGGAAGATTATGGAGCGTAAGGCATGAAGCGGCTCAATCTTTCAGCGTGCTACCTGATTCGGCTTAGCCGATCAGATGATTTTGGAAGATTATGGAGCATAAGGCATGAAGCGGCTCAATCTTTCAGCGTGCTACCTGATTCGGCTTAGCCGATCAGATGATTTTGGAAGATTATGGAGCGTAAGGCATGAAGCGGCTCAATCTTTCAGCGTGCTACCTGATTCAGCTTAGCCGATCAGATGATTTTGGAAGATTATGGAGCGTAAGGCATGGAGCGGCTCAATCTTTCAGCGTGCTACCTGATTCGGCTTAGCCGATCAGATGATTTTGGAAGATTATGGAGTGTAAGGCATAGAGCGGCTCAATCTTTCAGCGTGCTACCTGATTCGACTTAGCCGATCAGATGATTTTGGAAGATTATGGAGTGTAAGGCATGAAGCGGCTCAGTCTTCCAGCGTGCTACCTGACTTGGCTATGGAGTGTAAGGCGCAAGGCGCATCTCAGTCAATCAGACGATTCTAAAAACACATATGAAATGTGTATACATCAATCATGATGTTCCTAG
This sequence comes from Hydrangea macrophylla, assembly GCA_033977485.1. Lineage (NCBI taxonomy): Eukaryota > Viridiplantae > Streptophyta > Magnoliopsida > Cornales > Hydrangeaceae > Hydrangea > Hydrangea macrophylla. The sequence goes on along the minus strand of CM066985.1, from coordinate 13,806,531 downwards.
AGTAGGACGGTATCATAATAGGATAATTCGATGTATAGGGTGCATTTCTGATAATAGGAAAAGTAACGTGACTCGGGATCATCACGTTTGGGATCATAAGATATAAAATTGCATGAGCATGTGCATCACGATAAGATAAGAGCATTCATCCGTGTGATTATTTGCATTTGTGTGTTATCCCTTACCCGAACTACGTCCTGGTCTGATTCCCGTTGGGATACGTAGGCAGCTCACCATTGAGCACGACCAGCACCGACCGTCTCCGCAAATGTTTTTGCAACACGTTTTGTTTTTACCTAAGTTCAATAGCCCGGTCAAAGGCTTGTCTTCACACAGGCTTCGACATTCACTTGTCATACGCGTTGCTTCACAAGCTCTGCCGAAGAGGGGCAAACTGTAGACACCCCAATTTGACCAAACTATTAAACTTAGGGGGATTTACCTCTGGAGATCAATGATGAATATGTCTCGACGAAATCAAGACTCTTACAAGCAATCTGACTCTCTTCCTAGAAGAATCTCGGTTTAAAATCACCATTTTCAGCCAAAAGACCAAAATTCTCATCTACTCGTCACCTTGTAGACCATGAGTTTTGAACACGTATAGGAATACGGCAATGTTCTCGGAGCATCTTAAAATCATTTTCAAAAAGAGAGTAATCGAAATTTTGCCTTCGGAGGGAGAGTTGACTTTTTTTCCTTAAAGATTTTGATTTTCTAGATATTTTTATTGAATCCAAATGGGGGGTATTTCCTTAATTACATTTAATGTCTTAAGTAAATACATAAATTAAACGACATTTACTTAAATGACATGAAATGAAATTAAGGTGCTGAATTGCTGTGAATAGTGCTGGATTGCTGTGCAGCGGCTCAGAGACTGCCGTTTCATCTCATCGAGTGCCGGCCTGGGCTAATTTGCATTTTTAAGTCAAAATTCTTTTTTCAATCTTTGATCAAATGAATGTACCAAATGATGTCGTTTTTTGTGTACGTGTTTACTACTCCTAGGTCATGCAAACCATGCTCCCACCATCCCTAATTGACCTATCTACCCTTATCTTAGCCCCTAAGATAATGAAAGTCTATAAAAGCCCCATTTTCTCTCATTTTGGGGGGTTGGAGACTTGAATCTTGAGAGAGAGACTTGAATCTAAAAGAGAGAGGCTGATTTTTGAAGATAGAGTTTGTTCTTAGAGAAATATAGAGAGAGAAACCCCAAGACCCCATAGAAATCTTACCCAATTCATCCAAATTCCTCAAATCTCCATTGAAGAACCTTGAAGCTTCAAGGAAGAAGAAGAAGAGTATTGCTTGTAAGGCTTGGATCTCTCTAAATCAATCAAATCCTGAGAAGATCTAGAGGTTAAATCCTTATCCCTATACTTATTATATATAATTCAATCACAATTCATAGATCTAGGACTTTTACACATTTTCAAAACCTCTCTTCCCACCTCATTTCATCACACACCACATAGAATTGTGATTGAATTCCTACTTGCTTTCATTGATTTGGATCTAAATAAGAGCCTTAGGTTTAAAATAAAACTAGTTTGTGAAGGGATCTTCATTTGGTTTTCTTCAAGTAAACTTTGATTCTATTTCTCTTTGTATCTATTTTCCTTTTGAGATCCATGAGATCTTTAATATCTCATTGGATCCTCTTGAGTTTGATCCTCTAGTCCCCTATGATCCTATGATTTATATGGAGACTAAGGTTGATCATGGTCATATCTACCCATAGTTGGTGAGATACAAGTCTTAACTCATGGCTAGGGGATCTCACTATGAATCTTATGGAATTCACTCCATGTTCCATAGAGGTTTATGTAAATCATAGTCTCATTTAATCTCCAAGGACCATTAACTTGAGAGGAGAATAAGTTGACTCTATATTCTTCCATGATCATGTACTTGAGAGAAGAATTGGATGTAGATTTTCATAGTCTATATTTGAAATAAGTAAGACCTTAGGATTTTCTTGATAGATCTCCAACTATGAGATCTATGATAAGAATCCATCAAGGTTAAATCTATAAACATTATCCTATAACATTAATTTGTCCCAACAATCACAACCATGCTTGATTCTAGTCCTTTGTAGGATCATGGATCAAGTTGGTTTTAAGGTATGACCATTAATTCAATATTGGTGCAGTGAATCCTTAAACCCTTTGTGATCAAAGATTTTTCATAAAATCATGGTCCATTGGAATGGGATGAGACCAATTGGAGGGTGTTCATAACTCATATGAGTACCTATGTGATTGTTATTTTGATAAGATCCCATACTTAGGATGGTTTGGGCTTATAATTTCCAAATAAGCAATTCTCTGTCCAAAATTTCAGAACAGCAAACCGGTTTTAAAATTGATAGATCAGAACTCTAACCAAGTTTTCATGACCTTTAATAATTTTTTCTAAGAACCTTAATGTGTTAGGAGGATTCCCTAAAAAGAATGAAGCAATTCGGATTTGTTTGCTATTTATAAAAAATCATACAAGATATCTGGACAGAGAGTTGCAAAATCCTGAGTGAAGTCTAGTATTTTCAGTATTCCCGGAGATCTAACTGTTGAAACCTCGATTGACTTTTTGGGTTAGAAACTAGACTCACAGAGGCATAACATATCCAAACATCATTAAGATCCAACCGTTGGAAGTAGTTTATTCCTATTTTTGAATGTCTGGTCTGCTCTCTGTAAATCACAAAAAAACTGCTACTGTTTTTGTCTAATCTTATTTATTTCAACTCAAATAGTCTCCTAATGGCTTAGGACTCAAACCATGTTTTGAATAATGATAATTTAGATTAAACCCAGAGGCTAAGGGATCCAAATTAGTGAATAAATTCATATCTCATTCTTGTTCATATTCATGCATTCATTCATACATGTTAATACTCATAAGTAGGACTTATCTCTTGTCTTAGTTGAATCTAGTTGAACATGACCTATGATTAATTACTCTTTGATATTATATCTTGTCTAAGGCATGTGTACTAACCTTTGTTTTGTAGCGCATTTGAGGTACAACTTCTCGTCCCTTCTCTAGTTTAATTCATTTCTTTGACTTTGAAATGATTTTCAACTCCATGTGCGACACCTTAGCATAGGTTTTGCCTTATGTGAAAATGTGAATTAGAGACCTTTTCTTAGGCTTTGTATTTTGTGTATGCATTGCACGTTTCCATTTCGCGGCTGGATCCCGGGTATGTTTTCTTGTTCTCTATTGCATATCATGTTGCTTGCTACTTGAATTACGTGGTTTATGAATGATATTTTGCCGTTAGCAATTTTACACCATTTCCAACATGCTTGTGTGATGTATATGTATATATGTATTAATTGAGGGCATGCTTAGATTAACAATTTGATTAAAAAGGATGTTGAGTAGAGGCCTATCGTGAGATAGGATGAAAGGGGGTGTTTTAGTCCGCCGGGCTCCTTCCCCTTTCATTCCATAATCCCCGGACCCAGTTTATCTTTGGTTTCGCAAAAGATCAGTTTGCTTTAAAATGGTTTCTTAATTTTCCTTTTTAAAATTAAGTGGCGACTCTTTGAATTTGAAAAATATTTGTTTTAAAAGTGGGTAAAATTTGAAAACCTGCGATATCCACAGACCTTGCTGCTTTTCTTCACACATTTTGAAATGCAGCAGGTTCTTTTGTCGAAGACCGGTAAATGAACTTTGAATGCCTTTCCTCTATCTACTCTTGGATGGCGGATCACTATGACGGTGGGTACCAAGTCATTCAACGTAGTGCTTTATCGATGGCCATGCTCTCTTACTTCCTCTTCCAGTTATCTTCTGACATTCTCATACCCATTGTATGTGGTTTGAGAGAGATGAAAAGTGCCGTCATGTTGATCCTTGGCGAGAACTTGATTGGCTTGGATCGTGCTCATACCGCTAAGGCCATGTTATCTATGGGGGCACCTTTCGTCTTACAGATTTGGCTCATGGAACGCCTTGATCTCTTCATACACCCCTCACACCTTCATGGACCACTTCCCTATGACCATATGGAGGTTCACTGCTTATTCCATTCTATCAATGCTTGGCTTCGTTGGCTCCGAGGCCCTTCTGCTGGTGATATCTGTTGGGTGTGCCAGCAGTGTTCTTACCTTTCTATTGTTGTACGACTTTCAGGATGACCTGGTATTTGGTTACTTAGCTTGCATGCTACTACTTTCTATGTTCCTAGCCGAGTAGTTTATCAGTACATGCTTCTCCAAGATGTTACTGACGACATTACTACTGATTTCACGAGGAGTTTTGTCATGCGTACTTCCACCATGAAAGTTTTTGCTGAGGCTTGGCATGACAGGGTGGCCGCTCCCTTTCGAAGGATTCTAGCTTCAGTAGTCCCCACTACTAAGTATCTTTTGTAGATCCAGGCCCTGGTTAACAGACAGACTCCATAGACATAGTAAAAATGGGATATAGCTTTATTTTACAAAAATATCAAACAAGTCATGTCCACTTTCTAGCTCTTTCGAATGTGATTGTCTGATTTTCCAAAGAATCTTTATGTTTAGAAAATGTTCTATTATGTTCAATCAATGTATCCACTCTTTCGATCTATCCTTAGGTTATGACAACCCTCTTTTAAAAATATTTTCTTGGCTTTTCGTTACTTTGCCTCGAATCTTGCATGGAGCTTTAATCATTCTATATCATGAATTCTTGTTTGTTTCTTTATAGTACTTATTCTGATAGCCAGGGGATCCAGAGGTGGACTTAAGGTATTATTTGGGTTCCTCGGCCCAACCTGATTTTGGGCCTTTGATGTGATTCTGGGCAAACGCAAGTTTGCCCCTAGTTTGGCATAGGGATATTTGGATTTTTCAAGGACCGAAGGCTTTTGAGAGCCCACCTACTTATCCCCGAGTGGGTATCAGTTCCACAATAGTTTGGTTTAAGGCTTGATGGAAGGTACCGCTCGGGCAGTTTTATTAATGATTGAACTGACCAGGTTGCCTACGTATCCCTGAGTGGGAATCAGGTCAAGCGTAGTTCATCAACGTAGGAGGTTTCAAAAGAAGGGATTTCAAGCAAAGTATTTCTTGAGGCGATCAAGGTTAATTGGCTTTTTAAATTCAACCCTGTCTAGGTCCATAACATAGGCCGCTACCCTAGAGAGGAGAGTCTTAATGATGTATGGCCCAACCCAATTTTGAATTTTCCTTTGGGGTCATAAACATGCACTTTCAGTTCTTTGAGGACCAAGTCACCCTGAGCAAGCTTCCTTGGGTGGACCTTTTTGTTGAAAGCACGGGCTATCCTCTTCTGGTAACCCCGAGTATGGTTTATTGCAGCCAACCTCTTCATATCAAGCAACATTAACTCTTCATACCTTCCCCGAATCCACTATAGTTTAGTTATTTCACACTCTGCTAAAACCCATAAAGATGGTATTTCTACTTCAACTGGAAGGACAACCTCCATCCCATAAACCAAAGAATATGGTATAGCTCCTGTGGAAGTTCTTATGGAGGTTCGATATCCCCACAATGAAAATGGTAATTTCTCGTGCCAATCCTTATATGTGTCCGTAGTTTTCCCCAAGATTGCTTTAAAATTCTTATTTGCCGCTTCTACTGCCCCATTCGTCTGTGGCATGTACAGGGATGACTGATGACGGGTGATCTGGTACTTCTCTAAGAGTGGGATGACTTCCCCTTGGAAATGACTACCGTGATCGAAAATGAACTCATTTGGGACCCCATATCTGCAGATTATGTTCTTTTCTATGAAGCTCACCACATCTTTAGCCTTTAAAGTTGCATACGACGCAGCTTCCACCCACTTAGTGAAATAATCGATGGCCACAATTATGTATCGATGTCCATTGGAGGCCTTCGGGACTATCACACTAATGATATCAATACCCCAGACGAAAAATAGCCAAGGCATAGTCATGCTATAGAGTTGGAAGGGCAAGGTATGCATCAGGTTCGCATGGATTTGGCACTTATGGCACCTCTGGACATATTCACAGCAATCTCTATCCAGGTTTGTCCAGTAATACCCTTGGCGAATTATCTTTTTTGCAACATATACCTATTCATGTGGGGGGCACAAACTCTCTCGTGTATCTCCTCCATCATTCTCTTGGCCTCCCTTCCATGCAAACATTCTAGATTATACCTGGTATACAACTTTTTCCACAGCTTGTCTGCATAAATCATGAATTGAGAGAAAAATCTTCAGATCGCCTTCTTGTCCTTTTCTGTGGCTCCCTCGGGGTATTCTTCATCTTTAATGAACTTCCAAACATCCTTGTACCAAGGTACTTCTCCCTCCTCTTCTAGGGCTACGGTCATCTCAAATGACGGTTGGTCCCTTATTTCTATGGATAGAGGGATTATGGTGACTCCTGAAGGGATTTGTATCATTGAGGCTAAGTTTGCTAAGGAATCAGCCATTGGTTCTCTTCTTGGGGAAGGTAATAGAATGATATCTTCTTTAACTATACTTTCAAACTCTCCAGATAATCATGGTAGGGTAACAATTTCTCATGCTTCACCTCCAATCACCCCAAACTTGAGATATGATCAAATTAGAGTCCCCGAAAACATTGATCTTCTCAACTTTTAAGGTCAGTGCCACTTTCCATTCAAATTATGCACGCCTCATATGTACTCCTGAGCAGAAGGCCATAATTATGATCATTTCATTCAGATTGTGAATCTGTAGCCTTTGCTGATTGAAACGGTCGACATAATCTTTTAAGGACTCCCCCTTACGTTGCTTGACGGTCAGTAATTGAGTGTCCGGTTATGACCGGTCAAGCATTCCCACGAACAGTCTGATGAAAAGCTTACTGAGTGGTTTAAAGTCGCTAATTATTTGGGGTTTGAGGGTATGGAACCACTGCGCTGTCGCCCCCTTGAGGGTACCGGGAAAGGTAAGGCACAGTAGTTTGTCAGCGGTGCTAACCAGTGCCATTTGGGCCTTATAAATCCAGACATGTTCCACTGGGCTTCCTAAACCGTCATAAGAATCGAGGTGTGGAAACTTGAACTTTTGTGGGATTAGGAATCCCATGACCTGGACGGTGAAAGGCAATACCATTTTGTATTGGTGTGATCATGGCGTGATTTACGGCTCAATTTCTCAATCTACATCTGCTGGTCCTCGATCTGGGTCTTGACGTCCATCTGATCGTTCTTTCATTCCGTGTTCGAATAGTACATCTGGTCGGACAATGAGGCCTCTTTCTCGAAGCATGTTATCCTCGGGGATAGGGCCCGGCTTCGGCTCTGGGTAATCGTGTGCCTAAGATCATCACTGCTCTTAGTCGGGGGGTCCTTGGCCAAATCCAGAGCTATCCGATCTTGCCCCTCCCCTCTGGCAGTATGCTTATTGTTGATAACTTCTCTAGCATCCCCCACTTGGCGTGGGTTGGCCCGGGGGCGTCGCCGGGTCCACCTGGGAACCTGGCTATGCTCGTCGTTCCCTAAATAACAAAGATCCGACAAAGATATATGCTTAGTGTGGGTGGCCCGTACAGGCTCCTGGTCGTGCACGCCGTTCCATGGATGTTCTTCTATTTGATGGAGATTTTTCTTGTGAGCCAGCAACGCTTCGATCTGCTGCTGAGTTTTTCGCTGGCCCTCTAGGAGCAGCGCAAGGGCCGCGGTAACCTGCTCGGAGGTTATGGAAGTAGCCAGTTGCCCAGCTTGTGAATCTGTCTGACCTTCTAGAGCAGCAGTTTTCTTAACCTTCTTCGGTGGCATGTTTGTTAGTTAGAAATTTTCTTTCAGGAAAAGTAATTGTCGATTCCCACAAACGGCGCCAAGCTGATGATGACAAAAATTGGTAGAAGAATAATAAGAGGACAATAGAAGTTTGTATGTGATTCGGCCCCATTAATGAGGTGACCTATATCCATGTGTGTGTCGGTGCGCTTTTACTAACAGATTAACGGTGGACTCTGGTGAACCCACAGGGAGGGCGGTACTACTAGAAATTGTTCGGGTATATGCATAATAGTGTTGCGTTATGCTCTTTTGTAAGTCAGGAATGTGATCCCCTCTTATGGGGGTGGGTGGCCTATTTTATAGATGCAAGAGACCACATGTACAAGGTATCTACCAGATTAGTAAGCCTAATCTAATTGCAATTCGATGAGCATAAATCATAGGAAGTTTCCTAAGCGATTTAGGAAACATCTTCTACTTTCCATTAGTCTTTTTATTGAGTTAGGAAACTACTGGAACTGTTCAACTCAAGTTACAGGGTCTGGCTCGGGCTGCACCCATCTTTGTTTGTCAGCATTACGAACCCCGAGCTGTATTAACAGACTGTACAGCTCGGGATGGTTGAGTAACATGTTCCCTTTTCGGGTGACTTGGCATGCTGCTGCTGACATAGCAATTCGACTTTGACTGGATATTTTGGGACCTATCATAAGCTATAATTATCAATTGGGAGATAGTACTGCTTAGTCTCAGTGATAATTATGAATACTAAAGGTAGAGGGGCATAAAGTCATTTTATATAGATCTAGGTATTACTCTATGATTTGCCTCTTCTGATTTGGAGTGCAGTTAATGTCATGTGGTGAAATTGATATTAACTAATTAATTTAGACTATTTGGGTAATGAGATTAACCGGGTAAAGTTTATATTAATTTAAGCCAATTAGGAAGAGCCTAGAGGTCCCACGTGTAGCTCTTATGAAGTAAAAAGTCCAACTAGGTTTAGGAGATGGATTGAGTGTGTATAAATATGTGTAGAGAGAGTTTTTGCATATGCTTAAAAAAACCCTGGCCGAATCTGTCTCTCCCACACATGTATTTTCTCTCTTCCTCTAAACCCTAGAGATTATCACCAAGGTCTAAGGATTGGACAGCTTCAAGAGTATACACGTGAAGATTTCAGGACCGCAAAGGAGGAGTAGCATCTGGTTCTTGCCTGAAGTGTTCTCGTAAGGAGCCAACTGATCATAAAAGGTATTAGATCTGTTTTTGACAATCATACGCATCTTGGTTTTGAGCCGGATCTGTTTTGAAAAGAGTTTTCAATGATAATCGCTTCCGCAAATCCTAAATATTTAAAAACGGGACCAACAGATTTGGATATGGGCATTGATGCATGGGTGGGTTTGGATATGGGCATTGATGCTTCTTTAGGCGTTCCATTATTCTCTTTTCCAATTAATCCATTTTTACCTCATTGTTGGCCATCTGATCTTTCAGCAATTGAATAAACTCAAGCATTACCTTTTCTAATTCCTTCACCCTCGAATCTTGTTGTTCAATAGTGGCTTGTAGCTTGTTTACTCCTTCCTCCAAGGTTCTCAAGGCCATTGGCGGATCAATCTTAAGATGATGGTCCATGTTCTCCTAAAATCAAGAAGATGAACCCAATAAGGTTAGAAGTGTCCTCACTAGGGGATCTGGTTATCCCACTCTTTCTATAGGTTCACGATATAAAAAGGTCCGCAAGCTGAATTGATTTTCAAGAGGCAAGGAATTTTGAGGAACTATTTTGATCTTGATTGGATAGAAGATGTGAATTTGTATGCTACATGTATGCAATGACAAAATGTACATGCTTTGATGATTCGAAGTCGCTAATGCATGCGTCGCGCACATGGCACACGGATGAAATGCAAGTGTGTGTGTGTGTGTGCCTATTCTATATGTAAAAGACAAGAAAATTCTAGTCCTAGCACATACAACACATAAGCACATAAAATCCTCTTCCATGTCAAATGCGCCAATTTCACCTCTCATTGCAATCCTCAATACGCTTTCAAAGTTTGGGTATTTAAAATTTTCAAAATTCATTTAAAAAGCATTTCTTTAGGTAATGAGATCTTTCAAAAACAATTCTCAAGAATTTTGAAAATGGGGATGTGAGAACATTTCTCAATAAAGATGATTGGATTGAAATTTTGCTTTGAAATTCATATAAAAAGCATTTCTCCTGGAAACAATTCAAAAAATTTTTGGATTTTTCCTTTGAAGATGATCATGTATAAAATATACTTTAGCAAAGATTAGTTTGGGGCTTTAATCAAAAAGTGAACTCCAAAGATTTTTGAAAGAGCGATTGAAACTTTGGAATAAAAATGGCAAAAATTCGTTTGCTTACAAAGATGGATTTAAAATTCTTTGGGTAGAAGGATCACATGATCAGATTATTACTGTACTTTCCATAAATTCAGATACATACAAGGTCAATGATGCTTAGCTAAACATGATATAAGAGATGTAATCTTATAATCAAAATCTAGCATATTTTCAAATGTCATGGGATATGAAGAGGAATTGCTCAAGAGTAATTAAGATGTTACACATCTTTCATCAAGCAAGTATCGTCATCATCTTAAGTAATCCCTTCCGGGTATACAAAACTCCCTAGCACATAATCCTAGTCAATAATTAATTTCCTAAGATTGAAAGGTCCGATTAGAAGCTATCATGCAAAGGCCAAGTTTTGGTCAAATAAAGGACCCTTGACACACATCCGATAGGATGCTTATATACCAATGCATGGTAAGAGATAAAGGATGATCACACAGTCCTATGATGGCTTGACCGACGGGGTTGCCCTGAGCTTCCAAGGTCATAGTTCTATGCAATCGACTGGATAGACATGCAAGTGCAATGCAACGGGCACACAAAAATTAATCAATTTAATTAAAAGGATGCTTACAAGTCTAATCCTCAAGTGAACCCAAAATTAGAAATTCTGGTCTGCGAAACCAGAGATTCTGGGTTCGATCCCTAACAGAGTCGCCAGATTGTGGATACCGGCATTTTGGCCCACTTTTGTTTAAAACAATTTTTCAAATTTCATATTCAATGATGAGTTGCCACTTAATTTGTTTTAAGGAAAATTAACAAACCAATTTAAAAGCAAATCGATCTTTTGCGAAACCAAAGATAAACTGGGTCCAGGGATTATGGAATGAGAGGGGAAGTAGCCCGGCGGACTAAAACACAGCCTCTCAACCTATCTCGTGATTGGCCTTTTCTCAACATCAGTTTTAATCGAATTATTAATCTAAGCATGCCCTCAACTAATACATATATATTTAAGTATACATAACACAAGAATATGAAATGGGTGCAAAATTTTTAACAATAAAAGGCATACAAAACCACATAATTCAATTAGCAAGCAAAGTGATATGCAATAAGAACAAGAGAACTTACCCGGGATCCAGCCGTGAAATTGGAAACGTGCAATACACACAAAATAGAAATCCTAAGAAAAGGGTCTCTAATCACATATATATACACATAAGGCAAGACCTAATTCTAAAGTGTCGCACATGAAGTTGAAAATCCATAAAATCAACAAGTAAAATAAACTAGAGGAAGGTTTGAGAAATTGTACCTCAAGAGCGCTACAAAACAAAGATTAGTCAACATGCTTCAAACAAGATATCAAATTATCGATCCTTAACTTCTAGCTTAAATCTACCAATTAGAGGAGGAATTGACAAAACTATGAATTCCTTCTAACTAATTAGGACAATAGCACCTCTATAGATATACAAGTCTCAACTAGGAGCCAATGTAATGTCCATATAGAGATGTCATAGCTCCAACATGATCATAAGGAATCCTAGTCATGTTCAATTAAGTGCAACTTAGACCAATAATGAGTTCTATTCATGTATCAAAATGTATGAATGAATGCATGAACATGGGCTATGAGATATTCATTAGTTTGGATCATCTAGCCTCTAGATTTAAACTTAATTGACAATATTTAAGACATGGTTTAGATCTTAGAACATTAGGAGTCCGCTAGATTAGAGTTATTCAAGTTTTGTCAAAGCAGTGACAGAATTGTAAAAATTACAGAGAGCAGACCAGACTTTCAAAAATAGAAATAAAATACTTCCAACATTGGATCTTAATGATTTTTAGGTATGTTGTGCCTCTGTGAGTCTAGTTTCTAACCCCAAAAAAATAAATCAAAGATCTAATGGTTGAATATCTGGGAATAGGGTCATAACCAGATATTACTCCAGAATTTTCTACTCTCTGTCCAGAGTTTTTGTATGATTTTCTAAAATAGTAAAAAAATCAGAACCACTTTGGTCTTTTTAGAGTATCTTCCTAACACATTGAACTACTTAGAAACATGTATTTGAGGTCAAGAAAACTTGATTAAATTTCTAATTTACCCATTTTAAAACGAACTTACTATTCTAAAACTTTTGAACAGAGAGCAACCTACTCACAAAATCATAAGACCAAACCATCCTAAGTATAGGATTTCATCAAGACAAAAGTTCTAGTGACTCAATTATAAGTTATGAACATTTTGCAATTGGTCTCACTCAATTCTCATTGATCATGATTTAATTAAAAATCTTTGATCTCAGTGAGTTCATGAGTTCACTGCACCATTTGTGGAATTGGTGTTCATAATCTTAACCAAACTTAAACTACACCTAATTCCTCTCCCAAATACATATTCCTTAAGGAGTATCGATTCATTTTATTCAAGTCTCCTCTCAAATTAATGGTCCTTGGAGACTAAGATATGACCCAAAACCATATGAACCTCATAGAATATAGAAAGAACTCCATGAGATTCAATTTGAAGGACTCAAGCCATGAATCAAGACTCAAACCCAACAAAAATCATATGGATATAACCATGACCCATCTTAATCCTCATGTAAATCATACGATTATAGCGGACTAAAAGATCAAACCAAAGAGGATAAAATGAAATATCAAAGATCTCATGGATTTCAAAAGGAAAATAGAGACAAAAGGAAGTAAAATCAAAGTTTGAATAAAATTCAAGTAAGAATACTTTTACAACTTGTTTTTGTTTTAAACCCAAGGCTACATCTAGATCCAAATCAATGAAAACAACTCATGAAAATTTAATCCCAAACTCTATGTGGTGTGTGATGAAATGGTGCAGGAAGAGAGGTTTTGAAAATGTGTAAAAGTTCTACGTCTAAGAATTTGTGATTGAATCACAACCTAAATCTATATAGGATTACAAGGTTACCTCTAATAACCTCAAGGTTCTTCTTCATTCTTGAAGAAGATCCTCAAAATTCTTCAAATCCTTCCTCAAATTCTTCAAATTTCTTTTTAGCTTCTCCCAATTCTCTCTCTATATTTCAATATATATGTTTCTTACCCAAGAAGAAAAATGAAAGAAAAGGTCCTCCTAATCTCTCTCTATTGTATAATCTATATATCTTGTTTTCCAAAAAAGGATAAGGATGGAAGAAGGATCCCTATAATGGAGTTGAAGGCCTCCTTATATAGACCATTCTTACAGGGCTAAATAAGTAAATTCAGGTGAAAAACCCATGTGCAAGAGTATTCCATACGTATTTCAGAAAAATAGGCTATTACAGCGGGCAGCACTCACTGACTTATCTGCGCCACTCAGTGAATGCCGTTTCGGTGCTCATTGACTGCCGGTGTGCCACTCAGCGAGTGCCGCCGGCTATGCCGCGTGCTGATTCTAACTGGATTTCCAATTATTTATTTATTTTTTTCAAAATATACTTATATATACTTATCCAAACTATATATATGTATAGACATATACACATATTTGTAAGATTTATAAGATTATTCATATTATATTTAAAATTATTTTCTTTTCTTTTCTTTTTCAAAATTATCTTTTTATTTTTTTATCTTTTCCTTTTAAAATTCTTTTCTTCCTTTTTATTTTCTTTTCAAATTATTTTCCACTCCTCATATTAAAATCATTTTTTTTTCAAACTATTTCTCTTAACGCACTCTTCACCCCAATTTCCCAAACACCTAGTTTCTCTCTTCCTTTTTTTTTTCTTTTTTCTTTTGAAAACTTTTATTTAGACTGAAGAATCATCAGAAGGACTTGAATCATTTAAAACCTTCAAATTTTCACCAAACATTGTCATCATCGGTTTAGAGGTAACCATCCCCTGAATTCAACGGTCTGTCAAAATTGGGGTGTCCACAGCCACCACTTAATGTTTTCCCTTATATATGTATAGACAAATATGTTTTAAAAGTGAGCTTCCTAGAAGTTTTACAACTTGATATTTTCTCCTATATATGTATATAAACATGTGTGGTAAAAGTGAGCTTCCTAGAATTTTCCTACAAGTTGAACTTCCAAGAATTTTCATACACCCCATCCAATTATAATTCTACTCACTTGATATTTTATCCAATGTATGTTGACATGTGCAAAAATATCCAGTCAAAGTTAGCTTCCACCACCTCAGCAAGCAATGCAGAGTCATCCGATAATGGCGCTCATCACGCAACCACCCCGAGCTGTCCACCTAAGACTGCCTGGCTTGGACCCACGGGTCGGGTGCACGATGCGGGCTCGTCCCACGGTGAGCGCACCCTGGGCATGTCCTGTGACTTGCTCCACAAGGTTCTATACAGTTTCCTACCCTAGCTAGAAGACTAATGAAAAGGGAAGGGTGTTTCCTAATCCGATTAGAAAACTCCTATGATTTTTGTTAATCAATCCCTATTTGATTATACTGCCTAATCAGGCCATTTACCTTGTACAAGTGGTCTCTTGTATCTATGAAAGAGATCCCTCACCCCCATAGAGGGGGATCAACCAACTATCATTGTATCACAGTTCACTTACACATACACGCCCAGCCAGTCTCTGGTAGTTCCAGTCCGTTGTTGGTTCACCAGAGACTCCCGACTATTCAACATCATAGTGCAAGTGCTCTGACACACCACATAGACATAGGTCTCTTAATTAATAGGGCCGAACCACATACAAATTCACTTGTCTTTTTCTTCACCCAAATTTTGGCATCATCACTTTGGCATCATCTATGGGAATCGATAGTTTTTCTCCCAAAAACAAATCTGTTATTGATCAACATGCCACCGTAGAAGGTTAAGAAGACTGTTGCCCCAACGGGTCAGGCAGATTCTCAAGCTCGGCAACCGGTAGCCTCCATGACCTTGAAGCAGATTATCGCGGGTCTAGCGTAACTCCTGGATGGCCAGCGTTAAGCTCACTAATAAATCGAAGCACTGCTGACCTGATAGGATAAGCCCCTCAAGCCGAGGATCATCTTAAGAACAACGCGTGTGATCGCATGCTCGTGCACACTCGTAGCGTGCCCAAACTGCACCGGTATCCCCCCAGACTTTGGGGCGGTCTAAGAACGATAAGCATAGCCGTGGCCTCGAGCGGACATGGCAGTGAGACCGGGCTAATCCAAGCTGGGTGGGGGACGCCAAAGAAATCATCAATAGTAGAAACGCTGCCTCCAGGAGGGAGGGGCAAGAGCAAACGGCCCGAGAATCAGCCCAAGAACACTCGGCTAGGAGTCGTGGAGATCTTAGGCACAGATTACCCAGAGTCGAAGCCATGCCCCATCTCCGAGGATAATGCACTTTGATGAAGAGGCTTTATCGTCTGACCCGACCTACCGCATAGATACAGAAAGGATCAACGACCTGCAAAAATAGATTGAGAAGTTGAGGTAAAGGCTAGGTCGCAACTATACCAATACAAAAACTGAGTCGCCATTCACCACCTAGATCATAGGATTCCATTCCTTGCAAGTTCAAGCAACCACATCTCGATTCTTATGACGACTCGAGGATCCCAGTCAAATCATGTCCGAACTTACAAGGCTCAGATAGCGTTAGCTACAAACGCCGATGAACTACTATGCCTGGCCTTTCCCAGCACCCTCAAAGGGTCGTCCATGAAGTGGTTCCACTCACTCAAACCCCGAACGGTCGACAACTTCAAGGCACTCAGCAAGCTCTTCATTAGCCAGTTCGTGGGACTGCTTGACCACTTATAGCCAGACACCCAATTGTTAGCTGTCAAGTAGCGCAAGGGAGAATCCCTGAAGGATTATGTTGACCGTTTCAATTAGTAAAGCTTTAGATTCATAACCTGAATGAAACAATTGCGATCACAACCTTCTACTTAGGGGTTCAGTGCACCAAGGTTGCTATGTCGTTCCACCATGACGAACTGGCCACCCTGGTTGAGCTCTCAAAAAGGGTTGGAAAATACATTCACACAGAGGAATTTCTAAATGCTAAGCACTCAAGCTTCGTAGAGGATGACTCCCTGAAGGCCAAACGGAAGACGGAAGGTCCTAAAAGATGTTCAGGAAAGAAGCCGAAGCAAGACCAACAATGGGGCAGTAAAGATCAGCCCCGATCACCTTCACGCCACTATCCTGACCTATCCAAGAGGTTATGGTCACTGCCGAAGCACAGAGGCTACTCAAGAAGCTGACGAAGCTAAAGAGTCCACTCAAGAAGAGAAACCAAGAAAAATACTGCCGGCATCACAAAGATCATAGCCATAAAATAAACGACTGCTTCAAGCTTAAGATGGCCATCGAGAAGTTTATCGAGCAGGGGCACCTTGCTAAGTTTGTCACCACAGATAGACAACCCTGGTAGGATACCCGGGTTCCTGAGTAGTAGCAACCCCTCTGTCACATCAACATGATCTTTGGGGGAACGTCAAGTGTCAGGGATTCATAGTCGCCTAGGAAGAGACATGCCCGAGCATCCCGAGCAAATATGCTACAGGTTCAACCAGCCATCACTTCACCAACATATATCCTCATCTTCTTATCTAATGATGTCTGAGACCTGCACTGCCCCCACAATGATCTGCTAGTGGTTATGCTCTCTATAGACAACTACATGGTTAAGAGGGTGTTAGTGGACACAAGCAGCTCCTCTGACATTTTGTTCGCCTCAGCCTTCGATCAGTTTGAGATATCAAAGGAGTGGCTCTGGCCAGTAGCCACTCCCTTGGTAGGATTCAATAGGTCCAGCACACAACCGATCAGGATGATCAAACTACCAGTTCTTATGGGTACCCACCCGTAGCAGGTCTCCGTGCTTGTAAATTTTGTTACAGTGGAAGCCCCCTCCTCTTATAGTGTCATCCTCGGAAAGCTGACGCTCAACAAGGCCAAGGCGATTGTGTCAACCTGTACCATGGTGATTAAGTTCCCAACCCCTCAAGGTTCAAGAAGCCTGCGTGGAGATCAAGTAACCGCGCAAAGCTGTTATGTCAGTTCCTTACACATAGTGGAAATTTCATAAACACTAAACATTCAGGAGATGGATCCCAGGGACTTCAGGAATGGTGTCACCCCATTCGAAGAACTCAGCCAAGTGGTATTGGACCCCTAGTTTCCCGACCAGTATGTTAGCATCGGTACACTCCTAAAACTGGATCTCAGAGAAAAATTGCTTCAGTTCTTAAGAGAAAATCGAGACATTTTTGCATGGAGCCATGAGGACATGCTCAGAATTGATCCCTAGATCATGTCCCATTAGCTCAATGTGGACCCGAGTTCCCACCTGGTCAAGCAAAAGAGGAGGGGCATTGTAACACCTGTAATTTTTTGTCATTATAATATCAGCTTTTTCTAATTTTTGTAATTGGACCCACTATATTATTACATTATAATTTTAATTACGTGACGGTATGGACGTGTTGTAGTGTTACCATATAGACTATAGTAACCATACCGACTCGACCATAATAAGATTTAACTTAGTCCCATACCCGGACCCGGACATTAGAATTAGTACCCAATTGTACGTAAATCGAGACTGACACGTATACCGAGGAACTTATGCACGTAAACTGAGAAAGTTTCACACAACCCGAGATGGGCCCCACATGGTTGGCCACATGGCAGGCCCATGTGCCACTCCTTACACTTGTCATCTCCTCCCATGACATTTTTTCACATATTGGACATGTGTCTTTGCATGAACTCATGCAAATGACACCTAGCCATGCCAATCTCCTATATATCATGCACATACACACAATTGAGACACTTTTGTCTCTACAATCTGCATATAATTGAGAGGGAAAGAGAGCTAGAGTTATAGCTCCATGGAAGAATAGAAGAAGAAGAAGTTTATCCTTGATGTTTGAAGATTCAAGCTTTACTAAGCATCAACCAATATCAAGCTTAAATTTCAAGCTTTAGTGAGTAATTGTGAGTAATCTAACTCAATTTATAACACATATAATATGTACTAATGATTAGTAGAAGTTTGATGTTGTTGTGTTGAAGTTTTCATGACATGCAAAACAAATCCATAAATCTGAGAAATTGAAACTCTCAGCAGAACATGGTTTAGTAAAATGAATGTTTTCTGAAGCTCCAAAATCCGAATTAAGCTAGGTTTTTTTGTGGTAAAAGCTAACTCATTTATCTACAAATACCTCTTCTATAGCTCAGTCTAGAAAGAAATCCTTCATGGGTGCAATGCATGTACAACGCAGTGTTATAAACCTGGGAAAACCGAAACTTCCAGCAGAATGTAGTTTAGTACAATGGATGTTTTGAGGAGCTCAAAAATCGGAATTAAGCTAGGTTTTTTTTTGGTAACAACTAACTCATTTATCTACAAATAACATTTTTATAGCTTAGTCTAGAAATCAATCCTTCATGGCTGAAATGCATGTACAACGCAGTATTATTAATCTGAGAAACTAAAACTTTCAGCAGAACATAGTTTAGTAAAATGAATGCTTTGTGTAGCTCAAAAATGCGAATTAAGCTAGGGTTTTTGGTGACTAAAGCTAACTCATTTATATACAAATAACCCTTCTATATCTCAGTCTAAAAACCCGTCCTTCATAGGTGAAATTCACGTACAATGCAGTACTATAAATCTGGGATAGAACAGTCCGAGATATAAGAAATGTCTTGTAAAATAAATAGTTTGAGTAGCTCAAAAATGTAATTGAAGCTAGATTTGTTTTGTACATGAAGATATTCCTATTATCTATAATGTTTTAGTTTTGAGTTTGATCTACAAATCAATTTATGATGCCCAAATAAATCATGTTAATTCAGTCAACACAGTGAAAATGTATCTTGGCAGATTGTACAGCTTTTTGTATAATGTTTTGTTTATGCATGGTGTTGATTGTTGATGCTAGTTTTCCGGTACATGTGTTGTTATGAAAATCTCGTGCTATGGTAGTGCTATCGCGTAGAAGAGTATGTTAAAGGTTTCGTCTATGTATTTATTGGTATTAAATTCACGTTATAAATCCATGAGCTATGTGCTATGTTTTCTATTGTCATGAATATAGTCTAATGACCGTTCAAAGTTCATACCCAAACTATAAGTATACTGTATGGCACGATTATTGCGTTGATAAGTGATCGGGAAAGTTTCCATCGTAAGTATATTGAGAGGAAAATGGAATGTCGGACGTATAGCAAAATATTAACTGTTAGAAATGGATGATATTAATGAACTAAACTACGAAACGTGCGAACGCGTAAAATAATGATAAAACCTTCGATAATAGATTTAATGTGAATAAGGGACATTGGGCCTCGTTTCTAGTCGTGTGTCTACTGGTCAAAGTTGATTTGTGAACTTTTGTGTCGTGTGTGGATAATTCTTGCAAAGTTGGTCTCTCGATTATTCCATGGAGTCGATTGGTGAGTTATGTTTTGTTCCTTGATCTGAGGATTGGCATGACGTGTTCGGTCAAGTGCGGATGGCCTAAGGATCGTCATGACGTGTTCGATCAAGTGGTTGATTATTTTTCCACACCCTTGGACTGAGGATCGGCATGACGTGTTCAGTTATGTACGGGTGACCTGAGGATCGGCATGACGTGTTCGTCCAAGTGATTATTAATTTCCCGTACCCTTGGTCTGAGGATCGACATGACGTGTTCGGTAACGTGCGAGCAACCTGAGGATCGGCATGACGTGTTTGACCAAGAGATTGTTAATGTCCCACACAATTATGCCATTTGGGCGACAGTTTGAGTGCCAGTTGGGCGACAGTTACCTATTCATTGTTGAGTGTTGTTCTTTTTTGACCAGTAAATGCGTTTGGAGTTAAGTCTTCTTTCAGTCAATATCATTGGTCAGTTCAGTTCTGGGTTAAGTTTCAAAGGGAATGATTGGGTTTAAATAAGACATGGTTTTGAGAATGAGAAAAGACGAACAAGGCATAGTATCAAGAATAAGAAGAGATGAAGAATAACTTACCTTGGTGGTGGTAACCTTAAGGGGACCCTCACTTAGCTTTACCGCTAACGGCTTTTCATGCCGCTGGACCTTCCACGTCCAGCCTTTGCAGGTCCAGATAGAGCTGGCTATGATCAAGATACAGATTTTACTACTAAAGACTATGCTGGTGAAGATTACTACGAGGAAGGCTATGGTTTCGCCAGCTGAAGATCTTGGAGTTTTGCTTTTATCATCGTTCTGTTATTAATATGTTTAATGATGTAATAGCTTAGTTGAACTTGTAATATCTATCTTTTGGATATCTTTTTGGCCTGTAATATACTACTGATGTAAGACTTGGATGTTTTAAATTTCTGCTTCCGCTGAACTTAGTCACTTTCCCATATCACATTATTGTTATAAGCATGTTTGGACAATCAGGTGACACTCACAACCAGTCACGTGTCTACGAACCCATAAAGGAAATTTATTTTTCCCTATTTTTGGTACTTCGGGGCGTGACAGATATGGCTCCCGAAAGGCAAGTATCCCGGAGACGAAGCGAATACACCTTAAGTTATGAACCTAAGATTTTCCTCGTATTAGAACTGACACTAAGTTAGCTCCTCTTGCATGACTATGGAGTCGAGCTTCGTTCATGATGATTTTGGAGGTCACTATAATCGCGGTGGTCATATCCAGCCTGCCGACCCTGTACTATATCAACAACAGATCTGGTGGAGGGCGAGGCATACCTTGGAGGAGGACATACGGAGAGCTGTGCTTACCGATGCATTGCAGTATCCGGATCGAGTTCAGCCCGAGTCGATCCATGCTACAGAGACTACCATACTTAATCACCAGGAGCTTATCAGCATGACTCAGGACAAGGCACTATATGACGATATACTCTTCCCGATTATCATGGCGGCACCAGTACCACCATTCTCACCCGAGCCCATACCAGAGCCAGATGCAGATTTAGATCCCATTGATACAGATAGCGACAACGACATAGCGAGTGGAGAGGATTCTGCAGGCAGTGACCACTCAGCAGATGACCCATCTGATTGTGACGACACATATGATGACAATGACCTGACAATTATGACGATCCGGCAAGTAGCGATGACGAGCTGATCGAGGAGGTTGACCCTACGGACGATCTTCAGAGACCAGGGGATGATGTACACGACCATCCAGCACCACCAGTTGACGGGGATGAGATGATATTGATGCCTGAGCAGGACCACGAAACAGATCCAGCTGACATCAAGGAGAAGGAGGAGAACCCTGAGGAGGAGTTCTTAGAGGACCCATTATAGATAATAAGAGAGGCAAACTTTACCTTAGATATGGTAAGCGAGTACCATAGTAAGCAGTCATATCCTTTCTACTCATTCCACTCTCTTTGAGTAAATCAATGCCTTCTATTCTAATGGTCATTTCTTCTGGAAAAGGGATCTATATATTTTGTAAAGTGGCTCCGATTACCATCAATAATTATTGTGATACACTCCTTGATAAGTAATTCATTTCCTTGAATTTTTAGAAATTCCCCAGTCAACAATTCTTGAGTATATACCTTGATCATCCGATTCTTGACAAATTCTTTTGAGAACAAGTTCGATCACTAGTACTGCAAAGTCATTCTTTTTGACTTATTCTTCCTTGAACAAATTCTTACAAGTTCATTTCATTTGAAATAATCCTAAATGAGTTCTCTGTCCTTGTTCTTGCCATGAACTCAAAAAAAAAATGTTGTACTCTCTGAACATCTTGACTACAATTCTTATTTCATTCGCTGAAGGCCTTATGCCATCAGTTACTTTCATTTCCTATAAATCTTGAGATACTATGATTTCTTCCATAGTAAACAGTCATTCAATCATTGTTAGATTTACATCTTATTCTTGAATGGATCACATCATTCTACTATTGTACTTCTATCTGTGAGAATTCATATGCCTTTTCGGATTCGGCTTCATTTTGGATCAATCTATTCAATCATTTCAATCATCGTATTCTAGTTACTGGGATTATGATGATAAATATAATGTGAGATGTAATAGGTATGATTGCCTCGCATAAGGTATGATAGAAACCTTATAGACACGAACTCATACGTAGGAATAGAAGAATCTTCTAGATCTCAACAATGGATGAATCATCTCAAACAACTGAGGACCAGTCCAGAAGGCTAAGCAACATAATACCTAAGGAGATCGATCCCACCATTGTATTTGGAAGACTGATACAAGGCTTATGGAAGACCGCTGACGGCACTAGCGCAAGTGACTATGGAAACGAGTTGTTTAGACACCTCCATATCGCCCATTTAGAATTGCTTTTGAGACCACTCAAGCCACAACCTGCTACACTACCAAGGTCAACCCTACTACAAGGAGCACATGAGATATTGACTTAACCCGAGGCGATAGAAGACGCAAGAATAGAACATACCTTCAACAGATCGAACGATCTCCTAGACTGCTGACATCGACCACGTTTAATCACAACAAATGACTCGCACCGCGAATATTAGTGAAGATAAGTACTGCATTCCACTTTCAAGCCAACGATCAGATCGCATAGGACCTATCAAGAGAAGACACGTTTCAGGTTTACAACATCGATATTCCATCAACACACTGAAGAAATGCATCTCTAACCCTGCGCACGTTATAAATTAAAACCATGTAAGGCTAAGTAACTATATTCATCTTTCTGATTTAACTCCTTTTGAGTAAACCCACTATTTTCTACCATTGGTTGCATTAGATCGATTATCCTTATGATGAACCTTGGGATGTCCTTTATTGTTTCACTAATTGACAGTTATTCGTTGTCCTCTCTGATTTCACTTAACAAGATTTTGGATCATTCTGATCAATGATAAATCCAAGAGAATTCATTTTCTTTCTAATGCTATAAGTCACCTCTTTGGTCTTCTCACCATGAAAATCGATTCCAATAATTCATTTATAAACCAATCATTGTAAGTCATTTGGATTTATGATCTGTTAAATTAATCTTTGTAAATCGTTTGGACTGTCAACCATTTGACCAACTTTTGCAAGTGCGTATCCCTTAACATTATTGTAAATGATCTCTTTGTATTTGTTCACCTAAGGAACTCAAGCATATTGTACCCCTTTGTAAATTAGTCTTCATTTCCTTTCATTTCACAAATTCTTCTTATTGGTAACCTTGACTTTTATCATTAAGGCTTCACCTAAATTATTGGCTCATGAGACAAGGAATTCTTATATCCTACCTGGGAGGCCGTGCGTCTATAGTCATTGCATTACTATGATTGTCCTATAGTAATCATCTAATGGTTATTCTCAGATACTCATTCTATACATTGTGATCCTACATACAAGTGATTGATCACGTACCTCTTCGTTTTTAACTCAGTACATAATGAGTATTCATTTTGTTATGAATTCAACTCCTTACAAGTGAATTCAATCCTACTCCAATTACCAGTAACAACTTATATGCTTGGTATTAATTAATGCATGGAGAAATTTCTTAACGCCTTGTGTCATCACCTACGATACCGAAACTCCACGACAATTTCATGTCGACACGCAAAGGAACTAAATCACAATAACACGCATAAAAAGGACGCCATGACCCCTACAAGTTATAGAAGACAATCGTGAGACCAACTAGACTTCTCAACCATCGCATCAAGAAGCTGAGAGATAAGAATCTTGCCCGATTAAAGACGTAGAAGAAACAAACCAGTATCCCAAACAACTACTCGAATGCAGTCAACAATCATTGAGGAAAACTCTGGATACATCAAAAATCATCACAAGAGGCAAAAGAAATAATGAAATTAAAGTTAATCAGACTATTGTTCAGACACATCCAAAGCAACGTGATATATGCGACAGCTGCGGAATATCTGGACATCACTTCAAAGAATGCAAAGCACCAAAACAGCTCACAAGTTAATAGGTGCAGTGCTTCAATTGTGGAAAGACTGGACGTGTGCGCAAAGATTGTTCGGAATGAGAAACTCAGAATAAGGTTCCACCACAAAGAAGATCCCGAAAGAGAACTTGCAGATCACCAAATCAATCTCAGCAATGAACAAGACGAAAGACCAAAGGTGCCATATTCAATGTCAGAACTATGAATTTCACTTGGCATTGTTTTAGCAAAGAAGTTTGGACGTTTGAGAGAATTTTTTAGAAGGTCTGATTAGTTAGCTAGTGGGAACCTCATAACCTTAAAATCTGAGATATTATTAGTACCTTGTACTTTCTAAGACCTAGCAAAATCTAGATTTCGAGGACGAAATCCTTTAATAGGTGGTGGAAGATGTAACACCTGTAATTTTCTGTCATTATAATATCAACTTTTTCTAATTTTTGTAATTGGACCCACTATATTATTATATTTTTATTTTAATTACGTGACGGTATGGACGTGTTGTAGTATTACCGTATAGACTGTAGTAACCATACCGACTCGACCATAATAAGATTTAACTTAGTCCCATACCCGGACCCGGACATTAGAATTAGTACCCGATTGTACGTAAATCGAGACCAACACGTATACCGAAGAACTTATACATGTAAACCGAGAAAGTTGCACACAACCCAAGGTGGGTCCCACATGGCAGCCCCATGTGCCACTCCTTACACTTGTCATCTCCTCCCATGACATTTGTCCACATATTGGACATGTGTCTTTGCATGAACTCATGCAAATGACACCTAGCCATGCCAATCTCCTATATATCATGTACATACACACAATTGAGACACTTTTGTCTCTACAATCTGCATATAATTGAGAGGGAGAGAGAGCTAGAGTTATAGCTCCATGGAAGAATAGAAGAAGAAGAAGTTTATCCTTGAAGTTTGAAGATTCAAGCTTCACTAAGCATCAACCAATATCAAGCTTAAATTTCAAGCTTTAGTGAGTAATTATGAGTAATCTAACACAATTTATAACACATACAATATGTACTAATGATTAGTAGAAGTTTGATGTTGTTGTGTTGAAGTTTTCATGACATGCAAAACAAATCCATAAATCTGAGAAACTGAAACTCTCAGCAGAACATGGTTTAGTAAAATGAATGTTTTGTGCAGCTCAAAAATCCGAATTAAGCTAGGTTTTGTTGTGATAAAAAATAACTCATTTATCTACAAATAATGCTTCTATAGCTCAGTCTAGAAATCACTCCTTCATGGGTGAAATGCATGTACAATGCAGTGTTATAAACCTAGGAAAACAGAAACTTCCAGCAGAATGTAGTTTAGTAAAATGGATGTTTTGAGGAGCTCAAAAATCCGAATTAAGCTAGGTTATTTTGTGGTAAAAGCTAACTCATTTATCTACAAATAACACCTCTATAGCTTAGTCTAGAAATCACTCCTTCATGGGTGAAATGCATGTACAACGCAGTGTTTTAAATCTGAGAAACTGAACTTTCAGCAGAACATAGTTTAGTAAAATGAATGTTTTGTGCAGCTCAAAAATATGAATTAAGCTAGCTTTTTTGGTGAAGAAAGCTAACTCATTTATCTACAAATACCCCTTTTATAGCACAGTCTAAAAACCCCTCCTTCATAGGTGAAATTCAAGTACAATGCAGTACTATAAATCTGGGACAGAACAGTCCGAGATATAAGAAATGTCCTGTAAAATAAATAGTTTTAATAGCTCAAAAATGTAATTGAAGCTAGATTTTTTTTGTACATGAAGATATTCCTATTATCTATAATGTTTTAGTTTTGTGTTTGATCTACAAAGCAATTTATCATGCCCAAATAAATCATGTTAATTCAGTCAACACAGTGAAAATGTATCTTGGCAGATTGTACAGCTTTTTGTATAATGTTTTGTTTATGCCTTGTGTTGATTGTTGATGCTAGTTTTCCGGTACATGTGTTGTTATGAAAATCTCGTGCTATGGTAGTGCTATCGCGTAGATGAGTATGTTAAGGGTTTCGTCTATGTGTTTATTGGTATTAAATTCACATTATAAATCCATGAGCTATGTGCTATGTTTTCTATTGTTATAAATATAGTCTAATGACTGTTGAAAGTTCATACCCAAACTATAAGTATATTGTATGGCAAGATTATTGCGTTGATAAGTGATCGGGAAAGTTTCCATCGTAAGTATATTGAGAGGAAAACGGAATGTCGGACGTATAGCAAAATATTAACGGTTATAAATGGATGATATTAATGAACTAAACTACGAAACGTGCGAACGCGTAAAATAATGATAAAACCTTCGATAACAGATTTAATGTGAATAAGGGATATTGGACCTCGTTTCTAGTCCTGTGTCTACTGGTCAAAGTTGATTTGTGAACTTTTGTGTCGTGTTTGGATAATTCTTGCAAAGTTGGTCTCTCGATTATTCCATGGAGTCGATTGGTGAGTTATGTTTTGTTCCTTGATCTGAGGATCGGCATGACGTGTTCTGTCAAGTGCGGATGGCCTGAGGATCATCGTGACGTGTTCGATCAAGTGGTTGATTATTTTTCCGCACCCTTGGACTGAGGATCGGCATGACGTGTTCGGTTATGTACGGGTGACCTGAGGATTGGCATGACGTGTTCGTCCAAGTGATTATTAATTTCCCGTACCCTTGGTCTGAGGATCGGCATGACGTGTTCGATAACGTGCGGGCGACCTGAGGATCGGCATGACTTGTTTGACCAAGAGATTGTTAATGTCCCGCACACTTATGCCATTTGGGCAACAGTTTGAGTGCCAGTTGGGCAACAGTTAACTATTCATTGTTGAGTGTTGTTCTTTCTTGACCAGTAAATGCGTTTGGAGTTAAGTCTTCTTTCAGTCAATGTCATTGGTCAGTTCAGTTCTGGGATAAGTTTCAAACGGAATGATTGGGTTTAAATAAGACATGGTTTTGAGAATGAGAAAAGACGAACAAGGCATAGTATCAAGAATAAGAAGAGATGAAGAATAACTTACCTTGGTGGTGGTAACCTTAAGGGGACCCTCACTTAGCTTAACCACTAACGGCTTTTCATGCCGCTGGACCTTCCACGTCTAGCCTTTGCAGGTCCAGATAGAGCTGGCTATGATCAAGATACAGATTTTACTACTAAAGACTATGCTGGTGAAGATTACTACGAGGAAGGCTATGATTTCGCCTGCTGAAGATCTTGGAGTTTTGCTTTTATCATAGTTCTGTTATTAATATGTTTAATGATGTAATAGCTTAGTTGAACTTGTAATATCTATCTTTTGGATATCTTTTTGGCCTGTAATATACTACTGATGTAAGACTTGGATGTTTTAAATTTCTGCTTCCGCTGAACTTAGTCACTTTCCCATATCACATTATTGTTATAAGCATGTTTGGACAATCAAGTGACACTCACAACCAGTCACGTGTCTACGAACCCATAAAGGAAATTTATTTTTCCCTATTTTTGGTACTTCGGGGCGTGACAGACATGGCTCCCCAAAGGCAAGTATCCCGGAGATGAAGCGAATACATCATTCATTACCGACCAGGGGACATATTGCTACAAGGTAATGCCCTTTGGCCTCAAGAACGTCGGAGCAACTTATCAATAGTTGGTCAATTACATGTTCAAGGATCTGATCGAGAAGTCAATGGAGGTATATGTCGACGACCTCTTGGTCATAAGCTGAGATGAGTCCAACCATCTCGAGTACTTAGACGAGGCCTTTAGCATCTTAAGAAAGTTGCCAATGAGGTTGAACCCAGCCAAGTGCACATTTGGAGTCTCGTCCAGAAAGTTCCTGGGACATTTAGTTAGCAAGTGGGGAATTGAGGTGACGACATCATATTGACGCGTTTTCTTATCACACCCAAGTGTAGGTGATCGTACAAGTAATAAAGTTCTGGAAGTCCAGGTCGAACCCACAGGGAACGGAATAAAATTATATAAAGTTAAGTAGATAACTATTTTGTCACTAAAAAGAAAATAAAAGATGATGGATTTTTGTGGGGTTTTACTAAACCACTAATTTTTAGATTTTTGCAATAAAAGTAATTAAAGCTATTTTTTTCTTAACAGTTTATGGTAAAGATTTTAACAGTGCAAAATAATTTAACTAACATACTAGTAAGAAAAGGAAGAAAAATAAAATAAAAGCTAAATTTTTGTGAGATAAACTTTTTAGATTTAATAATAGCGAAAGATGGAAATAATACAGATATTTAAGCAAAACTATTATAAAACATGAAATATTAATTAACTAGGGGGAAATGATTTAAAGGAATTGGGAATATGCAAACCAACACTAGATCCCACAACTTTTGTGCATTTGAAAAGCATTTGGCATTTAAGACCGCAGAGTCATTCTTTATTTAAAAATAAACTTTCACTAGTCAGGGTCATATCAAGTGTGTCAGGTTTGATATGAAACGACGTCGTTTGGTTTAAAGAAAAATAAAAAGGCAATTGGGCAGTAGCCAAGTTCGAACCGTGCCCCGTCGCGGACGTGGGTTATTCGGCGTCCAGTCCCCACCACTTTGCTACTACACAATTGCCTATCCATTATTGGACAGAAATATATAAACACATATTTGAAATATTAACTTTGTCATATGAGTTGTTTGAGTATGCTAGGTGTTTTTTATGACAAAAGGCATAAATTGACAATCCACATAAATAGGCTTTTTATTTCAAATATGTACTCTTTTGAGCCCAATATAGCCATAGTATATAAACATGTTAAATGGTCATAAACTATAGATACATAGATAATTTTGGCCATAAATGGAAAAACAACTCATCTAGATAAATTTGCCCATTTAAGATTAGTGCACAGAAGCTGTGGTTTCTAAGTTTTTATTACATATTCCAAATTAAAGTTTTAGCCTACCATTTTGGAATTGAAATTGTCTTCAAAATAAAAATAAAAGATAAATTAAATAGATGCACGCAATCACCGTCAAATTAAAATTAAAGTTGTAAAACCAAGGTAAGGGTGAAAACTAATATTATATATTATTTTCTTTACTTAACATGAGCTGCGATTGGATTTGTGGAATTTGCAAAATAGCAAAGTTTAGTACAACTATGCTAATAAAATATACATAAATGGAAATACTGAATTAATAATAAAATACTAAGCCTTTGACTTTGGATTCTTGTGGGGTCACAGTGGTTGAACTCCAAGAACACAAATAAGGCCAAACCAAATCCTAATCTACTTTGGAGTGAGATATGAATATGGTGTGCTTGGGGCTTTGGTAGGTGATTACAACAACTACGTGGCTAAGAAATCTGGAATTTAATCGCAAAATTTGTCTTTTAGTGAATGAAAAATATTGCTATAAAAACTAGAAATTTGGGGTTTCAAACTATTTTAGGGGGCAACTATAAGTACTACTAGACTAGAAATATTAAATCTAAATTTAAATAGGACTATTTTACTACTACAAATTGACAAAGGTCATACAAGAAAACAAATATTTTAAATTTAAGAAATACAGTACACAAAGCTTTGCTACATATTTTTTAACATGAAATCATCAATTACATTAAAGTAAAATTTTACAACTACTAGAACTAGAAAAGGCAAAGAAAAACTAAAGTTTCCTAATCTAGGGACAATATAAAGTGCTCACATAATAACCTCCCCTAAACTATTCTCTCCCTAACAGTGTGTTTTGTGCTTGTGGAGCTGTATCTGAATTTTGAGTTGTGTCCTCTAGCTTCGTTTGCTTCTGCTCAATTTATAGACGAAGTTTTTGATACACTTCGTCATTCACTCCATCACTATGCCCATTTTTTCTTGGGAAAATTGGTGAAAAGGTTATTAAAAGGAGTTTTATTGGGATTAAAGACAATTTAAAATGCACATTGGAAACAAGTCCTACCAGAAAAGACAAAAGAAATAAATTAAGAAAAAACCGCATATACCCCTCGCCACACGCGCATGCACTTTGACCCATGCCTGCCCAAGCGTCCACGCGCCTCATGCGCTACTTTCTTCTTCCCAGACTGCTCACATGGTGTGAGCATTGTACCATATACTTTTCAATTTCGAAAAAATGTTTTTAAACTTTAAACCTCCATAACTTTTGTTCTACAACTCCATTTTTTGTAAATTTTATACCGTTGGAATCGTGTCGACGAGATCTACAAAACTAGTACCATTGTTGATATGTTTTGAGCAAATTTTTTTTTTTTAGTTTTTACATATATGAATAATAAGTTAAATTTCATTTATTAAGTGAAATTTCACTGAATATATAAAATGTTAAGTGAAATTTCACTTATTATGTCCCGCTTTTCACTGCATATTATGTCAAACTTCTTAACTTTGAATTTATGGCACAATAGAACTTAGAAGTACAGTTCCCTCACTTGAACAATGACGGGATGATCTCAATGTCCATAATAGCATTGTAAAAACTAAAAAGTTTATCATCTCATAGTTCGAAAATGAGTGGTGCTTGTGAATTGTGACCCAGTTAACATTTTTAATACAAGAATTTTGAGTCATACTTTGTATTAACGGCCGATATTTTACTGAGTCATACTTAATATATATAAATATTAAGTAAAATTTCACTTGACATACATAAATATATTAAGGGAAATTTCACCCAATTTGTGTTCATGGCGGTTAGCTTAGGGTATTATGAGACCCACATGTCATGCTTTGGTAGCAGTACTTGCAGTGAAATGAACAACAAAGAGAAGGCATTAGTTGGTTAGGATGTCCAATGGGTACATTGGGGCATTGGAGCAGTAATGGACCCACTTTAAGACGACACTTTATAAATTGCAGTATTTAACTTTACTCCACAAGATCCTTACATGATGAACTAACTACCAACTTAATCTTACTCAAGTCGATCTTATGTTTCTTCTTTCTTGTAATCATAGCATCTGATGGTTCAGTTCAAGTTCACTACATAAATGTTAAGTGAATTTTCACTTAATATTTCAATCTCCATAAATATTAAGTGATCATAACATCTGATGATCGAGTTCAAGTTTACTACATAAATATTAAGTGCATAACTAGTTCAACCTCCAAAAATTTTAAGTGAAATTTTACTTAATATTTCATGTACTCAGTGAAATTTCACTTATTATTCATATATGTAAAACTTGAATTTTTTTTACATACATGAATGATTTCACTTAATAAGTGAAATTTCACTTATTATTCATATAAGTGAAATTTCACTTATTATTCATATATGTAAAAATTGAACTTAGGGCTTTTTGGGAGGAGCTTTAAAAACCCTACAATGGAGCTTTTAAAAGCTCAAGATTGCCTTTTGGTTTCATGATGTTTTTTTGAAGAGTAATGTGCTACTTGTACAAAATTATCAAACAACTTAAAAAAATTTCATTAGCTACTTTTAAAAACCGTTTGGGGGCCAAACCAGGCCCTAATCTATACTTAAAGCATTTGCGACCCCGCTCAATTTGCCCCTTTTTAAACTAAGAAATCTTACAATAGAGAAAATTTCAACCTCTATAAATATTAAGTGAAATTTCACTTAATATTTCATGTAGTTAGTAAAATTTTACTTATTAATTGAAAATTTTCACTTATTATTCATATATGTAAAATTTTGAATTTTTTTTTTTGCTCAAAACATATCAATAATGGTACTAGTTTTGAAGATCTCGTCGACACGATTCCAATGGTATAAAATTTGTGAAAAATGGAGTCATAGATCAAAAGTTATGGAGGTTTTAAGTTTAAAAATATTTTTTGAAATTAAAAATTATACGGTACAATACTCACACCATGTGAGTGGGTTGGGAGACAATTCTCGCGCGTGTTTGGTGGTAGGGAAAAATTTGGGCGCGTTGGGCACGCTTTGGGGGCGTTTGACTTGACTATTTTTACAATTCCTTTAAGGGTAGTTTGGTCTGATGGAAAGAGTAATATGGACTTGAAAAGTGATGTTTTAATATTGTTGATGTAGGTTAAAACTGGGCTTGGGCTTTTGTCCTTGGTAAGTTTGTTGTTAATGGGCTGTCTTTTAATCCAAATATGCCTAACTTTAAGGACCTTAAGCCAAGCCTCCCTTTTTTCTTTGCCTCGTCCCTGATTTTCAACAGTTTCTGACAGTGGTTTGAAAATTCCTGCAGAGAGAGAAGAAGAAACAAAAGCTTTGTTTTTTTAAAAAAATCAACTGACATCCGAACTGAGAAGGCCCATATAAAGTTACCCAAGTCAACTACCCGGTAACCACTGGTTGCAAACGCTAGATGGACAGGACCTGTCATACCCATGGAACGTGGAGCACCTACGGAAGTACTTTTAGTGAAATATGGATCTGTGTTGGTTACTGATTTAAATTTTCTTTGTAGCTCTTCTTGAGCATTTTTTCAGTATGAATAAAAAAAATTTCTTTTCTAAAAAAGTGATCCCTACCAGTGTCCCATGGCACCAAAAAGACCTCAGGATCATACTCGAGGCACCAATAAAACCAAGGGACCACCTAAGGCACTCAAAGACCTCAGGACCATGCCTGAGGCACCAAAAAGACCTCGGGATTATGCCCGAGGCATCGGTTTCGCTTAGGTCCATCACCTACGATGGGAGTAAACCCCCATAGGTGGCTAACGATAGAAAACTAAAAAAGATCTTGGGACTACCAACGTTCTAGGTCGGGTCCCTATAGTCACTTTCTCCACAGACGCCCGCATGAACAAAAGCTTGGGGGGCAGGAGAAATATTAAACTAAGATAGGAAATCATACCGAGCACTAACAAGGCTTGGAATTAACCCCTAAAACATTCCTAAGTACCTACAATGCCCAGAATAATTTCCTTCACTAACCCGGGAAGGGCCTACAGACCTACAAAATACCTAGCCATCAATGGCTCAGAGAAATTAAAGGCGCTAAAGGTCCCCTAAAGACCAAGTGGTCCCTACTAGTCATAGTCCTAAACCATTTTCTAAGGTGGGGTCTCTACAAGACGCACAACCAATCGGACACAGGCAATTATAAACCAACACCTGCATACAAATACAACAACATAAAGTAGTGCTGCAAAAAGGTGACCTCAGAGGGCCTTTTCATTACTTGATCAAGAGGATATGTACAATGCATGGGGGACAATTATAGTAACTTCCCAAAAAAAAGAAGAACATATATGGTGCATCAAGGCCGGGAGCTAAGGATCGTCAATAACGACCACTTCCTCAGTTTTGTCGACCTTTCTATCTGGAGCAGCACTCTCGGATGGGACCCCCTCTGCAGCCTGCTCCTCCTACTAGTACTCGGGCTTAGCCCAAGAGTAGTTTGAGAGGTCCCAATTTGGATGGTCAGTAGTCACCTGCTGGGTCAAGTCAGCGTAGCCCATGAGGAAGCTAGCCTCAAACTCCTCCTATGCGTCCTTCGCCCTTACCTCCTCAGCAGCGATGACCTCAGAAAGACAAAGCTTCTCGACTTCTGTGGCCTTTTTCCAGGCCCCTATAGCTGCCTTCCTATCTTCTGTAGCCTTTCGGGCTGCCAGCTCGCCTGCCAAGTCTTCCCGTGCTTTCTCCAACTCCAGGGCCAAGGTCCTCATTTTCTCCTACTCCACAAAGAAAGCGAAGTCCAAAGCCTCCCACGTCGCCTTCTCTGCAGCCAAAGCAGCCTCAGTAAAAGCCAATCTTTTGGCCACCCTGGGCAGGTAAGCCTCAGCCCCTGTCATCAAGCAACCAACCTATAAGAATAAGAGAGAGAAGTCAGTAGCTACTACAGATAGGGAAATAAGGAAAATTGCATATGAAGTTACTTACCATGTGGCTGATGCTATACAGCCACCTGATCAGGGCCTCGGGGCCCAACCCAGAGCACCTATCAATCTGGCTCTATAACAGCTCGAGCCGAACCCTCATTCAGATGTCGTCCGCTATCTCTACTATTGGTATCCCATCCGGAATGTCATGTGGCCTGGAGGGCACAATAGCCTCAACTTGGGAAGTCGACGCCCCGGTCAATATGGCTTTAGCAAGGCATATGGAAGGAATAGCGACAGTCACTATAGGAGTTGATGTCCTGACCATTTCTTTCTCCACGTAGGGCCCCTGGTTAATCCTATTCAGCTGCTGACCTACAGTGGGACCCTGCCTCTTTCTCCTCTGGCCAGCTCGGGTAGCCCTCCTACTTCTCCTTTAAGGCAGCTACATCCCTAGGAGAATCTCTGTGACAAATCATAAAAAGAGTGAGTCTGAAGGCGACTAACTAAGATATGGATATCAGGAAGGTAAACGAGAAATTTGTATAACTTTGAGATGTATCAGTGATGATAGGAGGGAAGATTGGGGCAGCGAGAGCTGATACATACAAAAATATCAAGTCAAAATCTGACTGCTACCTCACCAAATAAGGTTAGGTCATCTGGAGTGGGTGTTAGTTACTAGGTCACCCTGGGCTGTTTGACCTATGACCGCCTGGTCTGGGCCCATACCCCAGGCCCATGAAGCAGGCTCGTCTCCTAGTGGCCATGACATGGGCCTGTCCCGTGGCTTACCCCGCAAACATCTAAGCAATTTTCTAGTTCGGTCAAAAGACCTACAGAAGATGTAAGTTGTTTTTCAAACTACTTATAAAACTCCATGAATTGTGTAAATTGATTGTAATTAGATTATATTTCCTAATCCAACCAGTTACCTTATACGAGTGGTCTCTTATGGCTATAAAAGAGACCCCTCTTCCCTCAAAAAGGGGAGGCTGATCAAAAAGAAGGGCAGCCATAACAATATATACTCGCATATACCCGGTCAGTTTAGTGGTAGTGTTGCCATCTTTTTTGCTCGCCAAAGCTGCCGGTGATCTATTAGTGAGAGCGCTCCGACGCACCCGAGGACGTTGGTCACCTCATTAATGGGGCTGAATCACATACAACTCCTTGTGGCTCATTCTCTCTCTCTCTCCTTAAACTGCTTTAACTTACCTTAACCAAAATTTGGCATCATCAGCTTAGCGCCATCTGTGGGACCCGAAAAACTCTCTCAGAAAAATAAATCTTTGACTGATAAACATGCTGTCAAAGAAGGGTAAGAAAACTATGGCCCTAGCAGGTCAGGAAGATTTATAGGTCGGGCAACTGGCTGCTTCCATGACCTTTGAGAAGATTACAATAACTCGTGGAGGGCTAGCGGTAAACTCAGCAGCAGATCGAAGCGTTACTGGCGTAATAGGAAAAGTTCCCTCAAACTAAGAACTAGCCCGGGTAGGGCGCGCACGACCGAGAACCCACACAGGTCTGAAGGCGTGCCCACACTGAGCCTGTATCCCCGCCTACTTTGGGTCAGTTTAGGAATGATGAGCGTAGCTAGGCTCTGAAGTGGACCCGACAATGCCCCTAGGCTAACACGCCCCAGACTGGGGATACTAGAGAAATCATCAACAGTAGGCACGCTGCGAGAGGGGAGGGGCAAGGCCAGACTATTTGGGATTTGACCAAGGACCCCTTGGCCTAGGGCCATGGGGATCTTAGGCATACGATTACCCAGGGCTAGAGCCCAGCCCTATCACCGAGGATAACGCACTTCAAGGAAGAGGCCTCATTGTCTTACTTGACGTACTAATCAGATACGGAGCGGAAGACCGGTCAAAAAGATGTCAATGTCCAGATCAAGGACCTGCAAAAGTAAATTAAAAAACTGAGCCTCAAGCAACGCCATGATCACACTAATACTAAAATAGAGTCACCTTTCACCATCTAGGTCATAGGATTCCCCATCCCGCAGAAGTTTAAATCACCGCATCTTGACTCTTATGACGGTTCGGGAAGCCCGGTGGATCATATCTGGACTTACATGGCCCAGATGGCACTGGTCGCCACCACCGACGAGCTACTATGCATGTCCTTTCCCAGCACTCTTAAAGGGCCGATAGTATAGTGGTTCCATGCTCTCAAGCCTGAATAATTGACAATTTCAAGGCATTCAGCAAGCTATTTATTAGTAAGTTTGTGGGGATGGTAGACCGGTCGCAGCCCGACACCCAACTGTTGATCATTAAGCAGTGCAAGGGGGAAGCCTTAAAAGATTACGTCCACCTTTTAACCAGCAAAGGCTCCAGATCCGCCACCTTAACAGCCTTTTGCTTATGAGTTCAGCACACCAAAGTTACTACGTCAATCTACCATGACCGACTGGCAACCTTGGTTGAGTTCTCCTAGAGGGTTGGGAAGTACATCGACACGGAGGAGTTCCTAAAGTCCAAGCATGCTAGCTTAATGGGACATGAATCCCCAAGATCCAAACATAAACGCGAAGGCCCCGAGAAGGGCCGAGAAAGAAGCCAAAGTAGGATTAGTAGAGAGGCGGTAAGGATCGGGGCCCAATTATCTTTACGCCCCTTTCTCGGCCTATCCACAAGGTCATGGCTACTGCCGAGACCCAAAGGCTCGTCCAGTAGCTAGCAAAGCTAAAGAGCCTACCCGGGAAGAGAAATCGAGATAAGTTTTGGCAATATCATAAAGAACATGGTCCGATGGTGGTTACACTCTCCATAGAAAATTATATGGTCAAGAGGGTATTGGTGGATACGGGCAGCTCCTCTGACATCTTGATTATCTTGGCTCTTGATCATCTCGAGATATCAAGGGAACGGCCCTTGCCCGTAGCCACCCCCTGGTAGGGTTTAATGGGTCTAGCACGTAGCCCCTCAGTGCAATTGAGCTCCCAGTCCTCATGGGGACCTACCCCCAGCAAGTCTCTATACTTGCAAACTTTGTGGCGGTAGAAACCTCATCCACCTATAATGTCATCCTAGGGAGGTCGACGCTCAATAGGGCTAAGGCGGTCGTATCAACATACGGCCTAGTGATCAAGTTTCCAACCCAACAAGGGCTTGGGAGCTTACGCGGAGATCAAGTAACCTCCCGGAGCTGTTATGTCAGTTCATTATGTAGAGACGCAGCGATAGAAATGTTGAACATCCAGGAGATGGACCCGAGGGACATAAGGGATGGAGTGGGCCCAGCTAAAGAACTTAAACAAGTGCTGCTGGACCCCCAACTCCCCAACTAGTCTATCAGTAGCGGAGCCTCCTAGAGCCTTAGGGAGAAGTTGATCCAGTTCCTGTAACAAAACCAAGACGTCTTCGCTTGGTGTCATGAGTACATGCTTAGGATAGACCCCCGGATCATGTCCCACTATCTTAACGTCAACCTAGAGTCTTAGCCGTTAAGTAGAAGAGGAGGGGCATGGCCCTTGAAAGGCAAGTAGCAGTGCTTGAAGAGGTTGAAAAGCTCCTGAAGGCGAAATCCATCCGAGAGGTCCACTATCCCGATTGGTTGGCAAATGTGGTACTAGCCAAGAAAAGCAATGGAAAGTGAAGAATGTGCATGGATTTCACCGACCTTAACAAAGCCTGCCCCAAGGATTGCTATCTGTTGCCTAAGATAGACCTTCTTGTAGATTCCACAATCAGCCACTCGCTTCTCTCATTCATGGATGCCTACTCAGGGTACAGCCAGATTAGTATGTACCCCGGGGATGAAGAAAAGACATCCTTCATCACCGACCAAGAGACGTACTACGACAAGGTGATGCCCTTCGGCCTTAAAAACATCAAGGCGACTTATCAGCGCCTAGTAAACCACATGTTTAAGGATTTGATTGGGAAGTTAATGGAGGTGTACGTCGACGATTTGTTAGTCAAAAGCCAGGAAGAGTACGACCATCTCGAGCACTTGGCCAGGGCCTTCAACATCTTAAGAAAATTTCGGATGAGGTCAAACCCGGACAAGTGCACATTTGGTTTTGTCTGGGAAGTTCTTGGGACATATGGTCAATAGGCGGGGGATTGAAGCAAACCCTAGAAAAATTTAGGCAATCATTAACATGCGGTTTCCCAGGTCAACCAAAGAAGTTCAAAGTTTAGTCGAATGGGTGGCGGCAATGAATCGATTTATCTCCTGAACTATCGACCAGTGTCTGTCGTTCTTCAAAATCCTCCGTAAAGCGTTTCCATGATTGGAAGAGTGTGAGGTTGCATTTTAGGACCTTTAAAAATACCTGACATCACCCCCTCTACTCTCTACACATGTACCAAAGGAGGAGTTATTCTTATACTTGGCGGTATCACCCACAACGGTTAACTCGACGCTCATTAGAGAAGAGCACTAGATACAATTCCCGGTCTATTATACCAGTCGGGCACTTCAAGGCGTAGAAAGTTGGTACTCCCAAATTGAGAAATTAGCCTTCACCCTCATCACAGCTGCCCGGAGACTCTGCCCATACTTTCAGATCCACGTTATCATGGTCCTTACAAATCAGCCTCTTCGTCGGGTGTTAGACAGGCCTGAGGCATCTAAAAGGCTTGATAAGTGGGCGTTGGAGTTATAGGAATTTGAAGTTATCGAAAAACTTCAAACAGTGACCAAGGGGCAAGCAGTGGTGGATTTTCTCATTGAGTTCACATATCAAGAAGATCCGATCGAGGAGCTCGACCCGTCAGATCTACTGCCTGGCCTACATTTTGACACCCCGACCTGGGAACTCTATATGGACGGGTCCTCCAACAAATAGGGTAGTACAGTGAGGATCATCCTTACCATACCCGACGGGATCCAACTAGAGTACGCACTAAGGTTCGGGTCTAGAGCCTCTAACAACGAGGCTGAGTACTGGCCACCTCTATGGGTGCGCAGCAAGTCCAAGGGTATAGCGACTCCCAACTCATAGTCAATTAAGTCAATCAAGAGTATGAAGCTCTGGAAAATAACATGGTAGCTTATTTAGCAATGGTCCGAACAGTTTCAAAAAAGCTTATGGGGTTCTC
The DNA here is from genome assembly GCA_033977485.1 of Hydrangea macrophylla. Lineage (NCBI taxonomy): Eukaryota > Viridiplantae > Streptophyta > Magnoliopsida > Cornales > Hydrangeaceae > Hydrangea > Hydrangea macrophylla. The sequence continues at coordinate 13,767,793 of CM066985.1, read as the reverse complement.
CGTCACACAGATCCCGAGGAAGGAGAACACGAGGGCCAATCGGTTAGCCTAGCTTGACTCATCCTCCGAGTCAGACCTACCTGGGATAAGAATAGAATATCTACCCCAGCCTAGCGTGGTCAACATAGAAGGCATGAAGGTTGAACCAGTCGCCCTAGGGCCCAGCTGGATGGATCCGATCGTGACGTTTCTAACCACCGGTACTTTACCAGATGAAAAAGAGGAAGCTCGGCGGGTAAAATATCGGGCGTTTAGATACCACCTCATTGATGACATTCTATACAAAAGGGGATTCTCTATCCTGTATCTCCGGTGCATCCACCCAACACAAGTCCAGGAAATATTATATGAAATCCACAAGGGAGTGTATGGAAACCACATTGGAGGTCGGGCGCTTTCCCAAAAGGCCCTACTGCAAGGCTATTACTAGCCAACGATGGCCCGGGATTCACAAGAGTATGTCAAGCGATATGACAAGTGTCAGCGATACTCGCCTATGATCAACCGCCCGGGAGAGCTCTGATCGGGAATAATGGTTCCAGTTTATAGTCCTGAAGTCATACTTTGTTAGCCCATTTCATATAGATTAGTTTTTTTTAATAAGTATTCTATATTTTGTAGGTTTTGGAGTTTTAACTTGAAAATGCACAAAAATCCAATGATTAGTGGCTTTGAAAGTCATTTTGGGCTTAAAAGTTGATCACAGAGAAAGCTTAATGCAGTAGCAGGCTCAATAAATTGCATTTTTGACAAAGAATACTTTGGATTTGAGAAATTTCTCTAGAGATATAAAATTTAGATCTTCGAGTTATGGACTCGTTGTTATAAACGGAGAGTCAATCCGAGGTCCAAGCAAAAAGTTATCGCAATTCTACGATCAGTGCACAGTGTAGTTAAAAACACCTCGCACGAACGACCTGTGAAAAAACCAAAAATGCGTATTTCGTCAAATTAGAGTGCCCAGCGAAGGTGGTTCGTATATATGACGTCCAAAAATGATAATACAAATGTTTTAGTGCGATTAGACTTAGAAAAGCCTCCTAATCCCTCCAAAATCTATATAAATCCTATTCTAAATCAATTTTTTGGTTACATAACTTACACACAACATTAGATACATTCATATATAACTAAAACTTCAGCCATTGAAGAGGGAAAAACAAGGAGAAGAAGAAGAAGACCAAGGATTCCCATGGCTTCCTCAATCAATCTCTTGCCAATCCTTGATTATATGGCAACTTAGACCTAGATCTAGGGTTTTAATGAAACTCTAGCCAAGTAATAAGGTGTATTTTATACTTTTTTTTAGATTTATTTTGTATAGATGATGATGACATGTTCAGAGGATTTCGTATATTAAAATCGAACTTCTATTGATTAAATCGTTGCTTTCAAAATCTATTCTTGTTTTAGATCTATTTTGAATGTGATGTGCTCAATGATCTATATTCATTGTGCTTGTATGGATTATTTATATGTAATAGTGCTTATTTGAATTATGATATTAAGTAGTCTAATAGCTCATGCCTAGGGAAGACGGAGTGTGCCGCAACCCTAGTTTAGTGTGAGACACTCCGTGCCAAACGAAGATGAATTATGTTGATGCTCGAATCGTAGTTATTTTCTTGACGGAGGAATTGGGCTTGTAGCTACAATTCCCTATTATCATCCAATGTAATAATCAAATTGAATGCATAAATGCCCTTGTTATAAAGATAGTGGTGGATTTTCAATCCTAGGTTGACTACAAATATCGTTTAAAACACTTTTTAATAGCTTTCATAGTTTAGATTTACTTTATTGCTCTCTTAGTTTAACAAAATCAACCAACTTCCATTTTTCACAATTAACTAGATTTAGGGTTTTAGAAATAAAGTGTTTTAGTTTTTAAATCTCTGTGGGTTCGACCTTTACTTCCACACTACAAATCCTTAGAAAGTAAAGCATACTTTTTTATCTTGATTTCGACAAGATCAATTTTTGGCGCCGTTGCCGGGGATTGCAAATTACTACCTTTAGTTTTAAAATCTTAGTTTAGTTAATTTGTAAATATTAGATCAATTTTTCTTGTTATTATTTTCTGTTTTGTTTTGAGTCACTAACATTTCCTTTTGTTTTGTAGTTTCTCGAGTCATCAAATTCGAGGGTTTTGGAGTGGAATAGCTTAGCACATCCAAGGAGCTTACAAGAATAAAAAAAAAGTAATATTCAAGTAAATTTCTTCCTTTAAAATTCGCGTCAAACCACTATAAGTCAGGTCACTGAGACGCACTATTTACATTAGTTTAGGGGTGAATTGCACGTGCATTAGCTAGGAAACCCGGGGAACTGGGCTTTGACGCGAATCATTGCATTACAGATAACTTTCATGCATCATAGTAGTTGTGTGCTTGTTGTCTTATTTGCGAGATTGTTTTTTATATTTGCTTGAGTCAGTCTTTGTTTTAGTGTCATTTTTTTTAGTTTATGTTTGGTACGCATTTAAGTAAACTTGATTTACATTCTTTTGATCCTAAACTTGAACGTAACCTAAGAGTCCTTAGGTCATCAACCCAAGCTTCTAGAGCTCAATTATTGTTAGACGACGAATCAACTCCGAAACCGTCGTTACTTCAGGCCGAAATTCAAAGTACCCTTAAAACGCTTAAGAAAAACTCAAACTATTAAAATCGACCCTATTCCAATGGCCAACTTAGGAAACAACAGAAATAATAGAAATAATATAAATAACCCTAATATACCTCAACCTCCTCCGCTAAAAGATTACTTTACTCCCAGTGCATACACTTTGCCTTCTTGTATCGAGTTACCAAAGGTGACAGCATCTCATTTTCAAATTAAGTCCTCCACAATCCCACTTTTACGTTCGTTTCATGGTCGTATACAAGAAGACCCATATCACCATTTAAACGAATTTCAAGATATTTGTGCAACTCTTAAGTTTTAGAACTTCACAGATGAAGAACTAAAACTCATATTATTCCCTTTTTCTTTATAAGAAAAATCTAAACACTGGCTTCAATCACTTAAACCCAATTCAATAAAATCTTGGGATACGTTGCACAAAGCCTTTTTGCAAAAAAATTTCCCAATTACAAAAACTAATCAAATTTGGAGGTCTATCATGAATTTCATAATGAAAGATGGTGACACACTTTATGACACTTGGGAATACTTCAAAGAAATATCGCGCACATGTCCTCATCACCAAATTCCAAAATGGCAACTGGTCCAAATCTTTTATGAGGGACTTACCCCCCAAAGTTAGAAACATGGTTGATGCCATTTGTACATGCACTTTCCTCCATAAGAGTGCCAACGAGGTATGGACCATGTTTGAAACGTTAAGTGAGAACTCGATGCACCAAGCGGTGTCTAAACGGCCAGATGGAATTCATCCTAGTCCTTCTAAGTGGGGAGGAAAGTTAGAGTTGGGTCATTTAGTGTATATGTCTAATAAGGTTGATGAGTTATCTAGGAAGTTAGACCAATTAATTTCAATGGGTAAGGTGTCCAGTCTACCTCCTTCTGAAGTATGTGCAATGTGTTCTGAACCTTCTCATAATATCTTTGCATGTCCTTCTACTTCTTAATTCTAGGAGTCTGTCAAGCAACACATTAACTCTATTCAACAATTCCCACAAAATGCTCACATCCCTTTGGGAAATAATTACAATGTGCTATGGAGAAGTCACCCTAATTTTTGGTGGCGACCTCAAAATAATAAGGGTCCGTATTCCTCCCAAAGTTCTCAAATTGAAACAAACTTTTCCAATGCATGGCAGTATCAGTCTCAACAATATCAATATATATAACCCAACCCTCTGCCTCCTGCACCTCCGCGTAATAATGCATTTGAGGAGAAAGTGTTGGCCTCACTTGAATGTTTTGGTTCGGTGATCTAGTTCGTACACTCTCACACATAGCCCATTACAAAGCTGGAGTCCCAAGTGGCGAGTGTGAACCTTTTGCCATATATGGTTTATAAATAATTAGGTCTAGGTGAACTTAAATCCATGGCCGCTACCATACAATTAGCGGATCATTTCGTTAAAATACCTAAAAGAATCGTCGAGGATGTTTTGGTAAAAGTTGATAAATGTTATTATCCTATCAATTTCATGGTCCTTAATATTGAACCAGTGCTAGATGTGAGGAAACATAACCCTATCATTCTTGGTCATCCGTTCTTAGCCATGGCAAATGCGCATGTCAATTGTCAAACTGGGGTAATGAAGGTGTCATTTGGGAACATGAACCTAAAATTAAACATTTTTAACGTTGTTGATCAACCTCCCAATGACAATGATTATCTATGTGTGGCGGATAGTGAGGTTAGACAAACTATTGAACCTAATAAAGAAATGAATGTGAGTAAGGAATACAATACAGTGAGTAATGAGCGGATGAATTTGAATAACTCGGACCCTAATGCTAAATTTACTCGTAAGGTGCTAAATCCATTTGAACATGGTCAGGGAGAACCGTTGATCGAGTTAAAAAATAATGATATTATTTCTATTTCCTAGTAGAGAATCCCTAATGCCTTTAAGGGTACAAAGTCTGAGTTACGACCTTCATAAGTCTTAAGCTAGAACAGTTTAGCTAAAGACATAAAAGACAGCGCTTCTTGGGAGGCAACCCAAGCTTTTATCGTTTCGTTTTCTCATTTTTGTACATTTTTTGGGTCATTTTGAGTTAGTTTTGGTCATTTTGGACAAGGTTGGGGGTCGAGATCAATTTATTTTGAACTTATTTACATTGAAAGGAAGGAAAAAGAGGAAAAGACCAAGTCGTGCACGAGGGCCCACGCGCGCGACAAGTCGCTCGCTTGAGATTTTACCTTAGGAATAATTTTTCAAATTTTTATATATAGCCTCAGATTCATGTCGCGCCTAAAATTGCATGCGCAAGGGGTATTCGCTCGTACGGACCGCTCGTGTGATCTGTTGACTTAGAAAATATTTTCTTCTGAACCTTTAAAGTAGCCTCAGATCCACCTCGCAAAAAGATTTGCGCGCATGATCCGCGCACGCGACAGGGGGATTTTTTGTGTTTTTCTCTCTATCCTCTTACTTTCTTTCCCCCAACCTAGTTAGTTGTTTTTCTTTTCTGTTTTATTCCTTAGGACCCTTTCATATCGAGCCTTTCTTTGTTTTTATAATTCTATTTGTGCTTGTTTTTTTTTCATTGAGTCTTTCGATTTTAGTTTAGTTTCTCAAAAAGAATGCCAAGGGCTGTTTTACATATACATATTTTTATTAGCTATCATTGTTCTTTTGTTTGTTTAGTTTCTGACAGGTGAATTAGTGGCTTAATTTAGAGCAATTGAACTTTATCGCCATAATCAAATATGTTCACCTGGTTTGTGATTGCCAAGATCGAGGTAATGTCATTCCTTCCTTACATACTCTCCTTTCTTTCGTTTTATTATTTCATTGGGGACAATGAAAGATTTAAGTTTGGGGGTATGCACTCACATCCACATTATTATTATTATGCACCGATTTTTTTAAAATTTTTTATACTTCTACTTAAATAAATGATGTTATCAACGTTTTTGCAAATTCGATTCGATACTTCTTGTAATGTTAGTTGGATTGTTATAGAATGGTAAACATGAAAAGATGTGGTTAAACATTTGCTAAAGTCATGATACGACGTTTAGGATATGTATCGTTTGAATCATAGTTTTATATCATAGATTTGCACACAAACTTATGCACTGCACGTAACTCGCTTGAATACATGTTTGATGTGAATTGTAATATGATTCGAATTTCTAGACAACACATAGTGTGGAGATTAGACCCAGTGAGCTTTTGAGCCTATCTTTTCTTTTTAGAGGGTTATAAGTACATTGTATTTGTCGAATTTCATTTAAAATAGCGCATATACTTATTGTTTAGTCTCATTATTCTTGTTTTGGTTGATAGTCAAGTTAAAATACTAGTTACCATGCTAAATAATCTTCCGTCGTAAACGTTGAAGAATCGTATCTCCCTAGGACATGATTTTAGGCCTTCTTTGTTTTCCACTATTTTGACCTTTGACCTATCTAGATAAATGATAAAATTTCCTTAGTTCGCCCCTTTGAGCCGTTAAAGTGCCTCTTTTTCTTTAATCACCATTATCTTTTTGTTTGCTCCAACTTGACCAACCTGGAGTTTACCACTGAGAGATTCATCAACTTTTAGTGGAGATAAGGCGATGTATTGATTAAGAAGAAGAAGAAAACAAGATGATGTTTGGGTAGTTGCCTTTGTATTCAATGAATATTCATTTCAAAAGCAACGAAAAAGAAAAAAAGAAGAAGAGAAGAAAAAAAGAAAGGAATGAAATAAAAATATATGAAAAGCAGAGAATAAAAAGATGAAAGTTTGTGGAAGAATGAATGAAATAAAATTGAATATGCCTTACAATGTCATTCTGAAAACTACTTGATGAATCCTTGTCATTGCCTGAGCTACGTTACAACCTTTAGACACACAGAGGCATCTTGTGTCCAAAATTCATCAAGATCAAACCACTGGAACCATGCTTTTTATATCTTTAAAGTTATGATCTGCTCTCAGCAATTTCCAGAATTCTGCAATAGTTTTAATCAATCTTATGAATAATGCCTTAGATGATATTTTCATGAGTTAAGGTTCAAACCATGTTTCAATAATGATTAGTTAAGCTTGAATTCAAAGTTTAAATGATCTAAATCACTGAGTAGTTCATAATTTATTCTTGTTCATGTACATATTCATCCATATGGCTTGACACTTGTAATTAGGACTTATTTGCCTTAGATTTAATTACATTTGATAGATTTAAGCTAGAAATTCAGGATTGTTATCTCTAACTTCATATCTTGTATACCATGTGGACTAACCTTTTTTTTTTGTAGTGCTATTAAGGTATGACTTTTTGAATTCCTCTATAATTTATTTTAATTTCTTGATTTTGTCGATTTTTCGATCTCATGAGCGACACCTTAGAATTAGGACTTGCCTTATATGAATACATGTGATTAGAGACTCTTTTTAGGATTTTCTTTGTTTGTATGCATTGCATGTTTAATACCGCGGCTGGATCCCGGGTAAGTTCTCTTATTCCCTATTGCACATCATATTGCTTGTTACTTGAAATATGTGATTTTTGAATGATAATTTTATCACTTGCAATCTTACACCCTTTAGACATGCTTTTGTAATGTATATTTATACATATGTATTAATTGAGGACACATTTAAATTAATAATTCGATTAAAATGATGTTAAATAGAGGCCTATCGCGAGATAAGATGAGAAGGGGTGTTTTAGTCCGATGGACTCCTTCCCTTCTCATTCCATAATCCCCAGACCCAATTAATCTTTGGTTTCGCGAAAGATCAGTTTTCTTTTGAAATAGTTTCTTAATTTTTCCTTTTAAAAAATTAAGTGGCGACTCATTTGTGTTGAATTTGAAATTTAAAAGAATTTAAAAAAAAAGCTGTGGCTAGAAAGAAAATTGCGATATCCACACACGTGAGCTATTTTTGTTCATTTTAACTGAAAAGGCTAACGGAAGGGTCACATTGCAAAAAAAAATACATTACGGGCCAAATTGCGAAATTAAAACATTAGGGTTCAAAGTCCAAAACCGTGGTGCGAATTGCTTTTTACCCTTTTTTTTTTCCCCCAAAAAGAACATGCATTTTAGTTTTTTTTTGTTTTGTACTCATACAACTTAAATTGGTGAGTAATTTTGAATATATACGCACAACCTAGTCTCACAACTAATTTTCAAGTATCTATAATTAAACCCGCAATGCTACCCAGTAAAGAGATAGAGATAATTATAAATGAGTAGCATAAGTCTTTTGAAAATCATTGTTGATTTTAAAATCAAAATTAAGGTGCATGGATTGGTATAGCTCGAGTGACAAAGAACTTGACAAATATAAATTCCCTCAAATGCATAAGTTCGGGGTTCGAATTTCATCCTCTCCCCCTTATAAAAAATAAAAATAAATAAAACAAAATTAAAGTGGTTTTAAAGTTAAATTATATGTGTTGGGGATGGAAGATCCACCCAAAATAATTGGAGATTTCCCACTCAGGGTAAGGCATCAACTAGATGACATGTTTCATATTCTACTAATTATGTTGATAATATAGGAACAAAATAGTAATGAAATGACACACTGTCACCCATTAGAGGCTTAGGTGAGCAATGGTTGGGGGGGGGTTTGCAAAAATGCCCTCCAAAATCAAATGTGGAGGATGTTGAAGTGGTCTCTACTATTATTTAAAATGGGAATAAAATGAGACACATGTCACTTAGTAGAGGCTTAAGTGAGCAATGGGTGTGCAAAAATGCTCTCCAAAATCAAATGTGGAGGATGTTGAAGTGGTCTATACTATTATTGAAAATGTTACCACTACTAGTCTACTACGTGTTGTGAATCATATTTGAGATAAACAATTTGAAGAGAATAGCAATATTCTTACGAGTATATAATTTGGGACCAAAACATATTATACATCTAATTATGAATTTTGGGAGCAAAATTACTAAGATGTATGATACAGCTAAAATAATTGATATGTATTAGAATTTTCCTTGTTTAGACTTGTGTGCCAATCTTGATATGGTTTGTTGGGAATTGCAATGAGGACAACGTGAACAGGGCCAAAACATGAAATATTAATTAATTTAAGTTTCGTAAATTTGGAAAAATTTAAAAAAATGGGTTCTATGGTGTAGTGGTTAGCACTCTGGACTTTGAATCCAGCGACCTGGGTTCGACTCCCGGTAGGACCTAGTTTTCGATGTTAGCGTGCTCATTTTTGGAAAGCGATATCGGTTTTTCTCTCGGATCTCATTTCATGGTTTTTGTACACTTTCTGAAGTGTGTTCAGCACTTTAGCAGCTTATCTAACTATTTTTTAAAGCGACCTTAGTTTGGACCTCATTTTCATACTTTTGGTAACATTTTTTGAACAGTGATGTTAAATTCACATAAAATTCCACCCAATGATCATAGCTATTGATTTTTAGACGAACACAAAATTTCATTCAACAATCCTAGTCCTTGATTTTTAGACCCACACAAAATTTCACCCAACAATTCTAGTCCTTGATTTCTAGACCCACACAGTGAGCCCCATCTTAGACCCACACAAAATTCCACCTAACAATCCTAGCCCTACACAAAATTTTACCCAAAAATCCTAGTCCTTGATTCTTTGACCAACACAAAAATCTCAAGGCTAAGGCAATCTTAGCCGTTGATTCCTACACCCACACAAAATAATCCTAGCACTTGATTCCTAGACCTTAGGTTTTTTGGGTTGGCTCTTGATTCCTAGACCTTAGGAATTTTGGGTTAGACCTTAGGAATTTTGATTTTCACCAAAATTTCCTAAGGTCTAGGAATCAAGTGCTAGGATTGTTGAGTACAATTTTGTGTGGGTCTAGTTTGGGGCTCACTAGAGTCAAGGGTCAGAATTGTTTGACATGAGATCTACTGAAATCAAGGGCCAAAATGATTAGATATGAAATTTTGTGTGAGTTTAGCATTATTCTTTTTTAAAGTGTGGTTAGCTCACACTTTTTGAACCTCGTTTTCAGTTTTGGTAACACTTTTTGCACCTTGTTTTCATAGTTTTTGTAACACTTTTCGGACATCATTTTCAGTTTGGTAACTCTTTTTGCACCTCATTTTCATAGTTTTGGTAACACTGTGTGCAATGTGTTTAGCTAACATTTTCTTTGGGAAATTTTTGGGTACATTTAGGGTACCACGTAACTTGTCTACATGGTATCCTCCAACCAATGTGAATGCATATTTTAAGTAGGATCCACAACCAAAAGTGGGACCCTTACACGTAAAAAGTGTGGATCACATCCAACTGCACTCAGCTCTACTATACAACTGCACTTAGCCCTACCATACCACTGCACTCATTGATATTACAGTACTCAACAATATTACAACACTCAACAATGCTACAACACTCAGATTCGCAATACTATTACAGCAAACGGCCCCAATATGCTACTACTGCACGCAGCTCTGATATACCACGGCACGCCAACCCTAATACGATACGGCCACCAGCCCCGATATATTAGACTCGACACGAAGTCCTACATCACATACCCTCCAAAATCTGATACACAGTTGTTTGGTTGGAAAATTTATAAGTGTGCGAGCATGCCAGGCAAGCAAGTTGCCAATGTGTGTGTTTTGATTTATATCCAAACTGCGCCTCACCAGGGAGATTGTGGTGACTTTCGATGCCTTAACAAGGACTCTTATCGCGTGAGATGAAATACCAACTGAAATGCCTTTGAGGCTATTCGAAGGTGTGGACGTGTGGACTGTTCGAAATGAAACTAACTACAATAATGATACTCCTTCCAAGTAAGACTACTTTGAGTTCAAACTATACTACAAACTAAGGAAATAGAAGTTCTAAATGAAATAAAGAATTGATAAAGAAATGAGTACTGACATGAACAATAAAATAAAGATACTTGAAGGAATCAAAGAAAAAGAAATGAAAAACTGCTCGAATGAACGAATTGCTCAAAACTAAAAAAGATAATGTAATGCTACATTGTGTATTGATTTGATGGTTTGGTCAAGGACATCTACAAAGGAGTACAATACAATTATTTATAGAAGAAACACATAATTACCCATTTGAATTTGAATCTTTCCCTCCTATTACATTTAACTACCAATTCAAATTCAATACACATGTGTTTCTTCCCAAAGAAGCTCCCTCCAAATGAACTTCCTTCTTCATCATCACCATTGATATTCAAGTAACAATTTTTGATGCACTCCTACAATGACAAGTGTCCTGCAAGTAAAGCTACTAAATGGCTTCTATGACAAGCCAAATAGTTTACAATAACAATAATAATAATATTATTATTATTATATAGTAGTATAGTAACATATTAAAATTATATTTTATGGTATAAACATAAGCCCCGTACGTAATTTTTGAAGAACCAATTCCTTGATTTCCATAAAATAACATAACTTGCTTCGAAGCCAACATAGCAACTTCAAGCAAGAAAAATGGCTTTAAATTGATGTTGAAGCCAATAAAACAACATCGAATACGAAAATAAAAATAGCCTTGAGCTTGCATCGAAGCCAATGTAATAGCTTTAAACACCAAAAAAAATTCTTTTAAATTTGCTTTGAAGCCCAAGCAATAGATTCGGACATCAAATTATGGCTTTAAATTTGCCTCGAAGCCAATCTAATAGCCCCGAATATAAATAAATAGTTTTTTAATTGGTTTAAAACCAATGGACTAACTTTAAATACCAAAAAATGGCTTTAGACTTACTTCAAAGTCAATATAACTGCTTCAAACATTAGATAATGACTTTAAACTCGCATCGAAGCCTACATAATTGGTTTGAACACAAAAATAATGACTTAACTATAAATTCCTATGTGACTTTTCGAAGTCCTATTAAATGTGGCCCACTAGCCTTCTATGTTAGTTGAACTCCATTAACTATTTAGCCAATAGAAGATTGTCCCAATTAATATATATATACGTGTGTGCATATATATAAAAGATATACGTTATTAATTGTTGAGAGAACCAATGATTGAATGGTTCATCTTTCAACAGTTATTAAATAAGGGACTTTTCATATTTCAAGAAAACATTTATGAAAGTCACTACCTATTCCAAGACAGTCTTTATGACAGTCATTAATAGGCCCTCTTCTCTCCTCTATAAAAGGTACACCCTACCCCTTGAAAGTTAATCTCAATCAATTACAGAAATAAGGGTGTGCATAATTCAGAGACAGAGAGAAGAAGAAGAAGCCTAGAGTAAAGTTTAATCTAAGGGGTTCCAATTTCTTCTCTACAAATTTCAATAGCGAATAACGGTATGTAAATTATATTTGATTTCTTAAGGTGTATCATATTAAAGATCTTGGTAATTAAAGTTATCTCCGCATGATAGTTTCTATCAATTAAATTCTAACAGTTGGTATCAGAGCCAAGGTTTTGAATATACATATCTTAGATTAAAATATTTAATCAAATAAGTTCATATATGTGATCGTATATATGTTTGTACATATATGTATATATCGGTGCATGTATGAATATTATAAAATCACTGTGATATTGTAGAGTCGTTCATACGAAGAGACTGTTTATCACATTATTATGATCCTATGAGAGTTAAAAGATCACTGTGATTTTGTAAGAATATTATAAATCGTGGATATATATGTTTCTGCCATATCCTTTACTGTGTACAACTCTTATATGACCATTCATTTGGCTTGTTTGACTTTTCAAACCATGTGTATCCAAATGAGAATTGTAATTGATTGTGTGATATCAGAATTTTGAGTGATAAAAGTTTTTGGTTTTTGTTGGATTCTGATCGTGGTGTTTTGACACCCACTTTAGTATATCTCATGTTTGGTTAATGTGCATCCAAATAAATTTGTATTTGTTCCAATTATATTTTGATTTGGAATCAACTACCTATCATAAAATTATGTACATTATTGTGCATAAACTGTTGAATTTTATTTTAATCATGTCACTGAAAGTGATTAAATTTTATGGTCATATTATATAGTTAAAATAATATTTGTTTCTTTGTTTTAACTATGAAATTAGAGTTATTGCTAATTCTTTGTCATTGAAAGGTTTTTAATCACACGAAAGAAATTATAAATTTATTATGAAAGTGATTAAGTAAATAAATGACAATTTTAGCAATTAAATAATAACTCTAATAAAAGTGATAGAAAATATACAATTTTAGAGTTATTGCTTAAACTAATCATTGAACAAAAAATTCAATTACATAAAAAGAAAAATCAGAAATTACTGTTATTTTAATTTAAATTAGTAATTGAATTTGTAAATGATGACTTTAGCAATTAAATAAATAACTCTAATAAAAGGTTAGAGAATATTATTGGATTAGTTTTATTTTCATAGGGTTTATTAACTTGGTAGTTGCCAAAGTAACCTAGGTTAGCAAGCCTTATGAATATAAAACTACATTAAAGATTAGTCAAATAAGGGTGACATAAAATACAATAATATTCTCAATGGCAGTCATAGTTGGGAGATTGGGGCTAGCCCAAAGGAGAGTCACTTTCAACTAACTATGAACTGGATAGGGTAATGTAATTTGTGTTACTGAGTAGTTTAGAATTGGATACCCAAAGGTAATATGACTAACTATTAGGTGACATAAATTACATTAGACTTATATAGGTGATAATATTTTGCACCTATAGAGTGGACACTAGATATGCTATGGTTTCGCCCAAAGGAGAAACTATAGTGATGTCAATAGTTCATCTATTTAGAATTTATAATTCTATATTAAAGATGGACTCAAGGCCTTAACGTGAGCATTGTTCTATTTCAGTGACTGTTCCCACTTCGTTGCACTCTCATGCATCTAGCATTCCAACTCTTAATGGGTCAAATTTTTCGGAATGGTATGAACAAGTCCAATTCACACTAGGTGTGTTAGATCTTGACATGGCACTGTTGATTGGCAAACCTGAGGAAGTTACTGCTGACAGTACTGCAGTACAGGTTGACATTATGAAAGCCTAGGAAAGATCGAATAGACTTAGTCTTATGTTTTTGAGGATGACCATTGCTAATAACATTAAGACTTCTCTTCCTCAAACTAATAGCGCATTGGAACTGTTGACTGCTGTCAAATAACGTTTTAAATCAGCAGATAAGTCACTAGCAGGCACACTTATGGCAGAATTAACTACTGTCAAATATGATGGTAATAGAGGAGTTCAGGAACATATCCTCTATATGACTGACAAAGCTGCAAAATTAGGAGCACTAGGAATGTAAGTGGATGAATCCTTCTTAGTACAATTTATTCTCAACTCACTCCCTTCTTAGTTCGGCCCATTCAAAATTCACTATAATACTCATAAAGATAAATGGAATTTGAATGAGCTGACTAGTATGTGTATTCAAGAGGAAGTGAGATTAAGGCAAGAAGGACCTCACCTTATGCTAGTTATAACTCATGAAGCTAAAAAGAAAGGAAAGTTTGTGAAAGGAAAGAGGATTCCACCAAAGAAAGGAGATGGACGTGGGAAAAGTAGCCAGGGCCATGGAAAGTTTATTGTCACGCGTTATTTTTGTGGCAAGAAAGGTCATGTGAAGAAGGACGGCAGCAAGTGTAAAGCTTGGCTCGAAAAGAGAGGTATCAATCTTTCTTTTGTATGTTATGAATCAAATCTTGCTGAAGTTCCTTCTAATACTTGGTGGATTGACTCTGGGGCCTCAACTCACATAACAAATTCAATGCAGAGATTCCTTACAACCCGGAACCCGAAGGAAAGTGAACGATTCATCTATATGGGGAACCGTCTCAAAGCAGAAGTGGTATTTGTGGGAACCTATCGCCTACTCTTGGAGACGGGTCATCAGATGGATCTTATGGACACTTTTTATATACCTTCAATTTCTAGGAATTTGGTTAATCTATCCAGATTAGATGTTGCTGGATATTCTGTTTTATTTGGTTGTACGAAACTTAGTTTATTGTATAACTCTATTATGGTTGTTTCTGGTATTTTATATGATGATCTTTATAAAATTTCCTTGAATCATGAGTTTGCACAATCTTTAATAGCCCTGCATTTGAATGTCGGTTCAAAACGAGGTCTAATTAATAAAAACTCTTCGATCTTGTGGCATAAAAGACTGGGGCATATCTCTAGGGATAGAATTGAGAGATTGGTGAAGACTGGGATTTTGGATAACCTAGACTTCACTGATTTTCAAGTGTGTGTGGAATGCATTAAGGGAAAGCAAACCAAACACACTAAGAAAGGTGCCACAAGAAGTAGTAAGCTTCTTGAGATAATTCATACTGATATTTGTGGACCACTCTCTATTCCATGTTTTGCTGGAGAGAAGTACTTTATCACCTTTATAGATGATTTTTCTCGCTATGGTTATGTATATCTAATAGATGAAAAGTCTCAGGCCGTTGACATCCTTGAGGTGTTCATTACTGAGGTCGAGAGGTAGTTAGATAGAAAGGTTAAAATAGTGAGATCTGATCGAGGTGGTGAGTTCTATGGTAGATATGATGAGACATGTCAAAATCCTGGCCCATTTGCCAAATTTCTTGAAAAGCATGACATTTGTGCTCAATACACAATGCCAGGTATGCCACAGCAGAATGGAGTTGCTGAAAGGCGTAATCGTACACTTTTGGATATGGTTAGGAGTATGATGAATTTTTCAACTGTACCTGATTCATTGTGGGGTGAAGCATTAAAGACTGCAATGTATATCTTGAATAGGGTTCCCAATAAGGCTGACCCAACAACTCCTTTTGAGTTTCGGACTCGTAGGAAGCCTAGTTTGAGACATTTACATGTTTGGGGTTGTCCAGCAGAAGCAAGGATCGTCAACCCACATGAGAAAAAGTTAGATTCAAGGACCATATCTGGACATTTCATTGGTTATCCAGATAAGTCCAAAGGGTACAAATTTTATTGTCCTAACCATAGTACAAGGATTTTGGAAACCGGTAATGCCAGATTTTTAGAGAATGACGAAGTTAGTGGGAGTGATGAATTAAGAAAAGTTAATCTTGAGGAACTAAGAGTGGATATCCCATCACCCTTTCCTCCTCGAGAAATTGTTGTTCCTCAAGCTATTCAACCAGTTGAGAGAAATGAACAACATAATGGAAATGATTCACCACTTCATAAGGATGTTGCCATTGAAAATAATGTAGTATCACCACAACCGGCAGTTCTGAGGAAATCTCAGAGGGAAAGAAAACCTGCCATTTCAGATGATTATGTGGTGTATCTACAAAAATTTGATTTTGATATTGGGATTAATAAGGATCCGGTTTCATTTTCACAAGCCATGGAAAGTGATAATTCTAGTAAATGGATCGATGCTATGAATGAAGAGTTGAAATCAATGGACCAGAATGGTGTCTGAATCGCGTTGAATTGCCTAATAATTGTAAGAATGTCGGCTGCAAATGGGTCTTTAAGACCAAGCGCGACGCTAAAGGCAATATCGAGAGATATAAGGCCAGACTTGTGGCTAAAGGTTTCACTCAGAAAGAAGGCATTGATTATAGAGAGACCTTCTCTCCGGTATCTAAGAAGGACTCATTTAGAATTATCATGGCACTTGTAGCTCATTATGATCTAGAGTTACATCAGATGGATGTGAAAACTGCCTTTTTAAATGGAAATTTGGATGAGGATATCTATATGGAACAACCTGAAGGGTTCACAAAGGAAGGAAAATAACATTTGGCTTGCAAATTAAAGAAATCCATTTACGGTCTTAAACAAGCTTCCAAGCAATGATATATAAAGTTTAATGATACCATTATTGATTTTGGATTTAAGGAAAACACTGTTGATTAGTGTATTTATCTAAAGATCAGTGGGAGCAAGTTATCTTTTTGGTCTTATATGTGGATGATATTTTGTTAGCCAGTAGTGATCTTGGTTTGTTACACGAAACCAAGGAGTATTTTTCTAAGTGTTTTAAGATGGTTGATATGGGTGAGGCATCCTATGTCATTGGCATAGAGATCTTTAGGGATCGATCTCGAGGATTGCTAGGACTGTCTCAGAAAGGTTATATCAATCGAGTCTTGGAAAGATTTAATATGCTGTTATGTTCAGTCAGTGATGCACCAATCATGAAAGGTGACAAGTTAAATGAAAGTCAGTGCCCTGGAATGACTTAGAAAAGGAACAAATGAAGAAAGTTCCATATGCATCAGTTGTGTGGAGCTTAATGTATGCTCAAACTTGTACCAGACCGGATATTAGCTTTGCAGTTGGAATGTTAGGTAGATATCAAAGTAATCCAGGAATGGAACACTGGAAAGCAGCAAAGAAAGCTATGCGATATCTTCAAGGGACGAAGGATTATATGCTCACATATAGGAGATCAGATCAGTTAGAAGTGATCGGGTACTCAGACTGAGATTTTGGTGGTTGCTTAGACAGTAGAAAGTCCACATCAGGTTTTGTGTTTCTGCTAGCTGGTGGAGCAATCTCGTGGAAAAGTGTGAAGCATTCCATTATTGCTTTATCCACGATGGAGGCCGAGTTTGTGGCATGTTTTGAGGCTACGAGTCATGCTTTATGGTTGCGGAATTACATTTCAGGACTTGGTGTTGTTGACTCTATTGCCAAGCCGCTGAAAATTTATTGTGACAATACCGCAGCAGTTTTCTTCTCTAAGAATGGAAAGTATTCTAGTGGTTCCAAGCACATGGAACTTAAGTACTTGGTTGTTAGAGAAAGAGTCCAGAAACAGCAAGTGTTAATTGAAAATTTGAGCACTACTCTTATGATTGCTGATCCATAGACTAAGGGATTACCTCCAAAGACATATAAGGAACATGTTGTAAGGATGGGTCTTTTGAGTAATCAATGATGTAAATGATGGATATTTCAGTTGTAGTGTAATTGACACTTATGTGCAATTAAAGTTTGTTTCTGTTATTTCCTGTTTTCAATTATATGTGCACAATTTATGTTTTATTGTTTGATAAATCGAAAATGTCTTAACAAGACACATTACATGGGCATTACAGAATAATAGACTAAGATTAGTACAGGTTATTAATGGCGTGGTGCATGGAAGGGAATATGACATAAATGTTGTACAATCGCTGTGACTCACATTGATAGTCTATGCTAATCTTAGTATAACAGTAACTGACAGTTTGGGTGCATTGGCTAATTATGGAAATTTGTGATCACATTAAAGTTTTATATGTGGAATCCAACTAAGTCAAGTATCATAATCGGTCTAGTGGACCAAGTGTGAGAATGTAAATTCCTATGTGACTTTTAGAAGTCCTATTAAATGTGGCCCACTAGCCTTCTATGTTAGTTGAACTCCATTAACTATTTAGCCAATAGAAGATTGTCCCAATTAATATATATATGTGTGTGTATATATATAAAAGATATACTGTTAGCCCCAAAGTGTTATTCCACTAAGTTGAATGGATAATTTTGATGATTAACAAACTACTTAGTTGTATTTTCTAATGATCTTAGGTTGATTAAGTTGCAGGAAATATATCGTACAACAATATATGTTCACATGATCGTAAATCTTCTCCATACATAGAGATATGGTGATTTGTGCTCAGAGTTTCAAGCCAAACGGAGCTTTACAAGTTGAAGAATCTTGTTTGGATCATTTTCTAGGACTCTATGTAAGCAAATTATTTATGTGAACATCTTTCTCGAGGGCTCAATTTAATTCAAAAAGGTTCTACATTGTTAAATCCAACTTATCTTTGAAAATCTGCAAAGAGCAGTCGACGGTGCATTCGTTTCAGTCGACTGATCATCGAGTCGACTGGACAGTCGACCTGTGTACACAGAGATGCTATCTGTGTGCAATCCAGTCGACTGCCCTCCCGACGCAGTCGACTGAGCCTTGTGCTTTTCTAATCCTTTTAAAAGACAGTCGACTGCCCTGTGAATCCAGTCGACTGAATGACTGCGATAAACACAGTAACAGCTAGTTAACTGCATTTAATGAAGCATTTAATTCTCCCAACTACTTCCAACGGTTGGAAATCCTAAGGAAGCTATAAATACAGATATTTGAACTTCATTTAACAACTTTTGATCAATCCAACTTTAATTAATCTTTTCACATTTACTCATTGAGCCCTAGTTTGGTGAGATCATAAATTCTATTGCTCTAGGCTTCATTTGTATATTTTAAGAGCAATTTATTGTGAAGCTCAATCTTGTATTCATCCACTCTATTGAGAGAGTCTTCATCCTTGCATCAATCTTATTTATAAAGGAAGTGTGTATTAAGGGTTGGTGTAACCCTAGTTCAACGGAAGAGGATTTTCTTCCTTGGAGAGATTGTAAGGGTTTTATCTTCACATGAAGAAGATTGAGATAGTGAAATCCTCAAGAGGTGTTCTTGAGGGGTGGAAGTAGGGCGCGGCGTACGGTTTCCCGAACCACCTAAAAATCGGTTTGCATTGTGTTTATTCTCTTTACCTTTCCTTTTCTTTTCTGAATTATATTATTGGGCATTTAATTTGAACATATATTTTAATTTATTTTTAAAAACCTTATTCACCCCCCTCTAAGGTTTCCTTTTTGGGCCAACAATTGGTATCAGAGCCTCGGCTCAAATTTCTAACGTAATTGAGTTAAAGATCAAATGGAAACCACCACTACCACTATCATCTATAGTGAGGGACTGTAGCACCCAGAATTTTCTAGAAATTCCACGTAGGAATTTAGAAATAGTGACGTCACTTTGATGACGACTGCAGAAGGACTATTAGGATGGCCTTACCTAGGAGTCCTTATTAGGATCCTTAGTAATCGTCTTGACGACGACTATGTCAATATTAAATCTAGGACTTATTAGAATAGAAGTGGGACCCACACTATACTTAGGAACCAAGTAAAACCCACCCTGATAATCTACCCTTAGATACACACAACATACACATACACTTACTATGGGACTCAGGAACACATCCCAGTGCATATTACCAAGTATGGGACCCACACTGCCACTTGGCAATTATGTGGACCCCACCCCAATCTACCTTTGAACACACACAAACACACATACTCACACACTTTGGTGCACCTATTGCACATAACACAATCTCCCTCACCTTCCCTCTATAAATGCACCCATGCACCCTCATCACACTCCCATTTTTCTAGCCACAATCTGTTGATACAGATTGTGTATTAAGAGAGAACCGAGTGTGAGTGAGAGAGAGAGAGAGAGAGCTTGGAAAGAGTATATACTACACATACACCCTCTACATTGGAAACCCCCATCTCTGCCCCATTGTGTAGCCAAACACACACCCCTCTCTGTCCATTTCCTCTCTATACACACACACACACACACGCAGAAGACCAGAGAGAGAGAATAGAGACGCAGGAGGGAGAAAGGAGAGTTGATCGGAGAAGAAGAAGAAGAAAACGAAGAAGAAAGTGACCTGAGAACTCCTGAGGTAAAATCAACCACCTCTTTTCATTTTGGACCTCTGCATGTCATCTAGGAGCACCTAGGAGCACATGCACGGCCCCAAACAGAGCATAAGGCTCTCTGTCAGCTCCGGCGGCCATTGAAGCCCCATAATGGAGCTTGATTTTTGAAATCACAGCCTAAGCCCTTAAAATCCACACCATGGTGACCCCCTTGGTCCCAGTAGAACCACATTGTAGAAGGTTTTGTTTTGGAGCTCATTTACTTGGCCATGCAGGCCATTATCCTTTTCTTAGCCTAAAACGATAATCCTCTGGTAGGTGTACTAAACGAATGAACCAGATTGTGAGCCCCTAGTAGGTGTTAGAGGATGAGATTCCGGTCAGTTTGGCGTTGGTTTCATGCATTTTCGTTGAGAGACGAGGGAGATATGAGGAGAGAGAGAGTCTCCGGCGAGCCGCGACTTTCCGGCGACGCCAGTTCGCCGGAGAAGATGAAGATGACCCGTTTTGGTTTCGGGTTATAAGACCCGGACTCGGGTCGGGTCTTGAGTGGGTTAGGATGTGTGTAGAACTGGGTAGCGGGCCGGGTTAAAATAAACCCACGGGTCCCCTTTAGTGGGACGACGTCGTTTTGACGTCGGGTTGGGTTTCGGGTTTAGTTCGGGTCGTGTTGTGTCTAGGAATGGTTAGGGTTTGAGTCCGGGTCTGGGTAGGATTTTGGCTAGCGGGATGGGTTAGTCTGTGTCTGTGGTTGGGTCAAGTCTAGGTTCGGGTTTGGGTTAATGGGTAGGATTAGTATGTGAGTAGGAATGGGTAAGGGTTCGGGTTGATGGGCTGGGTAGGTTTGTGAGTAGGTATGGGTTCGGGTTCGGGTTAGGTCCAACCAGAATGGGTTTTTGGTTTGGGTTTCTTTGTGAGTTTATATGGGTAGCCCGTTTGGGTTTCGGTCGGGTCGGGTCTGACCCACCGGGTCGCGTCCTTGGGTCTTGTTGAGGTGTATCCGGGTCACCCTTTTAGCATCGGGTCGGTTTGGGTTGACCCGTCGGGTTTAAGATTATATTTATTATTATTATTATTATTATTATTATTATTATTAGTTTAATTAGTTTAAAATGATTTTTAAATTATTTTAATAATGGTATATGGTTTATAACTAATACCATTAATGTTTTTATACTATAGAATATTATTTTAATATTCTATATACCATTATTATTATTTATTATTTATATGGTTAATATAAATAATAAAATATCAGTTTTAAATAGTTTTAAATAATTAATAAATACCTATGTGTATTTATAAATTCTAGAAAATTAGGGTAATGACCCTAGGACTATTTTATTATATAATGTATGTTATAAAGCTATAATATTATAGTCCAGTATTTTTAATAATTAATAAGGAGCTATTTTTATAGTATATTAATTATTAAAAATACCAAACGAGCTCCGAAAATTATGAAATAAATACAGGTGGTGTATTTTAGTATCTAGTATTTAATAAAAATACTTTTAAGTACTGATTTTTTTGTATAATTATATTTATGTATTTAAATCCCGTTTCGGGTATTTTCTGGCATATAGTATCTTCAATAATTCATAATAAATAATCTAGGACTCCGAAAATTACGCGGTCAGTTCCCAGAGTCTTAGAATAATGTCTAGAACATTTTCGTAAAGTTTGGTGACTTTTCAACTCGGTCGAAAATACAGCCTTTCTTTTAGGGCCTGCATTAGTATAGTAAGCCCTGCATATTACCTCAAAAAACGCGACGGACTCCGATTTGAGTCTAGTCAATGGCGTTGGACTTAGAATGACACGTAGATCACTACCTTGAGGTTTATGACCTCATTTGGTGAAATTACCATTTTGCCCCTATAGTTGTGCTCATACATTACTTTCGTTTATTCCGTTTATTGTTGTAGAACTTGACGTTTATCTGCGTTTCGAGGAGCGGCGACTCGAGGTGAGTTTCCTAACCTCACTCTAATCCTATTAAGATTAATATAAGATGATTTAAAGCTACCTGTATGATATTTTGTATAAGTGATAAGCTGATTTATGATGTCACATGTATTTCCAATGATTGTAAGATGTTTAAAAGCATGTTATGGTAGTGTTATCGCATACGTGAGCATGTCAAGGGTTTTATCTATATGTTTATCGGTATCAAATCCATGTCATATGATCCATGCCCTATATGTTACGTTTCTGCTGCTGATTGTTAAAAGTCCGTTTTACGATATTGTTGACTGAATAAATACGCATGCTATGTTAATAATAAAGAGAAAGGAAAGTGGTTTTGCATGTGCATATTGATAATGGATACACGTGCATTTCATGACATGTGTTAGCATGCGTTGTGTGAGGAAGAGGGGTGTTTGATGAGAATGTAAATGAGATGAGATGTGATTTTTGGATCCTATGGATCAACGGCTGACGAGCCGGGTGGACATGAACGGTTAGGGTTCCTAGCGCGCCTCTCACCGTTGAAGACGTCCGGTGATGCGCATACGTGGTTGAAGACGTCCCATGTATCGTTGAATACATCCGGCTAGTGCTCTAATATACTTCTCAGCCGTGTAGACGACCGGTGAGAGTATACACATGGTTGAAGACGTCCCATGTGCCAGTTTCATTGTTTACAGATAGTGTGCGCCGTGAAGACGTCCGGTGGCCTATCAAGGGAATAAGCAAGAATTGGCTGTGATAGTATGTTGACATCCGTGATATACCACGTGTTATCAAGTGGATGAGAAAGAGAAAGCGAATGATGAGATTGAGTTGATGAGAAAATGAGTTGGTTCAAATGATTTGGTTTTCGAAAGCTTTGGTTTTAAAATAAAATGGTTTTGAAAATATCCGTTTTAAAAGCAAGTGTCTTTGAAAAGAGTTGGGAACGCATCTTATTGATCATGCATTTGCACGCACGAGGTTGTAATAAGAGAATGTATTCTATGATGTTATGTTTATCTGTTTACCTGTTTTGTCGAGACCTCTGCTATGCCCGTGGTGAGAATGCGTCTTTTGATAAGAGAATCACCATTCTTTAAAAAGAACTAAACTATGACGTGAGTTGAGAGATGTTATGTATTTACTGATTATTGTGCGGTTGAGACTCTCACTCAGCCTTGTTCCAAGGCTGACGGCATGTTACGCCCTGGGCATTCGTATGCCCAGAGTGTTGCAGGTTTGGAGATAGATAGAAGAGTTCAGGATGCAGTACCGTGGAGCCAAGGAGATCTAAGCCTTGTTCAAGACCTGATAGGCAGTTTCTCAAGTTTTAAGATTGTATAAATTATTTAGCAAGGCCTCTTGTATTAAGATCGAAGTTATTGTAACCCTTATTTAATTTTCGCTGCTGTATTTATACTCTGGTAAGTTTAGATCATGCTTATGCCCTAGCATTTTCCTTATGATTGCATGGTGCGGAGTTAGAAGGACAAAACGGTTATCAAACTAGTCACGTGTCTACAGACCCATAAAGGAAAATTTTTATTTTCCCTATTTTTGGCTTACTCCGGGGCGTGACAGGGTTTTTAGTGGTATCAGAGCCTAGGTTAGGCATTTACCGTTTGTCCTATGCACTTTAAGTTATAAACCATTAGATCTTTTCCCCAATTATGAAGATACTAACCCTGTGATAGTTTATATTGGACAGGTTAGCATGGAACCATTCTATGTCCACGACGGGTTTGGAGGACATTGGGTTTATCCAGATCGTATAGAGCATGCATACCCAGTATTGTACCGACAAAGGATCCGACGGAGTGCTCAGCTACATTTGGAGGAAAATATGTGGCATGATGTACATATGTTGGGGATTGAGGACCCAGAGATTCTGCAGAGAGAGGCATATTATCGAGAAAACACCCTTAGACTTGTTCATCAGGAAGCTGCTGAGATGACTCATGACAGCTATACCCTCCAAGTCATGACTTTTCGAGTTAAGCTGACACCCCCACTAGGACGCGTAGGACCATCTTCTGCTATACCACCTCCAGTACCAGAGGAGTCCATAGCTGATACACCCTTGACTGTTGAGTCAGTCATGGGGACTGATAGGGAGAAGGATGATGATGGAGAAGTTCCAGCAAAGGAGACCAATTCTGTAGAGGATGCTGATTCCTCAGGCAATGCTGACCCAACTAAGAATGCGAGCAAGAAGCCACCCAAGAAAGACATAGCTGGGAAGGGAAAGTCGAAGATCTAGGACCTGGATGATCGAAGGATTATGTAATAGGACTGTTAGTCCATCTTTTGTGTATATAGCTGTACTTAGGCATGTAACACGTAGTAGTAGTAACGTGTACGCCTTTCATGTATATGTTGTTGGCACTATTCCCTACTATGTACGTACTTAGCGTACGCACTCTCTGATGAAAATGTTTTTGTAACTATGTTGCACTATGTTTAAATCTATCTATGGATGTTATCTTTAACTTGATATATATATTCTCACGTGGATGTATTACTTGCTGTCATTAGTAATATATTTAAACTTGTATACCTTTAGCCTATAAGAATGACTAATAAATCCCCGCAATAAGTTGACCCATAGAAGTCACTAGTGTAACAAATATAGAATTAGGAACTAATGTAGGTTCAGGGAGTCAGATATGGAACACTTGGCATTAACTTGAGGTTTAGAAAGAATTAAGAAAGGTACCCCCTTATTACTATAAAATTTTAAGATATTCCTTTAATTAGCACCAGTACTAAGTTAGTTTTTCTGTGTTGGGCAGGCTAGCATGGAGTACGAGATAGAGCACGATGCTGAGGATGGACAGTACAGAGTTACCTTAGAGAGACAGTTTGCCCCTCGAGGATTTGGCTATGTTAGCAACACCATCAGGCATACAGTTAGCCAGAGCTTAAGGAGATGGACACGTTGTTTCTTCCGTGAGAGACCTGTTCCAGAGATAGCATATCATAGAGTGGTAGCACCGCGTTTATTGTCCGCTGAGATGGAGGAGGTTTCGCACGCCCTTGGAAACCTTGCGATCCAGGACCAGGATGAGCCACAAGAGGACATAGTACACTATGTTACCCCTGCAGGTTCTGACGATGACTCAGATGATGATCCAGATGAAGACCCACTAGCGGAGCCTGAGAAGATAGAAGACCCTGATTGGCCCCTAGAGCCAGCCTGGGATGCATTTATTGGTATTCCTCCGATCGATTTTCCACCATCTAGTGATTTAGGAGAGGTGACCTCAGACTCTGATGTGGATAGAGATGGAGGATGGGTTCTTAGCTAGATTCATATTATGTTCCACTTCTTTTGATGTATCACAGATTTGTAGAACTAGTATTCGTACCGTTGTTGTACCCTTTTTATTTCTGATTAGTAGTAGTTGTTTCTGAATTAATTTAGCTATAATTGTACGGATGAGACGATTCTTACTTTTAACTAATTGCTACTCTTACCTCTTATATGTTTATAAGAATATAGGCTTGACCATTAGTTGATAGAAGTTTTAGCACTGACGAATTTCCTGAAATTGACCTCGGAAATAGTCAGTTCAACCGAGAGTCTAGAAAAACCAAGGATAAGGATGCCTTACCCTTAATCCTAGTCGTAGTTATGATGACCATTATATGCTAGAAATCCCTGTTAACTCAATGCTGTTGCTTGTTATATGATCAGACAAGATAAGATAAGGTATTGACCAAATAGGTGTTAACTCGTAGGTATAACCCTTGCTAGCATACACCATGGTTAAAAGAAAACGGAATACTCAGAATTCATCCCACGGAACAACAAATGTGATACCTCCAGCAGTGGATCCAACAGGATTGATAGGAGCTCTTGTCCGACGCGTGGAACAAGCAAGTGATCACTTGGACCGCATCATCAACGGCAAGGATACTTGTCAGACAGGAGATAAACTGCTTGAGAGATTTCGTGCACTTAAACCAGGAACGTTCACTGGAATGACGGAAGCATGGGAAGCTGAACAATGGCTTCGTGATATGGAACAAATGTTTCAAGCCCTCGAATGCAACGAGACGGAGAAAAGACGCTTGGCTGTTTTCCAATTGTCATATTCGGCAGCTGATTGGTGGGAATCTGTCGAAGCTACAATGGGCGAGGATATTGCAAGGAAGATGACGTGGGAAGCATTCAAGACGAAATTCTTGGCAAAGTACTTCCCAAGAACAGAAAGAAACAAGAAGAAAAAGGAATTCATAGAGCTAGTTCAAGGCAACATGACAGTACAAGAATACACGGCGAAATTTGAGAGACTATCACGATTTGCTCCCTACATGGTAGATACCCAGCGAAACAAGACACTGCAATATTACGAAGGACTCAATCCAGATATCCAGAAGACAGCAGCAATATACCTCGACCAACCATTCGAAGAAATGGTCGAATTAGCCACACAACTAGAGAACATAGCTCTGAACAGCAAGAAACTAGAAAGCCAACCACAAGGAAGAAAAGATAACTGGTTTCAGGCAAACAACCCAGGAGGAAGTCGAAGGAACAATCAAGTGTCCCGGGCAACCACTCAAATGCAGTCTGTAATCACTAGAAGAAACTCTGGACACCTCCAGAACCATCACAAAGGACAGAGAAACAATGACAGAAGAGTTAGTCAGACAGCTGTTCAAACACACGCAAAGAAACGAGACATCTGCTACAACTGCGGAACACTTGGACACCACTCCAAAGAATGCACAGCACCGAGACAACTCACCGGGAAACAAGTACGGTGTTTCAATTGTGGAAAGACTGGACATGTACATAAAGAATGCCCCGAACAAGAAGTCCAGAACCATGCTCCACCACCACAGAAATCCAGAAAGAGAACTCGTAGATCAACAAATCAATATCAGCACTGAACGAAATGAAAGACTGAAGGTACCATGTCCACTGCTAATACTCTGAACCCTATATAGAAATGATGTTACAAGATGGTTGGAACATTCAAGAGAAATTATGAAGAAGAACTGATGTATTTCCAAGAAATTCAGACCCTGGAACAGTGGACAACAACTTATGGTCAGGTAGACCATTTAGATTGATAAGAGCGCCTGAATTAGTGTAGAACGACAAACCTTGTGAGTAAGACTTTGTACATTTAAGATCTAGCAAGCTCTAGATTTCGAGGACGAAATCCTCAAATAAGGTGGGTAGAGATGTAGCACCCAGAATTTTCTAGAAATTCCACGTAGGAATTTAGAAATAGTGACGTCACCTTGATGACTACTGCAGAAGGACTATTAGGATGGCCTTACCTAGGAGTCCTTATTAGGATCCTTAGTAATCGTCTTGACGACGACTATGTCAATATTAAATCTAGGACTTATTAGAATAGAAGTGGGACCCACACTATACTTAGGAACCAAGTAAAACCCACCCTGATAATCTACCCTTAGATACACACAACATACACATACACTTACTATGGGACTCAGGAACACATCCCAGTGCATATTACCAAGTATGGGACCCACACTGCCACTTGGCAATTATGTGGACCCCACCCCAATCTACCTTTGAACACACACAAACACACATACTCACACACTTTGGTGCACCTATTGCACATAACACAATCTCCCTCACCTTCCCTCTATAAATGCACCTATGCACCCTCATCACACTCCCATTTTTCTAGCCACAATCTGTTGATACAGATTGTGTATTAAGAGAGAATCGAGTGTGAGTGTGAGAGAGAGAGAGAGAGAGCTTGGAAAGAGTATATACTACACATACACCCTCTACATTGGAAACCCCCATCTCTGCCCCATTGTGTAGCCAAACACACACCCCTCTCTGTCCATTTCCTCTCTATACACACACACACACACACACGCAGAAGACCAGAGAGAGAGAATAGAGACGCAGGAGGGAGAAAGGAGAGTTGATCGGAGAAGAAGAAGAAGAAAATGAAGAAGAAAGTGACCTGAGAACTCCTGAGGTAAAATCAACCACCTCTTTTCATTTTGGACCTCTGCATGTCATCTAGGAGCACCTAGGAGCACATGCACGGCCCCAAACAGAGCCAAAGGCTCTCTGTCAGCTCCGGCGGCCATTGAAGCCCCATAATGGAGCTTGATTTTTGAAATCACAACCTAAGCCCTTAAAATCCACACCATGGTGACCCCCTTGGTCCCAGTAGAACCACATTGTAGCAGGTTTTGTTTTGGAGCTCATTTACTTGGCCATGCAGGCCATTATCCTTTTCTTGGCCGAAAACGATAATCCTCTAATAGGTGTACTAAACGAATGAACCAGATTGTGAGCCCCTAGTAGGTGTTAGAGGATGAGATTCCGGTCAGTTTGGCGTTGGTTTCATGCATTTTCGTTGAGAGACGAGGGAGATATGAGGAGAGAGAGAGTCTCCGGCGAGCCGCGACTTTCCGGCGACGCCAGTTCGCCGGAGAAGATGAAGATGACCCGTTTGGGTTTCGGGTTATAAGACCCGGACTCGGGTCGGGTCTTGAGTGGGTTAGGATGTGTGTAGAACTGGGTAGCGGGCCGGGTTAAAATAAACCCACGGGTCCCCTTTAGTGGGACGACGTCGTTTTGACGTCGGGTTGGGTTTCGGGTTTAGTTCGGGTCGTGTTGTGTCTAGGAATGGTTAGGGTTTGAGTCCGGGTCTGGGTAGGATTTTGGCTAGCGGGCTGGGTTAGTCTGTGTCTGTGGTTGGGTCAAGTCTAGGTTCGGGTTTGGGTTAATGGGTAGGATTAGTATGTGAGTAGGAATGGGTAAGGGTTCGGGTTGATGGGCTGGGTAGGTTTGTGAGTAGGTATGGGTTCGGGTTCGGGTTAGGTCCAACCCGAATGGGTTTTTGGTTTGGGTTTCTTTGTGAGTTTATATGGGTAGCCCGTTTGGGTTTCGGTCGGGTCGGGTCTGACCCATCGGGTCGCGTCCTTGGCTCTTGTTGAGAGTGTATCCGGGTCACCCGTTTAGCATCGGGTCGGTTCGGGTTGACTCGTCGGGTTTCAGATTATATTTATTATTATTATTATTATTATTATTAGTTTAATTAGTTTAAAATGATTTTTAAATTATTTTAATAATGGTATATGGTTTATAACTAATACCATTAATGTTTTTATACTATAGAATATTATTTTAACATTCTATATACCATTATTATATTATATATATTATATATTTATTATTTATATGGTTAATATAAATAATAAAATATCAGTTTTAAATAGTTTTAAATAATTAATAAATACCTATGTGTATTTATAAATTCTAGAAAATTAGGGTAATGACCCTAGGACTATTTTATTATATAATGTATGTTATAAAGCTATAATATTATACTCCAGTATTTTTAATAATTAATAAGGAGCTATTTTTATAGTATATTAATTATTAAAAATACCAAACGAGCTCCGAAAATTATGAAATAAATACAGGTGGTGTATTTTAATATCTAGTATTTAATAAAAATACTTTTAAGTACTGATTCTTTTGTATAATTATATTTATGTATTTAAATCCCGTTTCGGGTATTTTCTGGCATATAGTATCTTCAATAATTCATAATAAATAATCTAGGACTCCGAAAATTACGCGGTCAGTTCCCAGAGTCTTAGAATAATGTCTAGAACATTTCCGTAAAGTTTGGTGACTTTTCGACTCGGTCGAAAATACAGCCTTTCTTTTAGGGCCTGCATTAGTATAGTAAGCCCTGCATATTACCTCGAAAAACGCGACGGACTCCGATTTGAGTCTAGTCAATGGCGTTGGACTTAGAATGACACGTAGATCACTACCTTGAGGTTTATGACCTCATTTGGTGAAATTACCATTTTGCCCCTATAGTTGTGCTCATACATTACTTCTGTTTATTCCGTTTATTGTTGTAGAACTTGACGTTTATCTGCGTTTCGAGGAGCGGCGACTCGAGGTGAGTTTCCTAACCTCACTCTAATCCTATTAAGATTAATATAAGATGATTTAAAGTTACCTGTATGATATTTTGTATAAGTGATAAGCTGATTTATGATGTCACATGTATTTCCAATGATTGTAAGATGTTTAAAAGCATGTTATGGTAGTGTTATCGCATACGTGAGCATGTCAAGGGTTTTATCTATATGTTTATCGGTATCAAATCCATGTCATATGATCCATGCCCTATATGTTACGTTTCTACTGCTGATTGTTAAAAGTACGTTTTACGATATTGTTGACTGAATAAATACGCATGCTATGTTAATAATAAAGAGAAAGGAAAGTGGTTTTGCATGTGCATATTGATAATGGATACACGTGCATTTCATGACATGTGTTAGCATGCGTTGTGTGAGGAAGAGGGGTGTTTGATGAGAATGTAAATGAGATGAGATGTGATTTCTGGATCCTATGGATCAACGGCTGACGAGCCGGGTGGACATGAACGGTTAGGGTTCCTAGCGCGCCTCTCACCGTTGAAGACGTCCGGTGATGCGCATACGTGGTTGAAGACGTCCCATGTATCGTTGAATACATCCGGCTAGTGCTCTAATATACTTCTCAGCCGTGTAGACGACCGGTGAGAGTATACACATGGTTGAAGACGTCCCATGTGCCAGTTTCATTGTTTACAGATAGTGTGCGCCGTGAAGACGTCCGGTGGCCTATCAAGGGAATAAGTAAGAATTGGCTGTGATAGTATGTTGACATCCTTGATATACCGCGTGTTATCAAGTGGATGAGAAAGAGAAAGCGAATGATGAGATTGAGTTGATGAGAAAATGAGTTGGTTCAAATGATTTGGTTTTCGAAAGCTTTGGTTTTAAAATAAAATGGTTTTGAAAATATCCGTTTTAAAAGCAAGTGTCGTTGAAAAGAGTTGGGAACGCATCTTATTGATCATGCATTTGCACGCACGAGGTTGTAATAAGAGAATGTATTCTATGATGTTATGTTTATCTGTTTACCTGTTTTGTCGAGACCTCTGCTATGCCCGTGGTGAGAATGCGTCTTTTGATAAGAGAATCACCATACTTTAAAAAGAACTAAACTATGACGTGAGTTGAGAGATGTTATGTATTTACTGATTATTGTGCGGTTGAGACTCTCACTCAGCCTTGTTCCAAGGCTGACGGCATGTTACGCCCTGGGCATTCGTATGCCCAGAGTGTTGCAGGTTTGGAGATAGATAGAAGAGTTCAGGATGCAGTACCGTGGAGCCAAGGAGATCTAAGCCTTGTTCAAGACCTGATAGGCAGTTTCTCAAGTTTTAAGATTGTATAAATTATTTAGCATGGCCTCTTGTATTAAGATCGAAGTTATTGTAACCCTTATTTAATTTCCGCTGCTGTATTTATACTCTGGTAAGTTTAGATCATGCTTATGCCCTAGCATTTTCCTTATGATTGCATGGTACGGAGTTAGAAGGACAAAACGGTTATCAAACTAGTCACGTGTCTACGGACCCATAAAGGAAAATTTTTATTTTCCCTATTTTTGGCTTACTCTGGGGCGTGACAGGGACAATCCTCAAATAGACCTCCTTGTTTTAATGGTTCAAATTATGCCTATTGGAAAAATCGAATGAGAATCTACATGATTGCTCAAGACTTTGATCTTTGGCAACTTGTTGTGAATGGACCTCACATTCCCATCAAGATTGTAGACGGTGTTGAAATTGAGAAAACTATTGAGGAATACAATGACATTGATAAAAGGCTTATCAAGATGAATGTGAACGCTATGAATATTTTATATTGTGGATTAGACCCAAATGAGTATAATAGAATTTCTTCTTGCGAATCTGCAAAGGAAATTTGGGATAAACTTGAGGTTGCTCATGAAGCTACTAATCAAGTTAAGAAATCAAAAATAAATCTACTTGTTCAATTGTATGAGATGTTTAAAATGTCTTCAAATGAAACTATTAGTGAAATGTTCACTCGTTTCACCATTATTATCAATAGTTTAAAAAGTCTTGGTAAAACATATACTAATGAGGAGATGATTGAGAAATTGCTTAGGTCTCTTCCAAAGCATTGGCAACCTAAAGTGATGGCAATCCGAGAAGCCAAGGAACTCTCAACACTCTCATTGGAGCAACTCTTGGGGTCTCTCGTTACTCACAAAATGGAGTTGGCGGTATTTGATAAGGAAGACAAGATGTCACGCCCCGGAGCAGCATAAATAGGGAAAAATAAATTTCCTTTATGGGTCCATAGGGAATGACGGGTGAATAACCGCATTGTCATCTACTCAAACCAATAAACACCACGATAGGGAGGATGCTATTCATAGAACATATCTTATTAACATAATCAGAGGCTACAACGGAAACTATAAAAGGCATGGAAGCAACAGATGCCCAAGTACCAATTATAAAAGTCTACTAAAACTATTACAACAGCTGGCTTATAGTCTCAGGCCTATAACAATAATAACAACAGATATACAAACTAACTATTACAAAGCAGCACGTCTTCTTCTCCAAGCCTTCAGCTCCAAGACCGGCAGAACATCAGTCTCTCGTCCTCAAGTCCTGCGAAGCTCTAGACATTGGAATGTCCAGGGCACAAACGCCATCAGCTTTGGATACAAAGCTGAGTGAGTACACTAAACAACACTCCTCACCGTTATTGTTCAGCATCTTAAAATGCGGTTAATCTCTTAACAATGGCGTCTCTCACGGACATAGCAAAGATGTCACTAAACTGTATATGAATTCAACGATAACAGAAATCATATTGAATGAAAACAATAATAACGATCATGGAATAAATATCTCATCACGTATTCACCAAATCCATGCATGTAACCCATGCAACCACCCATGCATATACCTTTACGTCGGGACGCTGAATCCACGACTGAACATTAATCTCATCATATACGTACTCACATTCATATCCCTATCCATCTCTGTATCCATACATCAATACCATATCACAAATCTGTGTTCATTCGTCGATACCATAATGCCAATCGGAATCACCCGACTAGGTAGTAGGTCCTACAATCCCTTGATAGGGTTACCGGTCGTCTACACAGTACCACCTATCTATAAACGATAGAACGGCACATCGGACGTCTTCAACGATGCGTATACCCTCACTGGTCGTCTACACAGCTGAGAATACATTAGAGCACTAGCCGGACGTCTTCAACGGTACACTGGACGTCTTCAACAGTGCATACGCATCACTGGACGTCTTTAATAGCGAGAGGCGCACTAGGAACTCTAACCATCCCACTTCCACCCGACTCGTCAGCCGTTGATCCCACGGATCCAAAATACAAATATCTCATTATTCCACATTGAAGCACATATCCCATTTCTCATCATATTCTCTTACCTCTTCACATCACTATCCCATACATGCTGACACATGTTGTGAAATGCTCATATACTAAGTACAGGAAATGCCACATGCTCTGTATTCATCATATCTACTCATTTATGATTATTAACATGCTGTCGTGTTCCATTCTACTATTCAGTTCAGCAATATTATCATGTAACAGTTAAACAGTTCATCTCACAGCAGTGTTGCACTATCTCTTAAATTAACAATATCGCATCACGAAAGCATGGATAAACATTTAATCAACTAAACAGTTCATATTATAATCAACAGGAATTAATCATGTTCTGAAAGCTTCGATCGATTGAGGTCCTCTCGATCGATTGAAGTCAACCAAGTTCGATCGATCGAAGTCCCTTCGATCGATTGAAGAAACGGAGAGTTCGATCGATCGAAAGCCATTCGATCACTCGAACATCATCTTCTACCCAGAAACTCGGTAGAGACGAACAAAGGTTTCAGGTCACAATATATACATTCTAAAACTGCATATAATCATCCTACAATCCTTCTTCGAGTGAGTTAATGAAGCTCACCTCACTCCGGTGGACCCGTGGCGGCGTTCCGAGCTCCGCGGCGGCGGCTATGGTGACGGCGAGCTTTCTCTCTATCCTCTCCTTCTCTGTCTCTCTCCTTGTCTCTGTCTTCTCTATCTCTCTCCTTGTCTCTGTCTTCTCTTCCCTTCTTCTTCTTGTTCTCCTTCTTCTCTCTTCTCTCTAAGTATATATATATAACACACATACACACACGGGGTTATATATATATATATGTATAGAACACACATACACACACAAGCTCTCTCTCTCAAACTCTAAATTGCCAAAACACCACAACACACAAAATATACATATATATAAGGAGGCAAGAGAGGCAGGTGGCAGAAAACGTATACTGAAATACAACGTTCGATCGATCAAAGTTAGTTCGATCGATTGAGAACAGGTCGGTTAAGGTTCGATCGATCGAGAATAGGTCGATCACTCGGGAAAGGGTCCACATCACAAAATCAGGTCGGCAGAGCTTCGATCGCTTGAAGTAGGTTCGATCGATCGAGAATGACAGAAGTTCAATCGCTCGAGAAGAGTTCGATTGATCGAGAAAGGTTCTTCACCAAGGGTTCACACAAGCATACAGGGTCTTATTTATATAACCATGCATCCGAAAATACAGGGTATTACACAAGAAGAAGAACATTGCTCTCAAAACATCTCAAGACAATGAAGAGGATAGTGATAGCAATGAAGATGATGAGATGGCTATGATCATAAGGAAGTTCAAAAGATTCTTGAAAAAGGATAAGAACTTCACTAGGAGAACTCCTAAGGCGATAGAAGCTAAAAAGGAGCCAATTATATGCTTCAAATGCAAAAACCCAGGCCATGTCAAGGCCGATTGTCCTTTGATGAAGAATAACTACAAGAAAACCAAGAAAAGGGCAATGAAGGCAACTTGGGATGATTCTGATAGTGATTCATCAAAAGATGACTCAAACGATGAGGAAGTGGCAAATATGTGTCTAATGGCTCACTTGAGTGAGGTAAATGATCCTTCTTCCAATACTTGTTTTGATTCTCAACAATATGATGAACTCCAAAACGCTTTTGAGGAATTACATCAAGAATTGGAAAACTTGGGAGCAAAGTATGTTTCTCTTAAAAAGAATTTTTCATTACTTTCAAATGAATTAAGTGACTTGAAAATTCAAAATGATCTTTTGAGAAAGGCAAATGAAGCTCTAATGACCTAAAATCTCAAAATGATTTATTGAGAAAAGAAAAGGAAGAGTTCTCATTAAATGATCTTTCTTCAAGTATCTTAAAGAAAGAAAATGAAGACTTGAAGAAGCAAGTGGAAGATTTAAACAAAACAATAACAAAATTCACTCTTGGAGAACAAAATCTAAATATGCTCTTGGGAAAACAAAGGTGTGTTTTTGAAAAAGCCGGTTTAGGATTCAATTCTACCATTAAAGAAAAGAAATACAATAACTTATTTTCAAAAGGTACTTCCACTAGCTCTAACAAAAATCAAGTGAAAAACTCTCATCAAAATTTTTTTGTTAAAGAAGCCTCCTCAAGTGTTTCCAATCCTAGTATTACATGCCATTATTGCTTCAGAAAAGGACATGTAAACTACAAGTGTCCAAACAAAAGAAAACTCAAAATGGTATGGATTAAAAAGGGAACAACACCTCCCTTTGCTAACAAAGTTGGACCCAATGAATATTGGGTACCAAGGAGGATCACTTAAGTTTGTCTTGTAGGTTTGTCTCAAATCTTCTAGCAAGGATAGTGGTTGCTCAAGACATATGACCGGAGACAAATCCAAGTTCTCATCTCTCTCTCCAAACGATGAAGGAAATGTCACTTTTGGAGACAATTCTAAAGGAAGAATCATTGGTATAGGTAATATTGGTAAGAATTCCTCGTTAACTATTGAAAATGTACTTTTGGTTGAAGGTCTAAAACATAACTTGCTTAGCATTAGTTAATTGTGTGATAAAGGTTTTCAAGTTGTGTTTGAATCAAATTATTGCATGATTAAGTATGCAAGTTGTAATAAAATATTGTTTATTGCTTATAGAGAAGAAAATGTGTATACAATTGATTTTGATGATATTTCTTCTCAAGATGTTAAATGTTTTGTCGCGTTGAATGAAACAAGTTGGCTTTGGCATAGAAGATTGGGTCATGCTAGCATTGATTTACTTTCAAATTTATCTAAAAATGATTTGGTCAAAGGTTTGCCAAAAACAAAATTTGTTAAAGATAGAGTTTGTGATGCTTGTCAACTTGGAAAGCAAATCCAAACATCGTTTAAAAAGAAAAGGGAAATATCAACTTGTAGACCTCTAGAGTTACTTCATATGGATTTATTTGGTCCAAATCGAGTTGCTAGCATGAATGGCAAAATCTATGCCTTTGTCATTGTTGATAATTTCTCTAGATTCACTTGGGTGTTCTTTCTTGTACATAAGGATGAAGCTTTTACTCTCTTTGTTAACTTTTGTAAACGTGTTCAAAATGAAAAAGGGTATGCGATTAATAACATACGAAGTGATAGAGGCCGAGAATTTGATAATAATGAGATTACTTCTTTTTGTGAAGAAAATGGTTTTAGTCACAATTTTTCGGCGCCTAGAACTCCTCAACAAAATGGGGTTGTCCAGAGGAAAAAATAGATCTCTTCAAGAAATGGTAAGAACCATGTTAAATGAATTCGCTTTACCAAAATATTTTTGGGCCGAGGCCACTAGCACTTCATGCTATGTCATTAATCGTGTAGTCATTAGAAATAAGCTTAATAAGACCTCATATGAGCTTTAGAAAGGAAGAAAGCCCAACATAAGTTATTTCAAAGTTTTTGGATGTAAGTGTTTTATCTTGAACACTAAGGACAACTTGGGAAAATTTGATGCTAAATCGGATGAAGGCATTTTTCTTGGGTATTCTCAAATTAGCAAAGCTTATAGAGTTTTTAATAAAAGAACGTTGATTGTAGAAGAATCAATGCACGTTGTTTTTGATGAAGCAAATCCTTTTAAGAAAGTCTTAGATGATGACATTGACACTTCCAAAGATGTTTCAAATAATGTTGAAAACAATGATTCAAACTCTTTACCTCTCGAAAACTCTAAGGAAGAAGATCCTCCTTCCATTGAATCACCAAGAGCAAAATTAAGAAGTGATCTTCCCTTTGAATGGAAAAATGTGCCTAATCATCCTATTGATCAAATCCTAGGAGATCCTAGTCAAGGTGTAGCTACTAGATCATCTCTTAAAAATATTTGTAATAACTTAGCATTTCTATCTCAAATTGAACCCAAGAATTTTGATGAAGCCGAGAACGATGAAAATTGGTTATTGGCTATGCAAGAAGAGCCAAATCAATTTGAGAGAAATGAAGTTTGGACTCTTGTTCCTAAGCCTATTGATCACACTATTATTGGAACAAAATGGGTCTTTCGAAACAAAAAGGATGAATCCGGCATTGTTGTGAGAAACAAGGCTAGATTAGTTGCCCAAGGGTACAATCAAGAAGAAGGTATAGACTATGAGGAGACCTATGCTCCTGTAGCTAGACTCGAAGCCATTAGGATGCTTCTTGCCTTTGCTTGTTATAAAAATTTCAAACTTTTTCAAATGGATGTGAAAAGTGCCTTTTTAAATGGCTTTATCTTCGAGGAAGTCGACCTGTGTACACAGAGATGCTATCTGTGTGCAATCCAGTCGACTGCCCTCCCGACGCAGTCGACTGAGCCTTGTGCTTTTCTAATCCTTTTAAAAGATAGTCGACTGCCCTGTGAATCTAGTCGACTGAATGACTGCGATAAACACAATTATAGCTAGTTAACTGCATTTAATGATGCCTTTAATTCTCCCAACTACTTCCAATGGTTGGAAATCCTAAGGAAGCTATAAATACAGATATTTGAACTTCATTTAACAACTTTTGATCAATCCAACTTTAATTAATCTTATCACATTTACTCCTTGAGCCCTAGTTTGGTGAGATCATAAATTCTATTGCTCTAGGCTTCATTTGTATATTTTAAGAGCAATTTATTGTGAAGCTCAATCTTGTATTCATCCACTCTATTGAGAGAGTCGTCATCCTTGCATCAATCTTATTTATAAAGGAAGTGTGTATTAAGGGTTGGTGTAGCCCTAGTTCAAGGGAAGAGGATTTTCTTCCTTGGAGAGATTGTAAGGGTTTTATCTTCACCCGAAGAAGATTGAGATAGTAAAATCCTCAAGAGGTGTTCTTGAGGGGTGGAAGTAGGGCGCGGCATGCGGTTTCTCGAACCACCTAAAAATCGGTTTGCAATGTGTTTATTCTCTTTACCTTTCCTTTGCTTTTGTGAATTTTCTTATTGGGCATTTAATTTGAACATATATTTTAATTTATTTTTAAAAACCTTATTCACCCCCCCCCTCTAAGGTTTCCTTTTTGGGCCAACATATACGTTATTAATTGTTGGGAGAACCAATGATTGAATGGTTCATCTTTCAACAGTTATTAAATAAGGGACTTTTCATATTTCAAGAAAATATTTATAAAAGTCATTACGTATTCCAAGACCGTCTTTATGACAGTCATTAATAGGCCCTCTTCTCTCCTCTATAAAAGGTACACCCTACCCCTTGAAAGTTAATCTCAATCAATTACAGAAATAAGGGTGTGCATAATTCAGAGACAGAGAGAAGAAGAAGAAGCCTAGAGTAAAGTTTAATCTAAGGGGTTACAATTTCTTCTCTACCAATTTCAATGGAGAATAACGGTATGTAAATTATATTTGATTTCTTAAAGTGTATCATATTCAAGATCTTGGCATTTAAACTTATCTCCGCATGCTAGTTTCTATCAATTAAATTCTAACATTAACACTTGCTTCGAAGCCAATGCAATGGTCTCACGCGCAAAACTATGGCTTTAATCTTGCTTTGAAACCAATATAATAACCTTGAACACAAAAACTCATGACTTTAATCTTGATTCGAGGTCAAAAGTGGCTTTAAACTTACTTCGAAGCCAATGCAAAACTTCGAACAGAAAATGACTCGTTTTAAATTTGCTTCGAAGCCATTGAAAAAGATTTTAACCAAAAATGAAGGCTTAAAATTGGATTTGAAATCAATATAAGAGTTTCAAACACAGAAAATAAATTGCTTTAATTAACTTGCTTCAAAGCCAATGACAATATCCCCAAAACTACTACCATTTGAATGGATCATCATTGGTATATCACCATTAATCAAAACAAACTTTTGGTTTAAATACACATCCAATCAGACAACTAATGAACTGAAAGGTTGTTATTTTTCTGTACATAAATAAACATCAGTCTTTACTAATTGGACCGATTTAAAATAAATACACCAACTATCAATTAGACCGATTTCGGTCTTACTGATGAGATAGAATAATTGTCTCTGGCTTTCTCACTTTTTATGCACATGCCATGCACTTCAATTGTAAAGCAACTAACCAAAACATTTTCTTGTCGTGGTCATTCACCAAATGGGTCCCACTTAAGCAATGCCTTACAACTTAGATTACCATGCTTATAGAAGCCATGACAACAACAAAACCTTCTAGAGCAAATTTGATTCTACTCTTGGTCCAAATGCATAGTACAACGGTTCACAATAACCGATATTACTACCATAAAAATCAAACATATGGGCGGCATTTCTGTAATCTTTTTCCACATCAAAATAAGCAACATCGCCCATCACTAATATTGGTAACACAATACCCGAATTAAATATTCATATTCAATTCACAGTTTCTTTTTCTCTTCGTAATAAAACTGCCAAATAAAAATCCACATGGTCACAATCCACTTTTGATGAGCCCCACAAAGCCAAAGTGGATATTGACCAACTAAAGTCATGATTTGCTTAAATAATTCATATGTTTCAACACTTTGTACAGTGTCAAAAAACTCAAATGTATGAACAAAAACTTGTTCATGATTTTCAACCATATTTGGTTGTAAAATGGACCCCCCGAGTGTATTATCACCACAATCATTTGGTTGATTAACCAATAGAAGTGATGATGGCATTGGTGATTTTTTTGTTTCCACCATTAAAGGATCATGAAGATTCTTCGTAATTAATTTATTTTCATTCATTGGCTCATAATTTTGAAGAATAGTTGACACCCCTCGAGCCATTTTGTGAAATTCATTTTCTAAAATAAACAATTGGTCCTTTACTTGTTCCAATAATGGAATAAAATCAGTGAACCGTTTTTGATCACCATAATATGGTGTTGGTGGTAAAACATACAACCATTCAAAATTGTTGTCACCAAAATATGGTGTTGAAGAGGGTAAAACATTCAACTATTCAAAATTCATCTTGACACTTGTGTCCCACCGGGCGTGCCAAAAATGTTTGGTTGGAAAATTTATAAGTGGGCGAGCGTGACAGGCAATCAAGTTGCCAATGTGTGTGTTTTGATTGATATCCAAATTGCGCCTCACCAGGGAGATTGTGGTGATGTTCGATGCCTTAACAAGGACTTTTATCGCGTGAGATGAAATACCAACTGAAATGCCTTCGAGGCTATTCGAAGGTGTGGACGTGTGGACAGTTCGAAATGCAACTAACTACAATAATGATACTGCTTCGAAGTAAGACTACTTTCAGTTCAAACTATACTACAAACTAAGGAAATAGAAGTTCTAAATGAAATAAAAAATTGATAAAGAAATGAGCACTGACATGAACAATAAAATAAAGATACTTGAAGGAATCAAAGAAAAAGAAATGAAATACTGTTCGAATGAACGAACTGCTAAAAACTAAAAAAGATAATGTAATGCTACATTGTGTATTGATTTGATGGTTTGGTCAAGGACCTCTACAAAGGAGTACAATACAATTATTTATAGAAGAAACACATAATTACCCTTTCGAATTTGAATCTTTCCCTCCTATTACATTTAACTACCAATTTAAATTCAATACACATGTGTTTCATCCCAAAGTAGCTCCCTCTAAATTAACTTCCTTCTTCATCATCACCATTGATATTCAAGTAACCATTTTTGATACACTCCTACGATGACAAGTGTCCTGCAAAAAAAACTACTAAATGGTTTCTATGACAAGCCAAATAGTTTACAATAATAATAATATTATTATTATATAGTAGTATAGTAACATATTAAAATTATATTTTATGGTATAAACAACAGTCCAACTCTATCATGCGTAAAACCTGACATATAGTCCCGATCCTATCCCAGCACCTTGGGATCCCACACCTGACCTCATACGATCTTAGCGACCGCATTCACATGCACAAATATAAATAGTATTGACCTCTAGGGTCGATAGGCCCACTACTAAGCATGACAACTTTTCAATCTCATTATTATGCCAACATGAACCGAATGGTTCCACTATTTAATGCATTAACTCATTATTCAACGTGTTTATTATTCCAATATCGGTTCTAACTATCAACGCATGATATAACTTGACTTAGCAGTCCATTAGATATAAATAACAAAACATTTAACAATCTATCATGTTCGATCGATTGAAGTCATTTCAATCGATTGACAAAAATAAAGTTCGATCGATTGAACTAAGTTCGATCGACTGAGGAAATTAAAGTTCGATCGATTGAATAATGTTCAATCAATTGAAGCCTGTCTGTGTTCAATCGCTCAAAATCAGTTCGATCGATTGAACGTTGGTTTTCTTCCCAAACTAAATTGGACCATTCCCGCACTTTCGGGGTCCATTTTGTTTTTGCCAAAATACATATATACGAACATATCAATGCTACTAGGTAAGTATAGGCACCCACTATGAAGTTTAGCGACGTCGGTTATGTGTGGGGGTGACCGCCGGTCCTCGGTGGTCTCTTTCTCGTCTTACACCTTGTCACGCCCCGAAGCAGCAAAAATAGAGAAAAATAAATTTCCTTTTAGGGTCCATAGGGAATGACAAGTGAAAGTCACTAATTATCCACACCACGCAGTACTAGTCCAACTAAAACAACAAAAAAATAATAACATCAACTGAAATATACGACAGTTCAAGCTATTACAAATCATCACAGTGTGGTCCACAGGATCATAATTGGTCTGGAGACAACATATGCCCAAGTACCCATTAACTAATAAAGTTCAACAGTAATATAAAGCTTAAACACAAATTAAGTAACCATCTTCAGATCTTCAGTAGGCGTAAGGATAGTTGTCAGCATAACAGCCTTCTCGGGCATAACCGGCATCAGTGGGGCCATCCTCTGCGTATTCCCCTTTCGGGTAGTAGCTATCGTCATAAGCTCTATTATCTGCATTAAAAGGGACAGGGTAATCTGGATGGGGGAATGTCCATTCATAACGGCTGTCAGCTTACTGAGAGCTGAGTGAATAGAAACTCGCAGGGTATCAATGATATAACGTATAACAAGTTATTGATGTGTCTAAGATATAGTTCTACTACATAATATCTCCTCTGTATTCCAACATCGTAATTCAACCCTTATCGTCTTGTTATCCTGAGACCGATAATTAACATACTCTTTCTAGAAAGAACAGACTCAATCGTTTCACATTTGTAGGTATACCATCATTTTGTCAATTTCTCATTAAGGATATATACCATCCACCATATTCATGGACAAAATGTCAATCTATACCTTACTCGTTAAGAATATATACCCAT
The DNA here is from genome assembly GCA_033977485.1 of Hydrangea macrophylla. Classification (NCBI taxonomy): domain Eukaryota; kingdom Viridiplantae; phylum Streptophyta; class Magnoliopsida; order Cornales; family Hydrangeaceae; genus Hydrangea; species Hydrangea macrophylla. The sequence continues at coordinate 13,725,262 of CM066985.1, read as the reverse complement.
CCACCGCATATCAGGGATAAAATGCTTTGAATAATAGCACATCAAATCTATTGCCACGAATTATCGCTGTGTACCAGTGATCCCCCATCCACCGCTCATTAAGGATATAAACCATCCACCACTCGTTAAGGATATAACATGGATCATCTGGTTACCTTAGGACTACATGGTCCTGCTCACTGCTCGTTAAGGATATAACTCATCCACCGCATGTGAACGCGTATCATGACCAAGCGTCCACCCACGTACCATTCCCAAAACTTATCAAACCTACTTAAACTCAGTACTACTATTGACACATGACATTTCCCATGTGTCCTGAATACTCTGATTAAAATGAACGGATATCGAACTTATACATGAACCGAAATCACCTAACGTCATGATGTTAATCCATTATTCTTAATCATACTTATCTATGTTGTCACATTATCCCTGATCTACCCAAAATCACATAATAGAAGTCCGAATCAATAATCGAACCTCATATATAATAAGCTAAAGAACTAAACCATGCTTTGCATGTCTTGATCGATTGAAACCATTTTGATTGATTGAGGGAAAATAATGTTCGAGCGATCGAAGTCACTTTGATCGATTGAACCTTTGATCGATTGAATGCTGTTCAATTGCTCGTGAGTCATCTTCTCTAGTAGATTCAGAAACAATACTATATAAATGTCGTAGGGATGTTTTATTACGTCTAAACATATCAAAAAGCTTCTAAACATTATAATAAAGATACTACGTGAGTAAAAACTCATTTAGGGTGCTTTTGGCTTAGGTTTGAGCTTCCAAGCTTCAATGTCTTCCAATGGCTTCTCCTTTCTCTCTTTGTTCCTCTCTTAGTCTCTGTCTCTCCTTCCCTTTCTATTCTTCTTCTGGTTCTTCTTCTTCTCCGTCTCCTTCTTTCTCCCACAGAATATATATAGGTACAGTTATGTGGGTGTATATATATGTGTGAGTATATATATCAAAACACACACTCACAACTCTCTCAACTCACAAGGGTTTAGCAAAACCCAATATATACACGAATCCAGTGTATATATAGGTAAAAAGGGGTACAGGTGGCTGTTTTTGCATAAAATCTAGAATTATGATGATTACACGTTTGATTGATCGAACTAAGATTGATCGCTCGAGAGCAGATCGGTCAGGTTTGATCGATTGAAGTGGGGACCACGTCATAAATTCAAGTCGGTAGGGTTTCGATCGCTTGAACTTTGGAAATTCTCGATAGCTCGAAAGAGCCTCAATCGATCGAAGATGAAATTTCGCTTATGATCAAGGGAAGTATATAGAAACTCTGTACATAAATAACTATTGGAAATATAGGGTATTACACTCCTTCTCTTTCTCTCTTCCCTGTCTTCTCATTCTCCTCTTCTTGCAGAGAGTGTGTGTATGTGAGTGTTTGTATATATATATCCAAGCATATATATATGTATATATGTGTATATATATACCTTATATCTCTCTCCCTAAGTCCCTAAAAAATATCAACCAACCCAAACATACCCAAAATAACCCATATATATAGGCAAAGGAGAGAGCAGGTGGCAGCTCTACACACTGATAATAACAAGTTCGATCGATCGATCGAAGTGAGTTCGATCGATTGAGAACAGGTCAGTCAGGGTTTAATCGATTGAAACATGTTCAATCGCTTGGGAAAATGTCACACCCTAGAACCAATAAGGTGGTCCCAGGTCACGTGGCATGCCATCAAGGCTTACCAACAATGATTAAAGTTCCCAAAATGACCTTAATAAAAGTTTTGCTCCAAGATAATCAACTTCCAAATAGTATTTCAAAGGATATATTAAGCACGTGCCCAAACATGCTTTATCGAGTTTTGTTTTCAAAAGTAACAATTTCGTAGGTCAAAGGGTCCCCAAAGGTACCCCATACCTAATTAGACGTTATTTCGAACATTGGAAGGAGTTTAAAATTTGTTGAAGGGGGTATTTCGACCTGTCAAACTACCCTGTTCGACTGCGACGACATTGGAAAACGTTATTCCAATGCTTTCCATTCTCAAATTAATAATATCACGATCGCTAAGCGAGGTTTACGACTCAAAACATATGCTATGACATTTGCTTTACCTGGATGGTATTGTAATGAAAGTCGTAGTCTTTGAGCAACTCCATCCATCTTCGTTGTCGCATGTTCAATTCATTCTGAGAGAATAAAAACTTCAAGTTCTTATGATCGAAAAATAGATCAAATTTCTCTCCATAGAGATGGTGTCTCCAAATCTTCAATGCAAACACTATCACGACTAGCTCCAAATCATGCGTCGAATAATTCTTCTCATGCACCTTCAACTATCTTGATCCATATTCAATGAAATTCCCATCTTGCATTAGTATACACCCAAGTCATTGGTACGATGCATCACTATAGATCACATACCTTTTTCCATTCCTAGGTATCGCAAGTACCGGTGCAGACGTCAATCTTTCTTTTAACTCCTGAAATGCACTATCATGCTTGTCTGTCCATTCATACTTTTTCTCTTTTCTTGTCAAATTCGTCAAAGGTCCTACTAACTTGGAGAATCCTTCCACAAACCTCCTGTAATATCCTGCTAGGCCGAGGAAACTTCTAACTTCTGTAGCATTGGTTGGTCTGTTCCAACCTAAGACTGCATCAATCTTAGATGAGCCCACTGAGATACCATCTTGAGATATAACATGTCCCAAGAATTTAACCTCTCATAGCCAAAACTCATACTTACTGAACTTTGCATACAGTTATTATCTTGAAGTGTCTGTAAAGCAATCTATAAGTGCTCCTTGTGTTCCTCTTTTTTCTTTTAGTAGATCAAAATATCGTTGATGAACGCTATAATGAATTAGTCCTGATATGGTCTGAATACTCTATTCATTAAGTCCATGAATACTGCTGGCGCATTCATCAATTTAAAAGGCATAACTAAAAACTCGTAATGCCCGTATCTCGTTCTGAAAGCAGTCTTCGATACATCCTCTGGTCAAACTAAAAGTTGATGATATCCCGAATGTAGATCAATCTTTGAAAAGGTCCGAGATTCTTGTAACTGATCGAATAGGTCATCTATCCGAGATGCTCCCCAAGGTGATGTGCTCGGACGAACAAATCCTAGATCTTCAAGTTCCTAAACTTGCTTCTTTAGTTCCAACATCTCATTTGGTGCCATCCGTTACGGAGTCTTAGAAATAGGCAATGTTCCAGGTACTAATTCTACGCAAAAGTCTATTTCCCTTTTTGGTTGAAGTCCCTTAATATCCTGTAATACATTTTGAAAATCTTGTACAGTAGGAATCTGACCTATATTGAGTTTCGTACTATTACTACCGATCATAGATAAAACCACTTGTCAAGAACATGTTGCTCATTGTCTGACACTGAAATCTGATCGCCGATCGTCCTTGTATAGGAAATACAATCGTCCTAGTGGGGCAGTATAGTTTGGCAGTGTACTTAGTCAACCAATCCACTCCTAGTATAATGTTGAACTTGGACATTGACAAAACTACCAAGTCTGCTAGAAGATTCCTATCTCCCAAGGTTAATGGACAATCTTTACAAACTTTACCCAGCTTAACAATCACTCCCAAATGTGACACAACATTAAGTGCGAACTCAAGTGCCTGGAGTTCTAAACCTAACTGACAGACAATCTTAACAGTGATAAAAGAACGTGCAGCTCTAGTATCAAATAAAGCTTTAACTAGACTATGAAAGAGTACAAGCGTACCTTCCAAATGTTGCTGTTCATTAGCATTAAAACCTACATTTACTGGGATTATAGCATTCATCCTAGTCTAATCAGGGGGTCCTTGAATCCCTTGAACTAGTACCCCATAGTATCCTCCCTATGGTGCACTACAATCTCTGCTCAAGTGCCCTGGCTTGTTGAAATTTCGACAGTTAGTACCAATCAGTGGTTAACTTTGGAAGCTGTGTAGAATTTTGGAATGTGCCCTGGCTTTCCACAATTAAAGCATCCTCCACTGTTGGTTGGCGGATCTGTTAGCAGTGTTTGAGGTTGTGGTCCCTGCTGGCGATATTATTGGGGTCGAGAATAACACTGCTGAGGCTTCCTGGTTCCATCCAAGGTTCTCTTTTTCCCTTAAAAATTTCCTTGAGGTTTCCAACTCTGGCTATTCCTTGGTAGTTGGGTCTGGAAACTTTGCTGTGGAAAACCTTTTGACGACTGAGGTCGATTCATCTATGGTTGCTGTGCTGGATAAGATTCCTTTTCTAACCCTGCAGTAAATCTGACAGTCCCTTCGAATGGCTAACTCAGATGGTCAACCATCATATGTCTGAGGTGGGGGTTCAATCCTTGGTAAAATCACTTCACCTTTTCTACGGAGTGTCTATCATATATTGAGGGAATCCGGATAGACGCTCGAATAGTGTGGTGTATTCCCGTATAGTCCATCCTCCATGAATCAGACTGAGGAAGTTCTTCTCCTGTTGATCTCCCTTATCTTCTGAGAAATACTTCTCTAGAAATCTTCCTTTAAACGTCTCCCAAGGTATTGCTCTCGCAGCATTTATCCCAATAGTTGCTCGTTCAGCTTCCCACCAATCTGCGGTAGCGTAGGTGCGCTAAAATGTAACAAGACGACGCTTCTCTTGTTCGCTGCATTCCAATGCTTCAAAAATGAACTCCATTTCTCTAATCCATTGCTCGGCTTTCGAGGGTTCTATTAGTCCATCAAACTTCTCGGGATGTAGTTTACAAAAATTGGCCAGTAATTTATCTCCTGTTTGTCTCTACTGAAACTGTGCAACTGGGGGTTGGACAGGTCATTGATTTGTAGCATGATTGTAGGTATCCCCTACATGTTCCATCCTTTGCAAAAATGCTTCAAAACTCTAGATGGGTCCATTCCCTCTGCGACTTGTGCTCCAATATGCGCTTGGTGATTTTTCAAGGGTCCTACCATAATTATAACACGTTTTGCCTACAAGAGACCCACTGATTAGCTGAAAGTCTTCTCGCAGAAATGAAAGCAAGATAGAGCAAGAAGCACAAGAACTACTAATTCTACTAAACATTACTTACAACTCAAAATATCATCCTCCCCAAGTATAATATCCTCATCAACTAGCTCTGGTTCCTCTTCCGGATCCTCCTCTGGATCCTCGTCTTCCTCGATTGGCTCGACGTCCTCTCCGGGATCCTCCTCTGGGTCAACATCTACTACCGGCTTGGCCTCTGGGGACACTGGTTCCTCTCGCTGCTCCTATGGCTCTGGAATGGGTACCTCAGGTATCGGTGATGGTGGTGCTACTGCTGGTGCTGCCACAATAAGTCCTCCAAGAATCGCTCGAAGCTCAATAGCATCCATCTCCAGCTTACTCTAGATCAAACGTAAAATCTCCTGGTAAATATCTCTGCCAATCCTCATGGAATGGAAAGCATCCGTATGCACCTGAGTCGGGTGAGTGTGTCCATCAACATAGAGGGCCTTCTACATATCCTCTTCGAAATAATGCTCTGGGTCAGCTGCCTCCACGGTATCCCCATGGATCAGGTGTCCTCCATAAGAGTCATCCACAAATCTGTGAAACTCTGGATCCATGCTAACTTGTAAGGTAAATTACCTATCTTCAGAAGGACAATCTTATCTTAAACTCATATCTCATCTCAAGGATCTTAAATGCTAGGAACAGATGGTGTGGAATTGGTAGTGAGCAAAAGTATCACAACCTAAAGCTCTGATACCAAAAACCCTATCATGCCCCAGAGCAGCAAAAATAGAGAAAAATAAATTTCCTTTTTGGGTCCATAGGGAATGACAAGTGAAAGTCACTAATGATCCATACCATGCAGTACTAGTCTAACTAAAACAATAGGAAAGGTAATAACATCAACTGAATATAAGGTAGTTTAAACTATTATAAATCATCAGAGTATGGTCCACAGGATCATAACAGGTCTGGAGACAACATATGCCCAATTACCCTTTAACTAACAAAGTTCAACAGTAATATAAAGCTTAAACATAAACTAGGTAACCATCTTCAAATCTTCAGTTGTCATAAGGGTAGTTGTCAGTATAACAGCCTTCTTATGCTTAATCGGCATCAAAGGGGACATGTGGACCATGTGCGTTGAGGGGTGGTCCTGGCATTTTCCCTCGATAATGTCTCAGGACGAATCCCAAGGAGCATACATCAGGGAGAACTAGGACTTCCTCATACGATCCTAGAGATAAAGAGTCGCCACCTAATTTTTATCGAGAATTAGGAAGCCCAAGTTTGACTCGCCCAAAATTGAATAAGGTTACTCAGCCTTCATTACCAGAAACTAGGTTCAGGGGTCTTGGTACGAGAGGGGAAGGAGCCCAAGCAGGACTAAAGCACCCCTTTCTCGCCCTACCGAATGGTAGGCCTTGATTTAAATATCCTTGTTCTTAATTAATAATTGGTGTTGTTTCCTCAAACATACTAAATAATATATATATGTTGATGATGCCAGAATTTGGTAAGAGTAAAGTAAAGCAATTTAAGGAGAGAGAGAGAGTGAGAGATTATTTTTTGTATATAGTTTGGCCCTGTTAATGAAGGTACCTATGTCCACTTGTGTGTCTGAGCACATTCACTAGCAGATCACCGGCGGGCCTGGTGAGCCAACAAAGAGGGGCGGCACTACCAGTAATACCGGCCGGGTGTATGCGTATAATGGTGAATTATAGAGGTGCTGTGTAGACTAAGAAGTTGGCGGCCCCTTCAATGGGGTGTGAGAGGTCTCTTTTATAGATGTAAGAGACCTACTCATACATGGATAAGGGAATATAATCCTATTGATATAGATTGGCATTAATTATGGGAATTTCCTAATTGGATTAGGAAATAGTGTGCACTTTCCATTAGTCTTCTAGCTTGAGTGGGAAACTGCCCATAATGCTCAGGATCACGCCTGTGGGCCCGAATGAGCTGTTCCCGCGGCGGGATGTGCATGTGCGGTTTTTCTGACCTGCTGGCCGGGTCGTGAATGAACTGCTCGGGCTGATGCTTCTGAGGAGTTGTGCATGATTTGCCCGGGGCATGGACTAGCTGCTGATTTGAACCGCTCGGTCATAAGATAGAGCCAATTTTGGGCGTATCAGCTGCCCCCCATTTCCAAGATTGGCCAGATGCTATATCGGGGCAAGTTTGGAAATCAGTTTAATGTTACTTGCTGCTGTCTGAGTGCTTGTGGAAACTTCCTCAGGGCTTCTGAGCCTAGTGAGTCCTCGGTAACTGGCTGGGAGTTGAGACCCAGCCTAGCTCGAGACCTTTAAGTGTTCGAGAATTAACCGGGAGTTGAGACCCGGCCTAATTCGGAGTCTTTGGGTGCTCGGGAACTGATCGAGAGTTGAGACTCGGCCTACTTCAGAGTCTTTTTTGCTTGAGGTAGCTCCTAGCATGGTTATCTTCTGCCCGTAAACCTTCGTCAAGGCTGTAGGTAGAAGGATTTTACCATGTTGGAAAAGCTGACCTAAAGCGTATTACTCTAGGGTCCTTTTTTATGTTAACTCCCCAGGATGGTTGTCTTTCGCCCGGCCAGCCTTCGTCAAGACTGTTAGGAGAAGAGCTTGACCATGTTGGTGGAACCGACCTAAATCACGTTGCTGTAGGGTCCTTTTGCTCCTTTATCGTCGGCCAATCTAAGAGATTTTAATCACCTCTATCGTCTGTTTGGACCTAAGTGGAGTTAATGCCTCTGAGTACTGTAGGTGCTCGGGTTGTCCAAGATTTTGACTTGGTTATCCGCGAGGCCTGTAGATACCCGGTGCGATTACCTATTTAGTTCACTGCGCTGTCTTGCCCCCCAAGCTCTCGCTAAGATGAGGGTCTTACAGAGGCTATGACTGTAGGTAACTGACCTGGAACATGGTGGTTGCAGGGTCTTTTGAAGCTTTCCATCATCAGCCACCTAGGGAGTTTGCCCCCATCGTCGGTTGGACCTAAGAGAAGCCGGTGCCTCGGGCGTGACCCCGAGGTCTTTAGTGCCTGGGTTCGGAGCCTGAGGTCTTTTGAATGCCTGGGTTCGGAGCCCGCGATCTTTTGAGTGCCTGGGTTCGGAGCCCGAGGTCTTTTTAGATGCCTCGGGGTTAGGCCCGAGGACTTTTTAGTTGCCTCGGGATTAGGCCCGAGGACTTTTTAGATGCCTCGGGGTCAGGCCCGAGGACTTTGGAAGGGCTCTCTGACAATCGACAGTGCATCATGTGGTGATCAGGCAAGTACCACTGTAGTCGGGCTCATCTAGACCGATGGAGACAGGAGGTCGCATCAGGATCGTCGGGCTCCAGATTTCTTTGTGCTGGAGGCAAAGTCAGATATGGTTGATCCTGACCGATGTGAACTGGAGGTCGGGTCAGGGCTTCCGGACTCTGCCTGCTGTGAGCTGGAGGTCAGGTCGGGGCTGCCTGACCTGGACTACTGTGAACTGGAAGAACCGTCAGAACTCCCGGGCTGATCTCGCTTTCGCTTACTTCTGGAAGACTTGTTGCTTTCTTGCCCGGGATCTTTGATCTTTAGAAATTCCTCAGTGTCGATGTATTTTCCAACCCTCTCTATGAGTTCGACCAAGGTTACCGGTCGGTTTCTGTGGAACGACGCTGCGCACTTGGTGTGTTGAACTCCCGAGCAGAAGGCTATGATGGCAATTATCTCGTTCAGATTGCGGATTTGAAGCTTCTGTTGGTTGAAATGGTTGGTGAACTCCTTGAGGGACTCATTATTCCATTGTCTGACCGTCAGTAGCTGTATGTCTGGCTTTGGCCGCTCATGCATACTGGCGAACTGGTTGATGAACTGCTTGCTGAGTTGTTTGAAACTGCAAACCGATCGGGGCTCCAAGGAGTAGAACCATTGCATGGCCGGGCCTTTCAATGTGTTGGGGAAGGCTAGGCAATATAATTCATCAGAGTTGGTGGCTAGGGCCATCTGAACCTTGTAGGTCCGGATGTGGTCGACCGGGCTTCCCGAGTCATTTTATGAATCTAGCCGAGGCTGCTTAAATTTTGCTTGGGATGGAGAACCTCGCGATCTGGCTAGAGAATGGTGACTCTGTCTCGGTATTGGCTTGAATCGGAACACGGTTTTTACCAAGCTTCTTGGCCACTCCATAGATCTGCTTCTGCAAGTCCTTGATTTGGGCTTCCACTCCTTCCCGACCGGTACCCGAGGGGTTGGTCGGGTCGGTGGAAGAGGCTTTTTCATGGCGAGGTGCTGTCTTCTGGGATCGGCTTCGGCTATAACTCCAGGTAACCGTTCACCTAGGGACAACTCTCGGCTCTTGACCAAGTGGCCCTGGACTGATTCTCGGGCCATATGCCCCTGCCTTTCCTCTCGGGCAGCACGCCCACTGTTGATGTCTCTGGCATCCTCAACACGGGACGGGTTGGCTCGGGCACGTTGTCTGGTCAAGATCGGTTCTTGACCGTACGCAACGTTCCCGGGTCATTTCCAGGCCATTGGAGGATTGCTTTGCTAGGCTAGCAGGGCTTCAATCTATTGCTGGATCTGACGCTGGCCCTCCAAGACTTGTGTGAGGGTTGTGGTGATTTGCTCAGATGTCATGACTGCCGCAGCCAGTGCCGGGGCCGAAGGAACATCCCGGTCGGACTGCTGATTAGTCTTCTTACCCTTCTTCGGTGGCATGATGATCAGTTAAGAGATTTGTTGATGAGAAGACTTGTCGTTTCCCACAGACGGCGCCAAACCGATGATGCCAAAATTTGGTAAGAGTAAAGTAAAGCAATTTAAGGAGAGAGAGAGTGAGAGACTATTTTTTGTATGTGGTTCGGCCCTGTTAATGAAGGTACCTACGTCCACTTGTGTGTTTGAGCACGTTCACTAGCCGATCATCGGCGGGCCTGGTAAGCCAACAAAGAGGGGCGGCACTACCAGTAATACCGGCCAGGTGTATGCGTATAATGGTGAATTATAGAGGTGCTGTGTAGACTGAGAAGTTGGCGGCCCCTTCAATGGGGGTTGAGAGGTCTCTTTTATAGATGTAACAGACCTACTTATACATGGATAAGGAAATATAATCCTATTGATATAGATTGGCATTAATTATGGGGATTTCCTAATTGGATTAGGAAATAGTGTGCACTTTCCATTAGTCTTCTAGCTTGAGTAGGAAACTGCCCGTAATGCTCGGGATCACGCCTGTGGGCCCGGATGAGCTGTTCCCGCGGCGGGATGTGCATGTGCGGTTTTTCCGACCTGCTGGCTGGGTCGTGAATGAACCGCTCGGGCTGATGCTTCTGAGGAGTTGTGCATGATTTGCCCGGGGCATGGACTAGCTGCTGATTTGAACCGCTCGTTCATAAGATAGAGCCAATTTTGGGCGTATCATATATCAAAAAGGGAACATCTAAGGAAATCATGTCAAGAGATTAAATCAAGTAGAAGTCGGATGTACAAGCAATACAAGAGAGAGGTTTACTTACAGTGGTTGGTCTCGCCCGGGACCGATCCAAGTAAAGGAAACATGTCATGATATGCAAAAGGGAATGAGAAGACTTACATTGAGTTGACTCAAGTAGAGTCGCAAAAAGCAAAAAGAAAGGAAACGTGTAATGCAATCATGCAATATTCCTAGATAAGTTGTCTCTAACACATAAGCATATAGACGGAGACTATCCTAAAGGAATTGTGTCGTTGAAAACAAAGTTGTAGACCTAGAAAATTTTTTAAGAGAAGGGATAGAGATAGAGATAGAGATAGAGATAGTACACGTTAATAGTCACTAAGCCACATGTTGACGAGGCAAACCCACATATCAAAGTCCGGATCCACGACATCCAATTCTCTGCAATAAGACAACAAGAAATACCCAAGTATTGTAAAAATGCAAACAAACAAATGATATGCATGATAAACATGGAAAACATGTCATCAATCAAATTTTCAGATTCAGCAACCTCTAATGAATCCTATCAAAAGTGGTCTTAAACATGAGCTGGGTTAAAACCCTTTTACAGAAAGTTAGTTACATGTCTTAGGGAACATTTCCAAAAAGTAGAACCTCTTTACCATTTTTGAAGTTCAAGAAATAACAGTTTTGGGAACAGTGGACCAGGACTATCCACTGTTCTTGTAAAAATCATAATTAATTCTACAAAAATCATGTGAAGCTCTATTTAGTGTCAAAAGAATGATATTTCACTGTAGTTTATAACAAAAATAATCCCATGAACATGTCATGATCTTAAGGTCTCTGAAAAAGTGTTTTAAATAGACTCTGTTATTCTTGAAGTTTGGTGTCATTTTACAAATGAATGCTAAACACAATAGAAGTATAATAGAAGTTCATGAATCATGTTAATGAAGTTATTCTAAGCTTTTAATCTCTCATCCATTTATCCTACATGATTTTTAAGCCAAGTTCTATTCGTCAATTGTTGCTGAGTGATCAATGTATGACCATTTTGTATCCATAATCATAATTGTAATTAAATATAAAAAAAATTCCAGAATAGTTGTATCAACTTCAACCGCTTAGAAAATGATCTTAACTCGATCCTATGCTCACGATTTTACATCGTCATATAGATACATGAGTTAGGAATCATTCCTAAAAAGAAGAACATTGATAATTGATACACCCAAAACTGGCTCTATCCTATGACCGAGCGGTTCAACTCAGCACCCGGTCATTGTCCGGAACAAATCATGCACAGTTCCTTGGACAAGCCTCAGCCCGAGCGGTCTAGTCTATTCGAGACTTCCCGAGCGGTATATGCATAAAGCCCGACCAACAGGTCGGGAAGGCAGCGCAGGCATGGCCCGTCGCAGGGACAGCTCACCTGGGCCACAACACATGCCTCAAAATATTCCAGGCAGTTTCCTACTCAAGATAGAAGACTTGTGGAAAGTGGAAATTGTTTCCTAATCCAATTAGGAAACCCCCACAATTAATGCCAATCAACCTCAACTGGATTATATTTCCTTATCAATGTATGAGTAGGTCTCTTGCATCTATAAAGAGACAAGTCACCCCCTTTCAAGGGGACCAAATTTTCAGTCTCTACAGCACCTCTATAGTAGTCACCAACACGCCCGGCCGACCTACGGTAGCTCCAAACTATTATTGGTTCCCTACAGTTCCTCGGCTTTTTACAGTATAGTGAACGTGGTCAGACACACACGTGGATGTAGGTTCCTCCATTAACAAGGCCGAACCACATACAAAAAACCAACCTCTCACACTCTATTTCTAATCTGCTCTATTTACCTCTTACCAAATTTTGGCATCATCAGCTTGGCACCGTCTATGGGAACGACAAGTTCTTCATCAACAAATCTCTTAGTTGATAGCCATGCCTCCGAAGAAGGTGAGAAGACTGCACAACAGGCCAACTGGGATGTTCCGCAGGCCCCGGCGCCGGCTACGGTAGTCATGACAACTGAGCAGATCACCGCGACCATCGCACAACTCTTGAAGGGCTAGCGTCAAATCCAGCAACAGATCGAAGCCTTGCTGGCCCAGCAAAGAACTCCTCTAGTGGCCGAGAATGACCCGGGAATGTTGTGTATGGTCGAGAACTGATCTTGACCTGACAACGTGCCCGAGCTAACCCCTCCCGCGTTGAGGATGCCAGAGACATCAATAGTAGGCATGCTACCCGAGAGGAAAGGAAGGAGCATATGGCCTGGGAACCAGTCCCGGGTCACTCGGTCAAGAGCCGAAGTGTCCTTAGGCACATGATGAACTGGAGTCATAGCCATGCCCGATCCCAGGGGACAACACACTGCCATGAGAAGGAAGCCTCTTCCACTAACCCGACCTACGTCCTGAATCCTGGTCAGGAAGGTGTGGTGGCACATATCAATGACTTGCAGAAACAGATTGATGGAGTGGCCAAAAGGTTGGGCCAAAACCCTACTCAGAGTCATGCCAATATCGAGACAGAGTCACCATTCTCTAGCCAGATCACGAAGTTTGCCATCTCATGCAAATTGAAGAAGCCTCGCCTAGATCCCAATAACGACTCAGAAAGCCCGATCGACCACATTAGGACCTACAAGGCTCATATGGCCCTGGCCACCAACTCTGATGAACTACATTGTCTGGCCTTCCCCAGTGCTTTGAATGACCCAGCCACGCAATGGGTCTACTCCTTGGACCCCTGATTGGTCCGCAGTTCAAGTAACTCAGCAAGCAGTTCATCGACCAGTTCATCGGTATGCATGAACGGGCAAAGCCAGATATGCAGCTACTGACAGTCAGACAAAGGGATACTGAGACCCTCAAGGAATTCACTGATCAGTTTAATCAAGAGAAGCTCAGAATCTATGATCTTGATGAAATCGTCGCTATTATAGCCTTCTGCTTGGGAGTTCAACACACCAAGTGTGCTATGTCATTTCATAGAACCGCCCGATAACCTTAGTTGAAATCGCAGACAGGGTTAGAAAATACATTGACACTAAAGTGTTTCTAAAGACCAAAGACCCCGGACAAGAAAGTTACGAGCCTTCCGGAAGTAAGCGGAAACGAGAACAGCCCGGGAAGAATAATGTGGAAAAGCCCAGTAGTTCTAGCAGTTCCTCCAACTCACAGTGCTCTGAGTCTGGTAGCTCTGACCCGACCTCTGATTCACAGCGGTCTGAGTCTGGCAGCCCTGACCCGATCTCCAATTTGCAGCAATCAGGATCCAGTGATCCCGACCTTACTTCCAACTCAGAGTAATCGGGAGCTTGGTAATTCAGATGACCTATTGTCTCTATCAGTCTCGACCAATCCAACTACAATGGTACTTGCCCGATCATTGGATGAGGCTCCGTAGACTGTCAAAGAGCTCTTGAAAAGACCTCGGGCCACACTCGAGGCACATCAAAAGATCTTGGGCTATACCCGAGGCACATCAAAAGACCTCGGGCTTCGAACCCAGGCATAAAAGACCTCGGGTTCAGAACCCAGGCACAAAGACCTCGGGCTCCGAACCCAGGCACTAAAAAGACCTCGGGCTCAACCCTGAGGCAATAAAAGACCATGTTATGCAGTTGGCAAACGACCTCGGGGTCATGCCCGGGGCACCGGCTTCGCTTGGGTCCAACCTACAATGGGGGAAAATCCCCCTAGGTCGGTTACCTACAATCCTAGCCTCCATAAGACCCTCATCTTAGCGAAAGCTTAGGGGGCAGAAAGGCACGATCGACTAAATAGACAATCACACTGAATACTTATAGGCCTTGCAATAACTAAGTCAAACTCTTAGTCAACCCGGGCGCCTACAGTACTTATAGGCAATAACTCCACTTAGGTCCAAACCGACGATAGAGGTGACTAAAATCTTTTAGGTTGGCCGACGATAAAGGAGCAAAAAGACCCTAAAGCGATTTGATTTAGGTCAGCTCTACCAACATGGTCAAACTCTTGTCCCAACAGTCTTGGCAAAGGCTGACCGGGCGGAAGATGACCATCCTGGGGAGTTAATACCCCGCAAAGCGGCTTACGCTTTAGGTCGGCTTTTCCAACATGGTCAAATTCTTTTGCCCACAATCTTGACGAAGGGTTACGGGTAGAAGATAACCATCCAGGGAGCTAACTCAAGCAAAAGACTCCCAATTAGGCTAAGTCTCAACTCTTAGCCAATTCTCGAGCACTTAAAGACTCCGAATTAGGCTAAGTCTCAACTCTTAGCCAAATCCTGAGAACTCACAAGACTTAGAAGCTCCAAGGTAGCTTCCCCGAGCACTCATACAGCGGTAAGTGGCATCAAGCAAATTTCTAATTTGCCCCGATATAGCATCAAGCCAACCTTGAAAATGGGGGACAGCTGATACACCTAAAATTGGCTCTATCCTATGACCGAGCGGTTTAACTCAGTAGTCGGTCATTGTCCCGAACAAATCATGCATAGTTCCTTGAACAAGCCTCAGTCCGAGCGGTCTAGTCTGTCCGAGACTTCCCGAGTGGTATATGCACGAAGCCCGACCAATAGGTCGGGAAGGCAGCGCAGGCACGACCCATCACGGGAAAGCTCACCTAGGCCACACAACATATGCCCCAAAATATTCTAGGCAGTTTCCTACTCAAGATAGAAGACTCATGGAAAGTGGAAATTGTTTTCTAATCCAATTAGGAAACCCCCACAATTAATGCCAATCATCCTCAATTGGATTATATTTCCTTATCCATGTATGAGTAGGTCTCTTGCATCTATAAAAGAGACCACTCACCCCCCTTCAAGGGGACGAAGTTTTCAGTCTCTACAGCACCTCTATAGCAGTCACCAACACGCCCGGCCGACCTACGGTAGCTCCAAACTATTGTTGGCTCACCCCAGGTCCCCGACTTTTTAAAGTATAGTGAACATGCTCAGACACACACATGAATGCAGGTTTCTTCATTAACAAGGCCGAACGACATACAAAAAACCAGACTGTCACTCTCTCTCTCTCTCCCAAATCTGATCTATTTACATTTTACCAAATTTTGGCATCATCAATAACTATTATAGATTTTATGAAATTCATGCACAAAGAGACTATGTCCAAATCTGTCAACCAATTTCTCAACAATTTCTAAAAATAGCATATGGATCCTAGAGGTTCTTAAAACGGATCGAATGAAAGCTAATTCATTAAAGTTTACCCAAAAAAATTGAAATCCATCAAACTATGGGTTTTTGGTGGACCAAATCTTATAGACAAAACCAATTTGTTTTGCTGAATTTTATCTAGTTCATTTTAAAGTGTGAGAAAAACATCTTAGGTGATGATTGAAGTTTATTAGAGAGATCAAACTCATAGATCAACTTAATTATCATGATTTCCAATCAACTTAGCCCTCAAGTTCTATGAAGAACTTTAGATCATTGATCAAAGGGACTTACAAAAATCTTATTGGAGATAAAATTCAATAGGAATTCTAGGTTATAGGAATAATCAAGAGATAGGTATGAACATAGGAATCATAATTCTCATAGATCATACTTCCAAACCATCGTAGAATTCAAAATAGATCCATATATATAATCATGTATGCATGGATCTAAACTAAAATAGAAAAATGAAATCAAAATTGAAAATCAAAGTGAAAATCAATCTCTAATTATAAATTATCAATAAAATCAAAGAGACTTGGATCTTAAGTCATGCGAGTGTGTGAAGAACAAGAGAGGAAGAAGATGAGTGTTCTAACAAATAAACTAAAACTAAACTAGATCCAATTCTTATAAATTTATATACAAGAAATAGGAATTAGAGAATAATATTGATGTTTACCTCTTGGAGTATTTTCAATTATATGATCAAAGTTGATTTGAAGATTCTTCTTCTTCAAGTGTGCTTCAAGCTCTTCAAGCACTCAACATATGAGTTAATGTAGGCAATTAATGTCCAATTCATCTAATCTAGTTATCTTGAGATTAGTTTAAAAAAGGTTTAAATTCATAACTCACTTCATCTCTCTTGAATTTTAAGTATATTCCATGATCACTAAAGATGATCTCATATGAGATGCATGAGATCTATATATAGAGTTTTGAAAACTTAACTCTTAAGTTATAGGGCTAAAATAGTGATTTTAGAGAGCAGAAAAGGGCTAAAATGGGCATTTCGGTGCCTAAACACAGTTTACAAGCAATTTCCTCGCAGTGGGAGGCTTTCAGAAGGGTCTGGAACTCAAAAAGCTTGATAGAGGGGGTAACTATGAGGTGGCGGCTTAGATGGGACCCGCCACCCCACATGTGGGACCTGGCACTTCTTTTTCTGGTTCCTCTGGTTGCCTTTAAGCTCTGTTTCAAATTTTACGTTCACTACTTTTCCAGATTTTTGTAAAAATGCTTTTTGGTGTCTGAAATCATCCGTTTATGTGCCGTTGGAAAGCTTTCGAGTTGAATTTTAGTATGAAAATATTCCAGGGAGTTTTGAAATGAGAATTGAAGTCTAATTGAAGCCCAAAATTCCTCTGAAACTTTCGTCTTCTTTTTGAAATCGAACGACGTCTTTTTCAAAATTGCTTTTCAATGTGCCTCGATTTCAAACTTTTCTTTAAAATTGGATCTCTGGATACCTAGAATACTGTGTTTAGAACACTTTGTGTTCATATAACCCTGAGTGAATATGAATTATGAGAGATTATTTTGACAAAATTGGGACTTATGCATGGAAAATGGCTTTTCTGAGCTTGAAGTCACTTTCCGAAGTTCGATCTTTGATTGTGTGGAATCTAGTACCTTCCATGGGGTACTTTTCATCATCGAATCCTTCAAGACGTTGTCCACCCTAAATCCTATCAGTGTGGTCAAAATTGGATGTCTACAGTTTGCCCCTCTTTGGCAAAGCTTGTTGTGAACAACGTGAACTGCAACTGAGTACCCAAAGCTTGAAGGCAACCAATAACCATGCTGAGAGGTTTTAGGAAAAAAATGCTAAAAAATTAAGAAATTAAAAAATTGAAGAAAATCAATAAATCATGAATGCAAGAATACAATGCAATCTTGCGTAGAGGTGGTTAAATCTAAGCTGTTGCTGCTGCTGCTGCTAGAGCTGCCTACATATCCTTTCCATGAATCAGACCAGGGCATAGTTCAAGCATGCAAGGAGATAAAGAACACACAATACGGTTGAAATGTCATATCCTAGGATGCTGATGCAATATGAAAATGTGAATGTGCATGTGTTGGAGGAATCATCCTCAAGAGTTCCCTAAATGCAAAATCTAATGCAAGGGATGCAACGTCTCACTCTTACAGTCGAATGTGTCTAAAGAGAAGTATGCTATTTGTATCTCAAATGATTCTTGGAGTCTTGTCGGTGTCTTTCTTTTGAGTTTGAGGCTTGTAGGAGTCATCTGTATCTTGGACGACTGCTAAGTATCATGTTCAAATATCTTATGATAAAAAGTGTCCTAATCCCTGGACAATTATTGACGTGGAGTCCTTCTCCTGGGGACAATTGCTGATGTAGAGTCCTTCTGTTGGGGACGATTGCTGATGTAGAGTCCTTCTACTAGAGACGATTACTGATGTAGAGTCCTTCTGCTGGTGATGATTGCTGATGTAGAGTCCTTCTGCTTGGGACGATTACTGATGTAGAGTCCTTCTGCTAGGGATGATTGCTGATGTAGAGTCCTTCTGCTAGGGACGATTGTTGATGTAGAGTCCTTTTTCTAGGGACAAACCTTCTAAAATAGGTCCCTCTGCTAGAGATAAATCTTCTTTTCTTCCAAAACAGGTCCTTCTTCAAGACAAATCTTCGGTTCTTTTAAAACAGGTCCTTCTACTGGGGACAAATCTTCTGTTCTGATGCACGGATTCTAAAAGATACACGGATTCTGAGAGATACTCTATTTCTCGAGGCAACCCCGATACTTGATTCTGAGATGTACACGATTATGAGAAAAACCCTATATCGAGAGGCAACACGGTGCTGAGAGAAACCCTACATCTGGAGGGAACACAATGCTGATAGATACCCTATATCTGGAGGCAACATGATGCTAAGAGATACCCTTTATCTGGAGACAACCCCGATACTCGATTCTGAGATATACGATTCTGATAGATATCCTGTATCTGGAGGCGATTATGATATACGCATTCTGAGAGATACCCTATATCTAGAGGCAATCCACGAATACAAATTTTGAGAGATACCCTGCATCTGTAGGCAACTCACGGATACAAATTCTGAAAGATACCCTTCTATCTGGAAGCAACCCACGAGTACACGATGCTGGGATATAACCTACTTCTGGAGGTAATTCTGATACACAATTCATGAATTCTGATAGATACCCTTCATCTAGAGGCAATACTGATGATGAGAGAATCCCTAATTCTAGAGTTGACCCTAAAAAACGAATTCTGAGAGAAACCCTATATCTAGAGGCAGTTCTAATACTCGATGCTGAGAGATACCCTATATCTGGAGGTAATTCTGATACTCGATGCTGAGAAATACCCTATATCTGGAGGCTATTCTGATACACGTATTCTGAGAGAAAGCCTATATCTAGAGGCAATCCACGGATACAAATTCTGAGAGATACCCTTCATCTAGAGGCAACCCACGCATACAAATCCTGAGAGCTACCCTTTTATCTAGAGGTAACCCATGGATATAAATTCTGAGAGATACCCTTCATCTGGAGGCAACCCACAGATACAAATTATGAGAGGTACCCTTTTTACTGGTGGCAACATGAATTCTGAAAGTTCTCTACTGGGAAGATTCTTTGATTCTAAGAGCTGTATGGGTTCTAATTCCATGAATCTGTTGTAGTACATCTTTCTTCTGGAGGTGATTCTGATGATATCTGAAAGTTCTTTGCTTGGGGAGATATCTAAAAAAGACTCATATTCTGGAGGCCCTGCTGATTCAATCTGAGACTCATATCGGTGCTTCCACCAGCTCGAACATTCTTGCAACACGTCGGGCTTATTCTGAACCTTTCTTGAATATCTTGCTCATTACGTAAAGATCCTGTATTCTGACCCATTATCTGTAAATCCGTTCTTGGATATAATTCTTGAGCGGCAGTAGACCCAAATGTCCAATACATAATTAACCCAAATCGACGGGAGTTCGCTATAAATCATCAACTCTTAGCCATTTTCAAGCTGCGGTGTCCTCGATTCTTCGTGTTTGGGAACTTTTCTTCAATTCTCAATAGTTTTTAACCAAGATTCAAATTCTTCAAGGGTCCTTCAGACCAATTCCAACAAGTTTCAAGCACTCTTAAGGCTTACATATCAAGATTGGGCTAATCTGGGGTCAAAAAAAGTTCCCAATATCACAATTCTGATTCACAATTGATAGGTACTGAAAAGACCTACTGATTTTGGCATGACTTTTGACATGATTCATAAATCATTAATCAATTTTAGTAGATATTCATGCAAGGCATACTGATCTTGTTTTAAACATGGCTCAACTCATCTTCCAAGTCCAGTCTTCTGATTAACATTTCTCCATCAACCACTCGATGCTTCATCTTGACTAGGATTGATTTATGCAATAAAAATATTTGGAACTTCTGCTCGTATCCACCTTTAGATGCTCTTAAAGTTTTTGAAAATTTATTTTAGATCATTCTGGACCCACACACTCCAGGTCACGACAGACTAGACGATGACAGTCTTGACCATGGCAGACGTTGACACAGGAAAATGACACTCTCGACACTAAAATAGAAGTTTGGAGGAGACAACTCAATTTTTCATGATTTAATGCGCATTTGTTATGTTTGACGCATCTCTTTGCTTTTCAAGTACACTTCTCATCTTAGTGTGATAATACTCAGCTGATAAAATGTTTTCAAAGATATACTTGATGATTCAGGATTCACTGGTAATATGGAAGGGGGTACAGGCAAACCATGTTTGCCCCTAGTTGACGGGGATAAATGGGAGTTTGGGCAAACACAATTTGCCCCTAGTATGGCAGTGATATCTTGAGGCTTTGGGAAAACTTGAGAGTTTGCCCATAGTTTGCAAGGATTAGGGACCGAAAGCTAGGAAAGCTTGCCTACTTTTCTCCAAGTGGGAATCAGGTCCAAAGTAGTTCGGCCGAGTTTCGAAGGAGGGTATTTGAAATGTGGCTATGTTTTTCAAGAGCAGTGACCGAACCGAGTAGGTTACCTACGTATCCCCGAGTAGGAATCAGGTCAAGCGTAGTTCCTCAAATACTTGAGGTTTTGAAAGAACAAGGATTTCAAGAATTTGGGGGCTTTTCAAGCCAAGTCATCAGACAGATTTTTTAAAGTGGGTCACTTGTGGTAGAGTTGAAAGAAACTAAACAACCTCTCCTTTTTCTTTTTCTTTTCTTTTATTTTTCTTTTCTTTTCTTTGCTTTCTCTCTTTTTGGTTTTTGACGGTTGATTCTTTTCACCGTTTGACTAGCCAGCCAATGTTACATTTCTCATCATCATACATCATACATGTTTTTGGAACAAGATTATCCCTTCAAATCTTTGGGCTTACTTAAAGAAATTACAATTCAAAGCTTTGGGACAATTCATGTGCCCGATTTCTCAATCTTCTACATTTTTTTTCTTTCTTCTTTTATTCTTCTCTTCTTTCCTTTCTTTCCTCTCCAAAGTTTTGACTGGCTAGGATCGGGTTCTTGAAAACAACACGCAAAATTTTCTTTTCTTTTCATGCTCTAACTTTTGCCTAGGCACCCTTTCGGGTTTTCATCCTAGCGAGCTTCTTTTCTTTTTTTTTTTCTTCTTTTTCTTTTATGCTCTAACTTTTGCCTAGGCGCTCTTTCGGGTTTTTATCCTAGCGAGCTTTTTCTTTTTCTTTTTGAGAGAAGTAGTTCATTTGAAATGTTTGGCTACCTGTGGATATCGCAGGTTTTCAAATCTTACCCACTTTTAAAACAAATATTTTTCAAATTCAATTTCTAAAAACAAATGAGTCGCCACTTAATTTTTAAAAGGAAAATTAAGAAACCATTTAAAAGGAAACTGATCTTTTGCGAAACCAAAGATAAACTGGGTCCGGGGATTATGGAATGAAAGGGGAAGGAGCCCGGCGGACTAAAACACCCCCTTTCATCCTATCTCACGATAGGCCTCTACTCAACATCCTTTTTAATCAAGTCATTAATCTAAGCATGCCCTCAATTAATACATAAATATAAGTATACATATCACAAGCATGTCAAAAGGGTGCAAAATTGCTAACGGTAAAATATCATTCATAAGCCACGTAATTCAAGTAGCAAGCGACATGATATGCAATAGAGAACTAGAAAACATACCCGGGATCCGGCCGCGAATATCAAACGTGCAATGCATGCAAAAATAAACCTAAGAAAGGTCTCTAACACATATATACACATAAGGCAAAATTTAAGCTAAGGTGTCGCACATGGGGTCAAAAAAAATCAATTAAAATCAATAAAATAGATTAAACTAGAGAAGGGTTGAGAAATTGTACCTCAAAGCGCTACAAAACAAAGGTTAGTACACATGCCTTAGACAAGATATAATATCAAAAGGTAATTAATCATAGGTCATGTTCAATTAAATTCAACTAAGTCCAACTTCATCCAAGAACTAGTTCTAACTATAAGCATCAATGTACATGAATGAATGAATGATTATGAACAAGGATGAGACATGAATTTATTCACTAATTTGGATCCCTAAGCCTCTGGGTTTAATCTAAATTATCATTATTCAAAAACAAGGTTCGAGTCCTAAGCCAATAGGAGACCATTTGAGTTGAAATAAATAAGATTAGATGAAAACAGTAGCAGTTTTTTTTTGTGATTTACAGAGAGCAGACCAGACGTTCAAAAATGGAAATAATATACTTTTGATGGTTGGATCTTATTGATTTTTGGATATGTCATGCCTCTGTGAGTCTAGTTTCTAACCCAACTTGAAAATCAAGATTTCAACGGTTAGATCTCCGGGAATATGGAAAATACTAGATGTCACTCAGGATTCTGTAACTCTCTGTCCAGAGATCTTGTATGATTTTCTAAAAATAGTAAAAAAATGAGAAACACTTAGATCTTTTTAGGGTACCTTCCTAACATATTAAGGTACTTATAAACAATTATTTGAGACCCCAAAAACTTAATTAGGGTTCTGATTTATTAATTTCAAAACGGACTTATTATTCTGAAAGCATTCTAGGACTCTGGACAGATTATGATTAGCTCACAAAAACCATGATCAAACCCTTCTAATCACAAGATCTTGCTAAAACAAAAATCACAGTGGTAAAACAATGTGTTATGAACATTTTCCCGTTGGTTTCATTCGATTCCAACGGTCGGATTTCAAACTAAAAATCCTTGATCAAAAACAGTTTATGAACCCACTGTTTCATTTTGCTAGTTCAAGTTTATTGATTGGCCTCAACTATTAGAACATGAAGTTGGGGCTCAAACCAAACTACTTCTTCTACCATTTGATGGTCATTGAAGACTATGAGGCATATTACACTTATGGATCTTGATGAAGTATTGAAATGAACTTCACAAAATCCTCAAATAAAGAACTCAAACCTATGGACCCAAGTTTGAATTCAACTTATCACTCCTACCATTTGATGGTCATTGGAGTTAGAGACATACATGCTCATAGGTTCTAGATGATGTATGAAAGACTTCTTAAAACCTAAGAGAAGGATTAGTCCAAGCCATGGGAGTAAACTTGAATTAACACATTTTCCCCTACCATTTGATGGTCATTGGAGACTATGAGGCATACTACACTTATGGATCTTGATGAAGTATTGAAATGAACTTCACAAAATCCTCAAATAAAGAACTCAAACCTATGGACCCAAGTTTGAATTCAACTTATCACTCCTACCATTTGATGGTCATTGGAGTTAGAGACATACATGCTCATAGGTTTTAGATGAAGTATGAAAGACTTCTTAAAACCTAAGAGAAGGATTAGTCCAAGCCATGGGAGTAAACTTGAATTAACACATTTTCTCCTACCATTTGATGGTCATTGGAGACTAAATGAAGTTAAAATCTACTTAAACCTCATTGGAATATAGTAAGGATTCCATAAGATTTCTCAATGAAGAGGTTCAAGTCATGGATTAGGACTTGCATCTCACTAATTATATGTAGATTAAGACTATGATTCATTCTAATTTCCATATAGATCATAAGATCATAGGAAATTAAATAATCAAAATCAAAGAGGTTTAATAAGATATGGAAGATCTCATGCACCTTTTTAATGAAATAGGAATAAGGAAAATCAAGGATTACTTAGAAGACCAAAGATACAAATTCTTTAAAGTCAAATTTATCTTAAACCCAAAGCTAATTACATCCAAATTGATGAAATGTCATGAGATTCAATCACAAGTTCTTGGTGGTGTGTGATGAAATGGGATAAGAAGAGAGGTTTTGAAAATGTGAAAATGTTCCTAGAACTATGAACTTGTGATTAAATAGTCTTAATTCTATCAAGGATTAAGAGGTTACCTCTAGGACCTCAAGTATTTCTTCAACTTCTTGTGAAAACCTTCCAAGATTTCCCAAAATTCTTCAAATTCTTCAAGTTCTTCAAGAAATTCTTCTTCTCTCTCTCTCAAAATATATATGATTCTTGTATATATCTATCTCTTGATTTTCAAGTTCAAGTCCTCAAAATGGAAGAGAAGGTTTTGTTTATATAGACCTTTATTCCAGGGATAGATGGGTAAATTCGGGTGGAAACCCATGTGCAAGGTTTTCTTCTAGAACATGTGAGAAGATGCAGTCTGTTACAGCCAGCGGCACTCGCTGGGTGCCGGCGGCACTCACTGAATGCCGGGCGGCAAACACTGAGTGCCGGCGCGGCACTCAGTGAGTGCCGGCGCGGCACTCAGTGAGTGCCGCCGCGTTTTCCGCGTGCCGGGGCTAACTGAATTTTGCCCCTCTTTTTGATTTTTCAAAAGTATGTTGGTGTAAACAAAATTTTTTATTTTATGTATGTATATATTTGCATTAAGATCCCCCATGTGCATGGTATCAACCATGTGCATGGTATATTTTTGAATATACTATTTCTTTTTTGTATTTTCTCTTTTTCAAAAATCTTTTTATTTATTTTGTTCTTCCTTTTTTCAAGAAAAACTCCCTCTTTCTCTCTTTCCCTTTTTTTTGTGTTTTTTGTTTATAAATTCTCTTTTTTTTTTCTCTTTCTTTAAAATAAAATGGATTTCCAGACTGGGTTTCTCACACGTTCTTCGTTGTTCGGGTTTCCCTCCCGAATGCCTGAATCCTCTCCCTTTATCATTTTCATCATTTTCTAATTTTTTTTCTTGAAGATTTTGAATTTCTTGGGAAAATCCTCGAATGTCACGGATATCATCATCATCGGTCTTTGAGAGGTAACCAATCCCTGGATTTGACGTTTGGTCAAAATTGGGGTGTCTACACTACCATTAAGGACGAAGTGTACATGGCTTACAGGTTAGACAAGTTTGAATGGCTCATTTTTCTGGGCTCAAGATTTTGAAATAGGAAGGTCAAGAATTTAAGCTAGTCCCGATTTATTATCAAGTATATCTTTTCAAGATTTAAGCAAAAGCATCTGAAGATTCTTAAAGTAGGACCAATCAATTCTTAGCTTTCTTCAGTGTCAGCGCAAAATCAACTTTGATCCTTTTAGGATTCTTTTTTTTTTTTTTGGTAATTGGGGGTGTCCGGGCCAGCTTGCGCGCACCTCGACTAATCCCCTGAGGCCTGGAGGCGCTGGGTGAATACTCCAGTGGCCACGCTCCCCATGACTCAAACACTAAACCTCTTGGGTAGTACACCCAAGAAGATTACCACTCGGCCACAAGGGACCTGGTTCCTTTTAGGATTCTTCCAATGCACAAAACTGTCAATAGTGTATTTTTCACAATGACATCTTCAGCTTAGAGATTTATTCATTCATGAAAAGGTGCATTTAATCAAGCAAATCAAGATTTTATTTCATTATTTTGAAAGATAAGGATTACAGTATTCGACATAGACTTAAACACAACTTGACGATAGACAGACTCGACAACAAGACTCAAAACTGACTCGACTTGATCTCAAGTGGAGTGTCACTATGATCTACTTATTCCTTCTTAAAACATCCATTCAGCTTCAACAAGCAGCTATTCCAAACATCATCACAAAACTGCCCCTTCTAGGCTCTCCCAAATTCTTCATTCTTCAATAAAGGCTTGAATTATTTGGCTAATTCCTCAGGCCTTTTGTGGTGGAGGAATGATGATACCCTTTTCAATCAGGTTCTGAATTTCATGCTTGAGCCTCCAACATCTATCTGTGCTATGCCCACATTCTTGGTGAAAATCGCAGTACTGGGTTCTTATTTTGGTGGAAGCGGATCGGGCTCTGGCCTGGGTTCTAATTTTTTGAGATATCCCCTTTCTAAAATCCTCTAAAGTGCGTTGCTTAAAGACATTCCCAACTCAGAAAATTCTCTCTTTTCTCTTGACTGCCCCTGTTTTGGTTTCTTCTTTGGCGATTGTGGTGCCAATGCATCTCTATCAGGTAATAGATGATTGTTCAAATAAAAAGGCCCTTTGAACATTTTCGAAGGCCTTACATTGGGCATATCAAATAATCCCTCCTTATCAAGCTTGTTGTTATCAATTCTTCTACTCTAGCGGGTTGCGTTCTCTAGTATACCACTCTTGGTGAGCTTTTCAAGGATTTCCTAATCCAGAGTTTGTATTCCTAGATTAACCAATCTTTCAAACCACTCATTATCATCACAAGTTGCAAGAGGTAAAGTCGGAGGTGTTGTGTCAACCAATTGCTTTATCACACCCATCATTTTCACAAGCAGCTCACTGATTTGGTTGACAATAGATTCCACAACAGTCATTCTAGCATCCATATCGGCCTCATGTGTCATCTTTCCAACCCTGACTGATTCGGCTGATCTTGCCCCGAATTTTGATATGATGAAACGACTGTTCGGAGCTCTGACCCAGGAGGGAGTACAACTTTTCAATCCTATCTTTGCTTCTCTTTTATTAGGGATTTTCAAATAATGAGGTATCTTTATTGCAAAAGAATTTTTCAAAGAATGATATTTACAAAACTGGATGGAAAATCAACGATGGAAAATCATTTCTTTTTCAAAACTATTTTCTAAAATCGAAGAAATCTTTTTCAAATTTATGAGGAAAACATTTTTTTTAAAGTATTTTAGAGGCTTCGCACTCGTGAGCCGTATATGCAATGCTTGTGTAGTGTATGCAATGTAGATGAAATGCAATCTAATCTAAATGCAATGCACCTTAATCTAGTTTAGACCTAGCATATCAGCATATAAACACATAAGATTCCTTGAGTATGCTAATCATCTTACTAATCCAATCATTATCCAAGGATTTTTAGTTTTGAAATTCTTGATGGCTCGGGTTTACAAAATCAAGTTTTTCATGAAAATCTTGAAAGAGGAGTAGATTTGTAAATTTCAAATACATTTTTGAACCATCAATGCTTGTGGTGTGAAATTATGAGTCTTGAAAATCGAGGTAGGAATTCCGAAATTCTAAAATCTGGAATTGAATCATCAAAGTGTGGAATCATGATTTCTTTTGGAATTTAAAAACCAAAGTACGAATTTGAAATCCTCTCAAATATGAGAAAATGTTTTAAAATTGAATCATCAAAGTAGAAATTTTGAAATTCTCTAAAATCTAGGAGAATTCTTTAAATGATTTTGCAAAAGTGAATTTCAAAGTGAATTTTCAAAAGGCTTATTCTCGGAATTTTGAAAAGACATGGGTGGTTCAAAGAAGATTTTCAAAAATAGTCCTCGAATAATGATTGGATATTTGGATAAAGACCATACTACTCTAGAGGAATCTACCATACAAGGTTTGATGATCCATTCGCATACACGTCCTCATCATCCACATAATCCCCTACGGGCAAACGCAAATAATTCATCACATTGTCCTAATTAAAGATGATAATCAAAATCCTAATTGAATGGTTCTATAGAAACTCTATACAAAGGCTGGGTTTTAGTCTCATAAAGGTCCATTAGCAAGCTCAGTGGTGTGGGTGACCGCCTCCCCGAGGGCATGTCATTCACACATGGGCTCTATATACCGCACACGGTACAAGGCTAACGGTCACTACATGCTACCAAAGTCTCTTGACGAATCGAGGATAGAGGGCCCTCCACCCACAAGGCAATGGTCTTAAGCAGCCGCGGTGAAAGAACAATGCAAGTGCAAATGCAGGCAGAAACAATACGATTATTGAATTAAGAACAATGATATTCTTTGGCTTAAGTCAAACCCTCGAAGAACAAGAAACTATCAGTTTCATCTTCAAATCCCCAGCAAAGTCGCCAGATTGTAGACCACGCGCGTTGAGGGGTGGTCCTAGAATTTTCCCTCGATAGTGTCCCGGGACGGATCCCAAGGAGCACACTTCAGGGAGAACAAGAACTTTCTCACGCGATCCTATAGACAAAGAGTCACCACCTAATTTTTATTGGGAATTAAGAACCCAAGTTTGACTCGCCCAAAATTGAATAAGGTTACTCGCCCTTCATTACTAGAAACTAGGTTCGGGGTTCTTGGTACGAGAGGGGAAGGAGCCCAAGTAGGACTAAAGCACCCCTTCCTCGCCCTACCGAACGGTAGGCCCTGATTCAAATATCCTTGTTCTTAATTCATAATTGGTGTTGTTTTCTCAAACATACTAGATAATATATACATGTCAAAAAGGGAACATCTAAGGAAAATCATGTCAAGAGATTAAATCAAGTAGAAGTCGGATGTACATGCAATACAAGAGAGAGGTTTACTCACAGTGGTTAGTCCCGCCCGGGACCAATGCAAGTAAAGGAAACATGTCATGGTATACAAAAGGGAACGAGAAGACTTACATTGAGTTGGGAGTCCCAAAAAGAAAAAAGAAAGGAAATATGTAATGCAATCATGCAATATTCCTTGATAAGTTGTCTCTAACACATAAGCATATAAACGAAGACTATCCTAAAGGAATTGTGTCATTGAAAACAATGTTGTAAACCTAGAAAAATTCTAAGAAAGGGGATAAAGATAGAGATAGTACACGATACATGGGCACTAAGCCACATGTTGACAAGGCAGACCCACAAATCAAAGTCCGGATCCACGGCATCCAATTCTCTGCACTAAGACAACAAGAAATACCCAACCATTGCAAAAATGCAAAAAAACAAATGATATGCATGATAAACAAAGAAAACATGTCATCAATCAAATTTTTAGATTCAGCAACCTCTAATCAATCCTATCAAAAGTGGTTTTAAAAATGAGTTGGGTTAAAACCCTTTAACATAAAGTTAGATACTTGTCTTTGGGAACTTTTCCAAAAAGTAGAACCTCTTTCCATTTTTAAAGTTCAAGAAATAAGAGTTTTGGGAACAATGGACCAGAACTTTCCACTGTTCTTGTAAAAATCATAATTAATTCTACAAAAATCATGTGAAGCGCTAATTGGTGTCAAAAGAAAGATATTTCACTGTAGTTTATGACAAAATAATCCCATAGACATGTCATGACCTTAAGGTCTTTGAAAAATTGTTTTAAACAGACTCTGATATTTTGGAAGTTTGGTGTCATTTGACAAATGAATGCAAAACACAATAGAAGTATAATAGAAGTTCATGAATCATGTTAATCAAGTTATTCAAAGCTTTTAATCTCTCATCCATTTATCCTAGATGATTTTTAAACCAAGTTTTATTCATCAATTGTTGCTGAGTGATCAATGTATGACCATTTTGTATACATAATCATAATTGTATTTAAATCTATAAAATTCCAGAATAGTTGTATCAACTTCAAACGCTTAGAAAACGATCTTAACTCGATCGTATGCTCATGATTTTACATCGGCATATAAATACGTAAGTTAAGAATCATCCCCAAAAAGCAGAACATTGATAACTGATGATGCCAATATTTGGTTAAAGTAGATTAAAGCAATTTAAGGGGCGAGAGACTGGTTTTTTTGTATGTGGTTCAGCCCTGTTAATGAAGGAACCTACATCCACGTGTGTGTCTGAGCACGTTCACTATACTGTAAAAAGTCAGGGACCTGTGGTGAACCAACAACATTTTAGAGCTCCCGTAGGTTGGCCAGGTGTGTTGGTGGCTGCTATAGAGGTGCTGTGAAGACTGAAAAGTCAGTCCCTTTGAAGGGGGTGAGTGGTCTCTTTTATAGATGCAAGAGACCTACTCATACATGGATAAGGAAATATAATCCAATTGAGGTTGATTGGCATTAATTGTGGGGGTTTCCTAATTGGATTAGGAAACAGTTTCCACTTTCCATAAATCTTCTATCTTGAGTAGGAAATTGCCTGGAATATTCTGGGGCATGTGTTATGGCCCCGGTGAGCTGTCCCTGGAACGGGCCGTGCCTGCACTGCCTTCCCGACCTGTGGGTCGAGCTTCGTGCATATACCGCTCGGGAAGTCTCGGACAGACTAGACCGCTCGGGCTGAGGCTTGTCCAAGGAATTGTGCATGATTTGTTCGGGATAATGACCGACTACTAAGTTGAACCGCTTGGTTATAGGATAGAGCCAGTTTTGGGCGTATCAATAAGTATTATAGATTTTTTGAAATTCAAGAACAAAGAGACTATGTTCAAATCTCTCAACCAATTTCTCAACAATTTCTAAAAATAGCATATGGATCCTAGAGCTTCTTAAAACTGATCAAATGAAAGCTAATTCATCAAAGTTTACCCAGAAAATTTGAAATCCATCAAACTATGGGTTTTTGGTCGACCAAATCTTATAGACAAAACCAATCTGTTTTGCTGAATTTTATCTAGTTTATTTTAAAGTGTTAGAAAAACATCTTATGTGATGATTGAAGTTTATTAGAGAGATCAAACTCATGGATCAACTTAATTATCATGATTTCCAATCAACTTAGCCCTCATGTTCTATGAAGAACTTTAGATCATCGATTAAAGGGACTTATAAATATCTTATTGGATATAAAATTCAATAGGAATTCTAGGTTATAGGAATAATCAAGAGATAGGTATAAACATAGGAATCATCCTTCTCATAGATCATACTTCCAAATCATCATAGAATTCAAAATAGATGCATATATATAATCATGTATTCATGGATCTAAACTAAAATAGAAAATGAAATCAAAATTGAAAATCAAAGTGAAAATCAATCTCTAATTATAAATTATCAATAAAATCAAAGAGACTTGGATCTTAGTTATGCAAGTGTGTGAAGAACAATAGAGGAAGAAGATGAGTGTTCTAACAAATAAAATAAAACTAAACTAGATCCAATTCTTATAAATCTATATATAAGAAATAGGAATTAGAGAATAATATTGATGTTTACCTCTTGGAGTATTCTCAATTATATGATGAAAGTTGATTTGAAGATTCTTCTTCTTCAAGTGTGCTTCAAGCTCTTCAAGCACTCATCCATATGAGTTAATGGAGGCAATTGATGTCCCCAATTCATCTAATCTAGTTATCTTGAGATTAGTTTAAAAAAAAAATTTAATTCATAACTCACTTCATCTCTCTAGAAATCTCTCTTGAATTTTAAGTATATTCTTATATCTTGGAAGTATATGAACTAGTACTCTAGCATATTCCAAGATAACTAAAGATGATCTCATATGAGATGCATGAGATCTATATATAGAGTTTTGAAAACTTAACTCTTAAGTTACAGGGCTAAAATAGTGATTTTAGAGAGCAGAAAAGGGCTAAAATGGCCATTTCGGTGTCAAAACGCAGTTTCCAGGCAATTTCCTCGCAGTGGGAGGCTTCTAGAAGGGTCTGGAACTCAAAAAGCTTGATGGAGGGGGAAACTATGAGGTGATGGCTAAGGTGGGACCCGCCATCCCACATGTGGGACCTGCCACTTCTTTTTCTGGTTCCTATGGTTGCCTTTAAGCCCTGTTTCAAATTTTACGTTCACTACTTTTCCAGATTTTTGTAAAAAATGCTCTTTGGTGTCCTAAATCGTCTGTTTATGTACAGTTGGAAAGTTTTCGAGTTGAATTTCAGCATAAAAATATTCCAGGGAGTTTTGAAATGAAATTTGAAGTCCAATTAAAGCCCGAAAGTCTTCTGGAACTTTCGTCATCTTTTTGAAATCAAACGACGTCTTTTTCAAAATTGCTTTTCAATGCGCGTTGATTTTGAACTTTTCTTTAAAGTTAGATCTCTAGATACCTAGAATACTATGTTTAGAACACTTCATGTTCATATAACTCTGAGTGAATATGAATTATGAGAGATGATTTTGACAAAACCGGGATTTATGCATGGAAAAGGGCTTTTCTGAGCTTGAAGTCACTTTCCGAAATTTGATCTTTTGATTGTGTGGAAATCAGTACCTTCCATGGGGTGCTTTTGATCATCGAATCCTCCAAGATGTTGTCCACCCTAAATCTTATCAGTATGGTCAAAATAGGGTATTGATATCGAGGGAACAAATCCTAAATACACGCCTTAATTCACATTTATTAGTACTTTTTATCCTGTTTTTGTTTATTTTTACTTTATTTTATATTTTTTGTCAGGATTTGGAAAAAAGTAAGGATTCCAAACAAAATGGGGAGAAAAAGCAGAAAGAAAAAAGCTAAAGGCATCTCGCGCGAGCGGTCCGTTCGTGCGACAATTTGGAAACTTGCTCGCGCGACCACCCAAAATCGCTCTCGCGCAGCCCGCGCGCGCAACTTATGCAAAAGTTAAAGTTGCATATTTCAGTATACTGAAGATCCCCATGTGAACGAAACTGCCTAATTACATCCAGATTGTAAAATATAGCAGTTTTAGTGCGAATAGGTTTAGGAAAGTCTCCAAACTTGCCCCAAATTTATATATATCCTATTGTAAATCAATTAGGGGGTTAGACATTATTATACACAACATTATACAACTAAAACATCAGCTATTGAAGAGAGGGAGGCAAGGAGAAGAAGAAGAAGACCAAGGTTTCCCATGGCCTCCTCCATCAACCTCTTGCCGTTCATCACTTCTTTGGCCAACTAAACCTAGATCTAGGGTTTCAATGAAACCCTAGCCAAGTAATAGGGTATATTTTAGGCTTTTCTTTTAGATTTATTATATATGGATGATGATTACATGTTTAGAGGATTTTTTATAATAAAATTGAACTTCTATTGATTAAATCGTTACTTTCAAAGCTTATTCTTGTCTTAGATCTATTTTCAATGTGATATGCTCAATGATCTATATTTGTTGTGCTTGTATGGATTATTTACATGTAATGGTGCTTATTTGAATTGTGATATCAAGTAGCCGAATAGTTCATGCCTAAGAAAGACGGATTGTGCCACAACCCTAGTTTAGTCTGAGACAATCCGTGCCAATCGAAGATGAATTATGTTGGTGCTTAAATCGTAGTTATCTCCTTGATGGAGGAATTGGGCTTGTAGCTACAATTTCCTATTATCATCCAATGGAATAAGCTAATTGAATGCATAAATACCCTTATTATGAAGCTAGTGGTGGATGTGCAATCCTAGGTTCACTTTAAATATCGTTTAAAATAACTTTTAATTGCTTTCATAGTTTAGATTTATTTTCACTGTTCTTAGTTTAAATAAAATTCAAATCCAACTACCGTTTACTTAATTAACTAGATTTGGGTTTTAAAATTAAGGTGCTTTAGTATTTCAATCTCTGCGGGTTCGACATTTACTTCCACACTAGAAATCCTTAGAAAGTAAAGAATACTTTTATATCTTGATTCTGATAAGATCAATTTTTGGCGCCGTTGCCGGGGATTGCAAATTACTACCTTTAGTTTTAGAATTTTAGTTTAGTTAATTCGTAAATATTAGATTATGTTTTATTTTTCTTATTTTTCATTTTTATTTGAGTCACTAACATTTTCTTTTGTTTCTGTAGTTTCTCAAGTAATCAAGTTCTAGCGTTTTGGAGAGGAATAGCTAAGCACATCAACGGAGCTTACGCAAAAAACAATTATAAAAATAAAAATAAATTTCAAGTAAATTGCTTCTTTAAATTTTGCATCAAATCACTATAAGTCAAGGTGTTGAGACGCAATTACTTGCATTAAGTTAGGTGTGGAATGAGCACTGAATTAGCTAGGAAACCCGAGGTGCTGGGCTTTGACGCGAATCACTGCATAAGGATAATTGCATGCATCATAGTAGTACTATGTGCTTGCTTGTTGTCTTATTTGCGTGATTGCTTTTTGTTTTTGTTGAGTCAGTCATTGTTTTAGTTTATTTTCTTTTAGTTTATATTTGGTACCCGTTCGAGTAAACCTAAATTAATTCCGATTAATATTGAACTTGAACGTACCCTAAGAGTCCTTAGGTCCTCAACTCAAGCTTCTAAAGCTCGGTTGATGCTAGACGACAATTCGACACCAGAACTGTCATCTTTATTTGAGTCTAAAATTTGAAGTACCCTTAAAAGACTAAAGAAACCACGCATCATTACTATCCAACCTATTCCAATGGCTGACATTGGAAATAACGGTAACAATCAAAATAACAGAAATAACGGAAATAACCCTAATATACCTCCACCTCCTCCGCTTAAAAATTATTTTATTCCTACGACTTATACACCTCAATCAGGTATCGAATTACCGGAGGTGATGACATCTTTCACTTTGAGATAAAGTCATCTACCATCTCGCTACTTCCTTCTTTCCATGGCCGTATAAATGAAGATCCTTATCAGCACTTAGGAGATTTCCAAGACACTTGCTCTACTTTAAAAATCCAAAATTTCACTGATGATGAATTAAAACTGCGTCTCTTCCCATTCTCTTTAAAAGATAAGGCAAAGTATTGGCCCCAATCACTTGAGCCAAACACAATTAAAACATGGGAAGCCTTACACAATGCATTTTTACAAAAGTTTTTCCCAATCACAAGAACTAATCCAATAAGAAAATCCATAACCAACTTTGTGATGCAAGATGGGCAAACGCTTGATGATACATGGGAGAAATTTAAAGAATTATCACGCTCTTGCCCACATCATCAAGTTCCTAAGTGGCAGTTGGTACAGGTTTTCTACGAGGGACTTATTCCCTCTATCTGTAATATCGTCGATGCCGTTTGTGCGGGTACATTCCTACACAAAAGCGCCGACGAGGCCTTGAAAATTTTTGAAACATTAAGCGAAAACTCGATGCATCAGGCCATGTCGGTACGTTCTGAGAGATATCTTCCGCAATCCAAATGTGACGTAAAGTTTGAGTCAAGTCATTCAATTGAATTTCAGGAACTATCTAAAAAACTTGGCCGACTTTTGACAATAAACCAAACATCAGCCCCACCCGCTCATGAAAGTTGTGCATTATGTTCCGATCCTTCACATTCTACACTTGCATGCCCATCAGCGTCTCAATTTTCATAATTCGTGGAGCAACACATAAACTCTATTCAACAATTCCCACAGAATAATTATAGTCCTATGTCGACTAAATTTTCCTAATACTTATCGACCCCAATTTCAACAGAATCTATACCAACATCCCTACCTAATCCTAACCCCCCAAGGGTTAGCGCTTTTGAGGAGAAGGTGTTGGCATTCCTTAACAAAATCGAGACACAAGTACAAGCACATGCACAAATAGTGCACTCTCACACACAATCCATTGCTAAGCTTAAGGCCCAAATGGGATAAATGGCTAATAAAATGAGTCGTAAAAATGAGGGCAAGTTGCCTAGCCAAACTATACAAACCCTAAGGCACAGTACGAGGGTAAGGGGTCTCGACTAGGACGGTTATTCTAGAGGAAGAAGTTGTTGAAATTTTGAATGAGAGAGAGAAAGTGGAAAACATTAATTTGAATAAAGAGAAGGGTGAGGACATGTGTATAATTCAGGAAGATAAGGAACCAACTCCAACTAACTATATTCCAAAAATGCCTTTCCCACCAAACGTCGACAAACCTTCATATTTTTCTAAGAAAGGATCGAAAATGGAGGATATACTCGAGGTGTTCAAACAAGTTAAAATCAATATTCCATTCCTCGATGGTATAAAAAAAATTCCCTCTTATGCTAAATGTCTAAAAGACCTATGCACTCAAATGCAAAAATTGCGCAGTCATACTCCGAAAAAGTTCTTCCTCATGGAAAAAGTAAGTTCAATTTTCTAACATGCTCCTCCAAAGTATAAGGATCCCAGTACACCAACGATCTCATGTATCATAGGTGACACTGTTATTCATCAGGCTTTCCTTGACTTAGGAGCAAGTGTTAATCTCTTACCTTACACCGTCTACAAACAACTAGGTCTAGGTGAACTAAAACCCATGGCCGCTACTATACAAATAGCGGATCGTTCTGTTAAAATCCCTAGAGGAATCGTCAATGATGTTTTGGTTAAAGTTGACAAATGTTACTATCACGTCGATTTCATGGTCCTTGACACCGAAACTGTGCTAGATGCTAGGAAATACACTCGTGTCATCCTAGGTCATCCGTTCTTGACCACGGCCAATGCTCGTGTCAACTGTCGAATAGGGGTAATGAATGTGTCATTTTGGAACATGAATTTAAAATTAAACATTTTTAACGCACTTGATTAACCTCCCAAGGATGACGATTACTTATGTGAGGCAGAGAGTGTAGTTAGACGACCGATTAAACTTAATCTAGAAATAAATGCGAGTACTAAAAACAATATAGTGAAAAGTGAGCGGAAGAATTTGAATAATCTGAATCCTAATGATGAATGTACTCGGAAGGTGAGAAATCAATTTGAACATAATCAAGGTGAACCGTCGAATAAACTAACTCATAACGACCTTGTTTCTGCTTTCCACCGAAATCTTTCTAATGCATTAAAGGGAACAAAATCTGAAATGCGACCTCCATAAGTCTTGAGCTAGAATGGTCTAGCTGAAGACGTAAGTTCCTCTTGGGAGGCAACCCAAGCTTTATTTCGTCCATTTCTCTTAGTTTTGAGCATTTTTGGGTCATTTTTGGTCAGTTTTGAGTCTTTTTTTGAGTTTTCTGGACATGTTTGGGGGTCAGAATAAAATTTTTTTGAAGTAATTCACATAAAACAAGTGAAAAAAGGGAAAATAGACAATTCCCGCGCTCGTGCGAGGTAGGGATTTTTGAGTGTTTTCTCTTTTATTCTGTTACCTTCTATCTCCCCCAACCTGGTCAGCTATTTTTATATTTTCTGTTTGTTTACATAGGTTCCTTTTCGATCAAGTTCTTTGTTTTCATAGTACGTTTATGCTTATTTTAATTATTTTCTTTGAGTCTTTTACTTATCGTTTAGTTTCTATTCGTTAAAAAAAATGAGTCTGTATTACATATATCTATTTCATTTCTTTATCACTGTTATTATTTTGTTATCAAGTATTAACAGGTGCAATAGTGTTTCCATTTGGAGCACATTTGAACATTATGCCATATTCATGTACGTTCACCTGGTTTGTGATTGCCGAGATCGAGGTATTATCGTTCCTTCTTTACGCACTCTCCTTTTTTTCGTTTTATTGTTTCATTGGGGACAATGAAAGGTTTAGGTTTGGGGGTATGCACATTATTATGCACCGATTCTTTTTAAAAAAAAATTTGATACTTGTGCTTAAATAAATGATTTTACCTACGTTTTTGTAATCTCGATTCGATACTTCTTGTTATGTAACTTAGATTGTTATAGAATGGTAAACATGAGAAGATGTGGTTAAACATTTGCTGAAGTCATGATGCGACGTTCAGGATATGTATCGTTCGAATCATAGTTTTATATCATAGATTTGTACATAAACCTATGCACTGCACGTAGTTGTTTGAATGCATGTTTGATATGAACTATAATATGATTCGTATTTCTAAATAACACATAGTGTGGAGACTAGACCCGGTGAGCTTTTTGAGATCAATGAGAGAGATGCTCCTCCTTCTCTCTAAGTTTCTCTTGTGATTTTCTTTCATCCAAGTTTGGCTTCCTCTTGTTTTGACTAAGAATGGGATCAAATAAGAAGAAAGGAAATCAAATTGTTGAGCATGGAAAAGCTGGATCTCCATCATCCAAACCAGTCTCCAAGCAACAAAGTGCTCAAGAGTCTCTAGTTAAGCAGGCCATGGAAGTGAGCACCCCCAAGAACACTAAAACTATTAGCCAATCTGTTCTTTCCCCTGAAATGATGAGCAAATACTTGCTCAAAGGTGATGGGTCTATTCAAATTAAAGGTGGGTATACCATTGGTGATACCCAGCCTAAAGGGGTGGTTCATGTTCTTAATGCAGCTAAGTCTGAGAGTGGGTTCCCACCCATCATGGTTAGTCCCTCCAAATCTGCTGATATCTTAAAGAAGACTACTACAGCTTCAAATGCTAGTCTCCATCAAGTTATGCAAAAAATTGCTAACTCTCCTAAGTCTCACTCCTATGGATTCTCTGATGAGGAACTCGAACTTCATGAAGATTGGGAGGCTGCTCACTACAATCTCAAAGATTATGAGGATGGGAGTTCTGTTTAAGCACCCTCTTTCTAATCCCTCCAAGATTCCAATGAAATCCTCAAAAGAAAGAAGCAAGCTTCTAACAAGGATAAAACTGTTTCAAGCAATGAAGGAGATTTTCTTTTAAAATATGCAGCTGTTGCGAACTCTTTTTCTCCAACCAAGAACCTTACAAATGCTACTGTTGAAGGTAGAGTTAGTACAGATTTTGATCCAAAAAATTCCAACAATGACCGATCTGAAATGTTTGATGTGAGTAGTAGTCACGCGCCAACTCATACAGCCTCCAACTGTCACTTAGACCCTCAAGATGTGTGTAAAGCTGGTATGCCCCATGTGCTTAATAGAAAGCCTTTCCTAATTCTTGGTGATATGTCTCCTTCCATTAATGCTGGCCATGTGGACTCTATAGCATGTGCGAACACATCTTTATCCACTGGTTCCTTGCACAACCAATTAAATATTTAGCTTATTAATGAAGGGATGACCGTAGAAACCCAAAGTATTGAGCAAGTGGGGGCTGCTCATTCTGGTAAATTCGGTGCTTTGTCTGAATGTGGCCCCATTTCTCCTCCAACAAGTGATAGCAAGGTCTTACCCAAGGCTCCCTCTTTTCCACCTGTCACTAAGGCTAAAGAGCCTCCTACTTCCACTAAACCTAGTTGGGCTTCCCTTGTCAAACCAAAGGTGAACAACTGTTTTACACTCAGTTATACCAAATCGAAAATTGACCATAACAAAAATGTTTTCATTTTACCCAAGCCCCTGGTTACTGAAGGAAGCAAAGTGTGGGAAAACACCCTTGTTGGCTACTTTATTATGAGGAAACTTCCTTACTCTTTAGTAAAATCTGCTACAGCCAGATTATGATCTAAACATGGCCTAAATGACATGCTAGCTACAGATTCTGGGTACTTCTATTTTGAATTTAATAGCAAGGCAGAATGTGATACGGTTTTAGAGGGTGGTCCATGGCATATAGCAGGGCAACCAATAATGTTGAGGCATTGACAAGCTAGTCTTACACTTTCCAAGGAAGCCCCTACTTTTATCCCAATTTGGGTTCACATTTTTGATATTCCTCTGGAATACTGGAACTCTGAGGGTTTGAGCCATATAGCTAGTATAATTGGGAGGCCTCTACATGTTGACAGCTTAACAGCTTCATGTAGAAGAATTTCTTATTCTAGAATCTGTATAGAAATAAATGCTGATGAGGAATTGATGAAATCTTTTGTCATTCAAACTGAGGACCCTATAAGTGGTGATCCAGAAAAAATACACTCAATGTTGAATATCAATGGACACCCTTACACTGTGCTAAATTCAAGAAGTTTGGACATAATTGTTCTAAACCTCCTAATACTCAGAAGGCCCAAAAACAAGCCCCTGCTCTTTTGAAATCACAAGAAGAAGGTGTTTGGGTGGTTCAGGGAAAGGGTAAGAAAGTTTAACTTGAAGTCCCCTCCAATGTTGTAACAAAATCTGCTTTTAATGAGGATACCCTGGTCAATTTAGGTATATCTAATAAATAGGGTGAGGACCCTAATGCTAATATAGAAGGTATACCAATTATCCCTCAAGTTAATGAGGAATCTTGTAATCCTCCTAAGAATACTCCCAGCACTCAATCCTTAAGTCAGGGACAGAATTTAGTTGATCACATAAACCAAACTATGACAGCCCAAACTGGTTCCATGGTTACTACTATTGATGGGAGTCTTGCTTATGCTCTAAGGAATCAAGGTAAAGGGTTATAAGAGAAAAATCAATTTGCTATGTTGGAGATGGAAACAAGTAACCTGGAGGAAGAGGGACAAATTGTTATTCATACACAACCTGCACATAGAGAGCAGCCAGAGACTAATCCTTCAGACTCAAGTCCCCAATTATCTCCTATTTCAATCCAAGAGAAAGAGTTGAAGAATGTCAGTCCCCTAAAGCAAAAGTTGCAAGCCTCCGAGCTAAGTTCACCCTCCTTTGGTAAGCCTATTAATAAGAACTCTCTATTAAGTTCCTCAGGTAAGCATCCTCAAACCACCCAAAGCTTTTAATGATAATAAGTTGTTGGAATATTAGGGGCTTAAATAAGCCCGTTAGGCAATCTGAAGTTGCTAAACTCATCTATGAGCATAATATTGATGTGCTAGGAATTACTGAAACCAAAGTGAGACAAGTCAATGAAGACTTGGTCAAGCAAAAATGCTTTAAACATTGGAGTTTTGTCACTAACAGCAGCCCAAATTCTGTGGGGAGAATTTGGGTTGGATGGAACTCCGATAAATTTTCTCTAACTATTTTAAAAACTTCTCCCCAACTTATCCATGTTAAAATTATGAAGGACTTGTCCCAAGTTTGTGAAGCTGCTCTCATTTATGGCCATAATACTGGCCATGAAAGATTGAATCTTTGGTCTAACCTTAGGAACATTTCCCTGGGTACTCATACTACAAATTTTATTGCTTTAGGTGATTTTAACGTGACTTTATGTCCTGAAGAAGTCTCTGATGCCAACTTTAGATGGAACAATGACATGAAGGATTTTATTAAAACTATTAATGATTGTTGTCTAGTGGATCTCAGATACACTGGTGAGCACTTCACTTGGAGTAATCGCAGGTATGGTAGAGAGGATTTTACTCAAAGGAAGCTCGATAGAGTTCTGGTAAATCAAACTTGGAGTGATAATTTAATTGAGTCTTTTGCCCTCTTCCATACCCCAGGTATCTCTGATCACTCTCCTATTGTTGTTTATATTGATAAAAGTCATAAAAGAAAGGGCAAGGCCTTTAAATTCTACAATTTTTTGGACTAATCTAGACCATTATCAAGAAATTATTAAGTCTGCATGGAATCAAACTATTGAAGGGACTGCCCAATACCAAATCTGCCAAAAGCTTAAAATTCTTAAAAAAGATCTTAAAAAGCTTGGTAAGAGTACTCTGGGCCATGAAAGGGATAATGCTAATAAGGCTAGAGAAGAGTTAAAAATTGTCCAATCTGCCTTAACTCATGATCCCTCTAGCCCTTCTTTGATTGAAAGCACAAAAGATGTTTGAAAACCTTCCAGGATGCCATCTGGATTGAAGAAGAGATCCTTAAGCAAAAGTCTAGATTACAATGGTTGGCTGCTGAAGACAAAAATTCTAATTATTTCCACGTGTCTATTAAATCTAGAAGGAATATGAAAAGAATTTTTATCCTTGAAAAACCGAATGGTAGCTTCACTACTAACTGTGATGAAGCGAAAGAGGAAGCTATTAGGTATTTCAAAAGTTTGCTTGGTACTCCTTCCCAACATGCTTACCCTGGGAAGGAGGCCATTAGGAATTTTGTCCATAAAAAAGTTCCTGTGGACCTTCTGGCTGAGTTGCATAGATACCCATCTGACTTAGAAATTAAAAAAGCTTTCTTTAGCTTGCATAGTAACAAGGCGCCTGGCCCAGATGGCTTTAATTCTTTTTTCTTTAAAGAGTCTTGGAATATTACTGGGCCATCCATCCTAGCTGCTGTCAAAGAATTCTTTCAAAATGGTAAGTTATTAAGGGAATCCAATACCACCCTTATTGCTCTGATCCCTAAAGTGCCTAACCCTAATGATTTTAGGCCTATTTCCTGTTGTAATACCATTTATAAATGTATTTCTAAAATAATTGCTAGTAGGCTTAAGTTGATTCTTACTAACATGGTGGACCAAGCTCAATCCACTTTTATCAAAGGTAGGTCAATTAGTGATAATGCCTTGTTGGCCCAAGATCTCCTTAGAGATTACCATAAGCCCTTGGGAAGACCTAGAGTGGCAGTTAAAGTGGACATTATGAAGGCCTATAATAGTGTTAGTTGGTATTTCCTCTTTGACTTCCCAACTTGCAAAAATGGATCAGAGCTTGTGTAACTATCCCCAAGTATTCTATAAATTTTAATTGTGAATCAGTTGGTTTCTTTGAAGGTGCTAAGGGTATTAGACAAGGAGATCCCATTTCTCCCTATTTATTTGTCCTTATTATGGATACTCTTAGCCAGCTTCTCTATCACAATATGACTCATAGGCATTTTCATTACCATTGGAAGTGTGACAAATTACAGATATCTCATCTCTGCTTTGCTGATGACCTTCTCATCTTTTTTAATGGAGATGAGGAAGGTGCCAAATTGGTTAAGGAAACACTCAATCAATTCTTCCTCTTTTCTAGCCTCCAAGCTAATAATGCAAAGAGTTGTCTATTTTTCTCTAATGTCGAGGATGACATTGTTGATAACATCTTAACCACTCTCAATTTTGTTAAAGGCACCTTGCTTATAAGGTACCTTGGGATACCTTTGATCACCTCTGAGCTTAAAAAACAAGATTGTGAGGATCTGGTTAATAAAATGTGTTCTAGAGTTAATTCCTGGAATCCAAATTTCTTTCTTATGCTGGTAGAGCTCAACTGATTTATTCTGTTTTGACAGGCATCCAGCTTTATTGGTCTAGTATGTTTATTCTCCCTAAAAGTGTTCTTAAGCAGGTGGAGCAAATTATGTCCAGATTCCTTTGGGCCGGTAACACTGATTGTTCCCATGGTGCCAAGGTTTCTTAGGTCAAAGTTTGTAGACCTAAGAAGTAAGGGGGTTGGGCTTTAAAGATATATATTTAACCAATACTATTCTAAACCTCAAGCACATAGGAAACATCCTTGATCCTTCTAATCAATCTCTA
The DNA here is from genome assembly GCA_033977485.1 of Hydrangea macrophylla. Taxonomy (NCBI): domain Eukaryota; kingdom Viridiplantae; phylum Streptophyta; class Magnoliopsida; order Cornales; family Hydrangeaceae; genus Hydrangea; species Hydrangea macrophylla. Next base: position 13,682,616 of record CM066985.1, on the reverse strand, counting down.
TGGACAAAGTGGGTCCAATTGTACATGCTTAAAAATAAAAGTTTGTGGCAGGTCAAAGCCCCGTCCCAATGCTCTTGGTATTGGAGAAAATTATTAAAACTTAGAGAAGTTACTAAGCCGTTACTTATTCATAAAATCGGTAATGGCGAACATACTTCTCTTTGGTTTAATAATTGGCTCCCCTTGGGGTCCTTGCTAGATAGTTATTCTCCCAGGATTATCTATGATGCTGCTATTGATATTAATGCTAAAGTTAGCTCCATCATTAGAGATTGGGACTGGGCTTGGCCTGGCTCTCACTCCATTGAGCTTGATGAAGTTAGATCCATGTTGGCCACCTTCTATAAACCCTCTAATATTAAGGATAGCGTAAATTGGAATGTCTCCCCTAATGGTGCCTTTAAAACTTCCATTATATGGGACCATTTGAGAGATCATTCTCAAATAGTCCCGTGGCATAGCACAGTGTGGTTCCGAGGAGGCACTCCTAGACAGAGTATTATCCTGTGGTTAGCTGCCCAGTATAGGCTATCTACCCATGATAGAATTTCTATGTTTACTCCTGGCCCCCTTGCTTGTGTGTTTTGCCATTCCCATATGGAAATGCAAGATCATTTGTTTTTTGCTTGCCTTTACTCCTCTCTTGTTTGGCAGGAACTAATGTTAAGATGTGGATTGACTTGGAATGGGCATAGTTGGACTGATACACTTCTTTGGATGGCTCAGCTGTAGGAAAAACAGGTTTAAAATTGTTTTAAATGCGCAGCGGAATAATCGAGTTACAAAATCTTTTATTGTTAGCCCGGATCTACTACTTGTTAACTCTATAGATGCGTAGAATAAGAGGGAGAGAATGCGATACCTTACGGTCTTGAACCCAATTCTGAATATGGCTTCCTTTAGCAATATCCAGCAGCAACCTCTAGGTGATCTTCACTCTTATGTCTCCTCGAATGCTTCCCGGAGAGGCTAGAGATGGTGGGATCTCTAATGGAGAGGATGAAGAAGGTTTGGGAACCCTAAAACAGTTTCAGCAGCTTAGGGACATTAAAAACAAAGAACCATTTTCCCTGGACGCAGCTTCCCTATTTATAGATTCCCAGAACCGACCTTACTTTCAATCGATCGAAGTGAGTTCGATCGATCGAACATTCGATCGATCAAACGAAACTCGATCGATCGAACCTGCCTTGACTTCAATTGATCAAAACAACTTCGATCGATCGAACCAGTCTTGACAGCATCCTCATTTGCCCTTCCAAGCATTCTGGCGGAGCTAAGAGTGGGACCTCCCAGGTTCTTAATTACTGGCTCTGATCAGTTATTATTCCATCTAGTCAATACTCTTAACTAAGGAATCAATAATTGATCAATTATCATTAATGCCATTATAAAATGATAATTGCACTCCAGTGCATAAGAACATAATCACATATACATAAGCGATTGCTAGACTTGTATAACATGATACGGATTTCCCTCTACCAAGCAGTATTCGTATCTATCATTGGGATGTATGTTTTAAGATACTGTCGACCCAATAGATAGTACATCTTATATTCCTCGAGTATCATTCACTACGCTTAGATTACTAAACATGTCAACAATAACACTTTGTTGACAAGGCTGGCCAGCTCTCAGTAATCACTCCTAGTGACATTCTCGAGGGAATACTTACTCTTCGTTTTATTGAAAAGGGTAGAATTCCATCTTGACAATATATGTTCCCAACGTTGCATACTTGATTTACCCAAGATACCCAGGTGTTGATCTTGCAAGACCTCGCTGATTGGTATGTCAAAGCAACCAAGCATACAACTTGCGTCCATAACTGTCTCTGGATTAAGAACATGTATCCCTATACAAGTTTTGATTTCCTATTGACGGTGACAGCGTTTAGGTGTCAATAGGTTTAACTCAGGTCCGTCAATGCACCGAGTGCACTAGCATATTAACTAAGAGTCAAAGACTCTTATGAATGAGATTCATCATTCTACCACGTAGACGTTAATCATGCTATAGTGTATACCTGATAAGTTATCCAGACTTATCATCCACTGTGACTTATTTGAAACAACAAGGATTGTGATTCATATCTCACATGTGTAGTCACATGCACAAATGAACCACATACAATGTTGTTTAAGGATTTCAGTCTAATATTCATCTCATGAACTAACATGCATAAATGCATTATGATATTCCATTTTCCAACTATCTGGTTTGAGGGCATATTCCCAACAAACTCCCACTTGCACTCATAACCATATAGTGTTAAAACAACAATAGCATTATCTATGTGACTTGTCAAAATCCTTAACCCGTAATGTTTTGTAAAGGGACTGATGAACATCGACTGAAACAATCCATAGTAGAACATCTTCATGTTATACTATATCCCTTGACAAAAGACGTCACCACACATGTATCCAGTAAAGCTAATTTGAACATTGTCCAAAACACTATCACCCTGCATACATCCGCTAGTTCTTTCTCAAGCCCTAGAGAATATATACTTTATGATAGTTCAAAAAACTAAACATTCATTTGGACTGATATCTGTGAACAATCTAAACGGTATAACAGATATCCCATACTTAACATCACATATAAGGTTTATCAACAGTGACGGCTTTATGATATACCTTTCATGCGACCTCTTTCATCTTGCATCCTAAGATACAAGTCTTGAAAGACCAACACGTTATGTTCAAAGGTGAAAAAAATCTTTTATCGAAATGTTCTACGTTGAATCTAGCCAGCAACTTTCTGATATAGAAGTTTGAGATAATCTCATTATCTTAACTTTTCGATCTTGAATGAGCAAAAATCTAAAGATTATAGCTCGACTCACCGAGATCATAAATATCAAGTATACTGTAGAAACTTAACCTCAATCATTGATAACACTACTTTAACATCTCGCAATGATAAAGATGTCATCAATCTAAAGAACCCATGATCACCACCACACTTCCTTTGCACAAGGATCCTTTCATCCATTTAAGCCACATTCATACTTTAGACGAATCCAAAGTATATTGACCAACATGTCAAAACAGATGTCCTTATCTCTGGATGATTGCTTAAGTCCGTAGACTTATGCAAATCATATACCAGAGCTTCCTTATCACAAAACTTCAATGCACAAGGAGATTTTAGCAACGCTAAGAATTCTCCTACTAGAATGAAGTACCGATGTAGGAACGGATGAAGAGGTAGTAGATTTTAGTTCTAGAATATTTATAGATTGCTTTAAGATATAAATTACTTTACTCTTTTACATTATCTTTCCTTTGCAAAATTTGGTCTCCAACCAACTTTTGTTTTCTCTGGAAACACTACAAAAGTATTATACTTCTAATCTAGATTCAAAAGGCTCAACATTTCTTTACACCAAAGTGCTAGACATCCTTATCCAAAGTTACCATGAGAAAGAAGTCGCATTCTTTTCACAACTTTGGGGATGTCTATCGAAAAGATTTGCTTTTGAACAAGATCCAGTAAATACATTGTAGTTCCATCGAGAAAAACAAGGAACGGTAGTAATTCTAAATAACTTATCCCATGACCTAGTCATATCTAAAAGAAGATAGTTCCTTCTACCTGCTACACCATCCCATGGAGGCGCACTAGGTGTAGACTGTCGAGACAGAATTTCATTCTTATCTCTTATAGACAATAAACGCATTAGACAGATACTCACCATTTTGATCAAATCAAAAGGCAACGATATTCTTTTACCAATTACTCTTCATTCCAAAACTTTTGAATTTCTTCAAAATTGAGGATGAAGATGCAATAAATAAATGTATATCAGTATCCAGAGTAGCCGAAATTACTTTTCAACTCTAATGTTTACTGGCTTACATACTTGAGTATGCCTAATTCTTATAAGTCTTTGGTCGTGTGATCTTTCAAAAGGAAAATCACCTGATCACATTACCCTATAAATAGGATTGACAAATAGGCAGTGGTCTTAGCAACCAAAAAAGTCTAGGATCCAATCCTCTACTTCCTATTTATCCTATTTAGATTAATTTGATCTGATCACATTTACTCTCTAAATAGGATTGACAAATAGGCAATGGTCTTAGCAACCAAAAGAGTTTAGGATCCAATCCTTTACTCCCTATTTATCCTATTTAGATTAAATGTGATCTAACCTCTAAACCAAAAAGTTATAGAATTAGTTGAAGGTGTTATCCTTTTAGATGGTAAAATACCCATGAGTCATTTAAATACTACATTAGATAATATATGAGAACAAGAGTAAATAGGTGAGATACTTGCTTGACAAGTTATTTAGATCACATAAAAGAACGCTTTCTTTTAATCAAGAATTTCAGTACCAAAATCAAAAGAATAAATATCATTCATTAATTCAAAACTGAAATCCATCTAATAACTCCATAAGTTTTATTACAATATAAAACTACTAATCTAATAGCAACTCTTGCATCAGATCCCAAAAGGCAATCAAGATCTTCTAATCACTGCACATTCTAATTTTCCAATCCCCTTGCCTTTTGGCAGTCAAGTATTCCACACAGTTCCTTTTCCAATGCCCTCTCATGCCACAATGGAAACACTTTCCTTTTGGCATAGCACCAACCTTTCCCTTTCCAAGTCTTGCCTTCTTCCTAACAATTGGGTTAGGCTCACCTATCCTTGAGTCTTGCTTCTCCTTCTCTGAACTTATGCTCTTAGGCTTAGTTCCAGAAGATGAAGCCATTCCAATGTTTTGAACATTTGACTCCTCTTTGACTATATCCATCGTTGCCTCAAGAGAGCTCATCAATTCACTTGTTGAAAAAACTGTTTTACTCATTTTAAAAAGCTTTTTAAATTGAGTGAATGATGAAGGCAACGAATGCAAGATTATGTCAACTTGAGTCTCACCATCAATGTCGGAACCCAGAACTTCCAGTACTTTGAAATAAGTAATCATTTTAAAAATATGCTCTCTTATAGAAGTTCCGTCCAACATTCTGGTGTCCATGACTAACTCCAAGGCTCTAAGCCTTGCAGTTTGACTCAGCTCCCCAAACATCTCCTCGGGGTTCAATATTATAGCACGGGCAGTGTTCAAAGGTTGATGTTTCTGCTTCAACACATCAGACAAAGAGTCTAAGATGCTAGAGCGAGCTATACCATCAAATCTTATCCACTGACAATATTGATCTGCAAGATCAGTTGGGGTGTCATGGCATGGAATAGGTGGACAGGGAATGGTAAGAACGTATTTACATCCATTAGCAGTTAATAATTCATCCAGTTCCAGTTTCCATTCAACGTAGTTGTTTCCAATTAGCTTATTCTGGATCATGGTTATAGCAAGTGTGCTAGACATAATGAATCTGAAATACAGATAATGTAACAGAATTACAATATGGAAATCATGAATATGACAATTTATATGATACATTGGAATTCCCTTAACCAACTCATTAATTGTCTTCAGGATGTCAAGCCTATGAAGTTAAGTCTCCGTGTGGCGATCATAACCTCATAGCCTGATTGGGAAACCCATCACGAATGTCATGCAACTCTTACAAAACAATTCATGACTCCTGAACTTTTGGTCTCTAAGTTTCTGGATAATGCTCCGTGTGGAATCCCTTACCCATAGCTTAGCTAGTGTTTACCATTAACTAGAATCCAATGACAACCGCCTCAAGTAGTGCCTCAGTGTAGTGGTCACCCTCTAACGCGTCTCATTGATTCTATCCAAAGGAAGTTCATATCTAGTAACCAATGAATAGTGTATCCTCCGTATGGAATGATCACCCATGGCTGGGTGACACAGAATATACTACCCACCTTACAATGAACCGTTTATGGAAGACCGTGGGAGTTATAAAATAAGTCCCTCTGCCACTAGATTTTTATAAGAAGTTCATATCTAGTAATCAATATGAAATACCCTCCGTATGGAATGATCACTCATAAAATGAGTAACACAGAGTATTTCTCATACTTACAATGAACTAATAGGAATTTTTCAATTTGAAAGAAAAAAAATGTTTCTTCACATTGCCCATAAACATCAAGTGTTTACTAATGTGTTGGAAAAAGGTTTTGAATTTAATTTTAGAAAACTTGTTTTACGTGCATGCAAGTAGTAACAATATATAAAATGCCAATCACAACTAAGCACATAAAACAAAATACTAAAATGAAATAAAAACATTCAACAATGCCTCTATCTCCATAGAACCTTCTTCTTGGTTTGATTGCCTTCGACACCATCTTCATGGACAACGGGTTGCTCCTCCATCTTCATGGAATTTCTAAATCTATTACATTGGTCCTATGCTTCTTTCAAAGATTACAATTTATCTAGAATCAAAATATCAACATCAAAATAAAAGGCTAGGGAAACCGGTGCGACTTTCCTTTTCGTAGGATTGAAGTTGCAGCGCCCTTTACACATGCCTTTAAAACCAAACCAAAATAATACATTCATCATTCATCAATCTCAAACAATTAAATACAAAATTTAAAAGTCTTGGTGCTATGGGAGATAGCGGACTAAACTTGCTGCAAAAGGGTTAGTCGCATGCACACCCACGCATATATAACAAATAAATGTATCATTGGAACCCCTAATTGATTCACATAGTATATAAACTCTTTACATACTGAATTAGAACTTAAAATAGCATCACAATTCTCTGTCACACTTCGATCGATCGAAAAGGTTTGATCGATTGAACCTTCGATCGATTGAACTATGTTCAATCGATTGAACTTTCAGTTTCACAGAATGTTTTGAAAAACTTACAGAATAAATAAAAATTTAAAGTAAATGTTTTAAAACCTTTAAATCTGTAAACTGAACACCTGGACAAAAGAGCAGTCTCGATCAATCGACCAACATTCGACCAATCGAACAGAACCAAAGTTCAATCGATCGACACTAGTTCGATCGCTTGAGAACAGATGATGTTCGATCGATTGAGACTACTTTGATCGATCGAACCCATCTTGCATCCAATGCAATCACAGATTTGTATTCTGCTGCATAAACACTGCAGAAATGGATCTGTGACGATGCAGTTTTGAAAACAGTCCTAAATTCAACATGTAAATCAAAACTAGTGTTCCAAAACGCATCTATAGATCCAAACAAGCGAGGCTCGGATACCAATTGTAGGAAAAACAGGTTTAAAATTGTTTTAAACGCGGAGCGGAATAATGGAGTTACAAAATCTTTTATTGGTAGCCCGGATCTACTACTTGTTAACTCTATAGATGCGTAGAATAAGAGGGAGAGAATGAGATACCATACGGTCTTGAACCCAATTCTAAATATGGCTTCCTTTAGCAATATCCAGCAGCAACCTCTAGGTGATCTTCACTCTTATGCCTCCTCGAACGCTTCCCGGAGAGGCTAGAGATTGTGGGATCTCTAATGGAGAGGATGAAGAAGGTTTGGGAACCCGAAAATAGTTTCAGCAGCTTAGGGACGTTTAAAACAAAGAACCATTTTCCCTGGACGCAGCTGCCCTATTTATAGATTCCCAGAACCGACCTTACTTTCAATCGATCGAAGTGAGTTCGATCGATCGAACATTCGATCGATCGAACGAAACTCGATCTATCGAACCTGCGTTGACTTCAATCGATTGAAACAACTTCGATCGATCGAACTAGTCTTGACAGTATCCTCATTTTCCCTTCCAAGCATTCTGGCGGAGCTAAGAGTGGGACCTCCTAGGTTCTTAATTACTGGCTCCGATCAATTATTATTCCATCTAGTCAATACTCTTAACTAAGGAATCAATAATTGATCAATTATCATTAATGCCACTATAAAATGATAATTGCACTCCAGTGCATAAGAACATAATCACACATACATAAGCGATTGCTAGACTTGTATAACATGATACGGATGTCCCTCTACCAAGCAGTATTCGTATCTGTCATTGGGATGTATGTTTTAAGATACTATCGACCCAATAGATAGTACATCTTATATTCCTCGAGTATCATTCACTACGCTTGGATTACTAAACATGTCAACAATAACACTTTGTTGACAAGGCTGGCCAGCTCTCAGTAATCACTCCTAGTGACATTCTCAAGGGAATACTTAGTCTTCGTTTTATTAAAAAGGGTAGAATTCCATCTTGACAATATATGTTCCCAACGTTGCATACTTGATTTACCTAAGATACTCAGGTGTTGATCTTGCAAGACCCCACTGATTGGTAAGTCAAAGCAACCAAGCATACAACTTGCGTCCATAACTGTGTTAGGATTAAGAACATGTATTCCTATACAAGTTTTGAGTTTCTATTGACGGTGACAGCGTTTAGGTGTCAATAGGTTTAACTCAGGTCCGTCAATGCACCGAGTGCACTAGCATATTAACCAAGAGTCAAAGACTCTTATGAATGAGATTCATCATTCTACCCCGTAGACATTAATCATGCTACAGTGTATACCTAATAAGTTATCCAGACTTATCATCCACTGTGACTTATTTGAAACAACAAGGATTTGTGATTCATATCTCACATGTGTAGTCACATACACAAATGAACCACATACAATGCTGTTTAAGGATTTAAGTCTAATATTCATCTCATGAACTAACATGCATAAATGCATTATGATATTCCATTGTCCAACTATCTGGTTTGGGGGTATATTTCCAACATCAGTACCTCAAAGGAAAACGGATACATCATGTGATAACTAAGATTTGCTTGGGAGTTGCTGTTTATGGATTATGGAAAGAAAGGAACAATAGATCCTTAAAGCAGAAGTTTTGTCCCCCAGATATCACCATTAAGAACTTGATTTCTCAGATTAATGCTCTTATTAAGGTCAAGTGGAAGCATCATAGTAATTTTGATGTTATTATTAGTAAATGGAGCTAGTTCTATTTGTTTCTTTTGAATAGCCAAGTTTCCTTGCCTGGGCTGTCATGTTTTTTGGTTGTGAGCAGCTCCATGTGCTACATGATTTTGTTATGATTTCTGCTCTTATTGTATATCCTAGGGTATGCCCCTTGTACTTTTGTACAGCATCTTTTTTTGAATATATTTACCATTTTTCCGAAAAAAAAGAGCTTTTGAGCATATCGTTTCTTTTTAGAGGGTTATAAATACATTTTATGTTTGTCAAATCTCATTGGAATAGCGCATTAACTCGTTGTTTAGTCTCAATATTCTCGTTTTGTTTGATAGTCAAGTAAAAATATTTGTTATCATGCTAAATAATCTTCCGTGATAAACACTAAAGAATCATATGACCATAGGAAATGATGGTAGGCCCTCTTTGTTTACCACCGACTGAAAAATGATAAAATTTACTTAGTTCGCCCCTTTGAGCCGTAAAATACCCTTTTTCTTTAATTACCATTATCTTTTGCTCCAATTCAGCCAACATGGACTTCAACACTAAGTGATTGATCAACTTTTAGTGGTGGTAAGGTGATGTGTCAGTTAAGAAGAAGAAGAAGAAAATAAGGTGATGTTTGGGGTGGTTGCCTTGTTATTTATAGAATATTCATTTCAAAAGCAACGAAGAATAAGGAAGAAAAAAAATGAAAAAGGTCAAAAAGAAGAAAAAAAGATTGAAAGAAGAAAAAAAATAAGAAGAGGAAAAAAATTAAAGATATATGAAAAGATAAATGTTGGTGGATGAATGGAGGAAATTGAACATGCCTTACAACGCCATTCGAAGATTACTTGATGGATCATTTCTATCCTTTGTCATTGCCTGAGCTATGTTACAACCTTTGAAATATCCTACTTGATCCTAGGAAACATGGTTTGGATATGTAAACGATGGGAGGGGGATTAAAACATGGTAACGATTAATTTTTCTTGACTGTTGGCGTCCAATCCATGAGACTACTGTTCTTTCGTGTCATGCGTATTTTTTCGAGTCATAGGTGAGCATTGCCTGATTTGAAAACATATCTCGTTTGCTCACATATATTAGAGAGATTACACATGTTTCTGAGTGTTTCATTCAAGAGTGTAATTAATATTGTGAGATTTGTAGTCGAAGCATAGTTGGATGGTTATCCGAGTTATATTCCAAGTGCATGACATGAGCGTGTTCATTTGACTACCACATCACACATGTGCAATTTTATGAGTAACTCTATTGATTTATATGATGCATGTGCTTGGGATTGTTTTATGATGTAGGTGGACGTTTGATTCCGGTTCTTTTTGTTCGTTATTCTATTTCAAATCATTGTTTTATGATAAGGAGTATTGAATGATTGTTTTTCATTTTTAACAAAACTTTAAAACTTATAATGAAATAAAAATGGTTGTGGGTGTCTTGTTGATGAGAACCCTCACGAGACTTCACTCGTCCGACTAGGGACACCTAGGGGTTTAAAAAGCTTGTTGCATATGCTAAATGCAATCGCGATCCATGCAAAAATGAAGTAGCAATTTAAATTAGTAGTTTAATTTTAATGTTCTTTTTGCTCGAGGACTAGCAAAATGTAGGTTTGGGGGTGTGATCGGGAGAGAACAAATCCTAATTATACGTCTTAATTCACATTTGTTATTGTTTTTTATCCTATTTTTGTGTACTTTTACTTTGTTTTCTATTTTCTATCAGGATTTGGAAAAAAGTAAGGATTCCAAGCTAAATGGGGTGAAAAAGCAGAAAGAAAGAAGCTGAAAAAGGCATCTCGCGTGAGCAGCCTGCTCGAGCGGCTATCTGGAAAATCGCTCGCGCGACCTCCCAAAATCGTGCTCGCGCGGCCCGCGCATGCAATTTATGTAAAAATTAAAATTGCGTATTTCAGTATACTAAAGATCCCCACAGGAACGAAACTGCATAATTACGTCCAGATTGTAAAATATAGCAATTTTAGTGCGAATAGGTTTAGGAAAGTCTCCAAACTTGCTCCAAATTTATATATATCCTATTGTAAATAAATTAGCGGGTTAGACATTATTATACACAACATTATACAGATAAAACTTCAGCTATTGAAGAGAGGGAAGCAAGGAGAAGAAGAAGAAGACCAAGGTTTTCCATGGCCTCCTCCATCAACCTCTTGCCGTTCATCACTTCCATGGCCAACTAAACCTAGATCTAGGGTTTCAATGAAACCCTAGCCAAGTAATAGGGTTTTCTTTTAGATTTATTATATATGGATAATGATTATATGTTTAGAGGATTTTTTATAATAAAATCAAACTTCTATTGATTAAATCGTTACTTTCAAAGCTTATTCTTGTCTTAGATCTATTTTCAATGTGATGTGCTCAATGATCTATATTTGCTGTGCTTGTATGGATTATTTACATGTAATGGTGCTTATTTGAATTGTGATATCAAGTAACCGAATAGTTGATGCCTAGGAAAGACAGATTGTGCCACAACCCTAGTTTAGTGTGAGACAATTCGTGCCAACCGAAGATGAATTATGTTGGTGCTTGAATCGTAGTTATCTTCTTGACGGAGGAATTAGGATTGTAGCTACAATTTCCCATTATCATCCATTGTAATAAGCCAATTGAATGCATAAATACCCTTATTATGAAGCTAGTGGTGGATATGCAATCCTAGGTTCACTTTAAATATCGTTTAAAACAACTTTTAAATTTCTTTCATAGTTTAGATTTATTTTCACTGTTCTTAGTTTAATAAATTTCAAATCAAACTACTATTTTCTTAATTAACTACATTTATGTTTTAAAATTATAGTGCTTTAGTATTTCAATCTCCGTGGGTTCGACCTTTACATCCACATTACAAATCCTTAGAAAGTAAAGAATACTTTTATATCTTGATTCTGACAAGATCAATTTTTGGCCCCGTTGTCGGGGATTGCAAATTTCTACCTTTAGTTTTAGAATTTTAGTTAGTTAATTCGTAAATATTAGATTAGGTTTCATTTTTCTTATTTTTCGTTTTTGTTTGAGTCACTAACATTTTTTTTTGTTTTGTAGTTTCTCAAGTAATTAAATTCTAGCGTTTTGGAGAGGAATAGCTTATTACATCAAAGGAGCATACACGGAAAAAAAAATAATAATAAAAATAAATAAATAAATAAAAATGAAAATAAATTTCAAGTAAATCGCTTCTTTAAATTTTGCATCAAATCATTGTAAGTCAAGGTGTTGAGAAGCAATTACTTGCATTAGGTTAGCTGTGGAAAGAGCACTGCACTAGCTAGGAAACCCGGGGTGCTGGGCTTTGACGCGAATCACTGCATAAGGATTTGCATGCATCATAATAGTATTGTGTGCTTGCTTGTTGTCTTATTTGCGTGATTACTTTTTGTTTTTGTTGAGTCAGTCGTTGTTCTAGTTTATTTTCTTTTAGTTTATGTTTGGTACCCGTTCGAGTAAACCAAATTACTTCCGATTAATATTGAACTTGAACGTACCCTAAGAGTCCTTAGGTCCTCAACTCAAGCTTCTAAATCTCAGTTGATGCTAGACGACGATTCGACACCTAAACCGTTGTCTTTATTTGAGTCTAAAATTCGAAGTACCTTAAAAGACTAAAGAAACCACGCGTCATTACTATCTAACCTATTCTAATGGCCTACATTGTAAATAATGGTAACAATCAAAACAACGAAAATAATGGAAATAACCTTAATATACCTCCACCTCCTCCGCTTAAAAATTATTTTATTTCTACGACTTATATGCCTCAAGCAGTTATCGAATTACCGGAGGCGACAACATCTCACTTTGAGATAAAGTCATCTACCATCTCGCTACTTCTTTCTTTCCATGGCCTTATAAATAAAGATCTTTATCAGCACTTAGGAGATTTCCAAGACATTTTCTCTACTTTAAAAATCCAAAATTTCACTGATGATGAATTAAAACTGCGTCTCTTCCCATTCTCTTTAAAAGATAAAGCAAAGTATTGGCTCCAATCACTTGAGCCAAACATAATTAAAACATGGGAAGCCTTACACAACGCATTTTAACAAAAGTTTTTCCCAATCACAAGAACTAATCAAACAAGAAAATGCTTAACAAACTTTGTGATGCAAGATGGGGAAACGCTTCATGATACATGGGAGAAATTTATAGAATTATTACGCTCTTGCCCACATCATCAAGTTCCTAAGTGGCAGTTGGTACAAGTTTTCTATGAGGGACTTATTCCCTCTATCCGTAACACTGTTGATGCCGTTTATGTTGGTACATTCCTACAAAAAAGCACCGACGAGGCATGAAAATATTTTGAAACATTAAGCGAGAACTCGATGCATCAGGCCGTGTTGGTACATTCTGAGGGATATCTTTCGCAACCCAAACGTGAGGTAAAGTTCAAGTCAAGTCATTCAATTGAATTTCAGGAACTATCTAAAAAACTTGACCAACTTTTGACAATAAACCAAACATCAGCCCTACCCGCTCATGAAAGTTGTGTATCATGTTCCGATCCTTCACATTCTATACTTGCATGCCCATCAGCGTCTCAATTTCCAAAATTTATGGAGTAACACATAAACTCAATACATCATTTCCCACGAAATAATTGTAGTCCTATATCGACTAATTTTCCTAATACTTACCGACCCCAATTTCAACAGAGTCAATACCAACACCCCCCCTCCAAATCCAAACCCCCAAGGATTAGCGCTTTTGAGGAGAAGGTGTTGGTATCCCTTAACAAAATTGAGACATAAGTACAAGCACATGCACAAATAGTGCACTCTCACACACAATCCATTGTTAAACTCGAGGTCCAAATGAAACAAATAGCTAATACAATGAGTTGTAGAAATGAGGGTAAGTTGCCTAGCCAAACTATACAAAACCCTAAGGGACAGTAGGAGGGTAAGGGGTCGAGTGAGCAAATAAATGCCATCTCGACTAATACGACTATTCGAGAGGAAGAAGTTGTTGAAATTCCAAATGAGAGAGAGAGAAAGAGGTAAACATTAATTTGAATAAAGAGAAGGGTGAGGACATTAGTATAATTCAGGAAGATAAGGAACCAACTTCAACTAAATATATTAGAAAAATGCCTTTTCCACCAAACGTCGACGAACCTTCACATTTTTCTAAGAAAGGGTCAAAAATGGAGGATATACTCGAGGTGTTTACAAGTTAAAATCAATATTCCATTCCTCGATGCTATAAAACAAATTCCCACTTACGCTAAACGTCTAAAAGACCTATGCACTCAAAAGCGCAAGTTGTGCAGTCATACTCTGAAAAAGGTCTTCCTCACGGGAAAAGTAATTTCAATTTTCCAACACACTCCTCCGAAGTATACGGATCCAGGTACAACAACGATCTCATGTATCATAGGTGACACTATTATTCATCGGGGTCTCCTTGACTTAGGAGCACGTGTTAATCTCTTACCTTACACCATCAACAAATAACTAGGTTTAGGTGAACTAAAACCCACGGCCGCTACTATGCAATTAGTAGATCGTTTTGGTAAAATCCCTAGAGGAATCGTCGAAGATGTTTTGGTTAAAGTTGATAAATGTTTCTATCCCGTCGATTTCATGGTCCTTGAAACCAAACCCGTGCTAGATGCTAGAAAATACACACTTGCTATCCTAGGCCGTCCGTTCTTGGCCACGGCCAATGCTCGTGTCAACTGTCAAACGGGGGTAATGAAATGCCATTTGTGAACATGAATTTAAAATTGAACGTTTTTAACTCTCTTGATTAACCTCCCAAGGGTGACGATTACCTATGTGAGGTGGAGAGTATGGTTAGACGACCGATTGAACTTAATCTAGAAATAAATGTGAGTACTAAAAACAATATAGTGAAAAATGAGCGGAAGAATTTGAATAATCCGAATCCTAATGATGAATGTACTCGAAAGGTGTGAAATTGATTTAAACATAATCAAGGTGAACCGTCGAATGAACTAACTCATAACGACCTTGTTTCTGCTTTCCACCAAAATCTTCCTAGTACATTAAAGGGTACAAAATCCAAAATACGACCTCCATAAGTCTTGAGCTAGAACGGTCTAGTTGAAGATGTAAAAGACAGCGCCTCTTGGAAGGTAACCTTAGCTTTATTTCATCCGTTTCTCTTATTTTTGAACATTTTGGGTCGTTTTTGGTCAATTTTGAGTCTTTTTTTGAGTTTTCTGGACTGTTTTGGGGGTTAGAGTAAAATTATTTTGAAATAAATCACATAAAATAAGTGAAAAAAGATAAAACAGACCATTCGCACGGGCAGCCCGCTCGCTCGAGGTTTTCCCTTAGAAGGAATTTTTTAAGTTTTTTATATATAGCCTCAGTATCATCCCACGCCTAGAATCGAACGTGCGAGGGGCTCGCTCGCACGGTCCGCTTGCGTGATCTTGGGCCTTAGAGATTTTTCTTTTAAGTTTATAAAACAGGTCTCCGCTTTACCTCGCAAAGGGGTTCGCTCGCACGAAGCTCGCTCGTGCGAGGTAGGGATTTTTGAGTGTTTTCTCTTTTGTTCTGTTACCTTCTGTCTCCCCCAACCTGGTCAACTATTTTCATATTTTCTGTTTGTTTACTTAGATTCCTTTTCGATCAAGTTCTTTGTTTTCATAATACATTTATGCTTGTTTTAATTATTTTCTTTGAGTCTTTTACTTATCGTATAGTTTGTATTCGTTAAAAAAAAAAAACGAGTCTGTATTATATATATATATCTATTTCATTTCTTTATCAGTGTTATTATTTTATTATCAAGTATTAACAGGTGCAATAGTGTCTCCATTTGGAGCACATTTGAACATTATGCCATATTCATGTACGTTCACCTGGTATGTGATTGCCGAGATCGAGGTATTATTGTTCCTTCCTTATGTACTCTCCTTTCTTTCATTTTATTGTTTCATTGGGGACAATCAAAAGTTTAGGTTTGGGGGTATGCACATTATTATGCACCGATTTTTAAAAAAAAAATTCGATACTTGTGCTTTAATAAACTATTTTACCTACGTTTTTGCAATCTTGTTTCGATACTTCTTGTTATGTAACTTAGATTGTTATAGAATGGTAAACATGAGAAGATATGGTTAAATATTTACTGAAGTCATGATGCGACGTTCAGGATATGTATCCTTTGAATCATAGCTTTATATCCTAGATTTGTACACTAACCTATGCACTGCACGTAGTCGCTTGGAAGCATGTTTGATGTGAACAATAATATGATTCGGATTTTTAAATAACACATAGTGTGGAGACTAGACCCGGTGAGCTTTTGAGCCTATCTTTTCTTTTTAGAGCGCTATAAATACATTTTGTGTTTGTCGAATCTCATTGGAATAGTGCATTAACTCATTGTTTAATCTCATTATTCTTGTTTTGGTTGATAGTCTTGAAGAACCATATGACCATAGAAAATTATGGTAGGCCCTCTTTGTTTACCACCAACCGTAAAATGATAAAATAAGATGATGTGTCGGTTAAGAAGAAGAAGAAAATAAGATGATGTTTGTGGTGGTTGCCTTGTTATTTATTGAATATTCGTTTCAAAAGCAATGAAGAATATGGAAGAAAAAAAATGAAAAAGGTTGAAAAGAAGAAAAAAAGATTGAAAGAAGAGAAAAAATAAGAAAAGGAAAGAAATTAAAAATATACGAAAAGAAGAAAGTTGGTGGATGAATGGAAGAAATTGAACATGCCATACAACGCCATTCGAAGATTACTTGATGAATCATTTCTATCATTTGTCATTTCCTGAGCTATGTTACAACCCTTGAAAAGTCCTAGTTGATCCTAGGAAACATGGTTTGGATATGTAAACGATGGGAGGGGGATTCAAACATGGTAACGATTAATTTTTCTTGACTGTTGGCGTCCTATCCATGAGACTACTGTTCTTTCGTGTCATGCGTTTTTTTTTTTTGAGTCATGGGTGAGCATTGCTTGATTTGAAAGCATATCTCGTTTGCTCACATATATTAGAGAGATTACACATGTTTCTGAGTGTTTCATTTGAGAGTTTAATTAACATTGTGAGAGTTGTAGTCGAAGCATAGTTGGATGGTTATCCAAGTTATATTCCAAGTTCATGACACGCGGGTGTTCATTTGACTACCACATCACCCACGTGCAATTTTATGAGAAACTCTATTGATTTATATGACGCATGTGCTTGGGATTGTTTTATGATGTTGGCGGACGTTTGATTCCTGTTCTTTTTGTTCATTATTCTATTTCAAATCATTGTTTTATGATAAGGAGTATTGAATGATTGTTTTTTATTATTAACAAAAATTTTAAATTTATAATGAAATAAAGATGGTTATGGGTGTCTTGTTGATGAGAACCCTCACGAGATTCACTCGTCCAACTAGGGACACCTAGGGTTTTTAAAGGCTTGTTGAATACGCTAAATGCAATCGCGATCCATGCGAAAATGGAGTAGTATTTTAAATTAGTAGTTTAATTTTTATGCTCTTTTTGCTCGAGGACTAGCAAAATGTAGGTTTGAGGGTGTGATTGGGAGAGAACAAATCCTAATTACACGCCTTAATTCACATTTGTTAGTACTTTTTATCCTATTTTTGTGCATTTTTACTTTGTTTTCTGTTTTCTATCAGGATTTGGAGAAAGTAAGGATTCCAGGCTAAATGGGGTGAAAAAGCATAAAGAAAGAAGCTGAAAAAGGCATCTCGCGTGAACAGCCCGCTCGCGCGACAATCTTGAAACTCGCTCGTGCGACCCTCTCGTACGACCTCCCAAAATCGCGCTCGCACGGCCCACGCACGCGACCTATGCAAAAATGAAAGTTGCGTATTTTAGTATACTGAAGATCCCCAAGTGAACGAAACTGCCTAATTACATCCTGGTTTTAAAATATAACAGTTTTAGTGCGAATAGGTTTACGAAAGTCTCCAAACTTGCTCCAAATTTATATATATATTCTATTGTAAATCAATTAGGAGGTTAGACATTATTATAAACAACATTATACAACTTAAACTTCAGTTGTTGAAGGGAGGGAAGCAAGGAGAAGAAGAAGAAAAAGACCAAGGATTTCCATGGCCTCCTCCATCAATCTCTTGCCGTTCATCACTTCCATGGCCAACTGAACCTAGATCTAGGGTTTCAAAGAAACCTTAGCCAAGTAACAGGGTGTATTTTATGCTTTTCTTTTAGATATATTATATATGGATGATGATTAAAAGTTTAGAGGATTTTTTCTAATAAAATCAAACTTCTATTGATTAAATCGTTACTTTCAAAGTTTATTCTTGTCTTAGATCTATTTTCAATGTGATGTGCTCAATGATCTGTATTTGCTGTGCTTGTATGGATTATTTACATGTAATGGTTCTTATTTTAATTATGATATCAAGTAGCTGAATAGTACCTAGGAAAGACGAATTGTGCCGCAACCCTAGTTTAGTGTGAGACAATCCGTGCCAACCGAAGATGAATTATGTTGGTGCTTGAATCGTAGTTATCTTTTTGACGGAGGAATTGGGCTTGTAGGTATAATTCCCCATTATCGTCCAATGTAATAAGCTAATTGAATGCAGAAATACCCTTATTATGAAGCTAGTGGTGGATTTGCAATCCTAGGTTCACTTTAAATATCGTTTAAAATAACTTTTAATTGCTTTCATAGTTTAGATTTATTTTCACTGTTCTTAGTTAAAATAAAATTTCAAATCAAACTACCATTTTCTTAATTAACTAGATTTAGGTTTAAAATTAAAGTGCTTTAATATTTCAATCTCTCTGGGTTCGACCTTTACTTCCACACTACAAATCCTTAGAAAGTAAAGAATACTTTTTTATCTTGATTCTGACAAAATTAATTTTTGGCGCCATTGCCGCGGATTGCAAATTATTACCTTAGTTTTAGAATTTTAGTTTAGTTAATTCGTTAATATTAGATTAGGTTTTATTTTTCTTATTTTTCGTTTTTATTTGAGCTACTAACATTTTCTTTTGTTTTGTAGTTTCTCAAGTAATCAAATCCTAGCATTTTGGAGAGCAATAGTTTAGCACATCAAAGGAAATTACGCGAAAAGAATAATAAAAAAAATTAAAAATAAAAATAAAAATAAATTTCAAGTAAATCGCTTCTTTAAATTTCGCATCAAATCATTGTAAGTCAAGGCGCTGAGACGTAATTACTTGCATTAGGTTAGGTGTGGAGTGAGCACTGCATTAGCTAGGAAACCAGGGGTGCTGGGGTTTGACGCAAATCACTGCATAAGGATAATTACATGCATCATAGTAGTACTGTGTGCTTGCTTGTTCTCTTATTTGCGTGATTGCTTTTTGTTTTTGTTGAGTCAGTCGTTGTTTTAGTTTATTTTACTTTTAGTTTATGTTTGGTACACTTTCGAGTAAATCGAAATTACTTCTGATTAATATTGAACTTGAACGTACCCTAAGAGTCCTTAGGTCCTCAACTCAAGCTTCTAAAGCTCGGATGATGCTAGACAACGATTCGACACCTGAATTGTCGTCTTTATTTGAGTATGAAATTCGAAGTACCCTTAAAAGACTAAAGAAATCACGCGTCATTACTATTCAACCTATTCCAATGGACTATATTGGAAATAACGGTAACAATCAGAACAACGGATATAACGGAAATAACCCTAACATACCTCCACCTCCTCCGCTTAATTTTTTTTTATTCCTACGATTTATACTCCTCAAGTAGGTATCGAATTACTGGAGGTGACGACATCTCACTTTGAGATAAAGTCATCTACCATCTCGCTACTTCCTTCTTTCCATGGCCTTATAAATGAAGATGCTTATCAGCACTTAGGAGATTTCCAAGACATTTGCTCTACTTTAAAAATCCAAAATTTCACTGATGATGAATTAAAACTGTGTCTCTTCCCATTCTCTTTAAAAGATAAAGCGAACGATTGGCACTAATCACTTGAGGCAAACACAATTAAAACATGAGAAGCCTTACACAATGCATTTTTACAAAAGTTTTTCCCAATCACACAACTAATCAAATAAGAAAATCCATAACAAACTTTGTGATGCAAGATGGGGAAACACTTGATGATACATGGGAGAAATTTAAAGAATTATTATGCTCTTGCCCACATCATCAAGTTCCTAAGTGGCAGTTGGTACAAGTTTTCTATGAGGGACTTATTCCCTCTAACCGTAATACCGTCGATGTCGTTTGCCCGAGTACATTCCTACACAAAAGTGCCGACAAGGCCTGGAAATATTTTGAATCATTAAGCGAGAACTTGATGAATTAGGCCGTGTCGGTACATTCTGAGCGATATCTTTCATAACCCAAACGGGAGGTAAAGTTCGAGTCAAGTCATTCAATTGAATTTCAGGAACTATCTAAAAAACTTGATCGACTTTTGACAATAAACCAAACATTAGCCCAACCCGCTGATAAAAGTTATGCATTATGTTCCGATCCACACATTCTATACTTGCATGCCCATCAGCGTCTCAATTTCTGAAATTTGTGGAGCAACACATAAACTTGATTCAACAATTCCCACGGAATAATTATAGTCCTATGTTGACTAATTTTCCTAATACTTACCGACACCAATTTCAACAGAATCAACACCAACCCCGCCCTCCTAATCCTAACCCCCTAAGGGTTAGCGCTTTTGTAACGTCCCAAAATCCACAACACGTGGACGGGTCAAAAGTCAAAGAAAGAGGTTAAGAAGAAGGAGAGATCCTACGTGGAACAACCAAATAGTGCGGAAAATCACAAAGGAATCCTACGTGGATTCCAAAGAAAAGTCAAAAGTCAAGAATTGACCCATGAGGACCAAACGAGTCAAATAGGATCAATCAACATTACTCGGTTTTCAAAGAAGTTTTAAAAATGACAGAAATAAGAAGTATCGAGAGTGGGAGAAAAGAAGACGAGGTTTGATTGAAAGTTTATATGAAATCAAGGTTTGAGAATTTACAACCAACGGTCCCTTGGAAATCAAAAGTAGTATTTTTTCCATAGACTATCCACAGGCTAAGTATAACCAAATTAGATTTCAAAAGTTTAGAAGTTTTAGAAATTTTCCAAGTATAGAACCTGTGTAGCCATACCATAAACTACTCAAAGGAACAACGGAACATCCGAATCAATGTGAACACGATTTAAAAAGGATCTAGGTTAAAGGACTAACAAGTGTCCGAATCAACATGGATAAATATTTAATGTTAACATGCGCCCATAGGCGACTCAAAGTCCCAATTACAAGTCCGATTACATTAAGTTTGAAATTCTAATATGTTCTAAGAAAAGGGCTAAACATGCGCCCGAATCAAGTATTAATAGGAGATTCAAATCTATTACAATTTTTTTTCAAACTAAAATAGAATTTTAAAACATTTTCAAAACTAATATTCTTCTTGAAAGAAATCTTCAAAGTGCGACTTCATGCATCGAGTAACTCTTGGGCCTTACCCCGACTTGATAAACCTGAAAAATGGTTTGTCGTTTTTATGAGAACGACGGCTCGTAGAAAATATTGTAGAGATTCAATATGGATCCCATAACTAATATGCAACATGTGGTGCCATGAATGTTGCCTAGACAATGCAACTAATGAGCCCTCGGGCCATGCACACATGATCACTCGCCTCATTACCGGACTGTGAGCCACCCCCCACTGGGAATGTAGCATACCAACTTTCCGATAGCTAGTCGAATATAAGTTGGAGTTTGGAACGTTCTTAGGTACGTCCACCCTGTCTCACCACACAACCCACATCCGGATTTTCTTATCCACTTTTATCCCCCTTTATTGGGGTCGGATTTACTTTTATCCCCTCTTAGGGATTACTCAAATGTCACCCATGCTAATGCTATGAGGTGTGCCCACTTGGCAACAATGCACATGAATTCTATAATTCCAAAGCAAGTGTTCTTATTTTCACAAAATGTCAATCTACATTATTGCCGAAACTTAGCGAGTCTCATTACTTTAACATTAATCATGATGATGTATGATTTCACATTTCGTAGGAGTGACAACATATGAACATATAAATTCCTATTAACAAGGATTTATCTTCTAAGCACAATGACTACCTCAAACAATAACAAGTAGTTCATGTAAGCAATTAAGCAATTAACCGACACTTAGCCCAAATAATTTACAACTAATCATGTAATCACATTTAAACAATTAATCAACAATTAGGCAATTAATTTAATCTAATCAACTTTTGATAGCCATTTAACAATTTATCCACTTAGGCAATTTTTGATAACAACTTAGCAACTAAATATATTAGTTTACTCCATAAGAATATTTAAGGGAAATAAATCAAGATTATTTTCTATGCTTTAATCCCTAGCAATTCTAACACAAATCCCACATTAGAGATAGGAGACATAGTGAATCAAGACAATAAAATCTACCTTTGATTTAGGTGAAGAAAAGCAAAAGAGGAGAAGAATCCAAGGAGGAAATAATAAAGCCCCAAGTTGTAGAGCTCCAAGAAATGCCATGGCAAGACCCCTTTCTTTGCCCTAGCCCAAACCTTGTATTAGAGACCACCAATGGAGGAAATGAAGACACCACTAGATAGCTCTAGATGAGATGATCATCTTTGCTACTACTAGTCTAGCTCCAAAAATGAATTTTTGAAACCTAAATGGAAGCTTGAAATGTTAGTAACCATGGGGGTTTTTGTCTCCCATACCAAAGAGAGAGATGGAGAGAGTAAAGATAATGAAAGAAAAAGAAAAAGAAATGAGAGGGAGAGGGAGGTACATCCGGATGGTTAAGGGAGGTGGAGGAGAGACAAAAGTAAAGCTTCCTAGGGAAGCTTTGGGTTTGGTTGGGAGTGGGTCCCACACATGTGTCATATACACACACTCACAAATATACACCCACAAGTATACCAAATTAAATGCAAATGTGATATTACAAAACCAAATGTTAGGCATTAAAAATGTACAACTCCAAATTTGGTCCACTCATAGATCACCAAATTACTACAATACCCTTAATTAAAATTTCAAAACATTACAGCTTTTGAGGAGAAGTTGTTGGCATCCCTTAACAAAATCGAGACACAAGTAGAAGAACACGCACAAATAGTGCACTCTCACACACAATCCATTGCTAAGCTCGAGGCCCAAATGGGACAAATAGCTAATACAATGAGTCGTAGAAATGAGGGTAAGTTGCCTACCCAAACTATATAAAACCCTAAGAGACAGTACGAGGGTAAGGGGTCGAGTGACCAATTAAACGCCATCTCAACTAGGACGACTATTTAAGAGGAAGAAGTTGTTGAAATTCCAAATGAGAGAGAGAAAGAGGTAAACATTAATTTGAATAAAGAGAAGGGTGAGGACATTAGTATAATTCGTGAAGATAAGGAAACAACTTCAACTAACTATATTCCGAAAATGCCTTTTCCCACCAAACGTCGACGAACCTTCACATTTTTTGAAGAAAGAGCCAAAAATGGAGAATATACTCGAGGTGTTTACAAGTTAAAATCAATATTCCATTCCTTGATGCTATAAAACAAATTCCCGCTTACGCTAAATGTCTAAAAGACCTATGCACTCAAAAACGCAAGTTGTGCAGTCATACTCCAAAAAAGGTCTTCCTCATGGAAAAAATAAGTTCAATTTTCCAACACACTCCTCCAAAATATAAGGATCAAGGTATACCAACGATCTCATGTATCATAGGTGACACTGTTATTCATCGGGGTCTCCTTGACTTAGGAGGAAGTGTTAACCTCTTACCTTACACCAGCCCTACCCGCTCATGAAAGTTGTGCATTATGTTCCGATCCTTCACATTCTATACTTGCATGCCCATCAGCGTCTCAATTTCCAAAATTTATGGAGTAACACATAAACTCAATACATCATTTCCCACGAAATAATTGTAGTCCTATGTCGACTAATTTTCCTAATACTTACCGACCCCAATTTCAACAGAGTCAATACCAACACCCCCCCTCCAAATCCAAACCCCCAAGGATTAGCGCTTTTGAGGAGAATGTGTTGGCATCCCTTAACAAAATTGAGACATAAGTACAAGCACATGCACAAATAGTGCACTCTCACACACAATCCATTATTAAACTCGAGGTCCAAATGAAACAAATAGCTAATACAAAGAGTTGTAGAAATGAGGGTAAGTTGCCTAGCCAAACTATACAAAACCCTAAGGGACAGTAGGAGGGTAAGGGGTCGAGTGAGCAAATAAATGCCATCTCGACTAAGACGACTATTCGAGAGGAAGAAGTTGTTGAAATTCCAAATGGGAGAGAGAGAAAGAGGTAAACATTAATTTAAATAAAGAGAAGGGTGAGGACATTAGTATAATTCAGGAAGATAAGGAACCAACTTCAACTAACTATATTCCAAAAATGCCTTTTCCACCAAACGTCGACGAACCTTCACATTTTTCTAAGAAAGGGTCAAAAATGGAGGATATACTCAAGGTATTTACAAGTTAAAATCAATATTCCATTCCTCGATGCTATAAAACAAATTCCCACTTACGCTAAACGTCTAAAAGACCTATGCACTCAAAAGCGCAAGTTGTGCAGTCATACTCTGAAAAAGGTCTTCCTCACGGGAAAAGTAATTTCAATTTTCCAACACACACCTCCGAAGTATACGGATCCAGGTACAACAATGATCTCATGTATCATAGGTGACACTATTATTCATCGGGGTCTCCTTGACTTAGGAGCAAGTGTTAATCTCTTACCTTACACCATCAACAAACAACTAGGTTTAGGTGAACTAAAACCCACGGCCGCTACTATGCAATTAGTGGATCGTTTTGGTAAAATCCCTAGAGGAATCGTCGAAGATGTTTTGGTTAAAGTTGATAAATGTTTCTATCCCGTCGATTTCATGGTCCTTGAAACCAAACCCGTGCTAGATGCTAGAAAATACACACTTGCTATCCTAGGACGTCCGTTCTTGGCCACGGCCAATGCTCGTGTCAACTGTCAAACGGGGGTAATGAAATTCCATTTGTGAACATGAATTTAAAATTGAACGTTTTTGTGGATACCGGGCTTCCACCGCTTCGTTATGTTTTCGAAACTCATTTGATTTTGAATCAAGGAAAGAGAAAAGGTCTGTTGAAAACAGATACAGAGTCGCCACTTGGTCTTTAAAGAACCAAGAAACCTTAATTTGACTCACCCAAACAGATAAAGGGCACCGACCATTCATAACCAAAGAACTTGGCTCGGGGTTTTGGTACGAGAGAGGAAGGAGCCTTTGTCGCGACTAAAACACCCTCAACTCGCCCCGTCTTTCGACGGGCCTCAATTAGCATCCAAATAATCATCTTATACTATGTTTGGTTCGACAAATAATACTATGATAGTATATTACATCACATAAGAAAATTTGAAATTGGAAGATCTAAAGATAAGATATCATTCATAAGATCTAAGCCAAATATCATACAATGTAAAGTGAAAGATCACACAAATAAACCTAGGAAAAATCGTCTAATCATATATCAAATAATCAAGACTTCCTAATCTAAAGGGGGACACGAATTGTTCTTGAAACAAATAACCAAAGAAATCTAAATATGCTTAGCAAGCTAGTATGATGCATGTTAATCTTTGAGAAAAGAAGATCCCTCAATCCCCGGGACGGATGAGAAAGGATGATTAGATCAAGGGGAAGCATGAACGTGTGATCGTGATCATTCCTTATAATCTTCTTAGATTAAGAGTTACAAAAACCCCAAATCTTGCATGAATGCAATGTATGTATCTAAAATGTGCAAAGGTTGTAGTGTGTTTTGGGTACATGGATTTCTAGATTGACTTAGAAGTCTAAAATGTGTATGAATGAATGAATGAATGAAATCAACATAGGATGTGTACAAATGTAGTATGAACTACTTCCTAGGACATGAGCTAATTTGGAATGCATATGGGCATCAAATTAAAGAATGAAAGTTGAAATGTGCTTGCTGTGAATAGTGGACAGAACAGTAGCATGATCTTTTGGAAATTGAAAAGAGGGGTTAGGAATTTTTTCAATGCATGATTTTTTATGGAGATCTTACTTACTGTGTCTAAAACACAACCCAAAAGGCCAATCTTGAATAGCTATCACAGATTGAGAGAAATCATATAAACAATGAAGGTCACTCAGAAACAGAGTCCGTACCGTCGACTGAAATGTTGAAAAATCTTAGAAAATGAAAACTAATGATCTAGAGGCCCATTTTATACACAAAGTTCCCTAAGACATTGAAGTTTAAGGGAAAAATAAGTTAGGACCACCCCGTTTGGAAAAGTTTTCTGTAAAACAAGTTGGAAGTGGACCTAGCTGCTGTGACAGCAAAGACAGAATGTCTGGAAGGAATGTTTGGGTCCAAATGGACTATTTTCAAGTACTTCCAAGTCAAGCCAAAAATCATGGGTGTTCTATAGTGAGTTAGAAAGACTTTCCAAGTGGTCTTGCATTCATACATTGATTATTGAACTCAAAATAATTCCTTGAAGTTAAATGACTCACTGTTTTGAGGGTTTTGAGAAAAACAAGGTTTATTTCTTGAAATCAAAATGAGGGGTTTAAGAGGGGGGTTTTGAAATGAGGGTTTTGAAAGTATACTTCCAGATCTTGGATGAATATTCTAACCACTTGGAATATCAATTCCTAACTTATTTCAAGAACTTCCCAAGTATTTGCAAACTATGGTTTTATTTGGAATTCAAACTCAAGAATCTATGGGAGTATGATACATGAGAGGATAGATGATACATGATATGATATAGCATGCTAAAAGTGGTAAAGAACATGTGCATGGGATATGGGTTCATCTAGATACAAGAGAGTGTTGCATCAAAGTGTGAAAGCCAAAAAGTGAAATGCTGTGAATAGTGGACAGACTGTATGCATTACTTTGTAACATTATAATGGGAGGTCAAACGTGCCTAGGAAAATGTGAGAACAATCAGAGATCATCCTTATTGTGTCTAGAAAATAACCCAAAAAGCCAAACATCAATAACTATCACAGATTAAAAGAAATAAATCAGAATGTGCACATGACTCAGAAACAAAAGCTGCACTGTTGACTGATTTTGTATGATTTTTCATAAATCAAAGAAAAGGTTTATGATGACCCATTATATACCAAACGTTTCCTAAGACACCCAAGGTTTATAACAAAAATAGAAAAGATATATGTACAGTGACGAAAATATCCAGAATAAGTGCAAGAAGTTGGGTGAACATTCTGTGAGAACAGAGGCAGATTATGAATATTAACTTCTCACATCCAAAACAAATACTTTCATATCTCTATAATTGATGGGAAAAATCATAGACAAACTATGATGTCTTAGGAAGATTTTCCAAGTAGTTTCATCATCATAACTCAAGTATTTAATGCAAAACAAATCTTTGAATCTGAACAGCTCACTGTTTTGGGTCATTCTTGAAGAAAATGGATTTGGATTTTGAAATAGAGTTTGAGTTCTTGATTGGGGGTTTTGAAATAGATGTTCAAAGCATGAACTTAAACTCTTGAGATGACCATGTGACCACTTAGAACCTCATCCAACCTTGAATCATTGAATAACTCCCAATATTATTGGAGAGATTCATTTTTATTTTGAACATAACTTCAAGAATACCTTGAAGGTATTGAAGTTATGATCATCATCTATCAAGCATGTTTTTGAGGTCAAGAGCTACTATCCATAAGGATTCACTCACCTCAAACTTCATGTCATCATTTAGATGATGATGAACTAGTAAGTAAATAAAGAAAAGTCAAAAAGAAATGAGGTAAGAAGAGATGAACATTGTATAAACAAGCAAGTAGATAATGATCAATAGATGATATTCATAATGTATTGAACTTGTAGCTTGGTGTTTCACTCATAGATATAGACATTTGGACATGGAAGTAGCTTCCTAACTCAAAAATGCTTAGAGAAATGGTGATTGGGTATGTTGATGATGAAGTATATAGAAGAATGGTGGAGGAAAACAAGAATAGAACTCACTTTGATTAGAAAAAATGGAAGAAGAAGACTACTTCTTCTCTTT
Source organism: Hydrangea macrophylla (assembly GCA_033977485.1). Classification (NCBI taxonomy): domain Eukaryota; kingdom Viridiplantae; phylum Streptophyta; class Magnoliopsida; order Cornales; family Hydrangeaceae; genus Hydrangea; species Hydrangea macrophylla. Next base: position 13,654,646 of record CM066985.1, on the reverse strand, counting down.
CTCTCTCTATATTTCCCTAGAGTTTCTTCCTAAGCTCTCTCTAAGCTTCCATGTCTCCCCCCTAAATGGAAGTAAATGGCTTCTTTTATAGGCAAAGGAGGGGTGGTAAATGGAGTTTTAAAAAGTTTAAAATGGTCTCCCATTAGTCCAAAATAAGCTAGGAATCAAAACTACGTCGTTTTGGTTTTTAATTAATCAAAATGGGACCCCAAAAGAAATTACAAAAACTCACTGTTCTGGAGGGGAGTGCCGCGGCGGCACTGGGCCAGTGCCGCGGCGGCACTGCTCCACCCTTCGTCCAGATAATGCTGTTTAGCCCCCCTGAAGTTCCGGTATTCGCGAAAAGGCCCTATTTCGTCCGAAATTCACAGAAAATGCGTACGAACTCCAAATTGAGGTTATGATATACCGTTGGAAAGGTAATGGAGTCTACTTTACATAAAAAATAGTTTGGCGATAGGTCACCTTGAAAAGTTTTGCGGTATTTGCGATAAAAGCTTATTTGATCGCCTTTTTCGCCTTTAAAAATTCACAATAAATTCGTTTTAAATCCAGAAATTACGTGCGATATACCGTTGGAAAGCTATTGACCTCTAGTATCCATGAAAAATGTTTGAAAATTGTTTTGGTGCCCCGGTTCTAATGTCAAATTCTGGTCAAACTGGTCAAACCTGGGATTCCCGGGAAGTTCTGGAAACCTCCGGGAGTTCCCAAGAGCTGACGTTCTCGATCGATTTTCTTTTGGAACTTGTTTTAACACTTATCTCATGATTTAAAATGATTCTGGTGAATTCGGACGATTTTTGTCAAACTTGGTCAAACTTGGTCAATCCTGGTCAAACCTTGGTCAAACCTAGTCAAACCTTGGTCAAACCGGTCAACGGGGACTTTCCGGGAACTTCCGGGACTTCCGGGGGTCTCTGGGAGCTGACGATTTCACCCGATTTCTCTTAGAAACTCATTTTATCGCTTTTCTTATGACATAGCATGTTTTCAGAACTTTGGGACCAAATCTGGGAGTTTTCGGGCTTTTAGGGGCATTTTGGTCATTTTGAGCATTCTGAGAGATAGAGCTGACTTCCAAGAGTCCTTTTGAGTCTTTTACGATCATTGTGAACCACCAAGCTATGGGTCTCCTAAATCTGATAGCCGACAAAATGGGGTGTCTACAGTTTGCCCCTCTTTGGCATGAACTTGCGAGGCAACGCATGTCGCAAGCGAGTGCCAAAGTTTTGAAGAGACAGGCCTTTTGGAGGCTATAGATTTAGGATAAAAGCGTTGCAAAAGATGCAATGAAACTGAGGTCAGCACTAGTCGTGCTCTGCGTGAGCTGCCTACGTATCCCAAGGGGAATCAGACCAGGACGTAGTTCAGGGCATAAAGGAACCAATCACACATGCACAACAAGACATGCGGATGCTATGCTATGAGGATGATATTCAATGCATGGATGTGATATGAATTATGTCATGAGTCCTATCATGTCTAGTGTTATGACCCTAGAATGAGCAGGTGTTGTGGGGTGTGCCACTCCGAGTGGGCTGGTGTTGTGCTAGTATTTGCGACTGTGATGTGGTGGATGACTCGGATAAGGACATCAAGGTTTAGAAGACTCTGGGTCTAGGGGCAAATTTCTGGAATTACGGGAAGTGTGCTTTACAAGCGAATGGGATCGGATGTGGGGTCTTTGAAGATGACAACTAAGGACAACCCATAGGTGAGGGAGTTCATGATAACCGACAGTTTTATAATAACCAAAGTGAGGAGGCTCATATAAGTGGGGTAGCTCACGATAATTGACAGGTGAGATAACCGGAGTGAAGAAGCTCACGATAAGTGAGGAAACTCATAATGACTGACAGGTGATAAAGCTCATGAAAATCAATAGTAACGGATCCTTGAATTGGGAATAGACAGTGCTTGCCCTGGGAATCGGGGTGAATTGACTGCGGGTGATGTTTTGGCCGATCCTTATGATGACAAGTCCGGAGAATCGGTTCGGACTTCTGTTATCTTCTGTTGGGGATGGTAGGGGACTCTCTGAGAATCTCTCTTCAATTCTTGACCTAGAACCAGGATCCATCTCTGAATCTCTCGTGGTTGGTCAGATTTTGTAATGCTCAATCCAAAAAGAGCCGGTTAGGGCCTTCGGGAGCTGATGGACTCTTTAAGAATCTCTCTTCAATTCTTGACCTAGAACCAGGATCCATCTCTGAATCTCTCGTGGTTGGTCAGATCTCGCAATGCTCAATCCAAAAGAGCCGGTTAGGGCCTATCGGTTTCTGTCCTCGGGGGATGATGTAGGGTTCTCGGAGAATCTTTTTTTTGGCGCTCAATCCAAGAGGGCCGGTCAGGGCCTCCGGGAGCTGGTATCTATCGGTTTCTGTCCTCGGGGGATGATGTAGGATTCTCGGGGAATTTCTTTTGGCGCTCAATCCAAGAGGGCCGGTCAGGGCCTCCGGGAGCTAGTATCTATCGGTTTCTGTCCTCGGGGGATGATGTAGGGTTCTCGGGGAATCTCTTTTGGCGCTCAATCCTAGAGGGCCGGTCAAGGCCTCCGGGAGCTGATATCTATCGGTTTCTGTCCTCGGGGGATGATGTAGGGTTCTCGGGGAATCTCTTTTGGCGCTCAATCCAAGAGGGCCGGTCAGGGCCTCCGGAGCTGGTATCTATCGGTTTCTGTCCTCGGGGGATGATGTAGGGTTCTCGGGGAATATCTTTTGGCGCTCAATCCAAGAGGGCCGGTCAGGGCCTCCGGGAGCTGGTATCTATCGGTTTCTATCCTCGGGGGATGATGTAGGGTTATCGGGGAATCTGTTTTGGCGCTCAATCCTAGAGGGCCGATCAGGGTCTCCGGGAGCTGGTATCTATCGGTTTCTGTCCTCGGGGGATGATTTAGGGTTCTCGGGGAATCTCTTTTGGCGCTCAATCCAAGAGGGCCGGTCAGGGCCTCCGGGAGCTGGTATCTATCGGTTTCTGTCCTCGGGGGATGATGTAGGGTTCTCGGAGAATCTTTTTTTGGCGCTCAATCCAAGAGGGCCGGTCAGGGCCTCCGGGAGCTGGTATCTATCGGTTTCTGTCCTCGGGGGATGATGTAGGGTTCTCGGGGAATTTCTTTTGGCGCTCAATCTAAGAGGGCCGGTCAGGGCCTCCGGGAGCTGGTATCTATCGGTTTCTGTCCTCAGGGGATGATGTAGGGTTCTCGGGGAATCTCTTTTGGCGCTCAATCCTAGAGGGCCGGTCAGGGCCTCCGGGAGCTGGTATCTATCGATTTCTGTCCTCGGGGGATGATGTAGGGTTCTCGGGGAATCTCTTTTGGCGCTCAATCCAAGAGGGCCGGTCAGGGCCTCCGGGAGCTTGTATCTATCGGTTTTTATCCTTGGGGGATGATGTAGAGTTCTCGGGGAATCTCTTTTGGCGCTCAATCCAAGAGGGCTGGTCAGGGCCTCCGGGAGCTGGTATCTATCGGTTTCTGTCCTCGGGGGATGATGTAGGGTTCTCGGGGAATCTCTTTTGGCGCTCAATCCTAGAGGGCCGGTCAGGGCCTCCGGGAGATGGTATCTATCGGTTTCTGTCCTCGGGGGATGATGTAGGGTTCTCGGGGAATTTCTTTTGGCGCTCAATCCTAGAGGGCCGGTCAGGGTCTCCGGGAGCTGGTATCTATCGGTTTCTGTCCTCGGGGGTTGATGTAGGGTTCTCGGGGAATCTCTTTTGGCGCTCAATCCAAGAGGGCCGGTCAGGGCCTCCGGGAGCTGGTATCTATCGGTTTCTGTCCTCGGGGGATGATGTAGGGTTCTCGGGGAATCTCTTCTGGCGCTCAATCCAAGAGGGCCAGTCAGGGCCTCCAGGAGCTGGTATCTATCGGTTTCTATCCTCGGGGGATGATGTAGGGTTCTCGGGGAATCTCTTTTTGGCGCTCAATCCAAGAGGGCCGGTCAGGGCCTCCGGGAGCTGGTATCTATCGGTTTCTGTCCTCGGGGGATGATGTAGGGTTCTCGGGGAATCTCTTTTGGCGCTCAATCCTAGAGGGCCGGTCAGGGCCTCCGGGAGCTGAAGAATAATGTACTCTGCTAGGAAGAAGGAAATACGTCCTTTAGATGGGAGTCAAGGTGTCATTCTATTTGTGATGAGAGATACGGAGATGGCCTGCGGCACTTAAGGTTTTGATATGGACTTATGTTGCTTTAGGATGAAAGAAGGTCATCAACGGCCACTCATGGACTTATGTTGGACAGATGAAAGAAGATCATCAACAGCCACTCATGGACTTATGTTGCATGAAGAAAGACGAAAGATCAACAGCCACTCATGGACTTATGTTGCTAGGAGAAAGGAAGATCATCAACAGCCACTCATGGACTTATGTTGCATGAAGGAAGATGAAAGATCAACAGCCACTCATGGACTTATGTTGCAGGAAGGAAGAAAGATCATCAACGGCCACTCATGGACTTATGTCGGACAGATGAAAGAAGATCATTAATAGTCACTCATGGACTTATGTTGCATGAAGAAAGACGAAAGATCAACAGCCACTCATGGACTTATGTTGCTAGGAGAAAGGAAGATCATCAACAGCCACTCATGGACTTATGTTGCATGAAGAAAGATAAAAGATCAACAGCCACTCATGGACTTATGTCGCAGGAAGGAAGAAAGATCATCAACAGCCACTCATGGACTTATGTTGCATGAAGAAAGATGAAAGATCAACAGCCACTCATGGACTTATGTTGCTAGGAGAAAAGAAGATCATCAACAGCCACTCATGGACTTATGTTGCATGAAGAAAGATAAAAGATCAACAGCCACTCATGGACTTATGTTGCAGGAAGGAAGAAAGATCATCAACAGCCACTCATGGACTTATGTTGCATGAAGAAAGATGATAGATCAACAGCCACTCATGGACTTATGTTGCAGGAAGGAAGAAAGATCATCAACGGCCACTCATGGACTTATGTCGGACAGATGAAAGAAGATCATTAATAGTCACTCATGGACTTATGTTGCATGAAGAAAGATGAAAGATCAACAGCCACTCATGGACTTATGTTGCTAGGAGAAAGGAAGAACATCAACAGCCACTCATGGACTTATGTTGCATGAAGAAAGATAAAAGATCAACAACCACTCATAGACTTATGTTGCAGGAAGGAAGAAAGATCATCAACAGCCACTCATGGACTTATGTTGCATGAAGAAAGATGAAAGATCAACAGCCACTCATGGACTTATGTTGCTAGGAGAAAAGAAGATCATCAACAGCCACTCATGGACTTATGTTGCATGAATAAAGATAAAAGATCAACAACCACTCATGGACTTATGTTGCAGGAAGGAAGAAAGATCATCAACAGCCACTCATAGACTTATGTTGCATGAAGAAAGATGATAGATCAACAGCCACTCATGGACTTATGTTGCTAGGAGAAAAGAAGATCATCAACAGCCACTCATGGACTTATGTTGCATGAAGAAAGATAAAAGATCAATAGCCACTCATGGACTTATGTTGCATGAAGAAGATGGTTAACTTTTGACGGTTTGGAAAGGGATGAAATTCTCCCCATGTTTGGACGCTTCTCATGCTGACGCCTTGTCTGGTGCAGTAATGATGTTTGGTACTCCTGCTTGTATTGCCCTTGGAATGCTCTTTATAACTTGATTTGAAAAATTCATTATTCGTCACTGTTGACTTATACATTTGAGACTATGACCGACTCTTTTCCTGAAAAAGACTATGACAGACTCAAAACTGACAGATACCGACACGCGAGGGTTACACATTTGACACCAAAATGAAACAAGCTCGACTTGCCAAAACTTGATGTGCTCTTGTCATAAATGATGTACCATTTCTCTTTTGTGTTTACTTCTCACCTTAACGTGGCATCACTTTGATGGTGAATCTTATTTTGAAAATTTCTCCTTACTGATCTATTCAATTTCTTTGCTTCTCTCAAGATGTGCCTTGAATTAGTGCCTTAGCTTATGGAATGAAAGACGCTCCATTTCCATCTGTTCAAGACAATGTTTGTGACTTGAAGGCTTACCATTGGTGTATAGGGATCGGGTGGCAAACGAAGTTTGCCCCTAGTTTGAAGGGCATGAAGTGGGATCGGTAGGCAAACGAGGTAAATGACCGAAGTTTGCCCCTAGTTTGGAGGAAGGTTCATTGGAGGTTTTGGGCAAACGAGGTAGGTGACCGAAGTTTGCCCCTTGTGTGAAGGGTAGATAGTAAAAGTCAGGCAAACGAGGCGGGTAGCTGAAGTTTGCCCCTAGTGTGGAAGGTGATTTTCTGGCTTGAGGCATGGACCGTGACTTTAATCTCTCAAATGCTCATAACTTTTGCCTAGGCACCAGTGAGGTGACCTAGCAAGCTCTTTTCTCTCTTTTGTTATTGCTCACCTTGGATTTAACTCTAATTTTTGCCTAGGCGTCCTTTCGAATTTTCGACCTAGCGAGCCATCCTCCTTTTTTTCTTTTTTGAAAGTCTGTCTACGTACCCCCAAGTGGGGATCAGGTCCAATGTAGTTCGGGCATGGTTGGGAAGAAGCGGGTTGATTTTTGGGTAGGTGGGGTGACCGAACCGATGCGGTTGCCTACGTATCCCCGAGTGGGAATCAGGTCGAGCATAGTTCAAGGCAAGGCTTGAAGGAAATTGGTTTGATTATGATGGTGTTGACCGAACCGATGTGGTTGCCTACGTATCCCCGAGTGGAAATCAGGTCGAGCGTAGTTCAAGGCAAGGTCTTGAAAGAAATCGGTTTGACTATGATGGTGTCGACCGAACCGATGTGGTTGCCTACATATCCCCGAGTGGGAATCAGGTCGAGCGTAGTTCAAGGCAAGGTCTTGAAAGAAATCGGTTTGACTATGATGGTGTCGACTGAATCGATGTGGTTGCCTACGTATCCCCGAGTGGGAATCGGGTCGAGCGTAGTTCAAGGCAAGGTTTGAAATAAGGGGTTTGAGGTATGAGGGTTTTTTAAACCAATCGTCAAAGAAGTTCAAACTTGAGCCACTTGTGGTAGCTTTGAATAAAAGGATTCAGTTTCAATCTCCCTTTCTTTTCTTTTTCCTTTTCTTTTTGTTTTGTTTTGAGGATTGATCATTTTCACTTTCGCCTAGCCAGTCAATTTTTCTTTTTAATGTAGTCGATTCTTGTGAGATCTTTCAATCGCAATCTCAGAATTCCAGAATGTGCATGTCAGCTCTCGGAATTTATTTGCGGTCTTTCAGTGCCTTTTGAAATGTGATCTTGGCACGTTCTTAAGATATATCTTGAAGCGTATGATTCTCCAACATTTTGACTGGCTAGGGTCACATTTTGGAAATCAACACCTTTTCAGCTCTAACTTTTGCCTAGGTGCCCTTTCGGGTTTTCAACCTAGCGAGCCTTTTTTTTTTTTTTAAAGTGGAGATGAAACTCACTGAAACGTTTGGCTACCATCAAGGACCAAGTCCGCACAGGTTCGCATGGCTATCAATTGGGTTGGGCCCAAGGCTTTAAAATGGTTGAAAAGGATGTTGGGCAAGCCCCAAGTCAGTTCCAAGTATGTCTTTTCGAGTTTTGAGCAAAAGCATCTTTGAATTCTTAAAGTAAGACTATTCAATTCTCGGCTCTTCATCGGTGTCGGCGCAAAACTGACTTTGACCTTTCAGGATTTTGCTTAAATTTTTTATTTTTTTTTAGCACAGTAATATCCATGGTAATTTGAAAAGTGACACTTCAGTTTAGCGATTCATGCATCTATGACTAGGCACATCAGATTAGGAAAAATAAGACTTCATTCCATCAGTAGAGAAGGATTACAGACTCATTAACAACTTGATGACAGACAGACTCGACCACAAGAATAAACATACAACAGACTCGACTAGACTCGACCTGGTCTCAAATGGAATGTAACAATGACTCACTTATTCTTTTTATTTCTTCTTTTTTTTAAAGAGCATCTTCATTTGGTTTTCTAGCAAGAGTCCCAAACACCGTCACTTCACCGGCACAGGTTCAACATTCATCAGCATCAGCGAAGAGGATCATTCGAGCGGTTGGTCCAAGCCCAGATAGGAGATGGCATTAGGATGGGGTGCATCCTCTATGAGATTTTGAATGTCATGGCGGAGGCGGATGCACTGATCGGTGGCATGGCCTAGATTTTGGTGGTAAGCACATTGTAGGTTCATGTTGTAGTGAGAGGGTATGGGATCTGGTAGTGGTTTGTGAGGGAGGAGTTGCAGGTGGCCCTTCTTGAGTAGGTGGTCTAAGGCTGTGGAGAGGGGAATATCAAGTCTGGAGAATTTGCGAGGGCCTTTAGGGCGATTTGGTGGAATGGACTGGTACGGACGGAGAGAGTAGGCCATTGGTTGGTGGTTAGGTGCATGGATATCTGGGGAGTCTAGGGAGTAGTTGGGTCCCTTGGACTGGTGTTGGGGTTCATTATGCCTGAACTTTCCTTCTCCGATGGCATCCTTTATTCTGGTAAGCTTTTCAAGAGCTTCTTGATCCAAACTATGTATCCAAAGATCAGCTAATTTTCCAAACCATTCAGTACAAGGTGCTGGCCGGGAAGATAGCAGAATCGAGGGTGGTGGGTTAGCCAAATGCCGTATCATATCTGTCATTTCCGCAAGCTCGTCCCTGACCTTCTTAACAGCAGGTTCCATAGCGGTCATTCTAGCATCCACAGTTATTCTGATTAGTTGATCATTCGGTGTACGAGTCCAAGCAGAGTGAATGCGGACTTCTAGTCTCATTTTCTCAAGAAATCCTAGGACCTGGGTGAGGTGATCCGAAAGCTGAGTCATAGTGGTTCTCATCTTGGCGACTCGAGCTTCCAAGCTTTTGTGGTCCATAGGTTTGTTTCTGGGAGGGCTATTAATCCCAAGAAGAAAATGTAGCAGGACGACGTTTAGGACCTGTGATGTCTTACAGATTGAAATGACAAGGATCAGACTTGGAGGATGAAGATCGATGATCATGTGATGATGAGAAGGGATAGACTGTGTGGGCTTATGAGATATATGTGTGTGCAAACTGACATGAATTGTGTATACATATGAGACAATCATGCGGATGTGTATGCATATGAGACAATCATGCGGATGCGAACCCTAATCTATATGATGCCTCTACTTCTAACATATAGGAGTTAAGCAAGTAAGGTCCTAGTCATACAAAGTGTGCTAACCTTTCTTTCCAGTATGATCACCAAGGGATAACAGGGATTTTCAGGATACTTTGGGGATTTTGGACAGAGTTTCTGGGAGAAATAGGGATTTGGAAGATTCGGAGAAATTTCTAGAAGTCATTTGAGTTTCTAGGAGAAATAAGGATTTCTGGTTGATTTGGACTGAGCTTCTAGGAGAAACTGGTACTTTGGGTATTTTTGAGAAATATGGATAGTATATCTGGGCGTTTCTGGGTGTAACAAGGATACCCGGGGAGTTCGAATAGGATTTTTGGGAGAAGCAGGAAGATTTGGGTAATTCGGACAGGGTATCTAGGGGACACAAGTGTATCGGGGTTTCTGGAAGAAACTGAGATTTCTGGGTAATTTGGGGAAAAATAGGGATTTTTAGGAAATCTGGGTGATTCGGACAGAGTTTCTAGGAAAACAGGGATATCCTGATGAGTTGGGCGGAGTTTCTAGAAGAAATAGGGATATATGACGGGAATAGGTGATGATGGTGATCATACTGTCTAGCAAGTTTTCATACTCCTATGTCTCAGGACCAACAAACAAGGTTTGCGGTGTATATCTTTGTGAGCATGGAGCAGACATCCTTGTCATGGTGCCTAGGCAAGTCAACTCAATGTGATCACATGTGAGTGATTGCCTTGGGAATCATAAGAAAGAGGTTTTGTTCTATGCCACATAAGCGTCTACACCGCGGAGGTAATCCCGCCAGGGCATACAACAGTTATATCATATTGTCCTATCTGAAAAGATAAATCAACAGCCCTATGAAAGGTTCTACAGGAATCTATATGCAAAGGCTGGGTTTAGCTAAAGAGGGTCCGTTGACGAGAGTTCCAATATACCGTCAGAGAGACAGTACGGAAGTGTTTACTCTTTTTGATATACCTTGGAAGGTACAGTATCAACGGTGACTTGTGCCCTGGCACAGCAAGACCTGAACAATGTCAGCGCCGCGTTTCAGACACAGTCGGAGGGGGGAAATGCAAGAGTGCAATGCGGTGAACCAAACACAGTAAAAAGATGATTTTAAGGATGCTTCTTATGAGTCAAACCTCTGTATTATTTTGTTTTAAAATAAAAATCCCCAGCAGAGTCGCCAGATTGTGGATACCGGGCTTCCACCGCTTCGTTATGTTTTCGAAACTCATTTGATTTTGAATCAAGGAAAGAGAAAAGGTCTGTTGAAAACAGATACAGAGTCGCCACTAGGTCTTTAAGGAACCAAGAAACCTTAATTTGACTCACCCAAACGGATAAAGGGCACCGGCCATTCATAACCAAAGAACTTGGCTCGGGGTTTTGGTACGAGAGAGGGCACCGGCCTTTGTCGCGACTAAAACACCCTCAACTCGCCCCGTCTTTCGACGGGCCTCAATTAGCATCCAAATAATCATCTTATACTATGTTTGGTTCGACAAATAATACTATGATAGTATATTACATCACATAAGAAAATTTGAAATTGGAAGATCTAAAGATAAGATATCATTCATAAGATCTAAGCCAAATATCATACAATGTAAAGTGAAAGATCACACAAATAAACCTAGGAAAAATCATCTAATCATATATCAAATAATCAAGACTTCCTAATCTAAAGGGGGACACGAATTGTTCTTGAAACAAATAACCAAAGAAATCTAAATATGCTTAGCAAGCTAGTATGATGCATGTTAATCTTTGAGAAAAGAAGATCCCTCAATCCCCGGGACGGATGAGAAAGGATGATTAGATCAAGGGGAAGCATGAACGTGTGATCGTGATCATTCCTTATAATCTTCTTAGATTAAGAGTTACAAAAACCCCAAATCTTGCATGAATGCAATGTATGTATCTAAAATGTGCAAAGGTTGTAGTGTGTTTTGGGTACATGGATTTCTAGAATGACTTAGAAGTCTAAAATGTGTATGAATGAATGAATGAAATCAACATAGGATGTGTACAAATGTAGTATGAACTACTTCCTAGGACATGAGCTAATTTGGAATGCATATGGGCATCAAATTAAAGAATGAAAGTTGAAATGTGCTTGCTGTGAATAGTGGACAGAACAGTAGCATGATCTTTTGGAAATTGAAAAGAGGGGTTAGGAATGTTTTCAATGCATGATTTTTTATGGAGATCTTACTTACTGTGTATAAAACACAACCCAAAAGGCCAATCTTGAATAGCTATCACAGATTGAGAGAAATCATATAAACAATGAAGGTCACTCAGAAACAGAGTCCGTACCGTCGACTGAAATGTTGAAAAATCTTAGAAAATGAAAACTAATGATCTAGAGGCCCATTTTATACAGAAAGTTCCCTAAGACATTGAAGTTTAAGGGAAAAATAAGTTAGGACCACCCCGTTTGGAAAAGTGTTCTGTAAAACTAGTTGGAAGTGGACCTAGCTGCTGTGACAGCAAAGACAGAATGTCTGGAAGGAATGTTTGGGTCCAAATGGACCATTTTCAAGTACTTCCAAGTCAAGCCAAAAATCATGGGTGTTCTATAGTGAGTTAGAAAGACTTTCCAAGTGGTCTTGCATTCATACATTGATTATTGAACTCAAAATAATTCCTTGAAGTTAAATGACTCACTGTTTTGAGGGTTTTGAGAAAAATAAGGTTTATTTCTTGAAATCAAAATAGGGGTTTAAGAGGGGGGTTTTGAAATGAGGGTTTTGAAAGTATACTTTCAGATCTTGGATGAATATTCTAACCACTTGGAATATCAATTCCTAACTTATTTCAAGAACTTCCCAAGTATTTGCAAACCATGGTTTTATTTGGAATTCAAACTCAAGAATCTATGGGAGTATGATACATGAGAGGATAGATGATACATGATATGATATAGCATGCTAAAAGTGGTAAAGAACATGTGAATGGGATATGGGTTCATCTAGATACAAGAGAGTGTTGCATCAAAGTGTGAAAGCCAAAAAGTGAAATGCTGTGAATAGTGGACAGACTGTATGCATTACTTTGTAACATTATAATGGGAGGTCAAACGTGCCTAGGAAAATGTGAGAACAATCAGAGATCATCCTTATTGTGTCTAGAAAATAACCCAAAAAGCCAAACATCAATAACTATCACAGATTAAAAGAAATAAATCAGAATGTGCACATGACTCAGAAACAAAAGCTGCGCTGTTGACTGATTTTGTATGATTTTTCATAAATCAAAGAAAAGGTTTATGATGACCCATTATATACCAAACGTTTTCTAAGACACCCAAGTTGTATAAAAAAAATAGAAAAGATATATGTACAGTGACAAAAATATCCAGAATAAGTGCAAGAAGTTGGGTGAACATTCTGTGAGAACTGAGGCAGATTATGAATATTAACTTCTCACATCCAAAACAAATACTTTCATATCTCTATAATTGATGGGAAAAATCAGAGACAAACTATGATGTCTTAGGAAGATTTTTCAAGTGGTTTCATCATCATAACTCAAGTGTTTAATTCAAAACAAATCTTTGAATCTGAACAGCTCACTGTTTTGGATCATTCTTGAAGAAAATGGATTTTGATTTTGAAATAGAGTTTGAGTTCTTGATTGGGGGTTTTGAAATAGATGTTCAAAGCATGAACTTAAACTATTGAGATGACCATGTGACCACTTAGAACCTCATCCAACCTTGAATCATTGAATAACTCCCAATATTATTGGAGAGATTCATTTTTATTTTGAACATAACTTCAAGAATACCTTGAAGGTATTGAAGTTATGATCATCATCTATCAAACATGTTTTTGAGGTCAAGAGCTACTATCCATAAGGATTCACTCATCTCAAACTTCATGTCATCATTTAGATGATGATGAACTAGTAAGTAAATAAAGAAAAGTCAAAAAGAAATGAGGTAAGAAGAGATGAACATTGTATAAACAAGCAAGTAGATAATGATCAATAGATGATATTCATAATGTATTGAACTTGTAGCTTGGTGTTTCACTCATAGATATAGACATTTGGACATGGAAGTAGCTTCCTAACTCAAAAATGCTTAGAGAAATGGTGATTGGGTATGTTGATGATGAAGTATATAGAAGAATGGTGGAGGAAAACAAGATTAGAACTCACTTTGATTAGAAAAAATGGAAGAAGAAGACTACTTCTTCTCTTTCTCTCTCTATATTTCTCTAGAGTTTCTTCCTAAGCTCTCTCTAAGCTTCCATGTCTCCCCCCTAAATGGAAGTAAATGGCTTCTTTTATAGGCAAAGGAGGGGTGGTAAATGGAGTTTTAAAAAGTTTAAAATGGTCTCCCATTTGTCCAAAATAAGCTGGGAATCAAAACTACGTCGTTTTGGTTTTTAATTAATCAAAATGGGACACCAAAAGAAATTACAAAAACTCACTGTTCTGGAGGGGAGTGCCGCGGCGGCACTGGGCCAGTGCCGCGGCGGCACTGCTCCTCCCTTCGTCCAGATAATGCTGTTTAGCCCCCTTGAAGTTCCGGTATTCGCGAAAAGGCCCTATTTCGTCCGAAATTCACAGAAAATGCGTACGAACTCCAAATTGAGGTTATGATATACCGTTGGAAAGGTAATGGAGTCTACTTTACATAAAAAATAGTTTGGGGATAGGTCACCTTGAAAAGTTTTGCGGTATTCGCGATAAAAGCTGATTTGATCGCCTTTTTCGCCTTTGAAAATTCATAATAAATTCGTTTTAAATCCAGAAATTACGTGCGATATACCGTTGGAAATCTATTGACCTCTAGTATCCATGAAAAATGTTTGAAAATTTTTTTGGTGCCCCGGTTCTAAAGTCAAATTCTGGTCAAACTGGTCAAACCTGGGATTCCCGGGAAGTTCTGGAAACCTCCGGGAGTTCCCAGGAGCTGACGTTCTCGCTCGATTTTCTTTTGGAACTTGTTTTAACACTTATCTCATGATTTAAAATGATTCTGGTGAATTCGGACGATTTTGGTCAAACTTGGTCAAACTTGGTCAAACCTGGTCAAACCTTGGTCAAACTGGTCAATGGGGACTTTCCGGGAACTTCCGGGACTTCCGGGGGTCTCTGGGAGCTGACGATTTCACCCGATTTCTCTTAGAAACTCATTTTATCGCTTTTCTTATGACATAGCATGTTTTCAGAACTTTGGGACCAAATCTGGGAGTTTTCGGGCTTTTAGGGGCATTTTGGTCATTTTGAGCATTCTGAGAGATAGAGCTGACTTCCAGGAGTCCTTTTGAGTCTTTTACGATCACTGTGAACCACGAAGCTATGGGTCTCCTAAATCTGATAGCCGACAAAATGGGGTGTCTACAGTTTTTAACTCTCTTGATTAACCTCCCAAGGGTGACGATTACCTATGTGAGGCGGAGAGTATGGTTAGACGACCGATTGAACTTAACCTAGAAATGAATGTGAGTACTAAAAACAATATAGTGAAAAATGAGCGGAAGAATTTGAATAATCCGAATCCTAATGATGAATGTACTCGAAAGGTATGAAATTGATTTGAACATAATCAAGGTGAACCGTCGAATGAACTAACTCATAACGACCTTATTTCTGCTTTCCACCAAAATCTTCCTAGTACATTAAAGGGTACAAAATCCAAAATACGACCTCCATAAGTCTTGAGCTAGAACGGTCTAGTTGAAGACGTAAAAGACAGCGCCTCTTGGAAGGTAACCTTAGCTTTATTTCGTCCGTTTCTCTTATTTTTGAACATTTTTGGGTCGTTTTTGGTCAATTTTGAGTCTTTTTTTGAGTTTTCTGGACTGGTTTGGGGGTTAGAGTAAAATTATTTTGAAGTAAATCACATAAAATAAGTGAAAAAAGATAAAACAGACCATTCGCACGGGCAGCCCGCTCGCTCGAGGTTTTCCCTTAGAAGGAATTTTTTAAGTTTTTTATATATAGCCTCAGTATCATCCCACGCCTCGAATCGAACGCGCGAGGGGCTCGCTCGCACGGTCCGCTTGCGTGATCTTGGGCCGTAGAGATTTTTCTTTTAAGTTTATAAAACAGGTCTCCGCTTTACCTCGCAAAGGGGTTTGCTCGCACGAAGCTCGCTCGTGCGAGGTAGGGATTTTTGAGTGTTTTCTCTTTTGTTCTGTTACCTTCTGTCTCCCCCAACCTGGTCAACTATTTTCTTATTTTCTGTTTGTTTACTTAGATTCCTTTTCGATCAAGTTCTTTGTTTTCATAATACATTTATGCTTGTTTTAATTATTTTCTTTGAGTCTTTTACTTATCGCATAGTTTGTATTCGTTAAAAAAAAAAAACGAGTCTGTATTATATATATATATCTATTTCATTTCTTTATCAGTGTTATTATTTTATTATCAAGTATTAACAGGTGCAATAGTGTCTCCATTTGGAGCACATTTGAACATTATGCCATATTCATGTACGTTCACCTGGTATGTGATTGCCGAGATCAAGGTATTATTGTTCCTTCCTTATGTACTCTCCTTTCTTTCATTTTATTGTTTCATTGGGGACAATGAAAAGTTTAGGTTTGGGGGTATACACATTATTATGCACCGATTTTTAAAAAAAAATTTCGATACTTGTGCTTTAATAAACTATTTTACCTACGTTTTTGCAATCTTGTTTCGATACTTCTTGTTATGTAACTTAGATTGTTATAGAATGGTAAACATGAGAAGATATGGTTAAATATTTACTGAAGTCATGATGCGACGTTCAGGATATGTGTCCTTTGAATCATAGCTTTATATCCTAGATTTGTACACTAACCTATGCACTGCACGTAGTCGCTTGGAAGCATGTTTGATGTGAACAATAATATGATTCGGATTTTTAAATAACACATAGTGTGGAGACTAGACCCGGTGAGCTTTTGAGCCTATCTTTTCTTTTTAGAGCGCTATAAATACATTTTGTGTTTGTCGAATCTCATTGGAATAGTGCATTAACTCGTTGTTTAATCTCATTATTCTTGTTTTGGTTGATAGTCTTGAAGAACCATATGACCATAGAAAATTATGGTAGGCCCTCTTTGTTTACCACTAACCGTAAAATGATAAAATAAGATGATGTGTCGGTTAAGAAGAAGAAGAAAATAAGATGATGTTTGTGGTGGTTGCCTTGTTATTTATTGAATATTCGTTTCAAAAGCAACGAAGAATATGGAAGAAAAAAAATGAAAAAGGTTGAAAAGAAGAAAAAAAGATTGAAAGAAGAGAAAAAATAAGAAAAGGAAAGAAATTAAAAATATACGAAAAGAAGAAAGTTGGTGGATGAATGGAAGAAATTGAACATGCCTTACAACGCCATTCGAAGATTACTTGATGAATCATTTCTATCATTTGTCATTGCCTGAGCTATGTTACAACCCTTGAAAAGTCCTAGTTGATCCTAGGAAACATGGTTTGGATATGTAAACGATGGGAGCGGGATTAAAACATGGTAACGATTAAGTTTTCTTGACTGTTGGCGTCCTATCCATGAGACTACTGTTCTTTCGTGTCATGCGTTTTTTTTTTTTCGAGTCATGGGTGAGCATTGCTTGATTTGAAAGCATATCTCGTTTGCTCACATATATTAGAGAGATTACACCTGTTTCTGAGTGTTTCATTTGAGAGTTTAATTAACATTGTGAGAGTTGTAGTCGAAGCATAGTTGGATGGTTATCCAAGTTATATTCCAAGTTCATGACATGCGGGTGTTCATTTGACTACCACATCACCCACGTGCAATTTTATGAGAAACTCTATTGATTTATATGACGCATGTGCTTGGGATTGTTTTATGATGTTGGCGGACGTTTGATTCCTGTTCTTTTTGTTCGTTATTCTATTTCAAATCATTGTTTTATGATAAGGAGTATTGAATGATTGTTTTTTATTATTAACAAAAATTTTAAATTTAAAATGAAATAAAGATGGTTATGGGTGTCTTGTTGATGAGAACCCTCACGAGATTCACTCGTCCAACTAGGGACACCTAGGGTTTTAAAAGGCTTGTTGAATACGCTAAATGCAATCGCGATCCATGCGAAAATGGAGTAGTATTTTAAATTAGTAGTTTAATTTTTATGTTCTTTTTGCTCGAGGACTAGCAAAATGTAGGTTTGAGGGTGTGATTGGGAGAGAACAAATCCTAATTACATGCCTTAATTCAGATTTGTTAGTACTTTTTATCCTATTTTTGTGCATTTTTACTTTGTTTTCTGTTTTCTATCAGGATTTGGAGAAAGCAAGGATTCCAGGCTAAATGGGGTGAAAAAGCATAAAGAAAGAAGCTGAAAAAGGCATCTCGCGTGAACGGCCCGCTCGCGCGACAATCTTGAAACTCGCTCGTGCGACCCTCTCGTACGACCTCCCAAAATCGCGCTCGCACGGCCAGCGCTCGTACGACCTATGCAAAAATGAAAGTTGCGTATTTTAGTATACTGAAGATCCCCAAGTGAACGAAACTGCCTAATTACGTCCTGATTTTAAAATATAACAGTTTTAGTGCGAATAGGTTTAGGAAAGTCTCCAAACTTGCTCCAAATTTATATATTTATTCTATTGTAAATCAATTAGGAGGTTAGACATTATTATAAACAACATTATACAACTTAAACTTCAGTTGTTGAAGGGAGAGAAACAAGGAGAAGAAGAAGAAAAAGACCAAGGATTTCCATGGCCTCCTCCATCAATCTCTTGCCGTTCATCACTTCCATGGCCAACTGAACCTAGATCTAGGGTTTCAAAGAAACCTTAGCCAAGTAACAGGGTGTATTTTATGCTTTTCTTTTAGATATATTATATATGGATGATGATTACAAGTTTAGAGGATTTTTTCTAATAAAATCAAACTTCTATTGATTAAATCGTTACTTTCAAAGTTTATTCTTGTCTTAGATCTATTTTCAATGTGATGTGCTCAATGATCTGTATTTGCTGTGCTTGTATGGATTATTTACATGTAATGGTTCTTATTTGAATTATGATATCAAGTAGATGAATAGTACCTAGGAAAGACGAATTGTGCCGCAACCCTAGTTTAGTGTGAGACAATCCGTGCCAACCGAAGATGAATTATGTTGGTGCTTGAATCGTAGTTATCTTCTTGACGGAGGAATTGGGCTTGTAGGTACAATTCCCCATTATCGTCCAATGTAATAAGCTAATTGAATGCAGAAATACCCTTATTATGAAGCTAGTGGTGGATTTGCAATCCTAGGTTCACTTTAAATATCGTTTAAAATAACTTTTAATTGCTTTCATAGTTTAGATTTATTTTCACTGTTCTTAGTTTAAATAAAATTCAAATCAAACTACCATTTTCTTAATTAACTAGATTTAGGTTTAAAATTAAAATGCTTTAATATTTCAATCTCTCTGGGTTCGACCTTTAGTTCCATATTACAAATCCTTAGAAAGTAAAGAATGCTTTTTTATCTTGATTCTGACAAAATTAATTTTTGGCGCCATTGCCGCGGATTGCAAATTATTACCTTAGTTTTAGAATTTTAGTTTAGTTAATTCGTTAATATTAGATTAGGTTTTATTTTTCTTATTTTTCGTTTTTATTTGAGTCACTAACATTTTCTTTTGTTTTGTAGTTTCTCAAGTAATCAAATCCTAGCATTTTGGAGGGCAATAGTTTAGCACATCAAAGGAAATTACGCGAAAAAAATAATAAAAATAAAAATAAAAATAAAAATAAAAATAAATTTCAAGTAAATCGCTTCTTTAAATTTCGCATCAAATCATTGTAAGTCAGGGCGCTGAGGCGTAATTACTTGCATTAGGTTAGGTGTGGAGTAAGCACTGCATTAGATAGGAAACCAGGGGTGCTGGGGTTTGACGCAAATCACTGCATAAGGATAATTACATGCATCATAGTAGTACTGTGTGCTTGCTTGTTCTCTTATTTGCGTGATTGCTTTTTGTCTTTGTTGAGTCAGTCGTTGTTTTAGTTTATTTTACTTTTAGTTTATGTTTGGTACACGTTCGAGTAAATCGAAATTACTTCTGATTAATATTGAACTTGAACGTACCCTAAGAGTCCTTAGGTCCTCAACTCAAGCTTCTAAAGCTCGGATGATGCTAGACAACGATTCGACACCTGAATTGTCGTCTTTATTTGAGTATGAAATTCGAAGTACCCTTAAAAGACTAAAGAAATCACGCGTCATTACTATTCAACCTATTCCAATGGACTATATTGGAAATAACGGTAACAATCAAAACAACGGATATAACGGAAATAACCCTAACATACCTCCACCTCCTCCACTTAATTTTTTTTTTATTCCTACGATTTATACTCCTCAAGCAAGTATCGAATTACTGGAGGCGACGACATCTCACTTTGAGATAAAGTCATCTACCATCTCGCTACTTCCTTCTTTCCATGGCCTTATAAATGAAGATGCTTATCAGCACTTAGGAGATTTCCAAGACATTTGCTCTACTTTAAAAATCCAAAATTTCACTGATGATGAATTAAAACTGCGTCTCTTCCCATTCTCTTTAAAAGATAAAGTGAACGATTGGCACTAATCACTTGAGACAAACACAATTAAAACATGAGAAGCCTTACACAATGCATTTTTACAAAAGTTTTTCCCAATCACAACAACTAATCAAATAAGAAAATCCATAACAAACTTTGTGATGCAAGATGGGGAAACACTTGATGATACATGGGAGAAATTTAAAGAATAATTATGCTCTTGCCCACATCATCAAGTTCCTAAGTGGCAGTTGGTACAAGTTTTCTATGAGGGACTTATTCCCTCTAACCGTAATACCGTCGATGTCGTTTGCCCGAGTACATTCCTACACAAAAGTGCCGACAAGGTACATTCTGAGCGATATCTTTCATAACCCAAACGGGAGGTAAAGTTCGAGTCAAGTCATTCAATTGAATTTCAGGAACTATCTAAAAAACTTGATCGACTTTTGACAATAAACCAAACATTAGCCCAACCCGCTGATAAAAGTTATGCATTATGTTCCGATCCTCACATTCTATACTTGCATGCCCATCAGCGTCTCAATTTCTGAAATTTGTGGAGCAACACATAAACTTGATTCAACAATTCCCACGGAATAATTATAGTCCTATGTTGACTAATTTTCCTAATACTTACCGACACCAATTTCAACAGAATCAACACCAACCCCGCCCTCCTAATCCTAACCCCCTAAGGGTTAGCGCTTTTGAGGAGAAGTTGTTGGCATCCCTTAACAAAATCGAGACACAAGTAGAAGAACACGCACAAATAGTGCACTCTCACACACAATCCATTGCTAAGCTCGAGGCCCAAATGGGACAAATAGCTAATACAATGAGTCGTAGAAATGAGGGTAAGTTGCCTAGCCAAACTATATAAAACCCTAAGAGACAGTACGAGGGTAAGGGGTCGAGTGACCAATTAAACGCCATCTCAACTAGGACGACTATTTAAGAGGAAGAAGTTGTTGATATTCCAAATGAGAGAGAGAAAGAGGTAAACATTAATTTGAATAAAGAGAAGGGTGAGGACATTAGTATAATTCGTGAAGATAAGGAAACAACTTCAACTAACTATATTCCGAAAATGCCTTTCCCACCAAATGTCGACAAACCTTCACATTTTTTGAAGAAAGGGTCAAAAATGGAGAATATACTCGAGGTGTTTACAAGTTAAAATCAATATTTCATTCCTTGATGCTATAAAACAAATTCCCGCTTACGCTAAATGTCTAAAAGACCTATGCACTCAAAAACGCAAGTTGTGCAGTCATACTCCGAAAAAGGTCTTCCTCATGGAAAAAATAAGTTCAATTTTCCAACACACTCCTCCAAAATATAAGGATCAAGGTATACCAACGATCTCATGTATCATAGGTGACACTGTTATTCATCGGGGTTTCCTTGACTTAGGAGCAAGTGTTAACCTCTTACCTTACACCATCTACAAACAACTAGGTCTAGGTGAACTAAAACCCATAGCCGCTACTATACAATTATTGGATCATTTTGTTAAAATCCCTAGAGGAATTGTCGAAGATGTTTTGGTTAAAGTTGATAAATGTTACTATCCCGTCGATTTCATGGTCCTTGACACCGAACCCGTGCTAGATGCTAGAAAACACACTCTTGTCATCCTAGGCCGTTCGTTCTTGGCCACTGCCAATGCTCGTGTCAACTGTCAAACGGGGGTAATGAAAGTGTCGTTTGGGAACATGAACTTAAAATTGAATGTTTTAACGCTCTTGATCAGCCTCCCAAGGATGACGATTACCTATGTGAGACAGAGAGTGTGGTTAGACGACCGATTGAATTTAATCCAGAAATAAATGTGAGTATTAAAAACAATATAGTGAAAAATGAGCGGAAGAATTTCAATAATCTGAATCTTAATGATGAATTTACTCGGAAGGTGAGAAATCGACTTGAACATAATCAAGGTGAACCGTCGAAAGAACTAACTCATAATGACCTTGTTTATGCTTTCCATCAAAATCTTCCTAATACATTAAAGTGTACAAAATCCAAAATACGACCTCCATAAGTCTTGAGCTAGAACGGTCTAGCTGAAGACGTAAAAGGCAGCGCCTCTTGGAAGGCAACCCAAGCTTTATTTTATCCGTTTATCTAATTTTTTAGCATTTTTGGGTCCTTTTTGGTCAGTTTTGAGTCTTTTTTGAGTTTTCTGGCCAGGTTAGGGGGCTAGAGTAAAATTATTTTGAAGTAATTCACATAAAAAAAGTGAAAAAAGAGGAAACAGACATTCGCGCGCGCGGCCCGCTCGCGCAACAGGTCGCTCGCGCGGCCTGCTCGCTCGAGGTTTTCCCTTAGAAGGAATTTATGAAGTTTTTTTATATATAGCCTCAACATCATCTCGTGCCTCGAATCGAGCGCACGAGGGGTTCGCACGCGCAAAGGTCGCTCGTGCGAGGTAGGGATTTTTGAGTCTTTTGTTCTGTTAACTTCTGTCTCCCGCAACCTGGTAAATTGTTTTTATATTTTCTGTTTGTTTACTTAGGTTCCTTTTCGATCAAGTTCTTTGTTTTCAAAGTACGTTTATGCTTATTTTAATTATTTTCTTTGAGTCTTTTACTTATCGTTTAGTTTCTATTCGCTAAAAAAAAATGAGTCTGCATTATATATATATATATATCTATTTCATTTCTTTATCAGTGTTATAATTTTATTATCAACTATTAACAGGTGCAATAGTGTCTCCATTTGGAGCACATTTGAACTTTATGCCATATTCATGTACGTTCACCTGGTTTGTGATTGCCGAGATCGAGGTATTATTGTTCCTTCTTTACGTACTCTCCTTTCTTTCGTTTTATTGTTTCATTGGTGACAATGAAAGGTTTAGGTTTAGGGGTATGCACATTATTATGCACCGATTTAAATTTTTTTTTTTCGATACTTGTGCCTTAAATAAACAATTTTACCAACATTTTTGCAATCTTGATTCGATACTTCTTGATATGTAACTTAGATTATTATAGAATGGTAAACATGAGAAGATGTGGTTAAACATTTGCTGAAGTCATGATGCGACGTTCAGGATATGTATCGTTCGAATCATAGTTTTATATCATAGATTTGTACACTAACTTATGCACTGCACGTAGTCGCTTAAATGCATGTCTGATGTGAACTATAATATGATTCGGGTTTCTAAATAACACATAGTGTGGAGACTAGACCTGGTGAGCTTTTGAGCCTATCTTTTATTTTTGGAGGGTTATAAATACATTTTGTGTTTGTCGAATCTCATTGGAATAGCGCATTAACTCGTTGTTTAGTCTCATTATTCTTGTTTTGATTGATAGTCAAGTTAAAATATTTGCTACCATGCTAAATATTCTTCCGTTATAAGCATTGATCGATGTACCATATGACCATAGGAAATTATGGTTGGCCCTCTTTGTTTACCACACGATCGAAAAATGATAAAATAAGATGATGGGTCGGTTAAGAAGAAGAAGAAGAAGAAAATAAGATGATGTTTGGGGTGGTTGCCTTGTTATTTATTGAATATTCGTTTCAAAATCAACGAAGAACAAGGAAAGAAAAAAAAATGAAAAAGGTTGAAAAGACGAAAAAAAGATTGGATGAAGAAAAAAAATAAGAAGAGGAAAGAAATTAAAAATATATGAAAAGATGAAAGATGGTGGATAAATGGAGGAAATTGAACATGCCTTACAACGTCATTCGAAGATTACTTGATGAATCATTTTTATCCTTTGCCATTGCCTGAGCTATGTTACAACCCTTGAAAAGTCCTAGATGATCCTAGGAAACATGGTTTGGATATGTAAACAATGGGAGGGGGATTAAAACATGGTAACGATTGATGTTTCTTGACAATTGGCGTCCTATCCAAGAGACTACTATTCTTTCGTGTCATGCGTTTTTTTCAAGTCATAGGTGAGCATTGCTTGATTTGAAAACATATCTCATTTGCTCACATATATTCGAGAGATTACACCTACTTCTGAGTGTTTCAATTGAGAGTGTAATTTACATTGTGAGATTTGTAGTCGAAGCATAGTTGGATGGTTATCCGAGTTATTTTCCAAGTTCATGACATGCGTGTGTTCATTTGACTACCACATCACACACGTGCAATTTTATGAGAATCTCTATTGATTTATATGATGCATGTAATTGGGATTGTTTTATGATGTAGGTGGACGTTTGATTCTGGTTCTTTTTGTTCGTTATTCTATTTCAATTCATCGTTTTATGATAAGAAGTATTGAATGATTGTTTTTCCTTTTTAATAATACTTTAAAATTTATAATGAAATTTAGATGGTTGTCGTTGTCGGTGTCTTGTTGATGAGAACCCTCACGAGACTTCACTCGTCCGACTAGGGACACCTAGGAGTTTAAAAGGCTTGTTGCATACGCTAAATGCAATCGCGATACATGCAAAAATGGAGTAGTATTTTTAATTAGTAGTTTAATTTTTATGTTCTTTTTGCTCGAGGACTAGCAAAATGTAGGTTTGGGGGTGTGATCGGGAGAGAACAAATCCTAATTACACACCTTAATTCACATTTGTTAGTACTTTTTATCATGTTTTTGTGTATTTTTACTTTATTTTCTATTTTCTGTCAGGATTTGGAGAAAAGTAAGGATTCCAAGCTAAATGGGGTGAAAAAGCAAAAAGAGAGAAGGTGAAAAAGGCATCTCGCGCCAGTGGCCCGCTCGCGCGACAATCTGGAAACTCGCTCATGCCACCCACTCGCGTGACCTCCCAAAATCATGCTCGTGCTGTCCGCGCGCGCGATGTATGCAAAGTCAAAGTTGCATATTTCAGTATACTGAAGATCCCCAAGCGAACTAAATTGCCTAATTACGTCCAAATTGTAAAATATAGCAGTTTTAGTGTGAATAGGTTTAGGAAAGTCTCCAAACTTGCTCCAAATTTATATATATATATCCTATTGTAAATCAATTAGGGAGTTAGACATTATTATACACAACATTATACAACTAAAACTTTAGCTATTGAAGAGAGGGAGGAAATGAGAAGAAGAAGAAGAAGACCAAGGATTTCCATGGCCTCCTCCATCAACCTCTTGCCGTTCATCACATCCATGGCCAACTAAACCTATATGTAGGATTTGAATGAAACCCTAGCCAAGTCATAGGGTGTATTTTATGCTTTTCTTTTAGATTTATTATATATGGATGGTGATTACATGTTTAGAGGATTTTTTATAATAAAATCAAACTTCTATTGATTAAATCGTTACTTTCAAAGTTTATTCTTGTCTTAGATCTATTTTCAATGTGATGTGCTCAATGATCTATATTTGCTATGCTTGTATGGATTATTTACATGTAATGGTGGTTATTTGAATTATGATATCAAGTAGCTGAATAGTTCATACCTAGGAAAGACGAATTGTGCCGCAACCCTAGTTTAGTATGAGACAATCCGTGCCAACCGAAGATGAATTATGTTGGTGCTTGAATCGTAGTTATCTTCTTGACGGAGGAATTGGGCTTGTAGGTACAATTCCCCATTATCGTCCAATGTAATAAGCTAATTGAATGCAGAAATACCCTTATTATGAAGCTAGTGGTGGATTTGCAATCCTAGGTTCACTTTAAATATCGTTTAAAACAACTTTTAATTGTTTTCATAGTTTAGATTTATTTTCACTGTTCTTAGTTTAAATAAAATTCAAATCAAACTACCATTTTCTTAATTAACTAGATTTAGGTTTAAAATTAAAATGCTTTAATATTTCAATCTCTCTGGGTTCGACCTTTATTTCCACACTACAAATCCTTAGAAAGTAAGGAATACTTTTTTATCTTGATTCTGACAAAATTAATTTTTGGCTCCGTTGCCGGGGATTGCAAATTATTACCTTAGTTTTAGAATTTTAGTTTAGTTAATTCGTTAATATTAGATTAGGTTTTATTTTTCTTATTTTTCGTTTTTATTTGAGTCACTAACATTTTCTTTTGTTTTGTAGTTTCTCAAGTAATCAAATTCTAGCATTTTGGACAGCAATAGCTTAGCACATCAAAGGAACTTATGCGAAAAAAAATAATAAAAAAAATTAAAAATAAAAATAAAAATAAATTTCAAGTAAATCGCTTCTTTAAATTTCGCATCAAATCATTGGAAGTCAGGGCGCTGAGACGTAATTACTTGCATTAGGTTAGGTATGGAGTGAGCACTGAATTAGCTAGGAAACCTGGGGTGCTGGGGTTTGACGCAAATCACTGCATAAGGATAATTACATGCATCATAGTAGTACTGTGTGCTTGCTTGTTGTCTTTTTTGCGTGATTGCTTTTTATTTTTGTTGAGTCAGTCGTTGTTTTAGTTTATTTTATTTTAGCTTATGTTTGGTACACGTTCGAGTAAATCGAAATTACTTCCAATTAATATTGAACTTGAACGTACCCTAAGAGTCCTTAGGTCCTCAACTCAAGCTTTTAAAGCTCGGATGATGCTAGACAACGATTTGACACCTGAATTGTGGTCTTTATTTGAGTCTGAAATTCGAAGTACCCTTAAGAGACTAAAGAAATCACGCGTCATTACTATTCAACCTATTCCAATGGACTATATTGGAAATAACGGTAACATTCAAAACAACGGATATAACGGAAATAACCCTAATATACCTCCACCTCCTCCGCTTAAATTTTTTTTATTCCTACGATTTATATGCCTCAAGAAGGTATCGAATTACCGGAGGCGACGACATCTCACTTTGAGATAAAGTCATCTACTATCTCGCTACTTCCTTCTTTCCATGGCCTTATAAATGAAGATGCTTATCAGCACTTAGGAGATTTCCAAGACATTTGCTCTACTTTAAAAACCCAAAATTTAACTGATGATGAATTAAAACTGCGTCTCTTCCCATTCTCTTTAAAAGATAAAGCGAACTATTGGCACTAATCATTTGAGCCAAACACAATTAAAACATGGCAAGCCTTACACAATGCATTTTTACAAAAGTGTTTCCCAATCACAAGAACTAATCAAATAAGAAAATCCATAACAAACTTTGTGATGCAAGATGGGGAAACGCTTCATGATACATGGGAGAAATTTAAAGAATTATTACGCTCTTGCCCACATCATCAAGTTCCTAAGTGGCAGTTGGTACAAGTTTTCTATGAGGGACTTATTCCATCTATCCATAATACTGTCGATGCCGTTTGTCCGAGTACATTCCTACACAAAAGTGCCGACAAGGCCTGGAAAATTTTTTGAATCATTAAGCGAGAACTTGATGAATTAGGCCGTGTCAGTACATTCTGAGGGATATCTTTCACAACCTAAATGTGAAGTAATATTCGAGTCAAGTCATTCAATTGAATTTCAGGAACTATCTAAAAAACTTGATCGACTTTTGACAATAAACCAAACATCAGCCCAACCCGCTGATGAAAGTTATGCATTATTTTCCGATCGTCACATTCTATACTTGCATGCCCATCAGCGTCTCAATTTCTTAAATTTGTGGAGCAACACATAAACTTGATTCAACAATTCCCACGAAATAATTATAGTCCTATGTCGACTAATTTTCCTAATACTTACCGACACCAATTTCAATAGAATCAATACCAACACCGCCATCCTAATCCTAACCCCCTAACGGTTAGCACTTTTGAGGAGAAGGTGTTGGCATCCCTTAACAAAATCGAGACACAAGTAGAAGAACATGCACAAATAGTGCACTCTCACACACAATCCATTGGTAAGCTCGAGGCCCAAATGGGACAAATAGATAATACAATGAGTCGTAGAAACGAGGGTAAATTGCCTAGCCAAACTATATAAAACCCTAAGAGACAGTACGAGGGTAAGGGGTCGAGTGACCAATTAAACGCCATCTCAACTAGGACGACTATTTAAGAGGAAGAATTTGTTGAAATTCCAAATGAGAGAGAGAAAGAGGTAAACATTAATTTGAATAAAGAGAAGGGTGAGGACATTAGTATAGTTCATGAAGATAAGGAACCAACTTCAACTAACTATATTCCGAAAATGCCTTTCCCACCAAACGTCAACGAACCTTCACATTTTTCTAAGAAAGGGTCAAAAATGGAGAATATACTCGAGGTGTTTACAAGTTAAAATCAATATTCCATTCCTCGATGCTATAAAACAAATTCCCGCTTACGCTAAATGTCTAAAAGACCTATGCACTCAAAAGCGCAAGTTGTGCAGTCATACTCCAAAAAAGTTCTTCCTCACGGAAAAAGTAAGTTCAATTTTCCAATACACTACTCCAAAATATAAGGATCCCGGTGTACCAACGATCTCATGTATCGTAGGTGACACTGTTATTCATCGGGGTCTCCTTGACTTAGGAGCAAGTGTTAACCTCTTACCTTACACCATCTACAAACAACTAGGTCTAGGTGAACTAAAACCCACAGCTGCGACTATACAATTAGTGGATCGTTTTGTTAAAATCCCTAGAGGAATTGTCGAAGATGTTTTGGTTAAAGTTGATAAATGTTAGTATCCCGTCGATTTCATGGTCCTTGACACCGAACCCGTGCTAGATGCTAGAAAACGCACTCTTGTCATCCTAGGTCATTCGTTCTTGGCCACGGCCAATGCTTGTGTCAACTATCAAACAGGGGTAATGAAAGTATCATTTGGGAACATGAATTTAAAATTGAACGTTTTTAACGCTCTTGATCAACCTCCCAAGGATGACGATTACCTATGTGAGGCAGAGAGTGTGGTTAGACGACCGATTGAATTTAATCCAGAAATAAATGTGAGTATTAAAAACAATATAGTTAAAAGTGAGCGGAAGAATTTGAATAATCTGAATCCTAATGATGAATGTACTCGGAAGGTGAGAAATCAATTTGAACATAATCAAGGTGAACCGTCGAATGAACTAACTCATAATGACCTTGTTTATGCTTTCCATCGAAATCTTCCTAATACATTAAAGTGTACAAAATCCAAAATACGACCTCCATGAGTCTTGAGCTAGAACGGTCTAGCTGAAGACGTAAAAGGCAGCGCCTCTTGGAAGGCAACTCAAGCTTTATTTTGTCCGTTTCTCTTATTTTTGAGCATTTTTGGGTCCTTTTTGGTCAGTTTTGAGTCTTTTTTGAGTTTTCTGGACAGGTTTGGCGGTTATAATAAAATTATTTTGAAATAATTCACATAAAACAAGTGAAAAAAGAGGAAAACGACATTCGCGCGCGCGGCCCACTCGCGCAAAAGGTCGCTCGCGCGGCCTGCTCGCTTGAGGTTTTCCCTTAGAACGAATTTTTTAGGTTTTTTTATATGTAGCCTCAACATCATCTCGTGCCTCGAATCGAGTGCGCGAGGGGCTCGCTCGCGTGGCCCGCTTACGTGATCTTAGGCCTTAGAGATTTTTCTTTTCAATTTATAAAACAGGACTTTGCTTTACCTCGCGGAGGGGTTCGCACGCGCGAAGGTTGCTCTTGCGAGGTAGGGAATTTTGAGTCTTTTGTTCTGTTAACTTCTGTCTCCCGCAACCTGGTAAACTGTTTTTATATTTTTTGTTTGTTTACTTAGGTTCCTTTTCGATCAATTTCTTTGTTTTCATAGTACGTTTATGCTTATTTTAATTATTTTCTTTGAGTCTTTTACTTATCGTTTAGTTTCTATTCGTTAAAAAAATGAGTCTGCATTATATATATATCTATTTCATTTCTTTATCAGTGTTATTATTTTATTATCAACTATTAACAGGTACAATAGTGTCTCCATTTGGAGCACATTTGAACTTTATGCCATATTCATGTAGGTTCACCTGGTTTGTGATTGCCGAGATCGAGGTATTATTGTTCCTTCTTTACGTACTCTCCTTTCTTTCGTTTTATTGTTTCATTGGGGACAATGAAAGGTTTAGGTTTGGGGGTATGCACATTATTATGCACCGATTTTAAATTTTTTTTTTCGATACTTGTGCTTAAATAAACAATTTTACCAACATTTTTGCAATCTTGATTCGATACTTCTTGATATGTAACTTAGATTATTATAGAATGGTAAACGTGAGAAGATGTGGTTAAACATTTGCTGAAGTCATGATGCGACGTTCAGGATATGTATCGTTCGAATCATAGTTTTATATCATAGATTTGTACACTAACTTATGCACTGCACGTAGTTGCTTGAATGCATGTTTGATGTGAACTATAATATGATTCGGATTTCTTAATAACACATAGTGTCGAGACTAGACCTCGTGAGCTTTTGAGCCTATCTTTTATTTTTAGAGGATTATAAATACATTTTGTGTTTGTCGAATCTCATTGGAATAGCGCATTAACTCGTTGTTTAGTCTCATTATTCTTTTTTAGATGATAGTCAAGTTAAAATATTTGCTACCATGCTAAATAATCTTCCGTTATAAGCATTGATCGAAGAACCATATGACCATAGGAAATTATGGTAGGCC
Source organism: Hydrangea macrophylla (assembly GCA_033977485.1). Classification (NCBI taxonomy): domain Eukaryota; kingdom Viridiplantae; phylum Streptophyta; class Magnoliopsida; order Cornales; family Hydrangeaceae; genus Hydrangea; species Hydrangea macrophylla. The sequence continues at coordinate 13,624,559 of CM066985.1, read as the reverse complement.
CTCTTTGTTTACCACACGATCGAAAAATGATAAAATAAGATGATGTGTCGGTTAAGACGAAGAAGAAGAAGAAAATAAGATGATGTTTTGGGTGGTTGCCTTGTTATTTATTGAATATTCGTTACAAAAGCAACGAAGAATAAGGAAGGAAAAAAAGTGAAAAAGGTTGAAAAGAAGAAAAAAAGATTGAAAGAAGAAAAAAAATAAGAAGAGGAAAGAAATTAAAAATATATGAAAGGATGAAAGTTGGTGGATGAATGGAGCAAATTGAACATGCCTTACAACGTCATTCGAAGATTACTTGATGAATCATTTCTATCCTTTGTCATTGCCTGAGCTATGTTACAACCCTTGAAAAGTCCTAGATGATCCTAGGAAACATGGTTTGCATATGTAAACGATGGGAGCGGGATTAAAACATGGTAACGATTAATTTTTCTTGACAATTGGCGTCCTATCCATGAGACTACTATTCTTTCGTGTCATGCTTTTTTTTTTCAAGTCATAGGTGAGCATTGCTTGATTTGAAAACATATCTCATTTGCTCACATATATTAGAGAGATTACACCTGTTTCTGAGTGTTTCAGTTGAGAGTGTAATTAACATTATGAGATTTGTAGTCGAAGCATAGTTGGATGGTTATCCGAGTTATATTCCAAGTTCGTGACATGCGCGTGCTCATTTGACTACCACATCACACACGTGCAATTTTATGAGAAACTCTATTGATTTATATGATGCATGTGCTTGGGATTGTTTTATATTGTAGGTGGACGTTTGATTCTAGTTCTTTTGTTCGTTAGTCTATTTCAATTCATTGTTTTATGATAAGAAGTATTGAATGATTGTTTTTCCTTTTTAATAAAACTTTTAAATTTATGATGAAATTTAGATGGTTGTGGGTGTCTTGTTGATGAGAACCCTCACGAAACATCACTCGTCCGACTAGGGACACCTAGGAGTTTAAAAGGCTTGTTGCATACGCTAAATGCAATCGCGATACATGCAAAAATGGAGTAGTATTTTTAATTAGTAGTTTAATTTTTATTTTCTTTTTGCTCGAGGACTAGCAAAATGTAGGTTTGGGGGTGTGATCGGGAGAGAACAAATCCTAATTACACACCTTAATTCACATTTATTAGTACTTTTATCATGTTTTTGTGTATTTTTACTTGATTTTCTGTTTTCTGTCAGGATTTGGAGAAAAGTAAGGATTCCAAGCTAAATGGGGTGAAAAAGCAAAAAGAAAGAAGGTGAAAAAGGCATCTCGCGCCAGTGGCCTGCTCGCGCCACAATCTGGAAACTCGCTCATGCGACCCACTCACGTGACCTCCCAAAATCATGCTCAATCTACCCGCGCGCGCGATCTATGCAAAATCAAAGTTGCATATTTTAGTATACTGAAGATCCCCAAGCGAACGAAATTGCCTAATTACGTCCAGATTGTAAAATATAGCAGTTTTAGTGTGAATAGGTTTAGGAAAGTCTCCAAACTTGCTCCAAATTTATATATATATCCTATTGTAAATCAATTAGGGAGTTAGACATTATTATACACAACATTATACAACAAAAACATTAGCTATTGAAGAGAGGGAAGAAAGGAGAAGAAGAAGAAGACCAAGGATTTCCATGGCCTCCTCCATCAACCTCTTGTCGTTCATCACATCCATGGCCAACTAAACCTATATGTAGGGTTTCAATGAAACCCTAGCCAAGTCATAGGGTGTATTTTATGCTTTTCTTTTAGATTTATTATATATGGATGGTGATTACATGTTTAGAGGATTTTTTATAATAAAATCGATCTTCTATTGATTAAATCGTTACTTTCAAAGTTTATTCTTGTCTTAGATCTATTTTCAGTGTGATGTGCTCAAGGATCTATATTTGCTGTGCTTGTATGGATTATTTACATGTAATGGTGCTTATTTGAATTGTGATATCAAGTAGCTGAATAGTTCATGCCATGGAAAGACGGATTGTGCCGTAACCTTAGTCTAGTGTGAGACAATCCATGCCAACCAAAGATGAAATATGTTGGTGCTTGAATCCTAGTTATCTTCTTGACGGAGGAATTGGGCTTGTAGCTACAATTCCCCATTATCATCTAATGTAATAAGTTAATTGAATGCAAAAATACCCTTATTATGAAGCTAGTGGTGGATTTGCAATCCTAGGTTCACTTTAAATATCCTTTAAAATAACTTTTAATTGCTTTCATAGTTTAGATTTATTTTCACTGTTCTTAGTTTAAATAAAATTCAAATCAAACTAATGTTTTCTTAGTTAACTAGATTTAGGTTTTAAAATTAAAGTGCTTTAGTATTTCAATCTCTGTGGGTTCGACCTTTACTTCCACACTACAAATCCTTAGAAAGTAAAAAATACTTTTGTATCTTGGTTCTGACAATATCAGGTGTCTATAGGCCATCCTCTGCGTATTCTCCTTCTGGGTAGTAGCTATCGTTATAAGCTCCATTATCTGCATTAAAAGGGACAGGGTAATCTGGACGGGGGAATGTCCAGGTAATAACGACCGTCAGCTTATTGAAACCTAAGTGAATAGAAACTCGTAGGGTATCAATGATATAACGTATAACAAGTTATTGAAGTGTCTAAGATATAGTTCTACTAAATAATATCTTCTCTGTATTCCAACGTTGTAATTCAACCCTTATCGTCTTGTTATCCTGAGATCGATAATCAACATACTCTTTCTAGAAAGAATAGACTCAATCGTTTCACATATGTAGATATTCCATCATTTTGTCCATTACTCGTTAAGGATATAAACCATCCACCGCATTCACGAACACCACTCAATCCATCCCCTGCTCGTTAAGGATATATATACCCACCCACTGCATATCAGTGATACAACATTTTGTATAATAGCAAATCAAATCTATTGCCATGACTTATTGCTATGTACCAGTGATCCCCCATCTACCGCTCATTAAGGATATAAACCATTCACCGCTTGTTAAGGATATAACATGGATCATATGGTTACCTTAGGACTACATGGTCCTGCTCACTGCTCGTTAAGGATACAACCCATCCACCACATGTGAACGTATATCATGACCAGGAGTCCACCCACATACCATTCCCAAAACTTATCAAACCTACTTAAACTTAGTACTGCTATTGACACATAACAATTCCCACGTGGCTTGACTACTCTGATTGAAATGAACGGATATCGAACTCATACATGAACCGAAATCACCTAACGTCATTATGTTAATCCATTATTCTTAATCATACTTATCTGTGTTGTCATATTATCCCTGATCTATCCAAAATTGCATAATAGAAGTCTGAATCGAGAATTGGACAATCGAATCTCATATGTAATAAGATAAAGAACTAAACCATGTTTTGCATGTCTTGATCGATTGAAATCATTTCGATCAATTGAGGGAAAATAATGTTTGAGCGATCGAAGTCACTTTGATCGATTAAACCTTCGATCGATTGAATGCTGTTGAATCGCTCGTGAGTCATCTTCTCCAGCAGATCAAAAACAACACTACATAAACATCTTAAGGATGTTTTATTACATCTAAACATATCAAAAAGCTTATAAACATTATAATAAAGATACCAAGTGAGTAAAAACTCACCTAGGGTATATTTGGCTTGGCTTTGAGCTTTCGATCTTTAATGCCCACCAATGGCTTTTCCTTTCTCTCTCTGCTCCTCTCTTAGTCTCTGTCTCTACTTCTCTTCTCTTCTTCTTCTGGTTCTTCTTCTTCTTAATCTCCTTCTTTCTCCCACAGAATATATACATAGGTATGGATATGTGGGTGTATATATGTGTGAGTATATATATATATCAAAACACACACTCACAACTCTCTCAACTCAAAAGGGTTCAGCAAAACCCAAAACTCAATTGCTCGAAAGAGCCTCGATCGATCAAAGATGAAATTTCACTTATGATCAAGGGAAGTATATAGAAAATCTATGCATAAATAAGTATTGGAAATATAGGGTATTACACTCCTCCTTTTCATGCAGAGAGTGTGTGTATGTGAGTGTTTGAATATATATATATATATCCATGTGTGTGCGTATATGTATGTATATATGAGTATATATACAACCCATATATATAGGCAAAGGAGGGAGTAGGTGGCAGCTCTACATACTGATAATAACATGTTCGATCGATCGAAGTGAGTTCGATCGATTGAGAACAGGTTGGTCAGGGTTCAATCGGTTGAAACGTGTTCAATTGCTTGGGAAGCCCTAGAACCAAAAATGTGGTCCCCAGGTCACGTGGTATGCCATCAAAGCTTACCAACAATGATTAAAGTTCCCAAAATGACGTTAGTAAAAGTTTTGCTCCAAGATAATCAACTTCCAAATAGTTTTTCAAAGGTTATATCAAACACGTGCCCAAACACACTTTATCGAATTTCATTTTCAAAAGTGACAGTTTTGTAGGTCAAAGGGTCCCCAAAGGTACCCCCCCCCCCCAATACCTAATTAGACGTCATTCTGAACATTTGAAGAAGGAGTTTAAAATTTGTTGAAGGGGGTATTTCGACCAGTCGAACTACACTGTTCGACCGGTCGAATGGGGTTTGGGCAGAATCCAACCTCCAAAAGATCGTATTCAGAATTGTCGGCTTTTGTTGCAAACGTTGTTAATTATCGGTGCTTCCCCTAATAAGCGTTGTTAATTCCCGACACTTCTGCGACAAACGCCACGAATAAAACAATACCTCCTTTACCGAAAGAAACCAAACCAAACCAAACAAAACCATTTCAAACCAAGTCATTTCAAGCCAAACCATTTCAAAAGCTTTGTTAAACATTCTAAGGACTTACAAAAACATATACACCATTTGTACAATAAAAAATAGACCCCCGGATTACAAGTATCATGTAACACTTGAGAAAAGAGTTAATTGTCATTTTTGTATGAATTAATTAATATAATTAGTATATAAAATGGATTAAGGGGAGGCGTGGACTCGCCCGTGGAAAAGTGTTCAAAGAAGAACACAAGTTGGTAAAGTCCCCAGTAAGGTGGGACAGCAACTGGAGTGGGACCTAGTGAAGGACCCGAATAATAATATTTGCATTTTACATGATTAAATGCATTTATACGATTAAATGACTAATTTTTTAAATGCTTTCATAGTATATGATAATACATGTGTTAGCAATTGGTATTAGTTTGGATACTAAAATAAGGGTATAACTAAAAAAGATTCATAATTAGTAGGTACGATAGAAACTTCACAAAATATTTGGGACCATGTTTGGGACCATGCAGAACTTAGACAAATACTCATTTGGATAATTGGGTAGTTATTGGAATGTTTGGGGATTTCATAATTGGAGAGGGGGAACAGAGAAACCGTCACTGATGACGTCTTTTGCCGTTTCGTTGCCGTCCATCGTCCAATTCACCAATCGAAACCATTTTCAGACTCGTAGAGGTGAGACGATCATTCTTGTGAGATTTACTCCAGAGAGAGAATAGAGCTATGATTTGGGAGAATTCTGTACTTCTTGGTTTAATTTGGGTAGATCTTGATAAGGTGAGTTTTCTACATTAAAGTATTTTTGTGTTTAAATACGTTCAAGGTTTCAATGATGTTAGAGATAACAATTTATGCTTAGGAGCCATGAGAATGTCTTATTGTATTGATTGTTCATGCTTAGAAGTCATGTAGATGTTAAATTGTGAATTGCATATTAATCTTATGAGAATTATGTGTGAAGTTGCCCTGTTGATGTGCTTATATGCTTATGTGGTAATCAATGAGCACCGGGGAGATGATTCATTATTGGGAGTAATAAGAGTGGTGAAGAGAAAGAATCCAAGAAATACTAAAGTCCAAGGAATAGAAGTGACCACGGGTCTAGGGGAGGGTCTACGGGTCTGAATGAATCATTAAACTGGTGATTCGACGATTATAGATATGATTTATGTGTTAATTGTGTAGACACCCAATTTTGACCACACTGATAGGATTTAGGGTGGACAACGTCTTGGAGGATTCGATGATGAAAAGTACCCCGTGGAAGGTACTGGATTCCACACAATCAGAAGATCGGACTTCGGAAAGTGACTTCAAGCTCAGAAAAGCCCTTTTCCATGGATAAATCCCGGTTTTGTCAAAATCATCTCTCAGAATTCATATTCTCTCAGGGTTATATGAACATTAAGTGTTCTAAACGCAGTATTCTAGGTATCCAGAGATTCAATTTTAAAGAAAAGTTCGAAATCGACGCACATTTGAAAGCAATTTTGGAAAAGACGTCATTTGATTTCAAAAAGACGACGAAAGTTCCGGAGGACTTCCGGACTTCAATTGGACTTCAATTCTCATTATAAAACCTCTGGAAATATTTTTATACTGAAATTCAACCTGACAGCTTTCCAACGGTACGTAAACGGACGATTTCGGACACCAAAAAGCATTTTTACAAAAATCTGGAAAAGCAGTGCACGTGATTTTTGAAACAGAGCTTGTGGGTGACCAGAGGGACCCAAATAGTAAATGGCGGTTTTGGGTATGGGGGTGGCGGGTCCCACCATAACCGCCACTTCCATTTGTGTCCTCCACGGAGCTTTTTGAGTTCCAGACCCTTCTAGAAGCTTCCCACTGCGAGGAAATTGCCTGGAAATTGCGTTTAGGCTCCGAAATGGCCATTTTAACCCTCTTTTAAGCTCTAAAAATCCTGTTTTAACCCTGAAACTTAAGAGCTAAGTCTTCAAAACTCTATATAAGATCTCATACATCTCATATGAGATGACATCTTAACACACTAGACACTTGGAAGAGATACACTTGAATATACTTGGAGATACAAACACACATAGAAGCACATACAAGAGAGATAAGTATACTTTGAATATACTTTCAATTTAGGTGAATTCTAGAGAGAGAAAATTATGAATTGAATTTAGATTAACTTAGGCTAATTAGACCACAATTTGAACATCAATTGCCTCCCTCAACTTCCATGGATGAGTGCTTGAAGAACACTTGAATAACACTTGAAGAAGAAGATCTTCAAATCAATTTTGGTCTTGTAATTGAGAATCCTCCAAGAGGTAAACACTATAGTTCATCTCTAATTCCTACTTTGTATATATAGATCTATAAGATTTGGATCTAACTTAGTTCTATTTCTACTTATTAGAACACTCATCTTCTTCCTCTCATGTTCTTCACACACTCACATAGTTAGATCCAAATCTCTTTGATTTTTATTGATAATTTACAATTAGAGATTGTTTTTCACTTTGATTTTCAATTTTGGTTTCATTCTTTAATTTTAGTTTAGATTCATGCATACATGATTATATATATATACATATATCTATTTTGAATTCCATGATGGTTTGGAAATATGATCTATGAGAAGGATGATTTCTATGTTCATACCTATCTCTTGATTATTCCTATTACCTAGAATTCCTATTGAATTTCATCTCCAACATGATATTTATAAGTCCCTTTGATCCTTGATCTAAAAGTTCTTCATAGAACTTGAGGGCTAAATTGATTGGGAATCATGATAATTAAGTTGATCTATGAGTTTGATCTCTCTAATAAGCTTCAACTATCACTAAAATGTTTTCCTCACACTTTAAAATGAACTAGATAAAAATTCAGCAAAGCAGATTGGTTTTGTCCATTAGATTTGGTCCATCAAAACCCATAGTTTGATGGATTTCAAATTTTCTGGGTAAACTTTGATGAATTAGCTTTCATCCGGTCCGTTTTGAGAGCTTTTAGGATTCATATACTATTTTTAGAAATTGTTGAGAAATCGGTTGACAGATTTGAACATCGTCTCTTTGTGCTTGAATTTCAGAAAATCTATAATAGTTATCGACGTTCCGCTTTTTGGGGATGATTCCTAACTCATATATCTATATGCCGATGTAAAATCGTGAGCATACGATCGAGTTAGGATCGTTTTCTAAGCGTTTAAAGTTGATACAACTATTCTGGAATTTTCTAAGTTTAATTACAAATATGATTATGTATACAAAATGGTCACACCTTGATCACTCAACAACAATTGATGAATAAAACTTGGTTTAGAAATCACCTAGGATAAATGGATGAGAGATCAAAAGCTTAAATCAACTTGGTTAACATGATTCATGAACTTCTATTATACTTCTATTATGTTTTGCATTCATTTGTCAAATGATACCAAATTTCCAGAATAACAGAGTCTGTTTAAAACACTTTTTCAGAAACCTTGTGATTACAGAATGTCCATGGGTTTATTTTTATCTTATACTACAATGAAATAGCTTTCTTTTGACACCAAATAGAGCTTCATATGATTTTTGTAGATTTAATTATGATTTTTACAAGAACAGTGGACAGTCCTGATCCACTGTTCCCAAAACATTTATTTCTCAAACAATAAAATTGATATTGAGGTCCCACTTTTTGGAGAAGTTCCCTAAGACATGTATCTAACTTTCTGTAAAAGGGTTTTTATCCAGCTCATGTTTAAGACCACTTTTGATAGGATTCATTAGAGGTTGCTGAATCTGGAAATTTGATTGATGACATGTTTTCTTTGTTTATCATGCATATCATTTGTTTGCTTGTATTTTTGCAATGCTTGGGTATTCTTTGGTATATTAGTGCAGAGAATTAAGTGCCTCGGACCCGGACTTCGATTTGTGGTTTGCCTCGTCTACATGTGGCTTAGTGCCCATGTATCATGTACTATCTCTATCCTTTCTCTTAGAATTTTTCTAGGTTTACAACTTTGATTTCAACGACACATTTCCTTTAGGATAAGTCTCCGTTTATATGATTATTTGTTAGAGACATCTTATCTAGGATTGTTGCATGATTGCATTGCACGTTTACACTCTTTTTGCTTTCGCGACTCCGCTTGAGTCAACCAATGTAAGTCTTCTCGTTCCCTTTGCATATCATGACATGTTTACTTTATTTGCATCGGTCCCGGGCGGGACTAGCCACTGTGAGTATACTTCTCCCTTGTATTGCATGAGCATCCGCTTTCTACTTGATTTAGTCTCTTGAAATGATTTTCATTAGATGTTTCTTTTTGCCATGTATATATCTATCTAGTATGTTTGAGGAAACAACATCTATTATGAATTAATAACAAGGATATTTGAATCAAGGCCTACCATTCGGTAGGGCGAGGAGGGGGTGCTTTAGTCCTGCTTGGGCTCCTTCCCCTCTCGTACCAAGACCCCCGAACCTTGTTTCTGGTAATGAAGGGCGAGTAACCTTATTCAATTTTGGGCGAGTCAAACTTGGGTTTCCTAATTCCCGATAAAAATTAGGTGGCGACTCTTTGTCTCTAGGATCGCGTGAGGAAGTCCTAGTTTTCCCTGAAGTGTGCTCCTTGGGATCCGTCCCGGGACACTATCGAGGGAGAGCGTCAGGACCTCCTCCTCCATTCGCGACGGTCCACAATCTGGCGACTCTGCTGGGGATCGAACATGAAACCGATGGTTTCTTGTTCTTCGAGGGTTTGACTTGAGCCAAAGAATATCCTTGTTATTAATTCAATAATCATGTTGTTTCTGCCTGCATTTGCACTTGCATTGTTCTTTCACCGCGACTACTTGAGATCATTGCCTTGAAGATAGAGGGCCCTCTTTCCTCTATTTGTCAAGAGTTTTGGTAGCATGTAGTCACCGTTAGCCTTGTACCTCGTGCGGTATATAGAGCCTATGTGTGAACGGCACGCCCTCGGGGAGGCGGTCAACCACACCGCTGAGCTTGCTAATGGACCCTTTATGAGACTAAAACCCGGCCTTTGCATATAGTTTCTATAGAACCCTTCAATTAGGATCTTGATTATCATCTTTGATTAGGACAATGTGATGAATTATTTGCGCTTGCCCGTAAGGGATTATGTGGATGATGAGGACGTGTATGCGAAGGCATCATCAAACCTTGTATGGTGGATTCCTCTAGGATAGTATGGTCTTTATCCGAACATCCAATCACTATTTGAGGACAATTTTGAAAATTTTTGAAATTATAAGCACTTCTTTGAAAAACCCCAAGTCTTTCGAAAATTCCAAGAATATCCCTTTTGAAAATTTGCTTTGAGATTCACTTTCACAAAATCTTTCCAAAATTCTCCTTAGATTTTAGAGAATTTCAAAATTCCTATTTCCAGAAATCATGATCACACTTTGATGATTCAATTTCAAATTCTCCTAGATTTTAGAGAATTTCAAAAAAAAAAAAAAAATTTTACTTTGGTCTTCAAGAAATCATGATGATTCAATTTCAAAATCTTCCTCTCAGATCTTAGAATTTCAAAATTCCCACCTCAATTTTTAAGAATCATGATTTCTCACCACAAGCATTGATGGTTCAAAAATTCTTTTGAAAATTACAAATCTCCCCATCTCTTTCAAAGATTTTCATGAAAAATTTCAATTTTGAAAACATGAACCATCAAGAATTTCAAAACTCAAAATCCTTGGATAATGATTGGATTAGTAGGGTGATTAGCATACTCAAGGAATCTTATGTGCTTATGTGTTGATATGCTAGGTCTAAGCTAGATTAAGGTGCATTGCATTTAGATTAGATTGCATTTCATCTGCATTGCATGCACTACACGAGCATTGCATATACGACTCACGAGTGCGACGCCCCTAATATACTTTCAAAAAGAAAAGATTTGTTTTCCTCAGAATTTTGAAACTTGAAAAGGTTTCTTCAAGAAAAATGTTTTTGAAAAATGAAAAAGATTTTCCATCTTTGATTTTCTATTTATGATTTTCATCCACTTTTTTATAAGATACCTGATTATTTGAAAAGCCTTAATAAATCAGAGTAGAAGGATTGAACTCCCTGAATTTGAGCAGAAAGAAGTAACATTGCGAACAAGATGGCTCCTCTTGATCCTCAGGCTTTGTTTTCATGGATGGATGAGGTCACCGGTATTGATCATCTACATTTCAGATATTTTGGCCTTAGTACTCTCTTTCAGCTGAGGAATGTGAAATTTGAAGAAGATATTATGCGTGCCGCCATTCGATGTTGGGATCCAGAATTCCATGTATTTCGATTTGGACATCAAGAGATCTCACCACTATTTGAAGAAATCAGTGCCATTCTCGATTTCAGCCCTTACTCCAATCTGATCCTTCCCACTATTCAGGCTGGATATGTAAAGAACCTATCATCACTTCTTGGTTGTTCTCCTTCTGTTGCTCGGTCCATGATTTCTGATCAGGAGGTTGATTTTCCCCGATTATTTGCTCGCTATTGTACTACCATGGGAGGACATTTTGATCATTCTGTATCTGGATGGGGTGCCTTGACATTGGCTATGATTTCGTACTTCCTGTTTTCTTCCTCATCTCATGCCCTCATACCAGTTGCTTGTGGACTCCGTTCCCGACAAAACCCTATGATTTTGGTCTTAGCAGAAACTCTAATGGGTTTAGATCAGGCACATACTGATGGGACAGTACTGCTTTCTGGTGCCCCTTTAGTGCTACAAACTTGGCTTCTTGAGCGACTCAGTTTATTAGTGTATCCTCGCGGTCTTTGCAGGATCCCTTCTTTAGATCAGAGGAAGGTACGAAGATTTTTCAGCAACTCTGAGGTTTGGTTTGTTTGGCTAAGCGGTCTCACCACTGAGGACATCCGTTGGGTCTGCGCCCGTTGGGATTATTGTTCAGTTACTGTTAGATTTCCAGGAAGGAGCGGGATATGGCTTCTTGGTTTACATGCTACCACTTTTTCCATCCCATACAGAGTAGCCAGGCAGTATGGCTGTAGACAGGACACTTCTGAGGATGCCATCGGGGTTATAAGAGATTCCATTCTGCGGTCTTCATTGATTACTGCTTTCACTACTGCATGGCATGAGCGGATTGCGGCACCTTTTCCACGAATTCCCGCCTCCATCCAATTATCAATTGAGTATTTCCTAGAGATCCAGAGGGTGATTGAAAGGCAGAGCCAGATTCAGCAAAGACATTAGAAAAAGGCACTTTAGAAGGTTTGAGGATTGGGTGATGATGTTTGGAATAGCTGTTTGTTGAAACCAAATGGATGTTTAAAAAAAGGAAAAAGCAAGTCACTGTGACGCTCCACTTGAGATCGAGTTGAGTTCAGTCGAGTCTATTGTTTTGAGTCTTGTTGTCGAGTCTGTCCATCGTCAAGTTGTGTTTGAGTTTATGTCGAGTACTGTAATCCTTCTATTTCTAGTAATGAAATGAAAACTTGATTTGCTTGATTTAATGCGCCTAGTCATGAATGAATGAATCACTAAGCTGAAAGTGTAATTTCTCTGACTATTGTGGAAAAATACTCTGTTGATCAATTTTTGCATTGAAAAGAATCCTGAAAGGATCAAAGTTGATTTTGCGCTAATGCCAAAGAAAGCTAAGAATTGATTAGTTTTACTTTAAGAATCTTGAGATGCTTTTGCTCGAATCTTGAAAAGATATGCTTGATAGTAACTCGGGACTAGCTTAACTCCCTTTTCTCCCCACTTCAAAAATCTTGAGCCCAGAAAAATGGGTCATTCAAACCTGTCTAAACTGCAAGCCATGTACTCTTTGTCCTTGATGGTAGCCAAACATTTCAAATAAACTACTTCTCTCAAAAAGAAAAAATAAGCTCGCTGGGATGAAAACCCGAAAGGGCACCTAGACAAAAGTTAGAAAAAAAAAAAAAAAAAAAAAAAAAAAAAAAAAAGAAGCTCGCTAGGATGAAAACCCGAAAGGGCGCCTAGGCAAAAGTTAGAGCATAGAAGAAAAGAAAATTTTGCGCGTTGTTTTCAAGAACTTGATCCTAGCCAATCAAGACTTTAGAGAGAAAAGAAAAGAAAGAAGAGAAAAAAAAAAAAAAAAAAAAAAAAAAAAAAAGAAGAATGAAGAAGATTAAGAAATCGGGAACATAAATTGTCCCAAAACTTTGATTTGTAAATTCTTTGAGTAAGCCTAAAAGATTTGAAGGGCTAATCCTGCTGTATGATGAGTGATGTAAAATTGACTGGCTAGTGAAAAGGTGAAAAGAATCAACCGTCAAAGAAAAAAAAAAAAAAAAAAAAAAAAAAAAAAAAAAAAAGGGAGAGGTAGTTTAGTTTCTTTCAACGCTACCAAAAGTGACCTACTTCAAAAAAAAAATCTGTCTGATGACATGGCTTGAAAAGCCCCTAATTCTTGAAATCCTTGCTCTTTTAAAACCTCCAGCCTTCGAGGAACTACGCTTGACCTGATTCCCACTTGGGGATACGTAGGCAACCTACTCGGTTCGGTCACTGCTCCTGAAACACTCAGCCACATCTCAAATACCTTCTTTCAAGACTTAGCCGAACTACTTTGGACCTGATTCCCACTTGGGGATAAGTAGGCGAGCTTCCCTGGTTCTCGGTCCCTGAACCTTGCAAACTAGGGGCAAACTTTCAAAGTTTGCCCAGAACCTCAAGATATCACTACCACACTAGGGGCAAACTGCGTTTGCCCAAGCTTTCATTTATCCCTGTCAACTAGGGGCAAACATCGTTTGCCAATACCCTTTCTACATTATAAGCGAATCCCAAGCCGTCAAGTATATTTTTGAAAACATTTGAAATGAATTGTCTCTTATTCTATAAGCTAAAGGCACTAATTCGAAGCACCTTTTTGGTAAAAGCAAAGGATTGATTGAGATCCATATGGAATATTTTCAAAGCATTATTTTATCAACTGAGTATTATCACAATAAAATGAGAAGAGCACATGAAAGCAAAGAGATACGTCAAACATGACAAATGCGCATTATGTAAATGGCAAAGTTGAGTTGTCTCCTCCAAACTTCTATTTCAGTGTCAAGTGTGTCATCTTCCTGTGTCAATGTTTGTCGTGGTCAAGTCTGTCGTCGTCTAGTCTGTGATCTCGAGTGTGTGGGTCCGAAGTGATCTATAATTGTAAAATTTTCAAAGTATCCGAAGGTGGATACAAGTAGAAGTTCCAAACATTGTTATTGCATCAATTAAACCTAGTCGAGATGAAGTGTCGATCAGAAGACCGGCCTTGGATGTTGAGTTGAGCTGTTATTGAGACAAGATCTGTATGCATTACATGAATATCTGCTAAAATTGATTTATGAAGCACGTCAAAGTCATCAGGTCTTTTGAGTACCTATCAGTCACGGATCAGAATTGAGATATCAGGAGACTTGAACAGCCTAAGAGTTAGGATTTGAGTTTTGCTTTAAGATTGGGATCTAGATGTATGAATTGCCAAGAAGGCCTGCCTCGTCAAGAAAGTTGGATTTAGATCAAACACTAATCATGCTCTGCATTTGACATGCACTTCAGCAGCATTTTCCGCATATTATTTGTGCCTTTGTTAAACCAGCTCTACTCTCTGCAAATTGACCCCACAATTTATTTTGACCACAGATTGGTCCAATCTTGATGCATAAAGAGTGCTCGAAACTTGTTGGAATTGGTCTAGAGGACCTCTGGAGATTTGAATCTTGGTAAAAATCCATTCAAGAATTGAAAAAAAAAAAAGTCCCCCAGATGAGAAGAATCAAAGGCACCGCAGCCTGAAAGTGGCCGAGAAACGGCAAACTCCCGTCGTTTTGGGATTGATTATGAGTTGTCTTAGAAAATGGACATTTGAGTCTACTGTCGCTTGAGAATCACATCCAGAAAGGACTTTCAGAAGATGAGTCAGAATGCGAGATGTTCAGAAAGGGTTAGAGTAAGCCTGACGTGTTGCAAGAATGATTGCGTTGGTCGAAGCACCAATATGAGTCTCAGAAAGAATCAGCAGGGCCTCCAGAATATGTGCTCGCGTCCCAGAAACCTCAGATATCTCCTCAAGAATTTCCAGATATTGTCAAGGTATAACAGAATTCGTGCATCTCTCAGAATCATAGGATCTCCCCAGTAGAGAACTTTCAGAATTAAGTTTCTCGCAAGCATCATGTATCCACGGGTTGCCTCCAGATAAAGGGTATCTCTCAGAATTTGAGCATCAAAATCGCCTCCAGAATACAAGGTTTATGCCAAGCATCATGTATCCAGGGTTGCCTCCAGAATGTAGGGTTTCTCTCAGAATCGTGGGTTGCCTCCAGAATGTAGGGTTTCTCTCAGAATCAGAATCGTGGGTCGCCTCCAGAATACAAGGTTTATGCCAAGAATCGTGTATCCGTGGGTTGCTCTCAGAATGTAGGGTTTCTCTCAGAATCAGAATCGTGGGTCGCCTCCAGAATACAAGGTTTATGCCAAGAATCGTGTATCCGTGGGTTGCTCTCAGAATGTGGGGTTTCTCTCAGAATCGTGGGTTGCCTCCAGAATGTAGGGTTTCTCTCAGAATCAGAATCGTGTATCCAGGGTTGCCTCCAGAATGTAGGGTTTCTCTCAGAATCATGTATTTTTCAGCATCGCATATCAGGGTTGCCTCCAGAATGTAGGGTTTCTCTCAAAATCAGAATCGTGTATCCGTGGGTTGCTCTCAGAAGAAGGGTCATCTCTCAGAATTTGTGTATCTCTCAGAATCCGTGCATCAGAACAGAAGATTTGTCCTCAGAAGAAGGGCCTGTTTCAGAAGAACAGAGGATTTGTCTCCGGCAGAGAGACCTGTTTCAGAAGATTTGTTTCTAGACCTGCCACAGAAGATTTGTCCTCGGAAAAAGGGCCTGTTTCAGAAGAACAGAAGATTTGTCTCCGGCAGAGAGACCTGTTTCAGAAGACTTGTTTCCAGACCTGTTACAGAAGATTTGTCTAGAAGAAAGACCTGTTTCAGAAGAGCAGAAGATTTGTCTCCGGCAGAGAGACCTGTTTCAGAAGATTTGTCCCCAGCAAAAGGACTCTACATCAGCAATCGTCCCCAGCAAAAGGACTCTACATCAGCAATCGTCCCCAGCAGAAGGACTCTACATCAGCAATCGTCCCCAGCAAAAGGACTCTACATCAGCAATCGTCCACAGAAGAAGGACCTGTTTCAGCAATCGTCCCCAGCAGAAGGACTCTACACCAGCAATCGTCCCCAGCAAAAGGACTCTACATCAGCAATCGTCCCCAGCAGAAGGACTCTACATCAGCAATCGTCCACAGAAGAAGGACCTATTTCAGCAATCGTCCCCAGCAGAAGGACTCTACATCAACAATCGTCCCCAGCAGAAGGACTCTACATCAGTAATCGTCCCCAGCAGAAGGACTTTACACCAGCAATCGTCCAGTTGTTTGACATGACTCAGAATTCATCCAAGATACTTCGCTATTTCAAGAGTCGTCCAGGATACAGATGACGCCTACGAGCCTTAAGATCAGAAGAATAACTTTGACAAAAACCTCGAGAATCATCCAAGATACCTTTAGCATATTCGACTGTGAGAGAGAGTCGTTGCATCCTTTGCATTAGATTTTGCATCTAGGGAACCCTTGAGGATGATTCCTCCAGCACTTTCACATTTCATGTTTTCATATTGCACCAGCATCCTAGGATAGGAGCATTTCATCCGCATTGTTGTTGTTTGTTTGTTTTCCGTCTTCTCGCGCGCTTGAACTACGCCCTGGTCTGATTCCTGGAAAGGATACGTAGGCAGCTCCAGCGGAGCACGACCAGCATCAGCTTCAACTTAGCCGCCTCTACCCAGCATTGCATTGCATTCTTGCATTTATAATTTCTTGATTTTTTTTCAGATTTTGAATTTCTTGATTTTGCGGATTTTTGTTTTTCCTAAAACCTCTCAGTATGGTTATTTGGGTGCCTTCAAGGCTTTGGCACTCACTTGCAGTTCACGTTGTTCACAACAAGTTCTGCCAAAGAGGGGCAAACTGTAGACACCCAATTTTGACCACACTGATAGGATTTAGGGTGGACAACGTCTTGGAGGATTCGATGATGAAAAGTACCCCGTGGAAGGTACTGGATTCCACACAATCAGAAGATCGGACTTCGGAAAGTGACTTCAAGCTCAGAAAAGCCCTTTTCCATGGATAAATCCCGGTTTTGTCAAAATCATCTCTCAGAATTCATATTCTCTCAGGGTTATATGAACATTAAGTGTTCTAAACGCAGTATTCTAGGTATCCAGAGATTCAATTTTAAAGAAAAGTTCGAAATCGACGCACATTTGAAAGCAATTTTGGAAAAGACGTCATTTGATTTCAAAAAGACGACGAAAGTTCCGGAGGACTTCCGGACTTCAATTGGACTTCAATTCTCATTATAAAACCTCTGGAAATATTTTTATACTGAAATTCAACCTGACAGCTTTCCAACGGTACGTAAACGGACGATTTCGGACACCAAAAAGCATTTTTACAAAAATCTGGAAAAGCAGTGCACGTGATTTTTGAAACAGAGCTTGTGGGTGACCAGAGGGACCCAAATAGTAAATGGCGGTTTTGGGTATGGGGGTGGCGGGTCCCACCATAACCGCCACTTCCATTTGTGTCCTCCACGGAGCTTTTTGAGTTCCAGACCCTTCTAGAAGCTTCCCACTGCGAGGAAATTGCCTGGAAATTGCGTTTAGGCTCCGAAATGGCCATTTTAACCCTCTTTTAAGCTCTAAAAATCCTGTTTTAACCCTGAAACTTAAGAGCTAAGTCTTCAAAACTCTATATAAGATCTCATACATCTCATATGAGATGACATCTTAACACACTAGACACTTGGAAGAGATACACTTGAATATACTTGGAGATACAAACACACATAGAAGCACATACAAGAGAGATAAGTATACTTTGAATATACTTTCAATTTAGGTGAATTCTAGAGAGAGAAAATTATGAATTGAATTTAGATTAACTTAGGCTAATTAGACCACAATTTGAACATCAATTGCCTCCCTCAACTTCCATGGATGAGTGCTTGAAGAACACTTGAATAACACTTGAAGAAGAAGATCTTCAAATCAATTTTGGTCTTGTAATTGAGAATCCTCCAAGAGGTAAACACTATAGTTCATCTCTAATTCCTACTTTGTATATATAGATCTATAAGATTTGGATCTAACTTAGTTCTATTTCTACTTATTAGAACACTCATCTTCTTCCTCTCATGTTCTTCACACACTCACATAGTTAGATCCAAATCTCTTTGATTTTTATTGATAATTTACAATTAGAGATTGTTTTTCACTTTGATTTTCAATTTTGGTTTCATTCTTCAATTTTAGTTTAGATTCATGCATACATGATTATATATATATACATATATCTATTTTGAATTCCATGATGGTTTGGAAATATGATCTATGAGAAGGATGATTTCTATGTTCATACCTATCTCTTGATTATTCCTATTACCTAGAATTCCTATTGAATTTCATCTCCAACATGATATTTATAAGTCCCTTTGATCCTTGATCTAAAAGTTCTTCATAGAACTTGAGGGCTAAATTGATTGGGAATCATGATAATTAAGTTGATCTATGAGTTTGATCTCTCTAATAAGCTTCAACTATCACTAAAATGTTTTCCTCACACTTTAAAATGAACTAGATAAAAATTCAGCAAAGCAGATTGGTTTTGTCCATTAGATTTGGTCCATCAAAACCCATAGTTTGATGGATTTCAAATTTTCTGGGTAAACTTTGATGAATTAGCTTTCATCCGGTCCGTTTTGAGAGCTTTTAGGATTCATATACTATTTTTAGAAATTGTTGAGAAATCGGTTGACAGATTTGAACATCGTCTCTTTGTGCTTGAATTTCAGAAAATCTATAATAGTTATCGACGTTCCGCTTTTTGGGGATGATTCCTAACTCATATATCTATATGCCGATGTAAAATCGTGAGCATACGATCGAGTTAGGATCGTTTTCTAAGCGTTTAAAGTTGATACAACTATTCTGGAATTTTCTAAGTTTAATTACAAATATGATTATGTATACAAAATGGTCACACCTTGATCACTCAACAACAATTGATGAATAAAACTTGGTTTAGAAATCACCTAGGATAAATGGATGAGAGATCAAAAGCTTAAATCAACTTGGTTAACATGATTCATGAACTTCTATTATACTTCTATTATGTTTTGCATTCATTTGTCAAATGATACCAAATTTCCAGAATAACAGAGTCTGTTTAAAACACTTTTTCAGAAACCTTGTGATTACAGAATGTCCATGGGTTTATTTTTATCATATACTACAATGAAATAGCTTTCTTTTGACACCAAATAGAGCTTCATATGATTTTTGTAGATTTAATTATGATTTTTACAAGAACAGTGGACAGTCCTGATCCACTGTTCCCAAAACATTTATTTCTCAAACAATAAAATTGATATTGAGGTCCCACTTTTTGGAGAAGTTCCCTAAGACATGTATCTAACTTTCTGTAAAAGGGTTTTTATCCAGCTCATGTTTAAGACCACTTTTGATAGGATTCATTAGAGGTTGCTGAATCTGGAAATTTGATTGATGACATGTTTTCTTTGTTTATCATGCATATCATTTGTTTGCTTGTATTTTTGCAATGCTTGGGTATTCTTTGGTATATTAGTGCAGAGAATTAAGTGCCTCGGACCCGGACTTCGATTTGTGGTTTGCCTCGTCTACATGTGGCTTAGTGCCCATGTATCATGTACTATCTCTATCCTTTCTCTTAGAATTTTTCTAGGTTTACAACTTTGATTTCAACGACACATTTCCTTTAGGATAAGTCTCCGTTTATATGATTATTTGTTAGAGACATCTTATCTAGGATTGTTGCATGATTGCATTGCACGTTTACACTCTTTTTGCTTTCGCGACTCCGCTTGAGTCAACCAATGTAAGTCTTCTCGTTCCCTTTGCATATCATGACATGTTTACTTTATTTGCATCGGTCCCGGGCGGGACTAGCCACTGTGAGTATACTTCTCCCTTGTATTGCATGAGCATCCGCTTTCTACTTGATTTAGTCTCTTGAAATGATTTTCATTAGATGTTTCTTTTTGCCATGTATATATCTATCTAGTATGTTTGAGGAAACAACATCTATTATGAATTAATAACAAGGATATTTGAATCAAGGCCTACCATTCGGTAGGGCGAGGAGGGGGTGCTTTAGTCCTGCTTGGGCTCCTTCCCCTCTCGTACCAAGACCCCCGAACCTTGTTTCTGGTAATGAAGGGCGAGTAACCTTATTCAATTTTGGGCGAGTCAAACTTGGGTTTCCTAATTCCCGATAAAAATTAGGTGGCGACTCTTTGTCTCTAGGATCGCGTGAGGAAGTCCTAGTTTTCCCTGAAGTGTGCTCCTTGGGATCCGTCCCGGGACACTATCGAGGGAGAGCGTCAGGACCTCCTCCTCCATTCGCGACGGTCCACAAATTGTAACATTGCACATATTAAACATTCGATCATGTTTAGATTGTTCACTAAGTGTAATATCCCAAAAACATTTATTTTTAATCATGTACATATGAACCCATTCTCTCTCCATAGGGATTTCTTACTTGGGTCCAGCAAACACCCTATATGTTTTAAGTTTAAGATAGTGTTTGTTAAAAAAATATTCTTGAAACCAAGGCCTCCTTCTTTTTTAGATCTACACACATTAGTCCAAGCAATCTTAGCTCCAGTTCCTCTCTCAGTGTTACCATTCCAAAGGAATCTCATAAGAGCCTGATCCACCTATTTAAGAACACATTTAGGCAGAACATACATACCAGACCAATAGTGTTGGATGCCTGTTAAAACAGATTGAATAAGTTGAGCCCTTCCTGCATAGGAAAGAAATCTAGACTTCCAAAATTCACTCTAGAACAAATTTTATTAATAAGATCTTCACAATGATATTTCTTGAGTTTGGTAGTGATAAGGGGAACTCCAAGATACCTTAAAGGAAGAGATCCTTTAGAATTATTGGCTTGGAGCCTAGAAAAATCATAAAACTGGTCTAGAGTTTCCCTAACAATTTTAGCAGAATCCACATCACCCTTTAACAAAATAAGCAAGTCATCAGCAAAGCAAAGATGGGAGATTTTCAATTTATCACATTTCCAATGGAAGGAGAATCTATTATTCTGAATGTTATGTTGAAAAAGTTGGCTAAACGCATCCATAATGATAACAAAGCAGGTAAGGGGAAATGGGGTTTCCTTGCCTAAGACCTTTCGCACCATCAAAATAACCCAGAGATTCACCATTGAAATTGATGGAGTATCTAAGAATAGTAATACAAGCTCTTATCCATTTTATTATGTTAGGGGGAAAGCCAAGAATATCGAGTAAATTAAACAAAAAGGTCCAGCTAACACTATCATAGACCTTCATGAGGTCGACCTTAGCAACAACTCTAGAATGAGTTGTTGCTAAGGTCGACCTCATGAATGAGTTGGCAATTCTTAATCATTTATCTACTCATGATAGGATTTTCCACTTTACTCCTGGACCCTTAGGATGTGTTCTCTGTCATCAAGGTATGGAATCGCATGATCACTTAATTTTTAGTTGCTCATTTTCTTCTTTTATTTGGCAGGCATTACTGCAACGTTTGGATAATAATTCCCATGCTTCCTCTTGGATCTCTATTGTGGAATGGGCAGCTAGGAAATGGACAAAGAAAACTCCCAACCATATTATTCCTAGAATGTGTCTTGGGTTGGTCATTTATAGCATATGAAAGGAAAGAAATGCTCGAACATTCAAATCCGAAGTTAAAACAAACGAAAGGCTCTTTCAAGAGATCTACCTCCAAATCGTTATTCAGATCTAGATCAAGTGGAAAAATGATCCACATCTCTTAAATTATATTACTAGATGGACTTAGCCTGAAAATATACCTTTCATCTCATTTTTGCTCAGTTTGGTTTTCTTTGCTAGTTCAGGTTTTATGAGGGACCCTTGAGCTTTGCTCGTGTTGTTTTTTATTCTAGGATGGTTTTGGTATTTTCTCCATCATTGAGTGATATTTTGCTAAGGTGGGTTTTATTGGTTACAAGCCTTTGATCTTTCCCCTAAGTTGCATCACCTGGATTCTCTTTTTGTGCTTATTGTATATCTTGGGGTATGCCTCTTGTAGTTTTGTATAGTGCCATTTGGCTTTGTTTTATTTATTCACCATTTCCCAAAACAAAAAATCTAGGCTTACCACCCTCTTTATGGTAGTCCCACAGAAGATCTTGGGCAAGTAAGACATGATCACTGATTTTCCTACCTTTGACAAAGGCTGACTGAGCTTGATCTATAATGGATGGGAGGATAACTTGGAGTCTCTTCACAATGATTTTAGATATGCATTTATAAATAGTATTGCAACAGGAGATAGGTCTAAAGTCCCCCATCTTAGAAGGATTAGGAACTTTAGGTATCAGAGCTATAATAGTAGAATTAGACTCCCTTAGCATGTTACCAGTTTGGAAAAATTCATTAATAGAGGCAACGATGGAGGGACCAACAGTAGTCCAAGACTTTTTAAAGAAATGTGCATTAAAACCATCAGGGCCAGGAGCCTTATTATCATGCATCTGAAAAAAAGTAGTCTTGATCTCATCCACGGAAGGAATTCTGTCAAGCTCAACAAAAAGTTCCTCAGGGATTTTTTTTGTGTATACAGGTCCTTAAGGCCATGCTCCCAGGGTAATGGTTTGTAGCACAAGTACCAAGTAAATTTTGAAAATGTCTAGCAGCTTCATTTTTAGTATCATCCAAATTTGAAGTAAAACTGCCGTTAGGTTTTTCCAACTTACAAATCCTTTACCTGTTACGTCTAGCTTGAATGTGTTGTAAAAAATATCTAGAATTTTTGTCCCCCACCTCAAGCCATTTCATTCTAGACTATTGTTTAAGAGTTTCCTCTTCGATCCAAATAGAGTCCCATAAATTTTTCATGCAAAGTTTCTGTTTGGAAATAAGAGAAGGGTCTTGGGGCCTCTGAAGAAGGTCAGATTGAACACTTTTTAACTCAGCCCTAGCTATATCTGTATTCGTTTTCTCCTTACCAACCATGTTTTTACTAAAAAGTTTTAGGTCATGTTTTAACAACCTAAGCTTATGGCACACTTGATATTGAGCAGTCCCATTAACATTGGAGTTCCAAGCATTCGAGACAATAGTATAATAAGAGTCTAGTTGAGTCCCATTCACCTCTCATGATTACTAAACATGTTGATAACTACTTATCAACAAGACTGCAATTCTCAGTAATCAACTTGGTGACATTCTCAAGGGAATGCTTACTTTTTATCAGAGGGTAGATTCTATCTTGACAATATATGTTCACAACCCTATGAACATGACATACCTAAGATACCCAGGTGTTGATCGTCTATAGATCTCACTAATTGATAAGTCAAAGCAGCCATATCCACAGTCTGTGTTCATAATCGTTTCAAGATTGAGAATATGTACCTTATACAAGTTATGGGTCCCTATCGACAGTTGACAGTCTTAAGTGTCAATAGGAAAGCTCAGGTCCGACAATGCATTATAAGCACTAGCATATTAACTAAGAGTTACACTCTAGTGATTGAGATTAATCACTCCATCCAATGTTAGTTAATCATGCTACAGTGTACACCTGATGAGATATCCAGTCTCATCATCCACTGTGACAAGTAAGTATCAAAGAATAGTGATTCGTATCTCACTTGTATGTATCTCATACACACAAGAATTACTTACTATGATACTTAAGGATTAACAATCATCTCATGAAAGAAACATACACAATGAAATGTAAAGCTGAAATCCATATATTAAAATGTTAATGTCTCATATATAAATTAATGGCTTGAGGGCACAAACCTAACAGATTACAAATATGACAAATCATATTTACCATATAACAAACACCCCAATACCTACGGTTGTAAATATTATACACTGGTTTATTTCCTCTAGAGAGTGAACTTCCCCCTTGATTTTATGAATCAGCTCTAGATGCTTTATTGGGTTTGTGCCCTCAAACCATTACGATATGTATGAGACGTTGACATTTTAATATATATATATATATAACAGCTTTACATTTCATTGTGTATGATTCTTTCACGAGATGATTGTTAATCCTTAATTATCACAGTAGGTAATTCGTGTTTGTATAAGATACGAATCACTGTTCCTTGATACTTAGCATTTGTCGCAGTGCATGATGAGACTGGATATCTTATTAGGTTTACACTATAGCATGATTAACTACCATTGGATGGAGTGATGAATCTCAATCACTAGAGTATAGCTCTTAGTTGATATGTTGGTGCTTATAGTGCATTGACAAACCTGAGTTTTCTTATTGACACTTTAGATTGTCAACAGTTATAGGAACTCATAACTTGTATAAGGTGCGTGTTCTCAATCTTGAGATGATTATGAACATAGATTGTGAATGTGGCTACTTTGACTTACCAATCAGCGAGGTCTTAAAGATCAACACCTGGGTATCTTGGGTATATCATGTTCACAGGGTTGTGAACATATATTGTCAAGATAGAATCTACCCTCTGTTAAAGAGTAAGCATTCCCTTGAGAATGTCACCAAGTTGATTACTGAGAACTGCAGTCATGTTGATAAGTAGTTATCAACATGTTTGCTAATCATGAGAGGTGAATGGGACTCAAGGAATAGAAGATGTAATCATCATTCAGGTTGATAGTAACAGTCATTCGACTACCTGAACATGATTATGAATGCTAACAGTAAAGGAACATTAGTACATCTTACAAGTCTAATTATTGCTTCAAATTTGTTCTTTTGTGTTGGAGTTCAGCTATCGTTTTATAGTGTAGTAAACGTTACCTGACCAGTTGGTTAGTTTGTTGATCAAAGAGTTTTGTCATTGGAATTAACAACAGGTTTGAGCCAACAATAAAGAGCATACGAAGTCCCACTCTTAGCTCTGCTAGAAAGCTTGGAAAGGAACTTAAGGAGGATGTCAAGACTGGTTCGATCAATCGGAGTTGCTTCGATCGACTGATGTCTAGACAGATTCGATCGATCGAAGTTGGTTCAATCGATCGAAGGTTCGATCGATCGAAGCCACTTCGATCGCTTGGAAGTTAGGTCAGTTCTAGGACTCTATAAAAAGGACAGATGCATCTAGATATTAGAGTTCGTAATATTATTATACCAGAAGCTACAGATACTGTTTTAAGGTTCCCAAACCTACTCTATCCTCTCGATTAGGGTTCCCACCAACCCTAGCCTCTCCGGGAGCATCCTTAGGAGTTATAAGAGTAAAGACCATCTAGTGGAGGATGCTGGAAGTTAGAGATTTTAGAATTGGGTTCAAGACCATGAGGTATAATCTCTTCTCCCTCTTGTCCGTACGTATCTATAGAGTTAATAAGTAGTAGATCTGGGCATACCAATAATGTTTTGTAACTTAATCTTTCCGCTGCATATTTAAAATAATTTTAAACCTAATTTTCTATCAATAGGTATCCGAGCCATTCTTGTTTGGATATATAGATGCGTTTTGGAACACTAGTTTTGATTTACATGTTGATTTTAGAACTATTTTTGAAACTGCATCGTCGCAGATCTGTTTCTGCAACAGTCTTGCAGCAGAATACAAATATGTGATTGTATTGGATGCTACGCGATCGAACCTTTCTGCTCTCAAGCGATCGAACTGGTTTCGATCGATCGAACGGTGTTTTGTTCGATCGATTAAAGGGGATTCGATCGATCGAGATTAATTCTCTGTCCAGGTATTTAGTTCACAATTTTAAAGGTATTAAAAATATATACTTTAATTTAATATTATTCAGTAAATTTTTTCAAATCATTCTGTGAAATTGACAATTCAATAAATTGAACTATGTTCAATCAATCGAAGGTTCGATCGATCGAACCTTTGTCAATCGATCGAAGTGTAACAGAGAATGGAGATGTTGTTTTAAGTTCTAAATCAGTATATAAAGAGTTTATGTATTGTGTGAATCAATTAGGGGTTCCAATAGTTACATATATTTGTCATATATGTGTGAATGTTTGTACGACTAACCCTTTTACAGCAAGATTAGTCCACTATCTCCCATGGCACCAAGTATTTTAAATTCTGTATTTCAATATTTGAGATTGGTGTATGATTGTATTAATTTTGGTTTGGTTTTAAGGCATATGTAAAGGGCGCTGCGACTTCAATCCTACGAATGGGAAAGTCGCACCGGTTTCCCTAGCATTTTGTTTTATTGTCGTTTTCAATTTTTAGATAAATTGTAAGCTTCGAAAGAAGGATATGACCAATTTAATAGAATTAGAAAATCCATGAAGATGGAGTAGCAAGCCTTGTCCATGAAGATGGAGCTGGAGGCGATCAAACCAAGAAACGAGATTCTATGGAGATAGAGCTATGGAAGATAGAGGCATCGTTTGGATGTCTTTATTTTATTTTAGTTTTTTTATTTTATGTGCTTGATTTGTGATTGGCATTTAATTATATTGTTACTACTTGCATGCACAAAAACAAGTTTTCTAAAAAAAAATTCAAAAACTATTTTCAACGCATTAGTAAACATTGGATGTTTATGGGTAATGTGTGGAAACATATTTTTCCAAAAGCAAAATCCTTTATTATTAAAACTAGTGGGAGAGGGTCTTATTTACAGCACCCACGATCTTTCATTAACGGTTCATTGTAAGATGAGTAGTGCATTCTATGTCACCTTGCCAGGGGTTATCATTTTATATGGAGGGTGCACTGCTTGTTGGTTACTAGATGTGAACTTCCTATGGATAGGATCAATCAGACATGTTAGAGGGTGACCACCACACGGAGGTAGTACTTGTGGCGGTTGTGATTGGATCCTAGTTAATGGTATACACTAGCAAAGTTATGGATAAGGGATCACACATGGGGCATTATTCAGAAACTTAGAGATCAAATAGGTTCGAGAGTCATAACTTGTTTTGTTAGAGTTGCATAGCAGACAAGTCATGAATAATCAAAAGATCGAATATTGACCACCACACGGAGGCTTTAATCTTACGTTTCGATATTCTGGCGCCTTTGTTTTTAAAATAAGAGTTTAAAGGATTTTTTTTATTTCAAACCATCAAATTCTGATAACCATATTTATTTAGTCTTTTGATTTTTTCAGTAAATCATAATGTCTGGATCTACATTTAGTCCACTTACCACGATACTCACTTAGAACAAGTTAACTGGAAGTAACTACACATAATGGAAACTTAACCTTGAAATCATTTTAACTACGAAGGATCACATATATGTCCTCCCCACCCCATGCCCTGAAGAACCCGCTGCAAATGCTATAACTACTGCTAGACGTGAGTTCGACAAGTGGAAGAAGTCGAATGGGATGGTTCGTTGTTACATATTGACTTCTATGGCTAATGTGTTACAACACTAATACCAGTCGAATTATTCTGCTAGTGCCATTATCAAATCTCTAAAAAAGATGTTTGAGGATCATGGCAGACCTGCCAAATAGGCTGCCATGCAGAAGATAATGAGTGCTAAGATGTCGGAAGGGACTCCAGTCAAAGAACATGTTTTAAAAATGATTGGTTATTTGAACGAGCTGGAGACCCTAGGAGCCAACATCGACGCACAGACCCAAGTTGATATGATGCTCAATTCGATGTCACCTTCATTCACTCAATTTAAACTTAACTATATTATGAATAAAATAAATTTTTCAATGAGTGAATTAATGAGTTCTTTACTGGTAGTGGAAGGGGTGATCAAGCATGGGGGCAACGTTTTGAGTGTTGAGAAAAGCTCTTCCTCATCCCGATCTATGCTGAAAGGAAAGAAAAGGAAAAAGAAGGCTGGCACTGGTGGTCCAAGTGTTGGACCAGTGCTTAAGATTGCAAAATCTAAGGGAAAAGATAAGGGCAAAGGGAAGGTAGGTGGCCAAGGCAAAGGAAAGTATTTACAATGAAATGAGAAGGGCCACTAGAAGAGGAACTACCCATAATTCTTAGCTACAAGAGTTTAAGGTATGATTAAATCATATTTGATTGAAGTAAGTTTTACTACGTATACTTTAAACACTTGGTGCATTTATTCTGGCGCGAATAACCATATCTGTAATTCATTGCAGGGGTTAAGATCAACCAGGAGGTGCAGTGCCGTTTGGCTCTCTTTTTCGCTTGATGGGTAGATTGTACTTACTCAAGGTTATAGTGCAACCGTATCTGCAGTTACTATAGGAGTGGTAGTTTTAGAATTTGAAGACAATAAGACTTTAGTTTTATCAGATGTAGTTTATATCCCTTTGATGAGAAGTAATTTAATATCTATTTTAGATTTATCGAATAAAATTTATTCTGTTCATTTTGGAACAGAAGTTGTCATTAAAAGAAATGGTTCTTTTATATATTCTGGTGTTAAAACTAATGGCTTGTATGTGATTACTCCTAATATTTCTAAAGAGTCTTGCATGGAACTTAATAACTCAGTTGTAATTGTACCATATAAAAGAAAGGAACCTTCCACAAATCCAACAAGGCTTTGGAATATGAGGCTTAGCCATATCAATCTAAACAGGATTGGCAGACTAGTCAAAGAAGGGGTCTTAGCTGATTTGGTTCTCAAACCAATGGAAGTCTACGAGGCTTGTTTAGAGGGTAAGATGACCAAAAGGCCCTTTCCTAGAAAGGGTAATAGGACTAATGCATTGTTGGAATTAGTTCATACTGATGTGGGTGGACCAATAAATATTAGAGCACGGGGCAGTTACGAGTATTTTATAACATTTACTGATGACCACTCTAGGTATGGATATGTGTACCTAATGCAACACAAGTCTGAAGCCTTTGAAAAGTTCAAAGTGTTTAGGGCTGAAGTGGAGAAGCAATTGGGCACACATATCAAGGCCATTCAATTTGATCGAGGTGGTGAGTACCTCTCCAGTAAGTTTATTGATCACCTCGTACAGAATGGGATTCTATCAAAATTGACTGTACCTGGTACGCCTTAGCAAAATGGTGTAGCAGGAGAGAAGGAATCGGACTCTCTTAGACATGACTAGGTCAATGATGAGTTATTCGGAGTTGCCATTATTTCGTTGGGGTTATTCTTTGGGAACCGCTGCATACATACTAAATCTAGTACCAAGCGAATCTGTTCCCAAGACACCACGGGAGATGTGGATTGGACGCAAGCCTTCTTTGCAACATCTCCGGATATGGGGGTGTCAAGCACATGTGCTGAAAGGAAAGATGAGCAAGTTGGATTCTAGATCGGAAGTATGTTACTTTTTAGGGTATCCAAAGGATACTTATGGATGGTATTTTTATGATCTAAGAGAGAATGGCAGATCAATAAGGGGAACTTTATGGTCCTCTGGCAAATAGTCAAATTCATAGAGGTATTCAAGTTTGGAAGTTGAACGTCTGGAGGAAGAAGGACTTATGGAGATAGAGGAGGATGCCATATGTGCAGTAAAATGATTAGTGAATAGTGAATAGTGACTTTTTGCTACAGTGAAAAGGTGGGTATTTAATCATATACTTAACACAATCTGAGACTCTGATAATCCACAAAGGAATAAAACATATATCAAGAGGAAGAAAATGGACTGTATAGGAATAATGCAAACTTAAAATAATGTAAACTTAAATAATGCAATCACATAGAAGGTAAGACACACGAAGGAAATGCAATCAATAATACAATCACATAGAAGGTATGACACACGAAGGAATTATAGGATCAAAATTAACAACCTTAAATAATGCAATCACATAGAAGGTAAGACACACGAAGGAATTATAGGATCAAACTTAACAAACTTAAATCTTCATTCAATATCTTACAAAACTCCTTACAAACTGACCAACCTCTCCCCTTAAATGGATAAGGCCCTCCTTATATAGAGATAAGGAAAGAGAAAGAGTATCCAAGGAAAAAACATTATTACAGACATACACAGACACGAGACACTATTTTACCCTATTTTACACTATGTCTCAAATGTAAAAGCAGGAGTCACGGGGACACTATGGCTCTTTAAAAGTAAAAGTATAGACAAAATATTACACACTGACATACAGACATAATGAGACACTATTTTCCCTATTTTACACTATGTCTCAAAAGTAAAAAGTATCGCGGGGATACACTGTTAAACAAAGTAGATCAATTAGTATTGATGTCAGATGTTTCTGGCTCCCAAGGTGGTGTTGTCATAT
This sequence comes from Hydrangea macrophylla, assembly GCA_033977485.1. Classification (NCBI taxonomy): domain Eukaryota; kingdom Viridiplantae; phylum Streptophyta; class Magnoliopsida; order Cornales; family Hydrangeaceae; genus Hydrangea; species Hydrangea macrophylla. The sequence continues at coordinate 13,594,493 of CM066985.1, read as the reverse complement.
TCTTGAGTGGGTAGACAAGCAAGTGGATGCGGTACATTGGATGATCTTTGTGAGACGTGTCCCATCCGTATTGGTCATGGAAATCTGCTAAAATACGACGAAAAAGTTGGCAATAGTCAAGTGGATAAAGACCGATATTATGCCATGTGCAAGTTTCTTTGTGTAACAGTTCTGGTGGGACACTTGATGGTTCAATTTGGTTTGTAAGGCAAAGCTGGATTTGGAGATAGGTGAATGTTGTATCGTCCTCAAAGGAAAGAGGATTTTCAAAGCTAGTGAGTATACCAGAAGTGGGGATTCTTTGAAGAATAGTTTCACCTTGTGGAGATGTATCAAGATGTTCCCTGAACGAGAAAAGAATTACACAATATTTGCCTGGGGATTGTCGTAAGAGATGTTGCCAATAAGAAAAGTCTCCAAATATCTGAAACCATTTTGCAATACGAAAGGTGGTTTTTGTGACTTCTGGATAGAGTAATTGACACTGGGCAAAATACCGAAGCAGGAGGCATTTGTTGAACACAATTCCAATAGTATAAAGACTTGCTAAATACAATAGGAGAAGGTATGCCTCTATGGGGAAACTGTGCTGGAAAATATGGTTAAAATGTAACAAGGTTAGGAAAGGGTAAACTGGGTGAAAGGGGAGCGAAAGAAGTGGTCCTGCATCAAGGCCATATCTGGAAACATAAAGTTTGAGGAAAGAGTAAAGAGTCTCTATGTTGCGAGAAATGAGGGTGGTTTCTAAAAGGGTATGTTGTATGTGAGGGGGCATGGATAGGACAATGCTTTTTAGATCTGGGGTAGAGTAAGGTTCTGATGACGATTCACCATGCTCAAAAGCACCAATAAGGGGAAAAAGAGGAGTGGAAATGGGATTTATTTCTTTTTTGAGCCTGGAAAGGAAATCAAAGAGAACATTGGTTTTTCCTTTGATATGAACAGCATCAAAACTCCATTGAGAAAACCACTTTGCCCATCTAAGCAATTGAGGTGGAGGGATTGCCTTTTCTTTGAATTTGAGCATGTGGGGAAAACTTATTAGATCTGTCTCAATAAGAAAATGGTGGCCAATCAAATGGAATTTGAATTTTTCAATTGCTTTCCTGATCGCCATAATTTCTTTATAAGAGGAATGGTAATGCAATTCTGCTAGAGAAAAAGCTCCGTTCTTATTCCCGCAAATTTTCCTTGTTCCATCGTCTCCTTGTTCTACCAAAATAGCTCCCCAGTATTGATCAGAAGCATCTGTTTGTCGAACACATTTTCCTATGGAAGGAATGTGTAGTGGGGGGAGAGTTTTTGCTGCCTGCTTGAGTTCTTTGATGGCTTGGGTGTTGTGTGAGGTCCAAGGAGGACCATCCTTTTTAAGCATTTGTGAAAGTGTTTGTCTGTGCTTGGCAAGACGTGGGATAAAGTCTTCCATGTAGTTGACAATGCCAAGGAATTGTTGGACCTGTTTTACGGATAAATTTGAATCTGGGAAATGCTCGAGTTGATTGGCAATGTGAGGCTATAGGGTATATTTTCCTTAAGAGATATTCAGTCCGAGGAAGTCAACTGAGGAAACACCAATTACCATCTTCTTTTGTGACAACAGTATGCCATGTTGTTTGACTAAAGAATGGAACTTCTGCAAAAGCAGGGCATAGGAATCTGGATCGGGAGAGAAAAGTAAGATGTCATCGAGGTATATTAAGGAAGAAGAGAGAATTAGTTCGAAAATTCTAACCATGGCTTTTTGAAAGAGTGATGGGGTAGTTTTGAGGCCAAAGGGCATTACGGTCCAGTGAAAGTGATGGTCAGGAAGATAGAACCTTGTTTTGGGCCTTTCTTCTGGATGGATTCCAAGTTTCCAGAAACCAGCTTTGAGGTCAAATTTTGAAAAAACTTTGGCTTGGGTTAAATGACCTAGGAGATTGATGCAGCGAGGAAGAGGGAATTTGTCATCATGAAGGAAATGGTTAAGGGGTTGGTAGTTGATGAACAAGCGGAGTTTGCCTCGAACTTGTTCTGTCCTTTTATTAACATAGAAAGCTTCATATGCCCATTGGGAGGTGGTGTGTTCAATTAGCCCTTCTTTTTGCAGTTGGGCTAATTCGGCCAAAGCAAGCTCGTAATGTTCTGGATTCATTCCTTGATGGCTGGCTTTGGTGGGGTTGATATCTTCATTTTTCTTGAAAGGAAGAGAGATGAAGAAATCTGGGTTGGTCCACAATGGATTAGAGCATTTGGTGATGAATTCAGAATGGGTATCGGCACAGGAGGTTATAGTGATTTCTTGCTGTATGGGAAGAAACGTCTCAAGTGAAAACAGGTTGGGCTGGAAAGTCCATGGTAACAAATAATTTTTAAACCTAAGACCTTTGGGAACCTATGTCACTTTTGTGAGAGACTGGAGTATGTCAAAACCAATTAAGAGATCTTTACCAGGGATGTCAGAACCGTAAACTTTGTGGATAACGGAGTATCCTGGAAAAAGTTGAATGGTAATTGGTTTACTGAGGAGGGTAATCACAAAGTTTTCCCCATTTGCGGCTTTGAATGGTTTGAAGCAAGTCTACCAATGTGATCTGGGAAGGATGGAAGGATTGATGATGGAGGCAGCCACTCTTGTATCAAAGAAGGCTATGACAGAAATAGGCTTATCATATTTTATAGGGACCAAAGTGACCCTAGCAAGTGGCTGGATGAGAGCAACAGGATCTGGAGAGAGATTTTGAATATCTTGGTGATCCTCATTGTCAAAAAGTTTAACATAGTGGTCTGTATTGTCTTCGTCTGAAGAATAGTCTACAAGGGCAAAGGCTAAGACAATATTATTATGGGGTTCATCATCCATAGTGTATATGGATTCAATATCAGCATCATCTTCTTATGGGGCTAGTTGGACAAGGGCCTGAACCATATTGGTTTTTTGAGGACACTGTTTTGCATAATGTCCAGTTTTTCGGCAAATAAAGCACCTATCTGACTTCTTTTGTCCACGCAGTGATTTTTTACGAAAATATCTCCACTTCTTCCTTTTGGGAATAAAAGTAGAAGGGTTTGACTGGGATTGCTTTCTAAAATGCGTGAATTTTTTGGAAGAGACCATGCAATCGCAGTTTTTGTCCTTGCATTTGATGAAAAGATCTGGACGGGCACAAGCATTTCCTAGCATTTTGCCTTGATCATGGAATTGCTTAAAGAATTTTTGTTGGTTACAGAGTTTGTCCAAGGCAAGTAGGACATGTTGATACCTTTCTCCAAGTGATGCTTGAGCTATTTGCTTGCCTTTTGTTTGAAGGAGGCGAGTAGTCTCAAATCCAAGAGGGTCTGGCAGAGACGTGAGAAAGGCTTATTTTAAATTGACATCATCTATTCCACCAAGGTAATAGAATAATTTGGTCATTTTCTCATAATGTTTCTCCAAGTCTTGCCTTTTAAAGGAACAACATTTCATTCGGGGATAATCTTCTCGGGCCTGATCTTTATGAATGTCTATGATGCCTAGAAATTCAGTGTGGATAATATTCAGGAAATCATCAATGGAGGGCATCTGTATAAGCTGGAGTTGTCTGTATTCTCCAAGGCTAATGTACCACTGACGTAGGCGGCCATGGAATCTTGACAAACATTTGGTGATGACAGAGCATGTCGTGGATCCTGGTTGTAAGAGTTCTGCAGTGCACCAAGCATGTAGTTTGTAAATCTTGTCAAGTCATTTAGAGGGAGGAATGTTATCAAAGGAAAAGCCGGCTTGGTGGATTAGAAAACGGAGAGTTCATGGATGCTTGGGGATTTGGTACTTGCTGCGGATTGTTTGGGTCAGGCGGATTGTTTGGGTCAGGGGGATCTTCGAACATTTCCTCAACAATTGGAGATCCTGATGTGAACTTCAGTATGGATCTCTTTTCTGGAAATCTTTGATAATATGGTCGAACAGGTCTTGTTCGGTGGTAGAGAGAGTTGTTCATGAATCATCATCACTAGGTGAATTAAGCCAATGAGTAATGGGATCCAGGTTGGAGGGTGTGTTTGTGGTGATGGTGCGAAGAAGGGTGGAGATTGGGTTAGGGGTAGAACAGGATTCGACAATCATGGTGGTAGCTGGGTTTGTGTTCGTAGGGCTTTGGACGATTTTTTTCGATGGTGGTTTCCTTTTTGGGCGGGCAGGTTTGGGAAGGAAGGCAGCTGTATTGAACATTCTGCTGGAGGAATCATAGGTGGGAGAGAAAGGTAAAGGTTGTTGCTGGGGTAGGACTGGAGGAGAATAAGGATATCTAGGTAGGGAGAGATATGGGTCAAAGGAGTAAGGGTAGTGATCTTTGTATGCAGAGTGGGGCTGATTTTGTGCTTGCAATGAATGCAATTGATTTTTCAAGTGTTTCGTTTCGGCTTCTTTCTGGGTAAAAGCTGAAGAATACATGGTTGTTGATTGTGCCATGTGCAAGAGTTCATGATGCAATCCTTGTATTCTTTACTGAAGATCATAGATCATGCTTTGGAGGGAAGTCATCTTTTGGTCCAGATTTGCTTGAGTGTGGACAAGGTGTTGGAGACAACGATTTTGGGCTAAAGCATTGGCAGATTGCCAATTAAGAGTTGCTTCAGCAACTGAAATGGGCTTCTTTGTTCCATCTGTACTGATGACAGTGGGGGGAGCAATCTTGTGCTCATGCCTAATTTGGTCTTCTGGGGTTGTGAATTGGAGTGGAGGGAAATCTTCTTCGAAGGTATTGGACGATGAGGGAAACATGTAATAGGGTATTGGAGAAGCAGGATTTGGTGGTATAGTGATGGGTGAGTATGGAGGCTTGCATGGGGAAAGGGTCTTGATTTCTGGTTGGGTTGGCTTTTCTGATTTATCATAATATAATACATAAAAATCAAACTATCCAGAAGGCTCTCCTAGTAATCCTACTGTAGGATCACCAAAATCATATCTTGCTTGCAAGTTCTGTTGAGTGGACTTTTTCTTTGGTTTTGGGGGTACATCTTCGCCATAGAGTTCATCATAGTAGCAATAATCACAGTCACAAAAGTAAAAAAAACTTGTGCCTTGTGATTGGGTCTTGGAAATGGAAAACTGGTTGTCCTGAAGCATTGAAAGAATGAACAGGAATGTTCTCTATTCCAGAATCAGACAGATTGACTGGTTGTATCATATTGACTGTTGTAGGGAAAAAATCTGGAGTATTCACCACTAGTTTGGCAAATGAAATTTCAACAGTACCATCTTGTTTTGTGATGAAAGTTGGATCTGCAACTTGTACTGGGTGAGATTGATGCCTGTGTTGTCCGTAAGAAGTTAACCAGAAAGTAGGTAACATCTTAATCAATTTGTCTCGAGAGATTTGCCTTAGAATATGGACACAGGAAGCTTGTGTGGCGGAGTCGATGCTGACAAAGAGGGCCTCATCCGAAGTTGAGGGCTGGCTTATATCAAAGCATGATTTTGTAGCCTATATGCCATCTGAAAATGCAATGTGGCAGCATAAGTGTCGCTGACAGAAGAAGAGCCACCAATTTGGATTTGTACCTTCAAGGATGAAAGAATGTAAGGATCTTGTAATGGCATATTGAAGTTTAGAAAGAACGTCAGGATCACAGTTCCAGAGTTTAAAGTTGTTTGGACTGTTGCAATACAAGCATGTTCATATTTGAGGAACCTGGTATCCAACAAAGCAATGCGAGAGACAACCGGGAGCCCCTTTTTCCCATGGAAGTTTAGAGCAAGTTTGATTTCTCCAAAGTGAAGATGAGTGTAACCATTTTGTTTCCACAATGGGACCAAAGTAGCTGGGATATCAAGACTGATTAATTGTTCAGCTTCTGTGGCGGGAATGTAGCAGTGGTCAAATTTAGAAGCCTGAATGTATTCTTTGAGAGAAGAAGGACGGGGTGCGGAGAAAATATTTTTGACAGTAGTAGTTAATGAGGTAGAAGGTTTGATGAATGTGGAGTAAGGATTTAGGAATGGCAGATTAGTAAGGGGAACTTTATGGTCCTCTGGCAAATAGTCAAATTCGTAGAGGTATTCAGGTTTGGAAGTTGAACGTCTGGAGGAAGAAGAAGGACTTCTGGAGATAGAGAAGGATGCCATATGTGCAGTAAAATGAATAGTGAATAGTGAACAGTGACTTTTTGCTACAGCGAAAAGGTGGGTATTTAATCATATACTTAACACAATCTGAGACTCTGATATTCCACAAAGGAATAAAACATATATCAAGAGGAAGAAAATGGACTGTATAGGAAGGTAAACCGAGACAGACAACTGGGGGCTCAAGGTACGTTATCTTTTACAGAACATAATCTATCCTTAGACATAAAAAGACTTCACATAGAAGACCGAAAACTTTCGGAATTTCTGGTATGGAGGATCCTCATAAGAGGCAACCATAGAGCATACGTTCCTCAGTTACAGAGACTTAAAAGTTGTGCAGTAAAGATTAAATACCCTCAAATGGAATTAAGGCAACATGGCTCTGATACCAATAATGCAAACTTAAAATAATCACATCTTAATATACATTGATGTATTGAACATTCTGCCGGAGGAATCATAGGTGGGAGAGAAAGGTAAAGGCTGTTGCTTGGGCAGGACTAGAGGAGAATAAGGATATCCAGGCAGGGAGAGATGTCATAGCCTTCTTTGATACAGGAGCGGCTGCCTCCATCATCAATCCTTCCATCCTTCCCAGATCACATTGGCAGACTTGCTTCAAACCATTCAAAGCCGCAAATGGGGAAAACTTTGTGATTACTCTCCTCAGCAAACCAATTACCATTCAACTTTTTCCAGGATACTCCATTATACACAAAGTTTACGGTTCTGACCTCCCTGGTAAAGATCTCTTAATTGGTTTTGACATACTCTAGTCCCTCAAAAAAGTGACATGGATTCCCAACGGTCTTAGGTTTAAAAATTATTTTTTACCATGGACTTCCCTGCCCAACCTGTTTTCACTTGAGACTTTTCTCTCCATACAGCAAGAAATCACTACAACCTCCTGTGCAGATACCCATTCTGAATTCATCACCAAATGCTTTAATCCATTGTGGACCAACCCAGATTTCTTCATCTCTCTTCCTTTCAAGAAAAATGAAGATATCAACCCCACCAAAGCCAGCCATCAAGGAATGAATCCAAAACATTAACAGCTTGCTCTGACCGAATTAGCCCAACTGTAAAAAGAAGGGCTAATTGAACACACCACCTCCCAATGGGCATGTGAAGCTTTCTATGTTAATAAAAGGGCAGAACAAGTTCGAGGCAAACTCCGCTTTGTCATCAACTACCAACACCTTAACCATTTCCTTCATGATGACAAATTCGCTCTTCCTCGCCGCATAAATCTCCTAGCTCATTTAACCCAAGCCAAAGTTTTTTCAAAATTTGACCTCAAAGCTAGTTTCTGGCAACTTGGAATCCATCCAGAAGAAAGGCCCAAAATAGGGTTCTGTCTTCCTGAGCATCACTTTCACTGGACCGTAATGCCCTTTGGCCTCAAAACTACCCCATCACTCTTTCAAAAAGCCATAGTTAGAATTTTTGAACTAATTCTCTCTTCTTCCTTAATATACATCGATGACATCTTACTTTTCTCTCCCGATCCAGATTCACATGCCCTACTTTTGCAGAAGTTCCATTCTTTGGTCAAACAACATGGCATAATGTTGTCACAAAAGAAAATGGTAATCGGTGTTTCCTCAGTTGACTTCCTCGGACTGAATATCTCTCAAGGAAAATATACCCTACAGCCTCACATTGCCAGTCTACTCGAGCATTTCCCAGATTCAAATTTATCCATAAAACAGGTCCAACAATTCCTTGGCATTGTCAACTACATGGAAGATTTTATCCCACATCTTGCCAAGCACAGATAAACACTTTCACAAATGCTAGAAAAGGATGCTCCTCCTTGGACCTCACACAACACCCAAGCCATCAAAGAACTCAAGCAGGTAGCAAAAACTCTCCCCCCATTACACATTCCTTCCACAGGAAAACGTGTTCTACAAACAGATGCTTCTGCTCAATACTGGGGAGCTATTTTGCTAGAACAAGGAGACGATGGAACTAGGAAAATTTGCTGGTATAAGAGCGGAGCTTTTTCTCTAGCAGAATTACATTACCACTCCACTTATAAAGAAATCAGGACGATCATGAAAGCAATTGAAAAATTCAAATTCCATCTGATTGGCCACCATTTTCTCATTGAGACAGATCTAATAAGTTTTCCCCACATGCTCAAATTCAAACAAAAGGCAATCCCTCCACCTCAATTGTTTAGATGGGCAAATTAGTTTTCTCAATGGAGTTTTGATGCTATTCATATCAAAGGAAAAACCAATGTTCTCTCTGATTTCCTTTCCAGGCTCAAAAAAGAAATAAATCCCATTTCCACTCCTCTTTTTCCCCTTATTGGTGCTTTTGAGCATGGTGAATCGTCATCAGGACCTTACTCTACCCCAGATCTGAAAAGCATTGTCCTATCCATGCCCCCTCACATACAGCATACCCTTTTAGAAACAACCCTCATTTCTCGCAACACAGAGGCTCTTCACTCTTTCCTCAAACTTTATGTTTCCAGATATGGCCTTGATGCAGGACCACTTCTTTCTCTCCCCTTTCACCCAATTTTCCCTTCCCTAACCTTGTTACATTTTAACCATTTTTTCCAGCACAGTTTCCCCATAGAGGCATACCTTCTCCTATGGTATTTAGCAAGTCTTTATACTATTGGAATTGTGTTCAATAAATGCCTCATGCTTCGGTATTTTACCCAGTGCCAATTACTCTATCCAGAAGTCACAAAAACCACCTTTCGTATTGCAAAATGGTTTTAGACATTTGGAGACTTTTCTTATTGGCAACATCTCTTACGACAATCCCCAGGCAAATATTGTGTAATTCTTTTCTCGTTCAGGGAACATCTTGATACATCTCTATAAGGTGAAACTATTCTTCAAAGAATCCCCACTTCTGGTATACTCACTAGGTTTGAAAATTCTCTTTCCTTTTAGGACGATACAACATTCACCTATCTCCAAATCCAGCTTTGCCTTGTAAACCAAATTGAACCATCAAGTGTCCCACCAGAACTGTTACACAAAGAAACCAGCACATAGCATAATATCGGTCTTTATCCACTTGACTATTGCCAACTTTTTCGTCGCATTTTAGCAGATTTCTATGACCAATACGGATGGGAAACGTCTCACAAAGATCATCCAATGTACCGCATCCACTTGCTTGTCTACCCACTCAAGAATAGGATAACAGCACCTTGGGAGCCAGACACATCTGTCAGTGATAATAATTGATCTACTTTGTTTAACAGTGTATCCCCATGATACTTTTTACTTTTGAGACACAGTGTAAAATTGGGAAAAATAGTGTCTCATCGTATCTATATGTCAGTGTGTAATATTTTGTTTTGTACTTTTACTTTTAAAGAGCCACAGTGTCCCCGTGACTCCTGCTTTTACTTTTGAGACACAGTGTAAAATAGGGTAAAATAGTGTCTCGTGTCTGTATGTCTGTAATAATGCTTTTTCCTTGGATACTCTTTTTCTTTCCTTATTTCTATATAAGGAGGGCCTTGTATCCATTTAAGGGGGGAGGTTGGTCAGTTTGTAAGGAGTTTTGTGAGATATTGAATGAAGATTTAAGTTTGTTAAGTTTGATCCTATAATTCCTTCGTGTGTCTTACCTTCTATGTGATTGCATTATTTAAGTTTGTTAAGTTTGATCCTATAATTCCTTCGTGTGTCTTACCTTCTATGTGATTGCCTTATTCAGTCTTGATATCCCAGCTACTTTAGTCCCATTGTGGAAACAACATGGTTACACTCATCTTCACTTTGGAGCAATCAGACTTGATCTAAACTTCCATGGGAAAAAGGGTCTTCTTCCTTAATATACATCGATGACATCTTACTTTTCTCTCTCGATCCAGATTCCCATGCCCTGCTTTTGCAGAAGTTCCATTCTTTGGTCAAACAACATGGCATAATGTTGTCACAAAAGAAGATGGTAATCGGTGTTTCCTCAGTTGACTTCCTCGGACTGAATATCTCTCAAGGAAAGTATACCCTACAGCCTCACATTGCCAGTCAACTCGAGCATTTCCCAGATTTAAATTTATCCGTAAAATAGGTCCAACAATTCCTTGGCATTGTCAACATATTGATTGTGCCATGTGCAAGAGTTCATGATGCAATCCTTGTATTCTTTGTTGAAGATCATAGATCAGGCTTTGGAGGGAAGTCCCTGAACGATAAAAGAATTACACAATATTTGCCTGGGGATTGTTGTAAGAGATGTTTCCAATAAGAAAAGTCTCCAAATATCTGAAACCATTTTGCAATACGAAAGGTGGTTTTTGTGACTTCTGGATAGAGAATAGAAAGTGTTTGTTAGTACAAATGTTGTTTTCCTGGAGGATGATTATATCATGAACCATAAACCTGAAGGAAGGATAGATCTGAAAGAGATCAAAGGAGAGCCCTCAGTCCTACTCGCAGTTGATAATGATATAAGATAAGAAAATACCACTTCTTCACCCATTTCTGCACCAGTACCACGTCGTAGTGGGAGGATTATCAGCCAGCCTAATAGATACATGTTCTTAGGAGATTTTTTGAAGTTGTCTTCATAGAATCTGAATCTGATCCTGCCACGTACGAAGAGGCAATGGCTAATGTAGACTCAGCTCATTGGGTTAAAGCTATGAAGGTTGAATTAGAATCTATGGTTTCCAATTAGATCTGGGATCTTGTAGAACTTCCAGCCAATATTAAACCCATTGGTTGTAAGTGGGTCTATAAGAGGAAAAGAGGATCTACTAGAAAGGTTGAGACCTTTAAGGAAAGGCTTGTAGCGAAAGGTTATACTCAGAGGGAGGGCATTAACTATGATGAAACCTTCTCGCCGATAGCCATGCTCAAGTCCATCAGAATACTCTTATCCATTGCTGCATGCCTAGATTATGAGATCTGGCAGATGGACGTCAAGACTACATTCTTGAATGGCAATCTTGAGAAGGACATCTATAAGCAACAACCAGAAGGGTTCATAGCTGGTGGGAAAGGTAACTTAGTATGCAAGTTGCAAAAGTCCATTTATGGACTTAAGCAAGCATCCAGGAGTTGGAATATACATTTTAACCAAGCGGTCAAGTCGTTTGGCCTTATACAGAATCTGGATGAACCTTGTGTATAGAAGAAGTGTGAAGGAAAAGTGGTGGTTTTCTCGTTCTCTATGTTGACGACATTCTACTCATTGAGAATGATGTAGCGACATTGTCAATGATTAAGGTTTGGCTAGCCAGTACTTTTAGTATGAAGGATCTAGGAGAGGCGAGCTATATCCTTGGGATAAAGATCTTTTGAGATTGAGTGATATTTTGCTAAGGTAGGTTTTCTTGGCTACAAGACTTTGATCTTTCCCCTTAGTTGCATCATCTGGATGCTCTTTTGTGCTTATTGTATATCCTGGGGTATGCCCCTTGTAGTTTTGTATAGTGCCATTTGGCTTTGTTTTATTTATTCACCATTTCCCGAAAAAAAAGATCTATTGAGATCGCAAGCGAAAGATAATGGGATTATCTCAAGCTAGTTATATCGATAAGGTGCTAACTAGGTTTTCAATGGATAATTCGAAGAAAGGTTTATTACCTTTCAAGCATGGTTTAGCACTTTCCAAGGACCAATGTCCTAAGACACAGGAGGAGAGGTATCGCATGGCAGGAGTTCCCTATGTTACGGTAGTGGGAAGTCTCATGTATGCGATGTTGTGCACTAGAGCAGATATTTGCTTTACCGTTGGCATGGTTAGTACATATCAATCGAATCCAGGTCCAGAGCACTAGACAACCGTTCAGCACATTCTTAAGTACTTGAGAAGGACTAAAGATTACATACTTATGTATGGCGGTGATGAGTTAATTACAGTGGGATACACTGACTCGGACTTTATGTCAGATAAAAATTCAAGGAAGTCGACATCCAGACATCTCTTTACCTCGGGAGGTGGTACTGTTAGTTGGAGGAGCATTAAGTAGAAGTACATTGCAGACTCAACTACAGAGGCTGAGTATGTGGCTGCTTGTGAAGTCGTAAAGGAAGCTATTTGGCTCAAGAAGTTCTTTATGGAGATCGAGGTGGTACCAGTGTTGCTGTCACCTATTACGCTCTACTACGATAATAGTGGGGCAGTGGCTCAGTCCAAGGAGCTAAGGAACCACGGAAAAGGAAAGCACGTAGAGCAAATATCATCAAGTTCAACGTGGAGATAGGACTGTCGCCAAGATTGCCATCGCTGACAATCTTGCGGATCCGTTTACAAAGGCCTTGCCATAGAAGGTCTTTGATCGTCATCTAGATAGTTTAGGTCTCAAATGTAGTCTTGAATGATTATGAGTACAAGTAAAAGTTTGTGGGGTTTGTGCCCTCAAACCATTATCATATGTACGAGACATTGACATTTTAATATATGGATATCATCTTTATATTTCATTGTGTATGTTTCTTTTATGAGATGATTGTTAATTCTTAAGTATCATATTAGGTAATTCGTGTGTGTATGAAATACATACAAGTGAGATACAAATTACTATTCTTTGATACTTAGCATTTGTCGCAGTGGATGATGAGACTGGATATCTCATTAGGTTCACACTGTAGCATGATTAACTACCATTGGATGGAGTGATGAATCTCAATCACTAGAGTATAGCTCTTAGTTGATATGCTGGTGCTTATAGTGCATTGTCGAACCTGAGCTTTCCTATTGACACTTAAAACTATCAACAGTTGATAGGAACTCATAACTTGTATAATGTACGGGTTCTCAATCTTGAGACGATTTATGAACATATAATGCGGATGTGACTGCTTTGACTTACCAATCAGTGAGGTCTTAAAGATAAACACCTGGGTATCTTGGGTATGTCATGTTCACAGGGTTGTGAACATATATTGCCAAGATAGAATCTACCCTTTGTTAAAAAGTAAGCATGCCCATGAGAATATCACCAAGTTGATTACTGAGAACTGTAGTCTTGTTGATAAGTAGTTATCAACATGTTTGGTAATCATGAAAGGTGAATGGGACTCAAGGAATAGAAGATGTAATCATCATTCAGGTTGATAGTAACAGTTATCCGACTACCTAAATATGATTATGAATGTTGACGGTAGAGGAACATTAGTACATCATACAAGTCTAGTTATCGCTTCGGATTTGTTCTTTTGCGTTGGAGTTCAGTTATCATTTTATAGTGGAGTAAACATTGACTGACGAATTGGTTAGTTTGTTGATCAAAGAGTTTGGTTAAGGGAATTAATAACTGGTCTGATCCAATAATAAAGAGCCTAGGAGGTCCTACTCTTAGCTCCGCTAGGAAGCTTGGAAAGGCACTTGAGGAAGCTGTTAAGACTGGTTCGATCGATCAGAGTTGCTTCGATCGATTGAAGTCTAGATAGGTTCCATCGATCGAGGTTGATTCAATCGATCGAAGGTTCAATCGATAGAAGCCACTTCTATCGCTTGAAAGTTAGGTCGGTTCTGATAATCTATAAATAGGGCAGCTACGTCCAGAAATTAGAGTTCGTCGTTGTATTATACTAGAAGCTGCAGATACTATTTTAAGGTTCCCAAACCTACTCTATCCTCTTTATTAGGTTCCCACCAACCCTAGCCTCTCCGGGAGCATCTGTAGGAGTTATAAGAGTGAAGACCATCTAGTGGAGGCTGCTGGAAGTCAGAGATTTCAGAAATTGGGTTAAAGATCGTGAGGTATAATCTCTTCTCCCTCTTATCCGTACGTATCTATAGAGTCAATAAGTAGTAGATCCGGGCATACCAATAAAGTTTTGTAACTTAATACTTCCGCTGCGCATTTAAAATAATTTTAAACCCAATTTTTCATCACCCTTGATTCTCATTTTTTCCTCTTCTCCTGTTGGCTAAACTTATAATTCCCAATATCTCTCTCCGCGATTAGGGCCACATCTAGAACTTCAGCAAATGTTGGAAGATGAAATATATCCACGCGACTATGGATATTTTCCCTCAGACCTTCTTCGAACTACCTGGATCTATCCACCTTTTCCAAAACTATACCAAGAGCAAATCAAGCCAACCCATTAAATGCTGTCGCGTATTCGTTCACTGTCATATCCCCTTATCGTAGGTTCATGAGCTCTCATTTCTTTTGGGTCTTGGCAGAATCTAGAAAGTATCGGTTATCAATTCCTCTATGAAACCTTCCCAAGTAGTCGGTGCTCTACTTGCGAGGATACCAACCCACCAATTCTAAGCTCCCCATTTCAATGTATCAATGGCATTATCTATTTTCTCTCTATTAGTACATTTCAAGTTTCGGAATATGCATTCCATATTCATTTTCCAAAAATCTACCACATCTCGATCTGATACCCTAGTGAATATTGTTGGGTTCTTCTTTGCAAACTTTTTAGTAATTGTTTGCCTAGCCCTTGGTACCAAATTTTGATTTTCTGGCTCCTTTGCCCTTAGTTGCACTCTGTCATCCACTACTCTAATAAACCCCTCAATAGCAGCCTCTATTCGGTCCATTCGCATATTCGATGCATTGTCATTATTTAGATCCAAAATTTCCACCACCTATTCTTGATAACCATCAACATAATGATATCATGCATGTCATCACATTTATCCCATAGTATGCATGTAAGATACAACGTATACAACCATTATTCACATACATATGTAATAAAATTATCCAAATTCCGCACACATTATTCAATATTCAAACTCATGACGTCATCTCTCGTCCCCAAGGCTCTAAACCTAAATCCATCGCTTAAGGTCTATAACATTTTGCTTTAATACCACTACATTTTTTTTCTTCGAAAAATGGTAAATAGATTCCAAAAAGGGATGTACACATGTACAAGGGGCATTCCCTAGGATATACAACGGGCTCAAAGCATAAGGACAAGTGGTCATACTAACCACAGAAAAAGCCAAATCTGGCAAAACACCAAACAAGGCACTTTACAATACAAAAGAAATTGTCAAGCCAAACCTAGCAACCCAAGAAACTCAACAAAATGCTCAACACAAATCCAACCAAAACAATCAGATGGTCATTGCCAATTAGTCAGCAATGTAGCAAGTTGGGCATGTCCTTTCCATTCGATATTGACTTGAGCGTATACTTGTGAAATAAAAACCTTCAACAGTTGCTCTCTTTGAGTTGAGGAACTTTTAAAGGTTCTAATGTTTCTTTCCTTCCATAAGCCATAAATGGTTACGTGGTCCCAGGTCACGTGGCACGCCATCAAGGCTTACCAACAATGATTAAAGTTCCCAAAATGACCTTAATAAAAGTTTTGCTCCAAGAAAACCAACTTCAAAATAGTTTTTCAAAGCTTATATTAAACACGTGCCTAAACACGCCTTATCGAGTTTCGTTTTCAAAAGTAACAGTTTCGTAGGTCAAAGGGTCCCCAAAGGTACCCCCATACCTAATTAGACGTTATTCCGTACATTAAAAGAAGGAGTTTAAAATTTGTTGCAGGGGCATTTCGACCAGTTGAACAGCCCTGTTCGACCGGTCAAATGGGATCTAGGCAGAACTCAACATTTAAAAGACCGTATTCACAATTGCCAGCGTTTTTGTGCAAACACCATTAATTACCGGTGCTTCCCTAATAAACGTCATTAATTTTCGGTGCTTTGACGACAAACGGCGCTAATAAAACAATTCCTCCTTTACCAAAAGAAACCAAACCAAACAAAACCATTTCGAACCAACTCATTTCCAGCCAAACAATTTCAAAAGCTTTGTTAAACATTCTAAGGACTTACAAAAACATATACACCATTTATGTAATAAACCATAGACCCCTGGATTACAAGTATCCAAAGTACAAGCGTTACACGTCTCGGTAAACAAGGTCCTAAGGTGAACCAAGTGTCGTACTCGCATACATAAAAAGTCTTATTACAAGTCGCACAGTTAAAAAATCGGTAAAAGTTTAACATCTATTAGAAACGTGATTCAAGTTCTGTAAACATAAGGAGCTCCCAATCCTTCCTTGCGTCATTATCCGCCATTCTCTCCTCCAGTCCTTATACCTGAATGGTTATTTATATAACCACAGATATTTGGATTCGTTTAAGCTAATACTTAGTGACTAATATTAATCAAGCACACGGATGATAATTATGTTTCAATCCATCATAACATATAACTATTCAGTCTATAGGGAATAAGTGCACATTCACTGATCCAAAGTCTTAAGACTCAATAACGACCCATTCCTCTTCAACATGTCGCGTTAATGCCTTTCTCGGCAACTGACCGTCGCCACTACTAATCCTCCCCTTTCGAGAGGATGTCTTATGGTGAATTAGCACAAATCCCCCTTTAACCCACATAGGCACATAAAACATGCTGATTTAACACATATCACCATATCTTTCATTTGAACATACCTTGGGCCTACTTTATACATGAGTTTTGTCCAATATGAACTACACATGGTATCTATATAAAGTCCCTAGCATATCAAATGCATTAAACCATAGAACCATCCAAAATTCAAGATTAATATCACTCACCTCAGATTTACACTCTTAACCGTCGATCTAAAGAAAACTCAAGCACAAAGAACGTGCAGTAATTATTCTAATACAATTCCTATCGATCAAAAATCTGATTCTCAACTTTTATGAAAATTCTAGAAAAATAAGTTTTCGAAAAACTTAACCAAACAAGCCGTAGTAGGTATCAAAGCGAAGCTCTTACCTCGAGGAGTTCGAATATGAAATCTAGAGAAAAATTAACGGGTAGAAATTCGTCGATTTGTGTGTTGAAGCTCTAAGCCAAAAAATCCCCAATATTCCCTCTCTTGAGTTTCTAAATTTAGGTTAAACTTATGAAAATATCTCACATCTTTCTATATATAGGCACGACTCTTGGGGATTATGTTTACCTCCCCACGAGTTCTCAAAACTCCTAATCAGTCTCCGAAACTTTCTACACAGCTAATGCATAGCTTCACGAGTGAAAACTAAAAATTATAAAAGTTTTCGACTAAGTTCCGTTTGGTTTCTAAAATGCAAGTTTCTACATGATTTTATGAAATTGCTAGTTAGCCTACCAATTATGCAACATATTCAATTTCGTCCTCACCAGGTATCTAATGACCCCAATGAGTCGCTATCAGAAATATAATAAACAATTTTATTCACATATGCCTAAATAAACATTTAAGCACATAATTACCAGTTATTACTCATTTTTCCAACTGTAGGGAGTTCTCACATGCCCAACTTCTGGACTGCTTTCAACGCCAAATACTGGGTTCTCAAAAGACATTCCAAAACAACTAGTAAGTCATCAATCACTTCCCACGTGTCAATTAACACAACAG
Source organism: Hydrangea macrophylla (assembly GCA_033977485.1). Lineage (NCBI taxonomy): Eukaryota > Viridiplantae > Streptophyta > Magnoliopsida > Cornales > Hydrangeaceae > Hydrangea > Hydrangea macrophylla. Next base: position 13,577,072 of record CM066985.1, on the reverse strand, counting down.
TAAGCATACCACGCATGCTGAAATAATATAACTAAATGTCGCGGGAGCGGGTATGATAGAAAAGGATGCACGTCATAATTCAGGCCGGTAGAGGTTCGATCGCTTGAAGAGCTCAATCGATCAAAGTATGAAACTTTTCGATCGCGCGAAGCTTGCTCGATCGATTGAAACTGAATTACATAAAAGGTAAGACAAGTACACTAAATCTTATTTATATCAAAAGGGTATAAAAATACAACGAAAATATAGGGTGATGATGCCGAAAAATGGTGAGGGCAATTTTAAGAAGAAAATGAAATCACAGAAGGTTTGTGTGTGGTTCGGCCCCGTTAATGAGGTGACCTACGTCCAGTGTTGCGTCTATGCGCGTTCACTAGCAGATCACCGGCGGCCTGGTGAGCCAACAAAGTGGGGCGGCACTACTAGTAATACCAGCCGGGTGTATGCGTGTATGTTGGTGATTTCTCTAAGGTGTATCTGCTTAGAGAGTTGATACTCGGATCCCTTTTGAGAGGGTAGGTGGGCTCTTTTATAAGTGCAAGAGTCCACCTTTACATGGTAAGTTTCACTAGATTAGGAAGCCTAATCTAATCACAATAGATTTGCCCAATATTCGGTGAGTTTCCTAAGCAGTTAAGGAAACCACTAATTCTCTTGATAGAGCGACAGCTGTGTAACGAATTGAGGGGAAACGTGATTGATGCCGTGATCCTCGGGGCCCCACTACGACCGCCCGAGTGTCTCGGGTGGCAACTGCAGCATCCCTCGGGAGCGTGGGCTCCATGCCTCAAATCTGTCTTCCCCGGGTCATTAGCTGAACACGTGGCGATTAGGTAATTATAAGATATTTCTTGACATATCAGCTGCCCCCCATTTTCAGAGCTGAGATGACGCTTTATCAGATGAGGTCAGAAAATTAAGAACGCCCTTCATAGACCGCCCGGGAAAATACCGGGTCCCCCACCGGACCACGGCTAACACGGGACGACCCGGCGGCTCAAGGACCGAGCGGTAGCTGTACAGGCCTGAGATCCCCGATGCCACGTGCCTACTGGTTACAAGCATAGTTCGGGCTTAAAGCATCCAGTTTAAGAGGTAACTGAATCGTCCAGCTGGCAACCAGACTATCACATCCCACATTTAATGCTCACGCCTTCTGAGGCGACGCCCCACGTGCCCGAAACGACAGTTTCGGCGGGAGAGTACATGAACCGTTCGATCAGATTGGATCCCAACCGTTCGTTCTGCTTATATAATGAGCACTATTTATCCTGGCTTCTTCACTACTCAACACTAGCTGAATCGCCTGAGCAAACTCTCCGAGCCTCCTATCCTCTGCTGTCTTTGCCTTTCCAAACTTTTATCTGCACCAAATGGCCTCACACGTTGACCTTACATCAGACGAGGGGCTTAAGGCATTCCGGGAAGATTGCCAAATTCCCGAGGACGTGGTGATCCGTCCGTTCGTTGAAGGAGAAGAAGTAGCCCCTCCTTTCTTCCTCATCAGCAGCTATCTGCTGCTGATCGTGGGATTACGCTTTCCTCTGCCGGTCTCCTTCTGCGACCTTCTTCAGGGTTTGCAGATTCCACTACACAAATGCCGACCAAACGTTGCCCGCCTCTTATGGGGAATTTCGGCGCTGAACGAGCGACTGGGGTTGTTTCTCCGGGCTGCCGACGTTGCGAGGTGTTACATACTGGGCATTGACAACAGAGGCCCCTACTTTCGCCCTAAGACCGAGGGGAAAGACCTTGTCCGAGGTCTAGACTTCCCAAACAAGAACTGGCAACGGTACCCTTGGGTGCTGGTTGCTGGTAACTGGTTGGAGTATAACGGTCTCTGCCCTCCTGCGGGTTATAATCCCGATCATTGCAAACAGGCCTTCATCGCCCTTCGTGGAGTCGTCCCGTCCGAAGATGACATGGAGGCTTTCGACCAAGCCATCGAGGCCGGTATGTCGTTCTCCTACTTGAAAGGGAGACCTGCGGAGAATTCGGGCGTCGGATCGTCTTCCGCAACCGCTGCCACTGCGGCATCTGGATCGCGCCGCTATACCCGGTCGATGGCGACCGGGGCGCGCCCGGCCAGCAGGACGGGCCAACCCGAGGGGCCGGTCTCCTTGTCCACCAGCACTGACTCCTCCTCATCTGAGGATGTAAGCCCGCCTCCGGGCCCGTCCAGAAAGGGCAAGGAGAGAGAGGTCGAAGAAGAGCCTCAGCCCCCACCGAAGAGGAGCCGACCGGAAGTATTCACCGGCCCCCGCATGCCGGGCTCATGGTCGGATTTCTCTCTCGTGAACATGGAAGAACGCTTGCAGGCGGTGGAGAAGATGGGCGCCGAGCTGCAGATGGATTCCGCCCTGCGGGGGGTGGATGTCCACGCCTTGGAGCTAGCCGTAGAGGGGCTGACGGCGAAGGTGGCTGCCCTGGAAGAGGAGGTCAAGGCTTTGAAGGGCCAAAGACCTTAAGGGCATTTTTGTTTACACACATATGTACATTTTTCCTTCTTATTCTTTTTATTTTCTTCCGGGAAGGCTACTGTAAATGCTCCCGTCTTTGTACAGTTTTCCTTTTATAGCAATAAAAAGGTCCCTGAGGCCATCTTTTTCCTTCATTAAGTCCCTTGAATTGTGTATCAATTCTGTACAACTCTGTGAGGTTAATTCCCGACCGGCTCGCAAATGCGCCCGGGCTATGGTTGCTCGGGCCTGGACCGCTGCTTCCACGCGTCAACCAACCGTTGGTCAGGTTAGATCCTAACGAATGGAGACGTGGGCGTAACCAAACCGTTCACAAGCCAACGAAAACGTCTTTATGTGTACTTAATGCGCGCGCCTTTTGAGGCGACCCCCCACGTGACCGAAGCGACGGTTTTGGGCGGGATATTTTCTGGACCGCTGGACCTGTTCTGATCTGGGCCGTTCGAGGTCTCTTATATAAGGAGCCCTCGCCCCACCTCCTGCGCACCCCCCTGATTCTCTTGTCTCCGACCTTTCTTTCTTCTCTTCCCTGTTCCTTTTTCCTTTCGAAGCGAAACTGGAGAGAACGAACCTTGTGGGGTTTGAGCGGGAGTGGGATTTCTTCCTTCTCAGATTCGTAGCGTTTTTCGAGTCAGGTGGAACCCTAACTCACTTGAACCGGACGGGTGTTCCTTGCGTGGTTCTGAGAGAGTGCTACCTGGTGTTGCGGAGCACCTACTTGCTACCATTCAGGTTAGTAACCCTGCCCCCCCTGTATATCAGGCTCGGGGTTTTCGATCCCTTCGCGAGTCGTCCTTTGTGTCGGTTCCTTCCTGCCGGAGGGCCAGAGATGGAACACTCCGGCTTCAATTCCGCGTCGAGATCGGAGAGTGAGCAGTACCAGTCGGGGTCCCCGGGTGCTAGCCAAGGCCAGCTCCCGGAATCCCCGTCCGACCACCAAAGCGGGGCCTGGATCCCCATTCGCCTGTCCAGTAGTCAGTCTTCTGAGGAGGCCCCTGTCGCCTCCGTTTCGAGGGGATTAGGCGACGAGCTGCCGGAGGGGACCGACCGCATGGTCTTCGCTTGTGAGTCCACCTCTTCCGTTCTTCACTCTGGAGACTTTCGCCGGATTAGGGAGAGGTACTCCCTTCCTGACGGTTGCACCCTAGCCGTGAATTCCGGCGGCGCGCACCTATATCAGTCAGGGTTTGTCACCCTGTTTGAGGACGCTATGATGGCGGGCCTCCGACTTCCGCTTCACCCGGTGGCTCGGGACATACTGATTTTTCTGGACATCGCTCCCGGCCAGTTGGCTCCCAACGGGTGGAGGTTCTTGATGGGGTGTATATCATTGTGGCCCCAGGCATTCGGGTATGATCTCACCCTACAGGAGTTCCTTTGGGCTTACCGGCCATTTCTTGTGCATAATGAGTTGGGGTTTTTCTCGTTCTCCGCCCGTCCGGGCAGGAAAATCATTGACAACTGCCCTAGTAACAATAAAGGGTGGAAGGGAAAATTCTTCCAGGTGTCTACCCTTCATCTCTGTGACATGGCTCCGGGTAGCCAGCTGAAGACATCCTGGGCCAGGGAGTTGAAGGGTAAGACCGCCCTTCCGTCCTTATCTGCTATCTCGAACTATCCGGAACACAGTGGATTGTTGACCAGTTTTCTTCTCTTCTTCTTTTTTTTTTTTTTTTTACAGCGGGCTCAACTAAACCCCCAGAAATTTCTGAGGCGTGCCAGGCCGGGATCTTGAAGCTAGCGAAGTTGCCCGTCAGCATCTGGAACGTGCTGTCCCGGTCGGGAGGGCTCATCGCTAAATATTCCCCTGAGCCGCCTATTCCGGCCCCCAGCTCTACACCCATCATCCCTGGTAAGTGTGCCAGTAACATGTACTTGTACTATTTCTGCCCCTTGCACCTTTGATCGTACGATCTTTGTTTCTACAGAAATGGCTCCCAAACGCAACTTGGATCAGCTGCGGGAGAGACAGGTCGCCGCTACCGCCACTGCTGCCGCTCGGGTGGCAATCGCCCAAGGAAAGAGGCCGGCCACCGAGGTTCCAGGCGGCGACCGCCCACTCAGGCGCATTCGCCACGGGACCAATACCCGTCCAAGTCCCGTAGGGACATCGGTTCCCCCCAGGCCGGCTGTTGAAGAGCCCGTGCCCAGGGCTGATGTTCCATCGGGTTTACCCCCGGGCGGGCATGATGAGGCCCGGGAGAGACTCAGGCCCTGCCTCGCGCCAAGCCAGGTGACAGCGTGTGCCGAGCTAACCCCCCAAGGGATCCAAGGATGGCTATACAGCGTCTCCCACCTGGTGAGTGTTCTGCTTCTTTTTGTTTAAACGCGGACTTGCCCTGCACTTGTTACTTGTTTAACCGATGTGTGTTCTCCTGCCGTAGGTTGGCTGCATAGCTGCGGGGTCTGAATCCGTCCACTCATCCCTGGCCGCGAAGGTGGGCGCCGCTGAAGCCGCCCTTTCGGAGGAACGGAAAGAGCTGCAGGTAGCAAAAGCTGCCCTGGCCGTGGAGACGAGCAAGACGAAGTCGCTGGCCTTGAGCTTAGGGGCGGCTCAGGCGAACCTGGCAGCGGCTTTGGCCGAACTGGAAACTTCCCGGGCCCTTATCGCGGCAGCCGAGGCCCAGGCTAAAGCGGTGACCGAGGCGCCTTCCGCAGAGGCCTTGGAAGGAGCTTTTGACGATGGCTTCTTCCAAGGTTATGAGGATCTGAAGCGGCGGGTAGCTCGGGACCACCCCGAGTGGGTTCTCTCGGCCTACGCGGGGATTGACTCGGATTACTGGGACATCGGTGAGGATCCCGGACTCGGTGAAGCTCCAGCTGCTGGCGAGGGGCTTGCGGCCGTTGGAGATCCTGTGGTCGTTGCTGAGGCCACCGAGCTTACCCCGGAGGGAGGCTTAGCGGAGGAGGGACTTACCATTCCGGGGGAACAGGCCGGGGAGACCGAGAACGTGATTAATGCGGAAAACTGACTTCCCTGTCTTTCCTTCCTGCTTATTTGCTTTTGTCGTTTGTAGACTTTTATTTTTCGGGGAGGCTACTACAATTGCCCCCCAAGCTCTGTACACTCACTTTAATTAATGAAAAGGCCCTTGAGGTTATCCTTCCGTTAATTTTGTTGTACTGTGCTTTTAACTTTTGCTAGTATCCGCACGGCCTTGGCCAACCTAACATCTGCCTTAGCAAATGCTTTAGGACCGTAACCCACAGAACACCTAGTCGAATGATATAATTCCCTGTTTTGGCCTTAGCGTTACCCTTTTGTCCTCCTGTCCCCTGCCCCCCAAGCATTTTGCAAAGGCAGGAGTGCGGGTGTACGGGACTGAATGTCCGTAGGGAATCGACCTGGAACATGGGTGGTTGCAGGAGCATTTGAAGCTTGCCATCGTTGGCCACCTAGGGGTTTTGGCCCCATCGCTGGCTGGACCTAGGCGAAACTTGAGTTAATTTCCTGTTTAGTTGGAGGACCCTTTTGCCCCCAGGGCTCCTGTTAAGGAGGGGGCGTGTTGGGGATCCACCATAGGAAACCGACCTGGAACATGGGTGGTTGCAGGGTCCTTTTAAAGCTTGCCATCGCTGGCCACCTAGGGGTTTGGCCCCATCGTCGGCTGGACCTAAGCATAGCTTGAGTTAATTTCCTGTTTAGTTGGAGGACCCTTTTGCCCCCAGGGCTCCTGTTAAGGAGGGGGCGTGTTGGGGATCCACCATAGGAAACCGACCTGGAACATGGGTGGTTGCAGGGTCCTTTTGGTGCCTCGGGGTTAGGCCCGAGGTCTCTTGGTGCCTCGGGGTTAGGCCCGAGGTCTTTTGGTGCCTCGGGGTTAGGCCCGAGGTCTTTTGGTGCCTCGGGGTTAGGCCCGAGGTCTTTTGGTGCCTCGGGGTTAGGCCCGAGGTCTTTTGGGTAAGCCTGATGTACCGAAGGGAATAATGTTTCAAAGCAAACTTTCTATTTTATTCAAAAAATAACAATCTGTAACAATTGTCCTATCAAGGCTACGTAGAAAAAGAATTCTCCTCATAACACTAGACTCCCGTAGCTATGTGCTACTGATAGTACTTGCGGAGATGTTGCACGTTCCAGGGGTGGCTGAGGTCGTGCCCATCCATACTTTGTAGCCAATAGGTTCCTGGTCGGTTGACCCGAGTGACTGTATATGGCCCTTCCCAGTTTGCTCCCAACTTCCCATGGCTTGGGACTCGGGTTGACTGGTTCACTGCTTTAAGAACAAGGTCCCCAACCTGGAAACTACGATGCTTCACCTTACTATTGTAATACCGTGAGACCCTTTGCTTGTAAGCTGCCACCTTGAGATAGGCTTGGTCTCTTTTCTCCTCGACCAGGTCTAGTTCCGTCCTGAGGGCCTCTCCATTATCTGGGTCAGTGAAGGTGGCCACCCGGTATGTGGGTAGCCCGAGCTCCGTGGGGACTACCGCCTCAAAACCATAAGTCAAGGAAAAGGGGGTTTCGCCCGTTGCCGCCCGGGGTGTGGTACGGTAGGCCCACAGAAGGGCTGGGAGTTCGTCGGCCCACAGGCCTTTAGCACCTTCGAGCCTCGTCTTAATCGACTGCAAAATCGTACGGTTGGTTACTTCGGCCTGACCATTAGCTTGTGGGTGCTCAGGAGAAGAGTAGTGGTTCAATATTCCATAGTCCGAGCAGAACTGTCTAAAGACGGGTGTATCAAACTGTCTTCCATTGTCGCTAATCAGGACTCGCGGAATACCGAACCTGCTAAGGATATTTCTTTCCACAAAATGTTCCATCTTTCTCTCGGTTATTGTTGCCAGGGGCTCGGCCTCCGCCCACTTTGTGAAGTAGTCCACGGCTATCACAGCAAACTTGACCTGCCCCTTCCCCGTTGGCAAGGGACCAACGATGTCAATTCCCCATTGGGCGAATGGCCAAGGGCTTAGGACCGGTGTCTGAAGTTCTCCTGGTTGGTTTATCATGGGAGAGTACCGTTGGCACTTGTCACACCTTCGAACGTACTCCTGCGAATCCCGAGCCATGGTTGGCCAGTAGTACCCCTGTAGTAGGGCCTTTCTTGAGAGTGTCCGACTCCCTACGTGGTTCCCGCACACGCCTTCGTGAATTTCGTACAGTATTGCTTGAACTTGCGTGGGATGGACACAACGAAGGTACGGGATGGTGAACCCCCTTTTATAAAGGACACCGTCTAGGACATGATATCGTGCTGCTCGGTACTTGACCCGTCTTGCTTCCTCTTTCTCGTCCGGTAGCCTTCCTGTCGTCAAGAAAGTCATGATCGGATCCATCCAGCTGGGTCCCAGAGTGACCGGGTCGACCTCCATGCCTTCTGAGTTGATCACACTTGGCTCGGGTAGGAATTGTATCCTTATCCCGGGCAAGTCTGACTCAGCCGATGATGCGAGGCGGGCGAGCCGGTCAGCCCTGGTGTTCTCTTCTCTGGGTATTCGAGTGATGGAAAAGCCTTGGAGTTGTTTGGACGCTGTTCGGACGAGTGCTAGGTAGGCCATCATGCTATCTTCCCGTGCTTCGTATTCTTGGTTTACTTGATTGACCACGAGCTGGGAGTCGCTGTAGCTCTCGACCTGTTGTGCGCTCATCGAAACGGCTAATTGCAGCCCAACCAGGAGGGCTTCGTACTCGGCCTCGTTGTTGGAGGCACGAAACCCGAATCTCAAAGCATATTCAAGCTGGATGCCCTCGGGGGTGGTCAGGATAATTCCGGCCCCACTGCCCTGCCGGTTGGAAGAGCCATCGACATGCAGTATCCATGTGTGGATGCCGGCGAGCAATCCGGACGGTAAGGCCGGAGGCTCGAGTTCTTCTATCGGGTCTTCTGGATACGTAAACTCGACCAAGAAATCTGCGACGGCTTGTCCCTTGATGGCCGTCCGCGGTCTATAAGTTACCTCAAACTCCTCCAGTTCCAAAGCCCACTTGACGAGCCTTCCGGATGTGTCCGGTCGAGAGAGGATTCTGCGGAGGGGTTGGTCTGTCAGTACTACGACGGCATGGGCCTGGAAGTACGGGCGGAGCCTTCGGGCCGATGTAACGAGGGCGAAGGCCAGTTTCTCGATGCGGGAGTACCGGCTTTCCGCGCCTTGCAGTGCTCGGCTGGTGTAATACACTGGGAACTGTATCCCGTGCTCTTCCCGGACAAGCGCTGAGCTGACTGCCGATGGCGACACCGCCAAGTACAGGAACAGTTCTTCTCCGACTGTAGGTGTCGACAATAGAGGCGGAGAGGTCAGGTATCTCTTGAGTTCCTGGAACGCCTCCTCGCACTCCTCTGACCATTGAAAAGCTTTACGGAGAATTTTGAAGAATGGTAGGCAACGGTCAGTTGCTCTGGAAACGAATCTATTCAGTGCGGCCACCCGTCCGGCTAAGCTCTGAACTTCCTTAGTTGACTTGGGTGACCGCATGTTGATGATGGCCTGGATTTTGTCAGGGTTTGCCTCTATTCCCCGTCTGCTGACCAGATGACCGAGGAACTTCCCGGATGAGACCCCAAAGGTGCACTTGGCCGGGTTCAACCTCATCCTGAATTTTCTCAAAATGCTGAAGGCCCCGGCCAGATGCTCCAGGTGATCGGGTTCATCTCGGCTCTTGACCAGGAGATCGTCCACGTATACCTCCATGGACGTTCCGATAAGATCTTTGAACATGAAGTTGACCAAGCGCTGGTATGTAGCCCCGGCATTCTTAAGGCCGAAGGGCATGACCCTGTAACAGTACGTGCCTTGGTCGGTGATGAACGCCGTCTTCTCTTCATCTTCGGGGTACATGCTGATCTGATTGTACCCGGAGTAGGCGTCCATGAACGAGAGGAGTGAGTGGCCTGCCGTTGAATCGACGAGGAGGTCTATCCTGGGCAGCGGATAACAGTCCTTGGGGCAGGCCTTGTTGAGGTCAGTGAAGTCCACACACATCCTCCATTTACCATTGCTCTTCTTGACCAGAACAACGTTGGCTAGCCAGTCGGGGTAGTGGACCTCCCGGATGGAGCCAGCTTTTAATAGCTTCTCTACCTCCTCACTTACAGCTTTTTGCCTTTCGGACGCCATGCCCCTTCTCTTCTGCTTTACCGGACGGCAGTCTGGGCTAACATTGAGGTGATGGGACATCACTCGGGGATCAATCCCGGGCATGTCCTCATGACTCCACGCAAAGACATCCTGGTTTTGCTTCAGGAACTGGACCAATTTTTCTTTCAAGGCAGGCTCCAGCAGCGCGCCTACGTTGATCGTCCGATCCGGGTGCTCCGGGTCCAGCACAACTTGCTCCAATTCTTCCATCGGCCCTATCATGTCTCTCGGGTCCCGGGGATCCATTTCTTGGACATTCAGAGTCTCGGTGATTGCCCCCCGTCGCAACGAGCTAACATAACAACTCCGAGCCGTGGTCTGGTCTCCTCGCAAGCATCCCGGTCCCTGAGGAGTCGGGAATTTTACGGTTAAGCTGTATGTGGAGACAACTGCTCGTGCTCTGTTGAGGGTCGGCCTCCCAAGGATGACGTTGTAGGCCGATGGGGCATCCACTATCACGAAATTGGTGAGCAGGGAAACCTGTTGTGGATAGGTCCCCATGAGTACCGGGAGTTCGATCGTGCCGAGCGGTTGGGTGCTAGAGCCGTTGAATCCAACCAGGGGAGTAGCGACTGGCCGGAGCCGATCTCTATCGACCCCGAGTTGGTCGAATGCCGCTGCGAACATTATATCCGACGAACTGCCCGTGTCGACTAGTACCCTCTGGACCATGTAGTTTGCTATAGACAGTGTCACTACCAGCGGGTCGTCGTGGGGGCAGTGGAGGCCATGCATATCATCGGATGAGAACGTCAGGACGTCAGTTGGTGAGGGGCCGGTGGATTGGACCTGCCATACATCCGCTCGGGATGCTCGGGCATGCCTCTTCCGTGCCGACTGTGAATCACCTCCGCCAGATGTTCCTCCGGAGATCACGTTGATGTGGCCGAGCAGTGGAGGAGGCTGACCGGGAGCCCGGGCATCCTGTCGGGGCTGTCTGTCCACTGTGACAAACTCGGCAAGATGGCCCTGCTCGATCAACTTTTCGATTGCTATTTTCAGTTTGAAGCAATCCTCCGTTTCATGGCCGTGATCCTTGTGATAACGGCAGAACTTCTCCCGATTTCTCTTGCCGGGAGGGGCTCTGAGCTTGGTAGGCTGCGGAAGCAACCTCTGCGCCTCTGCGGCGGCCATCACCTCATGTATGGGTCGGGAAAGAGGTGTAAAAGCTGTTGGGGGCTGACCCCAAGCCTCTCTTTGGTCTTGCTTTGGCTTCTTTCCCGGGCCTTTCTCAAATCCCTCGCGTTTGCGCTTTGCCTTCGGGGACTCGTCTCCCGTCTGGCTGGCGCGCTTCGCCTTCAGGAATTCTTCGGTGTCTATGTACTTCCCTACTCTTTCCGAGAGTTCCACCAGGGTTGCCGGTCGATTGCGATGAAAGGACGTGGCCACCTTGGTGTGCTGAACTCCTGAGCAGAAAGCCATGATAGCGGCGGTCTCATTGAGGTTGCGAATCAAAAGCCTCTGCTGGTTGAAACGATCTACGTACTCCCTCAAAGATTCCCCCCTTTGCTGCTTGATAGCCTGCTGGGTGTCTGGCTGCGACCGGTCCAGCATCCCGACAAACTGACTAATGAAGAGTTTGCCGAGGGTCTTGAAATCGTCAACCGTCCGCGGTTTCAGAGCATGGAACCATTGCGCGGCTGATCCCTTTAAAGTACTGGGGAATGCCAGGCATAGCAACTCGTCCGTGGTAGTGACCAGTGCCATCTGCGCCTTATAGGTGCGGATGTGGTCCACTGGACTCCCCTTGCCGTCGTATGAGCTGAGATGAGGGGGTTTGAACTTCCGCGGAATCGGGAACTGTGTCACCCGGGCAGTGTAGGGTGACTCCGTTTCTGTATTAGTGAGGTCGTGGCCGGACTTGCGGTTCAGCCTCTCAATCTGCTGCTGCAGCTCCTCGACCTGGGCCTTGACATCAGTACGCCCGATCCTTCTCTCTGCACCTGAGTAGTAGGTTGGATCGGACGATGATGCCTCGTCCTCGAAGCGCGTCGATCTTGGGGATAGCACTCGGCTACGAGTCCGGGATAGCCTGTGCCTGAGATCATCCCGGCTTAGGGCGGGCGGATCGTCGACCGGTTCCCTGACCTTTCGTCCGGGTGCTTCTCCCCTTGCAGCTCGCCGCCGCTCGATGAGGATCCGGGCATCCTCTACTCGTCGCGCTCGGCGAGGGACATACCGAGGTCCTTCCTGTGGGCGCTTGGCAGGCTGGCTGCGCTCCCCCTCTGCCCGGCTTTCCCGGTTTAGTTGGGACCCTGGGGCGGACCTAGTCTTTCCGTGCGTCCGGGCAGGCTTCTTGCTGGGAGCGCTCCTTTCGGGCCTCTGACTGGGAGTGCTCTTTTCAGGCCGCTTCTCCGACGAAGGGCTTTTCTCGTAGTCCTCGACCACCTTTTCATTATGGGCTATGAGCGCATCTATTTGCTGTTGTGTCCGGAGCTGGCCTTCCAAGAGCCGCTCCAGCGCTACTGCGACCTGGTCGGAGGTCATGGAGGTCGCCCGCGTCTCGATCTGTAGGTCCTCCTGACCGGTTGAATCGGCGGTCTTCTTGCCCTTCTTCTTTGGCATGTTGATCAGTCAAAGATTTTTGTTAACAAGGAAACCGTGTCGTTTCCCACAGACGGCGCCAAACTGATGATGCCGAAAAATGGTGAGGGCAATTTTAAGAAGAAAATGAAATCACAGAAGGTTTGTGTGTGGTTCGGCCCCGTTAATGAGGTGACCTACGTCCACTGTTGCGTCTATGCGCGTTCACTAGCAGATCACCGGCGGCCTGGTGAGCCAACAAAGTGTCACGCCCCGACGTAGCATAAATAAGGAAAGCGTTTAATTTCCTTTATGGACCCGTAGGTCGCGACAGTTTGAAGGATCGATTCCGTCCCAAACGTTAAACAACAAAACATAATAATCAGAGTAGAGCAATCAAGGCTTACAAAAAAATTTTCTATCTTATTACATCTTATGAACCGGGGTCAACTAAGGCACAAACCGCCTTGAAAATAAAACAATAGCTTAGTGTCTGTTACAGTCATCCTTAAACAAAACAGTTTTAAAACTCAAACAAATAAACTTAATACATAAAAATAAACAGTTTCTCTTATTCCAAAGCGGCCATTCTCAATTTGCATAGTCGTACGATTCCTCCTGATTGTAACCTGAAAAGCCTGAACACGAATGTCCAGGACGCATCAACGTCGTCAGCTTCAAGAAGCTGGTGAGTATTGAAAACATGACTTTGAATGTAAAACATACCCATTTACCTTTTTCAATTCCCATTTAAATTCACAAGTTTATATTTAAGATAAAGAATTCGTTTAGAAAACAACCGCAGCGTTATTTAAAAGATAAATTCACCCATATCTGACCGTGTATGGGAACGATGCACCATCTCATCTGACCGACTCTTTTCTCTCGACAAAACCCAACAACCCACTATCTTACTCCTGGTATCTTTGAAACACTAAGATAGCCACACTTTAGCGACGGGGCGCCAGGGAGTGTCCAATGCCTCACACTTTGAATACCCTAACCGCCATGCAAATACCGGGGCAACCCCTCTCGCAGTATCCAGACTTGAGTTATCAGGGAGTGTCCGTAGGCCACACTTTAGCACTACCATGGGTGCCAGTGAGTGTCCATATTTGCCACCGTCGCATTTCAAAGATACCCACGCCTCTTTTTCAACTACAATCACCACCGCAATCTCAATCACAATCACAATCACAACCACGACCACAACCACAACCACAACCACAACCACAACACAAACTCAATCACATACTCGCACCACATCCACCATTACTCTTTTCCACACTGACTAACACCCACATGCATGTACCACTGACCCCTTATGAATGATATGCACTTAAACATAAGTACAATACTGAATTAAAGAAGCCACATGCATACGGGGGATTGATGAGTCATAATGAAACGTTTTTAATCATTGAAACATAACCAAATAGAGTTCTAATCAACTAAATTCCCAAACAGAGCCTTACCAGTACTATAAAAGTTGAACCAAACAGTCCTTAACAGAAAACAGACAAAATCAGAAACTGCCAAACCTCGCGCGCGCGGGCCGCTCCCGCGACAGGTCGCTCGCGCGGGCCGCTCGCGCGATATGCCCATTTTTCCTTTTATAAAAAAAACTTTTCTGACCGCCTGAAACAGCCAGGGTCGCGCGCGCGGATCGCTTGCGCGAAGGGGTTCTCGCGCGACCCTCGCTCGCGCGACCAGCCTAATTTCCAATTATATATAAAAACTCTTCCGTCTGCCTGGGGAAAACAAGGCTCGCGCGCGCGGGTCGCTCGCGCGAGGGGTCGCTCGCGCTGGCCGCTCGCGCGATTGCTCGCGCGCGCGATCGCAGCGCGAGATGAAGCTGAGGCTTCGTCTTCTTCCCCCAGATCTCTCTGTTTCAGCAAAACAGGGGTCTTTTTGACCCATTTCAATTCTGTAAGCATATATGTCCTATTATATATGGATTTCTTTGTTTTTCAACAAGGATTCCAAATATGAAATCAATTTTACAAGATTCAATCTATAGCTCCCAAATTTTATGAGTTTTCAAAAGATGTCAAAACTTCATTTTTAATATACTTTTCCATATGAACAAATTAGACTTTAAAACTTTGGGTATAACATATATGATATGTAATCTATCATAATCATCTCTGAAAACAAGTTTTGGTTAAGATTGAAAATTCTTGATTTTCAAGCCATGGAGTTCATACGTAAATCAATCATGGTGTTTTACAAAATTAAGCAAACATACAGTAAATAGACATGTAATTACATTCTTAGTGAGTTTAGAATACTCACTGATTTAAGCCTTAGAGATTAAGTTGAGAAAGATAAGAAATCAAGAAGGCCAATAGAAGCTTGCAAGCTATGGTGATTGAGTCTTCTCTCTCTGAAATTCTCTGTATCTCACTCTCTCAAGCTCTCTCTAAACTCTCAGATTCAGTTGTAGAAAGTGTAATCAACAGAAGTGAAGTGTGTGTACATAATATATAGACAAATTGGTGGACTTGGAGACCAAGTTAAGCCTTCTACAATCTACAAATGAATTTGTCTTGCAAAATATTTATACACATGGAAATATACAGCTCTAACACATACGTATATGCACACACTCAGATCTTGAAGAGGCAACCTAGACTAGTAGGGGTCAAGAGGTGTTTGTGAAATGCAACTTTAGGCACAACATTTGTACACACAAGCTATATTTTCCAAACAATGCCTAAGGCAATCATCACTTGCCATAAATGGCAAGTAAAGTGTATGTCCAATCACACTTTACATCACTTCCAAAAATCTGGAAAAGTTTAGTACAGCGCAGACAGTTTTGGACATAAACTGATATTTTCGGGGCGCGGTGGTCACCACAAAAATACAGAAAATTCATTTTAACGTAAGAATTGATTTTCCGGTTTCATAAAAATACATCTTGAATTAAAAGAAGTTACTTTCACCGTTTTGAAATACAGATTTTGAAATCCACACAGGTATTACTAATTTTATAAAAATTGCAGTTTGACCCCAATTAGAATTTTAATGCATAATAAAATAGGCCAATCACAGATTTTAACACATGAGAATTGAAATCAAACTAGAAGTAAACAATATAATTAATTTAAATATGCTAATGCAATTACAATTTAAATATGAAAATGCAGGTCATTACACCCTTCCTCCCTTAAACAGGATTTCGCCCCCGAAATCAAGACTAACTAGTCATGAAACAACTCCGGGTACTTCTTCCTCATATCAGCTTCAACTTCCCACGAGGCTTCGTTCTCGTCATGGTGATTCCACTGAACCTTCACCAACGGAATGTCTTTATTCCTCAACTTCTTGATACTCTGATCCAGAATCTTCACAGGTCTCTCCTTGTAAGAAACGTTATGACTTGTCTCAATATCGTCATAACTAACTACGTGCGAGGGGTCTCGTATGTATTTCCTCAACATACTTACGTGAAACACGTTGTGAACCCCAGACATCTTCGGTGGTAGCGCCAGTCGATAAGCTACTTTCCCAACACGTTCCAAAATCTCAAACGGTCCGATGAAACGCGGAGCTAACTTCCCTCTCTTGAGACCAAAACGTACCACTCCTCGGGTTGGTGAAACCTTGAGGAGCACGTGATCTCCAACACTAAACTCCAAATCCTTCCGTCGTCGATCAGCATAACTCTTATACCGGCTCTGAGCGGTTCTCATCCTTTCCTTGACCAAAGAAATCTTCTCGTTGGTTTCTCTAACCAAGTCTGGTCCCAGCAACTCTGTATCCCCAACTTCCGCCCAACACAAAGGGGAATGACATGGTCGTCCGTACAGTGCTTCGAACGGAGCCATACCGATACTCGTGTGATAGCTGTTGTTATAGGCAAATTCAACCAATGGTAAGTGTGTCTCCCAAGATTCTTCAAAATCGATCACACAAGCTCTGAGCATATCCTCCATGATCTGGTTAACACGCTCGGTTTGTCCATCTGTCTGAGGGTGAAAAGCAGTGCTCATCTTGAGTGAAGTTCCCATGGCTTCTTGCAGACTTTCCCAAAATCCAGAAGTAAAACGGGCGTCACGGTCTGACACAATCGACACGGGTGCACCGTGAAGCCGCACAACTTGTTGTATGTACATTCGGCTCATCTTCTCTACCGGGTATGTCATACTATAAGCGATGAAATGAGCTGACTTCGTCAATCGATCTACGATTGCCCAAATGGCGTCATGATTTTGTTGCGACCGAGGCAATCCTACTACAAAATCCATCGTAATGTGCTCCCACTTCCAACCAGGAATAGGTAGCGGTTGCAACAATCCGGACGGTCTCTGATGTTCGGCCTTGACTTGCTGACACGTCAAACACTTGGATACAAATTCGGCCACGTCCTTCTTCATACCTTCCCACCAGAAATTTCTCTTCAGATCTTTGTACATCTTCGTTCCTCCCGGGTGAACTGTATATCTTGACTTATGCGCTTCTTCCAGGATATCCCTCTTAAGCTCTTCATCACCTGGCACACATAATCTATTCCTGCACCGATATCCTCCATCGTCTCTCACCTTCCATTCTGTCGGGTCTTTTTCCGACATCTTCACGAACCATGCCTGAAACTTCTCGTCTTCTTTCTGAGCTCCAATGATGCGGTCGATAAGAACAGGCTGCAGGATAAGACATCCGAACAACTGTCCTTCTCCTTCTTCAGCACTCTGTATATCGAACTCCGCTAAGGTTTCCAATGCTCGCCATTCTCTAACCATTAAGGAGGCGATCGTCTCACGAATCTGTCGACTCAGGGCATCAGCAACCACATTAGCTTTACCCGGGTGGTATTCTAACGTGAAGTCATAATCTTTGATCAGCTCCATCCATCTGCGTTGCCTCATGTTCAACTCTTTCTGTGTGAACAAGTACTTTAGACTCTTGTGATCGGAGAACAAATCAAACTTCTCACCGTAGAGATAGTGTCTCCAAATCTTGAGTGCGAAAACTACTGCCGCCAATTCCAAATCATGAATGGGGTAGTTCAACTCATTCGGCTTCAGCTGTCTGGATCCATAGGCTATAACTCTGCCATCTTGCATAAGTACACACCCTAGTCCTTGATATGATGCGTCACTAAAAATAGTGAACTTCTCATCAGGCTTGGGTATTGCTAGTACTGGCGCGGTAGTGAGTCTCTCTTTCAACTCTAGAAAGGCTCGCTCATGCTTCTCTGTCCATTCAAACTTCAAATTCTTCTTCGTCAACCCAGTTAAAGGTGCTGCTATCTTTGAGAATCCTTCAACGAATCTCCTGTAATAGCCTGCGAGTCCAAGAAAACTCCGAACTTCTGTAGGGTTGCTCGGCCTAACCCAGTTTGATACAGCATCGGTCTTGGACGAATCCACAGAAATTCCTTGAGATGACACCTTGTGTCCCAAAAATTTCACTTCTTGTAACCAGAACTCACACTTACTGAACTTGGCATACAAGTGGTGGTCCTTAAGCGTCTGCATCGCAATCCGTAGATGTTGCTCGTGTTCTTCTCCTGACTTAGAATAGATCAAAATATCATCTATAAAGACGATGACAAACTGATCCAAATAAGGTTTGAACACTCTGTTCATCAAATCCATGAACACTGCCGGGGCGTTCGTCATTCCAAATGGCATTACCAGAAACTCATAATGACCGTATCGGGTTCTGAAAGCAGTCTTAGGTATGTCTTCCTTTCGTACCCTCAACTGATGATATCCCGACCTTAGGTCGATCTTGGAAA
This sequence comes from Hydrangea macrophylla, assembly GCA_033977485.1. Classification (NCBI taxonomy): domain Eukaryota; kingdom Viridiplantae; phylum Streptophyta; class Magnoliopsida; order Cornales; family Hydrangeaceae; genus Hydrangea; species Hydrangea macrophylla. Next base: position 13,559,246 of record CM066985.1, on the reverse strand, counting down.
ATGTCGTAGCTCCTTGAAGTTGATCAAACAAATCGTCAATCCGAGGCAAAGGATACTTGTTCTTGATAGTCACGCGGTTCAATTCTCTGTAGTCGATACACAATCTGAGCGTACCGTCCTTCTTCTTCACGAATAACACCGGTGCTCCCCAAGGAGATGTACTTGGACGTACAAAACCTAGGTTCTCGAGCTCTTGAACTTGTTCCTTCAATTCCAGCAGCTCGGTGGGGGCCATTCTGTAGGGAACCTTGGTGATTGGTACGGTACCCGGTATAAGCTCAATGCAGAACTCTATACTTCTCTCGGGCGGCAAACCAGAAACGTCTTGAAATACTCCTTCAAAGTCCTTGACTACAGGTATAGACGACACTGTCGCTTCTGTACTAACGACTTCGATGTTGGCTAAACATCTCGTGAGGAACATATCTCCCGAAGGATTACATTGAAAATCAAATGACTGATTCTCATTGTCGGAGAATGTGATTCTTTTCCTCGCACAATCCAATGTTGCTTGATTCTGAGTGAGCCAATCCATTCCTAGGATTATGTCAAACTCCTTCATTGAGAGGACAATCAATCTAGATGGAATCTCACGGTCTCCTATCCGTAGAGGACAATCCTTGCACACGTGTCCTAATCTGACTGCAGCTCCTAATGGGGAAGTAGCCTTCAAAGCTTTCTCTAAGCGATGAGGTAAAATACCCAATCTCCGAATTGTATTAACAGATATGAACGAAAGAGCAGCACCCGTATCAAATAACACTTTAACATGGGAGTTAAACAGAGTTAATGTACCTTCTACTGCTTGCTGATCAGGTTGAGCTTCTTCATAATTCCCTTCTTCGTACGCAGTTCCATCATATCCAGCGGTATCTGGGATAACAGCATTCACGCGAGTCTGTCCCTGTTGACCATAAGTCACCTGCTTAGGAGCAGTGCAGAACCTGCTGATGTGACCTGGTTCACCACAGTTAAAGCAGACTATCCCTTGCTGAGTAGCACGCCTTGGTGCCTTGCAATCACGAGCCAGATGTCCAGGGTTACCACAGTTGAAGCACTTTCCACTACTACTTCCTTCTCCTACTCGAGGTTGAGTCGGATAGGTAATAGCCTGGGTCTTCCTGCTTCCGTCGAAATTCCTCTTCTGCCCCTGGGTACGGTTCATTGGTGGTCTATTTCCAAAATTACCCCTTTGAGGCGGTCGGAATTCAAATTGTTTTCGGCTTACTCGAGCATCCTCTTCCAGATCGGTAGCCAAACCAACAAGTCCTTCGAACGTTTTATCCAAGTGGCCGAGAGTCAAGCGGCGAATCTGCGGTGTCAGGCCTTGATTATACTTGCGGATCTTCTTTTCCTCAGTATCAACCAGGTGTGGAGCGAATCGAGACAGTCTTTCAAACTGTGTGGTGTACTCCTGCACCGACTTGGTCCCCTGAGTCAACTCCATAAATTCCTTCTCTCTTCTGTGCCTCTCCGTAGCCGGGAAATACTTCTCCAAAAATCTTCCCTTGAATGCCGTCCACGTCATTCCGGTAGCAGCCGCATTCCCGATAGTGGCTATAACCGAATCCCACCAATCTGCGGCAGCATCGGTCAACTGGAACGTAGCCAATCTCCTCTTGTCTATCTCATTGCACTGGACAGCCTCGAACATACGGTCCATCTGTCTCAACCATTGCTCGGCCTTCCAGGGTTCTGCTGTACCCGCAAACTGTTCGGGCCTTAGAGCACGGAATCTTTCTAGCAACTTGTCTCCCGTTTGACGGTCTCTTCGATTGTCGTTCGTATTACCGATCCTCTCTAACCGTCTGATAAATGCTTCAAACATCCCTGTAGGATCGGCAGCTTCGGGCGCTCCCTCGATCAGGTTCCTGTTCCTCCTGACTCCTCCAGCCATTCTATGCATGATAGTGGTAGTAGAATGAGAAACATGCATGCAACAATGCCATAAAGTAATTTAAATGACAGCAACGTTCAAAAGAGTATATCTTATATATATAACTTCTGCCAAGTAGATACAAAAATCATGTATGGTCAGATCAATGCCTACCCTATCTGCATAGGTTAGGACGCATGCAAGAGTCAATGCTACAAAAATGGGGTCATTGCCCTACGCTTTAATGCATGTAATTACAGTTTGCAAAAAGAGATAGAGCTAATAGTTAAAACAGTCAATATATACAAAGCGATATCTAAATAATCAGTCATCGCCGTAAGTAGCCATCAACAGGTCAAGCGAGTCGGCCTGATGCAGTCGCTGAACATGGGAGGGGCCTGCCCCAAAGTTACAGCTGTGAGAGGTCATCAGTGAAGCAGGTCCAGGGACATCTGCCTCAGGCAAGGCTGGCTCAAGTGCAAGCGCCTCCTCAAGGTCGACCGCAAAGTCGTCCCATCCTAAGCCATCCTCCTCGGAAATGGAAGCGAGCACAACGTCAACGTCATCATCATCCTCAATAGCAGGGACGACTGGTGGAGGTACCTCCAACTGTGCAAGGTGGGCCTGCACAATCTGAGCCTCCAAAGGAAAATAGAAGGTATTGCTGTTAACCAAGCGAACCATCTCAACGATTACAAGGCGCTGAATCTCTATGAAGTAAAGAATCTCGAGGCGAGCACGAGATAGGTCGACCAGTCCTAATATATGAATCTGATGCCAAAGGTCTAGCTCGACAGTAGCAGCTGCACGCTGCCCCACAGCAGTGAAATAAAGGGTCGCCGAGGCCGGCACTATAGCTCCTACCGTGACCCAATGTCCTCCAAAAGGATCAGGTACAAACAGGGGCTGAGCTGGATCCATACCTGAAAAAGGTACTACTTAAGTCAGAACAGAATAATCTTAGGCGTTTGGGTTCTGAGTCTATCCTCCCTGTCGTATCATCGGGTGTGTAACACTTAATGGAATGTGGAATCGGGTCTATACTGGTAAACCCTAACCTGGCTAAACTATCTTGAGATAAATAATAACCTGGCTCTGATACCACTAAATCCTGTCACGCCCCGACGTAGCATAAATAAGGAAAGCGTTTAATTTCCTTTATGGACCCGTAGGTCGCGACAGTTTGAAGGATCGATTCCGTCCCAAACGTTAAACAACAAAACATAATAATCAGAGTAGAGCAATCAAGGCTTACAAAAAAATTTTCTATCTTATTACATCTTATGAACCGGGGTCAACTAAGGCACAAACCGCCTTGAAAATAAAACAATAGCTTAGTGTCTGTTACAGTCATCCTTAAACAAAACAGTTTTAAAACTCAAACAAATAAACTTAATACATAAAAATAAACAGTTTCTCTTATTCCAAAGCGGCCATTCTCAATTTGCATAGTCGTACGATTCCTCCTGATTGTAACCTGAAAAGCCTGAACACGAATGTCCAGGACGCATCAACGTCGTCAGCTTCAAGAAGCTGGTGAGTATTGAAAACATGACTTTGAATGTAAAACATACCCATTTATCTTTTTCAATTCCCATTTAAATTCACAAGTTTATATTTAAGATAAAGAATTCGTTTAGAAAACAACCGCAGCGTTATTTAAAAGATAAATTCACCCATATGTGACCGTGTATGGGAACGATGCACCATCTCATCTGACCGACTCTTTTCTCTCGACAAAACCCAACAACCCACTATCTTACTCCTGGTATCTTTGAAACACTAAGATAGCCACACTTTAGCGACGGGGCGCCAGGGAGTGTCCAATGCCTCACACTTTGAATACCCTAACCGCCATGCAAATACCGGGGCAACCCCTCTCGCAGTATCCAGACTTGAGTTATCAGGGAGTGTCCGTAGGCCACACTTTAGCACTACCATGGGTGCCAGTGAGTGTCCATATTTGCCACCGTCGCATTTCAAAGATACCCACGCCTCTTTTTCAACTACAATCACCACCGCAATCTCAATCACAATCACAATCACAACCACGACCACAACCACAACCACAACCACAACACAAACTCAATCACATACTCGCACCACATCCACCATTACTCTTTTCCACACTGACTAACACCCACATGCATGTACCACTGACCCCTTATGAATGATATGCACTTAAACATAAGTACAATACTGAATTAAAGAAGCCACATGCATACGGGGGATTGATGAGTCATAATGAAACGTTTTTAATCATTGAAACATAACCAAATAGAGTTCTAATCAACTAAATTCCCAAACAGAGCCTTACCAGTACTATAAAAGTTGAACCAAACAGTCCTTAACAGAAAACAGACAAAATCAGAAACTGCCAAACCTCGCGCGCGCGGGCCGCTCCCGCGACAGGTCGCTCGCGCGGGCCGCTCGCGCGATATGCCCATTTTTCCTTTTATAAAAAAAACTTTTCTGACCGCCTGAAACAGCCAGGGTCGCGCGCGCGGATCGCTCGCGCGAAGGGGTTCTCGCGCGACCCTCGCTCGCGCGACCAACCTAATTTCCAATTATATATAAAAACTCTTCCGTCTGCCTGGGGAAAACAAGGCTCGCGCGCGCGGGTCGCTCGCGCGAGGGGTCGCTCGCGCGGGCCGCTCGCGCGATTGCTCGCGCGCGCGATCGCGGCGCGAGATGAAGCTGAGGCTTCTTCTTCTTCCCCCAGATCTCTCTGTTTCAGCAAAACAGGGGTCTTTTTGACCCATTTCAATTCTGTAAGCATATATGTCCTATTATATATGGATTTCTTTGTTTTTCAACAAGGATTCCAAATATGAAATCAATTTTACAAGATTCAATCTATAGCTCCCAAATTTTATGAGTTTTCAAAAGATGTCAAAACTTCATTTTTAATATACTTTTCCATATGAACAAATTAGACTTTAAAACTTTGGGTATAACATATATGATATGTAATCTATCATAATCATCTCTGAAAACAAGTTTTGGTTAAGATTGAAAATTCTTGATTTTCAAGCCATGGAGTTCATACGTAAATCAATCATGGTGTTTTACAAAATTAAGCAAACATACAGTAAATAGACATGTAATTACATTCTTAGTGAGTTTAGAATACTCACTGATTTAAGCCTTAGAGATTAAGTTGAGAAAGATAAGAAATCAAGAAGGCCAATAGAAGCTTGCAAGCTATGGTGATTGAGTCTTCTCTCTCTGAAATTCTCTGTATCTCACTCTCTCAAGCTCTCTCTAAACTCTCAGATTCAGTTGTAGAAAGTGTAATCAACAGAAGTGAAGTGTGTGTACATAATATATAGACAAATTGGTGGACTTGGAGACCAAGTTAAGCCTTCTACAATCTACAAATGAATTTGTTTTGCAAAATATTTATACACATGGAAATATACAGCTCTAACACATACGTATATGCACACACTCAGATCTTGAAGAGGCAACCTAGACTAGTAGGGGTCAAGAGGTGTTTGTGAAATGCAACTTTAGGCACAACATTTGTACACACAAGCTATATTTTCCAAACAATGCCTAAGGCAATCATCACTTGCCATAAATGGCAAGTAAAGTGTATGTCCAATCACACTTTACATCACTTCCAAAAATCTGGAAAAGTTTAGTACAGCGCAGACAGTTTTGGACATAAACTGATATTTTCGGGGCGCGGTGGTCACCACAAAAATACAGAAAATTCATTTTAACGTAAGAATTGATTTTCCGGTTTCATAAAAATACATCTTGAATTAAAAGAAGTTACTTTCACCGTTTTGAAATACAGATTTTGAAATCCACACAGGTATTACTAATTTTATAAAATTTGCAGTTTGACCCCAATTAGAATTTTAATGCATAATAAAATAGGCCAATCACAGATTTTAACACATGAGAATTGAAATCAAACTAGAAGTAAACAATATAATTAATTTAAATATGCTAATACAATTACAATTTAAATATGAAAATGCAGGTCATTACACAAAGTGGGGCGGCACTACCAGTAATACCAGCCGGGTGTATGCGTGTATGTTGGTGATTTCTCTAAGGTGTATCTGCTTAGAGAGTTGATACTCGGATCCCTTTTGAGAGGGTAGGTGGGCTCTTTTATAAGTGCAAGAGTCCACCTTTACATGGTAAGTTTCACTAGATTAGGAAGCCTAATCTAATCACAATAGATTTGCCCAATATTCGGTGAGTTTCCTAAGCAGTTAAGGAAACCACTAATTCTCTTGATAGAGCGACAGCTGTGTAACGAATTGAGGGGAAACGTGATTGATGCCGTGATCCTCGGGGCCCCACTACGACCGCCCGAGTGTCTCGGGTGGCAACTGCAGCATCCCTCGGGAGCGTGGGCTCCATGCCTCAAATCTGTCTTCCCCGGGTCATTAGCTGAACACGTGGCGGTTAGGTAATTATAAGATATTTCTGGACATATCATAGGGTATTACAATAAGAGTTCGTGTTTGGTTTAAAATTGACTCAAAAGTCAATTTTTATCATACCAACGTAGCGTTGATTTCCATAAGATCCAATAAATGTGAGCTAGTATGAACCTTATTTTTATTTTTTATTTTTAAATATTTCAAACAGACCCTTAGGATGCATATTTATGTAAAATTTGTGATTCGTGCTCAAATTAGCTTGTTGCTCAATGGCTTTGGCCAATGTTATTCAAAGCTATCTTCCCCTCTCTCTCTCTCTCTCTCTCTCTCTCTCTCTCTCTCTCTCTCTCTCTCTCTTCTTTTTGGAATTTTAATAAGAAGTCCATAAAATAGAATTTTTGGTCTTAGAACCACCTCGTTTTATTTTATTTTTTTATATTTAATTTAGTGAAAAGTTCTCAATAATTTTTTGGATAAAAGTACCCATCTTCAAATTTCACATATAGCTAGTTATGCAAAATTTGAAAGTTGGCAGTGGTGATGATGAAGGAGGGGCTTCTGTGTATGGGTGGTGATGTTGGTATTGTTGGGCGTAGGGTTAGTGCTTGAGAGGGTGATGCTGGTGGTGCAATGGTGGCGCTAGTGAGAGGATCGATAGTGGTATAAAAGGACTGGGTGTAATATAGAGAGAAAGAGAGAAAAGATGAAGATAGGGGCTGTGGTAGGGTCGGCGAAGCTGATGGGGACGCCGATGATGGTGCTGGAGATCGGGGCCATCAACAGTCGCCGGTTTACTTGAAGATTGGAACTTCCACGGATCGTGGTGTTAATGTGTAGTTTGATCCAAGAAATTATCTAATTGTTTTGTCAACTAATTGTTTGGTCAAAGTTCACTAATGAATGGATTTTGGCTAAAATTAAAAGCGATCTGGCCTTTAAACTCAAAAAGATCACTAATAAGGGATTTTACGTAAAATTCTTTTATTATATATATATATACATATAAATATTGTGATTAAATTTCTGCTTTGAAAGTATAACCAAATGACACAATTACATATTATTATTATTATTATTTTGATCATTTGGTGTAGTGGTTTATTGTGAGGGTATAGTGCTAGGGCCGAATGAGGGAGCAAATGTTTAAACTCTAGTATGAGCGTAAAGATGATAATGACACAATTACATAATTAATCTACTATCCAAATTACACAGGGTTAGACTAAAGGACTAGGGTTAAAAAGACTTGAATGATACATAAAAAGGCATTCTTGTTTCCAACTTGGCATAACATCGTTACTAATGTGATTCATTCATTCATTAAGGTTTAGTTTGGCCCCCCTTTTGGTGCTTCTCATTTTTTAAAGTACAATTTCATGTTAATTTATTTGGTAACTAGTTTATGCGCTTTGTAAAAATTGAACTTAGGGCTTTTTTGGGGGAGCTTTTAAAAGCTCTAGAATGGAGCTTTTAAAAGCTCAAGGTGGCTTTTTGGTTTCATGATATATTTTTGAAGAGTAGTGTGTCACTTGTACAAAATTATCAAACAACTTAGTAGTAAATTTCATAAGCTCCTTTTAAAAAGCCACATGGGGCCAAACTAAGCCTAAGGACGCTGCTCTTTTTGTGCCCCCGAAGCCGATATTTACCTACGGTCCCCACCCCACCCACTACCCACACCCAGCTTCGGCTACCACACCCAGCTTCTATTAAGAGTTAAAACAAGGCCCAAAAGTTCACCAGACCTTTCTAGTGCCCATAAGGCCCAGTAACTCCTCCCAAAGCCCAGTACTTCCAACACAAGATAGCCCAATTACACTTGGACTACAAGCAGCAACAGTCCAATAGCCAGCCTTAATCTCATCCTTCAATTGCTCATTTTCCCACCCACAGTACCCATCAAAGAACCTAAAGTCCTCAAGCCCAACCACATTTCTGTTCACCATCTCAGCAGCACAGCCCACACTCTCTTTGGTCCCATAGTACATCCCTTTCATTACTTCATCAAAAACACCACTCTTTCCAACTCCATCATCTTCACCATCTTTAGGATTCACCAGGAACAACCCTTCCTCTAGGGGCCCACCTGTTTGCTGTAAATGTTGTTCGGGCGTGCCAGAGCCTTGTGAGGTAGACCCAAACTAATTAATACAAATTTTCCTAAAGCACTTGTGTGAGTGATACACAAGGTTTGAAAATCTGACATCTAACATGCGATTGTGAAAGGTGAGTAGGAAAGTACCCTCACCTAAGGTCCCTAGACAGTGTTGAAGCACACAAGTCTAGCAAGTGATTAAGAAAAGAAATTAAATAAAAAGCAGGATTTTATTTAATTAAAATAAAAGAAGGAATTACAATGGGTGTAATTGAAATCTAAGAAAGCCTAAGAAAAATAAAAGGAATGCTAGGAGCGCTAAGAATGCATGGTGGAATGCTTTTTCGAAGAGACGCGGAGTGATCTGAAAGCTTGGCCTGCCTGTTAATTTATAGCGGCCATGGAGGTCTTCTAGATAAGGTAGGAAATATCATATGCATCATTATCTGATAAAAAATACCAGTTTATCTCCTAATCTGATAAAGCCTTCTATATCTTCAAATATATACATATATATATATATATATATTGATCTTGAATGTGGTCTCTTTTGTGGCTTCATTCGTATGACTTCCCCTCCAAGTAAAAGATAACTTCCATTAATGTGATAATATTATCTTCCAAAAAATATTGATGATATCCATAAATATTACAAATATATATATATCTGTATATTATCTCCCAAAAGTAGATAATACTTTGAATATTATCCTTCTATATTCTCTTGATAATATATGGAAATATTACCCTTATCATAATAGATGAATATTTATCTCCAATATTAGAGAGATTGTAGGATGATATACTTCCCAAAAGTGAAACCATATCTTTTCCAAAGCTGACAGAATGTTCTTGAGAGCCAAATATATATCAGTCCGAATTGTTACAAATCTACAACCATTACCCAGTAATCTAATGACATACTAGTCAACTTGTGGGACCCTCTTAGCACTTTCCAAAAGTGACCAAATATTTATCAGCCAAGGGCCACATAATGAGCCCGAATTGGTGAAATCCCATCACAAGAATTACAAAATGGTCAGTACAGTCACCAAAATTGTGAATTAGTCAACATGCAATTGCATTCCCTAAGTGAGGCAGCCCGAATTGGTGAAGCATCAAAAATTGATGCTAGCCCGAATAAACATGACAGTCAGCCCGATCCCAAAATAAAATAGCTAAGAATCCAACCAATCACTTGATCCCTAATTTTTGCAATCGGTCTCATAAGTCCGATTAAAAATCTCAATCGGCCTTATAATAATTTTAACTAAAAAAATGTAATTTTTAGGTGCAAACAATGCCCCCTGGCTGTTTAAAAATGATAAAGGAGAATTTTTGAAGAGCCAATTTTTTTCCTTATTTTTCCATTCGGCCTAATACTCAGTCCGAACTTTTTAGTGACCGATGACTGATTTCCAGATAAGCCAATAGTATTTCCGGATCACCCCTAATTCTTAGACCAATTTCACATAAAAGATAGCTGACCTGTTAGACAAGATAGCCATCCTCCTCAGACCACGTTTCTTCTTGCTGTGAGATTGCCACCATTTTGGGGTCTAATGATGACATGGCATTAATGATTGAATCCCTTTCATGATTTTGTCTCACAAGTCACCATGATGAACTGCTACAATGAAAAGCCATTCCATGAATTAATCTTGGCCTTTTGACTTCATCAGATTCACACTGTATACGCCACTGCTCGTACCATTTTTTTCTTTTTGCTAAGCATCCCCCCATTCAACATGGCACAATAAAAGACAGATTTTTATCATCGGTCTGTTATGACAGTCCGAATCATTATTCTGACCGAATTAAAATGTATGGCCTTTATTACTTTTTCAATCTTCTTTGATAATACCACTGTTGTAAAAATAACCACCAAATAATGTTTAACTTTTGGTGACATCCACACAGCCATCGTGGATGTAAATCAATCCAAGCCAAATAATTAATTGGCTTAAAATAAAAAAAGTAATCGGTCACTATAACAAGACCGAAAAAATTAAACAATTCCTTGAGGCTAAATTTCCTCAAAGGAACATTTTCAAAAACTTCATGGACCGATCTAGTTTCAATCGGTCTCTGCGAAACTTGCCCCCCGAGCGGTTCATCACCGATTTCAATAATGGGGTCTTCGTCATCGCTCTCCTCACCAACGGGAGACTCTATGGCCGATACGAGATCACTCGGCCTATCACACTCTTCCTTTTCGGCCTCAACATAATTGTGAGGCTCATCTTGAATTTGCCCCCCGAGTGCTTCGTCGTCTTCTTCAACGTTGGGGAGAGGCTCTATGGCCGATACGAGATCACTCGGCCCTTCGTCAAAAATTATTTTTTCGCCGTCTTGCCCCCCGAGCGGTTTGGACAGCGTGGTAACATCGGCCTTCTCGGGCCGTTGTCGTGACTTTAAGAATTGCTCTATCTTCTGCCCTTGAGCTTCTAATATTGCCAGGCTTGCTTTCGCGTCTTCTTCAAACCGGCTAAGCTTTGCCTGCTGTTCTCTTGAGTGCGCCTTCATATCTTCAAGAGCACGAAGAATGTTATTACAAACTTGCTTTTTTCGCCAGTCACCGTACAGAAAATCATCTAGAGACATGAACGAATTTCCCTCGGGCGGCGGTTCATCAGCTCCACTCGAAGCTGTGAGGAGGCCGATTTCTTGATTAAAAAATCGCATGTCGGCCTCAAAACGGTCTATCTCATTGTAAAGATGACCAGTTTCATTCCAATATCCATCGTTGTAGAAACGATAGATTTCTTCGTGAAGTTGGCGTATTGACTCATTCCGCCAACCAATCTGGTTGTTGTAGAAGTGTAGCCATGCTTCGGTGTATGCATGGCTCATCACTTGGCGGTCCCACCGGGCGTGCCAAATTGTTTGCTGTAAATGTTGTTCGGGCGTGCCAGAGCCTTGTGAGGTAGACCCAAACTAATTAATACAAATTTTCCTAAAGCACTTGTGTGAGTGATACACAAGGTTTGAAAATCTGACATCTAACATGCGATTGTGAAAGGTGAGTAGGAAAGTACCCTCACCTAAGGTCCCTAGACAGTGTTGAAGCACACAAGTCTAGCAAGTGATTAAGAAAAGAAATTAAATAAAAAGCAGGATTTTATTTAATTAAAATAAAAGAAGGAATTACAATGGGTGTAATTGAAATCTAAGAAAGCCTAAGAAAAATAAAAGGAATGCTAGGAGCGCTAAGAATGCATGGTGGAATGCTTTTTCGAAGAGACGCGGAGTGATCTGAAAGCTTGGCCTGCCTGTTAATTTATAGCGGCCATGGAGGTCTTCTAGATAAGGTAGGAAATATCATATGCATCATTATCTGATAAAAAATACCAGTTTATCTCCTAATCTGATAAAGCCTTCTATATCTTCAAATATATACATATATATATATATATATATTGATCTTGAATGTGGTCTCTTTTGTGGCTTCATTCGTATGACTTCCCCTCCAAGTAAAAGATAACTTCCATTAATGTGATAATATTATCTTCCAAAAAATATTGATGATATCCATAAATATTACAAATATATATATATCTGTATATTATCTCCCAAAAGTAGATAATACTTTGAATATTATCCTTCTATATTCTCTTGATAATATATGGAAATATTACCCTTATCATAATAGATGAATATTTATCTCCAATATTAGAGAGATTGTAGGATGATATACTTCCCAAAAGTGAAACCATATCTTTTCCAAAGCTGACAGAATGTTCTTGAGAGCCAAATATATATCAGTCCGAATTGTTACAAATCTACAACCATTACCCAGTAATCTAATGACATACTAGTCAACTTGTGGGACCCTCTTAGCACTTTCCAAAAGTGACCAAATATTTATCAGCCAAGGGCCACATAATGAGCCCGAATTGGTGAAATCCCATCACAAGAATTACAAAATGGTCAGTACAGTCACCAAAATTGTGAATTAGTCAACATGCAATTGCATTCCCTAAGTGAGGCAGCCCGAATTGGTGAAGCATCAAAAATTGATGCTAGCCCGAATAAACATGACAGTCAGCCCGATCCCAAAATAAAATAGCTAAGAATCCAACCAATCACTTGATCCCTAATTTTTGCAATCGGTCTCATAAGTCCGATTAAAAATCTCAATCGGCCTTATAATAATTTTAACTAAAAAAATGTAATTTTTAGGTGCAAACACCACCGAAGAACAACGGCTGGTGTGAGAACCTGCCCGCGACGTCTAGCACCGTCGATCTCGTTTCCTTGATAGACATCAGCGAGGGCCGATTGAGTATGATGCCCGTTGGCCCTATTGGACCAGTCGATAAGAGCAGGATCACCGTTTGTTCGAAAATGTGGACCTCGTCGAGCTTTTCAGTGGCAATTAGCAAGCAACCCTTCTCGGGTTCATGGAGGGTGTGAGCCCACTTGTCCCCAACTGTAGCAGGCGGAGGTTGATCAATGATGGAAGAAGGCTCTTCTGGCCTTGATGCTCGTTCTCCAGCGACTAATCTTGCTCTAAATGATCGCCAATCAGGATCGAGAAAAGGCTTGTCATCATCTTGTCGGAATGATGAACCCAATTGGCAACCTATTATTTGACAACCCATCAGAGTTATTCAAATTTGACAATTTTGTCTACATTTTCAACGAGGTATTATGTTATGCAAGCATTACAATTGCGTGACACCCACTATAATTTTAGTATTTTGTGGTTATTTTAGTAAGAGTTACACAAATTGTACAATTAAATTACTCTATATAGACGAAGTGACAGTCATGTTAAAAAATTCTCAATTTCATCAACTACAATTACTTGAGATTTCTCCTATATAAAAAATAAATAAAAAATACAAAATAAAAAATAAGAAGAAGAAAGAAAGAAGAGAGAGAGAAAAGAAATTACCCTTAATTTTCCTTATTAAGGACTAGAAAATTAAAAGCACTTACATGTTATAGAAGATGGAATGCCACTCACTTTCCTATACTGCAGAGTGGGTTTTCTTTTTGGGAAATGAAGACTTCTTGCTTTTACTGAAGGGACAAGTTCCGTGGTTTTGGTGAAGGAATTTGTGGGGAAAAAACAAGCTTCCATGCTCTCTCACTTCTCTTTCTTACTTCTCTGACTCACTCTTGTGCAAGTGAAGATGCAGAAGGATTTGAAGATTGACCCATGTATATATATCTAGATTTTTTATGAGCAATAATAATGTTAGAATGTGAAGGATAAGAAGATTGATGCAATTCTACATATACAAAGTGAGGCTAAATGTACACCACAAGGTTGTTTCCAATCCAATCCGATCATCCAAGTTGGATGTTCTTCTTTAATTTTGCAGCTTTGACAAAGTATGGGCAAATGGATATCACTTTACACGTAAGCCAATAGAAGAACAGTCCTCGTGGACCTTTATGAAAGGGTTTGGTGGGACTTTTTAGCCCTCGATAAATGTGTCATGCTCCTTACCAGTTATCTGTTTGTGGTTACTTTCCATTCCTGCAGCACTAGCAGGCCATGGGGGCCATGGCTTTCTGGAGGCCCAAAGTGAATTTTAAAAATGAGGCTCTTCATGTAATTTTTTTATTTTTTATTTTTTTTAAATGGGCATTTAGTAACACTATATTTTGAAAAGAAAGTTACTTAAATTATCGGGTAAAACTAAATTAATCAATACAAGTATAAGAATATATATATATATATGTATATATTTTTTTTTGGTTTGGGGCTCTACTGAAATGGGGACCCAAGGCGGACGGCCTTGGTTGCCTCGGGTCAGGGACGGCGTGTGCACACCACGTCTATGCTCAAGATAGTTAAGAACTTCTCATTTTGTGACACATGATGATTATTGCACTTTCTTACTATGTAAAATTTTCAGTATTTCAGTCCAAGATTGGAAGTTGATTCTCTCTAATATAAGTATGCATAATCTCCATCACTTGTGTAGTGAATGTGAAAGGTGAGAGACATAAATCAATTTCCTTGCTATCAGTATTTTGCTAAGCAATCTCACAGGGTAAGGAAGGAATATGTTCCCAAAAATAAAAAAATAAAAAAAGTTAATGTGAAAAAGACATAGATGCTCGGACCCTATAATTGGAAATTGAAAGTAGAGGTGCAACTCGGGCGGGACCCAGAGGATTTTGGCTCTGCCCAAGCCCAATCCCGAATTCAAGAAGTTTGCCCAAGCCCGAGCCCGACATAAACCCGTACATGTCAACCCGAGCCCGGTTTGTGAATTAGTACTACAACCCGAGCCCGAGCCCGAATTGCAATTTTTTTTTTTGGTGCAAACCAATTTTTAGTATGTAAACAACAATATGTAGAGTTTCAAATCAATTTTTTTTGTTAATATTTGAGAAAAAAGATTTATTTATTAATTTAGTGCTAAAATAATATCTAATAATGTATTATTATTACTAAAAAACACTATAATATATAAATATAATATAAAAATAATACATAAATAGAATTCGGGCTCGGGCTCGGGTTCCACGGGTTAGCAAAATTTTGCCCAAGCCCGGATTCGGGCTTGAATTTTTCGGCCCAAGCCCGCCCATGGTGAAAGTACTGCGGGCCCAAACCCGATAATTTTTGGGTCGGGCTCGGGTTGACCGCGGGTTGGCCCGCCCGAGTTGCACCCCTAATTGAAAGTTTACAAGCATGGCATTACTCATTCGTGAACTCCCCTTTCCCCTCTACTTCTGATCTCCCCATTATCTTTAAACTTGAACCCATACCCACTATTGATATTTGATGCAAAAATCATTACTTTCGCTCGACAAAACCAATCTTATCCGGCTACCAGTGTGGCCCTCAAATTTTGGAGTTCTATCTTGGGGCAGGTACAGTCGAAATCTGGTTCAGGGAATACTTTGGGGCCCATAACAATTCATAAAATCCAATCCTAGCCTTGAGAGAAGACAACTCTCTATCTATCGAAGTCTCTGGTTTTCTTCTCCATCACATCAACACTGCCTTCTTCCACCATCTTCTGCTCCTTATGGTTCTTATCAAATGAATTCTCATAGTTGTTTAGTTCATTGAAATTCCTTATGTAATTTATCCTCTTCATGGCCTCTCTAAGCTTGACGGCTCGTCCCCAGAAACCTAGCTTCTGTTCCATTGGCTCCGTGATCCCTTCAGCAATCTCAAAAGGAGAACAATAGCACGAAAAATTTATCCATAGTTTTAGTACTTTAAAACATTGAAGTTCCATATTTTATCCATGGTTTTTAAAAACTTTGATGGGCTTATCGTGCAAGGAAAGTGACATTCACAGAACAAAATAGTATTTGCTATTTGCCTGTTGATGGACTGTAAATAGCTACTTCTGATGCGCCAAAGGTTTCAAATTTTAAGAGTTAACCAAGCAATAGACTTTCTACGATTTTGTAGATTGTATCGATTCGTATTTATTATTCAAACATTTAGTTTATTAACATTGTTCTCTGTACAATTTTCCCCCTCTTAGAAAGCTAAGTTGAGAACTTTTATACCAAAAAATAAGCCAACCAAAAGAGGCACCTTTATGGCAACAAAGCAGCTTCTAACAACTTGGGAGGATAGGCAGCGTAAGCTACTATAGGATCAAAATTCAAAAGGCTCATCATGGATTCATGAGTCAATTCAAGCTTAATTTTTTATGACAAACTCAGCTTTGAGTTCTAAGAAAAGGAGAAAAGGGAACAAGGAAAAATACATCATAAACTCTGCAGGGAATGCAGAACAGTGCCCGTAACAAAAGGAGATGTAAAAAGTACCATTGCCGACAATATCTCCCTAGACGTGTGTTTGTTGTGCTGTTTGTCAATCCCCGTAAAATTCACTTAAAGATCCTCACTCTATCAATATAAATGAATGAATAGTTTACATATACATATCTGATAATATATTAATACACGTATACATAGACATGTGACAACCGTAGGCATGTATGAAGGGTAACTTTTGTCATCATACCTGCATGGTTTGACTTGTCTGTCTCTCTAGCTCAGCCACTTGGAGTTGTGGTTGGTCATAGCTTAAACACAATAAATTCTTATGACATTAAGCTTTCTGCCTATGGGGAAGTGAAGACCATATTAATACTCCGTCTACTCCGCTTTATGTTTCCTCGCCTTTTTAGTAGTCTCAAAACTATTGTTAACTAAAAATATTCCATGATAAATTTTTAGTTACTTTCCAAAATTATCCTTATTTATAGGGGTAAACAGTTCTTTTTTTTTTTTGGTAATCGGGAGTGTCCGGGCCAGCTTGCGCGCACCTCGACTAATCCCCGAGGCCTGGAGGTGCCGGGTGAATACTCCAGTGGCCACGCTCCCCATGACTCGAACACTAAACCTCTTGGGTAGTACACCCAAGAAGCTTACCACTCGGCCACAAGGGACTTGGTTGGGGTAAACAGTTCGGTTGGGGTTGGTTGGGTTTTCAAGCAAATCAATCGCGTTTGGTTCGATTCGATTCGGTTTAGTATATTTTCACGCTTCGATTCGGTTTTTACACTGTACGATTTTCCAAAAAACGCCCAAATCGATCAACTCGGTCGGTTTTCTCACACCCTTCTGTCCCATTTATGTGTCCACCTTTGGGAGTTCCAACTTTTTGTTTGCACCCAAAAACCGCCAAAGGTGTTTGAACCCGAGAGTGTTGTTGGAATGGGCCTGGAGATGATCGGCCCAGGCCTTGCCCTGGAATGGTTAGCCCAAGACTGCGAAGAGTAATCGGGCTCAGAAAGGAGACATCACTAGGTTTGGAAAGATAAGGCATTGGCCCCAACTTGGTTGAGCCCGATAGGTGATGTGGGTCGGATGCTTAATAACCGGACACCATACTTGAAATAAGTGAGCAGTGGTAAGTTTTGGAGCCCGATTGATTTAGTCAGCATAAATAGCGTCTATCGGGCATCCATGAGAGGAATTCCTGGCAAAGAGGGAGTGGTTAAGCCCGATTGGAGGGTGGTGCATGTTTTGCCCTCATCTGGCTCGTACGCGTCAGAGACGTGACAACTAGTTGGAAGACAGTCCGATTCCTTTGATAGGTTAGGGAGATGACAGCCCGATGAATTAGCTAGGCGGTTCTATTCCCGTTATCATGATGATGTAACCCTAAAATTAAGGAAGCATAGTCCGCTTAGGGAAGGGTCTGGTCACGTACAGCTGGAGATGAGGGGGTTATCCCGAGAATATTAGGATTGACTCAATCAGGATGACGCTAAGGAAAGAGTTTGGGATTAGGAAGGATTTTGCAGTCTATATTCTGCTTGGAGCGTAAGTCAAGGAGTCCTTGCCATATCAGGACTAATGGAGGCCGCTATAAATGCAAAGGTAGGCCAACCGGCAGGGGATTCCGCGTCATCTAAAAAATATCACTCAAACAGCATTCAACCCTGTGTTTCTTCCTGTGATTCTGCGTTCATAGCAAATAGGTTTGTGCCTGTTGTTTTCTTCTTACTGTTTTTTCATCCTTTTGAGCATTCAGAGCTTGTTCTGGTTCTATTATTTGGTTTTGTTATTATTTTCCAAACATTTAATAAGATATCTTTGTGTTTTATTGACCGTTGTTATTGTTTATCTAGTAAACTCTTGCACTAATTGGCTTGTGTGCTTTAATACTGCCATAGAATTTTTATGAGGGTACTTTCTTACTCATTATACATAATCGTTTAGTTAGAAGTCAGATCTCAAAGCCTTGAGTATCACTCACTCAAGCGTATAGGAAATTAGTTAGCACACACCGAGCCCATTTGGTTCTGGCATGCCCGCATAAAACTACATAGCAAACATTTTGGGATGCCTGGTGGGACCCTAGTGCTAGAGCATGCCTGCAACTAAAGATAACCGAACCGGTAAAAACGAACAGGATGACCTAAACATAGCTGACCCACTAGAGGACGAGAGCACTGTCCGTTCGCCACAGAAAAGTGCCTTGACTTTGGGAGCGGTGTTAGAAGTCATAAGGCAGGGTCTATGGGAAATTTTCAAATGCTAGTTGAGCAAACATCTGAGATGCAAAAAAGCCAAAATAGGTTGATAGCATCGACGGAAAAGACCGATGCAACATTAAACAGTCTGGATAGAATTATAGGCTAACTCATAACTACTTACAAGGCCAAGAGTAACAAAGAGCAGGCTGCCGGATCGGGATCGGGCGTATGTGTGTGTTCGATAAGCCAAAAGATCCACGATATGTGTGCCCGAATCTCCGAGAGCACAACGGATCGAGAAGGCAGCCTGAGCTGTAGTTAGGAGAGGCTAGCAGTACGGTGGTCACCGATCCAACTGGATCGGCGACACCAGTGGCCCTTCAACATAATGGCCATAACATAGAAACAGACGGCCATATCGATTCGCCTGCCCGCGCTGCTACGGGGCAAAGAGCTAATGATGTTTTTTGGCCTCATCAGGCCAATAACAACCAATACCAAATACCACCCCCTGTAGTTGCGCAGCCAGCTGTGCCGCAGGCCATCAATAGGGAGCAACTGGTGGTGGCCATACATGAAGAGTATAGCCCGTTCATGAGAAGAATGGAGAGGCCGGCGTACAGACGACCGTATCCTCCTGAAATTGACCAGGTCATTTTTTCCTCAGGGATACAAGGTACGAAACTTTACTTTGTTGTCTTGCAAAAGTGAACAGTACTCTGTAGAGCATATAGGCCGTTTCATAGTGCAATGCGGCCATGTGGGTAAGAGTGACCCATTGAAATTAAAGTTGTTCCCAAACTCTCTCATAGGGATAGCTTTCCAGAGGTATGAGAACCTCCCCGCCAATTCGGTGCAAGATTGGCAAGGGATGGAGGAGTTATTCCATGGCCAGTTCTATAGGACTGAGCCCAAGACGTCATTAGCTGACCTGTCTAGGATGCTCCAACTAGTAGGGGAAACAGTTGAAACATATATTGCCCATTTCAAAAAGGCCAAGTATATGTGGAAGACTGTCTTGCCCAAGGAAGAATACGTCAAGATGGCCATTGGGGGTATGTCATTCGAGCTTCGCAAGAGGTTCGAAGGGACCGATTTCTGAGATCTTTTCGAGCTGGCCACTAGGGCTGTTCGTTATGAGCTTATCCTTCTAGATGAGCAGGAGAAGAAAAACTTATCAAGAGTACATACTATAAATATCCTAATTACGAGGTCCACGTGGCAGATTGTGACCTCGAAGTAGAAATTGATATAGCCAAATTAATTTGCAAACGGCGAGTTGTATGCAATGCCTTAAGCAAGCCCATCAATAATAACACTACTGCAAAAAAGATGGCGTTTGAGGTAGGGAAAAAATTTACTTTTGATATCACTATGGCCGATCAAATTTCGATGCCTTGCTGGCCGAAAAAGCGATTAAGCTAAGTGATGGTCATCAGATTCTAAAGGTCGATGACATTTAAAATAATGATTAATGTAAATGGCACAACTCTTGGAAACACTCTACGAACAACTGTATGGCTTTTTGTAATGTGATACAGGAAAACGTAGAGAAGGGAGTGTTTAAGTTCTCGAACAAGGCCATGGGAATTGATGCGAATCTGTTTCCCCAAATCACCGGTGCCAACATGGTATAGCCTGATCTTACAAAACTGACTAGGCCTAGACCGAAGGTTGACCTGTCAGAAATAAAACAAGAAAGGTCGAGACAAAGGGAGGGAAAATAAGTTGCCAATCGGCCATGGAGGGGCCGAAAGTAACAATTCATGAGCTCCAGAGGACTTATCAAGAGAGAAAGCAAGCAAAGTACAAGGCAAAAATTGAAATGGCCCGATCAAATACAGATAGTTTGATCACCGATTTGTAGCGACAATTAGATCTGATAGAGCAAGGCCTCTTCCCAAGGTGTAAGGCCGATATCAATAAGGAAACTCTAGCCTAAGCAAGATGCCAGGGGTGAATAAGCACCGCGAGCATAGTCCGAGAAGGTCTGTACACAAAATGCTTTCGCTGCCCAAGAAAAGTCAATTGAAGTCAGAGTGGCAACCAAAGTCGTCGCTAGCATTGCAAATTGGCTTAAGAGATTAAGGCCGGTTGGGGATAAGGCATCATCAGACATTTTCTAAACAAAATGTACTAGAAAATGGCCCAGCCTCGGACATATGTCCAAGGATGATAGTAGAACCAAAAGTGAATGAAGGAAAATGGTATCGAGCTGAACATCCTAAGTTCCCAACGCAGCCCAGGTATAGTAAGTCCCAGAAAAGAGATACCAACGGGCAAGGCAGGCTGAAAGGGAACAACAATATTGGGAAGGTCAGACTAACAATCCACCAAGGATTCTACGGCCCTATGTACGAGACTCCCCAATACATAAGACAATGGAGCAAAGAGAGGCCGACGAAAATAAAGGAGTCGGACAAACCCCGGAACACTGTAAGATTGAGAAAATAGTAGAGGTTGAATATTTTTTAGATTCGGATGACTCAATGATTCAATTCAGGACCATTCCAAAGGAACTCTCTATAAACATGGTGTTCACTCTGCCCATATCTTTTATGGCCAAGACAGATCAACCAACGGCCATGGAAGGCAATGTGGTAGCAGATCAGGTCACAGAAGCAGCGGGTATATAAGAGTTGTTCTAGAATGGTGGTGAAACCATTAGACTTGAAATAGTAGAGGCCATAACTAAAAATGTGGATGCCACCAATCAACAGTCCGATCGACCTAAGATCACCATTTTAAGGCCAAAAGGGCAAAAAGCTAAAGAGGGACAAGGATCAGCAGGGTCTGTCAAGGTGGTTTTTGAAAAACCCCACCATCAGATGTCTCAGGACTTGAAGCCTCTGTACGACAAGGGATATATTGAGGGCGTCCCAATAAATAGAATTCTCTTTGATGAAGGATCTACTATCAACATCATGCCCCAAATCATGCTAAGGGTTCTCCAGAAGTCTGAGTCGAAGCTGATTCCGACCAAAATGAACGTCCAGAGCTTCATAGGGACACCTTCAAGGATTAAAGGTATCCATCCTTTAGAACTAACCATTGGTAGCAATACGGCCATGACAGCCTTCTTCATCGTGGAGACATCGGTCGCTTACAATGAACTGCTGGGTCGAGACTAGATCCATCCCAATTATTGTATCCCTTCTGCCCTGCATCAACAACTAATTTTTTGGAGAGGTGATGAGGTCGAAGTAGTGGGGGCTGAGACCAAGCCTTTTGTAGTACGAGTGCAAACGGCCGACGCAGTTTTGTACGAAGATGACATCGGGTCTGTCAAGCTATTAGGATGTGGCAAGATGGGAAAATCAAATACAGCCACATTTCGTAAAGGAGCTCTACTGGAGTTGAAGTCATATTACCACCATCCCAATTGGACTGAAGAATTAAGGCCGATTGAGATCAGTGAACAAGAAGTTATTGATGAATCTATAACCGACTGAAGTCTGGAGACAGCTGGCCCTAAAGGCCAGCATGGCTAGATGGTGTGCATATCTGGCCAACAGAAGACTAGAGATTGGCCCACTCGATTATTGGGTAAACCTGACCGATTGTATCTATGAGGAGGAATTGCGGAAAGAAGAAGAGATCCAAATTGAAGAATTGGAAATGTCCATAGTGAAGCTGGATGATCTGAAGGCCAACATTTAAGATCCCCTTCTAGAAGTCAACTTGGACAATGAAGGAGAGCATAAGCCAACTTATGTAAGTCAGATGATAGAATCGCAGTTTCAGTCCGAGATAATAGCACTTTCATATAAGTATAAAGATTGTTTTACTTGAGATGAGTTTTCAGGGCTATCTAAGGAACTGGTAGAACATTGATTACCAATTAAAGTGGGGTTCAGGCTGTTCAAATAGCTACCTAGACGCATGTCACCAGAAGTTACACTGAAGGTGAAGTAAGAAATAGAGGGACTCCTTAGGGATGGTTTCCTTTGAACTGCAAGGTATGTAGAATGGGTCTCGAATGTGGTCCTAATGGTACAGAAGAATGGGAAGCTTAGGGTATGCATTGACTTTAGAAATCTAAACCTGGCTACCCTAAAGGACGAATACCCAATGCTCATGGCCGATCAACTGATTGATTCGGCTGCTAAACACAAAATCTTGTCCTTTATGGACGGACATTCAAGGTATAACCAAATTTACATCGCCGAAGAGGATGTCCCAAAGACAGCTTTTTGTTACCCGGGGGGAATAGGAACCTTTGAATGGATTGTGATGCCATTCGGGGTAAAAAATGCAGGAGCCACCTATCAACGGGCTATGAATTCAATCTTCCATGACATGATTTGATGATTCATGGAGGTGAACATTGATGATATGGTGGTAAAGTCTAGTGATAACGCCGGTCATTTGAGGGATCTGGATAAGGCAATCAAAAGAATGCGGGCTCACAAGTTAAAGATGAATCCTCTCAAATATGCATTCGGCATTTCAGCAGGGAACTTCTTACGTTTCCTGGTACACCGAAGAGGTATAGAGATAGACAAGAACAAAGCTTGGGCTATCCAAGTGGAAAAAGCCCCAGCCAACAAGAAAGAGTTGCAAAGGCTGCTAAGGCAAATCAATTTTCTTAGGAGGTTTATTTCAAACTGTGCAGGTGTGGATACCGCAATCTTTCTTACCCATAGCTTTTATTTAAAACCTTTTCCAAATTCAAATTCAAAACGAGTCACCACTTAATTTTTAAAATGAAAATTAAGAAACCATTTTAAGTCTAACTGATCTTTTGCGAAACCAAAGATTAACTAGGTCTGGGGATTATGGAATGAGAGAGGAAGGAGTCTGACGAACTAAAACACCCTCTCTCATCTTATCTCCAGATAGGCCTCTACTCAATATCCTTTTAATCAAATTAAAAATCTAAGCATGACCTCAACTAATACATATGTATATATACATTACAAAAGCATGTCTAAAAGGGTATAAGATTGCTAACGATAAAATATCATTCAAAAATCACATAATTCAAGTAGCAAGCAAGATGATGTGCAAATAGGAAACTAGGAAACTTACCCGGGATCCAGCCGCGAATGTTTAAACATGTAATGCATACAAAAGAATAAATCCTAATAAAAGGGTCTCTAATCACATATATGCACTTAAGGAAAATCTTAATTCTAAGGTGTCGCGCATGGAGTCGAAAAATCAATAAAATCAAAGAGTAAAACAAAAATAGAGAGGGATCGAGGAATCGTACCTTAAAAGCGCTACAAAGCAAAGATTAGTCCACATGCTTCAAACAAGATATCGAATAATTAATCCTAAACTTCTAGCTTAAACCTATCAAGTATGAAAGAATTGACATAATTATGGATTCCTTCCAATTAGTTGGAAACACAACATCTCTATAGATACACAAGTCTTAAATAGGAGCCAATGTAATATCCATATTGAGGTGGCGTAGTCCTAACATGATCACAAGGAACATAATTGGGTTCAATCAAATACAATTTAATCTAAAAATTGAATCCTAATTAGAAGTATCAAACCACATGGATGAATGCATATAAATATATAAAAGTGAACAAGAATAAGTTATGAATTATTCATTGATTTGGATCACTTAACCTCTGTATTTAAGTTTAATTGATCATTATTAAAACATGGTTTGAGCCCTAGGTCATGGAAAAGTCATTTGGACCATTATTTACAAACTTGGTCAAATTTGTCATAAAATTCTGAAAATTACAGAGAGCAGACCAGAACTTCAAAGAAATAAAACGCATGCTTCCCATGGTTTGATCTTGATGATTTTTTGACACAAGGTACCTCTGTGAGTCTAGTTTCTAACCCAAAAAGAAAAAGCAAAGATCAACGTCCCAATCTTTAGGAAAAGGGTAAAAATCAGACATCACTCCAAGATTTGCAAATCTCCATGCAGAGATCTTTTACTATTTTTTAAAAATAGTAAAAAATTCAGAAAGGCACTAATCTTTTTAGGAGATCTTATTAACACATTAAACATCTTATAAACAATAATTTGGAGCCAAGAATGCTTGATTAAAGTTCTAATTTACTCATTTTGAAACTGATTTTCTGTTCTGAAACTCTGGACAGAATATGGTTGTCTCACAAAACTATGACCAAACCATGTTATCCATGAGATCCTACTAAAACAAAAATTACTGTGGTAGAACTTTAAGTTATAGACACTTTCCCATTGATTTCATTCTGTTCCAACAGTTCGATGTTTAACTAAAAATATTTGATCAAAACCGGATCATGAATTCACAGCATCATTTTTGGACTTATCATCATTCTTGTTCAATCAACCAAGCCATGGATATTGGCTTGTCTCAAACCTAACTCTCGCTTCCTTTGAGGGGCATTGGAGATCAAGACATGACTAAAACTCATGAGTTCCAAAGGAATATAGAAGAGATTCCATGAAAACTCCAAATTAAAGAACCCAAACCATGGTAGGGGTTTGGTCTCATCTATTTGTTCTTGATAAAATGATGGTCAACTTTAAATCTCATGTGAAGCATAAGCTTACATGAGACTAAAAGATCAAAATCATGAGATTCAAATGAGGTATGGAAGACTTCCAAGTATCTCAAGAGAGAAGTACAAACAAGCATGACTATTACTCATGAGTTTTCAAGGAGTATAAAAGAGATTCTATGAAATTCCAAGTTATAGAACCCAAACCATAGTGGGGGTTTGGATTCATCTACTTGTTCTTTCATAAAAGATGATCAACTTTGACTCTCATATGAAGCATAAGATTACATGAGACTAAGAGATCAAGCTCATGAGATTCAAGTGAGGTATGAAGGGCCTCCAAGATTCTCAAGAGAGATGTACACACAAAAAAAGAAGAATAAAAGAACTAAGAAGCTAAGACTTCCAAGTTTGCTAACAAAACTCTAAAAAAAAAACTTAATCAAGAAGAACTAAATGATTTGAAGGTTAAAAGTTCAAAAGAAAGAAAACACAACTTGAGATTAGAGGATCATATCTAAGCTATCCTCAAACTCCTATATTTTGAAGATCTTCCAAGCTCTTCTTCAAACTCTCGAAAGCACTCTTTTTCCAAAATTATTTTTGTTTTCTCCTTGAAATTCCCCTCTCCCAAAAATGTGTAGTAGTCTCAAAATTCTTTCCCTTCTAAAAATCCCCCCAAAAAAGATGCCTTGTAATAGTGTATTCACCCTCTATTTATAGGCAAATTTTAGAGGGTTATTTTGGTATTTTCAAGCCAAAAACCCTAATTTCGGATGTACTTTTGAGTGTACAAAACGTGTTGTATTACAGCTGGCTGCTAAAAATGCGGCACTCAATGGAGATGGAAGCGGCACTCACTGAGTGCCGGAACAGCACTCACTGAATGCCGACGTGGCATTCACTAAATGCCACTGCGACACTTAATGAATGCCGCGGACAACTCCATGGATTGCCGTCTTTTTTTGAAACTTTGATTTTCGTGACACTTGATGTGTATTTGCGGTAGTTACGGATTGCCGGTCCGGCAAACACAGTGCCGCTTCGGCATTGCATGATTGCCGCAGCCCATACCATGTGCCATTCTATTCCTTTTTCTTTTCTTTCTTTTTTGTTTGAATTGAAGAGTCTTTTGAAGAGCTTGAATCACCTTGGAAGCCTAGGTTTTGTTTGGAAATCGTCATCATTGGACTTGGAGGTAACACTCCCCTTAATTTGACGTTTGGTCAAAATTGGGGTGTCTATAGTTTGCCCCTCTTTGACAGAGATTGTGGACAACGCGTTTTACAAGGGAATGTCGATGCTTGTGTGAAGACAAGCCTTTGACCAAACTGTCAGATTTAGGTAAAAGCAAATGCGTTGCAAGAACGACTGCGCAAACGGTCTATGTTGGTCGTGCTCAACGGTGAGCTGCCTACGTATCCATTCAGGAATCAGACCAAGACGTTGTTCGGGCAAGGGTCAAACAAATATAAGTGCAAATAATCATACAGATGAATGCACCTATCCTATCGTGATGCACGTGTTCATCCAATGACAGTTGTGAATGCAAATTCATGTTCTATAAATGATGTGATTCGAAATCGTGCTAACTTACGTTTCTTGATGCAATCCATGCCTTACTTAATGCTCACGTTTACTCGAACTTAAAGACAAGTTATTCTTTAGAATTCGGAGTTTCTATAATCCACAGGTTGATTCTTCTTCAAGATACTTGGCCGTCACGACCAAAAGGACGAACGCAATTGACCAGGCGGCGCTTCGCGACTCAAGCCCCGGTGTCAACACGGGTTTGCTCTCTTCAACTCAATCGACTCGGCGGCGCTTTGCGACTTAGGCCCCGGTGTCAGTGTGGGTTTGCTCTCTCAACGCAATCGACTGGGCGGCGCTTCGCGACTTAGGCCCCGGTGTCTTCCAAGAATCATCTGATCGACTGAGATGCGCTTTGCGCCTCATACTCCGGTGTTGAATCAGGAACCACGCTTTTTGAAAAGACTGAGATGCGCTTCGCGCCTCATACTCCAATGTCAAATCAAGAATCATGCTTTTTGAAAGACTGAGATGCGCTTCGCGCCTTATACTCCGGTTTCTTTCCAAAATCATCTGATCGACTGAGATGCGTTTTGTGCCTTACACTCCAGTGTCGAAGTGAGTTTGCACTAAAAAATCCGTAGCCCTTCGGCCCCGTCGGATATAAAAATAATCCGCAGCCCTTCGACTCCGTCGGATATGTATTCTCACAATAATCCGCAGACCTTCGGCCCCGTCGGATATGTTTTCTCACAATGATCCACAACCCTTCAGCCCCGCCGAATATGTTTTCTCACAATGATCCGCAGTCCTTCGGTCCCGTCGGATATGTTTTCTCACAATGATCTGTAGCCCTTCGGCCCCGTCGAATATGTTTTATCACAATGATCCGCAGCCCTTCAGCCTAGTCGGATATGTTTTCTCACAATGATCCGCAGCCCTTCGGCCCCGTCAGATATGTTTTCTCACAATGATCCGCAGCCCTTCGGCCCCGTCGGATACGTTTTCTCACAATGATCCGTAGCCCTTCGGCCTTGTCGGATATGTTTTCTTCTGAAAAATCCACGGCCCTTCGGCCTCGTCGGATATGTTTGCTCTGAATTCGGGGTCAATCAGACTCCAATTCATTCCATTTTTCATAATCGGGAGACAACCAGACTCAAATTCTTTTCAATTTTCAAAATTTGGAGTCAAACCGACTCAAGTTCTTTTCAAATTTCAAAACTTGGAGTCAAATCAACTCAAATTCTTTTTATTTTCAAAACCTAGAGTTAGACAGACTCAAATTTATTTTATTCTTCAAAATTGGGAGTCAACCATACTTAACTCAATTTAAATCAAAATTTGTAGTCAGTCAGACTCGAATCAGTTCAATTCCAAAAATCCGGAGTCCTTCAGACTTAATTCGATTTTCTAAAATCGAGAGTCCATTAGACTCGACAAATTCCCTTATTAGTCAAGCAAATTTCATTCCATTGACTTTCAAAAATTCAGAATCTAGTACATCAGACTCAAATTATTTCAAATTTCTAAATTGGGAGTCTGATGGACTTAAATTATTTCCAATATCTAAAGCCGGGGGTCCAATGGACTCAAATCCACTTCAATTCCCAAAATCGAGAATAAGTTAGACTCAATTTAATTCAATTTTTCCAAAATTGGTATTCAATCGAGCTTGCTTTTTTTAAAATTTCGATCAGGAGTCAACCAAACTCAAATAAACTCAATTTCACCAAGTCCGGAGTCGATTCGACTCAATTCGAGTTCAAATTCAAATGCTAAATTAGGAGTCGCCTAGACTTGACTTAATTCATTTTCTGAAATCAGGAGTCAGTCAGACTCAAACAAATTCAGTTTCACTATATTCGGAGTCAATTTGACTTAAATTAATTTCAAATTCAAATCCTAAATCAGGAATCAATCAGACTTGATTCGATTCCTATTTCGCAAAATCAGACAAAACTAGGAGTCAATCGGACTCAAAGAAATTCAAATTCACAAAATTGGACTTGAAGAATTTCTATTTCACAAAAGGATTTTTACAAAATTGGGAGTCAATCGAACTCGAAGAATTTCTATTTCACAAGATTGGGAGTCAACCAGACTCAAAAGAGTTTCCAATTTCCAAAAACATGAGCCAATCAAACTCAAAAGAATTCCCAATTCCAAATCATAAGTGAATCATACTCAAAAGAATTTTTAATTTCAAAATTGGAGTCAAACAGACTCAAAACAATTTTAAATTTCTAGAACAGGAGTCAATTGGACTCAAATCGGATTTGATTTCACAACACCGAGTCAATCAGACTCAAATCTAAAATTGGGAGTCGATCAGACTCAAAGAATTTCAAATTAAAAAACATAGTCAATAAGACTCAATTCGATTCAAAAACTCTAAAATATGGAGTCAATCAAACTCAAATGAATTTTTCTAGAATTAGGATTCAATCAGACTCAATTCAATTTAATTTCTAAGCTCGGGTGCTTAGTTAGACTTTCATGAATCGGGAGTCAATCAGATTCATCTTAATTTAACATTAAAATCTGACGATAGTTAGATCCATTTTAGCCCAAACTTTTGAAAGTTCAGAGTCGGTTAGACTCGAAGAATTCAATTCCAACAAAATTCGAAGTTAAACAGACTCACATAATTTCAAAATTTTGAAATTAGGAATCAAATCGAATCAAGATTTCAATTTCACAAAAATTGGAGTCAATTTGACTCCTTTCTATTATCAAAATCCTATCTTTTGGTTAAATTCATGATTGAACACCACATCATTTAATGTGTTGCTATGTTTTCCTCTTAAGCCTTTCAAAAACGTGATTCTTCTCACTCTTTCTTGCTGATCTGTTCCTATGGCTAGCGGTTCAGGGTCCCCATATCTCATATTTTACATCCACGGAGACACTTAGACTCAATAATTCAAATTCATTCAACTTTCTGACAAAAGGAGTAACGCAGACTCAAATATTCAAAGGGAGTCACGTGGACCCAAAAATTCAACTTTCTTACACAAGGAGTCATGCGGACTCAAAAATTCAATTTTCTGACAAAAGGATTCACAGAGACTTAAAAATTCAAAGGGAGTCACATAGACTCAAAACTTCAATTTCCTGAAAGAGGGAGTCACAATTGAAATTTTTTACAAGACAAAGGTAGTCATTGATCGGGAGAGAACAGATCCTAATTATACGCCTTAACGAGCATTTGTTAGTACCTTTTTATCCTGTTTTTGTATATTTTTACTTCGTTTTCTATTTTCTGACAGGTTTTGGAAGAAATCAAGTAAACCAGGCTAAACAGGGTGAAAAAGCAGAAAGAAAGAAGCTGAAAAACCCAAGTCGCGCGTGCGACCCGCGCCCGCGAAAAACCAGAAATCGCTCGCGCGATCCGCTCGCGCGAGATCCCCAGAATCGCTCGCGCGATCCGCGCGCGAGAAGGTCCAATTGTCGCGCTTGCGCGACCCGCTTGCGCGATATGTGTAAAAAGCAAAGTTACGTATTTCAGTATTCTGAAGACTCCTGTGCAAACGAGATGTCCTAACTGCGTCCAGACTGTAAATTACATCAATTTTAGTTCGTTTCGGGTTGAAAAAGCTTCCAAAAACTTGTTGTAATCCTATATATACATTATTTTACTTCAATTAAGGGGGAGACATTATTACACACCCATACATACACATTCTACAACCATACTTCCAGCCATTGAAGGGAGGGAAGCAAGGAGAAGAAGAAGAAGACCAAGGATTCCCATGGCCTCCTCCATCAACCTCTTGCCATCCATCACTTCCATGGACGGCTAGATCATATATCTAGGGTTTCAATGAAGCCCTAGATGAGTAATAGGGTGTTATTTATGTTTTTATTTTAGTTTTATTATGTATGGACGACAGTCACATGTTTAGAGGATTTTTATAAATAAATTGTACTTCTATTGATTAAATCATTGCTTTCAGAATTTATTCTTGTCTTAAATCTATTTTGACTGTGATGTGCTCAACGATCTATTCTTGCTGTGCTTGTTTAGATTGTTTACATGTGATGGTGCTTTATTGATTCGTGCTATCAAGTATCCGAATAGTCCATGCCTAGGTTAGACGGATTAGATCACAACCCTAGTTTAGTGTGGGATAATTCGTGCTAACCGAAGATGGATTATGTTGGTGCTTGAACCATGAATATCTTCTTGTCGGAGGAATTGGGTTTGTAGCTATAATTCCCCATTATCATCCAACTTAATAAGCTAAAGTTATTCATAAATATTCCTATTATGAAGCTAGTGGTGGATTTGCAATCCTAGGTTCCCTTAAACATTATTTAAAAACAACTATTTAAATTGCTTTCATAGTTTAGATTTATTTTTATGTTCTTAGTTTAATTAAATTCAAATCAAAATCCGTTTTTCTTAGTTAATTAGACTTAGGTTTTAAAATTAAGAGCTGTAGTAATCAATCTCTGTGGGTTCGACCTTTACTTTCACACTACAAATCTTTAGAAAAGTAAAGCATAAATAAAAGCATACTTTTTATATCTTGATATTGACAACATCAATTTTTGGCGCCGTTGCCGGGGATTGCGTTACTACCTTTAGTTTTAAAATCTTAGTTTAGTTAATTTGTAAATATTATATTAGTTTTCTTTTTCTTATTTTTCATTTTATTTTGAGTCACTAACTTTTCTTTTTATTTTGTAGTTTCTCGAGTCATCAAATTCCAATGTTTCCGAGTGGAGTAGCTAAATACATCAAAGGAGCTTACGCAAATAAAAATATAAATAAAATAAAATATATTGCTTCTTGTGAAACTCGCTTTAAACCACTGTAAGTCAGGGCGCTGTGACGCACTATTTGCATTAGTTTAGGGTTAATTGCACTGCATTAGCTAGGAAACCCAGGGCGCTGGGCTTGACGCGGTCATTGCATTACTGGATAATATTCATGCATCACATTAGTTGAGTGCTTGCTTGTCGTCTTATTTGCGTGATTGCTATTTGTTTTTTTTGTTTTGTTGAGTCAGTTTTTGTTTTTAGTTTACTTTCTTTTAGTTTATGTTAGGTACACGTTCAAATAAACCGGAATTAAAAGCTTTCGATCTTGAACTGGAACGTACCTTAAGAACTAGTAAGTCCACAACTCAAGCTTCTAGAGCTAGGTTGCAAGACGACGAATCAACTCCAATTCCGTCGTCATTGTTTGAGGCCGAAATTCAGAGTACCCGTGAACGGTTAAGGAAAACTCGAACTTTTCAAATTGAACCGATTAAAATGGCTGACTGTGGAAATAACAATAACAATCAAAATGATGGTGCGAATATGAATAATCTTAATATACCGCCACCCCCTCCACTTAAAGATTATTTTATTCCGACGACTTACACGCCACAAACATGTATTGAATTACCGGAGGCGATAGCATCTCACTTTGAGATAAAGTCGTCTACCATCTCGCTACTTCCATCATTCCATGGCCGTCTAAATGAAGACCCTTACCAACACTTAGGGGATTTTCAGGGTATATGCTCTACCTTGAAAATACAAGACCTAAATAATGATGAATAAAAATTGCGGCTCTTCCCATTCTCCTTAAGAGACAAAGCGAAGTATTGGCTTCAATCACTTGAGCCAAACACAATAAAAACATGGGAAGCTTTACACACTGCCTTTTTACAAAAGTTTTTCCCTATTATGCGTACAAATAAGATAAGAAAAGATATAACTAATTTTGTGATGCAAGATGGGGAGACTCTTTATGACACTTGGGAAAAATTTAAAGAATTGTTACGCTCATGCCCACACCATCAGGTTCCCAAGTGGCAATTGGTTCAAGTCTTCTACGAGGGACTTATACCCTCTGTTAGGAATACCGTCGACGCCGTTTGTGCTGGAACTTTCCTACACAAAAGCGCCGACGAGGCCTGGAAAATTTTCGAAACTTTGAGTGAGAATTCGATGCACCAAGCGGTGTCTGTCCGTTCTGAGGGATACCTTCAACCTAAGCGAGAGGTGACAGTTGAGTCAAGTCAGTCAATGAAAATACAAGAATTAAATAGAAAACTTGACCAACTTATGAGGATGGGGAATAGGCCAAATCCACCTTCTTCAGAAGTATGTGCATTATGTTCCGAACCGTCACATAATATCTTTGCATGTCCTTCTGCATCTCAATTCCCGGAATTTGTTGAGCAACACGTTAATTCTATGCAACAATTCCCGCAAAATAATTATAATTCTATGTCGAACAATTTTCCTAATAATTATCGACCTCAGCCTCAACAATATCAATACCAACAACCCAATCCTCCTCCACCTCCACGTAATAGTGCATTCGAGGAGAAGGTGTTGGCCTCACTTGAAAATTTTGGGTCGGTCATTCAGTTAGTGCACTCTCACACTCAGTCTATCGCAAAGCTAGAGTCCCAAATGGGAGAAGTAGTTAATACATTAAACCGTTTAACTGAGAGTAAGTCGACGAGTCAACCTACTCAGCAACCTAAGGGACAATACGCAGTGGGTAGTACGAGTGAGAGCGTGAACGCTGTTTCGACTAGGATGACTACTCGAGATGAGGAAGTTGTTGTAATTCCGGATGGGGGTGAGAAAAATAAAAATTTAAATTTGAATAAAGGAAAAGGTGAAGACGGGGATAGAAATAAAAAAGATAAAGAACCGGCCCCAACGAATTATATTCCGAGAATGCCATATCCACCTAACGTTGAGGGACCGTCACATTTTACAAATAAAAAGTCGAAAGTTGAGGATATACTCGAGGTGTTCAAACAAGTTAAAATTAACATTCCATTCCTCGATGCTATAAAACAAATTCCCGCATATGCTAAATGTTTAAAAGACCTTTGCACTCAAAAGCGCAAGATACGGAGTCATACTCCTAAAAAGGTCTTCCTTACGGAAAAAGTTAGTTCAATTTTTCAACACGCTCCTCCGATGTATAAGGATCCCGGTACACCTACTATTTCATGTGTCATAGGTGACACTGTCATCCATAGGGCTCTCCTTGACTTAGGTGCTAGTGTTAATCTCATACCTTATCAAGTCTATAAACAATTAGGTCTAGGTGAACTGAAACCTACGGCCGCTACTATTCAATTAGCGGATCGTTCGATTAAAATACCTAGAGGAATCGTCGAGGATGTATTGGTTAAAGTTGATAAATGCTATTATCCTGTTGACTTCATGGTCCTTGACACTGAACCCGTGCTAGATGCTAGGAAACACACTCCTGTCATTCTAGGCCGTCCATTCTTAGCAACTGCTAACGCACGTGTTAACTGTCGGACGGGGGTAATGAAAGTGTCGTTTGGGAACATGAACTTGAAATTAAACGTTTTTAATGCTATGGATCAACCTCCTAAAGACGACGATTACCTATGTGAGACGGAATGTGTGGTTAAACGGAATATTGAACTTACTAACGTGATAAATATAAGTGCGGGGAATAGTATAGAGGATGATGAGTGGATGAATCCTAATACCTCGGCTCCTAACGATGAATTTACCCGGAAGGTGAAAAATTGACTTGATGATAAAGGTGAGCCGTCAAATGAATTAACACATAGCGACCTTGTTTCGACATTTTACCGGAATCTCCCGAATGCTCTAAAGGGTACTAAATCCGAGTTACGGCCTCCGTGAGTCTTGAAGCTAGAACGGTCTAGCTAAAGACGTAAAAGATAGCGCTTCTTGGGAGGCAACCCAAGCTTTATTTCGTTCGTTTCTGTGAGACCTAGAACCAAATAGGTTAATTTAAATTAATTAGTCAAGCGAATGCGATGCGGAAATTATATATATTTTATTTATTTATGTTTTTTTTAGGGGCATTTATATTTGAACAATGGGGGTTTATATTGTT
This sequence comes from Hydrangea macrophylla, assembly GCA_033977485.1. Taxonomy (NCBI): domain Eukaryota; kingdom Viridiplantae; phylum Streptophyta; class Magnoliopsida; order Cornales; family Hydrangeaceae; genus Hydrangea; species Hydrangea macrophylla. Next base: position 13,525,090 of record CM066985.1, on the reverse strand, counting down.
AATTATTGATATCTTGGGATCCTAAAGCGATATGGGGAAGTTTGGGAACTTAAATGCATGTTTTAAGAAATATTGGGGTGTAAAACATAATTTTTAAAACTTTAAAAAAAAAAAAACAAATTGTAGGAGACTTACGTTAGTCTCTTCTCTTCTTCATTTTGAGAGAGATACAGTGAAGAGGAAAAAGAAGAGAAAGAGAGTGAGGGGGAGAAGAAGAAGAAAAAGAAGAAGAAAAAAAAGAAGAAGAAGGCTTAGGAATTGGAAGGAAAAGAGAAGTCTTCATCTTCTACACCCTAGGTAAGTAAAATTGGTTAAAAGCTTGAATTGGGGTTTTGTGTTCATAGGTTAAAATCTGAAGTTAAAGTTGTAATTGATGTTGTAGAACTTGTTTATATGATTCTTGATATGTATATATGTTGTGGTATGAAGATTTTTGTGTAAAATTTGAGTTTTGGGCAATTTTGGAACATGTATTTTTAGGGTTTGATATAAATCCGAAAATTGAATATTTTAGATTCAAATTTGAAGTTTGATTTGGTTGATTTTGGAAGTGAATATGTGTTCCATATGCCTTAGGTGATATGTATATCATGTATGGCAATTTTTGCTTGAATATAGTTGATTTTGGAATTGTTGGGGTATTGAAATTTAGGGGTTTTTAATAAATCCGAAAATAGAAAGTTTGGGTGTATGAATTTGTGGGGTTTTGGAGTTGTTTAAGTGTTTATATCTGCTTTATATACCATTGAGATTCTTGGTTTCAAGTTTGGTAAAGATTGGTTGTGAATTGGGAGTTTCACCATTGTTGTGTTCTTGAAGCTTTCAAGAGCTTGAAGAAGATCTTTTGGGTATTTTTGTAAATCTGAAATTGGTTTGAAGTTGGGTATTTTTTTGAGTTTGATAGATGGAATGATGAAGTTAGGATAGGTTTTTGAATGGTAGAAGTGACTTGTAGGTTAGAAATTCATGAAATTTATGATTTTGGGTTGTTTTATGCTTGCCCAAAATGCTGTCAAGAGTTGCTGTCAAATAAAAAACTGCTACTGTTATTTCGATTTTCTGCCCAAACAGTGAGGATTTGGAAAAAATGCCATTTGACGAAAGTTGTGCAGAATTGAATTTTACATGGACTAACGCGGACAGAATGTGAAAATTTTAAAGATACAGCTACTTATAGATGATTTAAAATTCAGCAACTACTCAAAAATGGTCTTTTAATCAAATTTATTGTATCTTTCCTTCTCTTCTTGAACTAGTGTTTGGCCGGATAGTCTTTCAATTAAATTTTCATATGTTTTCATCCTTGTTGGACTCACTAACATGTAAGTCCATTTCAGCTTGTATGTTAGTAAGTCATCCTCGTAGGAATCCCCGTGGGATTTCCAATGTCGCTTCCGCATTCGTGATTGGTATTACAAGAACAAAACATGGGCTGCTTTAAAAATAATTAGAATTAACTTATGAAATCAATTCTTAAGTTTCATTTTGATTGAAAATTATGCTTATTAGCCTATATATGCGATAGAACCTAATTGTTTAAGATTTCAGGTTCAGAGGCAAGTGGGAGCGCCCCGAAAGAACCGTCGGAGCGAGCGGACTAAATCACTGCACTAATTTTCATAAAGACTTGAGGTGGGTTTTTTCTAGAAAACATAATAATGTAGTATGGACATTACTGGTTGAGTTTATATTTTTGTTGAATGAAAATCTTAAGTGAGTTGTATGAAATACATACATTGAGCATGGCACGAATATTATATGTCATGCACGTGCATAGCGAAAGCGATAAAAAATCCAAGTAGCGAAACTTGGAAACGGCCAAAAGAGCCGAGCAAAATGGGCCCGGGTGTGTGAGTCATTTCATTTATGAGAATGCATTGCATTAGCGTATATGTTGGTTGAAATAACTTGAATGCGGATTGTGTGTTGACCTGAATGTTTTTATTGCATCATTTTGATTTTCTAGCCGTGAGCCAAGGGTTGCTCACACCCACACAGATTTTCTTGTGCAGGTAAAATGATCTCTTGGGCTGTAGGATTGCACTGCCGTGGGTCTAAGTTCGCTGTGGATGGCCATATAGGAGTAGTACTTTGTTGGAAATGTAATATACAGTCTGGTTTACAACTTTTGTTAAAAAACAAAAACTTAAACTTTTAAGTTCAGTAGTGTGGATTAGTTTATTTGGGCTGCGTTAGTCGTTGTAAATTATTTGTAATATATTTGGATCTTCAAAATAACTGAGCATGTTTATAAAGCTGTTTAATACAGGTTGGGTTAGCCAAATTTGAGCCGTTATATAGCTGATTTGTTTTAAAACTATTACTCTCAAGATTAATTAATCGTCTTTGCTATTAGTTGAGCTGTTTAGTGGGCGTTCTGACCACGCCGGGTCGGGGCGCCACAGTTTGGTATCAGAGCATAGGTTTATAGGTTCTGTATGCATTGTTGTCAGTGTGTTTAGATCATGGCAGTGGATTAGGCGTTGAATTGGGTTGTATGGGTTATCGTTTGTAGACTAACAATAAATGTTATTATTATGTTTGCTTTGCAAACTTGTGTTATTTGCAGAAACTGTGAAAAAAATGACTTCGGGAGACCGATCGGAAGGCGAAGAGGGGGAGGGGACACATCATCCACCGGGTAATCAGGAGGTCGAACAATCACGACCGACGGGACAAGGACAACCTTCCCAAGCAGAACACATATTCGAGTCAATGACGAGATACTTTGACTCAAAAATTGAAGCGGCAGTTGCAGGTTCAAGTAAGAGTAAAGACGAGCCAGGGAGATTGTACGAAAAATTTATGAAGTATCATCCGCCGACATTTTCGGGAATGGGTACCCCACTAGAAGCTGAAAAATGGTTTAAAAAGATGGTGGACATATTCGAAGTTATGCAAATCGACAATGATAACCGTGTGATGCTAGCGGCATTTACATTCACTGACAGAGCAGATTATTGGTGGAAGGACTTGAAGGCCCATTTGAAGACACCAATGGTGGGGAGAAGAGAACCTAATGAGATTACTTGGGAAAAATTTGAGTTAGAGTTCAACAAGAAATATTTCACTGAAACATACCGCAATGAGAAGCGGCGAGAGTTTATAAATCTTGTGCAAGGCCGAGATGTGACGGTGGAGGAGTATGAAGCTCAGTTTACAGCTTTGTCCCGATTTGCAATGAGGTTGGTAGAAGATGAATATGAAAAGTGCAGAAAATTTCAGGATGGTTTGCAATTTTCGATCCGATCAAAACTTTCGGCGCTAGATATACGAAACTATCTTGAATTGCTGGAAAGAGCGAAGTTGGTCGAGAAAGATGTACGAGAATCCATGACCTTTCGAGAACAACAAAAGCGAGGAAGGACCGAAGCGAGTGGGCCTAGCCGTGGGGGTCCAAGACCGAGATTACAAGAGGCTCCGGGTAGAGGTCGAGGGTTTGTACAACCACAACGAGGCGGAGGATCAAGTGGTGCTAGTGGATCGGGGTCAGGATTTATAAGACCACCTCCAGGCCGTAGTAGTTCTTCTGGGGGTATTACATGCTATCGGTGTGGGACTCCTGGGCACATTTCTCGTGATTGCCCAATGCCTGATAGGCGAGAATGCTATAAATGTGGGCGACCGGGTCATATGGCAAGAGATTGTACTGTGGTGACCGAGGCCGTATCCTCAACGACTGTTTCGTCAGGCAGGGGTCGAGGTCAAGGGCGAGGACAACCAAGAGGGGGTTCTAGCACGAGTGGTACCGGAGGACAAGCTCGAGTTTTTGCGATGACAAAGAAGGATGCGGAGGCGACACCGCAAGTAGTCACGGGTATGATTCTAATTTCAAACTATGTTGCGTATACATTGTTTGACTCGGGTTCTACTCATTCCTTTATATCTATCAACTTTGCAAAAAATTTTAATGATTATTTGACTGAGTTGAGAGAAAAGTTAATAGTATCCACACCATTGGGAAATAAAGTTGAGATTAAGTGGGTTTATGAAGGGTGTGTGGTACAAATAGAAAATCGTGGAATGGGGGTGAATTTATTGCCGTTAGACATAGAAGACTTCGATGTTATTCTGGGAATGAATTGGTTGTCAACTTATCATGCGTCAATAAATTGTTTTAGTAAAGAAGTCACCTTTAGAATCCCGAATGAGGCCGAATTTGTATTTTGCGGGGAGCGACGGGTAACACCAACGAGTTTGATTTCAGTAATAGACGCGAGACAAATGTTGAAAAAAGGGCATGAATGTGTTATTGCGTATGCGATTGAAGCGACGAAAGTAAAATTGCAAATAGAAACGATTCCGACTGTGAATGAGTATTCGGACGTGTTTCCCGAGGAATTACCAGGTGTTGTGCCAGAAAGAGAAGTAGAGTTTACTATTGATCTAGTTCCTGGAACTATGCCAATATCGATTCCACCTTACAGAATGGCACCGGCGGATTTAAAAGAATTGAAAATACAGTTGGATGATTTGCTAAAGAGAGGATTTATTCAGCCGAGTGTATCACCATGGGGAGCGCCAGTATTGTTCGTTAAAAAGAAAGATGGGACTATGCGGTTATGTATTGATTATAGGCAATTAAATAAGGTGACCATTAGAAATAAATATCCGATGCCTAGGGTGGATGATTTGTTTGATCAGCTTCAAGGAGCAAAAATATTCTCGAAAATTGATTTGAGATCGGGCTATCACCAGCTTAGAGTCAGAGAAAGCGATGTAGAGAAGACTGCGTTCCGAGTCCGATATGGTCATTTTGAATTCCTTGTAATGCCGTTTGGGTTAACGAATGCACCGGCAGTGTTTATGGATTTGATGAACAGAGTGTTTAAGCCATTTTTAGACAGCTTTGTGATAGTGTTCATCGACGACATTCTGGTATATTCGCGCAGTGTTGAAGAACACAAAAATCATTTGAGATTAGTATTACAGAAATTGAGGGAAGAGAGATTATATGCTAAATTAAGCAAGTGCGAATTCTGGCTAGATGAAGTAGCATTTCTGGGGCATGTAGTTTCTAGTGATGGAATTAAAGTTGATCCTAAAAAAGTTGAAGCTGTGTTGTTGTGGCCGACACCAGTGAGCGTTACGGAAATTCGAAGTTTTCTGGGATTAGCAGGCTATTATCGCCGGTTTATCAAGAATTTCTCAACGATTGCACTGCCGTTGACTAAGCTGACCAGAAAAGGGGTGAAATATCATTGGAGTAGAGAGTGCGAAGAAAGTTTTCAAGAACTGAAAAATCGGTTAACACAAGCACCAGTACTTGCTATTCCGATAAGTACAGAAGGTTTTGTGGTATATAGTGATGCGTCACATCAGGGTCTAGGCTGCGTTTTGATGCAAAATGGGAAGGTGATAGCATATGCGTCAAGGCAGTTAAAACCACATGAGTTGAATTATCCGGTGCACGATTTGGAATTGGCGGCGATCGTTTTTGCGTTGAAATTGTGGAGGCATTATTTGTATGGGGAAAGTTGTGAAATCTTTACTGATCACCAAAGCTTGAAGTACTTATTCACACAGAAGGAATTAAATTTGAGACAGAGGCGCTGGCTTGAACTAATCAAAGATTATGATTGCACGATTCATTATCATCCAGGGAAGGCGAATGTAGTGGCCGATGCGCTAAGTCAAAAATCTCAAGGCCTACTTTCTTGTATCCAATGCACTGGGGTCGATTTTATTCGAGAGATGAAAATAATGGAAGTTGAACTAGTGATGTCAGACACTGAAGCCTTTATAGCGCGATTCCAAGTGAGACCGATTCTAGTGGATAAAATTCAGGAGCTACAAAATACCGACTCAAGGTTGATGAAATTTAGAGAAGAAGTGATAAGTGGAAAGCGAAAAGATTTTATTATTCGAGCCGATGGAGTTCTGTGCTTTGGAACTCGAATGTGTGTACCCCGAAATAAAGAGTTGCGAAAGGAGATCTTAGAAGAAGCGCACAGTTCAGCGTACGCCATGCACCCAGGAAGCACTAAACTTTACAAGACAATCAGGGAATACTATTGGTGGCCAGCGATGAAGAGAGAAATAGCGGAATTTGTGGCTCGATGTTTGGTATGTCAACAAGTAAAAGCTGAACACCAACGACCGGGGGGCTTGTTGCAACCACTACCGATTCCCGAGTGGAAATGGGAACATGTTACCATGGATTTTGTGCGAGGACTTCCGCCAACACAAAAAGGTAATGAGTCAATTTGGGTCATTGTTGACCGATTGACTAAGTCAGCGCATTTTCTGCCTGTAAAAGCAACGTTCACTCTTGATAGATATGCAAGAATTTATGTGAATGAAGTCGTCCGATTGCATGGAGCCCCAGTATCTATTATTTCTGACCGTGACCCTAATTTTACCTCGCATTTTTGGAAACATCTACAAGAAGCGATGGGAACTAAATTGAAATTTAGTACTGCGTTTCACCCTCAAACCGATGGACAGTCAGAGAGAACAATTCAAACACTTGAGGACATGTTACGAGCGTGCGTGATGGAGTTTTCAAGCAATTGGGAGAATCATCTACCATTGGTTGAATTCGCATATAACAACAGCTATCACAGTAGCATTGGTATGGCACCATTTGAGGCTCTTTATGGGAGGAAGTGTAGGACTCCTATATGCTGGGGTGAAGTGGGTGAAAGTAAAATTGAAAGCAGAATATTTGGACCTGAGATTATTCAGGAAACAGCGAATAAGATTGATATTATTCGTGAAAAGTTAAAAACTTCTCAAAGTCGGCAGAAAAGTTACGCAGACACTCGTAGGCGAGAACTTGAATTTGAAGTGGGCGATCAAGTATTTTTGAAAGTGTCACCATGGAAAGGCGTTATGCGATTTGGGAAGAAAGGGAAACTATCTCCGAGGTACATTGGGCCTTACGAAATTATAGAGAAAATCGGAATTACAGCATATAAATTGAAATTACCGGCCGAATTGTCGCGACTACATGATGTATTCCATGTCTCAATGTTACGTAAATATGTCAAAGATCCATCGCACGTATTAGAATCGGAACCGTTAGAGCTTGACGAGAATCTGTCGTATGAAGAGAAACCGGTTCAAATCTTAGACCAACAGGTGCGGCAGTTGAGGAACAAAGAGATTCCTATGGTGAAAGTTTTATGGCGAAGTCAAGCGATCGAGGAGATGACGTGGGAAACCGAGGAAAGCATGCGAAAGCAATATCCGTATCTCTTCAATCACGGTACGTAATTTCGGGGACGAAATTTATTTTAACGGGGGGAGAGTTGTGAGACCTAGAACCAAATAGGTTAATTTAAATTAATTAGTCAAGCGAATGCGATGCGGAAATTATATATATTTTATTTATTTATGTTTTTTTTAGGGGCATTTATATTTGAACAATGGGGGTTTATATTGTTAATTATTGATATCTTGGGATCCTAAAGCGATATGGGGAAGTTTGGGAACTTAAATGCATGTTTTAAGAAATATTGGGGTGTAAAACATAATTTTTAAAACTTTAAAAAAAAAAAAACAAATTGTAGGAGACTTACGTTAGTCTCTTCTCTTCTTCATTTTGAGAGAGATACAGTGAAGAGGAAAAGAAGAGAAAGAGAGTGAGGGGGAGAAGAAGAAGAAAAAGAAGAAGAAAAAAAAGAAGAAGAAGGCTTAGGAATTGGAAGGAAAAGAGAAGTCTTCATCTTCTACACCCTAGGTAAGTAAAATTGGTTAAAAGCTTGAATTGGGGTTTTGTGTTCATAGGTTAAAATCTGAAGTTAAAGTTGTAATTGATGTTGTAGAACTTGTTTATATGATTCTTGATATGTATATATGTTGTGGTATGAAGATTTTTGTGTAAAATTTGAGTTTTGGGCAATTTTGGAACATGTATTTTTAGGGTTTGATATAAATCCGAAAATTGAATATTTTAGATTCAAATTTGAAGTTTGATTTGGTTGATTTTGGAAGTGAATATGTGTTCCATATGCCTTAGGTGATATGTATATCATGTATGGCAATTTTTGCTTGAATATAGTTGATTTTGGAATTGTTGGGGTATTGAAATTTAGGGGTTTTTAATAAATCCGAAAATAGAAAGTTTGGGTGTATGAATTTGTGGGGTTTTGGAGTTGTTTAAGTGTTTATATCTGCTTTATATACCATTGAGATTCTTGGTTTCAAGTTTGGTAAAGATTGGTTGTGAATTGGGAGTTTCACCATTGTTGTGTTCTTGAAGCTTTCAAGAGCTTGAAGAAGATCTTTTGGGTATTTTTGTAAATCTGAAATTGGTTTGAAGTTGGGTATTTTTTTGAGTTTGATAGATGGAATGATGAAGTTAGGATAGGTTTTTGAATGGTAGAAGTGACTTGTAGGTTAGAAATTCATGAAATTTATGATTTTGGGTTGTTTTATGCTTGCCCAAAATGCTGTCAAGAGTTGCTGTCAAATAAAAAACTGCTACTGTTATTTCGATTTTCTGCCCAAACAGTGAGGATTTGGAAAAAATGCCATTTGACGAAAGTTGTGCAGAATTGAATTTTACATGGACTAACGCGGACAGAATGTGAAAATTTTAAAGATACAGCTACTTATAGATGATTTAAAATTCAGCAACTACTCAAAAATGGTCTTTTAATCAAATTTATTGTATCTTTCCTTCTCTTCTTGAACTAGTGTTTGGCCGGATAGTCTTTCAATTAAATTTTCATATGTTTTCATCCTTGTTGGACTCACTAACATGTAAGTCCACTTCAGCTTGTATGTTAGTAAGTCATCCTCGTAGGAATCCCCGTGGGATTTCCAATGTCGCTTCCGCATTCGTGATTGGTATTACAAGAACAAAACATGGGCTGCTTTAAAAATAATTAGAATTAACTTATGAAATCAATTCTTAAGTTTCATTTTGATTGAAAATTATGCTTATTAGCCTATATATGCGATAGAACCTAATTGTTTAAGATTTCAGGTTCAGAGGCAAGTGGGAGCGCCCCGAAAGAACCGTCGGAGCGAGCGGACTAAATCACTGCACTAATTTTCATAAAGACTTGAGGTGGGTTTTTTCTAGAAAACATAATAATGTAGTATGGACATTACTGGTTGAGTTTATATTTTTGTTGAATGAAAATCTTAAGTGAGTTGTATGAAATACATACATTGAGCATGGCACGAATATTATATGTCATGCACGTGCATAGCGAAAGCGATAAAAAATCCAAGTAGCGAAACTTGGAAACGGCCAAAAGAGCCGAGCGAAATGGGCCCGGGTGTGTGAGTCATTTCATTTATGAGAATGCATTGCATTAGCGTATATGTTGGTTGAAATAACTTGAATGCGGATTGTGTGTTGACCTGAATGTTTTTATTGCATCATTTTGATTTTCTAGCCGTGAGCCAAGGGTTGCTCACACCCACACAGATTTTCTTGTGCAGGTAAAATGATCTCTTGGGCTGTAGGATTGCACTGCCGTGGGTCTAAGTTCGCTGTGGATGGCCATATAGGAGTAGTACTTTGTTGGAAATGTAATATACAGTCTGGTTTACAACTTTTGTTAAAAAACAAAAACTTAAACTTTTAAGTTCAGTAGTGTGGATTAGTTTATTTGGGCTGCGTTAGTCGTTGTAAATTATTTGTAATATATTTGGATCTTCAAAATAACTGAGCATGTTTATAAAGCTGTTTAATACAGGTTGGGTTAGCCAAATTTGAGCCGTTATATAGCTGATTTGTTTTAAAACTATTACTCTCAAGATTAATTAATCGTCTTTGCTATTAGTTGAGCTGTTTAGTGGGCGTTCTGACCACGCCGGGTCGGGGCGCCACAGTTTCTCTTATGTTTGGTTGATTTTTGAGTCTGTTTGAGTCTGTTTTGGACATTCTGGATAGGTTTGGGGGTTGGAATTAATTTATTTTAATAATATATACATAATTTTAGTTTAAAAATGGAGAAAACCATTCTCGCGCGCGCGGCTCGCTCGCGCGGCCCGCTAGCGCGAGTTTGCCCCTTAGTGGTTTTTCCTTGCTTTTTCTTAGATGAGCCCTCAGGTTCTCCTCGCGCCTGGAATCGCGGGCGCGAGGTACCTCGCTCGCGCGAGATAACATTAAAAAAAAAAAAATCCAGGAATTCGCGTGCGCGACGGCCGCTCGCGCGGACCGCTCGCGTGATTCCCCCTTTTTCCTGTTTTTCTCTTTTGTTTTCTATATTTTCCCCCTTACTTGTTCTGATAATGTTTTCGTTTCTGTTTTTATTTATTAAGCAATTTTAGATCGAGTTAGTTGTTGTTTTCCTTATTACATTTATACTTTTCCGTTTTATTCCGGTTATTTGTTTAGTTTAGTTTCGATTCGTTTATCAATTTATATTTTATAGTTTAGTTTCATTTATTTTTAGTATTCTTTTGTTAGTTTGTTTTCTTTTATTAAGAAGTAACAGGTAACATTGAACTTTATTGCCATATTCCTTGGTGTTAACCTGTTCTATGTTTGTCAAGATCAAGGTACTATCGTTCCTTTCTTATGTACTCTCCTTTCTTTCGTTTTATTGTTTCATTGGGGACAATGAAAGGTTTAGGTTTGGGGGTATGCACTCACACATGCACATTAGGTTATGCGAAATTTTAAAAATTTTAAAATTTTTCAATAAGTATGTTTAAATAAACGATGTTACCTACGGTTTTTGCAATCTCAATTTGATACTTCTTGTTATGTAACTATGATTGTTATAGAATGATAAACAAAAGAAGATGTGATTAAACATTTGCTGAAGTTATGTTGAAATGTTTTAAGTTATGTATCGGTTGAATCGTAGTTTTATATCATAGATTTGCACACAAACTTATGCACTGCACGTAGTCGTTTGAATACATGTTTGATGTGAACTATAATATGATTCGGATTTCTAGATAACACAAGGTGGAGACTAGACCCGGTGAGATTTTGAGCCTATCTTTTCTTTTTAGAGGGTTATAAATATATTGTGTTTGTCGAATTTCATTGAAATAGCGCATCTACTTGTTGTTTAGTCTCATTATTCTTGTTTTGGTTGATAGTCAAGTTAAAATAGTTGTTACCATGCTAAATAATCTTCCGTCGTACATGTTGAAGAACCATATAACCATAGGACATGATTATAGGCCTTCTTTGTTTATTACCGACCGATAAATGAAAAATTTCCTTAGTTCGTCCTTTGAGCCGTTAAAATTCCATTTCTTTCTTTAATTACCATTATCCTTGTTTTTGCTCCGACTTGACAAACTTGGAGTTCACCACTGAGAGATTTGTCAACTTTTAGTGGTGTTAAGGCGATGTGTGATTGAGAAGAAGAAGACAAGATGCTATTGGGGTAGTTGCTTGGTATTCAACGCATAGTCATTTGAGAAGCGAGAAAAGAAAAAGGAAAAGAAACAAAATAAAGAAGAAGAAGGTTGAAAAGAAAATGAAAGTAAAGAAGAAAAATGAATGAAAAGGAAAGAAGAGAATGAGAAGATGAAAGTTGTAGAAGAAGAATGAAAGAAATCGAACCACATTACAATGCCATTCTGAGATTACTTACCTAATGAGTCTTTTCTATCCTTTTTCATAATCTGAGCCATATTACAACCTTTGAAAAGTCCTATTTGATCCTAGGAAACATGGTTTTGATATGTAAACGATGGGAGGGGGATTGAAACATGGTAATGATTATTTTTTCTTGATTGTTGGCATCTTATCCATGAGACTATTGTTCTTTCGTGTTATGCGTCTTTTTCGTGTCGTATGTGAGCGTTATTCGTCTTGAAAACATAACTCCTTTGCTCACGTATACTAGAGAAATTACACATGTTTCTGAGTGTTTCATTTTAGAGTGTAATTGACATTGTGAGATTCGTAGTCGAGACATAGTTAGACGGTTATCCGAGTTATATTCCAAGTTCATGACATGCGCGTGTTCATTTGACTACCACATCACGCACGTGCAATTCTTTGAGAAATTCTATTGATTTATACGATGCATGTGCTTGAGGATTGTTTTTCATGACTTAGGTGGATGTTTCATTATGTTTCTTTATGTTCGTTATTCTATTTCGAATCATCGTTCTATAATAAGAAGTATTGATAGTTTTGTTTTTCATTTTTAATAAAACTTTCTAAATTTACAAGTTAATAAATATGGTTGTGGGTAACTTGTTGATGAGAACCCTCACGAGACTTCACTCGTCCGACTAGGGACACCTAGAGGTTTAAAAGGCTTGTTGCATATGCTAAATGCAATCGTGATCCATACGAAAATGGAGTAGTATTTGTAGTAGTAGTTTTTATTTTTGTTTTGCTCGAGGACTAGCAAAATGTAGGTTCGCGGGTGTGATCGGGAGAGAACAGATCCTAATTATACGCCTTAACGAGCATTTGTTAGTACCTTTTTATCCTGTTTTTGTATATTTTTACTTCGTTTTCTATTTTCTGACAGGTGTTGGAAGAAATCAAGTAAACCATGCTAAACAGGATGAAAAAGCAGAAAGAAAGAAGCTGAAAAAGCCAAGTCGCGCGCGCGACCCGCGCCCGCGAAAAACCAGAAATCGCTCGCGCGATCCGCTCGCGCGAGATCCCCAGAATCGCTCGCGCGATCCGCTCGCGCGATATGTGTAAAAAGCAAAGTTGCGTATTTCAGTATTCTGAAGACTCCTGTGCAAACGAGATGTCCTAACTGCGTCCAGACTGTAAATTACATCAGTTTTAGTTCGTTTCGGGTTGAAAAAGCTTCCAAAAACTTGTTGTAATCCTATATATACATTATTTTACTTCAATTAAGGGGGAGACATTATTACACACCCATACATACACATTCTACAACCATACTTCCAGCCATTGAAGGGAGGGAAGCAAGGAGAAGAAGAAGAAGACCAAGGATTCCCATGGCCTCCTCCATCAACCTCTTGCCATCCATCACTTCCATGGATGGCTAGATCATAGATCTAGGGTTTCAATGAAGCCCTAGATGAGTAATAGGGTGTTATTTATGTTTTTATTTTAGTTTTATTATGTATGGACGACAGTCACATGTTTAGAGGATTTTTATAAATAAATTGTACTTCTATTGATTAAATCATTGCTTTCAGAATTTATTCTTGTCTTAGATCTATTTTGACTGTGATGTGCTCAACGATCTATTCTTGCTGTGCTTGTTTAGATTGTTTACATGTGATGGTGCTTTATTGATTCGTGCTATCAAGTATCCGAATAGTCCATGCCTAGGTTAGACGGATTAGATCACAACCCTAGTTTAGTGTGGGATAATTCGTGCTAACCGAAGATGGATTATGTTGGTGCTTGAACCATGAATATCTTCTTGTCGGAGGAATTGGGCTTGTAGCTACAATTCCCCATTATCATCCAACTTAATAAGCTAAAGTAATTCATAAATATTCCTATTATGAAGCTAGTGGTGGATTTGCAATCCTAGGTTCCCTTAAACATTATTTAAAAACAACTATTTAAATTGCTTTCATAGTTTAGATTTATTTTTATGTTCTTAGTTTAATTAAATTCAAATCAAAATCCGTTTTTCTTAGTTAATTAGACTTAGGTTTTAAAATTAAGAGCTGTAGTAATCAATCTCTGTGGGTTCGACCTTTAATTTCACACTACAAATCTTTAGAAAAGTAAAGCATAAATAAAAGCATACTTTTTATATCTTGATATTGACAACATCAGTCATGTGAACTCAAAAATTCAATTTGCTTACACAAAGACTCAAAAATTCACATTTTTAAAACAAAAGAGTCATTCGGATCCATGGACCCGCATTTCCACCACAAAGGAGTCATTCGGACTCGAAAATTCGCATTTTACATCATTGGAGTCGCTCGGACTCAACGAAATTCACGGAGTCACACGGACTCAACAAAAATTCACTTTTTATACAAATAGAATCACACAGACTCAATCAAATTCACATTTCATACAAATGGAGTCATACAGACTCAACAAATATATATGTATATACATATTTTTTTACACGAATGGAGTCACACGGACTTAACAAATTCACTTTTTATACAAATGGAGTCACACGGACTCAAAGAATTTCTTATTTCAAAATCGAGGGTTAACATTTTAAATTTTCTTAATTAGAATCAATTTTGACTCAACAAGAATCTCAAATCTCGAAATCGGAGTGAAATCGCCTCAACAAAAATTCAAATTTTCAAAATCAGGATTCAATCAGACTCAGAGATTTTCTATTTCACAAAATTGGGAGTCGATCGAACCCAAAGAATTTCTTCTTCACAAAACTAGGAGTCAATCAGACTCAATTTATTTTAAACTCCTGAATCAGGAGTTAATTAGACCGAAACAAATTCAAATTCTCAAAATTCTGAGTCTAGAGTCGGTTCAACTCAACTCAATTCCCATTTCCAAGTCGAGAGTCGATTCGACTTGAAGCAATTCCTATTTTCAAAGGGGAGTCACACTGACTCAAATAATTCAAATTTTACAAAAGGAGAGTCATATAATCTTGAAAATTCATTTTTTACTAACACGGAGTCATGCAAACTCAAAGACCCATTTTTTTTACAAATACGGAGTCACGCGAACTCGAAACATTGTTATTTTACAAACACGGAGTCATGCAGACTCAAGAACTTAATATTTTATACTCATGGAGTCACGCAGACTCAAGAACTCAATATTTTACAGACACAGATTCACGCAAACTCAAGAATTCATTAACGGAGTCACACGGACTCATGAAATCATATTCTACGCAAACGGAGTCACGGAGACTTAAAAATTCCATATTTTACATTAACAGAGTCACACAAACTCAAAGAATTGGTTTCACAAAAGTGGGGAGTCCTCAGACTCAAAGAATTTGAACGGAGCTAATGGGGTCACGAAGGGAGTTGTGCTACCCTAGTGGTGTTTGGAAAGCATGATTTTCTACACTTGCGGATCATTTGGAAGAAATAATATAGTTGTGGCCAAAGAGGGAAGTCCTCTTTGCCCTCAGTCTTGGACCATTATCATATTTCCACTTTTAGTATTGTGTTGTGATAGTGTTTAAAACTCTTGCTTGCAATGCTCGTGGAATGCTTATGGAGGCTTTTCAAATCTTTATTCATCATCTTAAACCCACACGTTTGAGACCATTATTGACTCATCGAAGGAGGACAATCTTAACAAAGCAATTATAAAAGATAACTGACTCAAACTCTGTATTATTATGAATCAATGTGCTTTTATCTTGAATAATGTATCATCTCACCTTTCATTTATTCATCATCTTACAATGGTAGTACTTCACCGACAAATCTAAACTTTGAAGATTCTCCCTTTTCGAGTTAGCTGGCTTTTTTTGCCTATCCAGACTGTGCTTCAAATTAGTGCTTTAGCTTAGAGAATAAAAGACATTCTATTTCAATCCATTCAAAACAAACTTGATTACTTGAGAACTTTTCTCTGACATAGAGGGATTTTGGCAAATGAATTTTGCCCCTAGTTTAAATAGGACTTGGAGGCATTGCTTCTGGGATTAAATAAGGTGTTTAGCAAACAAAGTTTGCCCCTAGTTTGGTAATATATATGTGGCTCAGGCAAACTTACGCAAGTTTGCCCCTAGTCTGAAGGAAGAAAACCAAAGGCACAAAGGGTGATGCTTAGGGATGGTTATGGATCGAGAACCTTGAAAGGTTTGCCTACTTATCCCTGAACGAGAATCGGGTCCAGAGTAGTTCAGGCAAAGCTTGAAGAAACTGCCAGATCATTGGTGGCGACCGAACCGAACAGGTTGCCTACGTATCCCTGAGTGGGAATCAGGTCGAGCGTAGTTCAAGTACTCGGGAGGTCTTGAAAAAATAAGGCTTCAAGAATAGGCAGGCTCTTCGAGCCATTCTTTCATATGGGTCCAATGACTGCCCTTTCTGAAATGGGTGGCTTGTGGTAGCCTTCGAACAGGATGATGAGAACATGAACTATTTCTCCCTTTTATTTTCTTCTTTCTTTTCTTTTCTTTTCTTTTTTTTTATTTATTTTTATTGTATTTATTTATTTTTTTAATTTTTTTGTGGCGGTTGATTCTTTTCACCTTTTCACTAACCAGTCTTTCTTTACAGCTCTCATAACACATCATGTTTTAATCATACTCTATCATACTTACAAAGCAGTATCAACCCTCCAAATCACTCTTTATCTTTCTCAAAGACATCTCTGCATTGTTTTAGGCTCACTTAGCCATTGAGCCTTCCACAAAATTTTGAGACTAATTGATACTTTCAAATCTCTCTTTTCATTTCCAATTCATGTACCAATGATGTACTTTGAAGTTCTCAAGAATTCTCAATCCCATTTATTATTTACTTTTTCTTTTCTCTTTCCTTTCTTTTCTCTATCTCACTATCTCTGATTTTCTTCACGATTTTAACTGGCTAGGATTGGGTGTTTTGAGATCAACACGCATCTTATTTTTGCTCTAACTTTTGTTTAGGCGCCTTTTCAGGTTTTCATCCTAGCGAGCTCATTTTTCTTTTTTTCTTTCTTTTTTTTTTTTTATTTTTTTTTTCAGTTTCTTTTATCTTTTTTCTTTTTCTATTCCCTTTTTTTTGGAAGAGGAAGTTCATTTATAATGTCTGGCTACCATCAAGGACCAAGTTTATGGCTTTAGACTGGTTGGGCTCATCTTTTAGGCTTGGTATTTGAGAAAAGGGGATGGTGAGCAAGCTTCAAGTTCCAAGTTCATCTTTTAAAGATTGAGCAAGAGCATCTTTAAATTCTTAAAGTAAAGCTAATCAATTCTCTACTCCTCCTTGGTTTTGGCACAAAAAAATTTCCTTTGATCACTTGGGGATCCTTTTCAATGCAAAGATTTATGATCGTTTGAGGAAAAAAAGACATTTTTGTCTTTATTTTCTTATTTTTTTTACCTTAATGATTCATACATTCACGACATGGCACACTGAATCAAGCAGAATGCGATTTTATTCAACTAGCAGCAGATTACACCACCTAACTCGATTGACTCGATGAAGACTTGACAATAAACTCGATAATAGACTAACTAGAAGACTCGACTGGACTCGACATTTGACTCCAATGTAGACATGAGTCGATTACAATGGACTAGACTCGACTTTGGCCTCAATTAGAGTGTCACAGATGATCTTCAATTTATTATATTTTCAAGAGCATCCACATTCGCTTCAGTAGTAGCATTCCCAAACAATATCACCTCACTAGCATCATTTGAACCTTTGGGTTTGCCACATATGTTTGCGGTAACATTATCCATCCCTAAGGCTACTTTCTCAGTTAAGTGGCCCTTCTTCGAATCATTAGGCTCCACAAGCTAATCAACCTCAACATAATCCTTTTTATTATCTTCTCTCTTCTAACTATTCTCACGCTTGAATTGCTAACCCAAACTATTCTGGGTTTGATGCTATCTCGCCTATAGTCATGTTTCATTCTTAATCAATTTTGATTGATTTCAAAAGAATTCTCATTATGTTATTATTTTTCACATTTTCTTTCGCAAATGCTTAGTGAAATGTTCATGAATGGTTCATATGTCACACGGATGCAATGCATGTGTGTGTATGTGTGCCTATTCTATATGTTAAAGAAAATAAAATCCTAATCCTAACACATAAACACATAAGCACATAAGATCCTCACCCATGTCAAGTGCGCCAACTTCTCCTTTCATTGTGATCTTCACTACCCTCTCAAAGGTTGGATATTCAAAAATTTTCGAAATTCATTTGAAAAGCATTTCTTTGAATGATGAGATCTTTCAAAAACGATTCTCAAGGATTTTGAATCTCTTATTTAAAAATGAGGATATTAAAATATTTCTCAATAAAGATGATTGGATTGAAATTTTTCTTTGAAATTCATTTGAAGAGCAATTCTTCCAAAAACAATTCCCAAAATTTTTGGATTTTTCCTTAGAAGATGATCATGTGAAAATATACCTTAACAGAGGTTAGTTTAGAGCTTTAATCAAAAAGTGAACTCCAAAGATTTTTTGAAAAAACGATTGAAAACGTTGGAATAAAGATGGCAAAAATCCGTTTGCTTTCAAAGATGGATTTAAAATTCTTCGGGTAGAAGGATCACATGATCGGATTATCACCGTACTTTCCATGAATTCGGATACATAAAAGGTCAATGATGCTTAGCTAAACATGATATCAGAGATGTAATCTTATAATCAAAATCTAACATATCCCCAAATGTCATGGGACATGAAGAGGAATTGCTTGAAAGAGATTAAGAGTTTACATATCTTGTATTAAGTGAGCATCGTCATCATCTCAAGTAATCCTTTCCGGGCATACAATACTCCCTAGCACATAACCCTAATCAAGGATTCATTCCCTAAGACTTGAAAGGTTCTATAGAAGCTACCATGCAAAGGCTGGGTTTTGGCCAAATAAGGGACCCTTGACACACATCCGATAGGATGCTTTATATACCAAATCATGTTACGAGATCAAGGGTGACCACACAGTCCCATGATAACTTGACCGACCAGGTTGCCCCGAGTCTCCAAGGTCATAATTCTGTGAAATCGACTTGCAAGACATGCAAGTGCAATGCAACATGCATACAAAAATTAATAAATTCGATTAAAAGGATGCTTTCAAGTCTAATCTTCGAGTGAACCCAAAATCAAAATTATGGTCTACGAAACCAGAGATTCTGGGCTCAATCTCCATCAGAGTCGCCAGATTGTGGATACCGCAATTTTTCTTACCCACAGCTTTTATTTAAAACCTTTCTAAATTCAAATTCAAAATGAGTCGCCACTTTATTTTTAAAAGGAAAATTAATAAACCATTTTAAGACTAACTGATCTTATGTGAAACCAAAGATTAACTAGGTCCGGGGATTATGAAATGAGAAAGGAAGGAGTCCGACAAACTAAAACACCCTCTCTCATCCTATCTCGCGATAGACCTCTACTCAACATCCTTTTAATCAAATTAAAAATCTAAGCATGCCCTCAACTAATACATATGTATATATACATTGCAAAAGCATGTCTAAAAGGGTGTAAGATTGCTAACGATAAAATATCATTCAAAAATCACATAATTCAAGTAACAAGCAAGATGATGTGCAAATAGGAAACTAGTAAACTTACCCGAGATCCAGCCGCGAATGCTTTAAACGTGTAATGCATACAAAAGAATAAATCCTAATAAAAGGGTCTCTAATCACATATATACACTTAAGGCAAATCATAATTCTAAGGTGTCGCGCATGGAGTCGAAAATCAATAAAATCAAAGAGTAAAACAAAATTAGAAAGGGATCGAGGAATCATACCTTAAAAGTGCTACAAAACAAAGATTAGTCCACATACTTCAAACAAGATATCAAATAATTAATCCTAAACTTCTAGCTTAAACCTATCAAGTATGAAAAAATTGACATAATTATGGGTTCCTTCCAATTAGTTGGAAACACAACATCTCTATAGATACACAAGTCTCAAATAGGAGCCAATGCAATATCTATATAGAGGTGGCATAGTCCCAACATGATCACAAAGAACTCATAATTGGGTTCAATCAAATAAAATTTAATCTAAAAAATGAATCCTAATTACAAGTATCAAACCACATAGTTGAATGCATATAGATATGTAAAAATGAACAAAAAAATGTTATGAATTATTCATTGATTTGGATCACTTAACCTCTGTATTTAAGTTTAATTGATCATTATTAAAACATGGTTTGAACCCTAGGTCATGGAAAAGTCATTTGGACCATTATTTACAAAGTTGGTCAAATCTGTCATAAAATTCTAAAAATTACAAAGAGCAGACCAGAACTTCAAAGAAATAAAATGCATGCTTCCCATGGTTTGATCTTGATGATTTTTGGATACAAGGTACCTCTGTGAGTCAAGTTTCTAACCCAAAAAGAAAAAAGCAAAGATCAACGGTCCAATCTCTGGGAAAAGGGTAAAAACCAGACATCACTCAGAGATTTGCAAATCTCCGTCTAGAGATCTTGTACGATTTTGTAAAAATAGTAAACAAATCAGAAAGACTCTAGTCTTTTTAGGAGATCTTATTAACACATTAAACTCTTATAAAAAATTATTTGGAGCCAAGAATGCTTGATTAAGGTTCCGATTTACTCATTTTGAAACTGATTTTCTGTTCTAAAACTCTGGACAGAATATGGTTGTCTCACAAAACGTATGACCAAACCATTTTATCCATGAGATCCTACTAAACGTATGACCAAACCATGGATATTGGCTTGTCTCAAACCTAACTCTCATTTATTGTGGGGGTCATTGGAGATCATGACTTGACTAAAACTCATGAGTTCCAAAGGAAAATAGAGGAGATTCCATGAAAACTCCAAGTTAGAGAATCCAAACCATGGTAGGGGTTTGGATTCATCTATTTGTTCTTGATAAAATGATAGTCAACTTTAAATGTCATGTGAAGCATAAGCTTACATGAGACTAAAAGATCAAAATCATGAGATTCAAATGACGTGAAGACCACCAAGTATCTCAATCGAGAAATATAAACAAGCATGACTATTACTCATGAGTTTTCAAGGAATATAAAAGAGATTCCATGAAACTCCGAGTTAGAGAATCCAAACCATAGTGGGGGTTTAGATTCATCTACTTGTTCTTTCATAAAAGATGATCAACTTTGACTCCCATGTGAAGCACAAGATTACATGAGACTAAGAGATCAAGCTCATGATATTCAAGTGAGGTATGGAGGACCTCCAAGATTCTCAAGAGAGAAATACAAATAAAAAAAGAAGAATAAAAGAACTAACAAGCTAAGAGTTCCAATTGATGGAACCAGAGCCATAGTCAAGCGATTGAAGACATTTCGATCGATTGAAGGATGATGATGTCTGATCGATCGAGAGCGCTTCGATCGAACGAACTTGTTAATTCCTGAGATGATTCTTTTAAGTATTCCATGACTTTCTATTTTAGAATTCTGTTATCAAATTGTCCCTACAAGCTCAGTTTGTCACAACAGTTTTTAGAACTTAAAGCCTTAAGGCTATTTTCTTCAATGACCTTTGAAAACCACTTTGAATGCTAACACTATTTAGAGTGCAAGTAATAACCATTGTTTTAAACCGTGTTCTAAGTATTTTAAATCACTTGTGATGATATAGTCCCGGTCATGAAAGGGCTACTGATTCTTTATCTTTAGAAAAATACAGAATGCTGAAGAGGAATAAACTCCATAGAACGTTAATGAATTTGCATGGTAGATGGTTAGGATCAATGTGGATTCATGTGTTTCCAACACTTTTAATTTATCTGTTTGATTAGTTATGTTTCTTTATACTTTAGTTTGTTATTTAGTTTAATTTAATTAATTAGGATTCGTTAGAACCTCCAATCCTTCATTTTTATTTTCTTTTCTTTAGGTTGTAACTTAGTATATTTTCTTCCTATTCCTTCCCTGTGGGATCGACCTGGACTCATCCAGTATTACTTGCACGATCACCTACACTTGGGTGTTGCACAAGAGCGCACAACTTTTTAGTCGTGTCAAGTTTTTGGCGCCGTTGCCGGGGAAGGCAACTAGGTTAGGGTTTTACTAAGTTTTTTCCAATTTTTCTTACTTTTTAAAAAATAAAAATAAAAATAAAAAATAATATAAAAAAAACTTTTGGACTTTTTCTCTCACAAGATAAAAAAATAAATAAATAAAATTCCTATTGTTTAAAAAATTTTGAGTGCATATGTCTTATCCGTATTATCCTCCATACTATACAAATGCCACCAAGAGGTACACATTAGGTAATGAAAACTATCCCCCAAGTTGGCAACGTAGATTATCAACCACCACAATGGGGAAATGATAGTGGTAGTCCCCAGTATTATCAAATGTATCAAGAACCTCCACATGAAGAGTTCTATCAACCGCAATGGGGATATAACCAAAATGATAATGTGGAATATATTAGTAGCTCCCACGATTACCAAACACACCAAGACTTTCCCTTTGGCGAGTCTTGTCCACAAACACAATGGGATGGGAATTACTACCAACAACAATGGTGTGAAACTTCTTATGGTAATAATGAGGAGAATAACCAAGTTGAGGATAATGGTATGTTAAAATTACTACTTAGTGAGATGAAAAGGCTAGATAGTGCACTAGATAAATTAGAAACTAGATATCAACAAGCATATGCTAGCCAACCTTTAGAAGACTATAACAGTCCTTCAACACTACAACATAAATTTCAAGACACTAACAATAGAATGGAATTAGAGGAAAATGACAGGTTTCTACCGATTGAGGTTAACAACTCACTCGAGAAAGTCATAACCCTACAAGAACTCCAAAACCAAACCATTAAGCATGAAGTTGTAGAACCATCTTCTCCTCAATATACAACCCCATACATTAACTCCTTCACTGCCTGGATAAAGCTGCACAATTCCTTTGTCCAGAGCACCTAAATAGATGACATATATAGTAAGGAGAGTTACATGGATGTGAATGAGGATTTTTACAGATAATGAGAGTTTAGGTGACTGCACGCAATTAGGAAAGGATAAGTCCCCTGTTGACTCTACCCCTACCTTTGATAGTGACCCTAGGGAGAACGTAATTGAAAAATCTAAATCCGATTTAGATTCTTATGATATCGATGAACCCTCACCTCTTTCTGCCGAAGAGGTGGTGTCACCCAGTTGCCCATCACCTATCCCCTCTATTAATCAAAGCTCTCATCCCAAGCGTGAAACTCATGTGTACCCCAATGTTGAACAAATAAAATGTGTTGTGGAAGAGGATGGTAAGAGTTTTAGCACATGTTCTTCACAAAATTTAATCTTTCAAAATTCTTTGAGAGAAGACTTGGAAAATATTGGGCCCACATTAGATGATCTTAAACTTCAACATGAAGCTAGTAATCTGCTAGACTGCTTGACCTTCTTAAGTAATAATGATATTGAGGCCTAAATAAATAGTTTTATCGAAGACCAGTCCAAAACTAGTTACATAGAATAGAAGTTAAATTCCTATGATCATATATCCATAGATTCTGTTCTAATACAAGAGGAGGGTAATAAAGCTAAACTAGAATATTATTTAGACCCTGCCCCTTTTATTGATCCATGACCTCCCTCTGTTTTTAGTATAAAAATAGAGGCCGTTATAGGAAATGCCAACACCAAAGATCGTTTCTTGCGTATAATTCCTAAAAAGTGTGGTATACCTCTTATAATTGTCTCCAACAAATTTAGAGGCCATAGGTTTTGCATCATCTCCTCTGACCTTGAGCCTGACATTAGTTGGGGGGAGTTGCATTTTTTTGAGGATCCTAACATTCTTCTCACTGTTAAATTATTTCATTGCGAGGATCCTCAAAAATTTCAGTTATTACTTTATGATAAAAATCTTGATTAACCGAATTTATTTACTGAGTAGTTGTATTATATTCTCTATTTTTCCTTGTTGCTACTAATGATTTTTGCAGGTAACATATAAAAAAAAAATTGGATATTAACGCCTCGAGGTAACATCCTTCCTTCTCTCGCTTTACTTTACATGTCCATGTGCTTAGTTTTGAACATTGGGGATAATGTTTAGTTTTAGTTGGGGGGAGTGAGCCATTGCATGCCTCATATCTTTTTTGTTGTGCTTTAGTATCATATACCTGCTTAGCAACATGTAACTCAGTAAATTAAAATTGCAAAAATTTTAAAATTTTTTGCATTATTTAAGATAATAAAATGGTTCTCGTATTTCTCTCTTAGTTAATGTAATTAGTTATGATGCATTAGTGTTATATTCTGTATGTTATTACTATGTGATACACCATGGTAGTTTCTTAACTATCTTAGTTGTAGTATATTTTATGCTTTTTAATCTTCAAACAACTTTGAGCACGTTGTGACAACCTTGTACTTAGATAAAATGAATTAGAAAGCATAGCTTAGGTATCTTGAGAGATAGAGACTAATAACCCAAGTGAGCTTTTGTGCCTTTCTTTATTCTTGAGGGCTTTATAAAATTACTCTTACTTTTTGAAAAGCGTATTAATTCGTTGAAAGTCTCATTTTTCTTCATCATTTTGATTGATTACTAGAACAGAACATTCAGGATTTACCAAATTTAGAGCTCTTCAATTTACTGAAATGAATAATCCTACGAACTTAGAAGAGGATTTAGGTCACCTTTTGACCATACACACATAATACAGTCTTGGCCTACCTCTGTGCTATTCCTTTACTTCACCTTTTGAGCCTTATCATAATTGCATTGTCATTATAATTCCTTAAATCTAAGCCTAACTCCAAAATAAAAGTTTGAGCTTCTTTTCTCTAGGAGTGACTGGGATGTGTTATCTTGACAAGAAGTTTGGTAGTGTGAATAAGGGTAAGTTGGCAAAGAAAAATAATGATGAAAAAAAAGAGAAAAAAAAAAGAAGAAAAAAAAGCATGAAAAGAAAAAAAAAGTGCCAATGGTTGTTACAAAAGAAAAAAATAATAATAATAAAAAGAAGAGTGAAAAAAATAAATAAAAAAATAGAGAGAAAGAGAGATTGGAGATGTGGGGAAGTTTGAAAAGTTGTAGTAGACATTCCAATCACATCCTTGGACCCAATTGAAAATCAGAAGCCTTTTTCTTCTTAACCAAACACCTCTTTTCCAAAGTCCTGATGATTTTAAGTAAATTAGATTTTAAGTTAAGGTAATGAGAGAGTTCTCAACGGTATCTCGTTCTTCTAGTGAAAAGTATCCATTCATGAGACTTTATGCACTAAAATGTCCGTTTTTCAATTTAGATATGAGAAGTATTTGATTCCATTTACATTTATTCTTTATAGCTTCCTTATCATGAGTAATAATTATTACACCTAATTCAGAGTGATTTCATCTTGAGAGTGTAATCCCGGTGAGAGTTGAGTCAAAATGAACACCTTTATGGCATCTTAGGTTATGCGAGCTTTGAAATTAAAGTTTTGTTTTTTTGGTTGTCCATTCACACACACACTTGAAGATTAATAGGTATGGAATATTCTAATGACTTTGATAGTAGATTAACTGTAATGTGTGTGTTGCATGACTATGGCATACTAGAGAGTTTCATGAGTTTGTTGAGCTTAACCACATTTTTAATGAGAAGAAAAATTTCTTTAAAATATTTAAATGAGAACCATTATCATAAACATGAATTTTGTGGGTAGATTCACTGCAAACCCTCACGAGACAACACTCGTCCACTAGGGGTAACCTAGGGGTTTAAAGGCTTGTTGCATAGGCTAAATGCAATCGCGATTCCTACGAAAGTGATTTAGGATTTTACTTTAATTTTTTTTTCAATTTTTTTAGAATTCAAATAAACATTGTTGTAGTTCGCTTCATTGCTAGGGACTAGCAACGAGTTAGTTGGGGGGGTGTGATTCGAGGTGAAAAGTGCATATTTATAGTGTATTATGAGGTATTTTATGCATACTTTTATCTGCAACGTCTCTACATTTAGGTGCATTCTAATAAAAATGTCCTTTTTATTGTGTTAATGCTAAAACATATGTTTATGCGTTGTTTTATAGGTATTAGAATGCAAATCAATGAAGTGAAGCTAAAGAAAAGTGATAAAGGTGAAGAGAACAATAGAAGTAGCTGAGAAAATGCAATTTTTACAATGAAGACTTTAGATTTGGAAGATTTCCTTAGAGACACAAAATGTAGATCTTTAAGTTACGGTCGCATGGCCATAAACGGGAGGTCAATCCGAGGTCCGAGTGAAAAGTTATGGCCATTCTCCCATCTGTGTGCAGAGCTGTCAAAATCAGAGAGTTCAAGGGCTTGAGGAGAGTTCAATCGATCGAACCTTCGATCGATCGAACTAAGCTCGATCGATTGACTTTATTTTCTTCCAAAAGTTGCGTAAACTCTGCAGGAACCCTATAAATAAGTTGTTTTGACATCAGACGAAGGGAGGACGCACCGGAACGTAGAAAACAACAGTTTAGGGTAGTTATAGGGTTAGATTAGGAGTAGATTAGGTTAGATTCATGTTTTTCTTCATCTTTTCCATTGTTTTACTCAAGATTATTGAAGATTCAACTTTTTTTCAAGTTCATTACAAGTTATAATTAGATTATTCCAGGTTTTACTTTCTCTTTTATTTATTTGATTGTTTATGAATCTAGTAGTTATGATTGTTATGTTTTACTGTTTCTGCACTAGTTTCTTTATGTTTTCGTAGTTTAGCTGTTGGAAATATGTGATGAAATATTGATTCTTAGCCTCTGCCATGTATGATATAGAAAACCTGGGCTTGATCGATCGAAGGTATTTCGATCGATCGAACCAGAGTCAAAGTCAAGCGATCGAAGGCATTTCGATCGATTGAAGGATGATGTTGTCCGATCGATCGAGCTCGCGCGCTTCGATCGATCGAACATGTTAATTCCTAAGATGATTCTTTTAAGTATTCTACGACTTTTTGTTGTAGAAATATGTCATCAAATTGTCCCTATAAGCTCAGTTTGTCACAACAATTATTAGAACCTAAAGCCTTAAGGCTATTTTCTTCAATGACTTTTGAAAACTATTTTGAATGCTAACACCATTTAGAGTGCATATAATAACCATTGTTTTAAACCGTCTTATAAGAATTTTTAATCACTTGCGATGATGTAGTCCCGGTCATGAAAGGGCTATTGATTCTATATCTTTAGAAAAATACAGAATACTGAAAATGAATGAACTCCATAGAACATTAATGAGCATGCATGGTAGATGTCTAGGATCAATGTGGTTTCACGTATTTCCAACACCTTTAGTGTATCTATTTAATTAGTTATGTTTCTATAAACTTTAGTTTATGATTTAGTTTAATTTAATTAATTAGGATTTGTTAGTACACCTCCAATCATTGATTCTTTTTTTTCTTTTCCTTTTCATTAGTTTGTAACTTAGTATATATTCTTCCTAATCCTTCCCTGTGGGATCGACCTGGACTTCCAGTACTATATTACTTGCACGATCACCTACACTTGGGTGTTGCACAAGAGCATACGAATTTCTTGTCGTGTCAAGTTTTTGGACACGACTAAAAAGTTGTGCGCTCTTGTGCAACATCCAAGTGTAGGTGATTGTGCAAGTAATATGGTACTGGAAGTCCAGATCGATCCCACAGGGAAGGAATAGGAAGAAAATATAATAAGTTACAATCTAAAGAAAAGAAAATAAAAATGAAGGATTGGAGGTTCTAACGAATCCTACTTAATTGAATTAAACTAAATAATAAACTAAGCATATAGAAAAATAACTAATTAAAGAAATAAACTAAAGGTGTTGGAAACACGTGAATCCACATTGATCCTAGCCATCTACCATGCACATTCATTAACATTCTATGGAGTTCATTCATTTTCAGTATTCCGTATTTTTCTAAAGATATAGAATCAATAGACCTTTTGATAACCGGGACTACATCATCACAAATGATTTAAAATACTTAGAAGACGGTTTAAAACAATTGTTATTTTGCACTTTAAATGGTGTTAGCATTCAAAGTGGTTTTCAAAAGTCAATGAAAAAAATAGCCTTAACGCTTCAAGTTCTAAAAACAGTTGTGACAAACTGAGCTTCTTGGGACAATTTGATGACATGTTTATAAAATAGAAAGTCATGGAATACTTAAAAGAATCATCTCAGGAATCAACAGGTTCGATCGATCGAAGCGCTGTCGATCGATCGGACAGCATCATCCTTCAATCGATCGAAATGTCTTCGATCGCATTAATATGGCTCTGGTTCGATCGATCGAAATACCTTCAATCGATCGAGCCCAGGTTTTCTGTATCATACATGGCAGAGGCTAAGAATCAATATTTCATCACATATTTTCAACGTCTAAACTACGGAAACATGATTAAACTAATACAGGAATAACAAAACATAGTAATCATTAACATCTAAAGCAATAAACAATCAAATAAAGAAAAACGAGAAGAAAAACCTATAAATAATCTGAATATAATTTATAATCAACATCAATCTTGAGTTTAACAATGGAAAAGGAGGAAGAAAACATGAATCTAACCTAATCTAACCCAAAAACTACCCTAAAACTGCTGTTTTCTGCGTTTTGGAGCGTCCTCTTTTCATCTGATGTCAAAACAACTTATTTATAGGGTTCCTGCAGAGTTTACGCAACTTTTGGGAGAAAATAAAGCTCAATCGATCGAGCTTAGTTCGACCAATTGAAGGTTCGATCGATTGAACTCTCCTCAAGCCCTTGAACTTCTCTGATTTTGACAGCTCTGCATACCGATGGGAGAAACGCCATAACTTTTTACTTGGACCTTGGATTGACCTCCCATTTTGGGCCACGCGATCATAACTCAAAGATCTACATTTTGTATTTCTGGGGAAATCTTCCAAATCTGAAGTTTTCATTGTCAAAAATGGCGTTTTCTCAGCTACTTCTGTTGTTCTCTTCACCAGAAACACATTTCTTTAGCTTCACTTCATTGATTTTACATCCTAATACCTACAAAACAATTCATAAACATATGTTTAAGCATTAACACAATAAAAAGAACATTGTTATTAGAATGCACCTAAATATAGGGACTTTGAGGATAAAAGTATGCATAAAGGACCATGTAATACGCTATGAACATGCACTTTTCGCCTTGAATCAACTAACAAAACTCTAAAAAAAACTTAATCAAGAAAAACTAAATGATTTGAAGGTTAAAAGTTCAAAAGAAATAAAACACAACTTAAGATTAGAGGATCACCTCCAAGCTATCCTCAAACTCCTATATTTTGAAGATCTTCCAAGCTTTTCTTCAAACTCCCAAAAGCTCTCTTTTTCCAAAATTCTCTAAGTTTTCTCTTTAAAATTCCCCTCTCCCAAAAATGTGTAGTAGTCTCAAAATTCTCTCTCTTCTAAAAATCCCCCCAAAAAGATGCCTTGTAATGGATTCACCCTCTATTTATAGGCAAATTTAGAGGGTTATTTTGGTATTTTCAAGCCAAAAACCCTAATTTTGGATGTACTTTTGAGGGTACAAAATGTGCTGTATTACAACTAGCTTCTAAAAACGCGGCACTAAATGGAGATGGAAGCGGCACTCACTGAGTGCTGATGCGGCATTCACTGAATGCCGCTGCGACACTCAATGAATGCCGCGGACAACTCCATAGACTGCCGTCTTTTTTGAAACTCTGATTTTTGCGGCACTTGATGTGTTTTTGCGGCAGTTCCGGACTGCCGGTCCGGCGGCACTCAGGCCATAGTCGAAATGCAGCCACCCAAGAACGAAAAAGAGCTAAGGGGATTTCTGGGTATAATACAGTTCATAAGTTGTTTCATCTCGAAGCTCACCTTAACCTGCAACACGTTGTTCAGGTTACTCAGGAAAGGAGAAAAGTTTAAATGGGATACCCTGTGTCAACAAGCCTTTGATAAGATCAAGACCTACCTCCAAAACCCA
The DNA here is from genome assembly GCA_033977485.1 of Hydrangea macrophylla. Lineage (NCBI taxonomy): Eukaryota > Viridiplantae > Streptophyta > Magnoliopsida > Cornales > Hydrangeaceae > Hydrangea > Hydrangea macrophylla. Next base: position 13,495,661 of record CM066985.1, on the reverse strand, counting down.
CCTATCCTCTCACCACCCTCACCCGGGAGGCCTTTATTGCTATACCTTTCTGTGTCTGAGGATTCAATGGGGTGTATGTTGGCCCAAGAGGGGGGAGAGGGGCATGTGGAAAAAGCCATTTATTATTTGAGCAAGAGGATGACCGGATACGAACTCAAATACTCACCCTTAAAAAAAGCTTGTTGGGCCCTAGTCTGGTGCACCCGTCGTCTTAGGCACTACATGTTAGCTTTCCCGTTGTCCTAATCTCCCGAATAGACCCACTCAAATACCTATTCAAAAAGCCTGTCATGACCAGTAGAATTTCCCGTTGGACCATGATGCTGGCCAAATTCGATATCAGATACGTCACTTCTAAATCTGTTAAAGGAAGAGCTGTTGCTGAATACCTAGCCGACCTTGCCATAGAATCTGAGGAGAAAGGGGAGTTCAAGTTTTCCGATGAAGGGGTAATGGAGTTGAGAGAGGATCAGTGGAAGATGTATTTGGATGGAGCCGCCAACCAATTAGGCTACGAGGTTGGAATCATTCTCATAGCACCCGATGGAACCCCTACCCCACTGGGCGTCAAACTCAGGTATGACTCGACTAATAACACCGCAGAGTACGAAGCATGCATAATTGGGATGGAAGCAGCCTTAGCCCTAAATGTTGGAAGGATTGACGTTTTTGGAGACTCTAACCTGATCATATCCCAAGTGCCAGGTGATTGGAGGGTGAAGCATGAGAAGTTAAGGCCTTACCATGACTACCTAGAGAGCCTAAATGTCACGCCCTGACGTAGCATAATACAGGAAAGCATTTAATTTCCTTTATGGACTCGTAGGTCGTGACAAGTGAGTATGACCAATTGTCCCTGCAACAAAATAACTTAACAGCATTTCTAAATAAAAGGTTACTAATAAACATAAGCTCCGAAATTGAAACTTACTAAACTATTACAGCAGTCATAGTCTTAGGCACAAGACGCCCTTATTCACATATCTAATGAAGTGTTTATTACAACCCCAAAGTAAAAGACATAAGAAATATAAAGCAGCCTCCTGGAAAGTCTCTTGCTTCTAACTAGCATAGTCGAAGTACCCTGGCTGCTCCTGACCCTGAAAATCTGGACATACAGTCCAGGACGCATCAACGCCGTCAGCTTCTGCAAGCTGGTGAGGAAAATAAACAAGTGCTCGCAATGTATATATAAGCATATGATCAACAGTACAATATAAACTGATAGAACAATAGATTCAAGGTTCCAACTTCCACAAAAGTCACGGGGGAATATAGTAAGCAATAAATACGTAATCGCACATGAATCATGTAACATCTTATCTTACCAATTCTTTTCTTTAAATAGCTCAGTTCAACCAACACATCACCTCAGATACTAGGAGTAATAACCGCATCAGTACCCAGATCGTACAACACATCGTCGCCTTGTATACTAGGAATAATATCCGATCGATATCCAAGTCACACATGATACTATCGCCTCCAATATCAGGAATACTATCCGCTCGATATTGAAGTCACGCACCACTCTGTCCCCTCAGATACCAGGAATAATACCCGATCGATATCTGGGCCGGTCACGATAAACCATCACTCCGGATATCAGGAATACTATCCGCTCAATATCCGAAACGCGTGCCTTAGATACCAGGAATACTATCCGATCGATATCTAAGTCGTACACAACACTACCACCATCGCTTCGGATATCAGGAATACTATCCGATCAATATCTGAAACACGCGCCTTAGATACCAGGAATACTATCCCATCGATATCTAAGTCGTACACAACACTATCACCATCGTTTCGGATATCAGGAATACTATCCGATCAATATCCGAAATGCGCGCCTTAGATACCAGGAATACTATCTGATCGATATCTAAGTCGTGCACAACATTATTGCCTCCAATACCAGGAATAATATTCGATCGATATTGAGGTCGCACACCAGACTGCCTGACACGATTATTTTTCTGTGTGTGCTTGTGTGCTATACCCAAGTGTAGGTAGACGTTCAAGTAGTAACTGGTAAGACCAGGTCGATCCCACAGGGAAGGATAAGAATTAAATTACTTAGATTAGACTCTAAAAGAAAAGAAAAATTCAATATTTTAAGAAAAGTGTAGAACACAAAGTTCTACAATTAACAACTACTAAACTTAAAAACAACTAAATTAAATTAACTATTGATTAACTATTTAACTAAAGGAGATTTGAAAACGGTTTTTCTTGATAAAAGAAAGTGTTGGGATCACGCAAATCCACTATGACTCGGCCATCTACCATGCAAATGCAATTAAGCTCAAAGGAGGGCAACTTCTACAGTATCCCGTACTTCTCTAAGGATATAGAATCAATAGTCCTTTCATGACCGTGACTATATCATCACAATTAAGTTCGACATACACAAAGGTGGTTTAATTCAATAGTGAAGACTCGCACCTTCAATGGTGTTAGCATTGAGGGTGGTTTGCAAAATATATTGAAAGAAAATGCCTTAAGGCTTAACGTTTAAAGACTGTTTTGACAAACTGAGCATTTGGGGACAGCTTGATAACGAATCAGTAAAGCAGAAAGTCTTGGAATACTGTATTGAATGTCCTCAAGAATCAGAGGTCTCGATCGATCGACGCGCTTTCGATCGATCGAACTTCTTCATCTCTCGATCGATCGAAATATCTTCGATCCAGGAATAAAAATACTGCATGGCAGAGGCCTGAAATCACGGTTTCATCGCGATTTCCCAACCCCGAACTACTCAGACATGGTCTGGGAAGTCTCAAATTTATTTTTAACGTAAAGGTCCATTGAAGTCATGTTTGTTTGCGAGTTTTTCATGAAAACTATGAAAATCAACGATTTTAACTCATCTAGCATGTAATACTACGATATGGAAGGTTGTACTACAAATAAATAAGTGCAGAATGTAAACAAAATAAACCAAAGTAACCTGGAGAAGAGCAGCTACTATTAAACCTTACGAAATCCAAGCTACAATGAAACCCTTGATAAAAAAACCTACAAAATAAGATGAAACTCTCTACTCTCTATGGAAAACTGATGGAACAAAAGTGTGTGTCCCTTTGGGACGTCCACAAAATAATTATATATAGCCCAAACCTAATGCTAGGGTAAAAAAAACCGTTCCTGCTGCATGCGCAAATAATCTGATAAAAGGCACATTCGATCGATCGAGGAACTCTCGATCGATAGAACTTCCAGAAACTGCGATCGCTTGAACTCCACTCGATCGATCGAAACATCGATCGCTCGAACCGTGTTCGATCGCTCGAACCCTGTATTTCAGCTTTGAGTTATCTTCATCTAGACTAAGCACTTCCTTTTATCAATAGTCTTCAATCTTGTGCACACCAGCAGTAATCTGCACAAATAATCACTAAAACAATACCACTTATCATAGTTTAATCAATTTGTGCAAAAACTGATATTGTAATTCAAACTGCAGATAAACAGGGGAATTATAGACTTTTCTAGTGTATTTTTCTCTTTTAGCGCGGTTGTATTTTACAAATACCCCCTCTTGTCACAACCCCCAACTAGCGATTTGCTAGTCCCTAGCAATAAATCGAAAATAAAACAAGCTTACTACTACTATAACGACTAAAATAACAAAAATAAGACTAAAGCAACTAATCTAGTAAAATGAAAGTAACTTCCTAACTCACTTTCGCAGGAATCGCGGTTGCATTTAGCAAATGCAACATGCCGTTAAACCCCTAGGTTTCCCTAGTGGACGAGTGTTGTCTCGTGAGGGTTTGCAGTGAATCTACCCACAAAATTCTAAATTTTAAGCTCAAAAAGATATAGGAAAACTTATAAACATTCTTTCCCATTTGACTATCAATTTAGCTCCACATAACATATCAACCTCATACAAACCATGAAGAAATCCACATGTTCCTCATGTCACCAAGATAAATATACATGTGCGTTACATTCATGTATCCGTGTGTGTGAGGTCAACAGATATGCATCCAACTTTATTTAGAATTGTTTAGACTATCATACTCTTGGAACGCGTAGTTTCAACTCGATTCTCACATGGGTTTGCACTCAAAAATGAACATCTCACAGAAACTTGTTTAGAAATGGTCGCTCATGGTGTGAAAGCTTTAATAGGAGTGATGTTCTGGCTACTAGTGTTTCACACCGAACTCGATAAAGGACGAACATTTAGAGTATTATAGTCTCATGAAAGGAATACTACTTACTAGAGGAGCGAAATACCATGGATAACTCAACTTACACTTTCATATTCAAACTACGTCGTCAAAAATCATTAAGGCTTAGACAATTCGGCCTTTATTTAGTGAGATAAAGATAAGAGGGGTAAGAAATTGCACATCCTTGGCATTTGATTGCATTTATTTCTTCTTCATTCCAACCATCCTCTATTTTCATATATATTTATTTCTCTTTACTTTTTTCTCTTTTTTTTTTTTTTTTTTTTTTTTTTTTTTTTTTAACCTGCTTCCCACAACTACTCCCTTCTTGTCAAATACTTCAACAATTTTAATCACATCAGCCGTGCAATCGAGTTTATAGAGGTTAAAGTATCAGACGAAAGGTTAGGCTTTCATATTGGCGATATTTAATCATTGTGGGGTCAAGAGATTCTTGGATGTTGATACAGGTATATGAAAAGAAAAAATAAGGAATGAATAACGAAGGCTTAAATCATTTTCTTAACTTCTTAGTTTTAGCACTTCAGTGTTCATTGAGTTTTAATTGGTAAATCCTGAGCGTTCTCCTCTAATAAACAGCCTAAATGAAGAATTTTGAGACTATCCAACGAATTTAAAGTATATTCAAGAAAAAAACAATTCGAATTAATGTGACAATTCCCTCAGAATTGAAGATTGGGTTCAAAAGCTCACTAAGGGTTGTTAGTTTCCACTAGTTATTCCTTGAAGCATAAAAGTCACATTAACTCTAATTTCAGTTTTCTGCATAGCTCTTAACATGTGCAAATGATTTGGATACTAGAATGGTTAACAAATGCATCCCTCTTAGTGAAGCTAGAAAAACGCATGAACTTAAGTCATAATGGGATGAGATGAATATGAATATGTCATTGCTTGATAACAGCTAAATAGGAGAGAAAATTCAAAAATTTTCTACCAATTTAGTTCCAAAACTTGGTTAAAAATTTGCAATTTATTTTTTTTATTTTTTTATTTTTTATTTTTATTAATTTTTTTTTATAATGGAGATTTGCAATAGATGGAGTGATACAGATTGCTAAGTATAGATATGCACAGGTGATGGTCTATCGACATCCTACCCCCCACTGAAAATTGCGATGACCTCAGAAGTTGATTTTCAAATAGATAGATAGAGTGATATCACCTGATAAAACACGTAAAAACCTCGCGCATAACAATCTGTAAAGAAACAGACAATCTCCAAGTGGACAGGATCAAAAGAAAAAGAAACAGGAATATAAAGCACAAGATCCATATATAGTAACATAACCAATCACTGTAAAGATAAAACAAAGAAACTAAAAGCAGTGGGAAGAAAGTACAGCCAAACCAAACCACAGTAACCTAACAGTGTCCAAAAATACCCAACAAAAACATAACGAACAACAATATCCCAAACCAACCCATAACATCCAAAAATCTACTACAAATACACCAAATGACTACCCATCATCGGGAACATCCGACAAAATCTCTATCAATAAATCTGGAGCATCCATAACTCCACCCTCGACACCGGTAGTAGCGGTAGCCGGATCGCTCGTCGTGGCAACTGTAGTAGTGACAGATGTGTCGATCATGACAGGAGCAGGTGGAAGTGAGGTCTCCGAAGCAGTGGGTGTGGCGGATGTCAATGGTGTGGTAGATGGTGCAGCTGATGTCGATGGTGCCAAAGGATCAACCGGTAGGTAGGAAGTAGAGGGACCAGTAGGTGTAGAGGAAGATGGGCCAGTGGTGTGTGGTGGAGGTGCAGATGGAGTAGAAGATGGGGGTATGATCGGGTCAAACCCTAGCTGGACCAACAGGGTGGTCAGCATGGCGGATATATGATCAACCTTGCCCTCGAGTCTCATCCGGGCTGCCCTCTCCTCCAAAAGTAAATCGTGAATAGTCGGGGGAGGTGCGGACGAAGACTCTCCCTAGGCTGGAGCCTGAGATCTCTGTCTTAGCTCAAAACGTGCTACCTCCTGAACTGGATCGTCCTCCTCCTCAGACTTATGCTCCTCAGCCTCAGTGGGCGTCCCAGAAGCAGCTCCCTCGGTGTCCGTCCCGCCTCCATGTCTCCTCGTCTCCCCCATCTTGGCCTTGCCTTTACCCTTTCTCTTTCTCTTTTGTACATCAGATCGGCGTGAGGCATTCTCTCCAAATCGACTGCGGGACTGGCCAGTCGCATCAGCAGCTAACGGGATGAGACCAGCCTGCTCGATCACTCTATGAATGGCCCAAGCACCTTTCAGGTGCTTCTTGGCCTGAATAAAACGGGTGGGGTGCCTCATAAAGTCGATGATCAGGCGAGGTAGACAAATCGGCAGCCCTGTCCCAATCGCATATAAGACTCGAGCGTACCACACCGCGATCTTCTCTCTGTAGGAGGTCACCAGTAGGCAATTACTAAGGGCGAGGTGGAGCATGTGATAATCGTCTGTGAGGTGGAGGTCGGGAATGAGAGCCTCGCCATCCCAAGCTGGAATAGTACCCCCGGTGAGCTCTCGGATAATCAGGGTCGGTGAGAGCTGTTGTGTGTCGGGGTGGTGCGGGCAAACACTATCAGGTACTTTAGGTACCCCAATAGCAGCGGAGATGGTGGCCGAACTGAAGATGATCTCACGGCCCCGAAAAAATGATCGGAGTGTAAATGGGGCGACCGGGTCCCGGATCTTAGTCGCACACGCCTCTCGAATCCAGGACAAATTGACGTACTTAGCCTGGGAGAGAAGCGTGTACCAATGAGGCAAGCCTCGAATCCTGGACAGGTACTAGGGAGTGGATAGCCAAACTGTCTCCAACGGTCGCTCAAGCATCACTTTCTGCGACTGAAAATACCGTGTATACCAAACACGATCCTCCTCGTTCCGGAACCCATGATTTGGAACCGGGTAAGGAATGGTGAGGTCAAATGGCTTGGCCTTATGGTAGCCCGTGATAGGATTCATCGTAGGGCCCTGAAAATAGAAGAAATAAACAGGAAATGAGTTAGAACTATAAAAAAAAAAAAAAAAGAAACAAAACTGCCGCACTTCGAGCGATCGAAGGTTATTCGATCAATCGATGGTTCGATCGATCGGAACCCAGTTCGATCTATCGAACTCAGCGAACAGGCAGCGACAACGATGGAGAACGGGAAGAGCCTGAACATGACAAGAACACTACGAAAACTACGAATAAGAGTTAAACAATCAATGGGGGGCACCCCCATGCACATATGAAAAGAAAAGAACTACGAGGGGTAACGTGGTGCCTCACCTCGAGAGACGCGCAAGGGGACGGTTGCCCGCAGTGCCACTAATGATCAGAGGAACCCGGAGGCCAAAACTCGTGGGATGCTATCTCTGTTCTCGAGCGATCGAGTGGGTGTGAGAGACAAAATGAGATTTTATAAAACTTCAGAACGACGCCTTGTTTTAATACCAGTCTCGATTGATCGAGAGAGTTCGATCGATCGAACGTTCAATCGATTGAGGTCTCTTCAAGCACTTGAATAACTGATAAGGTCGATCGATCGAGATGAGTTCGATCGATCGAACACCCAAATTTTGTAATAACCCTGAATTAAGAAATTTAGCAACCCCAACAAGCCAACAATGTTCTGGACAAACAGAATAGAATAAAAACAGTTCAAAACCAGGACATGTAAACCAAAACTCTTCCTCATAATAGAAAATTGCTATTTGATATAAATAAATCATTTTAATAGCATCCGTAGTGCAACAATATTCTCCCAAATGGTATTTAAAACCTTATTTAACTAAAGAAAACTGAAAATAAAACTAAAACCAATAAAATTCTGTCAAGGATTACACTCCGAAAGATGAAATAAATGGAAACAATTGAAATGCGGCACTATCCTTCGAGCATGAAGATGTCCTCTTCCACAATCGCTTCATGATCCGCCGAATTTTCAAAAGTGGAGTCCAAACTCGATGATTCCCTTTCCCAGAACAGTCGGAAAGCAGCAAGGATATCATCGAGCAAGTCTGGCGTCTCTAAAGGATTGAAAGCCCATGCAAGAGGTGATCCGGATGGAGACAAGGATAAAGGAGTGTAATCGCGCAACGAACTGTCCTCTTGCGGCAGAGTGTGTGGGGGCCATATGTAGGGCCCAAAACCATGAACCAGTTGATGTGGAAGGTAAAGCGACGGGAACGGTGGATTCATAGTGACAATCCTGACAAAGGAAATAAAAACAAAAGACAAACAAACCGATATTAAGATAATGGAACACAAGAAACAAGGATTAAGACGAAAAGAAAAACAAGGAACATAAACAAAATACAAAGAAAATGTGATTGAGTTCCAACCTCACTATTGGCATAGACTCCCAAAATGCACTAGCTGGTAAGGGGTATTGGAGCCTGAATAGCAGAAAGCTCAGGTGCACATATCGGTATGGGACCAACTCGGGAACAAGGAAGTCGTCAACAAAAACAAAAACTGTAGTGTGACGTTCTGGGACAACATCCTGAAGGTCATGATCTTCCCATGGCTCCCATATATCATCATTTTCCTATTGTGCCATGAGTGCATTATCCACCATTCTCCCCATGTACAGGTCTTCTTCCTCATCCACATCATCGTCATCCTGAAATCCCATATTTTCATATGGATTGATGTCAAGGAGGGCCGGTGGGTATGGAATGTACCCTTGAGCAGCATCAATGAGAGAGTGAGCTTCAGGGTCTTGATGAAGCAAGGGGCAGGGTGTGAGTTCACCCTCAGTCCAGGTGCCACAACGACATTCTGAATCAACCCATGAACTGATAGAATGAACATCATCACCTCGCATCTATGCACCTGCAATAGAGTGGTTTTAGGTATAACGGATTAGAACAAGATCACAAACACAAAAGAACGAACAAAGTCTTAAAAACGAAAGAGAGAAACTAAAATGCAGGGAAAGATAAGGAGTACAACAACAATATGGAACTCCCCTTTGGATTTTTAAGTGAAAGAATAGTTGGGCTCATCCAGGTGGATGTGCTCAACTTCAGTTTGGAAGTTCTCCAAGAACGGTTTGAACCTTTGGCCATTAACCTTGAAACAAACATCGTTCTTTGGATTGACAAGCTCAACCGCCCCGTGTGGAAAGACAGTTTTTACAATGAACGGGCCTGTCCAACGGGAACGGAGCTTTCCTGGGAAAAGGTGGAGGCGAGAGTCATACAACAAAACTTTCTGCCCCGGTTCAAATGATTTACGAAAGATCGTACGATCGTGGCGAGCCTTCAACCTTTCCTTAATTAACCTTGCAGAGTCATACGCATCTCGTCGTATTTCTTCTAGTTCTGCAAGTTGGAGCTTGCGTAACTGACCTCCCTCTTGAATATCAAAGTTCAATGAGCGTGTCGCCCAGTAAGCTTTTTGTTCAATTTCAACAGGGAGGTGACAAGCTTTCCCGTAAACCAGTCTATACGGGGACATACCTAGATTCGTCTTGTAAGCAGTACGGTATGCCCATAAAGCATCGGTCAGCTTGTATGCCCAGTCTTTTCGATTGGAGCTAACCGTCTTTTCTAGAATATGCTTGATTTCTCGGTTAGCTAATTCCTCTTGCCCATTCGACTGTGGATGATTGGCAAGAGCAATTTTATGGTGGACTCCGTATTTTTTTGAGAAGTGACTCCAAAGGCCAATTGCAGAAATGCTTACCTTGGTCACTTAGTAAAGCTTTCGGAGTTCCAAAACGAGACAAGATATGCTCTCTTAGAAAAGATATGACCGTTCTGTGGTCATTACGTCTCGTTGGTATTGCTTCAACCCATTTTGACACATACTCTACAGAAAGGAGTATGTAATCACAGTTATTGGACTTGGGAAATGGGCCCATAAAATCTATGCCCCAACAATCGAATATCTCAATTGTGATGATAGGGGTTAAAGGCAGAGAATTCCTTTTAGAAATAGTTCCAAGATTTTGACAGCGTTGGCATGTCTTGCAAAAGGAATATGCATCTTTGAAAATTGTGGGCCAGTAAAAACCGCTTTATAGAACTTTTTGTGCGGTCTTCTGTGACGCGAAGTGGCCACCGCATGCCTCAGAATGGCATGATGCTAAAATTACGGTTATATCCTCATTGGAGACGCATCGCCTGATGACCTGATCAGCACAGTACTTGAAAAGATAGGGGTCATCAAAGAAGAAATGACGCGCGAACGAGAGTAACCATTTTCTGTCTTGGTTTGACTAATGATTCGGTGTTTCTCCCGTGACAAGATAATTCACAATATCAGCATACCAAGGCAGAACCCTTACTGCCAGTAGCTGTTCATCCGGGAACTCATCCTTAATGGATTGGGATTCAGTATTGTTGACAAAAGTCAACCGTGATAAATGGTCTGCAACCACATTCTCTACTCCTTTCTTATCTTTGATTGTTAGATCAAACTCTTGGAGTAAGAGTATCCATCGAATGAGCCGTTGTTTAGCGTCTTTCTTAGATAGCAGATACTTGAGGGCCGAGTGATCTGTAAAACAGACAATTGGTGACCCTATCAGATAAGACCTAAACTTATCCAAGGCGAACACTACAGCCAATAGCTCCTTTTCAGTAGTTGTATAATTCATTTGAGCCTCATTCAAAGTTTGGCTGGCATAGTATATCACATATGGCTTATTGTCCTCTCTCCGGCCTAGGACCGCGCCAATGGCGTAATCACTAGCATCGCACATTAATTCGAAAGGCAAACTCTAGTCGGGTGCCTGTATTCTTTTAGATCCTCGAAGGACTTTTGGCAACTCTCTGACCACTCGAATGGTGCATCTTTGACAAGAAGTTGACAAAGAGGTCGAGAGATTGCACTGAAGTTCTGGATAAACCGACGATAAAATCCTGCATGCCCCAAGAATGAACAGATGTCTCTCAGTGTACGGGGGACAGGTAGATTTGAGATTATGTCAATTTTTGCCTTATCTACTTGGATTCCTTCATCGGAGATTATATGGCCGAGGACTATTCCCTTGGTCACCATAAAGTGACACTTTTCCCAATTCAAAACTAGGTGTTTATCCTCGCATCGCATTAATACCTGCTCGAGATTGTTGAGGCAATCTTCAAAGCTATGGTCAAACACTGAAAAATCATCCATGAAGACTTCAAGGATGTTTTCGACCATGTCACTGAATATGCTTAGCATGCACCGCTGAAAGGTAGCCGGTGCATTACATAAGCCAAACGGCATTCGACGGTAGGCAAATGTACCAAATGGACAAGTGAATGTGGTTTTCTCTTGATCTTCAGGAGCAATTTCAATTTGATTATATCCACTATATCCATCCAAAAAGCAGTAATACTTGTGACTTACCACACGTTCTAGCATTTGATCCATGAATGGCAAAGGAAAATGGTCTTTTCGGGTCACAGTATTAAACTTTCTGTAGTCAATACACATCCTCCATCCAGTGGGGGCACGTGTTGGTACCAATTCACCATCTTTGTTCGGAATGACCGTTATGCCTGCTTTCTTTGGAACCACTTGGGTTGGACTAACCCAAGGACTATCAGATATCAGATAAATCATCCCAACATCAAGTAGTTTGAGCACTTCCTTTTTAACTACTTCTTGCATGTTGGGATTCAGACGCCTTTGCATTTGCCTTGAGGGTCTAGCGTCTTCCTCCAGATATATCTTATGAGTGCATATGGATGGGCTTATGCCTTTGAGGTCAGCAATCGTCCATCCCATAGCATCCTTATGATTGGTCAGCAATTGCACTAGCTTACCTTCCTGTTCACGAGTTAAAGCAGATGAAATGATCACAGGATAAGTTTTTCCAGTCCCTAGGAATGCGTATTTTAGCTCTTTGGGTAGCTCCTTTAATCCTAACTCCAGAAACTGAAAACTAGAAGGCATTGCCAACTTAGTTTTAGGAGGCAATTGTTCATATGGCATTACCCACATGCATTCTGCTCTATCCTCCTCTATCGTATCCATCATAAGACATGTCTGGTTCAGGTCAGCATCCAATGGAGTTGACTCTGCAGGCTGATAGATATCGCCAAATTGAGTCATCACAACTTCCAAAGGATCTTTGTAGTCAACCAAGTCAATTTATCTTCAATGACTGTGTCAATGTAATGAATTTCTTCCTCATCATCGTATTCTTCGGGTCGGGGATTAGAAAAATTTTTGACATTCAATGTCATGTTCCCGAATACGATAGTCATGATACCACTTCTAATCTTGATCGTGGCATCAATAGTGTTGAGGAATGGACGTCCAAAGAAAACCGGGATGTGTGCACCAGGATTAGACACAGGTTCTGTGTCCAATATCACGAAATCAATCGGAAATACAGAAGAGTCTATTTGAACAAGGACGTCCTCTAACACCCCTCTAGGGTACTTCACAGATCTGTCTGCCAATTGCAAAGCGACTCGGGTGGGTTTAAGTTCACCCAACCCTAGCTGTTTATAGACTGAATATGGCAGCAAGTTCACGCTTGCTCCTAGATCGAGGAGTGCGTTATCTATCCTTTGATTCCCAATTCTATATGAGACAATAGGTGTACCGGGGTCTTTGAGTTTTGGAGGCAACTCATTTTGAATGATCGCACTTGCTTGGCACGCGACATAAGCATGTTTCTTCATGCTTTGCCTCCTCTTGCCCGTGCATAGATCTTTGAGATACTTCGCATAGGCCGGCACTTGCTTGATAGCCTCTAGGAGTGGAAGGTTAATCTTGACTTGTTTAAACAATTCCAGAAACTCCTGATTCTTTGTCTCTTTCTTGGGTTTCTTCAATCGTTGAGGATAAGGTGCAGGAAAAGGGCATTTTGGTGGTTCATCCTTCACAGTCTCCTTTCCAGGCCTTCGCTCAACTTCTTCCTCTACTCTAGGAGCATCAATGTTTGCCTTTATTGCCTCGTCATTAGTAGACGGCTCCTCCTCTTGAGTAGATGGTTGCTCAAGCTCATTTTCTACCACTTCCTCCTCTTTGTACACTTTGGGTGTAGACAGAGGCATGCTTTTTTCTATGATTCTTCCGCTTCTCAGTGTAGTCACGGCTTTAGCATGTTCTTGATTGTTAAGACCATTGTTATGTCCCTTGGGGTTCGGAAGTGGTTGGGAAGGGAATGTTCCTCCTGAACCCTCTTGCCGTGCATCTATCCTTTCTAATGTGGCAGACATTCTACTCATCATCTGTATGAGTTGTTGCGTTAGATTGGCATTAGCAAGTAGCTCTTCTTCTTGTACCTTCTTGTGTGGTGGCACATAGGTATTGGTCTGTGGTGCATTGGAGTGTTGAGCTTGGTTGTAGTTATTGGTTTTGTTTTGATTGTAATGATCGGACGGCCTATTATTTTGCCCTTGATATTGATTGTTGTAGGGCTGCTGTTGATATTGATTTTGGGTCCCAGCATTATTTCTCTAATCAAAATCGGGGTGATTCCATCTATTGTTACTTTGAAAGTTATTATTGGAATTCCCCTCCCCTCGAAAACCGTGCATGGCATTCATTTCTATAGGGGCCTGCTCTTGAAAATACGGCACATTGGGACAGTATTGAGTTGTATGTCCCAACATGTTGCATGTACCGCATGGTTCCTTAGGCATCACCTGCCTAAAGCTCTCTCCTCGCATCCCTAGTTCTTCTACCTTCTTTACCAGTTCTTCGTACTTGTTCATCAGATGATCTTCACTTTTCAATTGGTACAAACTCTTATTTTCCACACTCGATATTTGAGTTCGAGGTGTATCTTCAGAGTTAGATCATTCATGAGCATGTTCAGCTAACCACTCAAAATGAGCTTCAGCCTCTTCGGTGTTCTTTCGAAGGAATGGTCCAGAGCTCATAGTTTCGACCAGCTTTTTCGTTTCACCATTTAGTCCTTCATAGAAGTGACTGATGGTACGCCATTTCTCATATCCGTGGTGGGGACATGATAGAAGCAAATCTTTGAAACGCTCCCAAGTTTGGGTGAAAGTTTCATTGCTCCTCTGCTTGTATGAACTTATATGGCGTTTTAGCTCTGTGGTCATGCGAGGTGGAAAGAATTTCTTCAAAAACGCAGTGTTCATCGCATGCCATGTGAAGATTGAATTTGGTTTCAGGGTGAGTAACCACGCCTTTGCTTTATCCTTCAAGGTGAAGGGAAATAACATTAAGCGTGTCACATCTACAGGACAAGTTTGGGAGAATGTTTTACAAACATCCTTGAAGTCCTTGACGTGTAGATATGCCTTCTCGCTTTCCATCCCATGAAATGTTGGAAGGAGTTGAATCATCCCATTGCAAAATTGAAATTCGCCAGCATATGGGGGAATGAGAATGCAAGAAGGAGTAGGTGCGTGTTCTGGTTGCATGAGATCGCACAACGGCCGCAGTGAATCATCAACTGGTACCATAGCATTTTCACCATGTTCACTCTGATCATCATCCATTGATTCAGTTGGAGTGGTGATAGGGTTACTAGAACTGGAAGAATTAGATGAATATAGAGGATTTCCAAAAATTCCGTGGACGAAACTATCGGACATAAATGAGAAAACCTAAGAAGATTGAAAACCTAGAGAACTCAAAGAAAAAGGAAAACAGAAATAGATCAGGAAAGATTGAGGTAATCTAAGGAATTGATCGTCGCCTTCCCCGGCAACGGCGCCAAAAACTTGACACGATTATTTTTTTTTGTGCGCTTGTGTGCTATACCCAAGTGTAGGTAGACGTGCAAGTAGTAACTGGTAAGACCAGGTCGATCCCACAGGGAAGGATAAGAATTAAATTACTTAGATTATACTCTAAAAGAAAAGAAAAATTCAATATTTTAAGAAAAGTGTAGAACACAAAGTTCTACAATTAACAACTACTAAACTTAAAAATAACTAAATTAAATTAACTATTGATTAACTATTTAACTAAAGGAGATTTGAAAACGGTTTTTCTTGATAAAAGAAAGTGTTGGGATCACGCAAATCCACTATGACTCGGCCATCTACCATGCAAATGCAATTAAGCTCAACGGAGGGAAACTTCTACAGTATCCCGTACTTCTCTAAGGATATAGAATCAATAGTCCTTTCATGACCGGGACTATATCATCACAATTAAGTTCGACATACACAAAGGTGGTTTAATTCAATAGTGAAGAATCGTACCTTCAATGGTTTTAGCATTGAGGGTGGTCTGCAAAATATATTGAAAGAAAATGCCTTAAGGCTTAACGTTTAAAGACTATTTTGATAAACTGAGCATTTGGGGACAGTTTGATAACGAATCAATAAAGCAGAAAGTCTTGGAATACTGTATTGAATGTCCTCAAGAATCAGAGGTCTCGATCGATCGACGCGCTTTCGATCGATCGAACTTCTTCATCTCTCGATTGATCGAAATATCTTCGATTGCTCGAATATGTCTCTGGTTCGATCGATCGAACTACATTCGATAGATCGAACGCAGGAATAAAAATACTGCATGGCAGAGGCCTGAAATCACGGTTTCATCGCGATTTCCCAACCCCGAACTACTCAGACATGGTCTGGGAAGTCTCAGATTTATTTTTAACGTAAAGGTCCATTGAAGTCATGTTTGTTTGCGAGTTTTTCATGAAAACTATGAAAATCAACGATTTTAACTCATCTAGCATGTAATACTACAAATAAATAAGTGCAGAATGTAAACAAAATAAACCAAAGTAACCTGGAGAAGAGAAACTACTATTAAACCTTACGAAATTCAAGCTACAATGAAACCCTTGATAAAAAAAACCTACAAAATAAGATGAAACTCTCTACTCTCTATGGAATCTGATAGAACAAAAGTGTGTGTCCCTTTGGGACGTCCACAAAATGATTATATATAACCTAAACCTAATGCTAGGGTAAAAAAAAACTGTTCCTGCTGCATGCGCGAATAATCTGATAAAAGGCACATTCGATCGATCGAGGAACTCTCGATCGATCAAACTTCCAGAAACTGCGATCGCTTGAACTCCACTCGATCGATCGAAACATCGATTGCTCGAACCGTGTTCGATCGCTCGAACCCTGTATTTCAGCTTTGAGTTGTCTTCATCTAGACTAAGCACTTCCTTTTATCAACAGTCTTCAATCTTGTGCACACCAGCAGTAATCTGCACAAATAATCACTAAAACAATACCACTTATCATAGTTTAATCAATTTGTGCAAAAACTGATATTGTAATTCAAACTACAGATAAACAGGGGAATTGTAGACTTTTCTAGTGTATTTTCCTCTTTTAGCGCGGTTGTATTTTACAAATACCCACTCTTGTCACCGCCACTCTTTACTCTTTTCACGCTTTCTCACACACATGCATGTTGACATAACCTCGACCCTAATATGTATGTCAATGTTCCCAATTTGTAGTAACAGTCGATAATCTCAAAGTTGGATATTCGTTCAACATAGATCTTGACCTTCATCGTTTCTTATAAGTCCAATTTCTAACAGTAAGCCTTTAAAACAATATATTTGCCAAACAGTTCTTTAAAAACATTCAAAACCTTTTCTAAATAGTCCCTTATATGAAAATACAAAAACTGCTCAAACTGCCCCAGGTCGCGCGAGCAGGTCGCGCGCGCGAAAATGGATTGGTCGCGCAAGTGGGTCGCGCGAGCGAAGGGGGAGAACGGGTCGCGCGAGCGGGTCGTGCACGCGAATGGGCAGCGGTGTCGCGCGAACGGGTCGCGCGCGCGAAGGGGGGAATGGTTCGCGCGAGCAAGCCTTGCGCGAGCGAGTCGCGTGCGCGAGTTCTTGTAGTTTCATCATCTTCCTCGTTTTCCCCTGTTTCTGGTTTTAAACTGAAATTATACCCATTTCTGTTTTCTGTTTCAATTATGTCATGCCATATATGGATCTCTTCGGTTTTCCGCGTAGATTACGAATATGCAATCAATTTAAACTAATACGGATTATATCTCTAGATATTCGCGATTAAAGTAAGGATGTCCAAACTTTAAGTCATCAATACGTCGCCATACGGATAAATTACTGCGTAGGATTCGAACCACAGCTTATTGGGACTAAGATCTTCCAAAATCAATTCACGGAATTGATTTTGGTTGAGTTTGGTAAAACTCCAATTCAAAGCTTTCATGGTGTTTATACATATATACACATATACACTGAAATATACATATATATATACGTTGAGAGTGAGTTTATAATACTCACTGAGGTTAATATACAGAGAATTTAGAGACCGAGAATTCCGCCGAAGTTTCCGTCGTTGATAAAATTTCTCCGTTCTCCTCTGAATTTGATATATAGATATATGAAACTATGTATGTGTGTAAGTGACTGAATATATATAATCTGTATGTGTGTGTATATGATATGAGTGTGTGTTCTTGAGAGGAAGAGAGAATGAGATAGAGATTGAGAGAATAGGGAAAGAATGAGAGACTGTGAGTGAGAGGGAGACACTGATGCACATATATATAAATTCACTATTTTGGGCTCCAAATCAATAGATTTCGCCCGGTGTGGTTGAGCTCACGTGCTCCTACACCCAAAAGCGATAAAACGCGCAGTCGAAATCAAAACTGGTATTTTTCGGGTAAAATAAAATATAGGAAAATAATATTAGCGTAGGAATAAATTCCGGGTTTATACAAAAATATAGATATTGTTTTTAAAACCATAGGAAGCATTTTCTATATTTATGAAAATTACAATTTGACCCACAAATAAGTATTATAAATAGAAATCAAAATCGAATATTCATTTATTAATGGAAAAGAAATACAGGGTGTTACACTAAAAGTACAATTCAAAAAGATATCGTTCTACTACCTTCCCCATGAAGAGAACCAGTTGGCCGATTCCCTAGCAACCTTGGCCTCCATGATACAAATCCCTTCGGGAGTCACCTTCATTCGAGATGATCGCAATGATAGAGGAGGGAAATGAGTTGCCTTGGTACACGGATGTTTAGAATTTCATTAAGAAAGGAGAATACCCCGAGGGAGCTTCAGATAAGGACAGAAAGGCGATCTAAAGGTTCTCCGCCCAATTTAGATAAGTTGTGGAAGAAGTCGAATACCGGATTCAATCTGCAGTGTTAATATGGAGGGAGGCTAGGAGGATGATGGAAGAAATACACGAGGGAGTCTGTGGGCCCCACATGAATGGACATATGCTAGCCAAGAGATAATTCCACAAGGGTATTACTCGACCACTTTGGACAAAGGCTACTATGAGTACGTCAGAAGATGCCATAAGTGCCAGATCCATGCAAATCTAATGCATACTCTACCTTCCCAGCTCTATAGCATGACCACGCCGTGGCCTTTCTCTGTTTGGGGCATTGATACCATCGGTGAGATAGTTCCAAAGGCATCCAACGGACATCGATACATAATCGTGGCAATTGATTATTTCACCGAATGGGTAGAGGCATTGTCATACGCCACTTTGAAGGCCAAAGATGTGGTGAGCTTCATAGAAAAAAACACATTTACAGATATGGAGTCCCGAATGAGTTCATTTATGACTATGGTAGCCATTTCCATGGAGAAGTTATTCCACTCCTAGAAAATTACAAAATCACCCGCCATCAGTCTTCCCCCTATAGGCCTCAAACAAACGGAGCGGTGGAAGCAGCAAATAAGAATGTTAAAGCAATCTTGGGGAAAACAACCGATACATACAAAGATTGGCACGAGAAGTTATCGTTTTCATTATGGGGATACCGCACCTCTGTAAGAACTTCCACGGGAGCTACGCCATACTCATTGGTTTACGGGATGGAAGCTGTTCTCTCAATTGAAGTAGAAATACCTTCTTTGAGAATCTTGGTAGAGTGTGAAGTGACTAAGTTGGAATGGATGCGAGGGAGGTACGAGGAACTAATGTTGCTTCATGAGAAAAGGTTGGCTACGATAAACCATACTGGGGGGTACTAAAAGAGGATAGCTCATGCTTTCAACAAAAAGGTCCGCCCAAGGAAGCTTGCTGAGGGTGTCCTGGTCCTCAAAGAACTGAAAGTGCCCGTTTATGACCCCAGAGGAAAATTCAAACGCAACTGGGTCGGGCCGTACATCATTAAGACTCTCCTTTCTGGAGGAGCGGCCTATCTCTTGGACCTCGACACTGTTGAATTCAAATAACCGATCAACCTCGATTGCCTCAAGAAATACTTTGCTTGAAACCGCTTCTTTCAAAACCTCCTACCTAGACACCCCAATTTTGACCAAATGTCGAGTTAAGGGGAGTGATACCTCCAAGATCCGATGATGACAAAGTCCCGCTAATCTAGGACTTCCGAAGATGACTCAAGCTCTTCGAAAGACTCTCCAACCTAAACAAAAAGCAAAAAAATGATGATGAAAGGAAAAAAAGAAAAAAGAGGCAGAACGACACTTAAGACAATTTGCGGCAATCACGGGCTGCCGCTGCGGCAGTCTCTGGACTACCGGACAATATTCTGTGAATGCTGCAAATTTCAGCAAGTGCCGCGAAAAAAATGAATTTTTACAAAAAAAGGGCAGTCCCTGGAGTTGTCCGCGGCATTCATTGAGTGCCGCATCGCCATTCAGTGAATGCAGCAACGTCAATCACTGAGTGCCGGTCCGGCATTTAGTGGGTGCCGCTTGCATTTCCATTGAGTGTTGTATTTTTGTAACAGATAGCTATAATATAGCACATGTTGTACTATCAAGAGAACGCCTGAATTAGGGTTTTTTGCTCTGAAATGACAGAAATACCCCTCTAAAATTGTCTTTAAATAGAGGATGAATATCCTTTTGCAAAGGGTTGGATTTTCTTTAAATCTAGAGGTTTATATTAGTGTTCTCTTCATCTTAACTCAAAAAAGGCTTTCTTAAACACAATTAGAAGTAGGTTTTGAGAAGGTTTAAGGGCTATTTAAGTAGAATTGGAGTGGAAGAGCTTGATTAGTCTTTGGAAGTTCTCCAAAATCAACAAGTTGAGGATACTTTGGAGGTAAAACTCTAGAATAATTAGTCTTTGTTCAAGTTTAATTATAGCATGCATAGAGTTCTTTAATTTCCCTTTTCATATGTTGTGTTCATCCTTTGGGTTCATAAGGCTTTCAATGCCTTACTTGAATCTTTTTGTTTGAAATCCCTTAATCTCTTTGTAGTTTTATGATTCATAAGAGGATTAAGATTGGTACTAGAATGTTTAGCTAATGGACCCAAACTTATCTTCATGGTTTGAGGTTTGTTATGACTAAGTTTCATGACGTTCTTCCATGCTTCTTTGAAATTTATAAATATGAATATCTTTAGTCTCCAATGACCATCAAATGGTAGTAGAGTTAGCTTTAGACAAGCCCAACTCCATGGCCTATTTGTCTAAGTTGATAAGAATAAGATGAACTAACCCGATGTGCAGTGAGTTCACAATCTATTTTTGATCGTAGATATTTAGTTGAACATCAAACAGTTGGAACTGAATGAAACCAATGGGAAAGTGTTTATAACTCAAAGTTCTACCACTGTTATTTTTGTTTTAAGGTAGTTTCATGTCTTGAGTGGTTTGATCAAGGGTTTTTGTGGAACAACTATAATCTGTCCAGAGTTTCAGAACAATAACACTCTTTTGAAATAAGAAAATCAGAACATTAATCAAGCACTTTTGACCCAAAATAAAATTTTCTAAGTAGTTTAATGTGTTAGGAAGCTACCCTAAAAAGGCTAAAGCCTTTCTGATTTTTTTACTATTTTTAGAAAATCGTACAAAAACTCTGAACGGGGAGTTGTAAGTCTCTGAGTGATGTCTAGTGTCTGCTCAATTCCTAGAGATCTAACCGTTGAAACCTTTATTTTCTTTTTGGGTTCAAAACTAGACACATAGAGGCATCTTGTGGCCAAATATCATCAAGATCGAACCACGGGAAGCATGCCTTTTATTTCTTTGAAGTTCTGATCTGCTCTCAGCAAATTTCATAATTCTGTAACAACTTTGATCAATCTTATAAATAATGGCTTAGATGATATTTCCATGGGCTAAGGTTCAAACCATGTTTCAATAATGATTAGTTAAGCTTGAATTCAAAGTTTAAGTGACCTAAATCAATAAGTATTTCACAATTTCTTCTTGTTTATGTTTACATTCATCCATGTGGCTTGACACTCATAATTAAGGATTGTTTGCTTTAGGTTTATTCACATTTGATAGATCTAAGCTAGAAGCCTAGGATGACCATCTAATTTTATATCTTGTATATTGTACGGACTAACCCTTTTCTTGTAGCGCCGATGAGGTATGACTTTTCGACTCTCCCTTAGCTTAACTTTTCTTTGATTTTATCGATTTTATGACCTCATGCGCGACACATTAGAATTAGGATCTTGCCTTATGTGAATACATGTGATTAGAGACCTTTTATTAGTTTTTACTTTCTATTCGTATGCATTGCACATTTGATATTCGCGGCATGGATCCCAGGTAAGTTCCATAGTTTTCTATTTGCATATCATATCGCTTGCTACTTGAATTATGTGGTTTTTGAATGATATTTTATCACTTGCAATCTTACACCCTTTAGACATACTTTTGTAATGTATATTTATACATACATATTAATTGAGGACATGCTTAGATTATTAATTCGATTAAAAGGATGTTAAGTAGACGCATGTCGCGAGATCGGATGAGAAGGGGTGTTTTAGTCTGATGGGCTCTTTCCCTTCTCATTCCATAATCCCCGGACCTAGTTTAATCTTTGGTTTCGCAAAAAGATCAATTGCTTTAAAATAGGTTTCTTAGTTTCCCTTTAAAAAAAAAAATTAAGTGGTGACTCATTATTTTGTGTTTTAAATTAAAAAAAGATTTTGAAAGAAAAGCTGTGGGTAAGGAAAAATTGCGATATCCACAATCTGGCGACTCTGCTGGGGATTGAACCCAGAATCTCTGGTTTCGCAGACTAGGATTTCTGATTTTGGGTTCACTCGAGGATTAGACTTGAAAAAAATCATTTTAATCAAATTAATTAATCTTTATGTGCCTGTTGCATTTCACTTGCATGTCTCGCTAGTTGATTGCACGGAACTATGACCTTGGAGGCTCGGGGCAACCCGATCGGTCAAGTAATCACGGGGCCGTATGATCACCCTTGATCTCGTACCATGTGCTGGTATATGAAGCATCCTATCGGGTGTGTGTCAAGGGTCTCTTATTTGACCAAAACCCAGCTGTTTCATAGTAGCTTCTATAGAACCTTTCAATCTTAGTTGATCAATTCTTGATTAGGATTATGTGCTAGGAAGTTTTTTACGCCCAGAAGGGATTACTTGAGATGATGATGATACTTGCTTGATGAAAGATGTATAATCTGATAATCACCTTTTAGCAATATCTCCTCATGTTCCACGACATTTGGAAAGCATGCCGAACCTTGATTATAAGATTATAATCTGCTTATGTGTTTATGTGTTAGGATTAGGATTTTCTTTTCTTTGGCATATAGAATAGGCACACACACACATGCATTGCATCCGTGTGACATATAAAAGAAAGTTTTTACCAAGGGTCTTTTAAAAACAAAATATATATATATGTGTGACAAAAGGAAGTAAATAAAAGTTTTTTTAAGAGAAAAATTTAAACCTTTTTGTAGGGGCAAAATTAGCATCAAATCAAGCATGGTTTAGGGATCCCACAGCGAGGTTGGTAAGGAGAGAAGACGCTGAAATGACAGAAGAAAGGAACAATGAGGAAGTAGCCAGGTTGAGAACACTGGTAGAATAACAAGCAGAGCAAATGAAGCGGCAAGCTGAAAATATAAACCGTGTAATGGGAATGATAGAAGCACTGAATCGCCGACCACCACCTATAATTCTGTCGGTTCTGGACCCGCCTCTAGTGGGGGAAGGAGATTTGTTTGATGATCAGGAGGCACAGTGGACTGATGCACTGCAGGCTAATAGAGAAAGGGAGAAAGCTGAGAGAGAGAGGCTACTGACCGAGAAGATCGAGAAGCTGGAAAGGGTGATGTGTAAGGCTCAAGGGGTCAACACTTATCTGATGGAGTTGGAAGGTTTGTACGATGGAGTCCATGAAACGCTGCCGGCCGGCTTTAAGATGCCAGTTTTTGATAAGTTCGATGGAACGGGAAACCCTCGCAATCATATAAGCATGTGTATCGGAGCTTTCCAACCAAGTGGACTAAGCACCACCATGATGGTTGTCTTGTTCCAACAAACTTTAACCGGAGCTGCCTTATTCTGGTACCTCACTCTCGAACCAAGCAAGACCCATGTTTGGAAAGAAGCGACCAAAGCATTCGTGGCGCAATATGAGTATAATCAGGACCTGGACGTTACCGTCAGAGATCTGGAGACTACCAGGCAGGGAAATAGAGAGTCCTTCACTGAATACTTGAGCCGTTGGAGAGGGAAGGCAGCTAAAATGGTACAGAGGCCATCCGAGAAAGACTAGATCCAAATATTGATGAAGAACCTTCAACCTGTCTATCAAGAGAAAATGAGATTCCAGGTCGATCAACACTTTTGCTGAGGTATTTGATGTAGGGACTCGGATCGAAGATGCAATCCAAGAGGGAGTGATAAAAAAGGAGGAACAGCCAAACCGGTACACAAGGCCGAACTACGGATCAAATGGAGGACAGTCGGGAGGGCATTCTGGCCCCACCGATGTCAACGCCCTGAATGGGCCGGAGAGGAAATTTGACATAACACCAAGGAAAGGGGGGGACAAAGCACCGATAAAATTTTCAGATCTAGGAGTGTCACTATCAACCGCTCTCGACAGATTGTTAGCAAAAGGGCATCTCCGTCAGTTGGAACCTCGACCTCGACCGAATTTGCCTCCGCCAAATTTTCAAGGGGATCTCTTTTGCAAATTTTACCAACAGAAGGGCCACTCAACGAATCAGTGTATGAGGTTAATGCACGAAATCCAAGATCTAATCGATAATAAGGTGATATCAGAACCGCCCGTCAGAGCTCCAAATGTCACAAGAAATCCGCTATCGAATCACCATGCTGTACCACCACAAGGCATCTATTTCTTGGGGATAGAAGAAACCATCTTCGATCCGTCTAGGCTAATCACTTGGGCTAGGATACCAAGAAGGCCTTATCAGCTGATGGAGAATCGGATAATCTGTACCTTGGAGGGTGTTTTGAAGGGATATGAAGAGGAAAGAGCACAACAGATGGATTGGTGGGTTCAGGAAATGGACAATGTAGATCAGATAGAGGATGATTTGTGGCACAAGAGTGATGAAGATATGGGAATCGAAAACGATAATTCGGTTAGAGGCTGACAATTTATGGATGAGAGAAGAAGTCAGTCATCTGACCCGATCAGGCAGACACATCAAGCCGCACGAACTGGAGGAAGATCACTTGGGAGGGATCTAGACAAGGGAAAAGGAAAAATAGATGAAGAAATAGAGGAAGACAGGGTCCTGAAGCAATTAAAGAAAACTCAAGCTAACATCACTGTTTGGGGCTTACTAATCACTTCAAAATGTCACAGGCAGGCATTCTTGGATGCTTTGAACCAATCTGACGTTTCCATCGATGCAACACCAGAAGACCTCATGGGAATGATCAGTAGGATTCCGACTTTGGCTATTACCTTTTCATCAGAAGACCTACCTCCAGGAGGGCCTGCTCATAATAAGCCATTGTATGTCACTGTTGAATGCCTGGGGAACACTGTACCTGCCTGTCTTGTTGACAATGGATCCGCTCTAAATCTGTGTCCGTATCGAATAGCCAAGTGCATGGGTTTGGATGAAATGACGTTCAGACCGTCCGAGCAAAAGGTAAGGGCATATGACAACACTCAGAGAACGATCATGGGAATAATTCTTCTCCATTTAGCTGTCGGGCCTGTAGAAAAGGAAGCAGAATTTTAGGTCATTGACATACCTGCTCCTTTCAATTTACTGCTGGGAAGGTTATGGCTAGACATTTTGGGCATCATACCATCTACGGTTCATTAGAAAGTCAAGTGTGATTGGAAGAGCAAGGTCTGTGATATTCTCGGGGATAGTTGGGTTTGTCCGTCTAAAACTCCATCAAGCGCGCCGGTTTTGGAGGTACAGTTCCAAGAAGAAGAGACAGGTTTGGGAGGGTTCTAATTCATTAATATGTTGGAAGGTGAGAAGCCAAGAGAGTTCCTGCCACTTTACTTTGATCAGTATGCAAGCCCGTTTGTCGCAAGGATCATGAAGAAGATGGGCTTCTTTCCAAGCATGGGATTGGGTAAGAATCATCAAGGTCTGTTGGAATTTTTTAGTATCGGCACTCAGACTCACACTCATGGTCTGGGGTATCAACCGTCAAGGGAAGAGCTGAGAGAGAAGAAGAAAGCGACTGATGTACCATTGGACCATTACCAGAAAACACTCAACGAATACTTTGTGAAGGAAGGAGAAGATTTCCCCTTTTACGGCTTCCTAGAACCGTGGGTGGATCAGAGAGATAAGTGTTTGAAGCCAGGGTTTGAGATCTTCTTCCCCTATAAGTTCTCTACATATGAAGATCCGTACTTGCATATGCCTGTTAAGTCGGTTACTGCCAAAGATTGGATTGGTGCGCTAGATGGCTCGGTCATGAAAGACCTGCTGGGCGAAAGGAGCACAGAAGTTATGGAAGCGGGTCATGAAAAGGCCAAAGAAGAATACGTTGAGGGTGTGGTTATGGAGGCAGCTGAGAGTGAGGAAAATTGGGAAGATCAAGAGAAGACTGAAAAAGGACGACCTGGGAAAGAAGAGATGGAGAAAATTACCAAGATAGGGGACCTGGAAGAATGTTTCATCACTGAATTGGGAGGAGAAAGCAAGAAGAGTGGGTTTTTGAGTCTAGTGATACGTATCCCCTACACCCAGAGTCTGTAATGGCCTAAATGAGGCATCTTTCAATTTCCATGTCTGTTGTAATCACTCCAAAGAAAATCAATGAAAGCATGACTAATTCTGCCTACTCGAATGTGCTTAATGAATGTGATGAATGTGATGATCACGAAATACCCATTGAATTAAAAAAATTAATTAAAAAAGAAAAAGAATCTGCATGTAAAATCATCGAGGACACTCTAACAATTAATCTAGGAAATGAAAATAATCCTCAAAATGTCTTTATCGGCTCTACACTTAGCAAAGAAGAAAGCAAATAACTAATCAAACTATTAAGTGAATGCAAAGATGTTTTTGCATGGTCTTATAATGATATGCTAGGCATTGATCTAGAAATAGTCCAACACCACATCCCCGTCTTCCCCAATTCCAAGGCTGTAAAACAAAAATTGAGGTGAATGAGGCCTGAATGGGCACTCAAAGTCAAAGAGGAAGTTAAAAAGCAGTTAAGAGCAGGATTCTTAATAGTCATCGAGTATCCAGAATGGATCGCCAATATAGTGCCTGTCCCAAAAAAGGACGGTCATGTTAGGGTCTGTGTCGACTTCAGGGATCTAAACCAAGCCAGCCCTAAATAAAATTTCCCTTTACAGCATATCGACGTCCTCGTTGATAACACCGCCGGGCATGAACTTCTGTCCTTCATGGATGGGTTCTCAGGGTACAACCAGGTTCTAATGGCGCCCGAGGATAGGGAGATAACCACTTTCATCACACCATGGGGGACTTATTGCTATAGGTGATGCCATTCGGGCTTAAGAATGCAAGGGCAATGTATCAGCGGGCCGCTACTACATTATTGCACGACATGATCCATAAAGAGGTAGATGTGTACGTGGACAATATGATTGTAAAATCTAAGGATAGAGGAGGACATTTAGGGGCGTTGAGGAAATTCTTCGGAAGGTTGAGGGAATTTAGAATGAGGCTAAACCCGCAGAAATGCACCTTCGGGGTCACCACCGAAAAACTGTTAGGATTCCTCATCACTCAGAGAGGGATAGAGGTGGACCCGACCAAGATAAAGGCCATAGTCTAAATTCAGCAGCCCAAGAACGAAAAAGAGCTAAGGGGATTTCTGGGTAGAATACAATTCATAAGCCGTTTCATCTCGAAACTCACCTTAACCTGTGACCCGTTGTTCAGGTTACTCAGGAAAGGAGAAAAGTTTGAATGGGATACCCTGTGTCAACAAGCCTTTGATAAGATCAAGACCTACATCCAAAATCCACCTGTCCTGTCACCACCCCCACCCGGGAGGTCTTTATTGCTGTACCTTTTTGTGTCTGAGGATTCAATGGGGTGTGTGTTGGCCCAAGAGGGGGAAGAGGGGAATGTGGAAAAAGCCATAATTTTATTTGACCAAGAGGATGACCGGATACGAACTGAAATACTCACCCTTAGAAAAAGCCTGTTAGGCCCTAGTCTGGTGCACCCGTCGTCTCAGGCACTACATGTTAGCCTTTCCAGTTGTCCTAATCTCCCGAATGGACCCACTTAAATACCTGTTCGAAAAGCCTGTCTTGACCAGTAGAATTTCCCGTTGGACCATGATGATGGCCGAATTCGATATCAGATATGTCACTTCTAAATCTGTTAAAGGAAGAGCTATTGCTGAATACTTAGCCGACCTTGCAATAGAATCTGAGAGGAAAGGGGAGATCAAGTTTCCCGATGAAGGGGTAATGGAGTTGAGAGAGGATCTGTGGAAGATGCATTTGGATGGAGCCGCCAACCAATTAGGCTACGGGGTTGGAATCATTCTCATAGCACCCGATGGAACTCCTACCCCACTGGGCATCAAACTCAGGTATGACTCGACTAATAACACCGCAGAGTACGAAGCATGCATAATTGGGATGGAAGCAGCCTTAGCCCTAAATATTGGAAGGATCGACATTTTTGGAAACTCTAACCTGATCATATCCCAAGAGCGAGGCGATTGGAGGGTGAAGCATGAGAAGTTGAGGCCTTACCATGACTACCTACAGAGCCTAAAAGCATAATTTAAAAAGATATCATTCTACTACCTTCCCCGTGAAGAGAACCAGTTGGTCGATTACCTACCAACCTTGGCCTCTATGATACAAATCCCTTCGGGAGTCACCATGATATCGTTGTCCATAGAAATCAGAAACCAACCTTTGTTCGAGATGATCGCAATAATAGAGGAGGGAAATGAGTGTCCTTGGTACACGGATGTTTGGAATTTCATTAAGAAAGGAGAATACCCCAAGGGAGCTTCAGAGAAGGACAGAATGGTGATCGGAAGGTTCTCCACCCAATTTATGATCTATGCAGATAAGTTGTGGAATAAGTCATATACCGGATTCAATCTGGAGTGTTTATATGGAAGGGAGGCTAGGAGAATGATGGAAGAAATACACGAGGGAGACTATGGGCCCCACATAAATGGACATATGCTGGCCAAGACGATAATTCAACAGGGGTGTTACTGGACCACTTTGGACAAAGACTGTTGTGAGTATGTCAGAAGATGCCATAAGTGTTAGATCCATGCAAATGTAATGCATACTCCACCTTCCAAACTCTATAGCATGACAACGCCGTGGCATTGATATCGTCGGTGAGATAGTTCCAAAGGCATCCAACGGACATCGATACATAATCGTGGCGATTGATTATTTCACCAAATGGGTAGAGGCAATGTCATATGCCACTTTGAATGCCAAGGATGTGGTGAGCTTCATAGAAAAGAACATAATTTGTAGATATGGAGTCCCGAATTAGTTCATTTCTGACCGTGGTAGCCATTTCCAGGGAGAAGTTATCCGACTCCTAGAAAAGTACAAAATCACCCGCCATCAGTCTTCCCCCTATAGGCCTCAAACGAACGGAGCAGTGGAAGCAGCAAATAAGAATGTTAAAGCAATGTTGGAAAAAACGACCGATACATACAAAGATTGGCATGAGAAGTTACCGTTTGCATTATGGGGATACCGCACCTCTGTAAGAACTTCCACGGGAGCTACGCCGTACTCATTGGTTTACGGGATGGAAACTGTTCTTCCAATTGAAGTAGAAATATCTTCTTTGAGAATCTTAGCAGATTGTGAAGTGGCTGAGTTGGAATGATGCGAGGGAGGCATGAGGAACAAATGTTGCTTGATGAGAAAAGGTTGGCTGCGATAAACTATACTCGGGGGTACCAAAAGAGGATAGCTCATGCTTTCAACAAAAAGGTCCACCCAAGGAAGCTTGCTGGGGGTGACCTGGTCCTCGAAGAATTGAAAGTGCCCATTTAAGACCCCAGAGGAAAATTTAAACCCAACTGGGTTGGGTCATACATCATTAAGACTGTCTTTTCTGGAGTAGCGGCCTATCTCATGGACCTAGATGGGGTTGAGTTCAAACAACCGATCAACCTTGATCGCCTTAAGAAATACTTTGCTTGAAACCGCTTCTTTCAAAACCTCCTACCTAGATGAACTACGCTTGACCTGATTCCCGCTAGGGGATACGTAGGCAACCTGCTCGGTTCGGTCATTACTCATTGCCTAAAAGGCACTTTCCGTCAAGCCTTAAAATGCCGAACTACTGCGGACCTGATACCCGTTCAGGGATAAGTAGGCGGGCTCCCCAAGAGCCTTTGGTCCTCCATAAAAAAAAAACCCCTGTACTAAACTAGGGGCAAACTAGCGTTTGCCTCGAACCACTTCGAAGCCCCAAAACTAGGGGCAAGCTTTGTTTGCTATCCGAAGAACCCAGATATTTACCTTGAACCCATCTCTGGATCTCTTAACTATCATAATGAGTATTGTAAAAAAAAGGCAAACATAAATTCACGGCATAAAATGAGTAAAGCTTGAAGCAAGATACAAAGCAAGATAAAGAGCTAAGAAAAGACATTAAAAAGGAAAAAATTTCATAAAGGATTAATCGGAAGAGTGAACACTTTGATTGAACATGTTGGAACTATTCCTAAAAGCATAAAAGCACTTTTCAAAAAGGGAAATAAGAAAATCACATTCAAAAGCGTAAAAAGATGGGCAGGACTTGTCTAAAATTTTGCAAAATAAAGTTCTGTCCTATTGTTTTATTTTCGTCCATGAATGTCTACGAAGTCTGTCCCTGAACCAGGGTCTAGATTTGAAGAAGGTATTCAGTAGTAGGCACAATTGAAGCAGGAATTCTCTTGAAGGGAGCTGACACTCTGTCATGCCAAGCCTTCACAATAGAAGGGCGGAAAGCGGACCCCCTCGTTAAATCAACAGTGACGGTCTGAGTAATATCCGGCAAGAGTCCAAACTGATGGACCACCCGGCCAGGAATGTAGAAAGTAGTGGCATGCAAACCAGGCAACCAGATACTAGGCTTCCCGGGAAGCCGCACTGCAATAGAGCGATAAGACCAATCTGGGCAAAACCAGCGAATATCACCAGGAGAGGGGTTTTTGAGCCAATTAAGCCATGCGTCATCCGAGCGGAACAAATGGTGAACCTCAATGCGATCGTAGGGAAGAGACCCACGAAGGTGTGAAGGATGCACAAAGAGATCCAAGCGCTCCATGAACCAAAGCTGCAGGATGAAGGGGGCTCCCACAGATAACATGGCCCCGGTGGCATAAGCCCGATCCAAACCTATCAAGGTTTCGCCAAGAACTAGCATGACGACACTCTTCATCTGTCGCAGACCACAGGCAATGGGTATGAGAATGTCGGAAGTCGACTGGAAGAGGAAGTAAGAAAGCATGGCAATCGACAATGCACTATGTCAGATAATCTGATATCCGCCGTCATAATGATCCCCCATGGGGGCATACATGGAGGAAAGTCGTTGAAAGTCAATTTGCCTGTCACATATGAAAGAGCTCGTAGCGTTACGGGATATGTGGAGTAGGATGGCCAAATCGCGAACACAAACTGCCTGCACCGGGGAAACTATCAGATCCGCAAAGTGGTCGGTGTGGAGAATAGCGCTGAATTCTTCAAATAAAGGGCCGACCTCATGGGAACCAAAGCGAAAGACATAAAGGGAGGGATCCCAGCACTGAATCACAGCTTGAAGCAAGCCTTCATTCAAAAACATTCAGCAGAAGGAGAAGAGATCGTTTAGTCTGAAACACTCAAAATTTAGCTTGTCATTGCTTGAGAGAGCATCCATCCACGGGAAGAGGATTTGAGAACTAATGGGGGCCATTTTGGGAAGAAGTGAAGAGGAAAAAATGGTGTTTTACGGAGTATTGGGGGAAGAAAGTGGTATAAATAGGAGAATAAAGCTGCTTACCTACCCGCGGCAGTAAATAAAGCAGATCGGCACTCCGTGAAGTGCTGCGCGGCAGTTCGTGAATGCCGTTGCGGCATTCACTGACTGCCGTTGCGGCAATCACTGAGTACCGCAGAGGCCTAACTGAGTGTCGTTCTGAGTTTTATTTTGGCCAGGATCTGTTTGTAACATTTTCAGCCCACCTACAAACAAAAAAAACTAAATAAAGAACAATAAAACGTGCACATCATGCAGCACGTACAAGCAAGACCAAGCTGTAGTCATTCATTTATTCATCCGTTCATTCATTTCAAAATAAATAAAGGGGATAGAAGCATTCAAAGTTAACATAAAAGGGGGGACCAAGCTATGGTCCCACATACGGCAAGAGTTCAGTGAAAATAAAAGGACCAAGCAATGGTCACACATACGATGAGCAGCAATGAAAAGCAAAAAATAATAATAATAGTAATGGTAATACAAGTGCCTATCCTGCCGTCTTTCCCGAAGCCGTCATCAAGAATAAGTATGTACATATATATACAATCATCCAAACAAAAGTATGAGTCCTCTCCAGAAGCACTCAAAGCGTAAGAAAAAGAGAGTGATCAGCCCTGGCCCTATCCTCGAGTCTGGCGAGTGACGCGTCTGACAGGCTCCTCCTCTAACTTTGTGCCACTCCCACCATGACTGACTCCTCCTCCTCTGCCTCCACCTCTGCCGCTGCTAGTGCCCACACCACCGCCTCTGCCACGTCCAGCACCGCTACCTCCAGGGGCATCGCTGAGAGGGATGCCAAACTGCGGAAGCTGCTGCTGGAGCACTCCCACCTGCCGGGACAGAGCCCTAACATGTTCCTCCTGGACAGAGGGAACAAATCAAATTACTAGGTTATAATAGAATTGATTGGAAAGCTAAAAGCAAAATAAAAGGTGCATTTGTTTTTACCAGAGCTCTCATGTGAACCTCAGCAGCTGCCAGCGCCCCGTCAGCCTGAGTCAAAAGAAGAAAGGTTAGAATGTCAGAATAAAACTACAGTTTTAAAACAAAAAGAAAAATTTAAGAAATTACCCTCCACTCTCTGCCATAAATCCACTCTCTCACGCTGTGAGGGTAGAGCAAGCCCTCCTCCGCATAGTCCCATGGGACATGATCATACTGGAGCGGAATGGTAGGAGCACCCGCCTGATACCTGGGGACCATAGTAGTGGTCTGCTCACCGTAAGAGACCGTCCTAAGGCTCCAATCCCAAGGCAGTAAAATCGGAGCCCGAGCTGCAGCAAGAACGGGATGCAAAGAAGAATAAATCCAATAATGAGATAAACACACATGTTTTAAAAATTGAAATAATGTTTGAAGAGACCGAAAGAAACTCACCCGGGTCACCTCCATCAGAGGGAAGTTCCCTATCAGCTTCGCAACACGGAAGGCTTCGTATCCCTCTGGAGACTCCACGATACCCTGAAGAGATAATCCGGCTAGGGAAACCATGAGCGCGAAACCATGGAGGGTATCCGTAGCTCTCATGGACTCAGGCGGAGGATAGGGCACGAAGAAAGACTCGTCCGCCAATGATTGTCTTGTCACCCTCTCTCCCAGGTACCACACCCGAGCCTCTGGTCCGTCTAGCAGGATCCTTTATGGGTCATACCCAGCCGACCCCCATATTGCCTGGGAGACCTCGGGAAGGACGTCAAGCCAAGGCTGCCATCGGACGTGCGACTCTCGTAGCTTTGTCAGGAAGTTCTTGAACGAGATGAAATCATGAGCCCCAGTCTTTCGCCCGACCCGATCCTTTTCCCACTTCAGCCCCTGGGGCATGATGAGGGCGTCCGCCGACCGCGTATCAGGCGACATCATATGTAAGTACTCATGGGACCAAATCTGCAAGAAAGAGATAAGAGCATAAGTTTTGAGAATCATGAATAAAGAAATTTGAAATAAGAATGTAAAATTTAATTCAGGGTTGGAAATGAATAATAGAGAAGAAGAATACCTCCCAAGCCCTCCAGAAGCCACCGGTAGAGGCTGGGCGATCCTGGGATATCTCTCCCATGTGCTGATACAGGATGGCTAATCCTGCACCGGCCCAGTCATACTCATGTATCTGGTCTATGGGCTCCAAGGACCCCAGCAGCGCCACGGCGATCCGGTCTCCCTTGGTGCTCAGCTGAGAGCACCCCAGCACGTACATGATAACGCCCCGAGCCATCTGTTCCTCGGTAAATCCCTACTGGCCTCTAAAGGTGTCCATGAACCACTTGGCTGTGACCAAGGGCTCCTCTGGAAGTACTCCTAACTGCTCCTGCACCCGATCCCACTCGATGACGGTGTCTATATATCGTAGGAGCTCTCCGCCAAATGGGATCCCCATAATCATGCTGAAGTTGAGGGGAGTCATCGTCATCTCCCCAAAAGCAAAGTGGAAGGTGTTGGTGGTATCTCACCACCACTCTGCCAATGTGTGAATCTGCCTCAAGTCGTTGGAGCTCTTCGTCAAAAGTTTTACGAAGTCTCCAAAATCGGCAGCTCTAACAAATCCCTGCACAGTCTCGCTTAACTCTCCGTACCAGGCGAAGCCGTGAGCCAAGCTGCCATGCCCTTTCAGCACGTTCTTCGGCAGCTGAAAAAGTTCAAAGATTCAAGATTAGTAAATGAACCATGAAAGAAAAAAAATGAGAGCAAAAGCAGAAAAGAATAATAATAATGAAAGAAGAGACAAGCAATGAATAGTAAAAGTAAAAAAAGAAAAAAAAAAGAGAGTAATCTGGAATACTCGCAAGAATTTCTCAAGCATGACTCTCGTTGTATTGGTGTAAATTTTCGGCGTCATTTGTAGAATAATAAAAAGGGTGATAATAAAGGGTGAATGAATAATAAAAAAGGAAGAAAAGGAGATTTTGAAAAAATATATATATAACGTTCACATTCTTGAAAAAGAAAAATAAAATAGTAGCACATGTCGGAACCACGAGTCTCGTAAGAAAAGATTTAAAAGAAATGTCGGCCCAAAAAAGTACCCAAGTCAAAATAAGTAAAGAGGAAACTGTAGCGTTCCAAAAATTCATAAGCATAATGGTCTTTATTCGTGAGGGATATATAAGGCTTTGATTGGCATGCGTCACATTCAAAAAGTCTTTGAAAAAAATTGAATTATGAGCAGGTACAGGTGGAACACCCAAGAATTCATCAAGCATAGCGTTCTTTTTTTTTTTGGAATTTTGTCTACGCATTCATAAAGTTCATAGGAAATAAAATAAAGGATACGAGATTGAATAATCATTGGTTAAAGCATTCAAAACGCTCAAAAGTGCTACAAACATAGCATTTGCATTTGAAACGGGGCATTTAAAATTGTGTTGATTGTACATTGCATTCAAGAATTTCATATGAAAAAAAGAAGAAGGATTATAAGAAAAGAAAGGGAGAGGCGTGTATACCTCGCGCTTGAACGCGCGGGCGGATAAGTGCGCATCCGGGTCCCTGAGCAAGAATGTAGGGTCGGGATGAGGAGTGGCCCGATACTTGGCCTTCTTCCGACTGCCAGAACCGCTCGCCATAATATGTCAAAGAAAGAGAAAAATTCACGTGTTAGATTCACGAAAATTCAGAAAAATAACGAAATAAAAGAGACTAACTGAGTTCCGATCATGAGAAACTAACCTTATAGCCCTGGTAGATCAATCCAAGCAAGAAGAAAGAAAAAGGGAAAAATTTCTCCAGAGGGATTCACGAGAGAAGAAATGAGAGAATGAATGAAATTGTAATGAAACTCTCGGTATAAGCCACTACTGCTCAAATGCGACACTTGGTTTTTCGTGTGCGGCAGTTGATGAACTGCCGTGCGGCACTCACCAAGTGCCGCAGCGGCACTCCGTGAGTGCTGTACGGCAGTCACAGACTGCCGCTCTATTCGAGCGTGTGCCGTATTTATGTCGGTAAAAAGATATTTTGTTTCCCCCCCAAAATTCAAAATTGGGTCCCAAGATTTGCAATTTAAAGCCCAGAATTTGCCTTTCGTTACACTTTGGTCCCTAAAAGTAGTAAATAAGGCAACCAGCTCTTGTTTCGCGAAAATTTTTGAGTCCATGTAACACTTTTTTTCGCAAGAATGTGAAATATTTGAGTCTTTTGACTCCTGATTCGTAAAAAAAAAAATGGAAATTAAGATTCTTCTTGTATTTAATTTCAAATTTTGAAATTCAAATTAAAGTAAGGTCTGATTGACTCATGATTTTGAAGATTGATCTCGATTAAGAGCAGAATTTGATTCTTGATCTTGAAAGTGACTAAATTGGGGTTTGACCGACTCCGGGCTTGGAAAAGATTTAGATCGGGGTCTGACTGAGTCCCAAAATTTCTGTTGAAAGGTTGGATTAAAAATTAGTCTGTTGACTCCAAAATTTTGAAAAATTAAAAAGAATTTGAGTTTGTTGACTCTGGAAAATGAAGAGATTCTTTGAGTCTATTTGGCTCCCAACATTAGATTTAGGTCTTTTGACTCCTGTTTTTGGGATTTGAGTCTGCTTGACTCCCGATTAACCTGAATATGGTTGCCCCGCTTTTGGGAATGTAACAGACTTATATTCTCGGTTTTCATAGCAGATTTGCATTAACCCTTGTTTTGAGAATATAACGGATTTGTATTCTCGATCCTCGTAACAGATTTACGTTGATCCTTCGTTTGAGAATATAATGGATTTGTATTCTCGATCCTCGTAACAGATTTACATTGATCCTTTAGAGTGCAACAGAATTTCATTCTCCGTTCTCGCAACAGATTTGTGTTAACCCTCGTTTAAGGAATGTAACGGATTTATATTCTCGATCCTCATAACAGATTTACGTTAATCCTTCGTTTCGGAATGTAACAGATTTGCATTCTCGATTCTTGCAATAGATTTGCGTTAACCCTCGTCTTGGGAATATAACGGATTTATATTCTCGATCCTCATAATAGATTTACGTTGATCGTTGTTTTAAGAATATAACGGATTTATATTCTCAATCCTCGTAGCAGATTTACGTTGATTCTTATTTTGAGAATATAACGGATTTATATTCTCGATCCTCGTAACAGATTTACGTTGATCCTTCAGAGTGTAACAGAATTGCATTCTCCGTTCTCGCAACAGATTTGTGTTAACCCTCATTCTGGGAATGTAATGGATTTATATTCTCGATCCTCATAACAGATTTACGTTAATCCTTCATTTCGGAATGTAACAGATTTGCATTCTCGATTCTCACAACAGATTTGCATTAACCCTCGTCTTGGGAATATAACAGATTTATATTCTCAATCCTCGTAATAGATTTACGTTGATCCTTGTTTTGAGAATATAACAGATTTATATTATCGATCCTCGTAGCAGATTTACGTTAATCCTTGTTTTGAGAATATAACAAATTTATATTCTCGATCTTCGTAACAGATTTACGTTGATCCTTCAGAGTGCAACAAAATTGTATTCTCCGTTCTCGCAACAAATTTGTGTTAACCCTCGTCTTGGGAATATAATTGATTTTTATTCGCAATTTTTGTAATAGATTTATGATGATCCTTCGTTTAAGAGTGTAACAACAAATTTATATTCTCGATCCTCGTAACAGATTTACGTTAATCCTTCAGAGTGCAACATAATTGTATTGTCCATTCTCGCAACAGACTTGCGTTAACCCTCGTCTTGGGAATATAACAATTTTATATTCTCGATTTTCGTAATAGATTTACGATGACCCTTTGTTTGCGAGTGTAACAACGGATTAATATTCTCGATCATCGTAACAGATTTACGTTAATCCTTCAGAGTGTATTAGAATTGCATTCTCTGTTCTCGCAATAGATTTACGTTAACCCTCATCTAGGGAATATGACAGATTTATATGCTCAATTTTTGTAATAGATTTTCATTAACCCTTGTTTAGAGAATATAACAGATTTATTTTCTCGATCCTCATAAACAGATTTACATTGATCCTTCAGAGTGCAACAGATTTGCATTCTCCATTCTCGCAACAGATTTGCGTTATCCCTCATTTTGGGAATTTGGAAATACACTTTTTCGACCCTTGTAAATGAATCTTTGCATCTGTCAACATTTGGTAAATCTCCTTTGGTTAAACGCATCATGAAGTATGCGTCATAAATAGAAAAGACATGACATAGAGTAGGCATGGAACTTGCTCGATCGAGTTTATTTGAAAGATACCATTGCATGAAAATGTGCATCATGACAGGATAGGAGCATTCATCCATATGATTACTTGTGCTTGCAAATGCCTGACTCCTGCCCGAACTACGTCTTGGTCTGATTCCTGATGGGATACGTAGGCAGCTCATCACGGAGCACTACCAATTGGAATTTTTTTTGCGTGATGGCTTTCTTTTTACAGTGCATTTTGTTTTTACCCGAACTCGACTGTTTGGTCAAAGGCTTGCCTTCACACAGACTTCGATGTTCACTTATGGATTGCGTTGCTCCACAAGCTCCGTCGAAGAGGGGCAAACTATAGACACCCCAATTTTGACCAAACGTCGAGTTAAGGGGAGTGACACCTCCAACATCCGATGATGACAATGTTCGGCTAATCTAAGACTTCCAAAGATGACTCAAGCTCTTCGAAAGACTCTCCAACCTAAACAAAAAGCAAAAAACATGATGATGAAAGGAAAAAAAGAAAAAAGAGGCAGAACGGCACTTGAGACAATTTGCGGCAGTCACGGACTGCCGCTGCGGCAGTCTCTGGACTACCGGGCAGCATTCACAGGCATTCTGTGAATGCCGCGAATTTCAGCAAGTGCCGCGAAAAAATGAATTTTTACAAAAAACCGGCAGTCCTTCGAGTTGTCCACTGCATTCATTTAGTGCGGCAATGGTATTCAGTGAATGACCCAACGGCAATCACTGAGTGCCGGTCCGACATTCAGTGAGTGCCGCTTCCATCTCCATTGAGTGCTGCATTTTGTAACAGACAGTTGTAATACTTCACATTTTGTACTATCAAAAGGACGCCTGAATTAGGGTTTTCTGCTCTAAAATGACTGAAATACCCCACAAAAATTGTCTATAAATAGAGGATGAATATCCTTTTGCAAAGGGTTGGATTTTCTTTAAATCTAGAGGTTTATATTAGTGCTCTCTTCATCTTAACTTGAAAAAGGCTTCTTAAATACAATTATAAGTAGGTTTTGAGAAGGTTTAAGGGGTATTTAAGTAGAATTGGAGTGGAAGAGCTTGATTAGTCTTTGGAAGTTCTCCAAAATCACCAAGTTGAGGATACTTTGGAGGTAAAACTATAGAATAATTAGTCTTTGTTCAAGTTTAACTATAGCATGCGTAGAGTTCTTTAATTTCCCTTTTCACTTGTTGTGTTCATCCTTTGGGTTCATAAGGCTTTCAATGCCTTACTTGAATCTTTTGGTTTGAAATCCCTTAATCTCTTTATAGTTTTATGATTCATGAGAGGATTAAGATTGGTACTAGAATGTTTAGCTAATGGACCCAAACTTATCTTCATGGTTTGAGGTTTGTTATGAGTAAGTTTCATGAAGTTCTTCCATGATTCTTTAAAATTTACAAATATGAGTATCTTTAGTCTCCAATGACCATAAAATGGTAGGAAAGTTAGCTTTAGACAAGCCCAACTCCATGGCCTATTTGTCTAAGTTGATAAGAATAAGATGAACTAACCCGATGTGCAGCGAGTTCACAATCTATTTTTTATCGTAGATTTTTAGTTGAACATCGAACCGTTGGAACTGAATGAAACTAATGGAAAAGTTTTTATAACTCAAAGATCTACCACTATAAGTTTTGTTTTAAGGTAGTTTCATGTCTTGAGTTGTTTGATTAAGGGTTTTTGTGGAATAACTATAATCTGTCCAGAGTTTCAGCACAGTAACACTATTTTGAAATAAGCAAATCAGAACCATAATCAAGCACTTTTGACCCAAAATACATTTTTCTAAGTAGTTTAATGTGTTAGGAAGCTACCCTAAAAAGAACAAAGCCTTTCTGATTTTTTTACTATTTTTAGAAAATCGTACAAAAACTCTGGATGGGGAGTTGTAAGTCTCTGAGTGATGTCTAGAGTCTGCCCAATTCCCGGAGATCTAACCGTTGAAGCCTTGATTTTCTTTTTGGGTGAGAAACTAGACGCACAGAGGCATCTTGTGTCCAAATATCATCAAGATCAAACCACGGGAACCATGCCTTTTATTTCTTTGAATTTTTGATCTGCTATCAGCAATTTTCAGATTTCTGTAACAACTTTGATCAATCTTATAAATAATGGCTTAGAGGATATTTCCATGAGCTAAGGTTCAAACTATGTTTCAATAATGATTAATTAGTTAAGCTTGAATTCAAAGTTTAAGTGACCTAAATCAATAAGTATTTCACAATTTGTTCTTGTTTATGTTTACATTCATCCATGTGGCTTAACACTCATAGTAAGGATTGTTTGCTTTAGGTTTAATCACATTTGATAGATCTAAGCTAGAAGCCTAGGATGACCATCTAATTTTATATCTTGTATATTGTGCGGACTAACCCTTGTTTTGTAGCGCCGATGAGGTATGACTTTTCAAATCTCCCTTAGCTTAACTTTTCTTAGATTTTATCGATTTAATGACCTCATGCGCAACACATTAGAATTAGGATCTTGCCTTATGTGAATACATGCGATTAGAGACCTTTTCTTAGGTTTTACTTTCTATTCGTATGCATTGCACGTTTGATATTCGCGGCAAGGATCCCGGGTAAGATCTATTGTTCCCTATTTGTATATCATATCGCTTGCTACTTGAATTATGTGGTTTTTGAATGATATTTTATCACTTGCAATCTTACACCCTTTAGACATGCTTTTGTAATGTATATTTATACATATGTATTAATTGAGGACATGCTTAGATTATTAATTTGATTAAAAGGATGTTAAGTAGAGGCCTATCGCGAGATAGGATCAGAAGGGGTGTTTTAGTCCGATGGGCTCCTTCCCTTCTCATTCCATAATCCCAGACCTAGTTTAACCTTTGGTTTCGCAAAAAGATCAATTGCTTTAAAATAGGTTTCTTAATTTTCCCTTTTTAAAAAATATTAAGTGGCAACTTATTGTTTTGTGTTTTAAATTTAAAAAAGATTTTAAAAGAAAATCTGTGGGTAATGAAAAATTACGATATCCACAGGCAAACACCGAGTGCCGCTTCGGTACTGCATGACTGCCGCAGCCCACACTATGTGCTGTTCTATTCCTTTTTCTTTTCTTTTTCTTTTCTTTCTTTTTTGTTTGAATTGAAGAGTCTTTTGAAGAGTTTGAATCACCTTGGAAGCCTTAGTTTCAGAGGTAATACTCCCCTTAATTCGATGTTTTGACAAAAGTGGGGTGCCTACAGTAGGGAAAACTCAGGTGTGGACCCCACTATTAAAGATCAAGACCGATAAAGAATTCAAGTGGAAAGACAGCCACCAATAGGCCTTTGAGGGAATAAAACAGTTCTTGTCTACCCCTCCGGTGTTGATGCCTCCCAACAGAGGTAGGTGTCTTAAATTGTATATATCGACCTCACATTGCTCTGTGGGAAGTATGCTAGCTCAGGATAATGAGCAAGGTAGTGAGTAGGCCATTTATTACATTAGTAGGGTTTTAACTCTAATTGATCAGCGTTATGCGTCGATTGAGAAGATGTGCTTAGCACTGTACTTTTCATCACAAAAATTAAGAACATATATGCTTCATGTTTCTACTTATATTATATGTCAAACTAACGTGATTAAGTACATGCTATCAAGACCCATTATGTGTGGCTGAATTGGAAAATGGACCTTGGCATTGATTGAGTTTTCCATTCGATACCAATCATAGCAATCGGTCAAGGGCCAAGTCATAGCCAATTTTCTAGCCGATCACTCAAACCCTATTGATCTGGGAGATCTGTTATTGGAACCAAAAAATTTAAACACGTCCTTAGTCCTATTGACATCAATCTTTGATAGGTCTAAAAATTCAGGAGGTGTTGGGGCAGGGTGGTTATTATATCACCCAAATACAGAAAAACAAAAATGTCATTTCGGCTCGATTTCAATTGCACTAACAACTAGGCCGAATATGAAGCATTGATAATTGGATTGGAGATACTCCTTGAGATGGGCGCATCATCTATTCACGTAAAGGGAGATTCGGGGCTGATAATCGGATATATATCAGCGGAATTTCAAATGAAAAGTTGGGAGTTGTGCCTATTCCACTCAGTTGCCACTCAACTTATGGATTCATTTGATGATATAAGTATGAGTTTTGTACCCTGGTCTATGAACGCCGACGCTAATAAGTCTGCCAAAGTAGGATCAGCCTCACCTCTGCTGAAAGAAGTGGAAAATCAAACTGTCATGGTATAAGTTTGATCATTACCATCAATGGCAAAGAGAGGCTGGTATGCTACCTCCAATTCGGTCTTAATGGATGATGATGATTAGAGAGTCCCTGTCATCGAATATTTAAAGCACCCCAATGTTAAGGTGGACTGAAAGGTAAGATTGTTTGCAGTCCGATTTATGGTGCTTGAAAGGGAATTGTTCAAGAAGCCTATCGATGACGAAGTAATTCTAAAATGCATAGGGAAGAAACAGGCTATGCAGGTGATGGTTAGTCCACAAAGGAATTTGTGGAGCTCATCAGGCTGGAACAAAGATGAATTGTCTCTTGAAAAGGTATAACTACTATTGACTAGGGATGTTAAAGGATTGTATTAGTTATGCCAGGGGTTGTCATGATTGCTAGAAGCGTGGGCCCATCTAGAGAGTGCCAGCCAAAAAACTTGAACTAGTTATAAAGCCATAGCCTTTCAGGGGATGGGCAATAGATCTGATAGGTAAAGATTTTCTTCCTTCCTCAAACCAACATTGTCTTATAATAGTGGCTACGGACTATTTCACGAAGTGGGCTGAAGCAATACCCTGTAGAGCGGTAACCCAAGCTACTGTGGTCAAATTCATTGAAGAACATATAATATACCGGTTCGGCCTACCAGAAATAATAATATCCGATCAAGGGTCAGTGTTCACAGGGGTAGAAACTACAGCCTTTGCTGAAAGCAGAGGAATTACAATTCTTAATTCCACTCTGTATTACACTCGGGGTAAAGGGCAAGCCGAGTCGACTAACAAGATCCTAATTGGGATTGTTGAAAAATGATAAAAAAAAATCTCAGGGAGTGGGATAAGTTACTGTCCGAAGCCCTCTGAGCCTATCAAAAACCCAAGAGGTCTAGTACTGGGGTAACACCATTCATGCTGACATAAGGGCATGATGCTATACTATGTTACCTATGGAAGTCATAGTCCGATCAGCTAGGAGGGCATTGCAAAATCAGCTTGAGCCCGCCGAATACACCAAAGCTATGATAGCTGAGTTAGAGGGACTTGATGAAATAAGGCTAATGGTTTTGGACTCATTAAAAGCGCAAAAGCTATATGTTGCCTGATCATATAACAAAAGGGTCAAAGAGAAGTCCTTCTGCACAGAGGACTTGGTTTGGAAGGCCGTCTTGCCTATCAGAGACAAGGATAACTGATATGGTAAATGGTTCATCAAATGGGAAGGTCCTTTCATCGTTCACCAAGTTAAGAAAGGTGGAGCATACAGGCTACGCGATTTAAATGGAGAAGTTCATATATGGCTAATAAACGATCAGTATTTAAAGTCCTACTATCCTACTTTGTGGAAGACTATTCATCTTGAATACAAACCGAATCCTGGGTTAGAATATGAGCTGCTTGGTAACTATGAGCCTGAATGATCAAACGTCCATTGCATTAAATAGCTGAACATAGCTTACATACAAAGTGCTCACAAAATATATATATCTATATATATAATAAAAATATACATACGCAGAGGTTAAAAATCGGCCTCTAGGTCGATTCAAAATTCCTAAGTTTGGTTCGTAAATCCTCCTAAGTTCGTG
This sequence comes from Hydrangea macrophylla, assembly GCA_033977485.1. Classification (NCBI taxonomy): domain Eukaryota; kingdom Viridiplantae; phylum Streptophyta; class Magnoliopsida; order Cornales; family Hydrangeaceae; genus Hydrangea; species Hydrangea macrophylla. The sequence goes on along the minus strand of CM066985.1, from coordinate 13,452,414 downwards.
CAACTCCAGTCCGATCTTGTTTAGCTTTATCAAGCAATTAAGACCAAAGATAGGCAGTTGGGTGTTGGCTTGTCACTGGTCACTACACTTCTGCGCATCTCTGCCTAACTGAGCCAAAGCTTCATAAACCTTTGCTAAGGCTGAATGATTGGTAATGACATCTGCTTTGCACTTTTCCATCTATGCTTTGAGCGATGTAATACGGACTTGGAACCAGGTGTCTCAGGCCATCACCTGAGCCCGAGTTATCTTCCCTGCCTCATACTTTGTCTTGGACGACTTCAAAAACTACACTGCCTTCTACCGAGCATTGAGATGAGCTTCAGCTTCAGTTTGAACGATTGAGGCCGATTGATCTAGTACACGGCAGCCTAGTGGCCATTCTTAGATCTCCTTGAGCAAAGCAAGTTGCCTGCCAGAGAGCGAAGGGTCAGTCATAAGGCTACCCAAGTTAGCATCAATCTTAGCAGCAGATGGAAGAGTGCTCACCGGTAAGTGAGAAGCCCAAGTACGAGGTCCTTGGATGATTGAAAATATGAGGAAGAGGCTACCTCAGGCTGGATTGAACACAAGTCAAATGCTCCCAGGTCCAGGCTGGCGAAGAAATCGTTAAAAGAGATGAATGGCTCTAGACCCAAAGGAGTAGCCTGCACATGAAGTCCGAAACCAAGCTTTAATTTATGCAAATGATGAGTAATAACAAACTATAAACCATAGCAGATTACCTGGGCAGTTAAGGATGAGGAGGCTGATACATCTGGTGGTGCAATGGCCTCACCACTTGGCAGTAAGATTGGTGCTTGGGTGGCTAGATTTGGCTTAAGAGCAGAGGCTGTGGCAGTATATCCTACTAAGACTCCAACACTGGTGTTGACATTGGATTAAACATCTTCTGCAGTGGCTGGAACAACAATTAGTGGAGCTTGGTCCTCATCGCATAGAGCTGGATCCTCAGAAAGGTTAGAGGAAATAGGATCGACCATGATTGTCTCTTCTGTATTCTCTACGGCTGATCATGATGCCATAGTGGGATCATCCAAATCGGTCACAACATCTTTGGCCTATTCTTCTGCCAGCTAGGCCATTTGTTCTATCTCCTCTCCAGTTATCTCTGATGAGGCAGTGTCATCGGGCAATTCCTTGCTCTACTTATTCTGGGGCAGAGCCACCCGTAAGGTCAACATCCTCATCTCCATCTGAAGGAGTTAGAGCTAGTACAACTTGGATGGGGATCACTCTCTCTGTAATTTATTCAAGAACGATAGCTACCCTTTTAAGAGAAGTTAGAACGGGAATTGGAGATGGCGCGACTCGCTGACGGGTAGTTGGAGGTTGAGCTAATTGTGTTTGCTGCCCAGCAGGTAGTACATCCTCTTTGGAGCCCTCATCCATAAGTTGAAATGGAACGAAAATAGCTCAGGAAGGAGAAAAGGGTGAATCAGACAAGGAATAAAAGAGAAAAGGAATAATACCTGAGTGGAAGGAGTTGGAGTCTTTTACATTTTCGTCGGCCTCTGGCCTGATGCCTTCTTGGGAGCCGGCCTTTTTGCTACTTGCTTCTTGTGGGTTACCATAGGGACAACAATAGGTATATCGGCCTCAACGACTAATGAAATAAAGAATTGAAGAAGTACCTCCGAAGCGGTACTCTTGAATATTTGGATGGTTTGATCGGACCACCATCTCATGAATTCCTCAGGAATAACCGCTCAGGCTGAAAATGGTTTGAATTTGAATGCCACCTTTAGCCTGTCCGATTGTTCTTTGATTTTTTTCACTTGCTCATCATTAACGATAAGCCCCCATTCAACCCAGTCTACGTTTACGGTTATAGCAGGTGGAACTAGAACCAGTGGTGTATGCCCGAATTGATGGGCATAAAGCGGAGCAAAATAATACTTTGCTCCATATTTGATGTTGTTGAAAGGGATGCTCGGGCTAAATAATGTCTCTAGCCACCAAGTTTCTTGAGAAGATCTCATTATAGGTGGCTTAGGTGCCTGGAGTCCAGTTGGATGGGTTGTTAGACAGTTGAAGGAATGACCCAAATTGAACAGAAAAGAAGGGAGTGAAGAGGTGAAGAACCCGAGTTAGGCATCCTTCATAGAAGATAGTAAAACACTCCTCGAAGGAGTGGGAGGAAGGAGCAATGTCTACATAATCGATAACAAATTGGGAATGTTAGCCAACTGATGGGCAGCTGGTTGAAATTCGGGAAAGTATGAATACAACCAAAGTTGGGGTATCCATATTAGGCTCCCTCTAGAGTTGAAGCCCGAATGTACAAAATATGTTACACCTCAGACTAGGTGCGCCCAAACAAGGATGGCTAAGGCTAATGGTTTACGTGACGTCAAGGCCAAGACTAGGGTTTTTATACTCCTTCGTAATGGCTTGGTTGGCCGAGTAGAAGAGATGCTTGTTTAGACAATAGATAAGGAATGCAGTGTGTTAAGCATTGGACACTTTTGTCTCCTCACTGCCCATGCAGGCAGTAAGAAAACCACTATAGGCTATGATCGGCCTATAGGACACGGCCCCGTCTCTAACAGATTCTTGTTGAGGATAGGAAAAGCTGGCTGCTCCAACATCAAGCCCTAGAATAATCTCTTGTCCATGGGGTTGAAGCTCGAGCAAGTAGCTAGCGTCCTTGACAGTTGGTCACATTGGGCCACAATGACAAAGGAACTCGTTGCAGGAGGACGACCAGAATAGGAGGGCTAAAAAGAGAAGGGAGCGGTCAATCTCTAACCTGGATTGAGTAAGCATGATGGCATCGGTGATGCTCGTGCACTTCCAGATTTTAGCTTTAGAGGCCGAAACTCTTGCTACCCACTTGTCCCATTCCCCAGCGGGTGTAGGCCAAAAGTAAGGATTAAAGGTGCCAGAGGGTCATCATAAAATGCTGTACCAAGGCCAGGCACTACTGGAGTGCTATCGGGAGTACAATAGTAGATGAAGCTATCTGTGGAAATGGTAGATGCGTGAGTCTTGGCCAATTGCCTCGCTTTTCTGCACCAATTTTGTGGGGGTGGGGCATCCAAAAATGACTTTTTTTTCCTTTAGATGATGCTGTCAGAGCAATTTTAGGAGCCATTACTGTGGGTAGTGGTGGAGTTTTACTCGCCGAAAAAGCTGGAGGTTTTAGAGAGAGAAGCTCTGGGTTGCTGAGAGGGAAAGAGGGAGATGCAAATGATTTGGGAAAGTAACGAGATTTTGAAAATCTTTTCATTTTATACATTTTAGCATTTAATGGGGAGTGACTAGTGGGATTCTCGAGATCTGATGACCTCTGCATGCTAGGCATGTCGTAGTTTTAAATTCAAAATATCACATCAATCAAGGGCTGGATGATTGACATGATATTTGGGGGGCAATTGTTTGCACCCAAAAATTGGCAAAGGCATTTGAGCCCGAGAGTGTTGTTGGAATAGGCCTAGAGCTGATCGACCCAGGCCTTGCCCTGGAATGGTAGGCCCACGACTGTGAAGAGTAATCAGGCTCAAAAGGGAGACATCACTAGGTTTGGAAAGATAAGGCATTGGCCCCATCTTAGTTGGGCCCGATAGGTGATACGGGTCAGATGCTGAATAATCGGGCACCATACTTGAAATATGTGAGTAGTGGTATGTTTTGGGGCCCTATTGGTTGAGTTAGCATGAATAGTGTCTATCGGGCATCCATGAGAGGAATGTTTGGCAAAAGGGGAGTGGTTGAGTCCGATTGGAGGGTGGTGTGTGTTTTGCCCTCATCGGGCTCGTACGAATCAGAGACGTGATAACTAGTTGGAAGGCAGGCCAATTCCTTTGATAGGACACGGACATGCTAGCCCGATGAATTAGTTAGGCAATTCTATTCCAGTTGTCATGATGATGTCACCCTAAAATTAAGCAACTAAAGTCCGCTTAGGGAAGGGTTTGGTCATGTACAGCTGGAGATGGGGGGTTATCCCGAGAATATTGGGATTGATTCAATTAGGATGAGACTAATGAAAGAGTTTGGGATTAGGAAGGATTTGCAGTCTATATTCTGATTGGAGCGCAAGTCAAGGAGTCCTTGCCATATCAAGACTACTATAGGCCGCTATAAATATAAAGGCAGGCAAACCGTGTAGGGGACACCGCATCATATTGAAAACAACACTCAAATAGCATTCAACCCTGCATTTCTTCCTGTGATTCTACGTTCATAGCAAATATATCTGTGCTTGTTGTTTTCTGCTTAATATTTTTTCAACATTTTGAGCAATCAGAGCTTGTTCTGGTTCTGTTCTTTGGTTTTGTTAATATTTTCCAAACATTTAATAAGATATCTTCGTATTTTATTGACCGTTTGTGATTGTTTATTTGGTAAACTCTTGCACTAATTGGCTTGTGTACTTCAGTACTGCCATAGAATCTTTGATGAGGGTACTTTCCTACTCATCACACACAATCATTTAGTGAGAAGTCAAATCTCAAAGCCTTGAGTATCATTCACTCAAGCGTATAGGAAATTAGTTTGCATGCACCGAGCCCGTTTGGTTATAGCATGCCCGCGCAAAACTATATAGCAAACACTTTTGAAGGGGACATAATGATTGCCAAGGAAGATGTCTATGGTCCTTCTTATCTCTCCAAATGTGGAAGTCCAGCAACAAAGAAAAGGTCTCCTCATATAACTAACAAGATTGACTCATATTATTGCACATTCGTCTTTGTTATATGATTCATTCATGAAGCTTTTTGTCTATGGGGAAGTGAAGACTATATTAATACTCCCTCCACCCTGCTTTATGTGTCCTCCTTTCCTTTTTAGCAGTCCCAAAACTATTGTCCACTAAAATATTCCATGATAAATTTTTAGTTACTTTCCAAAATTACCCTTGTTGATAGGGGTGTAAATAGTTCGGTTGGGGTTGGTTGGGTTTTCAAATAAACCAATCGATTTTGATTCGGTTCGGTTCGGTTTGGTTCGGTTTAGTATATTTTCACGTTTCAATTTGATTTTTACACCGTAAGATTTTTCTAAAAAATGCCCAAACCGATAAGCTCGATCGGTTTCCTTACACCCCTCTGTCCCATTTATGTGTCCACTTTGGGTGTTCAGCTTTTGAAGGGGACATAATGATTACCAAGGAATATGTCAGTGGCCCTTCTTATCTTTCCAAATGTGGAAGTCCAGCAACAAAGAAAAGGTATCCTCATATAACTGACAAGATTGACTTATATTATTGCACATTCAACTCTATTATAGGATTCATTCATGAATTGTCCAGATTGAAGTTTAACCTTTTAAATTAACTAATGAAGTTAGTTAAGAGGAAAGACCACAAGATAGGGTGACAATGCCATGCTTCAAGAGGAAAAAATTTGTAGAATGGTATAGAAAGTAGTAGCAGCATGAAGAAGGAAATGGCAAGCCACTACTCATGTAAGAACGGGAATATCTGGGGGTTTTGGTGGTTATTGGTAAATCATTAGGGACATAATTGAGCTCGATGCTTGGTTTGAGGATTTAAAGAAGTAAAAGAAAATGGGAGGAAAACTAGTTCACTTGTGCTTTCCCGAGTATTTCCTCCATGTTTAAATGACATTATGAATTCAAAATAGTGAAAGATATAACATAATGACAGTAACTCAAAGAAAGGGGAGAAAGGGGGGGGGGGGAACAAAAGAAAGAAAGAAGGGAAGTAACTCGTAAAACTCAAAATTTTAATTAATTTTTCACTGTGATTTCACTAAATCCATATACCAAACAGAGCCTAACAAAAAAGGATACCAAAATGGAAAACTCAAACCACCTCAACCAGGAGAAATGGCATTTTGGAAAAGGAAAATGTAAAATCATTTAGTTATGATTTTTTAGAACAATAAGAGGTCAATGAGGTGCGACAACCCTATACCCTCGAAATCGTCTTCCACATTAACTTAGGGCTCGCATGGTAACGTTGTGGTTTTTGGTTTCCAGTTTTAGTTTTCATTTTTTGTATTGAATTAAAGGCAGGCATCAATACAAAAAATGAAAACAAAAACTGAAAACCAAAAATCACGACTTTACCATGCGAGCCCTTAGTTTCTTTAGTTTACTTCCTTTCTATGGTTTATGTAAGATGCTGAGAAGTGGGTTTCACTAACAAACTTCTGTTACAATTTCAAATGGAGCCAACTCCCAATTTCTGCCTCAAGCTACTAGCCAAGTACCAATATCCTACCATTCTAAATCAACCAGAATAGACAAATTGTTAACACCATTGGAGGAAAAAAACCATAGACTAGTCTATCTATCACCCAACACCATTGATTCAGAGACTGCCTACCTTCCTAAAGCACTCTTTTTTCCCAAAATAACTAGGGGAAAAAAAGAAGAAGCAAATGAAGCTAAAACAGAATAACTTCACTAGAAAAGTGTGATGAAGATGTAATTGCAAGGGTAAGTTGAGCATACTAAAAAAGGTAAAGTTTTCGTCTTTGCGCATTTTTTGTACTCAAAAAGTTCATACATATCTGTCTATTTATCAATACGGGATTGCCCAGTCTGACCACCCCCATCTCCGCTCATGGTCCCAGGCATATATAGAAGGGATGAATTTATAAATCGAGGAAGAACCCTAGAATGCCCCCTCTGACACCCTAGCTCTGCTTACGGTCCTAGGCTTATAAGTTATAATATATGGCTGAAATTGTTATGAGGAAAAAGATTCAACATAATCCCTCTTTATAATAGCTTATTGTTAGACATCACCATTACGTATTATACACAAAAATGTACTAGTGAAAAACTTTGCGACGTTAAGAAGGGGAGTGTTGTGCCTATCACTATTTCCAGGATATTTGAGAGGTATCAGGGCTCACATTTGATATGCAGTCACTAATTTATCATAGAAATCATCAATTGTAGGATCATTCTCATCATTTCTGTCTTTTTTTTATTAGACACTGCACCACACAGACAAATTATTTAGGAAATATTGTTGAAGATCTAAAAATGGAAAAATTATTTACGTAAAAACAAAAATGAGGAAAGTAGAAAAGGGGAAAAAAGATTCAGTGACTCTGTGACTGGAAAGCATCAACCATCACTTCACAAGGTTCTAATGAGCAATTCTTGATTCTCTCCTTTCTACGTTGTATGTCAAGTGTTATTTGCCACAAGGAACACGATATTTATAGAGCAAAAAAATAAAATACAAATCCAGTTCTATGCTCTTTTCACTCAGTGATTGTTTAGCGGCATAACTATGCCATATGCAAAAAGGACATACGAACTTTGTAAAACATGGGCGGCTTTACTATATGAAACATTTTTTGGAAAATGTCATGACACATTTCATGTGGAAGGTTGACATAACTTTATGACCAATTCAATGTCAACCTTCCATCAACTTCTATTGAAAAAAGTCGTGGAAATACGTCATGTGGAAGGTTGACATTGCACCACTTGGCAAGATCCGTAATCACAGTCAATTAGAGTGGAACTTAGAGAATAAAGAGGTACTGAAAAATTTCCTAGGCATAGGCCATCAGGAGTTAATTGTAAAAGAAGGAACAAAAGAAAGTTGGAGAAGATAGAGAATAATTTAGATACAGATCGAGGATTGCTAATTTACCAACAACCAGAAATAGAGACATGAAATCTTAAATAAGTCATCATGGCTTAGCGATGTAGCTCTGAAACATTTTTGGCAATTTCATTAAATATAGGAGTGAGAATTGGAAGAGGAGTAGTTAACCTAGAGGCTAGGGAAAATTTCTTCGCACCAAAAAGTGTAATGGTGATAATATTCATCAACACCACAGGTTAGGTCGGTCTCTAATCTACCCCACCCAGTACATTATATTAGCATGACAACTAGTCTGATGTCATTCCCAAATATTAATTAGAACAAAATGGCACGATCTAAAATTTTCAATCATTCATTTGGTGTAAATCCGAAACTTGACCAAGGGTTAGTGATGCATCCATGTGAGGCTCAAGCGAAAGCAAACTCAAATGGACTAACTTATGAACAATTATTTTGATTTCTACATTATTGCAAAAGAATATTACTCACTTGAGGTAAATGCATCAAAACCATCAACGGTTTGACACCCATGCCACATAAATCCATAAGAATCACCATAATCGTGTTCAAAAAAGAGTCTATCAAATAAATTTTAAGCTAATAGCTACAGGAAGTCAACTAGAAATTTCACAGGTACATATAAAAATGATAGGATGCAATTATTTCAAGTGTTAGAGAAACACATTGGGTGAAACATTTTTACCTGCGTAGGAATAGTTTCAGCTAAAATTCAGGGAATTTTTTGGAATCAAGAGAGAGATTAAACTGGTAGAGAACTGATCCTGACAGTACGTTTTCAAAGAAGATGTTCCATATGGTAAACCATAGAACTTTAGTACATTAATTCTTTTATATTTGACTGAGTGCACTATACCATTGCATGGAGGAAGACATTATATCATGACGGGTAGCACAAATGATAGAAACATCTGGAAGAATAAGACTAGGAAGATATCCTGTATCACTTGACTGATAATTACTCTGTAATTAAATCATAAATCTTCTTGTTTTAGTGTGCCATTAGATGTAATTTTTGTAGAACTATAAAGATGATACACGTTTGGACAATTACAAATTCAACATGGTACCACATTCATCATAAAAGGAGAAATTAATGAACTGTTTCCTTTTTCGAACAAAACGTTAAGGAGTTTTCAAGGGCCACTCAGCCATAGCACCCTAAAACCAATACAATGCTACATAAAGCCCACAGCCCAAATACTTAATTCAATAACCCCTTCCCCAACCAAAAAGACCAAAATAACCTAATTTCCTAAGAAACTGAAAAATGTCCTCTCCTCCTACACAGCAAAAGTGTCGACAATGATATAGTTGGAGCTTTGATTCAAATTTTCAAATTTTCAAATTCCTGGCAAAGAAGCTAATCAAAAGCGACGATTCTCTGTGAGATTTGAGGACAAAACACTAATCAGACACAAAAATTCTCTAGAAAAACAAAATCACATTGTCAAATGGCAAAGAAAAGTAATTAGAAATTTTCGTCCAACTCTTGTTAATGTTCATAGTTTTCGATTAAATCAAAGAATGCATGCACAAATTTAGTTTTAAAGCCCTAAAAATTGATTTTGAAGCAAGACTTCATGAATATGAACTTCAAAAATTGAAAAAAAAAAAATTAAAAAAAAAATAAAAAAAAAAAGGGTTTATGACAGATAATACTGAAATCATCAGTTACCTGAGACACCTAGGGTTTCTGTAGAAGATACAACCTCATTTCTCTTTGTATAAACACGAAATAGTATAAAAGATTTTTTGTCTGTTGTTAATTTCTATTGAAAAGCACATACCACTACCATTTTATCTGTGGTCTGATTTACTATCTATCAAAGTTGGAGAAAAATACAATTATTACATGTTGAGCAAAATAGATAATATTATCTGTTTATGGCTTTTACACAACATACCATTGCTGTTGTATGATTTGCCAAACCACTTTATCTGTTCCAGATTATATGTTGCTTCACAAAACATAATTCTTGTTGAAAAACATATACCATTAATATTTGTTGTCTGATTTGTTGTCTATAAAATTTAATTTGGAAAAAAATACAAATTCTGTTTGTTGAGCAAAATAGATAATATTATCTGTTGTATACAACTTTTACATAACATACCATTGTTTTACCTCTTCCACATTATTGATAACTTTATATATTCTACATTATATAATTTTTAGTTATGCAAACATAATTATCTATAGAACTTATATTTTCTAGTAATTTGGTAACAAATTTTACCTTTTGAGCAAAACAGATAATACTATCTGTAAATTAAGCTTATCTTAATTGTATTATTTTAACAGGTGGTGCAAAAAAAAATTCAAAAACAATTATAAAGAAGGAGAATATAACAATAGAAGACAGAAGGGGAGGGAAGAGCTATGTATGACAATTTCGATCTAGTTTGCAGCCTATGCAAACCCGAACAGTGTGAAACAAGGTACGCATGAACTCATAGTCTCTAATATCACATTGAGTCAGAAATAGATAATATTATCTGTTGTGAATAATAGAGAATATGTTATAAACTAAACTCGATAAATATTTTAACATTGATAAATGACTTTTCTTTGCAGTGTGGATTGTGGGATAATCGAATGCTACCTGATGAAAGCTTTGACAAAGGGGTATAACAATTAAAAATAATTTCAAGAAAGAACATGCAAGAATGATGAGGGCACACCTTATTGACCTATTTTTGAATGATGAGTAGAACTCATGGACCGAGAAGAAGGCCTTGCAAAGGAGGGCAACGAATCTCATAGAAACTATATAAATTATAGCATAGAATACTATTTTTGTATAGATGTATAGAGATAGTCTAATGTGGGAATATGAACAGATAATGGATTGGGTTTTTTTAGGGAATTGCTATGTACACCGCTCACCTTCATAAAAGTGAGATTTTTTAGAAGAAAAGTGATTAGAATAAAAGAATTTGGGTGTAAATAGCAAATACAAGGGTGGACATAGCAATTCCCTTTTTTAATGGGATTTATGTGACTGAATAGAAGAAAGCTCATAGTTTGATTTGTGGAATGTGGAAAGACACTCGGTTTTAGAAATGATATGAAGAAGAATTACAAATTATGTACTTTGATATCTTATAACTTGCAATATGTAAAATGCTATTTTGGATTATGTTCTCTGAATCTCATGTGCATGAATACGAGTCTGCAAGTTATTTGTGGTATTGGTGGTGGTGTTGTGATGGCAGTGGTTGTAAACTGTGATGTTATGGGGCTAGTGGTGGTAGTGGTGGTGGTACGGTGGTGGTAGTGCTCTGATGGTGGTGGTGGTGGTGGGGCTGCAAAAAAATCTATTTTCAAAAACAAATAATATTATCTATTTCCAAACAAAGATAACATTGTGGTACTACTGGTGGTGGTCGTGGTGGTGCTGTGATGGGTGTGGTTATGACTTGTGCTGTTATGGAGTGGTGGTGGTGCGGTGGTGGTGGTGCTCTGATGGTGGTGCTGCAGCAAAATTGTCTGTTTTCAAAAATAGATAATATTATATGTTTTCAAAAATAGATAATATTGTCGTACTGGTGGTGCTGGTCATGGTGGTGATGTGATCGCGGTGGTTGTGAACTATGCTATTATGGGGGTGGGGGTGGGGGTGGTGCGGTGGTGGTGGTGCTCTGATGGTGGTGCTACAAAATTAGCTATTTTTGAAAATGGATAATATTATTTGTTTTCAAAAATAGATAATATTGTGATGCAGCTGGTGGTAGTCGTGGTGGTGATGTGACCTCGGTCGTTGTGAACTGTGCTGTTATGGGGGTGGTGGTGGTGGTGGTGCTCCGATGGTGGTGCTGCAAAATTATCTATTTCTAAAATAGATAATATTATCTGTTGAGCATGACAGATAATAACATCCCAATGGTACTGTTATGGGGGGGGGGGGGGGGGGGTAGTAGTGGTGGCAGTGGTGGTAGTGCTATTGCTGCTACAGTTGCTGCGGTGGTGGTGTTGCGAAATTATCTATTTTTGAAAATAGATAATATTGTCATAACATATAATATTATCTGCTTTCAAAAACAAATAATATTGTGGTGGTGATGGCAGTCATGACGATGGTGGTGGTGATGGCACTGTGATGATGGTGGTTGTGTTGCAATGGTGCTGATGGCAGTTATGATGATGGTTGTGGTGATGGCAGTGACGATGCTGGTGGTGATGACGATGGTGATGGTGACGAGGATGGAGATGGCGATGCTAGTGGTAGTACTGCGATGGTGCTAGTGCTAGTGCTACGATAGTAGATGTGGTTGTGATACTCTTGGTGCTGCAATGGTGGACACGGTGGGGGTGGTGGTGCTGCGATTGTGGCGATGGTGGTGGTGCTGCAATGGTGAACACAATGGCAAGGGTGTTGGTGCTACAATGGTGGCGATGGTGCTGCTGCGATAGTGGTGGTGTTGTGATGGTGGCGATAGTAGTGATATGATGACAGTGGTGGTGACGCGGTGGCAATGGGGTGGCGATGCAGGTGGTGACGGCGATGGTGGCGATCGTGCTGGTGGTGTAGATGACGATTGTGGTAGTGGTGTGGGTAGATTTATCATAATTTTTTTTTAAAAAGAAGGGGTCTAGCTTAAAAACAAATGAGCACTTCAGGTTTATATTGAAAAATAAGACAAGTTGGGTTTTACAAACTATAGACCAATTTTAAGGGGTTTATCTCAAAATTTCCCAATTTTCAATACAACAAAACTCAACTCCACCATTATTAATCCAATTGAACATTTAGTCCAGTTGTTCTTAAAAATGGGAGATCAAACTTATGTTATTTTTAGGAAAACTGATATTGATTATGTTTTTGAATCATGTTTTTTCCCTTGTCTAATCCTACTTTCATTATAGCAAACCTAGTGTCGTTGATACAGAGCACCATTGTCAAAATTAATGGGCAAAAAAGTCTACATTATAAGAGCCATGTTTCTCTTTACGTCTAAGAGAGAGAGAGAGAGAGAGAGAGAGAGAGAGAGAGAGAGAAAGGTTATTTTATTTGGGGTGGTAAAATCACAGTACTCATCTTCTTTAGCCAGTACTAAAGGGTGAATAGAATAGTGAAAGCATAAGAGATCTCCTTATCCTGGAAGACCAACGAGCTAATATCTTCAACTTATTTTTCAGCTCCACAAATCCTTAGGAGTAAAACTCAAGCACCACAGGACTAAGAACAAAACTGCTTGAATGTAGTCAATGTTCTAAAAATCGCTAGGGCGGTTTAGTAGGTGAAAATTTTATTTTTAAAACAAAATTAATACTAATATAGAGACAATAGTCATCATACAAACAAAACTCACAATTATCAATAGACTAAATTTCGAATGCATTCTTCTCCATATCATCAAACCGTTGACCGAAATGAACCACTACCAGGAATCACGAAATGAAATCTCGTTTCGGTGGTGTGTTTCACCCCTAATGTTTCCAAGGAAACGAGAGTAATCATGTTCAGAGAGAGAGAGAGAGATAGAGACAAAGTGGGTTTCAATTTTCAAAAAAATGATGGGGAATGAATAAATGCTAAATTTCACTCTTCATTCTTCTTCTTCTTAGGCTCTTAGCCCTCTCGCCTAGGGTTCCTGCCTTGCTGGTTAGTCTCTCCCACTTCCTCTCTCTTTTTTGTATCATATCTCGTATAGAGTTGTATTAAGTGGTGCTTTACATTAATTAGAGTTTTATTTAATTAATCATGTATCTCATATAGTTTTATTAATTGGTTTATTTATTAATATTAAAATATTTTGCTTATGACAGCAGCTTGAGTGGTGTTCAAGCACGAGAGAGGAATTATGTCCAAATACCATTTGATCGGTTGAATTTACCTCACCATCGTAGATATAATCCCATGTGGTAGGGTACACTAATCTAAGTTGATAATAGTATTTTCTTTTCTTTTCCCTTATAAAATTCAAGAACCATAGATAAGGTAAATTGAACATTTCCCCATTCCTCTCCAAGGAAAAACTTGATTTTTGAAAATAATACTAAACCAAGTATTGCCTTACCAGTTTATTTCAATTTAATTTTATTTTTCTCATTGCCAAAAGGGATGATTAGCGTTAAGTTCCTAGTTCTGAATTTAAGAGTCTAAAGGACCTTAAAATTTTACAGTTTTGTGAAAAGTCCCTGCTTATATTTACTTTTGTGAATTTGTGAAATTTCACAAAACTACTTTTGTCAAATTCCTAGTTCTCTGAAATTTTAAATACAAGTGTAGTGTACATACAAAAGTGCAAAGACTTCGCTAAAGTGGTTTTTTTTTTTACCTATGCCAGTACAAGAACCATAAACTATTCTTATAACTAACTTGCCCTTATAAAATTACTTATTCATACTTAAATTTGTAACGATCATTGATAAATTCAACAAATTTGATATCTTACTAAATTTATTATCTTCAAAAAAATAAAAAAATTAATTCTGGTTGTAGGAATGTCTTCAAAATGTAAAGATACCACTTCACAACCAACTAAAAAGAAAAAAGAAAAAGAAGAAGAAGAAGCGAGAATGGGATATTGGTTGGAAGCATGGGGAGCAAGTTGGAGATAATCGAAACCATGTTAAATGTAATTATTGTCACGAAATAATGAAGGACTGAATATGAGATTTTTGGAGGTTTAGGACTGAATATGAGACATGGTTTCATGCTTATATGAGTTGAACTGGATATTGACACCATATTTATTAGACACAATGTTCCTCTTGGTGAATACATGGAGCCTGGACTAGTTTATGTGCCCGCTCGACACTCCACAACCGATTGGATAAAAATTTATTAGATGAACAACTCTATGTATTTTAGAGATATCTTATTAGCTCCTTGTGTGGTTATATGTAACTTTTTTTTTCTTCTATAAAATGCTTTCTGTATTCTATGAACTGTTTGATTGTAGATTGATGACTAGATCTTCATGTATTTCCAATTTAAACTGTATGTTATTGATATAATTACATACATATACCTCTCAAAGGATCAGTTAATCAATTATTAGCTTTTATGTGCATTTAAGTTTAAAAGTCTTGTTTCCATAAGTTTCTTAGTGTTTTGAAATATTTTTTTTCTGTGTTTTTCACATGTTTTCGAAATGAAACCCAAACATTTCTGTTTGGCGTTTCCTGGCTCACTAAAATAATAGATCGAATAAAAATTTTAATCATTGTCTTCAAAATTTTCTCTCTATGGGATTCAAACTCATACTCCTTACCAAAGTCAACTCCTAATAAAACTTAACCGATCAAAGTTTTGATCTTTTTATAAAACACCATTGATTTAATTTAATCTCATTTTACTAAAATAACAATCTCACCCCACATTTTAGAAAAGATCTGCCTAATGTCACGGCTTGGCATTTTCTCAAATATTTGGTGGGCAGCCTATGAAAGAATGTTCTAGTGCATTGCATAACTTATACATTCTTGAAGAATCTAGGACTTCCTATGTAATTTTACATCTTGAACATAGTAGATTTCAATAGAGAGTTCTAGAAGATGATAGAGTTTGTAAATATCTACATATTTTCCAAGAGTATTCAAGATGATTGATGATGACCGTTAGGTCAAAATGATCTAGACCGTCCATTGAATTCTTAGATCTCTATAAAAATGAGAGGCACTCATTTGGTTAAATCATCCAAGAGTTGTAAAGCATTTGAGAGAAATACAATACTCTTTCTCTCAACTCTCCACTTCTTCTCTACTTTGAGTGCTAGCAAGGCTTACGTATCTTACAGTAGTGGGGTGAGTATAAGTGCCGCACAGGAAGGTGTTAAAAAATTCAAAGTTCGTGGCACTAGGACCCACCTAATCTCTTGGGCGATTTTTACTAACGCCTAGGGAAAATCAAGGAGGCCATTGATCTGGACAACCCAAAATAAAAAATCTTTGCTACACAATTTTTATTCAACAAAATGTTTGAACGATTCACATCGCGGTGTATCAGTCCATGCCAGTTACCCTTACAAGAATGAAGGTAGTCCAGTCCATGTTCAGCATCTATGTAGATTCTGAGGCTTTGATCCCAAGAGAGAGAAAAGCTATTACTACCAGTGTTATTGCAAACTTTATAGAGATGCTGAGCAAGATTTCCATTGGCCATGTATTTGTCGACAAGTAGCATCTCTTGGCCATTAACATAGTAGCCAATCAGAGGAACAAGATTAATGTGACAATGCGTGGATATAGCTAGCTGGGAAAATCGAATGCAGCCACATTTCGTAAGGGAGCTCCACTAGACTTGAAGTCATATTACTACCATCCCAATCGGAATGAAGAATTAATGCCTATTGAGATCAGTGAATAAGACACTATTAATGAATCTACAATAGACTGAAGTCTGGAGAAAGCTGGCCCTAAAGGCAAACATGGCCAGATAGTGTGCAAATCGCACACCATCTGGCCAATAGAAGACTAAAGATTGGCCCAATTGATCATGGGGTAAACCTGACCGGTTGTATCTACGAGGAGGAATTGCCGAATAAAGAAGAGATCCAAATGGAAGAATTGGAAATGGCCATAGTTAAGCTGAATTATCTAAAGTCCGACGTTTACGATCCCCTTCTGGAAGTCAACTTAGGTAATGAAGGAGAGCATAAGCCAACTTATGTAAGTCGGATGCTAGAATCGTAGTTTCAGGCTGAGGTAATAGAACTTTTACATAAGTACAAAGACTGTTTTGCTTGGACTATGATGAGATGCCAGGGCTATCTAGGGAACTGGTTGAACACTGATTACCAATCAAAGCGGGGTTTAGGCTGTTCAAATAGCTACCTAGGTGCATGTCACCAGAGGTTATACTGAAGGTGAAGGAAAAAATAAAGAGACTCCTTGGGGCTGGCTTCATTTGGACTGCAAGGTATGTAGAATGGGTCTCGAATGTGGTCCTAGTGGTAAAGAAGAATGGGAAGCTTCGGGTGTGCATTGACTTTAGAAATCTAAACCTGGCTATCCCAAAGGAGGAATACCCACTGATCGTGGCCGATCAACTGATTGATTCGGTTGCTAAACAAAAAATCCTGTCCTTTCCGGACGGGCATTCAAGGTATAACCAAATTTACAACACTAAAGAGGATGTCCCAAAGACAACTTTTTACCCGGGGGTAATCGGAACCTTTGAATGGATTGTGATGCCATTCGGGGTAAAAAATTCAAGAGCCACTTATCAATGGGCCATGAATTCGATCTTCCATGACATGATTAGACAAATTACAGAGGTGTACATTGATGATGTGGTGGTAAAGTTTGGTGATAACGCCGGTCATTTGAGGGATCTGGAAAAGGCATTCGAATGAATGCGGGCTCACAAGTTAAAGATGAATCCTCTCAAGTATGCATTCAGCAGTTTAGCAGGAAACTTCTTATGTTTCCTGGCACATCAGAGAAGTATAGAGATAGACAAGAATAAATCTTGGGCTATCCAAGTGGCAAAAGCCCCAGCCAACAAGAAAGAGTTACAAAGGCTGCTTGGGCAGATCAATTTTCTTAGGAGGTTTATTTCAAACTATATAGGTAAAATTCAAGTGTGGACCCCACTGTCAAAGATCAAAGTCAAGACCGACGAAGAATTCAAGTGGGAAGATAGCCACCAACAGGCCTTCGAGATAATAAAACAGTACTTATCTACCCCTCTGGTGTTGATGCCTTCCAAGAAAGGTAGGTGTCCTAAATTGTATATATTGAGATCAGATTACTCTATAGGAAATATGTTAGCTTAGGATAATGAGCAAGGTAGTGAGCTGGCCATTTATTAATTAAGTAGGTCAGCATTATGCGTCGATTGAGAAGATGTGCTTAGCATAACACTTTTCATCACAAAAATTAAGAACATATATGCTTCCTGTTTCGACTTATATTATATGTCAAATTGACCTGATTAAGTACATGATATCAAGACCCATTATGCGTGGCTGAATTAGAAAATGGACCTTGGCCCTAATGGAGTTTTCCATTCAGTACCGATCATAGGATCGAATCGGTCAATGGCCAAGCCATAGCCAATTTTCTGGCCGATCACTCAAATCCTACTGATATGGGAGATCTGTCACTGGCACCAAAAATTTTAAACACGTCCTTAGTCCCATGGGCATTAATCATTGATGGGTCTAAAAATTCAGGAGGTGCTGGGGCAGGAGTGGTTATCATATCACCCAAATACAAAAAAACAAAAATATCATTTCGGCTCAATTTCAAATGCACACACAACTAGGCTGAATATGAAGCATTGTTAATTAGATTGGAGATACTCCTTGAGATGGGGGCATCATCTATTCACGTAAAGGGAGATTCGGGGCTAGTAATCAGACAGATCTCAGGGGAATTCCAAATAAAAAGTTGGAAGTTGTGCCCGTTCCACTCAATTGCCACTCAACTTATGGATTCATTTGATGATATAAGCGTGAGTTTTATACCCCGGTCTATGAACACCGAGGCCGATAAGTTGGCCAAAGCAAGATCAACCTCACCTCCGCTGAAGGAAGTGGAAAATCAAACTGGCACAATACAAGTCTGATCATTACCATCAATTGCAAAGAGAGGCTGGTATGCTACCACCAATGTTGTATTAATGGATGACGATGATTGGAGAGTCCTTACCATCGAATATTTAAAGCACCCCAATGTTAGGGTGGATCGAAAGTTAAGATTGTTCACAGTTTGATTTATGGTGCTTGAACGGGAATTGTTCAAGAATCCTATCGATGATGACGTAATTCTCAAATGCTTAGAGAAGAAACAGGCTATGCAGGTTTTGGCCGAAGTCCACGAAGGAATTTGTGGATCTCATCCGGCTAGAACAAAGATAAAGTTGCTCTTGAGAAGGTATAACTACTATTGGCTAGGGATGTTAAAGGAAGGGGTTGTCAGGATTGCTAGAAGCATAGGTGTATCTAGAGAGTGCCAGCCGAAGAACTTGAACCGGCTATAAAGCCATGGCCATTCAGAGGATGGGCAATGGATCTGATAGGTAAAGTTTTTCTTCCTTCCTCAAACCAACATCTATATAATAAGGGAGGGCGGTGTGGGTCCCTCCCATTTTAGCAACTTTCAATCTCAGCCCTTGAGAGAGTTTTAGATATTTTTAACCATTAGATTATTTGTCCACCAACCCACCACCTTACCTCAGCATAAAAAACCCTCACCCACAAACTGTATCCTCTCATTCTTTCACTCCACATGGCAACCAAACATTGTCCATATACACACTGTATCTATCTAACTACCCCACACATCAGAAATCAAAGAGAAAACAAAAAAGGCCCCACGTCTCTCTCTCTCACACACTCTCTCTCTATGCCCCACGTCTCTATCTCTTTTTGCCTCACAAACCAAAAACAAAAAGTTTACAGCCCCATCTCTCTCTCTCTCTCTCTCACACACACACACACACACACGTGTACACACCAAAACCCAGGAAAAAATATTACTCCGTAAAAAATACGAAGGGCCCACGTTCTCTCTCTCTATCTCCACGTCTCACAACTCTCCTCCATCACCCTACCAAAACTCAAATAACTATCTGTGCATCATATTACGTGTCAAACAAATTTGTATTTGCAGTCTTGCAGATGGGCTTGGGAAATATTGTACCTGCATGAGTCTCAAAAGTGGAAGAAAATATAGGTAACAATCTTACAATTGTCTCTTTGCTACCCGTCCATTGTTATTGTGTGACCACTATAATTGATTCTTTTACCCAACAACAGTTCTACCATTGCAACAAATCACATTTGTGGAAGCCTCAATCGAATACCCAGGTCCTCTTTATCTTCATTTACACTTTCTTTATTCTGTAGTCACAATGTTGAAAGAGAATGATTTTAGTGTTTTTCTATTTTCTTTATGTTGCTATAATTGTTGGATGTTTTGGGGAAATTGTGCTCCATTATTTTATGTAATTTGTGATACTGTACAACAAATATATGGCTTACACATTTGTTTGATTTGACAGCATATAGAATAGGTGGTATTTTGGGTGGTACATTAAGGTGTCCTCCTCTCACACGTTCTGTAGAATTTTTTTTTTAACTTTGTTCAATTAGTGCTCTCTCTCTCTCTCTCTCAAAATGTGTTGGTTAAAAGACAAATGGAGATGTATCTTTGTTGAAGGTATTTTCACTTTTCATGTATCTTTTTTTTTAATGAAACTTTTCATGTATCGCTATATCTCTCTGTTCAATTTTTGTATTTTTTTTCCCTTCTTTGATGTTGAATCTTCTAAACCCAATATGTATAAGTACACAGTACAGTTTCTTATGCATTTAAAAAAAAAGAGAGAGTTAGCAGGTGGCAATAGTGTTTGTGGATCCCACTTTGGGTAAACAATTTCTATACTGTGTCAATTCATATCCTGAACGTGGCACTAATACATGGCAATAGTAAAATTTGTTAAGGTAGGTACCCCAATAGTACATGTCTAATGGTACATGGCAATAGTGTTTGTGGTTACCCAAAAATTATTTCATGTAATTAAACGACATTATGTGGATACAAAAATAAATAAAAAAATTGACTTTATGTGGGTTTGGTGTGGGTCCCTTCCGTTTTAGCTACTTTCAATCTCAACCCTTGAGAGAAATTTAGATATTTTGAACCGTTGATTTCTTTGTCCACTACATTCAACTGAAAGGTAAAAAAAAAAAAGAAAGAAAGAGAGTCAACATCTATATAATGTCTTCACATGGGTTTGAATGACATGGGTAATTTTACGAAAAAATTTGATCATTTGAAATATTGAATTTCGTTTTTTTTTTTTTTTTTTTTTTTTCGTCGTGCCCACGGGCACGGGTTATTACTAGTTGTTTTATAATAGTGGTTACAGACTATTTCACGAAGTGGGCTGAAGCCATACCCTATAGAGCGGTAACCCAAGCTATTATGATCAAATTCATTGAAGAACATATAATACACCAGTTCGGCCTACCAGAAACAAAAACGGCCGATCAAGGGTCAGTGTTCACAGGGGTAAAAACTACAGCATTTACTGAAAGCAGAGGAATTACAATTCTTAATTACACTATATATTACACTCAGGGTAACGGGCAGGCCGAGTCATCTAACAATATCCTAAATGGGGTTGTTGAAAATATGATAAAAGAAATTCCCAGGGAGTGGGATAAGTTACTGTCCAAAGCCCTCTAGGCCTATCGGACATCCAAGAGGTCTAGAACTGGGGTAACACCATTCATGCGGACCTATGGGCATGATGCTATGCTACCTATGGAAGTCACGGTCCGATTAGCTAGGAGGTCATTGTAAAATCATCTTAAGCCGGTCGAATACACCGAAGCTATGATATCTGAGTTAGAGGGACTTGATGAAATCAGGCAAACGGCTTTGGACGCATTAAAAGTGCAAAAGCTACGTGTTACCCGAGCATATATCATAAGGGTGAAAGAGAAGTCCTTCTGCACAGAGGACTTAGTTTGGAAGGCCGTCTTGCCTATCAGAGACAAGGATAACTGATATGGTAAATGGTCGATCAAATGGGAAGGTCCTTTCATCGTTCACCAAGTGAAGAAAGGTGGAGTATACAGGCTGTGCAATTTAAATGGAGGAGTTCATACAAGGCTAATAAACGATCAATATTTAAAGTCCTACTATCCTACTTTGTAGAAGACTATTAATCTTGAATATAAACTGAATCCTGGGTTAGAATATGAGCTGCTTATTAACTGTGAGCCTGAATGATCAAACGCCCATTGGCTTAAATAGTTGAGCACAGCTTACTTACAAATTGCTTACAAAAAAATATACATATATATAATAAAATATACATATACAGAGGTTAAAAATTGGCCTCTAGGCCGATTCAAAATTCCTAACTTTGGTTCGCCAATCCTCCCAAGTACGTGTAACTCCAGCCCGATCTTGTTTAGCTTTATCAAGCCATTGAGACCAAAGATGGGCAGTTGGGGTGTTGGTTTATAGATGTTCTCTACACTTCTGCGCATCTCTACCTAACTAAGCCAATGCTTCATCAACCTTTGCCAAGGCCACATCATTGTAACGACATCCACTTCACACTTTTTCAGCTGTGCTTTGATCAATGCAATCGGGCCTGGAGCCAGGCGTCTCGGACCATCACCAAAGCCCGAGTTTTCTTCCCTACCTCATACTTCATCTTGGCAGAATTTAAAAACTGCACTGCCTTCTGCTAGGCAGTCAGATGATCTTCAGCTTCAGTTTGAACGATTGAGGCCGATTGATCTAGTACACGGACAGTGAGTTACCTGATAGAGAGTGAAGGGTCAGTCATAAGGCTACCCAAAGAAGTAATAATCTCAATAGCAGATGGGAGAGTGCTCAGCCTGCAAGTAAGAAGCCCAAGTACGAGGTACTTGGACCATTGCAAATCTGAGGAAGAGGCTACCTCTGGCTCGAATGAACTCAAATCAAACGTTCCCAGGTCCAGATCGGCGAAGAAATCCTCAAAAGGGATGAATTGCTCTAGATCCAAAGGAGTAGCCTGTCCATGAAGTCTAAAACCAAGCGTTAATACAAGTAAAGGATGAGTAATAATAACCACAAACCACAACAGATTACTTGGGAAGCTGAGGATGAGGAGGCTGATACATCTAGTAGTGCAATGGCCTCACCACTTAGCAATAAGATTGGCACTTGGGTGGCTGGATTTAGTTCAGAAGCAGAGGCTGTGACAGTATCCCCTACTAAAACTCCAACACTAGTGTTGGCATTGGGTTAAACATATTCTGCAGTGGCTTGAATAGCACCTGGTGGAACTTGGTCCTCGTCACATAGAGCTGGATCCTCAGAAAGGTTAGAGGAAATGGGATCGGCCATGATTGCCTCTTTTGTATTCTCTTTAAAAAGAAGGGGTTTAGCTGAAAAACAAATGAGCACTTCAGGTTTATATTGAAAAATAAGACTAGTTGGGTTTTACAAACTATAGACCAATTTTAAGAGGTTAATCTCAAAATTTCCCAATTTTCAATACAACAAAACTCAACTCCACCATTATTAATCCAATTGAACATCTAGTCCAATTGTTCTTAAAAATGGGAGATCAAACTTCTGTTAATTTTAGGAAAACTGATATTAATTATGTTTTTGAATCATGTTTTTTCCCTTGTCCAATCCTAGGTTCATTATAACTGACCTAGTTTGGCTGATACAGAGCACCATTGTCAAAAGGAATGGGCAAAAAATTCTACATTATAAAAGCTATGTTTCTCTTAACGTCTAAGAGAGAGAGTGAGAGAGAGAGAGGGGTTATTTTATTTGGGGTGGTAAAATCACTGTACTCATCTTCTTTAGCCAATACTGAAGGGTTAATAGAATAGCCAAAGCATAAGAGATCTCCTTAACCTGGAAGACCAATGAGCAAATATCTACAACTTATTTTTCAGCTCCACAAATCCTTAGGAGCAAAACTGAAGCACCACAGGACGAAGAACAAAACTGCTTGATTGTAGCCAATGCTCTAAGAATCGCTAGGGTGGTGTAGTAGGCGAAAAAATAATTTTTAAAACAAAATTAATACTAATATAGAGACAATTGTCATCAAACAAACAAAACTCACAATTATTGACAAACTAAATTTCGCATGAATTCTTCTCCATATCATCAAACCGTTGATTAAAACGAACCAACACTAGGAATCACAAAATGAAGTCTTGTTTCGGTGGTGTGTTTCGCCCCCAATGTTTCCAAGGAAACGAGAGTAATCATGTTCAGAGAGAGAGAGAGGAGAGAGAGAGAGAGAGAGAGAGAGAGAGAGAGAGAGAGAGAGTGGGTTTAAATTTTTTAAAAAAATGATGGGGAATGAATAAATGCAAATTTTCACTCTTCATTCTTCTCCTTCTTAGGCTCTTAGCCCTCTTGCCTGGGATTCCTGCCTTGCTGGTTGGTCTCTCCAGTTTCCTCTCTTTTTTGTATCATGTCTCATATAGAGTTGTATTAAGTGGTGCTTTACATTAATTAGAGTTTTATTTAATTAATCATGTATCTCATATAGTTTCATTAATTGGTTTATTTATTAATACTAAAATATTTTGCTTATGACAGCAGCTTGAGTGGTGTTCAAGCACTAGAGAGGAATTATGTCCAAATACCATTTGATCGGTTGAAGTTACCTCACCATCATAGATATAATCTCATGTGGTAGGGTACAATCATCTAAGTTGATAACAATATTTTCTTTTCTTTCCCTCATAAAATTCAAAAGCCTTATATAAGGTAAATTGAACATTTCCCCATTCCTCTCCAAGGAAAAACTTGATTTTAGACAATAATACTAAACCAAGTATTTCCCTACCAGTTCATTTTAGTTTAATTTTATTTTTCTCATTGCAAAAAGGGATGATTAGCGTTAAGTTCCTAGTTCTGGATTTAAGAGTCTACACTTTTGTGAAAAGTCCCTGCTTTCATATACTTTTTTAAATTTGTGAAATTTCACGAAACTACTTTTGTCAAATTCATAGAGCTATGAAATTTTAAATATAAGTGTAGTGTACATATAAAAGTGCAGAGACTTCGCTTAACCTATCCCTATACAAGAACCATGAATTGTTCTTATAACTAACTAGCCCTTATAAAATTACTTATTCGTACTTAAATTTGTAATGATCATTGGTAAATTCAACAAATTTGATATCTTACTAAATTTAATATTTTCAAAAAAATTTAATATAATTTAATTCTGGTTGTAGGAATGTCTACAAAATGTAAAGATACCACTTCACAACCAACTGAAAAAAAAAAAGAGCGAGAACGGGATATTGGTTGGAAGCATGGGGAGCAAGTTGGAGAAAATCGGAACCATGTTCAATGTAATTATTGTCACGAAATAATGAAGGATAGCAGTGTGCCACGTTTGAAGCACCACTTTGACAGCTTCATTTGCTACTCAATAATTTGGGTGTAGTCGATGAGATTTTGGGAGGTTTAGGACTGAATATGAGACATGATTTCGTGCTTACATGAGTTGAACTGAATATTGACACCATATCTATAAGACATAATGTTCCTCTTGGTGAATACTCGGAGCCTGGACCAGTTTATGTGCCCGCTGGACACTCCACAACCGATTGGATAAAAATTTATTAGATAAACAACCATATGTATTTTAGAGATGTCTTATTAGCTCCTTGTGTGGTTATATGTAACTTTTTTTTTTTATAAAATGCTTTATGTATTCGATGAATTGTTTGATTTGTTAGGGATGTATACTAAAAGCCATGCTTTATGTAGTTAATTTATTATTTTAATAAAATCAGTTATTCCATTTTTATGAGAATCTGTGTGGGCAATGTTTGTATTATATTATTTATTTAATATTATGCATGTGTGTCTCTCATTCTACATAGTAGGTGGTTTGGTGTGTAGAGTTCGGCTTACACACGGAAGATCAGACCACCAGATATTGTAGAATGTAAGATTTTGGTTTACAGTCTTACATGGGATTGGACACACCATCGGTAGGACTGCAGCATGGTGTTGTAGTAGGTTTGTCTTGACTGCGGGAAACGGTACAGTTTCAACTCACTATGCTGGTACACTTTGTGTATTAAACAGGACCGACTTGGGGTAATTATCTTTATACTGACTTGTAAGATAATTAATACCTCATGGCTATTATGAGTGCTTATGCTCTAAATCCTAAGTTAGTTTATAGACACGTACATTTGATATTTACACTTTGATCCCTAAAAGGGTGAGATCCTTAAATGGGTCAATATCTCATTGGATTGGGTGGCAATATTAATTGTATGGTGGATATTAATTAATAATGAAATCCATGTCTCAGTTTTGGGATTGATGATATCCCCTTGAGAAAGCTTATAAGTTTTGATTATGTCAAACCCTGCAGGTGGATTTTGTATCCGACATATCAGATAAGTTAAGTAGAGGATCTCAAGGAATTTTAAGAAATTAATTAAATATGATTGTCAGTAATTATATTTAATTAATGGATATCTGTAATCTTAACATGGGGAGATATTAAGCATTTAATAACATGGAGCTCGAAGTATATTTTTGAGATAAGGGTAGGAGTGAAATTATAATTCTTTAGTGGTATGAATTATAATTTATGGAAATAGGAATCTAATTCAGTTTGAATTACGGTTTCCTAATTCCATAAGGAAGCCTATTCCTTATTGACTTCTTATAGTCCCTACCGTAGCCTATATATATGCTGCCTTGGCTCTTCTCTCAGGTTGCATGATTTCACATTCTAAGTTTCCCTTGACCTCCTAGCTTTCTTCTAGAAGGGTTTCCACCAAACCCTAGTCTCTGTGAGCATTCAAGAGACATAGGAGTGAAGATCGCTAGCGTCGAACAACGCTCACTAAAAGAACTTCGGACTGCTCGATACTGATCGAAAGTTACTGAATTTTTTACACGACGTTCCTGATGTCGAGACAGAGCTGCTGTAAAAAATTCAAGTAAATCGGAGATGGTTTAGTCCTCCTGACGAACACATCTTTGTCGGATCAATGTGATCGGTATTGAATCGTCACAGCAATCAAAGAGAGTGTTATAAATGGGATTAGAAAATAGAACGTAAAGAGGGAAGAGCAGAAAACATAAAGGATTTTGAAAGAGCCCACACTCAATTCGATATTCTAGCAGCAAAGGAATACGGTAGAAGATCGTGAGCTGTTATCGAGCCCGTGTTCTCGATTCGTCTACTACAGCAATCTGTTTTTACAGTTCAAGGTAACCCTAGTTTCCGCCCTTGTAGGGTTATTGTAGCTCTCACCTAAATTTTTTGCAGTACCAACTTATACGCACTGTCAACGGATTCTGGGAACGCAGTTTCCTAACATGATTGTAGATTGATGACAAAATCATTATGTATTTCCAATTAAAACTATATGCTATTGATATAATTACATACATATACCTCTCAAAGGATCAATTAATCAGTTATTAGCTTTGTATGTGCATTTAAGATTAAAAGTCTTGTTTCCATAAGTTTCTTAGTGTTCCAAAATTTTTTTTGGGTATTTTTCACATGTTTTCGAAATGAAATCGAAACGTTTCCAGCTCTTAGCTCACTAAAACAATAGATTGAATAAAAATTTTAATCATTGTCTCCAAAATTTTCTCTCTATGGGATTCAAACTCATACACCTTACCAAAGTCAACTCCTAATAAAACTTAACTGATTAAAGTTTTGATCTTTTTAAAAACACCACTGATTTAATTTAATCTCATTTTACTAAAATAACAATCTCACCCCACATTTTAGAAAAGATCCGCCTAATGTCACGGCTTGGCATTTTCTCAAATATTTGGTGGGTAGCTTATGAAAGAATGTTCTAGTGCATTGTATAACGTATACATTCTAGATGAATCGAGGACTTCCTATGTACTTTTATTTCTTGTACATTGTAGATTTCAATAGAGAATTCTAGAAGATGATAGAGTTTGTAAATATCTGGATATTTTCCAGGAGTATTCAAGATGGTTGATGATGACCATTAGATCGAAATGATCTAGACCGTCCATTGTATTCTTAGATCTCTATAAAAATGAGAGGCACTCATTTGGTTTAATCATCCAAGAGTTGTAAAGCATTTGAGAGAAATGCAATACTCTTTCTCTCAACTCTCCACTTCTTCTCTACTTTGAGTTCTAGCAAGGCTTACTTATCTTGTAGTAGTGGGGGTGAGTATAAGTGCCACACAAGAAGGTGTTAAAAGATTCAAAAGTTTGTGACACTAGGACCCACCTAATCTGTTGGGCGATTTTTACTAAAGCATAGGGAAAATTGCGGCGGTCATTGATTTGGACAACCCAAAATCAGAAATATTTGCTACACAATTTTTATTCAACAAAATGTTTGAACTATTCACATCACGATGTATCAGTTCATGCCATTTACCCCTAGGAGAATGAAGGTAGTCCAGTCCATGTGCAGCATCTATATAGATTCTGAGCCTTTGATCCCAAGAGAGAGGAAAGCTATTACTACCAGTGTTATTGCAAACTTTATAGAGATGCTGAGCAAGATTTCTATTGGCCATGTATTTGTGACAAGTAGCATCTCTTTGCCATCGACATAGTAGACCTATTGTGGCTGATACAGAGCACCATTGTCAAAAGTAATGGGCAAAAAAGTCTACATTATAAGTGCTATGTTTCTCTTTACATCAGAGAGAGAGAGAGGGAAAGAGAGAGAGAGAGAGAGTGAGACAGAGAGGGGTTATTTTACTTGGGGTGGTAAAATCACTGTACTCATCTTATTTAGCCAATACTGAAGGGTGAATAGAATAGCGAAAGCATAAGAGATCTCCTTATCCTGGAAGACCAATGAGCTAATATCTACAACTTATTTTTACGCTCCACAAATCCTTAGGAGCAAAAATCAAGTACCGCAGGACGAAGAACAAAACTGCTTGATTGTAGCCAACGTTCTACAAATCGCTAGGGCGGTGTAGTAGGCGAAAAATAAATTGTTAAAAAAAATTTAATACTAATATAGAGACAATTGTCATCATACAAACAAAACTCACAATTATCAACATACTAAATTTCGAATTCATTCTTTTCCATATCATCAAACCGTTGACTGTAACGAACCCCCACCAGGAATCACGAAATGAAGTCTCATTTTAGTGGTGTGTTTCACCCCCAATGTTTCCAAGGAAATGAGAGTAATCATGTTCACACAGAGAGAGAGAGAGAGAGAGAGAGAGAGAGAGAGAAAGTAGGTTTCAATTTTCAAAAAATGATGGGGTGAATAAATGCAAAATTTCACTCTTCATTCTTCTTCTTCTTCTTAGGCTCTTAGCCCTCTCGCCTGGGGTTCCTGCCTTGCTGGTCGGTCTCTCCAGTTTCCTTTCTCTTTTTTTATCATATCTCGTATAGAGGTGTATTTAGTGGTGTTTTACATTAATTAGAGTTTTATTTAATTAATCATGTATCTCATATAGTTTTATTAATTGGTTTTTTATTAATATTAAAATATTTTGCTTGTGACAGCAGCTTGAGTGGTGTTCAAGCACGAGAGAGGAATTATGTCCAGATACCATTTGATCGGTCAAAGTTACCTCACCATCGTAGATATAATCCCATGTGGTAGGGTATACTAATCTAAGTTGATAATAGTCTTTTCTTTTCTTTTCCCTCATAAAATTCAAGAACCATAGATAAGGTAAATTGAACATTTCCCCATTCCTCTCCAAGGAAAAACTTGATTTTAGAACAAAATTACCAAACCAAGTATTGCCTTACCAGTTTATTTCAGTTTAATAGGCAACATACAATGCTAGATGAAAACCCAAATGAAATAGATGAGGTGAGGTTTGAAATCAACGGTTTTGACAATCAATGATGCTTGACATCATTGATGACGACCAAAGATTGCACACCCTACACAAATGAACCCTAGAAATACTATACAACATAAAAACCATAACATTTTTGCACAATTAGTCCATTAGTGGGGTTATGATCCCCAACCTACATAATCTAGCTACTTATAACAAAAGGAACAAAAAATACAAAGAAAGGAGTAGAGAAATTATACCAACACATGAAAAATGCCATTACACTCATAGCCGGATCGATTCGATATTCACACAGAACCTCCCTTTCTTTTTGAGCTTGACAGGATCGATCCACTAAGCATTCCAGGATCAATCCGGTATTGGGTAGAGCTAATCCGTCCCCTTTTTGAGTACAAAAACAAGGTTTGAGGGTCCCAATTTTACAAAGCTTCCAGCTTCTATAAAAAGAAGGGATTATTAGATAAAAGGGACAAACAGACAAGTGTGCAATTGGTTTATGATGCCCTCAAATTAGTGATATGACATGTCCAATACGCGTAAAAGTCTAGGACTAAAACTATAATATTGGACACTAATCACTCCCTCCAACTAGCATATTGCTAGTCTCTAGCAATTAAGCAAAAATTAAAGAGCTAAGAAAAGATGTCACACACTGATTTTTTTAAAAGTAAGGATAAACCACTTTCGTGGGGAACACGATTGATTTAAGTGGATGCAACAAGCCGTTAAACCTCTAAATTACCCCCAGAGGCAGAGCGTTGTCTCGAGTTTCAAAAAATGACACCTACAAACATTTCTTTTCCTCATGATAGTTGTCCACTATTCAAAACATGACGCTCAACATAGCCAAGGATTTTCATTGAAATTTAGTAATTATCCAAGTGATTTTCCCAAAGCCTTCAAACTATCAAAGCCATTGGATACAGTTCCTTAATCTCAATTCTTGGAAGTCTGTGGTGTGGATTGCATGACTACAAAGTATTGAGAAAATACAATGCCTTCATAGTCCAAATTAAAACTATGCCTCAACATAATTGTCACTATTATTACACTCTCAAATGAATACACTCCGAAATGAGTAGTACACTCATGACATAAGAGTAAAGAGCATTGGAAAATTGACACAAAGCCACACACATGTGTACGATGAAAAATGCTTAAAAAAAATTTTGAAATGAGTAAACCTAATCTCATGAATGATACCATGCACTAAAAGGG
The DNA here is from genome assembly GCA_033977485.1 of Hydrangea macrophylla. Classification (NCBI taxonomy): domain Eukaryota; kingdom Viridiplantae; phylum Streptophyta; class Magnoliopsida; order Cornales; family Hydrangeaceae; genus Hydrangea; species Hydrangea macrophylla. The sequence goes on along the minus strand of CM066985.1, from coordinate 13,422,365 downwards.
GTGAAATCAACTCCAATTAAATGCCACATTCATCTCAAAATTCGAATCACATTTTTTGAGGATCAACTAGGACTTGGATGGGTTGAACTGTGGATGAAGGACTATGAGATGAAGGAAATGGGATGAGGAGTGTTTCGGGCAAACTTGGGTTCATGAGGTTGTACGAGAACCAAGACGAAAAGTGAGACGAATCAAAAAAAAATTTCTCATTGAAGCATAATGGGATGAGTACTATAGAAATGAAGCCCTTTTCTTCTTTTTATTTTCTCTTCTTTTTCATATATTCTATTTTCTTTCTTCACTCTTTTGTTCTTTTGCTCTTTTTCATTTGTTCTATTTTCAAGTAATCTCCCAACAATAACGATTCGATCTCTTTATAGAAATTTACAAACATGAACTCAAACAACACCAACTACCAAGAATGAACTTAAACAAAGGTATGGGAGGTGTATGGGGTGTTGGAGTATGAGAATGTATGGAATTGATAAATGTGGAAAAAGTGAAAGAAAATGGTGGACAAGGGGCTTAAGATCATTTCTTCGGGGTAATGTGAGTTTTACATTTCACAAGATAATTCTCTAATGCATGACAAAAACAAGAACATTGAAATTAACTATGACATGATGCGCCATTTGCCAATAGAGAATTAGTGTATGTAACACTCAAAAATGGAGAACGGCTCAAAAGCTCACAAGGTTTAAGTCTCCACATGTGTTTCAAACAATTTTCAGACAAAATTGCATTAAACACAATCCTAACAAGTAGTCACATGCAACGTGCTCAGATAATCAAAGATTTGTAAGTCTTGAAGTTCACTATAAACAAGATAGTTCTAGAACAAATGAGATTTCGCGTGCCATAAGGTGAAATTACAAGAACATCGCAAGCCAAGCGACATTGCTTCGTATATGAAAGGGGCAACTATACTAAAATCATTGGAAATACGGGGCCTAAAAAGTGTTTTTGTTAGATTGCTTAGGACTAAAATTGACAAATAGAAATAAATAACCATGAGATGCACATCTCACACCCCCCCAACTAAAACCAGACATTGTGCTCAATGAATTAAGGACAAGAAAAATATAAATGGGAGGAGCGATGTTACCCAAGAAATCCACTAGGTGTCAAGAAGTCCACCAGTCAATGTTAGTACCAAGCACAAATAATGAAAGACAAGATAGAGACAGGAGCAAGTAAAACAAACATCGACAACAAAGAGAAGAAATAAGCATAGTCTGAATAGAATAATATATACCATAATGTGCATCTAACATACAAATAATGCATATTTCCAAAATGGCCCATGCAAGAAAATACCCTAATATTTGAGAGCAATAAGTAATAAGTAAAATGTCTACGACCTTCACAAAACCATCATAGGGATTGGAGAAGCGGCCGGAAGGGGGGATGGGGGGGGGGGGGGAGGGGGACGATCACAATAAAAAAAAAGCTCATACATGTCACCGCCATCTCTTCCCTGTCTATAGCAACTAACACCACTGTAGGGATTTTGATTATAATATAATAGGTCCACATCTAGGTATTGTATGGAGTACATGTTGCCTTGAAAGCACATCATCATACCTATGTCTCCCTGCTAGTCACCATAAAAGCCCTAATCTCCGCACAAGCCCTGTAATTCCTGTCCCTGCCTCTGCTGCTCATCCCCCAAAGAGTAAAGGCACTGATACACCTCAGATATGTCAAATGCTTGGATAATCCCTCACCTTGTGATTCCTCTTCCACTGCCCTTTGCCGCTTATGCTTCAGCTATGCCTCATTCCTGGTAATCGTCGATCCGTCGACCAAAGAGGCAGACAGCTAAGTGCATCTGAACAGTCTTTCCTACAACTGGGGGCTCAACATAAACGAGGAATGAGCACCCTGTAAGGCAAGCTAGCTGTCAGAGTAGTGCCTATGCAGCCATGAGAATGTATGAAATGATGAGGCTCGCAAGATCGATACGTTCTTGAGGGTTAAAAATGGAGTAGAGCACGGTGGCGTGCTTAAGTCGCACGCTCTTGTGACGTAGGGACTACAACCGCCGAGATAATCAATTGAGAGAGGTGATGTTTTTTTTAAGAATGAAGCGAGTTCCTTAGACTGGCGCATGGAGGGCTGGCTAATGAAGGCCAAGGCCATAGCGTGAACATTTTGACAGAAAGAAGCATCAAACAAGTAGGGCTTGGGTTTCGCCATATATATAAAACCTATGAAAGAAGCAAGAGAAACCCAAGTGACAGGAATGTGTGTTCCTCGAACATAGGCCTCGAATAAGAGATCGTCCTGGGAGATGATACTAGCATAGAATAGATGCACCAACGTCTCAAATGAGAGATCAACCTAGAGTTCGAGTTTTAACTCGAGTTTCCAAAAATGCTACCCACAAACATTTCATTTCCTCATGATAGTTGCCCGCTTTTCAAAACACGACGCTCAACATAGCCAAGGATTTTCATTGAAATTTTGTAATTTGCCCAGCGATTTTCCCAAAGCCTTCAAACTATAAAAGTCATTAGATAAACTTCCTTAATCTCAATTTTTTGAGATGTATGCGTAGACGCCCAATTTTGACCACACTGATAGGATTTAGGGTGGACAACGTCTTAGAGGATTCAATGATGAAACATACCCTATGGAAGGTACTAGATTCCACACAATTGAAAGGTCGAACTTCGGAAAGCGACTTCAAGTTCAAAAAAGCCCTTTTCTATGCATAAATCCCAGTTTTATCAAAATCGTTTCTCAAAATTCATATTCACTCAAGGTTATATGAACATGGAGTGTTCTAAACATAGTATTCGAAGTATCTAGAGATTCAATTTTAAAGAAGAGTTCGAAATCGACAAACATTTAAAAGTAATTTTGGAAAAGAAGTCGTTTGATTTCAAAAAGACGACAAAAGTTCTGGAGGACTTCCGGGCTTCAATTGGACTTTAATTCTCATTTCAAAACCTCCCAGAATATTTTTATAGTGTAATTCAACTCGACAACTTTCCAACAGTATGTAAACGGACAATTTCGGACACTAAAAAGCATATTTATAAATATCTGGAAAAGCAGTGCAGGTAATTTTTAAAATAGGACTTAAGGGCAACTAGGGGAACAAGAAATGCAGGTGCGATTCCCCCCTTAACCTCCACCTATATATCATGTTCTCCACCGATCTTTTTGAGTTCCAGACCCTTCTAGAAGCCTCCCTCTATGAGCAAATTGCCTAAAAATTGCGTTTAGGCACCGAAATGGCCATTTTAACCATTTTCTGATCCCTGAAAATCTTGTTTCAACCCTGAAACTTAAGAGTTAAGTTTTCAAAACTCTATATATAGATCCCATGCATCTCATATGAGATCAGGTTGAATTATCTTGAAGAAGCCTTAAGTAAACCATTAAATATACTTGAAGAAACACTTATATATACTTTCAATTTAAGAGAGATTTTCTTGAGAAAAGAAGTGAATTATGGATTAAAGTTTCCTAAAACTAGTCTCATTAAAATTAGATTAGAGAAATAGATCACAATTTTAACATCAATCGCCTCCTTCAACTTCCATGGATGAGTGCTTGAAGAACTTGAAGAACACTTGAAGAAGAAGAAGACTCTTCAAATCAACTTTGATTGCATAATTGAGAATCCTCCAAGAAGTAGACATCATAATTCATCTCTAATTCCTACTTTTATGTATAGATCTATAAGACTTGGATTTAGTATAGTTTTGTTTTATTTGTTAGAACATTCATCTTCTCGCTCTCTTGTTCTTCACACACCTACATAGCTAAGATTCAAGCCTCTCTTGATATTATTGATAATTCTTAATTAGAGATTGATTTACACTTTTGTTTCTCAATTTTGATTTCATTCTTCTATTTTAGTTTAGATCCATGCATGCATGATTTTATATATGTTTCTATTTTGAATTTTATGATGGTTTGGAAGTATGATCTATGAGAAGGATGATTCCTATGTTCATACATATCTCTTGATTACTCCTATTACCTAGAATTCCTATTGCATTTCATCTCGAATAAGATATTTGTAAGTCCCTTTGATCTATGATCCAAAGTTCTTCATAGAACTTGAGGGATAAATTGATTAGGAATCATGATAATTAAGTTAATCTATGAGTTTGATCACTCTAATAAGCTTCAACCATAACCTAAGATGTTTTCCTCACACTTTAAAATAAATTAGATAAAATTCAGCAAAACAGATTGGTATTGTCTATAAGATTTGGTCCACCAAAACTCATAGTTTGATGGATTTCAAATTTTTTGGGTAAACTTTATTGAATTAGCTTTCATTCGATCCATTTTGAGAACCTCGAGGATCCATATGTTATTTTTAGAAATTGTTGAGAAATCGGTTGATAGATTTGAACATAGTCTCTTTATTTTTGGATTTCAGAAAATCTATGATACTTATAGATGATCCGCTTTTTGGGGATGATTCCTAACTCATGTATCTATTTGTCGATGAAAAATCGTGAGCATATGATCAAGTTAACATCGTTTTCTAATTGTTTGAAGTTGATACAACTATTCTGGAATTTTTTATGTTTGAATACAATCATGATTATGTATACAAAATGGTCATACCTTGATCACTCAACAACAATTGATGAAAAAACTTGGTTTAGAAATCATCTAAAATAAATTGATGAGAGATCAAAAGCTTAGATTAACTTGATTAACATGATTCATGACCTTCTATTATGTTTTGTATACCTTTGTCAAGTGATACCAAATTTATAGAATAACATAGTCTGTTTAAAACAATTTTTTAGAAACCTTAAGATCATGACATATCCATGGGATTATTTTTATCACAAACTAAAATGAAATAGATTTCTTTTGGCACCAAATAGAGCTTCACATGATTTTTGTAGAATTAATTATGATTTTTACAAGAACAGTGGATAGTCCTGGTCCACTGTTCCCAAAACTCTTATTACTCAAACATTAAAAATGATAAAGAGGTTCTAGTTTTTGGCAAATTTTTCTAAGATATGTATCTAACTTTCTGTAAAAGGGTTTTAACCCAGATCATATTGAAGACCACTTTTGATAGGATTCATTAGAGGTTGCTGAATCTGGAAATTTGATTGATGACATCTTCCTCTTGTTTATCATGCACATCATTTGTTTGGTTTTATTTTTGCGATGCTTGGGTATTTCTTGGTGTCTTAGTGTAGAGAATTGAATGCCATGGATCCAGACTTCAATTTGTGGGTTTGCCTCGTCTACATGTGGATTAGTGCCCATGTATCATATACTATCTCTATCGTTTCTCTTAGAATTTTTGTAGGTTTACAACTTTGTTTTCAACGACACATTTCCTTTAGGATAGTCTCCGTTTATATGCTTATATGTTAGAGACATCTTATATAGGATTGTTGCTTAATTGCATTGCACGTTTTCTTTCTTTTGCTTTTTGGCGACTCCGCTTGAGTCAACCCAATGTAAGTTTTTTTGTTCCCTTTTGCATATCATGACACGTTTCCTTTATTTGCATTGGTCCCAGGTGTGACTAGCCATTGTAAGTATTCCTCTCTCTTGTATTGCATGTACATCCGACTTCTACTTGATTTAATCTCTTGACATGATTTTCTTCATATGTTCCCTTTTGGACATGTATATATTATCATGTTTGAGGAAACAACACCAATTATAAATTAAAAATAAGGATATTTGAAACAAGGCCTACCGTTCGGTAGGGCGAGGAGGGGGTGCTTTAGTTGTGCTTGGGCTCCTTCCCCTCAAGTACCAAGACCCCCAAACCTAGTTTCTGGTAATGAAGGGAGAGTAACCTTATGCAATTTAGGGCGAGTCAAACTTGGGTTTCCTAATTCCTGATAAAAATTAGCTGGCGACTCTTTGTCTCTAGGATCGCGTGAGGAATTTCTAGTTTCCCTGAAGTGTGCCCCTTAGATCCATCCCGGGATACTATCAAGGGAAACACCAGGACCATTCCTTCTCAACGCGCTTCACGGTCCCACAGTATGGTGTTGATTGCACAACTACAAAGTATTGAGAAAAATCAATGCCTTTATGATCCAAATTTTGCTCAAAAGTGTGCTTCAACACAATTCTCACTGGTATTACACTCTCGAGTGAATACACTCCACAATGGGTAATACGCTCATGACATGCGAGCAAAGAGTAATGGAAAATGGACACAAATCCACATGCATGCCTATGAAAAATGTCAAAACAATTTAAAACGAGTAAAACTAATCTCATAAATGATACCATGCACTAAAAGGGGTGAAATCATCTCCAACTAAATACCACATACATCTCGAACTCTGAATCACATTTTTCAATAATCAACTAGGTCTTGGATGGGTTAAACTGTGGATAAAGGACTATGAGATGAAGGAAATGGGAGGATGAATGCTTTAGGGAAAACTTGGGTTCATGGGGTTATACGAGAACAAGACAGAAAGTGAGATGAATCGAAAATAAATTTCTCTTTGAAGGATATTGGGATGAGTACTATAGAAATGAAGCCCTTGATTCTATTTCTTTTTCTTTTTTCTTTTCTTTTTCATATATTCTATTTTCTTTCTTCACTCTTTTGTTTTTTTTCATTTTTTCTTTTCTTCTCTTTTTCAAGTACCCTCCCAAAAATCATGATTCGAACTCTTTATAGAAATTTACAAACACGATCCCAAACAACACTAACTACCAAGAATGAACTTAAACAAGGGTATGGGAGGTGTATGGGGGCATTGGAGTACAGGGATGTATGGAAAGGTAAATGTGGAAAAAGTAAAAGAATATGGTGAAAAATGGGCTTAAGATCATTTCCTCGAGGTGATGTGATTCATTGTTCTCGACTATATTAATAATAAGCAAGAGTTTTACATTTCACAAGATAATCCTCTAATGCATGACCTAAACAAGAACAATGAATTAACTATGACATGATGCGCTTTTCAATAGAGAGAGTTAGTGTATGTAACACTCAAATATGGAGAACGACTCAAAATCTCCAAGGTTTAAGTCTCCACATAAGTTTGAAATGATTTTCAGACATAATTGCATTAAACACGATCCTAACAAGTAGTCACATACAACGTGCTCAAATAATCCAAGATTTGAAAGTCTTGAAGTTCACAATAAACAAGATAGTTCTAGAACATATGAGATTTTGCATGCCATAAGCTAAAAATATAAGAACATCATTACGCTTGGCATATGAAAGTGGCAACTGTACTAAAATCATTGGAAATACGGGACCCAAAAAGAGTTTTTTTAGACTGCTTAGGACTAAAATTGGCAAATAGAAATGAATAACCATGAGATGCACATCTCACACCCCCCAACTAAAACCAAGCATTGTCCTCAATGAATTGAGGACGAGAAAAAGATAAATAGGAGTAGCAATGTTGTAATGCCTCAAATCCTAGAGATGGGGGTTAGGGTGATTGATAATTCCATAGTCACCTTAAAACGTTTCAAACAAAAATATTTGAAACGTATAGATCCAGTCGATTGATCGGGGCCATTTGACGACTGGATTCCAAGATACAGTGAATTCTTTCTTTTTAAATCTTGATCTAGTCGACTGATGATGGGATCCGGTCGACTGGTGTTGCCGATTTCCAATCGAATGGGATTCGTCCAGTTGATTGTACAGGATTCGTCCAGTACATTTAAGTACCAAAACACAAGAGAGGATATTACAGATGTTACTAAAGAAATCCACTAGGTGTCACAAAATCCACCTGCCAATGTTAGTACCATGCACAAATAACAAAACACAAGAGAGAGACTAGAGTAAGTAAAACAAACACCGGCAACAAGGATAAGAAATAAGCATAGTCCGAATAATATAATACATAACATGAAGTGCAGCTAACCTACAAATAACGCATATATTCGAAATATCCTATGCAAGAAAATATCCCAAAATTTGAGAGTAATAAGTCAAATGTCTACAACCCTCACAAAACTAGTACGGGTATTAGAGCAGTAGAAGGAGGGAGGGGGGAAAGAAAATAATAAAATATAAGCTCCTATGTGTCGCCGCCATCTCCTCCCTGTCCAGAACCACCATCACCACTATAGTAATTATGAAAATGATACGGCACATCCGTATTCAGGGTACTATATGCGGTACATATCACCCTAAAATTGCGTCATCATCCCCATGTCTCTCAACTGGTAACCATAAAAGCCCTTAAAGTCTCTGCACAAGCCTTGCACCTCTTGTCCCTACCTTTGCTGCTCATCTCCCAAAGAGTCCAAGCACTAATACACCTTAGATATGTCAAATGCCTGGCCCGATCCCTCACAATGCAGCTCTTCTCACACTGCCCTTTAACACTTATGCTTTAGCTATGCCTCACTTCTTCTTTGAGCCATCGACCAGAGAGGTGGACTGCTTTAGAACATCCAAACAATCTTTCCGTCAACTAGGGGATTGGAACAAATGACTAATGAGCACCCCATAAGGCAAGCTAGCTATCAGAGCAGTGTTCTATACAGCCATAAGAATGTATGAAATGATGAGGCTTGCAAGATCGACTCGTGCTTGAGGGTTACAAATGGAGTAGAGCACGGTGGCATGCTCGAGCCGTACACTCTTGTGACATAGGGACTATAACCAACGTGATAATCAATTGAGTGAGGTGATTTTTTTTTAAGAACGAAGTGTGTTCCTCAGACTGCCACATAGAGGGCTGGCAAATGAAAGTTGGCCATGCTGTGAACATCCAGACACAAAGAAGAGTCAAACATGTAGGGCTTGGAGTTTTCCACATGTGGAAAACTTATGAAGGTAGCAAGAGAAACCCAAGTGACAAGAATCCATGTTCCTCGAACATATGCCTCAAATGAGAGATCTTCTCGGGAGACGATACTAGCATAGAATAGATGTACCAACATCTCATTGTAATCACTTGAGAACTCAAGTTGCGGCCTCCACTCATAGGAGTCAAATATCACACAGATATTGGGCAGGAAGTCATTAAGTACCATAGGTCACTCAGGGATGACCACCTTTTTTTACTTGAAATAACTCACACACAATTGCTTTTCTGTCTTGGCATGGAAACCATCAAAGCCCCTATGAACAGGGTGGAGCTCAATATGGTTATACTTGGTTGCTTGGGACATGATTCCTAAGACAAAGAAAATGCACATAGAATGTATGAAAAAATTATCATAAAATGCAAAGTGTAGTGCCTAGGGGTTGGAATTCGAACAAGGGAACCACAAGAGCACTAGTTCCATAAAGGAAAGTCATAGGAGCATTTTATAAAAATTATTGTTGGCATAGGTAGTTATAAGCATGGATGAAAGACCTAGGACATGGAATCTTACCCAAAATGAGGTACATTTTGTAATATCCTGCTTTTTAATTATTCTTAAATGTTTAATTGACATTAATTGTGCATTTAAATACTTAGTATAAAAATTTAGGCTAATTTGAAACTTTTTCGAAAATTAGTCACACGGGTGTTTTTGTCAATTATAACTGTGATGTTAGACTTGAGCAGAAATTCGAATATGAGATTTTTGGGCCGAAAAGAGCGTGTGCTCAAATGGCTCACTATATGTGTTTTAAGTTTTGCCATAACTGGAGCAATTATTGAAATATAGTTGCTTACGTGAGTGATACCATGTGCTTTAGAAGTTGCACCTTGCCACTTACTATAAATAGAAAATGTAGGTTTTATTTTCATTAAGTTGTTACTACTTCTCTCTCTATATCTCTCTCCTCTCTCTTTAGGACTTAGAACTTAAGATTTTAAGCACAAAACCCTCAAGATCATCTAGGTACATCAATCTCCGAACGAATTAATGAGCATTTAATTTGTTCTTTGCGATGAGGAGCACATGTGGATACAAATTTTAATATCTTTAGGCAACTTCTATCGGTTAGAAAAAATACTAAAACTCAAAGATAGTTCATATAACTCTCTAATATGATGTATTATAAGTTCACTAGATTAAGTCTAAAATACTACGAAGTTTGGAGCACATTTGGCGTATTAATAATTCAAACATGTCTTTCTTGAAAATTTGCTTAAGTGCTATATGTTCTTGGTGTGTGTTTTCTTCCTTCATGATTAAGTGTTCTTATGTTCTTAAATGGAAGTTGAAACCATGTCAATGAGCTTTACTTTGGTTTTGATAAATGAACTTAGAATATATTTCATATATTTTGTTATACTTGAAGTTATGAAATCTTGATTATTATGCTTGTTTAGTTAGCATATTATTGTTCATTGGCATTTCATGGCATCAGATAAACATGAATACATATTTGAGCATGACACGTGCATAAACATGAAATTGTATGAAAAAGGATTTTGGGTGAAAGACCTCTAGGTGTAGGGCTTTCAAATTGAAAATGGAAGATCTCCATATGTCGGACTTCCGAATTTTAAAGATCATAAAAACCTCCACGTGAGGATTTTGATTTGAAGTTTAGATAATCACAATTGTGGGTGTGAAATGTGAGGATTGGATCCATTAGGAACATGATCTCCTGGTCTTGCAAAATCATAGGAATCATAAGCTAAAGATCCGTATGAGGTGGCTAAAGGCCCCCACAGTGTGGTGGCCCATAGACTGGGTGTTGTATTGAGAGTGCGTGTAAACGGCCAACATCTTTTGCTTTAGCAACAAACCATTACATTCACGCATCCATGCACATAAATCATTGTCATTGAATTATATGACTATACGGTCCATCGTGCTCATTAACTGTTTTAAACCATTTTCAGGTGAAATGAATATGGGCAAGACCGTAGAATGATCTGTGTCTTTTATGCCTTGTAAAGACCCAATATGTGGGGAGTTTTTGTTCTTATATAATATGTAGCTTACCTTGTGTATCTTAGATCAATTTAAAACCTTCATGCGTAGTTTTAAATTATAGTAGTTACATGTTAAGTATCGCAAGTTATGCATTCCTCTAGTTATTTGGTTATCAGACACTTGTTAGTCCTCTTGCACTAAACTTAGATCCATGTTGGTGTTGAATTGGAGCATCCAACCCAAAACTAAGTGGCATTGGGTGGAGTAGCCCCGTGATCTCATAAATTGAGTACTAGAACTTTAAATTGCCGATGTGGGATTACAATCTCAATATGCGCCCGTACGTGTGGCATGATTGCAAGCCAAATATGTGGATTAGTTAGATAGGGTGACGTAGAGGACATGTGGCCAAACTAGGCATGCCAATAACCTGCTTTGATACCATGTTAAATTGGAGCATCCAACCCAAAACAAATTAGCAATGGGTGGAGTAGCCCCTTTAACTTATATATTGAGTAACTAGATTATAGGTCCCCGATGTGGGACAATCTCAAAACGCCCGTGCACGTATAGCATGACTAAGAGCCAAACACATGGATTACTGAGATAGGGTAATGTGGAGCACACATGGACAAAATTGGCCCAAGAATAACCTACTCTGATGCCATGTTAAATTAGAGCATCCAACCCAAAACCAATTGAAAATGGGTGGAGTAGCACCTTAAACTTATATATGGAGTACCTAGGTTATAAGACCCTGATGTGGGATAATCTCAACACGTCCCTGTACGTGTGGCATGACTGAGAGACCAACACATGGATTACTGAGATAGGGTTAAGTAGAGAACATGTGGAGAAATTGGGCCCAAATATAACCTACTCTTATACCATGTTAAATTGAAGCATCCAACCCAAAACCATGTGGCAATGGGTGGAGTAGCCCCATGATCTCATAAATTGAGTAGCAATGCTTTAAATTCTCGATGTGGGATTATAATGTCAACACGCCCCCGCACATGTGGCATGATTGAGAGATAAACATGTGGATTATTGAGATATGATGATGCAGAGCACAAGTGGCCAAACTGTGCCTGCCAATAACCCGCTCTAATACCATATTGAATTGGAGCATCCAACCCAAAACAAATTGGCAATGGATGGAGTAGCCCCTTGAACTTATATGTTGAGTAACTTGGTTATAAGGCCCAGCCCATTCAACTCCTTAAAATCCAGGTATTAAGGAGAGGGGAACTAAAGCCTAATAAACAACACAAAAGGGGAATAAATGGACAATGTGGGGCAACATTTGAACATACCCCCTAGACCACAACAGTCAAACACTCAGCACGCCGAAAGACAAGCCCATTCTAGCTCTAATACCACTTATAAGGCCCAACTCATTCAACTCCTTAAAACCCAAGTGTTAAGGAGAGAGGAACCAAAGCCTTATAAACCGCAAGAAGGGGGCATAAATAGGTGATGTAGGACAACATTCCAAAATTTAAAAATTGGGTACATGTTATCCCCTATTCTTGATTTACATCTTTGAGTCCTAAAACTTGTTAGGAGTCATTATATTCACGTTGGCATGTAATCGTGACATAAATCATTCTACATTTGTGCGATTGCATGCTTTATGTTATTGTTTGAACTCTTCAATTTCATTTTAAGTATTCTTGGGTTAAGAGGGTGTTCTATTGCCCTTACTGTTGGATTTGTGCCCTCAAACCATTACTTTATGTATGAGACATTGATATTTTAATATATGGATATCAGCTTTGCATTTCATTATGTATGTTTCTTTCATGATATGATTGTTTAATCCTTAAGTATCATATAAGGTAATTCGTGTATGTATGAGATACATACAAGTGAGATACGAATTACTATTCATTGATACTTAGAACTTGTCACAGTGGATGATGAGACTGGATATCTCATCAGGTTTACACTGTAGCATGATTAACTACCATTGGATGGAGTGATGAATCTCAATCACTAGAGTGTAACTCTTAGTAAATATGCTTGTGGTTATAGTGCATTGACGGACCTGAGCTTTCTTATTGACACTCAAGACTGTCAAACAGTCAATAGGAACTCATAACTTGTAAAAGGTAAGTGTTCTCAATCTTGAGACGATTATGAACACAAACTGTGAATATGACTGCTTTGACTTACCAATCAGTGAAGTCTATAGAAGATCAACACCTGGGTATCTTGGGTATGTCATGTTCATAGGGTTGTGAACATATACTATCAAGATAGAATCTACCCTCTGTTTCAGAGTAAGCATTCCCTTGAGAATGTCACCAAGTGGATTATTGAGTACTGCAGTATTGTTGATAAGAGTTATCAACATGTTTGGTAATCATGAGAGGTGAATGGGACTCAAGAAATTAAAGAAGTGATCATGATTCAGGTTGACAGTGACTATTTATCCGACCACCTGAATATGATTGCGACTGCTGACGGTAGAGGGACATTAGTACAACATGCAAGTCCAGTTATCGTTTCGAATATGTTCTTTTGCGTTGGAGTTCAGTTATCGTTTTATAGTGGAGTAAACGTTAACTGATCAGTCGATTAATTTGATGATCAAAGAGTTTGGTCATGGGAATTAATCAACTGATCTGAGCTAACAATGAAGAGCCTAGGAGGACCCACTGTTAGCTCCCACCATCTCTAGTCTCTCCGGGAAGTATCCATAGGAGACATAAGGGTGAAGACAACCTAGTGGAGGCTGCTGCATCACCAAGGAAGAAGAAGAAAATCAGAATTGGATTCAAGACACTAAGGTATAACTCTTGTCCCCTCTTGTGCGCATCTGTGGAATTGACGAGTAGTAGATCCTGGGCTACCTTTAAGTTTTTATAACTTGACCTTTCCGTTGCGCATTTAAACTTTTAATTTAAACCGATTTTTCCTTCAATTGGTATTAGAGCCACGCTCGTTTGGATCTATAGATGCGGTTTTGGAACACTATTTTGATTTGCATGATGATTTTAGAACTGTTTTCGAAACTGCATCGTCACATATCTGTTTCTGCAGTGTTATCACAACAGAGTACAAATCTGTGATTGCATAGGATGCAAGGCAGGTTCGATTGATCGAACATGTTTTGATCGATCGAACATTCTCTGTACTCAAGCGATCGAACAGTTTTCGATTGATCGAATCCTTCTGGTGTTTGATCGATCGAATGTAGTTAGATCAATCGAGACAGACTCTTTGTCAGGATCTTTGCTTCACAGTTTTAAAGAGTTTTTGAAATTAAATACTTTAATTTTAAAATATTCTGTAAAATTTTCAAATCATTATGTGAAACAGAATGTTCAAGCGATTGAATAGTGTTCAATCGATCGAAGGTTCGAGTGATCGAACGGTCTTTGATCGATCGAACTGTGATAGAGAAATAAGATGCTATTTTAAGTTCTAATTCAGTATGTAAAGAGTTTATATACTGTGTGAATCAATTAAGTGTTCCAATAGTTACATATATTTGTTATATATGTGTGGATGCGTGTACAACTAACCCTTTTGCATCTAGATTAGTTGCTATCTCCCATGGCACCAAGTCATTTGAATATTTGTATTTAAATTGTTTGAGATGGTACATGTTGTAATTTAAGTTTGGTTTGGTTTTAAGGCATATGTAAAGGGCGCTGCGACTTCAATCCTACGAAAAGGAAAGTCGCACCGGTTTCCCTAGCCTTTTATTTTGTTGTTGCTATTTCTATTTCTAGATAAATTGTAAGCTTCGAAAGAAGCATAGGATAAATGTAATTGAATTAGAAAATCCATGAAGATGGAGCAAGGAGCCGTTGTCCATGAAGATGGAGCTGGAGGCGATCAAACCAAAAGGAGGTTCTATGGAGATAGAGCCATGGGAGATAGAGGCATTGTTTGGATGTCTTTATTTTCAATTTTAGTTTTTTGTTTTATGTGCTTGGTTTGTGATTAGCATTTAATTATATTGTTGCTACTTGTATGCACGTAAAACAAGTTTTCTAAAATAAAATTCAAAAACCATTTTAATGCATTAGTAAACATTGGATGTTTATGGGTAATGTGTGGAAACATTTTTAAAAGCAAAATCCTTAATTTCTAAATCTAGTGGGAGAGGGTCTTATTAATAAACACCCACGATCTTCCATTAACGGTTCACTGTAAGATGAGTGGTGCATTCTGTGTCACCTCGCCAGGGGTGATCATTCCATACGGAGGGTGCATTACTCATTGGTTACTAGATGTGAACTTCCTTTGATAGGATCAATCAGATGTGTTAGAGGGTGACCACCACTCGGAGGCGCTACTTGAGACGGTTGTGATTGGATCCTAGTTAATGGTACACAGTAGCTAAACTATGGATAAGGGATTCCACACGGGGCATTATTCAGAAGCTTAGAGATCAAATAGGTTCGGGAGTCATAACTTGTTTTGCAAGAGTTGCATAACGGAAAAGTCATGATTAATCGAAAGATCAAACATTGACCACCACACGGAGGCTTTATTCTTTCATTTCGATATTCTGACGACTTTTTTTTTAAAATAAGAGTTTTTAAGGATTCTTTTATTTTAAACTGTCAAATTCTGATATCCATATTTATTTTGTTTGTTTGATTTTCAGTAATCATAATGTCTAGATCTGCATTTAGTCCATTTGCCACCATACTCACTCAAAGCAAGTTAACTGGAAACAACTACACTGAATGGAAACGTAACCTTGACATCGTGTTAACTACGGAGGATCACATATATGTCCTCACCACCCCAAGCCCTGAAGAACCCGCGGCAAATGCTTCGGCAGCTGCCAGACGTGAGTTCGACAAATGGAAGAAGTCAAATGGAATGGCTCGTTGCTATATTCTGGCCTCAATGGCTGGTGTGTTGCAACACCAATTCCAATCAAATGATTCTGCCAGTGACATTATCATATTCCTGAAAAAGATGTTTGGGGAGCATGGCAGGCCTGCCAGACAGGTAGCCATGCAAAAGATAATGAGTGCAACGATGTCGGAAGGGACTCTAGTCAAGGAACATGTTTTAAAAATGATTGGTTATTTAAACGAGCTGGAGACCCTAGGTGCCAACATCGATGCACAGACCCAAGTTGATATGATTCTCAATTCGTTGTCGCCTTCATTCGCTCAATTTAACTTTAACGATAATATGAATCAAATGAATTTTTCAATTAGCGAATTGATGAGTTCTCTTTTGGCAGCGGAAGGGGTGATCAAACCTGGGGTCAATGTTTTGAACGTTGAGAAAAGCGTTTCCTCTTCCCGATCTACACCGAAAGGAAAGAAGGGAAAGAAGAAGGCTGGTACTGGTGGTTCAAGGGTTGGACCGGTCCCCAAGATTGCAAAATCTAAGGAAAAGGTAAGGGCAAAGGGAAGGTAGGTGTCCAAGGCAAAGGAAAGTGTTTCCAATGCGGTGACAAGGGCCACTGGAAGAGGAACTGTCCAGAATTCTTAGCTACAAGAGTTCAAGGTATGATTGAATCACATGTGATTGAAGTAAGTTTTATAACGGATACTTCAAACACTTGGTGCATTGATTCTGGTGCGACTAACCATATCTGTAATTCATTGCAGGGGTTCAGATCAACCAGGAGGTGCAGTGATGGGGAAATCATACTTACTCTAGGTTCTAGAACAACCGTTTCTGCGGTTGCTATAGGAGTCGTAGTTTTAGAATTTCTAGACAATAAAGTTTTGAGTTTATCAGATGTACTTTACGTCCCTTCAATGAGACGTAATTTAATTTCAGTTTCTAATTTATGGAATAATGGTTATTCTTTTCATTTTGGAACTGAAGTTGTGATTAAAAGAAATAGTTCTTTTATATGTTCTGGTGTTAAATCAAATGGTTTGTATGTGATTACTCCCAATATTTCTAAAGAATCTTGCATGGAACTTAATAACTCAGTGGTAACTGTACCATCTAAAAGAAAGAGACCTTCCACTAATCCAACAAGGCTTTGGCATACGAGGCTTGGCCATATCAATCTAAATAGGATTGGCAGACTAGTCAAAGAAGGGGTCTTAGGTGATTTGGTTCTCGAACCAATGGAAGTCTGCGAGTCTTGTTTAGAGGGTAAGATGACCAAAAGGCCCTTTTCCTGCAAAGGGCAATAGAACCAATGCATTGTTGGAATTAGTTCATACTGATGTATATAGACCAATAAATATTAGAGCAAGGGGTGGTTATGAGTATTTCATAACATTTACTGATTACCACTCTAGGTATGGATATATGTACCTAATGCAGCACAAGTCTGAAGCATTTGAAAAGTTCAAAGAGTTTAGGGCTGAAGTGGAGAAGCAATTGGGCACACATATCAAGGCCATTCGATCTGATCGAGGTGATGAGTACCTCTCTAATGAGTTTATTGATCACCTCGTACAGAATGGGATTCTGTCACAGTTGATTGCACCTGGTACATGTGTAGTTTAATTAGTAACCCCCTTTGGGGGGTTACCTTCAGTAGAACTGTGTAGCGGAGAGAAGGAATCAGACTCTTTTTCACATGACTAGGTCGATGATGAGTTATTCTGAGTTACCATTAGTCCTTTGGGGTTATGCTTTAGAAATCGCTGCTTACAAACTAGATCTAGTACCAAGTAAATCTATTCCAAGGACACCACAAGAGATGTGGATTGGGCGCAAGCCTTCTTTGCAACATCTCCGGATATGGGGGTGTCCAGCACATGTGCTGAAAGGAAAGATGAGCAAGTTGGATTCTAGATCAGAAGTATGTTACTTTGTGGGGTATCCAAAGGGTACTTATGGATGGTATTTTTATGATCCGAGGGAACAGAAAGTGTTTGTTAGTACAAATGCTGTTTTCTTAGAGGATGATTATATCATGAACCATAAACCTAAGGGAAGGATAGATCTTAGAGAGATAGAAGGAGAGCCCTCAGTCCAACCCGCAGTTAATAATGATGTAAATCAAGAAAACACCACTTCTTCATCGGTACCTCGTCGTAGTAGGAGGATTATCAGCCATCCTGATAGATACATGTTCTTAGGAGAAGTTTTTGAAGCTGTCTACATAGAATCTGAATCTGAATCTGATCCTGCCATATATGAAGAGGCAATGGCTGATGTTGATTCAGTTCATTGGGTTAAAACTATGAAGGCTGAACTGGAATCTATGGATTCTAATCAGGTCTGGGATCTTATAGAACTTCCAGCCAATATTAAACCCATTGGCTGTAAGTGGGTCTACAAGAAGAAAAGAGGATATGATGGAAAGGTTGAGACCTTTAAGGTAAGGCTTGTAGCGAAAGGTTATACTCAGAGGGAGGGCATTGACTATGAGGAAACCTTCTCGCTGGTGGCCATGCTTAAGTCCATCAGGATACTCTTATATATTGTTGCATGCTTGGATTATGAGATCTGGCAGATGGACGTCAAGACTGCATTCTTGAATGGCAATCTTGAGGAGGACATCTACATGCAACAACCAGAAGGGTTCATAGCTGGTCGGAAAGGTAACTTGGTATGCAAGTTACAAAAGTTCATTTATGGGCTTAAGGAGGCATCTAGGAGTTGGAACATCCAATTTGACCAAGCGATCAAGTCGTTTGGTTTCATACAAAATTTGGATGAACCTTGTGTATACAAGAAGTGTGAAGGAAAAGTGGTGGCTTTTCTTGTGCTTTACATTGACGATATTCTACTCATTGGAAATGATGTAGCGGCATTATCAACGGTCAAGGTTTGGCTAGCTAGTACTTTCGATATGAAGGATCTAGGAGAGGCGAGCTATATTCTAGGGATAAAGCTCTTTCGAGATCGCAAGCGAAAGATAATGGGGTTATCTTAAGCTGGTTATGTCGATAAAGTACTAACTAGGTTTTCAATGGATAATTCAAAGAAAGGTTTGTTACCTTTCAGGCATGGTTTAGCGTTCTCCAAGGACCAGTGTCCAAAGACACAGGAGGAGAGGAATCGCATGACAAGAATTCCCTATGCTTCGGCAGTAGGAAGTCTTATGTATGCAATGTTATGCACTAGACCAGATATCTATTTTGCTGTTGGCATGGTTATCAGGTATCAGTCGAATCCAGGTCCAGAGCACTGGACAACCGTTAAGCACATTCTTAAGTACTTGAGAAGGACTAAAGATTACATGCTTATGTACGGTGGTAGTGAGTTAATTCCAGTAGGATACACTGACACAGATTTTATGTCAGATAAAGATTCGAGGAAGTTGACGTCCGGTCATCTCTTTACCTTGGGAGTTGGTGCTGTTAGTTGGAGGAGCATTTAGCAGAAATGCATTGTAGACTCAACTACAGAAGCTGAGTATGTGGCCGCTTGTGAAGCCGCAAAGGAAGCTGTTTGGCTCAAGAAGTTCCTTATGGAACTCGAGGTGGTACCAGCGTCGCTGTCGCCTATTATTCTTTATTGTGATAATAGTGGGGCAGTGGCTCAGTCAAAGGAGCCAAGGAACCACGGAAAGGGAAACCACGTAGAGCGGAAATATCATCTTATCCGAGATATTGTTCAATATGGAGATGTGACTGTCACCAAGATTGCCACCGCTGACAATCTTGCTGATCCGTTTACAAAGGCCTTGCCATAGAAGGTCTTTGATCGTCATCTAGATAGTCTAGGTCTCAGATGTAATCCTGTATGGTTATGAGTGCAAGTGGGAGTTTGTGGGGTTTGTGCCCTCAAACCATTACTTTATGTATGAGACATTGACATTTTAATATATGGATATCAGCTTTACATTTCATTATGTATGTTTCTTTCATGAGATGATTGTTTAATCCTTAAGTATCATATAAGGTAATTCGTGTACGTATGAGATACATACAAGTGAGATACGAATTACTATTCATTGATACTTAGAACTTGTCACAGTAGATGATGAGACTGGATATCTCATCAGGTTAACACTGTAGCATGATTAACTATCATTGGATGGAGTGATGAATCTCAATCACTAGAGTGTAACTCTTAGTAAATATGCTAGTGCTTATAGTGCATTCACAGACCTGAGCTTTCTTATTGACACTCAAGACTGTCAAACAGTCAATAGGAACTCATAACTTGTATAAGGTACGTGTTCTCAATCTTGAGACGATTACGAACATAGACTGTGGATATGACTACTTTGACTTTCCAATCAGTGAGGTCTACAGAAGATCAACACCTGGGTATCTTGGGTATGTCATGTTCATAGGGTTGTGAACATATACTGTCAAGATAGAATCTACCCTCTGTATCAGAGTAAGCATTCCCTTGAGAATGTCACCAAGTCGATTACTGAGTACTGCAATATTGTTGATAAGAGTTATCAACATGTTTGGTAATCATGATAGGTGAATGGGACTCAAGGAATTGAAGAAGTGATCATGATTCAGGTTGACATTGACAGTTTATCCGACTACCTGAATATGATTGCGAATGCTGACGCTAGAGGGACATTAGTACAACATGCAAGTCTAGTTATCGCTTCCGATATGTTCTTTTGCGTTGGAGTTCAGTTATCGTTTTATAGTGGAGTAAACGTTAACTGATTATGGGAATTAATCAACTGATCTCTTATGTTCTTTTGCTTCGGATATGTTCTTTTGCGTTGGAGTTCAGTTATCGTTTTATAGTGGAGTTTGGTCATGGGAATTAATCAATTGATCTGAGCTAACAATAAAGAGCCTAGGAGGTCCACTCTTAGCTCCGCCAGGATACTTGGAAAGACACTTGAGGAAGCTATCAAGACAGGTTCGATCGATTAAAGCTAGTTCGATCGATCGAAGTCATGGCAGGTTCGATCGATCGAGGATGGTTCGATCGATCGAATGTTCGATCGATCGAAGTCCTTCGATCGATTAAAGATTAGGTCGGTTCTGGGAATCTATAAATAGGGCAGCTGCATTCTGGAAAAGAAGTTCATCATTTTAGAACGTCAAAATCTACAGAAACTGTTTTCGAGCTCCAAACCTTCTTCTTCCTCTCTATTAGAGATCCCACCATCTCTAGTCTCTCTGGGAAGTATCCGCAGGAGACATAAGGGTGAAGACAACCTAGTGGAGGCTGCTGCATCACCAAGGAAGAAGAAGAAAATCAGAATTGGGTTCAAGACACTAAGGTATAACTCTTGTCCCCTCTTGTGCGCATCTATGGAATTGACGAGTAGTAGATCCTGGGCTACCTTTAAGTTTTTATAACTTGACCTTTCCGCTGTGCGTTTAAACTTTTAATTTAAACCGGTTTTCCCTTCACTTACTCCCTCTTTCTATGTTGCAAATTATCCATTTAGGAATGAATTTGTTCGAGTATAGATGTTGTGCTATAGATTACCCTGCTGCTAAGAAACAGTCATCCGAACGGGGGTCCATTTGACTGGATTTGTTAAGTTATTGCATTAGTCTTTCCAGATTTCCAATACAGTTGACTGTATACCCTTACTAGTCGACCAGATTTCCCTTTTTAGAAAATTGGCTCATTGGACTTTCAAAACCAATCGACTCGACTGGATCTATCGATTTCAAACATTCTTGTTCATAAAATATTCTAAAGAGACTGATGAGTTAGTTAATCAGCCTAACCCCCAATTCTAGGATTTGGTGCGTTACACATTGTGGTGCAAATGTCAAGAGATGGCAAGCTTAGAGCAACTATTTAGCCACATTTGCAAAACATTAAAGGAGATCTAAGGATCCTAGAACTAAAAGTCCTCCTATAGTAAAATTTTGAACTAAACCAAATCCTAACAAGGATTGTGCATCACAAAGCTTCAAATCAAAGAGAAAGTTAGGGTTTACATACATTGATGATGGTGGAAGAAGAAATGGAAGAACAATCACCAATTTGGGGCTCATTTAATTATTTTAAAAAAACTTGGACACCTTAAAAGATTGTTAGCTCAAGTGTAAGATATCAACGTAGGTAGTATACTCGAGAATTCAAGGTCGATTCCGTAAGGACTGAATTACAACTACGTTTAGGAGGTTTAGTAAACAATTACAATGCTAAAAGAAAGCTAGTAAGACTATATAGAAAATGTGATGGTTGTTTGGTTGAAAGTCAATTAAAAATTATATTCTATCTTAGAGTAATATTGACAAGTAAAGGAAACTTTAAAGAAATAGATGAATTACTTGGGTTAATAAAATGGATAGATAGAGGTTGGGGAGCATTTCCCCGACTTGGACCACATAAACAAAGGGGTTTTGGTGTACAAAACAATTTCTAAGTTCGAGTACTTCATTTAGGCAAACTATCAAACATGTAATAGGCAACATTCAATGCTAGATAAGAACCCAAATGAAATAGATGAGGTAGGGTATGAAATCAATAGTTTTGACAATCAATGATGCTTAACATCATAGACGAGGACCAAAGATTGCAAACCCTACACAAATGAACCCTAGAAATGTTCTGCAACATCAAAACCTTAACATTTTAGCACAATTAGTCCATTGGTGGGGTTATGATCCCCAACCTACATAAACTAGCTACTCATAACAAAAGGAACGACAAATACAAAGAAATGAACAGAAAAATTATACCAAGCCATGAAGACTGCCATTACACTCACTCCAACAACTCCAACACTTCAATTAATGCTTCAAATAATGTATGTGTTACAAACAAACTATGCTAGCACTAAATGCTCCCAACAATGGTGGTTTTTGGGAGATTTAATGGAGAGTAAAATGAAGATCCTAGAAGAACTAGAGAGAAGAGAGGGAATCAAATTGAAAATAAAAGATAAGCCCCCCAACCTTCCCTCCCCCCCCCCCCCCCCCCCCCCCCCCCCCCCCCTCCCCCAACCTACAAAAACCTAATCTTCAAGCATTTATACCCAAAACAAATAGGTGGCAAAGGTTTAATAAAAATGAAGTCTGAAAATGCTGGGCCAGATCGATCAACCCTAAAACATTGGATAGATAGATGGAGGCAAAAAGTTCAAGTTAGGACCGCAGATCGATCCACTTGGTATAGTCGGCTCGATTTGATATATTCAAATAAAACTTCCCCTTCTATTCGAGCTTGAGCGGATCTATCCGCTAAACAATCCCAGATCGATCCGGTATTGGGCAGAGCTAGTCATTCCCCTTTTTTAGTACAATAACAAGGTTTGAGGCTCCCAGTTTCTGCATACAGAGGGGACTATTAGCCGAAAAATAAGAATAGATAAGTGTGCAATTAGTTCATAAAGCCTTTAAATTAGTGACATGATGTGTCCAATACGTGTAAAAGGATAGGATTGAAACTACAAAAATGGACACTAGTTAGCCTATCAGTCTCTATTAGAGTCGCAATGGCGGAGATTATGATTCGGGTATCCCCTATCATTGGACATGACTACTATAGTTTTTATATCATTAATAGAACTACCCTCAGGATTGTTCACCGCTTAAACATTAGTGGCAATTCCATATTTCCAATAGAATATTTGGACGTGTATTGATCCTCGTCTGATGATAGACTTACTTTCTAAAATCCATTATCATTTTTCTTATAGATACCTTCAACATAATTGAACACAAAAACGCACCCGTACACTTTCCTCGCTTAAAGTCTACCAAACTGGCTGTTCAACGGGTTTGGTAGTACGATCACTTACATGAAAACTGCCTCTAAACTTGGGATTTAAGTACCTGATCAAGTTCCACTTTTGTAAGTTTGAATCTGGGGTAACTAAGATTAGTTAGAGGTAGTTCAATATCTACATTAACAACTGGATTGTCACAATTGATGCCGATGTTATCTAATGGAGCGGTGGACACATTTTTCTGGTTTACTTGGACTACGTGGTCATGATGAAGGAGACAAGTCGGAAGGCAAGCGTGATATTATCTCAACTTTGCATCCCAAGCCTAAACACAAGTCAGGGACTAAATAATATGATATACTCCTTAATGGGCTGGAGATCTTCAAGGTGAGCAACCCTGATAGCACCCTCACTGAGCCTACGACACCTACTTTGACTTTAAAGGTAGGAATACCGATTTTATCTTTTGGCAATAAAAATTAAATTGCTAGTGGTGTGATAATACTACTCAGTCTAGCAAATATCCTTTGTACTGATTAAGTCATCGGGGACTAACTTAGGCCAAATCAACAAGTCAGCATCACTAAATGTTGTATTGTGCCATCGCTTTACACTTGTAAATATCAAATCGGCGACCAACAATTTTGATAAAAAAATTCCTGGTCAGGGCAAGTGGATTTTGTACGATTTTTGTAGGGAAATTTGACGAGGGTACCGTTGTAGTAAATTAATTGAATGTGGAGTCCAAACAAGGTGCTTCTGAGTTTTTGACAGAGTTTGCGACACTTTCCACGCATCTACACATTCATCTTGTTCCTTTGATTGGTTACTATGACGAAGGCCAAGAGATGCTACTTGTCTACGAATACATGGCTAATGGAAATCTTGCTCAGCATCTGTAAAAAGTTCGCAATAACACTGGTAGTAATAGCTCTTCTCTCTTTATGGATAAATGGCTCAAATTCTGCATAGATGCTGCACGTGGACTGGAATACCTTCATTCCACTAGGGGTAACCAGCATGGACTGATACATCGAGATGTGAAGAGTTTAAACATTCTATTGGCTAAAAATTTGGTAGCAAAGATTTCTAATTATGGTGTCCAAATCAATGGACACTTTGACCCCGTCACACTCTTGTACTATTACAAATGTCATCAGAGGCACGGTCCATTGTATTGATCCCGAGTATTTCACCCCCCATCAGTTAAAAAAAATTGAGGTTTATAACTTCGGGGTAGTAATATTTGAAGTTCTATGTGGGAGGCCTATTATGGATACAAGCCTTGTGGTGGAGCAACACTGTTTGGCTTGTTGGGTAAAACAATGCTTCAGAGAGAAAACTCCATCAGAGTGAGAAAATATCTCTGCAATGTTTGAATGCATTTGCATATTGCTAATAAATGCATGCTTAGGCTTCTCAATGAATGACCTACAATGGATGAAGTGGTATGAGGTCTAGAGATTACATTTGGTGCTGCAAGAGAGTTCCCTTTTAAATTCAGAGAAAACAGATACCCATAATAATGGTGGTGATATCCATAAGGGGATCAGAGGCACAACGCCTTCCAGAGGATAAATTGAAGCACGATTGTCATGTGAAGGTACTGAACTTATGAGAATGAAGAAGATGAACCATGCTAAGAACCATAGATCCATACAAGTTTGGCGGTGGGTCTCACTGTGGCATAGAGCAAAAGTTTCCAAGGTAAAAACCTTCCAACTGCAAGAGAAATTGTGTACACACTTCTTGTTCAGAGAGATTGAAGAGGCCACAGAAAATTTTGCTCAGCCCATAAGATATGATGATTTTGGTACACAACATTCTGCTAGACAGCACCAAAGTCATGAATGTTTCAAGCGTTGGTTTGACAGTTTGATACAATTTCATGTCTTAATAGTCTAAGTTCATCATTTCACAAGTTTTCGATACAATTGACTACTTCAATCCAGAATATTTTAAGACATGTTCGTTCATTGAAAAATATGATGTGTATTCCTTGGATGTTGTCACGCCCCAACGCTGTAAAATAAGGAAAAATTTTCTTTTTCATTTTGGACTGGTAGGTCATGACAGGTGGTGGATCGATCGTCCTGTACTTAGCTTAACATGCACCAAAAAATAGAGTACATAAAGAAGCAGGGAAGACCAAATATAAGCATTTCTTTAAGGCATAGACTACCTTATTCAATTTAAAATATTATCCTTATCCTTATTTTAACTTTATTAAAATAAAATTATCTTCGTAGGAATCTCTAGATTCTGAACTTTCATAAGATGCTGAAGGCCCTAGCCAAGTGCTCGAGATTGTCGGAGTCGTCCCGACTTTTGACCACGAGGTTATCAACATACACCTCCATCATTTTTCCAATCAGATCTCTGAACATATGGTTGACCAGGCGCTGATAAGTTGCCTCTGGATTTTTTTGGCCGAAGGGCATCACCTTGTAACAATATGTCCCCTGGTCAGTGATGAAAGAGCTCTTCTCTTTGTCCCTGGAATACATGCTAATCTGATTGTATCCTGATTAGGCATCCATGAATTAGAGTAGTGAGTGGCCGTCCGTGGAGTCCACAAGGAGGTCTATACTGGGTAGTGGATAGCAATCATTGGGGCAAGCCTTGTTTAGGTCGGTGAATTCCACGTACATCCTCCACTTTTCGTTGGTTTTCTTGACTAGGACCTCGTTGGCTAACCAGTCAGGATACTGCACTTCCCAGACTGATCCGGCTTTAAAAAGTTTCCCGAGTTCTTTGCACACTGCTTCCTACCTTTCGAGGGCCATACTCCCCCTTTTCTGTTTGACCGGGCGGTAGCCTGGGTCAATGCTGAGTCAGTGGGATACGACCCGGGAATCAATTCTGGGTATGTCTTCATGGCACCAGGCGAAGACATCTTTGTAGCAAAATTAGCATTGATTTAATCCAATTTCAAGATTCCTAAAGCTTAGGAGTCCTTTCGATTCAATTTCAAATTAATTTTCAAGAAACATTCAGACTCGACTTCAATTTATTTTCTAGGATTGGAAGTCAATTTGACTCAAGCTAAAATCTTTTTCGAGAATTAAGAATCGGGAATCCATTTGACTCAATTCAAATCAATTTTTCAAGAATCGGGAGTCAATTTGACACTCAAATTAAATCAAATTTTCTAGGATTGGGAGTCGATTTGACTCAAGTCAAAATCTTATTCAAGAATTAAGAATCGAGAGTCAATTTGACTCAAATCAAATCAATTTTTCAAGAATAGGGAGTTAGTTTAACTACAATCAAAATCTTTTTCAAGAATTAAGATCGGGAGTCAATTTAACTCAAATTAAATCAAGAATTAAGAATCGGGAGTCAATTTGACTCAAATCAAATCAATTTTTCAAGTATCGGGAGTCAATTTTACTCAAATCAAATCAATTTTTCAAGAATCGGGGGTCAATTTAACTTAAGTCAAATCAATTTTCAAGAATTGGGAGTCAATTAGACTCAAATTGAATTGATTTTTCAAGAATCGGGAGTCAATTTAACTTAAGTCAAATCAATTTTCAAGAATTGGGAGTCAATTAGACTCAAATTGAATTATTTTGAAAAATCAAAAGTCAATTTGACTCCAATCAAATCAATTTATAGAAATCCGGAGTCAATTAGACTTAATCCTTTTTCAACTCGGGAGTCAATCGGACTCCATTTCAATTTATTTTCCCCAAAATCAGGAGTCAATTTTGTTCTACTTTAATTTGATTTCATCGATCAGCAATCAATTCAAGAATTTCATTTTTCTAAAAGTTCAGAATTAATTAAACTCGAATTGATCTTATTTACCAAAATGGCAAATTTCAACATGATTCTCTCACAATCAGGGGCCAATTTTTTATTCACAAAAGGTCTTAAGAACTTTCTTTTCAAATCTTGGGGGTTCTTTCAAAACGAGGGAAAATCTTTAGGGATATATGTGCAAAATATGATGGTTCCTATCACAAATATGGAAAACTTGGAGAGAGGGGCCACCTGTCATATGCAGCGGCACTCAATGATGCGCGGAGGCACTCACTGAGTGCCGGTGCAGCACCCGCTTTCTGCAGAGTGGCACTCAGTGCCGCTGCAGGTTCACCGACTGTCGGTTTTGACTGGCAGTTTTTAAAACCCAATTTTATTTTTCATTCTTCTCATTCTCTCCGTCTTCTCTATTCGGATTTTCCTCTCCAAGATCCTTTTTCCTTTTGATTCTCCACTCCAGACTCAATCAAAATCAAGGTATGCTCACTTTCCTAACCATCAAGATTGCATCTTTTCTAGATTCATGGATAAAATCATGGTAAGTTTATAGACTTTCTTTGTATTTCCCCAAATTTCTTCATGAAATCTTGAACTCTCATTTTTCTTTTATAGATTCGGCAATGGCTAGTGGTTCCGGCTCTCATGGTCCCTCGAGGAAGAAATATAAGCCCTCCCTTGGCCATGATTCGTCGTTCCTCCTTGCCGATCCCGACAAACACCCCTTAGCATGAGCTTTTAATAAACTGGTATAATGAATGCAATGCCATGCTATGTGTGATGATAAAATGGCGAAAATGCTCTTAACTTTGTGTATTCTAGTGTTCCCCAAAACTATTGTTATGGCCCCCCTTTTTTAATTGATTTTCTTGAATGGATTGCCATGATTGCATTGAACGCTTGAATTTGTGCCTTCGCTTGTTCTCCTTGATTCATTGATTCTCTTTATGCTAAGATTACGCCTACAAACTTCATTGTTTTATTCGTCCCTTGCTAGCACAGAGTTGCACCGACCCCTGTGAGGCACCCAAATTTTTTTTTGCCTAGACTAGACTTTTATGTGAGCATACATGAACCCAAGATTCATGGAGTCGCTTAGACTCAAGAATTTTTTATTTCCAAACCATCGAGTCGCTTAAACTCAAAAATCAAGAATTTTTTTTACTTCCAAAGCATGGAGTCGCTATAGACTCAAAAAATATTATTTTTCAAAGCATGGAGTCACTATAGACTCAAAAAATATTAATTTTCAAAGCATGGAGTCGCCATAGACTCCAAAAACATATTATTTTTCAAATCATGGAGTCGCTATAGACTCAAGAATTTTATTTTTTAAAGCACTAAGTTGCTATCGAATCAAGAATCTTTTTCATTATTTTTCAAAGCATGGAGTCGCTTAGACTGAAAAAATTTTATTTTTCAAAGCACACTGAGTCGGTATAGACTCAAGAATCTTTTTCATTATTTTTCAAAGCATGGAGTCGCTTAGACCCAAAAAAATTTTATTTTTCAAAGCAATGAGTCACTATGTACTAAAGAATTTTATTTTTTCAAAGCATTGAGTTACTATGGACTCAAGAATTTTATTTTTCAACGCACTGAGTCGCTATACACTCAAGAATCTTCTTCCTTATTTCTCAAAGCATGGAATCGCTTACACTCAAAGATTTTATTTTTCAAAGCATTGAGTCACTATGGACTCAAGAATTTTATTTTTCAAAGTATGGAGTCACTTAGACTCAAAAATTTTATTCTTCAAAGCATTGAGTCACTATGGACTCAAGAATTTTATTTTCAAAGCCTTGTTGATCTTGTTCCTCTCTTTTACCACCTTACCATTTTGCATTTCTTATTCTCATTTTATTCCTGTCACTTTTTGCAGATGCATGAGGCTCCCCTTAAGGGCCATGGGAGTTTAGCTCATGGTCGCCGGTGGTACAACAAACTTTCTGATGAAGTTAGAACTGAAGTTAATAATGCCGACTTTGAACTCTTTGCACTGCTTTTGAAGAAAAGTTCAAACGATATGACCCATATTCAGGCCCTATCAGAAAGATGGTGGGAAACAACAAACACATTCCATATGCCATTTGGAGAAATGAAGATGACCACTTTGGACTTTTCTATGATCACCGGCATCCTTTTCGGTGGTCTCCTGGTGGTTTCTTATGATGATCTTCCGAGTCGTCATGAGCAGATTATTGATTTACTTGGGGCCCACCCTAGAGAATTCATAGTGCATGCGAAAGTGGTTTCTGGACACCTTTAGAGGCCAGGTTCTTACCAACGATCAAATGACTAGGGCCTTTATTATGTTTGTGCTAGGTTGCTCTTTGATGAGTACGAGTGGAGATAGGATCGATCTGGGGTATTTAGCCTCTTTAGAGAACATTGGCCGCATATCTCAGTACAACTGGGGAGGGGCAGGGCTGGCAACCCTCTATCGTCATATGAGCGACGTCTCCAAGGGCAATTTCCCTTCTACTAGCGGGTACTAGAGACCTTGGGAGGTAACATATCCCTCTTTTTTTATCATTCTTTTCAGCATCATTTTATTTATTTATTTATTTATCTATTCATTTGGGATTCCTTAAAAAAAGACTCTCCCAATTTTATTTTGAACATTAAATTCACCCTTTAATACTTTCCCTTGTAGATATGGTCTCATGAGTACCTGCGTATGAGGGCTCTCAGTACCAGGGACGGTGAGGCTGCCATTATGCCTCAAGGTTTAAAATGGAGGAAGGAGGCGGCGGCCCAGAAAGTGAGGTTCCATGACTTTGTTGGTTACATGAACTTCTTATCAACCTACGTGAGGTTCATGTGATATGGAATCCGTGGGAGGCGGCCCTCCCAAAGGCTAATGCAGAAATTTAGGCTGCCGTGGGTTTCTCCAGGATGAGGATCCTGATGGTGGGAGTGGTGTGTCGAGAGTGGTACCTGGGTGAGAGGGTGACTAGGTAGTCTTTTGCTGCCCCAGCCATTTACGTGCCGAGGGCCCCTCTAGCTACTATGAGGAGTGCGGAAACTTTAGATCATGAAGATCTTGTAGCCGCTCTTGGTGGGGAAAATATTGTAAATCATTTGGACTAGAGTGTGCCAATGGTTCATATGGGTCAGGAAGCCATGTATCAGCTGACCCCCTATACTCAGAATGTCCCAACTATCCCCCTGCTATATGACATGGTTCCCCGAAATTACACTGAGGAGGGGCTATCATATGCACATACCGTCCAGCATTGGATTCACGGTCATGAGTGGAGGGTAATATTCAACACTTCTTTATTCATTCATTTTTTCAATTGCTTAAATCACTAATACTTGAAAACTCAATTTTAGGCTGATGGAGCAAGAGCCAACGTGGACCTTCAGTTTAGAGTTATGGTACATCTCTCAACTTTTTCTCTTCTTTTCTTTTTTTATTTTTTATTTGAAAGTTTTGAAAGAATATTCATTATTTCCTTCCCTCTCCCTTTTTTTTTTTTGTAAATTAAATCCTCTTTTAGTAAAAGAATTTATTTCCACAAAATTTTGAGTTTTAAAGAATTTTCAAAAGAATCTGGGCTTTAACACTACACCATATAGCCTCATTACTAACGGATATTTCCGTTGGAAAAAAACATTACTAACGGATATATCTGTTAGTATTTTCGCGTTAGTAATATTACTAACGAATTTACTAACGGATACATCCGTTGGTAATTTTACTAACGGATAATCCGTTAGTAAATGAAGAGAATTCTAACAGATATATCCGTTAGAAAACTACTTACTAACGGTTTTTTCAGCTAATTTTAAAAGATTTATATTGAATACTAACGGGTTGTCAACAATTACTAACGGATAATGGATTTATATCCGTTAGTAATTGTCAAAAAAAAATACTAACTGATTTACTAATGGATATATCCGTTAGTAATATGTGTAAATCTAAAAAAAATTTAATATTTATATGCTTTCCAAATTTTTATATTTTTTTTGCACCTAATTAACAAGCATATTAATCTATACCAAACACAAAAAGTTATAAGATTAATCTATATCCAACAAAACAAAAAATAATTCAAAGTAATCACAACAAATAAAGTATTTATTCATGTCTAACCAACATCTCTATACCCAACAATAAAAATAATCCATAATAATCATAACAAGTAAAGAATTCATACATGTCTGACAAAGTCTGAAATTTAAATCGTTCTTCCATTCAAACCTAAACTAACAAATAAAGCATGTCTTCAAGAATCTTCACTTTTCCTCTCTCTTTGACTTCTGAATCCAATGTTTGGAGTTCAAAAAAACCATTTCTCTGCTAACCATTTTCTTTACCATGCTCGTCCATTTCTTCTCTTTTCATACCTTCTATCTGCTTCTTAATACTCCTACAGAATGATATCACTTAAAATGAGGAGAGAAGGAAAGAAAAAAAATTGGAGCAATTTTCCGCAACAATTACTTTCTATGTTAGAACGAAATTTTTTTCTCCAAATGCCTATGACACCAAGTTCAGAATTCAAACCTGTTGGCGTGCGAGTGCAACAAATCTTCCAAATTTTTATCCAACCAACTAGCACTTCCTATATGTGTTGGTGTCTAGTGGAAAATCACATTAATACCCCTATAATGAACAAGATCACATCCATCAGACACTGAAACAGAGTATATTTAGCAAGCACACGCGTCCTTTCCATGAAACAAATTTATTAGCTGGCAAAAATAAGATGACCTAGGATCCGTTTAGATAGGATGCTGACACACACTACTAATTTAGATAGGATGCTGACACACACTACTAATTCATTCTCACTTAAGTCCCAGAAAGAAGCCAACAAATTGGAAGTCCTAAAATCAAATACATAGAAGCCCTAAATATACAAAATCAATCTTTGTCATGAGTGAAGAAATAACCAAATGGGCAAGAATTATAAGCCACCATGAAAAAAATCAAAACAACCCACCAAATGGGCAAGCAGATTAATACTATAATTAAATAAAACATTAAAATAGCAATGATTGAAGAATACAACTGAAGATTACACAGAGGCTATATACCAAACATAGAGTACCTATATGCTCTTCGGCATAACAATCAAGCAGTCCCACTAAATTCTTATGTCTACTTCTAAGATGCCCCCTACAACAACAAAATGGAGTGTTATGGTTGCATTCAAATGGAGTGTTAAGGTTGGAAAAAGAAAAACAACATTGAATAAAAAAAGTCAATAGTCATAAGGGCAAGACAATTTCTTTGCCTAACAACA
The DNA here is from genome assembly GCA_033977485.1 of Hydrangea macrophylla. Classification (NCBI taxonomy): domain Eukaryota; kingdom Viridiplantae; phylum Streptophyta; class Magnoliopsida; order Cornales; family Hydrangeaceae; genus Hydrangea; species Hydrangea macrophylla. Next base: position 13,390,046 of record CM066985.1, on the reverse strand, counting down.
AACTTCAATTGATATTTCACTAACAAACTGTCAAACAAATGAAGAAAAAGAAACAAAAAAGAACACTGCAACAATACCCTATGGGCCCTTGGCAAATTGAATTTCTAGCTTCTGCTTTTATCGCGGCTTTTGTTATGAGTCCATAAAGTTAAGTCTCTATCCAAAGGGAGATGTGAGGAAAAGGATATCGGTCTATTTGGAAGTAGCTGATTGGATATCTGAAGCTCCTGCCCAAAGATTATACGTGGAATACATACTACGGGTGAGGAACAACGAAGAAGCCAATGATCATGTAGAAATGGGATGTGAGTCCGTGTGTATCCTAAGCTAAACCTTATAGACGCACCTCGAATACAAATTGTTTTTTGAATACGAATAGCTACATGGTTGAACAAGGGTACTACTTCAGACTCTTAAGTTTCTACTATGACTATTTGATTAGTTGTGATCAATATTACGTTCACATTTTTTTCTTTTTAATCTCCATAAGCAATCATGTGCATTTTGAGGTATTATATGGATGTGCGTCTGGCTCACATGTATAAGAAAAGAAGGAAAAACATAATCAGTTGCATTAATGGAAACAACACAGTTGGCCTACTAACGTGGCATCTCAGTGTGGTGGTTGAGTGGGTCCTAGTGGCACCAACGTGGCATCTCAGTGTGGTGGGTGAGTGGGTCCTATTGCCACATGGAATGCCACATTTTTTTTTGAGCATCTCTTAGTGACCTTTTTGTGTCACATTCCCTTCTTAAAATATAAAGAGCAGAGTCAGCAAACAATCAATTTGAAAAGTGATGCCCAAGGAGCGAAAGAACCATGATACAAACAAAATCCATTAACCAAACAAAGCCAAAGGAAAACAATTTTCTTAGTTGGGCTAATGCGGAAAAAATGAGGAAAATAGGAAGGAAAAGAAAACAGAGTGACAAACAAATTTAGAATAAAAAATAAAAAAATCGGATGTTGTGAGTCACTTCCCTTCATGATTTCATCTTTTCTTACGTTACAATTATATTTTGGAATTTCTAAACCAAAGAAAAAAAAAAGAAAAAAAAAAGGGAGAATTCATAAACTTAGAAAATAAGTGCAATAAAGTCCAAGACGTTCTATCTGAAAGTCTCATAATGGGATGGGATTAACATGTATCATCACTGCCCACATCTATATACCAACGTATATATACATAGATTTATATGTTCAGATCGAACTTATTGCCAAAAAAATGAAGAAGATCACTAATACTCTTGCAAAATTATGAAGAAACATACACACTCGATTATCTAAATGAACGGTATTGAAGTTACATTAAAAACTACAAGTGTAGCACGCATGAAAAAGAAACAGACTATGATGTTGGGGACAAAAAAAGGTTCCATGTACTGAAAATCAAGACTGACATCTTTGATGCCACCTGCTCCGCGTCATATATTAGAACTTCTAAAAAGAGTACTACACACGTTAGGCCTTGGATTTTATTTCAGTAAACCATAAAATTTCTTTTCGTATTTTTGTTGGGTGGCGAGGAGCAGGGATGTGCAGTAATTGTAACACATGTAATAGATACAGTTTTAAAAATAAATAAATAAATCATTCAGCTCATTTGTAATAGTCAAGCCAGACTAGACAGGAAGAGGCACCATGATCATTACAAATGTGCTCATATAGAACTTATATGCAGAAATATCATGTAAAACAATACAATTGAGGGAAAAGGGATTAATAAAGTTGGATGAGCTACACAGTCCATGAAGAGCCTTACAACATTATGCAAATGGACTGTATATGGTGAAAATAACTCACAGGTGGAAGAGTTGCTAGCAAGGAAGAGAAATGAGACTTTGGTATAACGAGAGAGTGCCTGCAAAACAAGGTATAAGGAACTGATACCACATTGCAAGCTATATTGAAAGATGCAAACTAAGACATGAAAAGTGAGACAGTCAACCCTTAGGATCATGAACTTTCCACACTAAATCAGAAAAAAAAAAAATTAAAATAAAATACTCCAAGGGAAGGTGCAAGGGAAGTAACACTACCCTTCATGGTGATTCAAAGTTCAAACAAGACAAGGAAAATACTCCAAGGGAAGGTCCAAACCTCATAATTATGTTTGATAATGCAGCAAATTAGGATGCAAACTAAACCAGTGAGGAATAACTTGGAAAACACAGCACAAAGCAGTAGAGTCATGCCACTAGTTTATCCATGCTACCAATTACTACTTGTACACTTGATTCTTAAGTGGAATTTTAAATGTACTTAACAAGTTAACACCCACCATACAAATATTTCAGAACTGAACAAGAGGCAATGCAAGACATTCCATTAACTCGTTAGTTAGAGATTGGTAGCCTTAAGCAAATGGGATTGATATGGGCCTTACAAGTCATAGAGATTGGGAAAAAAAAAGTAAATATAGCAAAAGAGGAAGTAATTTGATTGACATTTGAGTCCACTTGGCAGCAAATAAATTGGCAATGCAAAGGCTAACAAAGAGTTAATGCTTTTATTGCCTTTTTTTAAGTGCCTTATTGGACATTGTCAAGTGCAAGATTGTCTTTACCAAAAAAAAAGGTGCAAGATTATTGTATAAGAATAGAAAAAGGGCTTTTGAAATGTTTTACAAATTTATTTTTGTTTTGTAATCTTTATTCTTGAGCAAAGTCAAACACTTCAATCAGGTTTTTTTTTTTTTTTTTACATTTTTATGTTTGGGTAATGTCAATTCCTAGATGAGTAAGACTGCAAAAAGTCAGTCCCGATTTCTGAAAAATTGCTTTAAAAATAGGCTACACAATAATCTCAATGAAGTCAAGCAACTTATAATATACAGTTTGAGATAACAAAGAAAGATATTATTTTATTGACAAAAATCAGACTTATAAAGTGGAGCATCAAGCAAACAACATTTGTTCATCTCTAATGAGCCATCAAAAAGATAACTCTAGGCCAACCATGATCAGAAATAACACAAAAAGAAATGGCTAATTAGCTTTTAAGAAGCAGTAGAAATTTTGTATAGTTGTAATTTCTGCACCTAACATGGAGACAAGAAATGGCATCCAGTTGTGTCTGAGAGGGGAAGAAAGAAAAAAAAAACATGCCACAAAAGTAAAAATAGGATCGGTTACTCACAAAATCTAAGGGGGATATAGAGCAATGATCATCCTTGTATATCTAGTCTAGTCTAGGAAGAAGTCTAAAAAAGGGGAAACCTAAGGGTTTAGATCTAGAATAGAAGTAACACCAGCCTTAAAAAAAAATGAAAAAACCACGATTGTAGGCCACTGGAAACCACTAGGTCTCAGGAAGTACTAAAAGGAACACTGGATATCCTCTAGTTATGCACTTATGCAACAAAAAGAGAAGTGACAAAAGAGGTTGTACTCACTTCCACCATCACTTTCATCTTTTATTCCAAATTAGCTTTTTTACCAGTAAGTGCCATAACCATGTTAGGATTACCTAAAAACGACGACAAAATGGTTACAGCATTTAGTGATGTGCTGACAAGCACCTATCCATTTGCAAGTTTCTATATAGTTAAAAACAAAGTGGAATGGCACGGGTGGAAAATAGAAACAAGAAAAATTATGACAAATCAACAAAGGGTTCTGAAGTTCATTGAGAGAGCAAAATTTTCACACATCAAAAGATTCCTTATTCATATGTTTGAATTAACCTTCCCGGAACCGAAAGTGCAATCATATGCAGATGGGTTATCGGATGTGCCCTTTTTTTTTTTTTTCCTTTCTTACTATTTGCTCTTCTTAATTTTAACTAAACAATTTCAATTGTAAGCACCTTGCTTCTGAAGTTCTTGCACCCACTTCTTAGCTCGGGCAAATGAATCCTAATCAGACAAAGCACAAGGAAAGAAATTCAATCGGCATACCAAATAGTGTAAAAAAGATTAAAATTTTGACAATGCACCTAAATTGTGTATGACATGAAATAAAATACGAAAAAAGTGGGGTGGGGGGGTTGGAGGATCTTGTGACAACTCAATTGTTAAAAATATATAGGATAATATGAACCAGAAATAAACAAATTATTAAACCATTTAACCCTTCAAAGATAATTTCTTTTTTAAGTACGAAAACACAAATGATAACATAGAAGAGGGGAAAATGGAACCGTGCTGGTGATGTCATAGACGATGATAGCAGCAGTAGTGCCTCTGCAGTACATGGGGGCTAAGCTATGGTACCTCTCTTGACCGGCCGTGTCCCAGATCTCGAACTTCACCGAAGCGTCATTCACCGCCAGCGTCTGCGAGAAGAACGCCGCTCCGATCGTCGATTCCTATAACCACCATCATCGTCAATATCACGATCACCATGATTATATACAGTCAACAAAAATTTTTAATTACAAGTAATAACTAGGAAATTGGAAAATTAGGAAACCCTAGCCTAAGAAAAATCAAAATCAAAATTACACACCATCGAAAAAAATACCTGGAATTCGAGGAATTGGCCCTTGATGAAGCACAAAACGAGGCTCAAATTACCAACTCCCATGTCTCCAGTAGAACCTGAGAAAACGAATCATCATTGAACCACCAAGAGAAGAGCTCGCGGAGATATGGAACTGAAGCTTCGAACCACCAAGAGAGAGAGCGGACAGATCGGTTAAAGAAGAAGAAGAAGGAGGAAATCAATCTAGGGTTTCAACATGAAGAAGAAGAAGAAGAAGAAGAAGGGAGAAGAAGAAGGAAATCTAGTACCTTTTCCGGCGGATTAATGAGGGGCGGCGAGGGAGCGGACAGATCAAGCCGGGGGCGGTGAGGGGCAGCGTTTGTTTCTCTAATCTCTCTCTTCCTCTTCTCTCTTTCTCTCTCTCTCTTTCAATCTTCTTTTTTTTAGGGCTACCCAATAGTCTTTTTATCTCTTTCTTTTATTTTTCTTTTTTTCTTCTTTTTTTGTAATACTTTCAATTGCAGTAAATATTAGTAATGGCTATATCCGTTAGCATTTTTTTCAAATCCGTTAGAAATTATATATTCCAATATGTAGAGTCATTACTAACGGATATATATCATTACTAACGGATATATCCGTTAGCAATTACTAACGGATATATCCATCAGAAAGCATAAAAGTTGTCCGTTAGAAATTTGATCATATGGTGTAGTGAAATTTATTAGTTTGAAACCTGGAGACTTCAAAAGAATTTTAGTCTTTCTTTCATGCAGGAGGAAGAACTTAACGCCATGAGGAGGCAAATGCAAGAGCTCCAAATGGGCCCGAGAGCTGGCTATCAAGGAGGTGCGAGAGGCAGTGGCCAAGGTGGGGGTGATGGTGGAGATGGCGGAGATGGTGGAGCTGGGGGTAGCCAGACAGCTCCACAAGCGCCCAGAAGAAATCCTCATCGCCGACGAGGATGATCTATCCTTTTTTCTTACTTTCATAATGTCCCTTCGAGGAGGAGAATTCTAAACTCTCTCTTCTTTAACAGATTTATATTAGGCGGATAGATAGTATGCACGGTGGCCTGCGAGCCCATTTTGGATTTTATTCTATTTTCATGCTTGATCACTATCTTGTTAATCAAATTTATTCATCTTGCCAAAAAAATGTGAATGCTTTGTTGGTTGCTAAAGAATGGTGCGAAAGAATTGGTGCTTTGATGCTCATTGATTCACTTTTTGATAAGTTTTTATGTAGGTTTTGGGCTGTTTAAGGTTATAAACTGATCCATGGACTATTAACACACTAGCCGGCACTCAGTGAGGCTAATCGGCACTCACTGAATGTCGTGCGGCACTCAGTGACTACCGGCCGGCACTCAGTGACTGCCGACCGGCACTCAGTGAGTGCCGCTGCTTTTTGTCGAGTGTCGGTTAGTCCCCTTTTACCTATATAAAGTGTTATATACTAATTTTACTTATTTTGAAGTTTCCAAGGATCTTTTCACTTCTCCTCACTTAACCCCTCATCCTATATTCGTTCTCATCCCTTAGGGCTCCCATATATTCCGGTATTCTGTACTCATGGATGAATTCTGTCTCTGATATCGACAGACTCAACTTTGAGTCCCACAGATTGACAGACCTCTTCGCTTTTCGCCATATGATTCTAGACGAGGGCTTACTCCGAGTTACTATTGAATGCTGGGACCCCTCTTTGCATGTCTTCTGATTCGACCTCGAGGAGGTTTGTCCACTTTTTGAGGAATTTAGCGCCATTCTCCATACCAATCCTTTTGCTGATTTGATTATCCCCAGATACAGGTAGGGTACGTCCATGATCTAGCGGCTCTTCTTTGTATTTCCCGGGGTGCTGCCAACTCTTTTGTTTGTGACTGGCATATTGACTTTGATCGCCTTTCTTCCGTTTATGCACCCATCAGAGATTCGGATGACGGGGGCTATCAGGTTATCAGGAGTAGCGCTCTTTCCATAGCTATGCTTTCTCATTTTCTATTCCAGTCTTCCGCCGACATCCTTATTCCCATTGTTCATGTTCTTTGAGAGATGAGGAGTGCAGTCAAGTTAGTTCTTAGGGAGACTTTACTGGGTCTTGACCATGCTAGGGTTGATGGGGCCATGCTTTCATATAGGGCTCCCCACGTCCTTCAGATTTTGCTTTTAGAGCATCTAGGTCTGTTCATTCACCCTTTTCACCTCGGGAGGCAGCTCCCTTATGATTGACTAGAGGTTCGTTACCCATTTCATACAGTCAACAGCTAGCTTGCTTGGCTTCGGAGCCTTTATTATGAGGATATCTGCTGGGTCTGCCCTAGATGGACTTACTATTCCATTATTGTACACCTCCCTGGTCATCCTGGGATTTGGTTACCAGGCTTGCATGCTACTACTTTTTATTTCCCAGGCTGGGTGGTTCGCTAGTTTTAATTCAGGATGTTCCGGAATTATCACTGCAAATTTCTTGAGGAGTTCTGCCTTACATCCTTCTACCATGAGGTTCTTTACCGAGGCTTGGCATGATAGAGTGTCTGCTCCCTTCTGGAGGGCTCCTACTTCCATCGTTCCCATCGCCGAATACCTTTTTGAGATTCAGACTTTGTTCAGGAGATAACTTTATGACTATACAGACACAGAAAAAAAAAAAAACAAACAAGATTCCACTAAAAAGCTTCTGACGAATCCTGCTTACTCACTATGCTTTTTAAATCATGTGATGCATTTTTTTTTATTTTCAAAGAAAAGTCTTTTTCTTGTGTTTAGAAAATGTCCCAATCATGTTAAATCGTAGTTTACACTTTCCATTTTTTTTTTCAGGTTATGAAAATATTTCCTCTTAATGTCTCTTTTTGCTTTTATTACTTTGCTTTAGAGCTTTAATTATTCTATACCATGAATCCTCATTTGCTTCCATACAATACGTATTTGATAGCCAGTATATCTAGAAATTGGTTTAGATATTATATGGGTTCTTCGGTTCAGCAAATGAAGTTTGTACCTAGTTTAGGGGCTCTGATTTTAGTTCCGAGCGAATGTAAGTTTGCTCCTAGTTCGGTATAGGAAAACTCAGGATGTTGGATTTTATCAATAGTTGGGTTTTTTTTGGACCGAGGGCCATGTGAGCCCGCCTACTTATCCTCGAACGGGTATCATGTCCGTAGTAGTTCAGCCAAGGCCAGAAGGAAAGTGCTTTTTAGGCAAGATTTTTTATGTCCAAATCGAGCAGGTTGCCTACGTATCCCCTAGCGAGAATCAGGTCAAGTGTAGTTCATCAAGGTAGGAAGTTTTGAAAGACAAGGTTTCAAGCAAAATATTTCTTGAGGCTATCAAGGTTGATTGGTTGTTTAAATTCAACCCCATCTAGGTCCATAAGATAAGCAGCCCCTCCAGAAAGAAGCGTCTTTACGATATATGGTCCGACCTAGTTGGGTTTGAATTTTCCTCTAGGGTCATAAATAGGCGCTTTAAGCTCTTTGAGGAGTAGGTCACCCTCGGCAAGCTTCCTTTGGGCGAACCTTTTTGTTGAAAGCACGAGCTATCCTTTTCGGATATCCCCGAGTGTGGTTTATTAGTTCCAACCTCTTCATCAAGTAACATCAATTCCTCATAACTCCCTCATAGCCACTCTAGTTCGGTTATTTCGCATTCTGCCAAAACTCTCAAAGAGGGTATTTCTACTTCAACTGGGAGGATAGCCTCCATTCCATAGACCAACGAGTATGGTGTAGCTCCCGTTGAAGTTCTCACAGAAATTCAATACCCCATAATGCGAATGGTAATTTCTCATGCTAATCACTGTATGTATCTGTCATTTTTCCTAAAATTGCCTTAACATACTTATTAGATGCTTCCACCGCTCCATTTGTTTAGGGTCTGTATGGGAAAGATTGATGGTGGGTGATCCTATACTTCTCTAAGAGCGGGATAACTTCTCCTTGAAAATGGCTGCCATGATCGGAAATGAATTCATTTAGAACCCCATATCTACAGATTACATTCTTCTTAATAAAACTCACCACATCTTTAGCTTTCAATGTTTCATACGACACTTCTTCCACCCACTTGGTAAAATAATCTATTGCCATAATTATGTACCGGTGTCCATTGGAGGCTTTCAAAACCACTTCACCAATGATATCAATACCCCATATGTAGAACGACCAAGGAGTGGTCATGCTATAAAGTTGGGAAGGTTGAGTATGCATAAGATTTGCATGGATCTGACATTTATGGCATTTCCTAACATACTCACAACAATCCTTATCAAAAGTTATCCAAAAATACCCTTGCCGGATTATCTTTTTGGCTAACATATGTCCACTCATGTGCGGTCCACAAACTCCCTCATGTATTTCTTCCGTTATCCTTCTTGCTTCTCATCCATGCAAGCATTGCAGGTTATAACCAGTATACGACTTCTTCCACAACTTTTTCGCATAAATCACAAACTGTGCTAAAAACCTCCGGATTGCCTTTTTATCCTTCTCTGAAGCCCCTTCAGGGTACTCTTCCTTTTTAATAAAACTCCAAACATCCATATACCATGGTACTTTTATCTCCTCTCCTTCTTCAATGGCTACGATTATCTCAAATGAGGGTCGGGTCCTCTCTTCTATGGATAGGGGAATCATGGTGACTCCTATAGGGATTTGGATCATTGAGGCCAAGGTTGCTAAGGAATCGGCTAGTTGGTTCTCCTCACGAGGAAGGTAATAAAATGAGATTTTTCTGAACTACACTTTCAGGCCCTCTATGTATTCATGGTAAGGTCTCAGTTTCTCATGCTTTTTTCTCCAATCCCCTCTCACTTGTGATATTATCAAATTAGAATCCCCAAAGACATTAATTTCTCAATTTTCAAGGCTAGAGCTGCTTCCATCCCAATTATGCATGCTTCATATGCTGCCGTATTATTGGTTGAATTATACTTGAGCTTGATGGCTAATGGGGTGGGGGCTCCACTTGGTGATATAAGGATGATTCCGACTCAATAGCCTATTTGATTGGCTACTCCATCGAAGTACATTTTCCATAATTCTTCCTTCACCTCCATTACTTCTTCATCTGGGAACTTAAATTCTCCATTCTCCTTGGATTCTATGGCAAGGTTAGCTAAATATTCAGCGACGGCTCTCCCTTTGACAGATTTGGAAGTGCCATACCTTATATCAAATTCTGCTAAAATCATGGTCCAACGGGAGATCCTACTGGTTAGGGCAGGCTTTTCAAAGAGGTATTTAAGTGGGTCCATTCAGGCTATCAGGGTGACAGGGAAGGATAGCATGTAGTACCTAAGGCGGCGGGTACACCATACCAAGGCCCAACAAGCTTTCTCTAGTAGTAAGTAGTTCAGTTCATACCCGGTCATTCTCTTACTTAAATAGTATATTGCTTTCTCCCCCCGCCCATCTTTTTCTTCTTGGGCCAACATACACCCAATCGAGTTCTCGGTCATGGATAGGTATAGTAGTAAGGGTTTTCCAGGTTTGGGAGGTGATAAGGTAGGTTTTGATCTTTTCGAAAGCTTTTTGGCACTGGTTATCCCATTCAAACTTCTCCCCCTTCCTAAATAGTTTAAATAGTGGGTCGCAGGTCATGGTAAGTTTGAATATGAAACGACTGATGAACTGTATTCTACCTAGAAATTCCCTTAATTCCTTTTCATTCTTTGGCGATGGCATTTCGATTATGGCCATAATTTTGGTAGGGTTTACCTCAATCCCTCTCTGTGTAATGAGAAATCCTAACAGCTTTCCCGTGGTAACTCCAAAAGTGCATTTTTTGCAGTTCAACCTCATTCTAAACCTCCTCAGCCTCTTAAAGAATTTCTTCAATGCTTCGAATGCCCTCCCCTCTTCTTGGACTTTACTATCATGTCATCCACATATACCTCTACCTCTTTGTGGATCATGTCATGCAATAACGTGCTGACAGCCCTTTGATAAGTTGCACATGCGTTCTTAAGCCCAAAACGCATAACCCTATAGCAATAAGTTACCCAGGGTATGATAAAAGTAGTCTTCTCCCTATTCTTGGGTGCCATTAAAATCTGATTATACCCTGAGAACCCATCAATGAAGGATAAGAGTTCATGTCCTACAGTATTGTCCACTAACACATCAATGTGGGGTAAAGGGAAATCGTCCTTAGGGCTGGCTTTGTTCAAGTCCCGGAAATCAACACAACCCCTAACGCGACCATCTTTTTTGGGACTGGTACAATGTTAGCTACCCATTCTAGATACTTGGTGACAATAAAGAATCCAGCTCCTAACTTCTTTTCAACTTCCTCCTTCACTTTAAGCGCCCATTAAGGCCTCATTCGCCTCAATTTTTGTTTTACAGGTTTTTGAGTTTGGGAAGAGTGGAATATGATGTTGGACTATTTCTGGATCAATTCCTAGCATATCATCATAGGACCATGCAAAGACATCTTTGAATTCATTTAATAAATTGATAAACTCTTTGCTTTCCTCATTATTAAGTATGGAGCCAATAGAAACATTTTGTAGATTGTCTTTATTCCCTAAATTGATTGTTAAAGTGCTTTCAATGATTTTACATACAGATTCATCTTCCTTTTCTATTAATTTTTGCAGTTCATCAGGTATTTCATCACATTCATGGCATGCATCACATTTATTTTTATGTGCAGTCGAGTAAGCAGAATCAATCATATTTTTATTGATTTTCTTGGGAGTGATTACAACAAACATAGAAATTGAAAGACGCCTCATTTAGGTGAGGGGGATACCTATCACTAGACTCAAACACCCACTCTTTCTTGCTTTCTCCTCCAGTTCAGCAATGAAGCAATCTTAACAATCCCTTATCTTGGTAATCTCTCCCATTTCTTCTTCCTCTGGTTCTTCTTCATGTTCTAGCTTCTCCTCTTCTACTTTATTCTCCTTGCTCCTTTCTTCATTTCGGCCTTTCTCTTCTTCATTCACAATCTCCCTAAGATAACCTTTCCGATCCCTCTGTGTTCTTCTTCTAGTAGATCTTTCATAGCCGAGCCATCCAATGCATAAACCCAATCTTGGGTAATAGTGAATTTTGTGGGCACCTGAAGGTAAGGATCTTCATAATCAGAGAAATCATGTGCAAAGAATATCTCAAACCTCAGCTTCACACGTTTATCCATACTATCCACCCACAATTCTGGGAAGCCGCAGAACAAAAAATCTTCCCCTTCCTTGACAAAATACCCGGTAAGAGTCTTCAACTACTGCTCCATCGGTGCATCGGCCACTTTCTTCTTTTTCCTCGTTTCCTCCTATGTTGGATGATATCCTAACTCGCGGGTGTGGGTTTGTGAGATGATGTTTGGAATTTTGGACAACCCTTGATGTTTCTTCCTTAAACCCAACCCCGGGAAGAACCCCATTTTTCTTAAAATTCTAGCTACCAATGGACTCGCATATTGGTTGAAGTAAAGCGGCAGGAACTCCCTTGGTTTATTGCCTTCTACCATATTGATGAATTCAAAACCACCCAAGCTCGCTTCATCTTCTTGTATTTGTACATCCAAGACCGAAGCACTAGACGTTGCTTCAGATGCATGAATCAAACTATCTCCCAGAATCTCGCAAGCTTTATTTTCCCAAATGTACTTGAACTTTTGATGGATGGTTGATGGGATGGCACCCAAACGTTCTAGCCATGGTCTTCCCAAAAGAAATTAAAAGATACGGGAATATTAATGATCTGAAATTCTGTTACTTTTTCTGATGCCCCGATGGAGAGATTTAGAAAGATGATCCCCATAACTGCTCACTAAGTGTTGTCATTAGCCCTTACTTTTTGTTCTGATGGAATAAAGGTTGACTCATCAAGTCCCATTCTTCTGGCTGTTCAAAATGGGTAGACATTTAGCGCAGACCTGTTGTCGAAAAGATAAGCGGGCAAAGAGTTTCCCAGACATTCAACCATGATATGTAATGGTTTATTGTAGGTAGGCCCCTCGGGAGGTAAATCGGCTATTGTAAATGAGATGGTGGGAATCGAGCTTTTGTTTATCACACCAACGAGATCCTCAGGAGTGATTTCAATGGAAACATCTAAATGATTGAGGGCGTCAAGGACCGCCTGTCTGTGATGCTTGGAAGCGATCAGTAACCCTAAATGGTAATATTCGCCAGTGTCTTTTTCATCTGTTTTAAGACCCTATCTTCCTCCTCTTCTTCTTCCAACTTGCCTTTTCCTTTTCCTAAATCCTGACCTACATAGTCTTCTTCTAACTCATGCAGCTTAAAGTGCCTTCCAGACCGAGTCAAATGACTGACCCCTTCTTTTACCCACAAGTTATCTTATTCCTCAGTTTCTTTCGAGCCCTTTTTCTCTTTTTTATCACTATCATACCATAGTTCTTCTGTCTGACCAATGCTTTGATCGTCTTCACACCAGACCGAATTATCCATCTCTTAAGCCCACCATTCCAGAATAGAATCTTTCCCCGACTATTTCTCGAGCATGCAAACTGACATATCTTCTATCAGTTGGTATAATCCCCTTGGTTCCCCTATTTTGGTAATCAAAACGGACGGGTCAAACAAATCATCCTCCATCCCCAAAAAAAAATGCTCGACGGTGGTGGTACTGCGTGGTGATTTGGCAGTGGGTTCTTAGTGACATTTGGCGGGTTGCCTGGAGGCTCAGATATTATTTTCTTGTCTATCAGATTTTGAATTTTATGTCTCAACCTCAGGCATCGATCAATGGAATGCCCTTGCTCGTGATGGAACTTATAGTACAGATTGCATTTGAAGTTCGGAGGAAGAGGGTTTGGCCATGGTCGTGGTTCCAACAAATGAAGATGCCCTTTAGCTAATAGCCTATCATGAGTTGTACATAGTGATACCCCTAGCTCTGAAAACTTTCATAATGGCTTATCTCCCTCTCCTCTCGGGTAGCTCTTTGTTTCATCAAATTTGCTCTTTGGTTCACTTAACTCATTCAAATCTGTTGCTACTTGATTTCCAGCATTTCCTCTATAGAACGGCCTCCTAGAGCGGTGCCCCTGAGATTCTTCTTTCATGATCCTCCCATCTATGATTGCATCTTCTATCCTGGTTCCAATCTCAAACAATTTTGCAAAGGTATGAATGTACTGGTACATGAGTTTCTCCTGATAAACACTCTATAGATTTTTTACCATTATCCGAATTTGTTCTTTCTCTAAAAGACGTTGTGTCATTTTAGCGGCCTTTCCTCTCCAACATGCCAAGAATTCGGCAAACGATTCTTTATTTTCTTGCTTGGTCATCTCTAGATCCCTTATAGTCACATCGAGTTCCTGATTCTACTCGTACTGGGTAACAAAAGCTTTAACCACGTCCTCCCATACACGACTTTTGCTTGGCTGTATCGTGAAGTACCAGGATAAGGCTGCCCCAGTCAAAGTCTGCTGAAATAACATGGCCATCATAGCAGGGATTAGACCACTTGGTTGAAAAGCCCCAATGCACATTCTCAAATGATTTCTGGGATTACTAGAGCCATTAATTTTGTCAATCTCTCGCATCTTAAATCCAGCCAATAACGTTTCCTGAGTTCCTTGAAACAAACCCTCCAACTCTAGCAGATAACTGTCAACCCCATTGGACTTGCGGATGACTTTTTCTAAATTTTCCACTTTTTCTTTCATCTCGATATGCTCTTTCTCAGCCTTTTCAACTTTCTCTCTTTCTGCCTTATTTGCACCAGCTCTGGGTTGCTCCAAATCCTCGTACCAGTTATCTTCTCCATTTTGAGCAGGAGGATAAATTATTGGTGGATCAACTACAGGCTTTTAGAAGGTCAGTGTTTCCAGTATTATCATCATTTAATCTATTCTTTCCTTTAGCCGAGCTATTTCTGCGGCATGTTGTCCCTGATCCATTTCTTTCTCTGGATTTCTTCTTACTAATCTTGCAACTAAATCCCTGACCCAAACTGTGCTTGTTGCTGGTTCTATCTTTCACCTACATCCATACTTTATTTCAATTTTGGTTTATTTTTGAAAGAGAGAATTTACCAATTAATTTTACCAAATGATATGATGATACTTAGATGGTTCATATGTCACACGGATGCGATGCATGTGTGTATATGTGCCTATTCTATATGCCAAAGGAAAGAAAATCCTAATCCTAACACATAAACACATAAGCACATAAAATCATCATCCATGTCAAGTGCGTTAATTTCTCCTTTCATTGTGATCCTTGCTACCTTCCAAAGATTGGGTGTTTGAAATTATTTGGAAAATATTTCTCGGATGATAAAATGTTTCTTGAGAATTCTGAGGATGTTAAACATTCCTCAACAAAAAAATTATTGGTTTAATTTTGTTTTGAAATTCATTTGAAAACCATTTGTCCTAAAAATAATCTTCAAGAATTTTGGATTTCCCTTTGAGGGTGTGAAAACATTTCTTTAAAAATGATTGGGTTGAAACTTTCCTTTGAAATTCATTTGGAAGGCGTTTCTTTAAAAAACAGTTCCCACAATTTTTGGATTTTTCCTTTAAAGATGATCATGTGAAAAAATAATTTAACAAATATTGGTTAGAAGTTTTAATCAAAAAGTGAACTCCAAGGATTTTGCAAGAGCAATTGAAAACTTTGGAATAAAGATGGCAAAAATTCCATTCGCTTTCAAAGATGGATTTAAAATTCTTTGGGTAGAAGGATCACATGATCGGATTATTACCGTACTTTTCATGAATTCGGATGCATACAAGGTCAATGATGCTTAGCTAAACAAGATATAAGAAGTGAAATCTTATAATCAACATTTGGCATGTTTCCCAAATGTCGTGGGACATGAGAAGGAATCGCTAAGAGGTGATTAGAAGATTATACATCCTACTTTAAGAAAGCATCCTCATCATCTGAAATAATCCTAGCATATAATCCTAATTGAGAATTGATTCCCTATGATTGAAAGGTTCTATAGAAGCTATTATGCAAAGGCCGGGTTTTGGTCAAAATAAGGAACCCTTGACACACACCCGATCCTCCAGTCCTATGATGGCATCCTCCAGTCCTATGATAGGATGCTTCATATACCAACACAAGGTATGAGATCAAGGGTGATCACACAGTCCTATGATGGCTTGACCGACCGGGTTACCCCGAGCCTCTAAGTCATAGTTCCGTGCAATCGACTGGCGAAACACGCAAGTGCAATGCAACAGGCACACAAAAATTAATTAATTTGATTAAAATGATGCATTCAAGTCTAATCCTCGAGTGAACCCAAAATCAGGAATTCTGGTCTGCAAAATCAGAGATTCTGCATTCGATCCCCAGTAGAGTCTCCAAATTGTGGATACAGGCATTTGGGCCCACTCCTTTTAATTTTAAAACAAATTTTCAAATACAAAGAGCCGCCACTTTTTTTTTTAAGGAAAATTGAGAAACCATTTTAAAAGCAAACCGATCTTTTGCGAAACCAAAGATAAACTGGGTCTGGGGATTATGGAATGAAAGAGGAAGGAACCCGGTGGACTAAAACACCCCCTCTCATTGTATCTCGCGATAGGCCTCTACTCAACATCCTTTTTAATCGAATTAATAATCTAAGCATGTCCTCAACTAGCACAAGTATGTCTGAGAACTTACTCGGGATCCAGCCGCAAAATTGAAAACATGTAGTGCACACAAAAAGTAGAAGTCCTAAGAAAAGGTCTTTAACACATATATACACAAAAGGCAAGACGTAATTCTTAGGTGTCGCGCATGAAGTCGAAAATCAATAAAATCAAAAAGTGATATAAACTAGAGAAGAGATGAGAAGTCATACCTCCAAAGCGCTACAAAACAAATGTTAGTCCACATGCTTTAGACAAGATATATAATATCAAATAATCATTCCTAAAAAAAACGTCTAGCTTGAATCTATCAAGTAGGAAAAGAATTGACATAACTATGAGTTCCTTTTAACTAGTTGGAAATATAGCACCTCTATAGATATACAAGTCTCAACTAGGAGCCAATGTAATGTCCATATAGGGATGTTATAATCCCAACATGATCATAAGGAACCCATGGTTATGTTCAATTAGGTTCAACTAAATCCAACTTTTATCCAAGAACTAGTACTAATCATAAGTATCAAAATACATCAATGAATGCATAGACATGGAGAAGAATGAGCTATGAACTTGTTCATTAATTCGGATCATCTAGCCGCTGGATTTAAGATTAATCATCTTTATTCAAAACATGGTTTGAGTCTTAGGTCATTGGGAGACCATTTAAATTAAAGTTGATAAGATTTAGGCAAAACAGTGACAGTTTTTTCAAAATTACAAAGAGCAGACAAGATTTTCAAAAACAGTAACGGTTGATCTTAATAATATTTGGGTATGTTATGCCTCTATGAGTCTAGTTTCTAACCCAAAAAGACAATTAAAGATCCAACGGTTGAATATCTAGAAATAGGGTCATAATCAGACATCACGCAGGAATCTGCAACTCTCTGTCCAGAGTTTTTGTATAATTTTCTAAAAATAGTAAAAAAATCAGAAACAGTTTATTCTTTTTAGGGTATCTTCCTAACACATTGTACTACCTAGAAAAATTTATTTGAGGTCAAGAAAACTTGATTAATGCTCTGATTTACTCAATTTAAAACGAACTTACTGTTCTAAAATTTTGGACAGAGAGCAACCTACTTACAAATCATAAGGCCAAACCATCCTAAATATGGAATTTTACTAAGACAAAGATCCCAATGATACATATACGAGTTATGGACAATCTCCAATTGGTCTCATCCAATTCCAACATGCCGTGATTTAATTAAAAATCTTTGATCATAGTTGGCTAGTGGACTCACTACACCATTGTTGAGTTAGTGTTCAAAGTTTGCATCAATCCATGATTCTATAAAGAATTAAGATCAAGTATGATTATGGTTATTTGAAAGTATAATGAAATATAAAATGAGATTCATGGACTTAGCCTTGAAAGATCTCCCTCATAGACCTTATGTTGATGATCTAGTAAGAGAACTTCTAAGTCTTACTCAATCCTATGGGCTTTGATTAATGGTTAAAATATGAAATTGAATTAGACCTACATCTAATTCCTCTCTCAAACATATGATCCTTGAGGAATATAGATTTATTTTATTCAAATCTCCTTTCAAATCATAGATCCTTGTAGACTAAATATGATTGAATCCACGTGAACCTTCATAGAGTATAGAAGGAACTCTATGAGATCTCAAGTTTGAAAACTCCAAGTCATGAAATGAGACTTGAATCCATCAAACATGTAAGAGTGTAATTATGATCAACCAAACCCACATATAAATCATAGGATTATAGAAGGCTAAGAGATCAAACTTAAGGATATCTCATGAGATATTAGAGACCTCATATATTTCCAAAAGAAATATTGACAAAGAGTGAAACAAAAAAAAAAGCAAAATTATCTAGGAAAGTCCAAAATCACAAAATCTCCTTATGAACTAATTTTATTTTAACCCCAACACTTGTTTAGATCCAAAAGAATGAACTACCATGAGATTCAATCACAAGTTCTATGTGGTGTGTGATGAAATGGGGCAAGAAGAGAGGTTTTGAAAATGTGTAAAGATCCTAGAACTATAAACATGTGATTGAACTTGCTTAATTCTCTACAAGATTGGGAGGTTACCTCTTATAACCTCAGGAAATTCTCAATTGTTGGATGAAGATCTTCCAAATTCTTCTTCAAATTCTTCAATTTCTTCAAAGAACTTCTTCCAAAATCTCTTGTTTTCCTCTTAGTTCTCTCTCTATTATATGTATATCTTTTATATATATGAAAAATGGTTCAAGTCCCCTATAATGGAGATGAAGACCAGCTTTTATAGACCTTTCCCATGGGGTTAATTGGGTAAATTTGGATGAAAACCCATGTACAAAGATTTCTTCTAGAACATGTGAGAAAAATAGACTATTACATCATGCGGCACTCGAAGAATTGGCTGCGACACTCACTGAATGCTGGCGTAGCACTCACTGAGTGCTGCCGGCTTCATCGCATGTCGCGGCTAACTGAATCCTCTTTTTATTTTATTTTCAAAATATATACTTACTATACTAATATATTTTAGTATACTATACTAATATACTAATATACTTTATATATTATATTAATATACTAAGAACCGTAGTAAACTTTAGTAATATGCTAAGATACTAACATATTCTTTAATAGACTATACATATACATATTTTATTCTTTTCCTTCTTTTTTCTTCTCTAAAAATTTCTTATATATATACACTTTATTTTTTTTAAATTAATTTTCTGGCTGTCTCTCTCACATGTACTCGGGTCTTTCCGAACACCCAATTCTTTCTTTCTTTCTCTTAATTTGGAAACTTGTTTTGAAGAATTCTTGAAGAGCTTGAATTCTTTGGAAAATCTTTGAATTTCACCGGTGATTGTCGTCATCGATCTTTTAGAGGTAACCAACCCTGCATTCAACGGTTGGTCAAAATTGGGGTGTCTACACACATGCAATATGTTGGGACACACAACTCAATACTATCCCAATGTGCCATATTTCAAGAACAAGCCCCCATGGAGATGAGCGCCATGCAAGGATATAGAGGAACGGGGAATTCCTAAAACAACAACAAGAATTTTCAAAACAATAAGTGATGGATCACCTAAGTTTTAATTGGAAAAATGACGCTAGGACCCAAAACCAATATCAGGAATAGCCCTATAATAATAATAACCAATATCAAGGGTAATACAATAGGCAGTCCCAACCGTTCAATCAAAATAGATCTAATAACTACAACCAACCTCAGCCCGCTAATAACCAACATTCTAATGTATACATGCTACACACAAAAAGGTGCAGGAAGAAGATTCACTCTCTAACGTAAACCTGATGCATCAATTAATTCAAATGATGAGTAAAATGTCTACGATGTTAAAGAGAATAGATGCACGACAAGAGGGATCGGGAGGAACATTTCCTACCCAACCGCTTCCAAACCCTATGGGATACAACAATGGTCCCAATAATCAAGAACATGCTAAAGCCATGACTACTTTGAGAAGTGGCAAGATTATAGGGCACAACACACCTCTCTCTACACCGGGAATATATGAAGAGGAGGAGGTGGTAAACAAAGAACCTTCTACTCAGGAAGAGGAGTCATTTGCTAATAACGAATCATTAAAATCAAATGATGAAGCTCTTATAGAAGTAGAAGAAGTTAAGAGAAGGCTTGGAAAGGAGCCCATTAAGGACGAATTACCCAAATACCCTTTTCCTGCGCCTTACCCTCAAAGGCTAAAGAAGCCAAAAAATCAGATAAAGAATCAGGAGTTCTTGGAACTGTTTAATTAAGTTAAAATAAACCTTCCACTCCTTGATGCTATCAAACAAGTACTGGCCTATGCTAAATATCTTAAAGATTTATGCACATTCAAGAGGCGACAAAGTGTGAAGAAACACGCCTATGTCGCTTGCCAAGCAAGCGCAATCATCCAAAATGAACTGCCTCCTTAACTTAAAGACCCCAGTAGCCCCACTGTCTCATGTCAAATTGGGAATCAAAGAATAGATAATGCACTCCTCGATTAAGGAACGAGCATATACATGCTGCCATATTTAGTTTATAAATAGCTAGGGTTAGGTGAACTCAAACCTACTCGAGTTGCATTACAACTGGCAGATAGGTCGGTGAAATATCCTAGAGGAATACTGGAGGACGTCCTTATTCAAATAGACTCGTTTGTCTTTCCGGTTGATTTTGTAATCTTAGACACTGAACTTGTATCCAATCCATGTGCACAAATCCCGGTGATATTTGGACGTCCATTCCTTAACACAATTGATGCCATAATAAAAATAAGAAGTGGTATAATGACCATCATATTCGGGAATATGACTTTAAATGTCAAAATTGTTTCAAATCCCTGGCCTAAAGAATGCGAGGAAGAGGAAGAAGTGAATTTTATCGAGACTGTCATCAAAGATGAGGCTGACTTTGTTGATTACAAAGATCCTTTGGAGGTAGTTATGTCACAATTTGACGCTATCTATCAACCTAAAGATTCTACTCCATTGGATGCTGGTTTAAATCAAATGTGCCTCATGATCGACACGATAGAGGAGGATAGAGCTGAATGCATGTGGGTAACACCATATGAACCGTTGCTTCCAAAAACAAAGTTAGTTATGCCCTCAAACTTTCAGTTTCCCGATTTGGAATTAAAGGAGCTTCCAAAGGAGCTCAAATACGCTTTCTTAGGTACTAAAAAGACTTACCTTGTTATAATTTCATATATGTTAAATTCTTAACAAGAGGGTAAACTAATCCAAATGCTGAAACAACATAAGGGAGCATTGGGATGGACTATTGCTGACCTTAAAGGAATAAGTCCGTCTGTGTGCACCCATAAAATATATCTGGAAGAAGAGGCTAAACCTGCATGATAGATGCAAAGGTGTCTGAATCCCAACATGCAAGAAGTGGTCAAAAAGTAGATTTTAAAGCTACTTGATGTTGGGATCATTTATCCTATCTTTGACAGTCCTTGGGTTAGCCCAACACAAGTAGTACCGAAGAAAGCATGTATAACCATCATTCCAAATAACGATGGTGAGCTAGTACCGACACGCGTCCCCACCAAATTGAGGATGTGTATTGATTACCGAAAAATAAACACTGTGACCCGAAAGGACCACTTTCCTTTGCCGTTCATGGACCAAATTCTAGAATGAGCGGCGGGTCACAAGTACTATTGCTTTCTAGATGGATACCGTGGGTACAACCAAATTGAAATCCCTCTTGAAGATCAGGAGAAAACAAATTTTACGTGCCCGTTTGGTACTTTCGCTTACCGTCGCATGTCCTTCAGTATGCAATGCACCTGCTACTTTTCAAAAGTGTATGTTAAGCATCTTAAGTGATATGTTCAAACAAATACTCAAAATCTTCATGGATGATTTTTCGGTGTTCGGCCATAGTATTGAAAATTGTCTTCAAAATCTTAAATGTGTGCTAGTGCGATGTGAGGACAAACACCTGGTGTTAAACTGGAAAAAATGTCACTCTATGGTGACCAAGGGATTAGTCCTCGGCCATATAATCTCCGATAAAGGTATCAAAGTGGATAAAGCCAAAATTGACATAATCTCAAATCTACCTGTCCTCCGTATAGTCAAATACATCCGCTCTTTTCTGGGGCATGCGGGATTCTATTGTCGATTTATCCAGAATTTTAGTGTAATATTCCGACCACTCTATTAACTACTTGTTAAAGACACCATTTAAATGGTCGGATAGCTGCCAAATATCTTTTGACGCACTAAAAGACCAACTTACCTCTGCACCAATAATACAGGCACCCGACTAGAGTTTGCCTTTTGAACTGATGTGTGATGCTAGCGACTACGCTATTGGCGTAGTTCTAGGACAGAGGAAGTATACTAAGTCATATGTTATCTACTATGCCAGTCAAACGCTGAGCGAAGCTCAAATGAATTATACAACTACTGAAAAAAAGAGCTACTGGCTATAGTTTTTACCTTGGATAAATTCAGGTCTTATCTGATAGTGACCCCAATTGTCTATTTTAAAAACCACTCGGCCCTCAAATATTTGCTATCCAAGAAAGACACAAAACAAAGGCTTATCCATTTGACACTTCTACTCCAAGAGTTTAATCTCACAATCAAAGACAAAAAGGGAGTAGAAAATGTGGTTGCAGAACATTTGTCTCGGTTAAAATTTGTTGACAATACCAAACTGCTACCAATTAAGGATAAATTCCTAGATGAGCAACTGATGACTCTTTCGAATTTACCCTGGCATGCGGAAATAGTTAATTATCTAGTCACGAGAGAAATCCTCGGGAACTGGTCGAATCAAGATAAGAAACGATTCCCTCGTTCGCACGTCACTTCTTTTTTGATAACCCGTACCTTTTTAAGTATTGCGCTGATCAGGTCATCAGACATTGCATCCCGAATGAGGATATAACTGTAGTCCTAGCATCATCCCATTCAGAAGCTTGCGGTGGCTACTTCACTATGCAAAAGACCGCACAAAAAGTCCTACATAGCGGTGTTTACTGGCCCATCATATTTAAGGATCCCTATTCCTTTTATAAATCGTGCCAACACTGTCAAAAGCTTGGTACAATTTCAAAAAGGAATGCTATGCCCTTAACCCCTATTATCATAATTGAAATATTCGAACAACTATGAATACATACTCCTAGCTGTGGAGTGTGTGTCAAAATGGCTAACAGCGATACTGACGCGACGCAGTGATCATAAAATAGTAATGTCCTTTCTAAAGGAACATATTCCATCAAGTTTTGGAACCCCGAGGGTGTTAATAAGTTACCAAGGCAAGTACTTCTGCAATAGGCCCTTGGAGTCACTCCTCAAGAAATACGGGGTCAATCACAAGATCGCTCTAGTCTACCACCCACAAACTAATGGTCAAGCCGAGTTGGCTAACCGAGAAATAAAAAATATTCTCAAAAAGTCAGTAAGCACCAACAGGAAAGACTGGGCATATAAACTGACCGATGCTCTATGGGTATACTGTACCCCTTATAAAACGAACCTGGGAATGTCCCCGTACAGGTTAGTGTACGGAAAAGCTTGCCACCTCCCTGTCAAGATTGAGCATAAAGAATATTGGGTGACACACTCATTAAACTTCAATATTAAAGAGGGAGGTCAGCTACAAAAACTCCAACTCGCAGAGCTAGAGGAAATTCGCAAAGATGCGTATGACTCTACAAAGTTGCATAAGGAAAGGTTGAAGGCTTGCCATGATCAAATGATTTTTTAAAAAACATTCAAATTGGGGCAAAAAGTCTTGCTTTATGACTCTCGCCTTCACCTTTTCCCAGGTAAGGTCCGATCCCGGTGGACAGGTCCGTTTATCGTGAACTCTAATTTTCCACTTGGGGCCGTCGAGCTCATAAATCCCATGAATGGTGACAGTTTCAAGGTCAATGGCCAAAGGTTAAAGTCATTCTTGGAGAACTTCCAGACCGAAGCTGAGCACATCCAACTGGATGAGCCCAACTATTCATCAACCCAAAATACCAAATAAAGTCACATCCTGTTGTTGTAAACTTTTCATTTTTGCATTTTTGTTTTTATTTATGTTGCTTTGGCTTTAATTCTTCTTCTTTAATGTGTTGTAGCTCTTAATCCACTACTCCTCATATCACTAAACTGCAGGTTCTAAAATGAGAGATGACAATGTCCATTCGATAGGTTGTTGGGCTGATTCTGAATATTAAAACCTGCCATGGGCAGCTGAAGAGGTCGCATTCTACCTGTCACCATATGAAGGACCAGATGCAAATGTTTTCATTAACATCTCTCATAGATACATCTCGTACCCATGCCACCAGCTCTGCTTGACATTAATCCTTTTGAAAATATGGAACTCCCCGAAGAAGAAGGAGAAGCGGAGGGTTACTTTGTTGGTGAGGTTGATGATGTACTCCTAGAGCAGTGAGAGAGTGACTCAATGTGGGAACCTTGGGACAAGAATGACTTATAGGATGTTGTGCCCGAATGCCACAATGATGTGTTCACGTTTGTCGATGACTTTTTCATTCTCGAACTGGCCCCATACCTCTTCGTGCACCTAAGCTACTTGTTGGTCAGGCTCCAATGTCCCTTACTAGCTAGTGTACGCTGGGCATTCATGCCAATAGTGAGGTTCGGACAATGTCATATTCCCCTTTGTTTATTTCTGTTTATCTCATATGTTTCATCTGTTTCCATTCCTTATTTTTCCTTGTCCTATTTTTGTCCCTTATGTTTCCTTTTGTTTTTTCTTGTCCAGGTTACTTCTACACTTACTGTTTCATGGACCTCCCATTAGGTTTCCTGGCACTCCATCACAAGAGGAAGAACAGTTGAGGAGTTACACTCCTTTATCTATGACGTCATCAGGCTTACTAAGATCACTTCTTGCTTGTGCTTTACATTCTTTGGATGTTTCAGACACAATCGATGATATTCTTGACGCTTTTAGATCCTTCTAGAATCGTGAATTGTTGAGTTTGAACTCCGGTTTCGAAGATATGGCGGAGTATAAAGCAATTGTGGAAGACGAAGTTTTCATGCTTGAAGAATAGTTATTCACTTCAATTGCAGTTTTCCATTTGTTTATCCGTTTGCAATTGAAGTGTAATCCTACAAAAATCTTAGTTATCTTTAGTTTATTTCTGGTTTTTCGTTGTAATAAGGTCTTAAGTACCTTATTTATATTGCAAAAATGGGGGTAATAATTTTGCAAAAATGATGCTATTAAAATTTATATTTATAAACTTTACAACTTTATATTATTATGATGATCAATTCTGGCTTGCTTGTTCGATTTTACACTACTCTGTGGCATTCCTGTCTGTCCAGAACAATTTTTGAGTGTTGGGGGTACACATGTTTTCTGTTCAAAGAATTCTTGGTTTTTGTGTTCGATCGATCAAACAACTCTCAATTGATCGAAGGTCTAGAACACTCAAGCGCTTGGAAAAACCTCAATCGATTGACAGTTAGATCGATCAAACTTTTTTGATCGATCGAGACTTCTATTTAGATGAGGCGTCTAGCGTACACTTCCTCAGTCACTTCCTCTCCCTCATTTTTTGAGCGATTCAAGACAGAAAGAAAAGAGAGTTCCGGTGATTTTGGGTCTCCCATACTCATACCCCCTCAATTGGAGAACCCTAGTACCCCCCAAGGCATCAGCATCATCTCATCTCCACCTCTACGGTGTTCATTTCGAGGTAAGGTCGCTATGACCCCATCCTTTCATTTCTGTTTCAACCATGAGGGGGTGCCCCCCTCATTTGTTTTTTGACCAATTATTAGTCATCTAGGATGTTTTGTTCTATTCTTTTCTCTCTCACTGAGTTTTTATCTTTTTTTTTCTCCGATTTTCTGTTCTCGAATGATCGAGATGGGCTCGAGCGCTCGAGCTTGCCCCTTGGTCACTCGATCGAGAAAAGTTCAATCGATCGAACGATTGCAGTAACAATTTTTTCTCTTCTTTTCTGTTTCCTCTTTTAATTAGTCTTTTCTTCTTTTTCAGGGACCTCACGATGAATCCTGTTACGGGATACCATAAAGAGAAACCCTTTGACATCATCGTACCTGTAACAACCCAAAAATTTCTAAGTGTGTACATAATTATTTTAATTTTAATTTTCAGTTAGCAATATTATATGAGTGTGCCTATGTAAGACACGTGTTTGAAAATTTTAAGTGCTTGGAGGACATAAATTAAATCATTAGTGAGTCCATTAAGTTTGAGTGTTACATTTGATTAATTTATATTTATAAAAAAATGAAGTGCTAACATGTATATTTTTAATATACTGTTTACAGGCCCGCGAATGTGTCAAATAGTGTATTTGGTATTAAAATTAAGTACCCGGGGTATGAGTACCCTTTGGGCTAGCCATTTTAGTGGTTTAGGTTACATTTTGGCCTCATATGGGTCTCTTTTGTTAGCCCATAAAAATAAAAACGGGATTATTAATATTTGTGTGAGTAATATATGTATTGTGTGTGTATTATATGTATATACATAGATAATATATGCTAGGGTTAGTTAAAAACAAAAGAAGAAGAAAAAAGAGCAGCCTCAAGGGAGAGAGAGAGAGAGAGAGAGAGAGAGAGAGAGAGAGAGAGAGAGAGAGAACAAGAGACAAAGAGAGAACAGGCAACCCTAGCCACCTAGAAGAAGAAGAAAAAGAGAAGAGAAGAGAAAAGAAGGGAGTTCACCATCATCAATATCATCTTTCTTTTCCCAAGTCGGTCAGTAAACATTTATATTTGTAGGGTTGATTCGTAGTTTGATTGATTTTCGATTTGTGTTCATTATAGTTTGAATAAATCGTATGGATGAGTGTTTATATAGATACAGATCTATACTGATATATACATATACATTTATTTATATATATATCAAAGGTTGGATATGAGTTATTTGGAATTGAAGAGAAAAAAAAAAGACTAATACAAATTCGGATTTGGGTAAAATTAAAAAAAAAACTCTCAGATCTATTTTAGAAAATAATTCGCATTAATTCATACATTTTGTTTTTGGTAAAACTCTCTGAGTTGGTCAGTGTAAAACGCGATTCTGCACGTTTTTTGTCTAATGGTGTTTTTCGCAATTCTGCACCATTTCGGTAGAAAATTCATATTACAGTAGCAGTAAATGTCAACTCTGAATTTTGAATTATGTTTGTGAAAATTGTCAGAGATGTTTCTTTGTGCGGAATTATTATGAGGAACAAATTTCAACCCAGGTTGGTTTTGAGGCTGTTTAATATAAGGTTGTTTGGGACAGTTTTAAGTAGTACTGTTGAGTGCCGATTTTAAATGCTATAACTTATGCGATGTGCGGTATTAAATGATGATTGTGGAAATACTACGTTAGAGACATGAATAGAAGTTTGGCCTTATTGTGAATAATCGGATAATGATAATCCATTGAATAAATGAAAAATTCCCGAAGTGGTTAATGACGTGATTAAACCGTCATGAATGGGTACTTATGTGAATTAATGTAGATGGTAAAAAAAATAAGTGGTTTTAAGTTCCTTAGTGTTCACCGCTCCCCATTGTGTGATATGTTTTTTTTGGTAGCTCGACTTGCTGAGTGTACGCTTTTGCCAGTGGCTTCGTGATCAAGCTGGCCTAAGCCTTATGCTTGGCTTAATTTATAAATGTCTAGGCATATTGACTGACGTTCTGTGTGTATACCTGGTTTGGTTGATACCCCAACCAAACTGGCACCGGAGTGGATGTTGGTAGTATGTCCGGGCACACATGGGATATATGTGTGGGCTGTACTATGGAGGGTGGCCAAGTGGTGAAGCTAGGAAATTGAATAATGAATTGTTCATAAAAAGTAAGTTGACCATGAGTAGGGTGACCTTAGTGGTGAACCTAGGGAAAAAAAAAATGACAGTGATTGTAGAGTGTCAAATGCAAATGGAAAAACTTTTGCAAAAAATGAAATTGAAAACTCGAAATGGTTGTCGTGTTATAATGCGAAGGAAATTGATAAAATGATTTGGTATTTGAGAATTGCTTATTATGATACTAAGGATTTGTGCTAACTGTCGAGGTGCAAGATGGTGGGCCCACTAACCATTGTATGTAGGCTTTGGCTCACGATGTTATTTAAGAGTAAGTGTTTCTTTTACATTGTGGGTGGAATAAATTGCCGCCATGACTCAAGGAAACTACAGCTTGTCCTCACTCACGTGTGGAACTACAGTTCTACCTACAACTTTGTATGTGTTTGTGGTCAAGAAAGGGAGGGAGCCTAGCGGATTCCCAACCTCAGAGAAATTTATTGGGTATTATTATGTTAATTGATTATTGTTGGGTTGGAGTCGAGGGGACCACGAGTAATCCTTTCGACTAGGGCGTGTTTACTCATACCAGTGTTGTTATGCAATGCTTACCCGTGTGATGTTTATTATGCAGGGGATTTTCGCGGGAAACACAACCGTTTTGCAGATTAAGGAGTAGACCGGTACGACTGTTGGATTGTGTGGATTTTCTTGAAGGCGTGAAGATTTTTACTGTTCATTTGCTATTTCATTTATTTGGCATTGTGGGCCATTATTGTAGTTGGTATTGGGACGTTTAGTAGCTCTGACCAGAGGTTGTAATAGAGGTTATTCTTTCAAAGCAATAATTGTAATGAAAAGATTTTTACTATTAATGAGAATTTTGAAATGTTTTTTTTTAGCTTCCGCTTTCCAATATAAGTGATTTAGTAGTTCTAGCTTTAATCAAATATATTTGAGAATTTTCGAAACCGCGTGAGTGTTTTTTTTTTTAAATGGAAATGTGGTGGTTTTGTTTTAAAAACATAAATGGAGATTTGTTACAAATGTTTTAATCAGATTTTTAAGAACATCTGTTTTAATTAAAAAGTTTTAATAGGATGGGCTTCGTGGTGTTCACTCCGATAGTTGGGCAGTCGAACAGTAGTGTAGATTTAGTTCTATGCTGATTATTTGACTTTCCAAAAATAGGGGTGTGACAGTTTGGTATCAGAGCTTTTGGTTGCCTTAGATTGGGAGGAGTCTAGGGGATCCTCGGCATTGTGGTTGTGGGTCAGAGCTCTAGGTCGCGGATTTATTTGGGTTTCGGGTTATGTGTACTTATGTGTTATCCATATGTTGCCTACATGTTATGTAATTGTTTTCAATCAATTAATTACATTACTTTCCGAGCCTATCATTACATGTTAATTTGTTGAAATCATTTGTTACATTATGAGTTGCATAATAGTGCATGCATACATGTCGTTAGTATGACGGGTAGTAGAGGAGAGTTGGAGGATGATCAATAATGGAGCTGTTGCCCAGTTGATTTATATTGTTATTAGCGGGCCTTTAGCATTATCTGGTATCTACAGACATATTATCCGAGAGATTATTATTCTATTGGAGCATCAAAAATTTGTTATTATCGGAAAAACCTTAGATATTATTTCCCTTATTATCGACTGGTATTCTCATATGTTTTCTATAATTCGGTTATCTCGGATTTCTTATTATGAAGCTGTATTTATCAACAAGCATTTTGGCATGGAGCAAAATTCTTGTATCTTTATTCGGGCTTTCTATTATATTCTGGAGCACATATCGGAT
This sequence comes from Hydrangea macrophylla, assembly GCA_033977485.1. Classification (NCBI taxonomy): domain Eukaryota; kingdom Viridiplantae; phylum Streptophyta; class Magnoliopsida; order Cornales; family Hydrangeaceae; genus Hydrangea; species Hydrangea macrophylla. Next base: position 13,360,944 of record CM066985.1, on the reverse strand, counting down.
CAACGGGATTCAATTTTCTACAACTATGACGGATCTGAACACGTGTTGGTTTATTTCTGACCGCATTATTATCTTCGCAGTCTTATTTCCAGTACAGAGTTATGTTTATTCCTGAAGCGGCATGTTTGAATAGTAAGTATGGGTATCCTGAGGAGGTGTAACGGGGGACATGGTAAGAGGTAAACATGGGCATATAGTTAGAATCCTTGATTAACTGGGAGCATGTTGCATGCATAGTTTGTAGTCACATGTTTTGCATCAATATTTGTGTTTTGGATTATTTGTTAACGTTTGAGGATTGACTATACAAGAATAAGGTATGTAGATAAGGGTTTCCTTGTTTGGACTAGTTGCTCGACGTACTTGGTCTCGTATAGTTGATATTTAAACTTAATCAATGCTTTGTTTGAAATTATGTGTTTAACTTTATTGATGACTACCTTGTGTATTTATCGTTGCTTAAATTTCGGGACGAAATTTCTTTAAGGAAGGTAGAATGCAACAACACAAAAATTTCTAAGTGTGTAAATAATTATTTTAATTATAATTTTCAGTTAGCAATATTATATGAGTGTGCCTATGTAAGACACGTGTTTGAAAATTTTAAGTGTTTGGAGGACATAAATTAAATCATTAGTGAGTCCGTTAAGTTTGAGTGTTACATTTGATTAATTTATATTTATAAAAAAAAAAAATGAAGTGTTGAGATGAATATTTTGAATATAGTGTTTACAGGCCCGCGAATGTGTCAAATAGTGTATCTGATATTAAAATTAAGTACCCGGGGTATGAGTACCCTTTGGGCTAGCCATTTTAGTGGTTTAGGTTACATTGTGGGCTCATATGGGGTCTCTTTTGTTAGCCCATAAAAAGAAAAACGGGATTATTAATATTTTTATGAGTAATATATGTATTGTGTGTGTATTATATGTATATACATAGATAATATATCATAGGGTTAGTTAAAAACAAAAGAAGAAGAAAAAAGAGCAGCCTCAAGAGAGAGAGAGAGAGAGAGAGAGAGAGAGAGAGAACAAGAGACAAAGAGAGAAGAGGCAACTCTAGCCACCTAGAAGGAGAAGAAAAAGAGAAGAGAAGAGAAAAGAAGGGAGTTCACCATCATCAACATCATCTTTCTTTTTCCAAGTCGGTGAGTAAACATTTATATTTGTAGGGTTGATTCGTAGTTTGATTGATTTTCGATTTGTGTTCATTATAGTTTGAATAAATCGTATGGATGAGTGTTTATATAGATACGGATCTATAGGGATATATACATATACATTTATATATATATCAAAGGATGGATATGAGTTATTTGGAATTGAAGAGAAAAAAAGACTAGTACAAATTCGGATTAGGGTAAAATTGAAGAAAACTCTCAGATCTGTTTTAGAAAATGATTCGTATTAATTAATACATTTTATTTTTGGTAAAACTGTCCGCTTTGGAAAATGTAAAACGCGATTCTGCCAGTTTTTCAACTTGTTTTTCCCAATTATACACTGTTTGGGCAGAAAATTCAGATTACAATAGCAGTAAATGTCAACTCCGAATTTTGAATTATGTTTACGAAAATTATCAGAGATGTTTCTTTGTGCGGAATTATTATGAGGAACAAATTTCAACCCAGGTTGGTTTTGGGGCTGTTTAATATAAGGTTTGTTTGGGACTTTTTTAAATAGTACTGTTGAGTGCCGATTTTAAATGTTATAACTTATGCTATGTGAGGTATTAAATGATGATTGTGGAAATACTATGTTAGAGACGTGAATAGAAGTTTGGCCTTATTGTGAATAATCGGATGATGATAATCCATGGAATAAATGATAAATTCGCGAAGTGGTTAATGACGTGATTAAACTGTCATGAATGGGTACTTATGTGAATTAATGTAGATGGTAAAAAAAATTAGTGGTTTCAAGTTCCTTAGTGTTCACCGCTCCCCGTTGTGTGATATGTTTTTTTTGGTAGGTCGACTTGCTGAGTGTACCCTTTTTGCCAGTGGCTTCGTGATCAAGCTGGCCTAAGCCTTATGCTCGACTTAATTTATAGACTTCTAGGCATATTGACTGACTTTTTGTGTGTACACCTGGTTTGGTTAATACCCCAACCAAACTAGCACCGGAGTGGATGTTGGTAGTATGTCCGGGCACACATGGGCTATATGTGTCGGCTATACCATGGAGGGTGGCCAAGTAGTGAAGCTAGGAAATTGAATAATGAATTGTTCATAAAAAGTAAGTTGACCATAAGTAGGGTGACCTTAGTGGTGAACCTAGGGCCAAAAAAAAATGATAGTGATTGTAGAGTGTTAAATGCAAATTGAAAAACTTTTGCAAAAAATGGAATTGAAAACTCGAAATGGTTGCCGTGGTATAATGCGAAGGAAATTGATAAAATGATTCGGTATTTTAGAATTGTTTATTATGATACTAAGGATTTGTGCTAACTCTCGAGGTGCAGGATGGTGGGCCCACTAACCATTGTATGCAGGCTTTGGCTCACCATGTTATTTAAGAGTAAGTGTTTCTTTTACATTGTGGGTGGAATAAACTGCCGCCATGACTCAAGGAAACTACCACTTTTCCTCACTCACGTGTGGAACTACAATTCTGCCTACAACTTTGTATGTGTTTGTGGTCAAGAAAGGGATGGAGCCCAACGGATTCCCAACCTCAGAGAAATTTATTGGGTATTATTATGTTAATTGATTATTGTTGGGTTGGAGTCGAGGGGACCACGAGTGATCCTTGAGATTGGGGCGTATTTACTCATACCAGTGTTGTTATACAATGCTGACCCGTGTGATGTTTATCATGTGGGGGCGTTTCGCGGAAAACGCAACCGTTTTGCAGATTAAGGAGTATACCGGTATGACTGTTGGATTGCGTGGATTTGCTTGAAGGTGTGAAGATTTTTACTATTCATTTGCTATTTCATTTATTTGGCATTGTGGGCCATTATTGTAGTTGGTATTTGAATGTTTAGTAGCTCTGACCAGAGGTTGTAATAGAGGTTAATCTATCAAAGCTTTAATTGTAATGAAAATATTTTTACTATTAATGAGAATTTTGAAATGTTTTTTTTAGCTTCCGCTTTCCGATATAAGTGATTTAGTAGTTGTAGCTTTAATCAAATATATTTGAGAACTTTCGAAACAACGTGAGTGTTTTTTTTTTAAATGGAAATGTGGTGGTTTTGTTTTAAAAACATACATGGAGATTTGTTACAAATGTTTTAATAAGGTTTTTAAGAACATCTGTTTTCATTAAAAAGTTTTAATAGGATAGGCTTTGTGGTGTTCACTCCGATAGTTGGGCAGTCGAATAGTAGTCTAGATTTAGTTCTATGCTGATTATTTAACTTTCCAAAAATTGGGGTGTGACAGTACCCGACCCAGCCGCACATCACAGCTTCCCAATACTCCCGATCGTTAGTGGTTCACCCGATACTTCTAGTCTCGGAAGATGATGATTGAGAGACCTCTTGAGACGGCAGGGCTCTCCACTCCCTAATACTTGGCCCGGCCCGGATACGGGCAATGCCGTATTGGTTCGATTTACTATCTCAGTCTAAGAGAGTAAATCTTTCTTGGATCCGGGAGGCTTGTGCGACGATGATCCGAGATCTGGTTGCACCATTCACATATAGATCATTCTTCCGTGGTCGGGAGATCATATACAGTCCAGCCACTGTTGCAGCCGCTCTTGGGGTACCTGAGGTACCTGGTTATGTATATCCCCATAGACCAGATGCACCAATGACCTCACCGACCACTATCATCTGAGAGATCACAGGCGGCGTCGTTCCACATTGGAATGGCATATCATTGATTTAGAACCACTACCTCACAGATGATTATCATATGCTCCTTCACACTCAATAATTGCATTCTAGTCACATCTTATCGAGAAAAGATAGTTGCATGGTATGCACGAGTCTTATATGCAGTAGGGATGGGGCAGCTAGTCTGTTTGCCTCGCCTTTATATTGACTTCATGATCCACCCCACCCGCTACATTGCTGCCAAGAAGCACTTGAAAGGTGCTTGGGCTATTCATCGGGTTGTTGCTCAGGTAGGACTTCCCCAGCTCCCTACTAATATGGTTCGGACTTCCTCTAGCCATTTTAGAGAGACTGCTTCCCGTCAGTCAGATGCCCAGAAGAGGAAGAGGAAAGCGAAAGGCAAAGAAAAAGTTAGAGCGAAGAAGAAGAAGGATTGAGGCACCGATACAGAGGGTGCAGCTTCTGCTACGCCTTTAGAGGTTTAGGAGCCCGAGTCTGACGATGAGAGAGATCCAATTGAGGATGTTGAGAGACTGGTGCTGAGACATCGATCTCAGGCTCTTGCCCAGGGTGAGTCTTCTTGTGTGTCTCTCAATACTCTCCACACATTGTTTATCAAGGAGAGGGAGGCACGGATACAACTTGAGGGCAAGGTTGATCACTTGGTTACTCAGTTGGATACACTACTGGTTCAGTTGGGGGTCGCTCAGTTGTTGCATACATCTTCACACCCCCCGGCTGTACCACCCACTTCTGATCCTTCACCATCTGCACCACCCACCACCGTACCCTCATCATCTACAGATCTACAGCCACCTTCTAATCCATCTGCTCCATCCACGTCGACAGCAATGCTGATTCTCTCTGAGACCCCACCTCCACCACCTCCGGTTGTGCCGGTTCCTTCCGAGACTATTCTTTCGGACACGACTGCGAGTGACCCGGCGATGGCTCCTACTGTTGCTGAGGGTGGAGGTGCTGATGCTCCAGACGCGACGATCGAGCTCTTATCTGTTGTGGTCGATGCTTAGTTATTCATGCTAGTTGAGAGTACGAGAGTTCTGTTGTATTTATTTTCTTTTTGTTTTCTCTCTCCTCTCTTAGTACCTTTTGGTGGACATTTGGACATTATGATCATTGTCTGTACTATTATTATTCTATATTTCCTGTGATTGGTAGTGATATCCATGGCTCCTATTTTGTATTGATATCCCTTGATCTTGGTTGCATGGAGATTGTATGCTTTAATTATAGGTTGCTATGATTGTTGTTTTTCTTTGATTCTATCAGGTGATATCCATCTACTTATATTTGAAAATCAACTTATGAAAACATTGTTATTTTCAATTGGGGCTGGGAGGTAGATAGATTTTCACATGTACATGTTCCCACTTAGCACTCTAGATAATTTCATTGCAATTATCATACAATCTCAATTAAAATTAGAAAATTTGAACAATTTTGATATATTTTGAACTTAAATCATAGAATAGCTTCGAACATCCATTCCTGCTTAGCTGTTATGATGCAATGACATATTCATATTGCACTCATCCTTTTATGAATTACATTCATGCGTATTTCTAGTATCACTAGGATGATTGCATGTGTTGACCCTTCATATATCCAACATCCATATGCACTAGTTGATAGCTATGTAGAAAACCTAAAAATGAATAAAAATGATTTTTTTGCTAAAAGAATTGTGGACACACGGAATTCCACTTCTTTGTTTGATTGAAATTATTTTGAAAGGAAAAGGTCTAGGAGGTCTATTGAAAACTGATACAAAGTCGTCACTTGGTCTTTAGGGAACCAAGAAACCCAATTCGACTCACCCAAACGGATAAAGGCCACTGGCCTTTCATAACCGAAGAACTTGGCTCGGGATTTTGGTACAAGAGAGGAAGGAGCCTTTGTCACAACTAAAAAACCCTCAACTCGCCCCGTCTCTCGACGGGCCTCAATTAGCATCTAAACAATCATCCTATACTATGTTTGGTTCGACAATTAATACTATGATAGTATATTACATCACATAAGAATCTTGAAATGGAAGATCAAAAGATAAGATGTAATTCATAAGATCTAAGCCAAGTATCACACAATACAAAGTGAAAGATCACACAAGCAAACCTAGGAAAAATCATCTAATCACGTACCAAGTAATAAAGTCTTCCTAATCTAAGGGGAAATGAATTGTTCTTGAAACAAATAATCAAAGAAGTCAAATATGCTTAGCAAGCTAGGATGATGCATGTTAATATTTGAGGAAAGAACACCTCTCAATCCCTAGGATGGATGAGAAAGGAAGATTAGCTCGAGTGAAGCATGGACGTGTGATCGAATTCATTCCTTACAACCTTCTTAGATTAGGAGTCACAAAAACTTCAAAGGTTGTATTGTGTTTGTGTACATGGATTTTCTAGAGTGACTTAGAAGTCTAGAAGATGAATGAATGCATGGAGGAAATCATCATGGGATATGTATAAATATAGTATGGACCACTTCCTAGGATATGAACTAATTTGAAGTACATATAAGCAACAAATCAAGGGATGGAAGTAAAAGTATACTTGATGTGAATAGTGGACAGAACAGTGACTTGATTTTGTGGAAATTGGAAAGTGGGGTTAGAAATGTTTTCAATGAATGATTTTTTATGGAGATCATCCTTATTGTGTCTAGAACACATACCCAAAAGCCAATCTTCAATAACTATTACAGTCTGATAGAAATCATATGAAAAAGAGAGGTTACTCAGAAACAGAGTTCGTACTGTCGACAGAAATGTTGAAAAATCTTGGAAAATGAAAACAAAAGATATAGAGGCTCATATTATACAAACTGCTCCCTATGACACTGAAGTCCAAGGGAAAAATGAGTTAGGAACACTCTCATTAGAAAGGTTTCTGGAAAACAAGTTGAAAGTCAACCAAGCTGGTGTGACAGTAAAGGCAGAATATCTAGAGAGAATGTTTGTGTCAAAATGGAACACTTCCAAGTGTTTTCAAGCTAAGCCAAAAATCACGGATGTTCTATAATGCGTTAAGAAGACTTTCCAAGTGTTCTCATGATCATACCTTGATTATTGAGTTCTAGAGAAATCTTTGAACTCAGATCATTCACTGTTTTGAAGATTTTTGGTAAAACAAAGCTTATTTCTTGGAATCCAAATGTTGGGGGTTTTAAAGGGTTTTGAGATAGGGGTTTTGAAAGCACATTTCCAGCACAAAAAGGGGATTAAGACCACTTGGAACATCATCATCAAACTCATATCAACACCTCCCAATATTACTTGCACAAACATAGTTTTGTTTGAGAATATGACTTCAAGAATACATGTGAATGTATTGAAGTTAGAGTCATCATCCATTAAACATGCCTTTGAGGTCAAGAGCTATTATCCATAAAGATTCACTCTCCTCAAACAACATGTCATCTATATGATGATAAGAATGTAAGTAATCAAAGAAAAATTAAAAATAAATGAGGTAAGAAGAGATAAACATTAATGTAAACAAGCAAGTATTAGCAATCAATAGATGATAATCAATGTGATTTTGGACTTATAGCTTGGTGTTTCACTCGTAGATATTGACATTTGGACATGGAAGTAGCTTCCTCTCTCTTAAATTCTCACTAAAATGGTAGTTGGGGGTATTGAATATGAAGTAAATAGAAGTAATGAAGTAAAAACAAAGCCTAGAACTCACTTTCTTGTTTAAAAATCGAAGAAGGAAGTTTCTTTTCTCTCTATTCTAAACTTATCTCTACAACTTTCTCTCTAAAACTTTTCAAAGCTTGTATTTAACACCCCGAAAATGAGAAGTCAAGGGAAGCTTATATAGGCCGATTTGTGGTGGTTTTGGGGTTTAAGAAGTGTTCCCATTGGTTCCAAACATCTGTTAACATAGAACTATGTCGTTTTGGCATCTAATTAATCAATTTGGGTCCCCAAAAGAAATTGCAAAAATGGACTATTCTGGAGGAGAGTGTCGCGGCGGCACTGGGCCTGTGCTGCGGCGACACTGGGCTAGTGCCACGGCGGCACTGCTCCTCTGATGTCCAGATAATTCTGTTTATGCCCCAAGAGGTTCCGGTATTCGCAAAAAAGCCCTATTTTGTCCGAAATTCACAGAAAATGCGCATTAAGTCCAAATTAAGGTCATGATATACCATTGGAAAGGCAATGGAGTTACTTTACATAACAAAATAGTTTGGAGATAGGTCACTTTAAAAAGTTTTGCGGTATTGGCGATAAAAGACGATTTGATCGCCTTTTTCACCTTCGGAAATTCATAATAAATTCGCTATAAATCTAGGAATTATTTGTGATATACCGTTGGAAAACTATTGACCTCTAGTATTGATGGAAAATGTTTGAAAAACGATACGGTGCTCGGGTTTCAAAGTCAACTTTTAGGTCAAATCGGTCAAACCTGGGATTCCCTAGAAATTTCGGGAACCTCCTAGAGCTCCCAGGAGCTGACGTTTTCATTCAATTTTCTTTTAAAAATCATTTTAGTACTTTTCACATGATCTATAATGATCCCAAAACTTTTTGGAAAATTTGGATGATTTCGGTCAAACCTTGGTCAAACCTGGTCAAACTTCGGTCAAACCGATCAACGGGGACTTTCCGGGAACTTTCGGGACTTCCGGGGTTCTCTGGGAGCTGACGATTTCATCCAATTTTGTTTGACAACTTATTTTATGACTTTCCTTACAACATAACATGTTTCCAAAACTTTCAGTCCAAATCTGGGAGTGTTTAGGCTATTAAGGGCATTTTGGTCATATGTACCACTTTCTGAGCATTTCGAGAGATAGAACTAACTTCTAGGAGTCCTTTTTGAGTCGTTTCGATCATTGTGAACCACCAAGCTATGGGTCTCCTAAATTTGGTAGCCAAAAAAATGGGGTGTCTATAGTTTGCCACTCTTTGGCATGAACTTGTGAGGCAACACGTGTCGCAAGCGAGTGCGAAAGCTTTGAAGAGACAAGTCTTTTGGATGCTAAAAGATTTAGGATAAAAACAAGTGCATTGCGAAAATTTCAAGAGAAAGAAAGAGATGCTGAGCCTAGTGTTGGTCGCGCTCTGTGTGAGCTACCTACTTATCTTAAGGGGAATTAGACCAAGACGTAGTTTGGGGCATAAAAAAACAAACACATGCAAATACACAACAATTAGACGGATGCTATGCGGGAATGACGCTATGTTATGATGAGCTAAAATGATACGTATCATGCCTGATGTTGTGTTCCAAAGTGTTTGTGGTCCTAATACATGTGTTCTATGTATTCACCACTCTCAGTGAGCTTAGTGATCTACGCTTTGCTGCGACTAATAGACTTGTGAGGGATCTCGACCCCGAGGTCTTACCTAAGGAAGAGCGTGGTGCTCAAAGTGATAATGTGGTGCTCAAAAGAATGCTTGTGGTGTGTTTGCCACTCCTAGTGGGCTTTGTGATTTGTGTGTGTTGCGATCGATGGGATATGTGTCATGTTATGGCCAATTTGTTGTGTTTGGTTAGTGAAGTGATGCTCCAGACTTGACTTGTGCTCCCTTTAATCGTGATACTATGGACTCGGTGACTCTTAGAGTCTCAACAGTGCTTCCAAAATTTCAATGATGAACCTCAATTCTCAACGATGCTTATGTTGTTCCTCAAATCTTTGACGGTGCTTCTCAATGCTTCTTGATTCTCAACGGTGTTCTTCAAATCTCAACGATGATCCTCAAATCTTTAATAATGTTCCTTGACTTTTCAATGATGCTTTTCAACTCTTCCTATGCTCCTTAACACATTTGATGCTCTTTTATTCTTCAATAATGCTCCTCAACACACCTAATGCTCCTCTTCAACAATGCTCTCCAATACTTCCGATGTTCCTCGGTGTTACTCCACTCTTCAATGATGCTTCTCAACTCTTTTAATGTTTATCTATGCTCTAACAATGCTTCTCATCTCTTCTGATGTTCCTTGATGCTCCAACAATGCTTTTCAACTCTCCTAATGTTACTCGATGCTCCAACAATGCTTCTCAACTCTCCTGATGTTACTCGATGCTCCTCTAATCTCTGGGCCCTAAGACATCCTCACAAAATGTATCATCAGGGAACCTAGACTCTGAGCCCAAAAATACCCCAACAATACATCTTATCAAAACATCTGGAATCTGAGCCCTAAAATACCTCAAAAATACATCTTATCAATACATCTGGACTCTGAGCCCTAAACTCCTCAATAACACATCATATCAATACATCTGGACTTTGACCCTTAAACTCCTCAATAACACGTCTGGACTTTGATTAGATTAGCAACAATTTCTTGGTATTGGCGATATTTCCTCCAATCAGCTACCTTGAGATACAACTATTGGTTTGTAGTTTGCAACCACTTATGAGGTTATGCCACTCGTACTTGGGACACTTTTCATGTTGAGACCTTGACTGGTGCCGTAATGATGTTTGGTACTTCGACTTGTATCCACATTTTTTTATAATTGGGAGTCAGCTTAAACCCACACATTTGAGACCATCAGGATGAATGGACTTAAAGGAATGATGGTGACAATGAAAGTTAGGTTAGTTTGTATGAAACCTCGATCTTTAACACAATTTTGATTAGATTACCACTGACTCTAACAAATAAGGATTGACTCGGACATGACATTCTCGAATTGCCATGATCCAATGTGCCTCTGTCATAAATGATGTACCGCTCATCTTTTATGTTCACTCCTCATCTTAATATGATAGCACATTGTTGATAAATCTAGTTTTTGAAAATTTCTCCCGATTGATCTAATCAATTCTCTGCTTCTCCCCGAAAGTGCTTTAAATTAGTGCCTTAGCTTTTAGAATGAAAGGTGCTCTATTTCAAAATTTTCAAACAACTTGGTGACTTGAAAACTCGCCCTCGGTTTGAAGGGATCGTGTTAGGTAAATAGAGTTTGCCCTTAGTTTGAGGTGTAGGAAGTAGAATTCATAGACAAACGAGGTGGGTGACCGAAGTTTGCCCCTAGTTTGGATAATGGTTTATTGGAGGTTCTGGGCAAACGAGATAGGTGACCGAAGTTTGCCCCTTGTATGAAGGATAGATAGTAAAATTTAGGCAAACAAGGCAGGTAGCCGAAGTTTGCCCCTAGTATGGAAGGTGATTTTTGGCTTGAGGCAAGGACCGCGACTTTAGTCTCTCATATGCTCATAACTTTTGCCTAGGCACTGGTGAAGTGACCTCGCGTGCTATTTTCTCTCTTTTGTTATTGCTCACTCTTGATTTTGCCCTAATTTTAGCCTAGGCATCCTTTTAGATTTTTAACCTAACGAGCCATCCTTCTTTGCTTTTTGGAAAGTCTTCCTACGTACCCCCGAGAGGGGATCAGGTTCAACGTATTTCGGGCCATGGTAGGAAAGAACTGGGTTGATTTTGATGCGACCGAATCGATGTGGTTGGCTATGTATCCCCGAGCCGGAATCAGGTCTAGCGTAGTTCATGGCAAGGCTTGAAGGAAATTGGTTGAGGGTTTTTCAAACCAATCGTCAAAGAAGTTCAAACTTAGGTCACTTGTAGCGGCCTTGAATAAGAAGATTCAGTTTCAGTCTCCCTTTCTTTTCTTTTCTTTTCTTTTTTTTTTGTTTTTCTTTTTTGTTTTGAGGATTGATCCTTTTTACTTTCACCTAGCCAGCCAATTTTGATTTTCATGTAGTTGATTCTTTTGAGATCTTTTTATCACAATCTCAAAATTCTAGAATGTGCATGTCAGTTCTCGGAATTTATTTATGGTCGCTCCGAGCCTTTTGAAATGTGATCTAGGCATGTTCTCATGATGCACCTTGAAGTGTACAATTCTCTATATCACCAAAACATTCTTTCTTTCATTTTCTTCATCATTTTGACTGGCTAAGGTCAGATCTTGAAAATCAACACCTTTTTAGCTCTTAACTTTTGCCTTAGTGCCCTTTCGGGATTTCAACCTAGCGAGCTTTTCTCTTCTTTCTTTTTCTTTCTTTTTTTCTTTTTTTTTGGTTTCTTTTGAAAGTGGAGAAGAAACTCATTAAAAGTGTTTGGCTACCATCAAGGACTAAGTGTGCACTGCTTTCAACAGACAGATTGTATGGCTCCCCATTGGATTGGGCTCAAGGCTTTAAAATGGTGGGAAAAGGGTGTTGGGCAAGCCCCAAGTTTGTTTCGAGTTTTGAGCAAAAGCATCTTAAATTCTTAAAGTAAGACTATTCAATTCTCGGATCTTCTTCGGGGTCAGCGCAAAATTAACTTCGACCTTTTCAGAATTATTTTTTTTATTTGATGCAAAAAAAATAATTTAGCAGAGTAATATCCATGGTAATTTGAAAAGTGACATTTTCAGTTCAATGATTCATGCATTTATGACTAGACACATCAGATTAAGCAAAATGAAATTTCATTCCATCGCCATAAGAGGGGGGTTACATTACTCGATATAGACTCATAACAACTCATTGACAGACAAACTCGACCACAAGATTAAACTTGAAATAGACTCAAAACATAGAACAGACTCGACTTGGTCTCAAATGGAGTGTCACAGTGACTTGCTTATTCTTTTTATTATACTTTTTTTGCAGAGATTCCAGACACCATCACTTTATCATGCTGCTTCAACAATCATTGGCCTCAGCAAAGGGGATCATTTGAATGGATAGGCCAGGGCCTTAGGTTCAATGAAACTAACATTTTGGGTGACATGGGGTTGGATGGGTGGTGGACCGATAATTCTTCAGTCAATGAGGTCTTGGATATCATGGCAGAGACATATGCTCCAGTCGGTGTCATGGCCTGGGCTTTGGTGGTAGGTGCAGTGTTTGGATAGGTCACAATTAGGTGGTGGGGGATCAGCACAAGGTTGAAGGAGTTGGAGGTGCCACTTTTTTAGTAGGCGACCTAAGGCTACGAAGGGGGAGATATCTATCTTAGAAAATTAACGGGATACCCTATTTTTATAAGGGTAGCTAGGTGAGCTGTTTTGGTTTGTGAGCTGGTATGGTCGGGGAGAATAGGCCATGGGTTGGTTACTAAGGGTGTTGACATCCGAAGGGTTTCGGGAGTAGTCGAGCCTCTTGGACTGTCTTTGTGATTCTTCATTCTTGATCTTCCCTTCCCTGATTGCATCCTCAATTCGAGTCCCAATCTCAAGCAGTTCTTCAAATATTGAGATGGACTGGTAGACTAGTTTCTCATGGTACAGCGACTGTAAATTCTTGATCAACATCCGAACTTGTTCCTTTTTGACTAGTCGGTGGTTCATTTGGGCCACTTTGTTCCTCCATCTGCTGAAGAACGCAGCGAAGGACTCATTGAAGTTCTGCTGGGTAGTCTCCAAATCCCAGATGGTGACATCGAGCTCTTGGTTGTAGGAATAATGATCAACGAAGACCTGGACTATATCTTCCCTAGTCCACATCTTAGAAACCTCCAAGGTCATAAACCAGGATAAAGTAGCCTTGGTGAGGGTTTGAGGGAACAACATTGTAGTAACCCGTGTTTTCATGTTTAAATTGACGATTTAGATTTCGTGTGCGATTTTAGCAAAAATTGGTCACAGGGGTATTTTGGTCATTTTTTCAATTTTATAAGTCATAAACTAAAAATACATTTTTTTGGGAAAAGTTGCGTGAGATTAAATGATTTGGTATTCGTGTTGGAAGTTAAGATTTTTCGAGTCATATTTAAAATTAAATCTAATATTTTCTCTTTTAATTTTAACAGTAGCAGAATTTTGTTTTCAGATTTTTGTTAGGAAAACGAAAGAAATATAAGATTCTGCCAGCGTAGTCCCAAGCAAAACTCGATTCTGCACACTTTTTGTCTAATGCAATTTTCTCAGATTCTGCACCGTTTGGGCAGAAAACGAGGATTACAGTAGCAGAGAAAGTATATTAGAAATTAAATCTAATATTTTCTCTTTTAATAATTAGATTGTTAGGCCATTATGTTTGGTTATTTATACACTAATATTAGTGGAGCTATATGTGCATTAGTGTATGTTTACATCATCTTGCATAAACTACCAATTAATTAGAAGTTAGTGGATTGTTAGGCCATTATGTTTGGTTATTTATACACTAATATTAGTGGAGTTATATGTGCATTAGTGTATGTTTACATCATCTTGCATATTCCTTATAAACTACCAATTAATTAGAAGTTAGTGGATTGTTAGGCCATTATGTTTGGTTATTTATACACTAATATTAGTGGAGTTATATGTGCATTAGTGTATGTTTACATCATCTTGCATATTCCTTATAAACTACCAATTAATTAGAAGTTAGTGGTTAATAATTAGATTGTTAGGCCATTATGTTTGGTTATTTATACACTAATATTAGTGGAGTTATATGTGCATTAGTGTATGTTTACATCATCTTGCATATTCCTTATAAACTACCCATTAATTATAAGTTAGTGGTTAATAAGTGGATTGTTAGGCCATTGTCTCCAAGTGGAAGCTTGGCTATTTATACACTCACATACTCTCTCAAACACACACATTCTACACTTCTAGCATAGAGAGCTTGAAAGAGTCACACAAAGAGAGATTTATATATATATACACAATTATAGATATACATACACCTCGAGTTAGAAGAAGAAGAAGAAGAAGAGAAGTGTTTGGGAGTTGCTCAACATCATTTATAGGTACCGGGTTGTGTACAATATGCTTTCTAAATTCTCCGGAGTATTTCTTTGTTATCTCTACTTGTACTCTTTTTGCAGTTATGTTGTGTTTTCATTTGGAATCAATGAGTATGTGTTTATTGCTAAGTGCTATGGGACTAAAGGGTCATGAGCAAGGAGCACCTACCAACAGTCCAACAGGCCTCAGGGACCGACGTACTGGAGACGGGTGAGGTGAGGTGAGGTGTCTCTAGCTATGTGATCAAGAGGAACCTGGTATGATGCTATTGGTATGAGCGTTTGGGTAGTGTGAGCAGTTGGGTTGTGAGACTGGTCAATTGATTTGATGTCATTCTATGTATTTGATTGTCATTATCCTTTTGAGCCTTTATTATTCTTGTCATATTGTATACTTCCCGGTATGGTTTTTAGATGCAGGCAGTGCCGGTAACCGAAGCCTAGAAGGGAGATAAGGTTAAGGATGATATAGGAGATCCGTGGAGAATATGGACCTGCTGGGAGTTTTAAAGAAATTTTGTATTTTTATTTTAAAGAATCAAGTGTGATTTATTTAATTTTTCAATGGAAATACGCTTATTTTTGGTAATGAAAATCGGGGCGTCACAAATGGTATCAGAGCCTGTCCCCAGCCGGAAATGTAGGACTAAGTCAAGGTTAGATAGTCTACATCGCCTGGAAGGAGTCAGAGAAGGTTGAAAAAAAAAAAAAATTGTTATTTTATAAAACAAAATATGCTATATTTGTTTTAAACATTATTTTAAGAAATTTACGAAGTTATTTACCAAATGTTTTTATCTCTAGATTTCGGGACGAAATCTCTATTAAGGAGGGTAGATTGTAGTAACCCGTGTTTTCATGTTTAAATTGACGATTTAGACTTCGTGTGCGATTTTAGCGAAAATTGGTCACAGGGGTATTTTGGTCATTTTTTTTTAATTTTATAAGTCATGGACTAAAAATATATTTTTTGGGAAAAGTTACGTGAGATTAAATGATTTGGTATTCGTGTTGGAAGTTAAGATTTTTTCGAGTCATATTTAAAATTAAATCTAATATTTTCTCTTTTAATTTTAACAGTAGCAGAATTTTGTTTTCAGATATTTGTTAGGAAAACGAAGGAAATTTATGATTCTGCCCGCGATGTCCCAAGCAAAACTCGATTCTGCACACTTTTCGTTTAATGCAATTTTCTCAGATTCTGCACCGTTTGGGCAGAAAACGAGGATTACAGTAGCAGAGAAAGTATATTAGAAATTAAATCTAATATTTTCTCTTTTAATAATTAGATTGTTAGGCCATTATGTTTGGTTATTTATACACTAATATTAGTGGAGCTATATGTGCATTAGTGTATGTTTACATCATCTTGCATAAACTACCAATTAATTAGAAGTTAGTGGATTGTTAGGCCATTATGTTTGGTTATTTATACACTAATATTAGTGGAGTTATATGTGCATTAGTGTATGTTTACATCATCTTGCATATCCCTTATAAACTACCAATTAATTAGAAGTTAGTGGATTGTTAGGCCATTATGTTTGGTTATTTATACACTAATATTAGTGGAGTTATATGTGCATTAGTGTATGTTTACATCATCTTGCATATTCCTTATAAACTACCAATTAATTAGAAGTTAGTGGATTGTTAGGCCATTATGTTTGGTTATTTATACACTAATATTAGTGGAGCTATATGTGCATTAGTGTATGTTTACATCATCTTGCATATTCCTTATAAACTACCAATTAATTAGAAGTTAGTGGATTGTTAGGCCATTATGTTTGGTTATTTATACACTAATATTAGTGGAGTTATATGTGCATTAGTGTATGTTTACATCATCTTGCATATTCCTTATAAACTACCAATTAATTAGAAGTTAGTGGATTGTTAGGCCATTATGTTTGGTTATTTATACACTAATATTAGTGGAGTTATATGTGCATTAGTGCATGTTTACATCATCTTGCATATTCCTTATAAACTACCCATTAATTAGAAGTTAGTGGTTAATAAGTGGATTGTTAGGCCATTGTCTCCAAGTGGAAGCTTGGTTATTTATACACTCACATACTCTCTCAAACACACACATTCTACACTTCTAGCATAGAGAGCTTGAAAGAGTCACATAGTGAGAGATTTATATATATATATACACAATTATAGATATACATACACCTCGAGTTAGAAGAAGAAGAAGAAGAAGAAAAGTGTTTGGGAGTTGCTCAACATCATTTATAGGTACCGGGTTGTGTACAATATGCTTTCTAAATTCTCCGGAGTATTTCTTTGTTATCTCTACTTGTACTCTTTTTGCAGTTATGTTGTGTTTTCATTTGGAATCAATGAGTATGTGTTTATTGTTAAGTGCTATGGGACTAAAGGGTCATGAGCAAGGAGCACCTACCAACAGTCCAACAGGCCTCAGGAACCGACGTACTGGAGACGGGTGAGGTGAGGTGAGGTATCTCTTGCTATGTGATCAAGAGGAACCTGGTATGATGCTATTGGTATGAGCGTTTGGGTAGTGTGAGCAGTTGGGTTGTGAGACTGGTCAATTAATTTGATGTCATTCTATGTATTTGATTGTCATTATCCTTTTGAGCATTTATTATTCATGTCATATTGTATACTTCCCGGTATGGTTTTTAGATGCAGGCAGTGCCGGTAACCGAAGCCTAGAAGGGAGATAAGGTTAAGGATGATATAGGAGATCCGTGGCGAATATGGACATGATGGGAGTTTTAAAGAAATTTTGTATTTTTATTTTAAAGAATCAAGTGTGATTTATTTAATTTTTCAATGGAAATACGCTTATTTTTGCGGGGCGTCACAAACATTGCGATGTGCTCATGGGTGCAGCCCATTGATTGGAAAACACTCATGTAGAACTTTATGCGGCTCTTCGAATTTCCAGTTCCATCAAAACGGTCAATTTTAGGCATCTTGAAGTTCCCAGGTAGCTTTAATTTGTTGGGCTCAAACAATCCTTCTTGATCTAACATGTAATTGTCGACCCCTTTGTTCTTTCTCAGTATGTTCTCAAGCTTGTCGAACTCATCCAGTTTTTCTTGAATTTTTTTGTTAAATGTAGACGGTGGGGCCCCATTGAACTAGTCATCATCTACACTATTCTCATGTATACCGACGGGAGGTTGTACAAACCCTAGTGGTGGTGGCGGCATGAATCCCGGTGGTGGTGCGAACCCAGGTGGGTATTGTGACTGCTGCTATTTCAGTTCCTCCATGAAGGCTAAAACTTGGGCCAACCGGTCAGACTGTTGGTTGATCATTTCTCTCATTCTTACTTCTAAACCTTCTAGATCCACAAAACTAACTTTCGACAAAGTGATTCTGATAAGGCGGCTCCCGGATCCTTTGACCCACAAGGCAGTTCTTAGGTGCTTAGAACTTATACTGACATATAGATGTAAAAAGACTATGTGTTAGACTTTGACAGTGAGGACTGACTTGTGTACAGACCGACTATCATAGTGTGTACAGACTGATGAAGCAAGCATGGAGATGCAAGCCCTAATCTATATGATGCTCTTACTCCTAACAGATAGTAGTTAAACAAGTAAGGCCATAGCCATACAGAGTGTGCTAACTTAACTTTCCAGTATGATCACCAACGGATAAGAGGAATTTCCATAGGTTATGAAAGTTTCTATGAGAAACGGGGATTTCTGATTGATTTCGACTGAAGTACTGGGAGAAACTGGTATTTTGGATATTTTTGACAGAGTTTCTCGGAGAAATTGTGATTTTGGGTATTTAAGATTTTCTGGGGAAAACAGGGGTTTCTGGGTGACTTGGACAGGGTTGCTAAGAGAAGCAGGGATTTGGAAGATTCAGAGAAATTTCCAGAAGTTATAGGAGTTTCTAGGAGAAATAGGGATTTCTGGTTGATTTGGACTGAATTTCTGGGAAAACAGGTATATTTGGGTGAGTTGGATAGAGTTTTTGGGAGAAATAAGTATATCGGAGTTTCTGGGAGAAACTAAAATTTCTGGGTAATCTGTGGGATTTAGACAGAGTTTCTGGGAGAAACTGGTATATTTGGGACATCTGGGAGATTTGGACAGAGTTTCTAGGAGAAACTGGTATATCTGTGTAATCTGGGAGATTTGGACCGAGTTCTTGGGAGCAACTGGTGAAAATGACGAGATAAAGTGATGACGGTGATCATACTTTCTAGCAAGTTTTCATACTCCTATGTCTTAGGACCAACAAATAGGTTTGCAGTATATATCTTTGTGAACATGGAGCAGACATCCTTATCATGGTGCCTAGACAGGTCAACTCAATGTAATCACATGTGAGTGATTGCCTTGGGAATCATAAGAAGGAGGTTCTGCCTCATGCCACATAAGCGTCTACACCGCGCCGGTAATCCCGTCAAGGCATATAGCAGTTATATCACCTTGTCTTATCTGAAAAGATAAATGAACAATCCTATGAAATGTTCTACATGAATCTATATGCAAAGGCTAGGTTTAGTCAAAGAGGGTGTGTTGACGAGAGTTCCAATATACCGTCAGGGAGACAGTACGGAAGTTTTTACTCTTTTTGATATACCTTGGAAGGTACAGTATCAACGGTGACTTGTGCCCTGGCACAGCAAGACCTGAACAATGTCAGCGCTGCGTTTCAGACACAGTCAAAGGGGGGAAATGCAAGAGTGCAATGTGGTGAACCGGACATAGTAAAAATATGATTTTAAGGATGCTTCTTATGAGTCAAACCTCTGTATTATTTTGTTTTAAAATAAAAATATCCCTAGCAGAGTCGCCAGATTGTGGACACGTGGAATTCCACCTCTTTGTTTGTTTGAAATTATTTTGAAAGGAAAAGGTCTAGGAGGTCTGTTGAAAACAGATACAGAGTCGCCACTTAGTCTTTAGGGAACCAAGAAACCCAATTTGACTCACCCAAACGGATAAAGGGCACCGACCTTTCATAACCAAAGAACTTGGCTCGGGGTTTTGGTACGAGAGAGGAAGGAGCCTTTGTCACGACTAAAACACCCTCAACTCATCCCGTCTCTCGACGGGCCTCAATTATCATCCAAATGATCATCTTATACTATGTTTGGTTCGACAATTAATACTATAATAGTATAATACATCACATAAGAATCTTGAAATAGAAGATCAAAAGATAAGATATCATTCATAAGATCAAAGCCAAGTATCAGACAATGCAAAATGAAAGATCACACAAGCAAACCTAGGAAAAATCATCTAATCACGTACCAAGTAATAAAGTCTTCCTAATCTAAGGGGAAATGAATTGTTCTTGAAACAAATAATCAAAGAAGTCAAATATGTTTAGCAAGCTAGGATGATGCATGTTAATATTTGAGGAAAGAAGACCTCTCAATCCCCGGGATGGATGAGAAAGGAAGATTAGCTCGAGTGAAGCATGGACGTGTGATCGAATTCATTCCTTACAACCTTCTTAGATTAGGAGTCACAAAAACCCCAAAGGTTGTATTGTGTTTGTGTACATGGATTTTCTAGAGTGACTTAGAAGTCTAGAAGATGAATGAATGCATGGAGGAAATCATCATGGGATATGTATAAATATAGTATGGACCACTTCCTAGGATATGAACTAATTTGAAGTACATATAAGCAACAAATCAAGGGATGGAAGTAAAAGTACACTTGATGTGAATAGTGGACAGAACAGTGACTTGATTTTGTGGAAATTGGAAAGTGGGGTTAGAAATGTTTTCAATGAATGATTTTTTTATGGAGATCATCCTTATTGTGTCTAGAACACATACCCAAAAGCCAATCTTCAATAACTATTACAGTCTGACAGAAATCATATGAAAAAGAGAGGTTACTCAGAAACAGAGTTCGTACTGTCGACAGAAATGTTGAAAAATCTTGGAAAATGAAAACAAAAGATATAGAGGCTCATATTATACAAACTGTTCCCTATGACACTGAAGTCCAAGGGAAAAATGAGTTAGGAACACTCTCATTAGAAAGGTTTCTGGAAAACAAGTTGAAAGTCAACCAAGCTGGTGTGACAGTAAAGGCAGAATATCGAGAGAGAATGTTTGTG
Organism: Hydrangea macrophylla; assembly: GCA_033977485.1. Taxonomy (NCBI): domain Eukaryota; kingdom Viridiplantae; phylum Streptophyta; class Magnoliopsida; order Cornales; family Hydrangeaceae; genus Hydrangea; species Hydrangea macrophylla. The sequence continues at coordinate 13,340,377 of CM066985.1, read as the reverse complement.
TCAAAATGGAACCCTTCCAAGTGTTTTCAAGCTAAGCCAAAAATCATGGATGTTCTATAATAAGTTAAGAAGACTTTCCAAGTGGTCTCATGATCATACCTTCATTATTGAGTTCAAGAGAAATCTTTGAACTCAGATCATTCACTGTTTTGAAGATTTTTGGTAAAACAAAGCTTATTTCTTGGAATCCAAATGTTGGGGGTTTTAAAGGGGTTTTAAAATAGGGGTTTTGAAAGCACATTTCCAGCACAAAAAGGGGATTAAGACCACTTGGAACATCATCATCAAACTCATATCAAGACCTCCCAATATTACATGCACAAACATAGTTTTGTTTGAGAATATGACTTCAAGAATACATGTGAATGTATTGAAGTTAGAGTCATCATCCATTAAACATGCCTTTGAGGTCAAGAGCTATTATCCATAAAGATTCACTCTCCTCAAACAACATGTCATCTATATGATGATAAGAATGTAAGTAATCAAAGAAAAATTAAAAATAAATGAGGTAAGAAGAGATGAACATTAATGTAAACAAGCAAGTATTAGCAATCAATAGATGATGATCAATGTGATTTCGGACTTGTAGCTTGGTGTTTCTCTCATAGATATTGACATTTGGACATGGAAGTAGCTTCCTCTCTCTTAAATGCTCACTAAAATGGTAGTTCGGTGTATTGAATATGAAGTAAATACAAGTAATGAAGTAAAAACAAAGCCAAGAACTCACGTTCTTGTTTAAAAATCAAAGAAAGAAGCTTCTTTTCTCTCTATTCTAAACTTATCTCTACAACTTTCTTTCTAAAACTTTTCAAAGCTTGTATTTGACACCACCAAAACGAGACGTCAAGGAGGTTTATATAGGTCGATTTGGGGTTTAAGAAGTGTTCCCATTGGTCCCAAACATCTGTTAACATAGAACTATGCCGTTTTGGTTTCTAATTAATCAATTTGGGTCCCCAAAAGAAATTCTAAACTTATCTCTACAACTTTTCGTTTCGTTGCGGCGGCATTGCTCCTCTGATGTCCAGATAATTCTGTTTAGGCCCCCAGAGGTTACGGTATTCACAAAAGGCCCTATTTCGTTCGAAATTCACAGAAAATGCGTATGAACTCCAAACTGAGGATGTGATATACCGTTGGAATGGTAATGGAGTCTAATTTTCATAAAAAAAAATTAGTTCAGAGATATATCACTTTAAAAAGTTTTGCGGTATTTGCGATAAAAGCCGATTTGATCGCCTTTTTCACCTTCGAAAATTCATAATAAATTCGTTTTAAATCCAATAATTATGTGCGATATACTGTTGGAAAGCTATTGACCTCTAGTATTCATGGAAAATGTTTGAAAAATGATACAGTTCTCTAGTTTCAAAGTCAACATTTACGTCAAATCGGTCAAACCTAGGATTCCCGGGAAGTTTCGGGAACCTCCGGGAGCTCCCAGGAGTTGTCCTTTTCGTCCGATTTTCTTTTAAAAGTAATTTTAGTACTTTCCACATGATCTAGAATGATCTTGAAATTTTTCGGCGAATTTGGATGATTTCGATCTAACCTTGGTCAAACCTGGTCAAACTTCGATCAAACCGGTCAACGGGGACTTTCTGGGAACTTCCGGGACTTGCGGCGGTCTCTGGGAGCTGACAATTTCATCCGATTTTGCTTGAAAACTCATTTTATGACTTTCCTTACGACATAACATGTTTCCAGAATATTCAGTCCAAATCTGGGAGTATTTAGGCTTTCAAGGGCATTTTGGTCATATGTACCACTTTTTGAGTATTTCGAGAGATAGAACTAACTTCTAGGAGTCCTTTTTGAGTCGTTTTGATCATTGTGAACTACCAAGCTATGGGTCTCCTAAATCTGGTAGCCGACAAAATGGGGTGTCTACAAGAATTAGTAGTGGAAACTAATTACCCTTAGTGAGCGTTTGATCCAATCTTCACTTCTGAGGGCATCGACACATAAACTCGAATTGTTCTTCTCGATTATGCATAATAAATTCGTTGAAATTGTCTCAATTAATTTTTCATTTTGGCTTCTTATTAGAGGAGAACATTCAGGATCTACCAACTAAACTCAATGAACATTCCAATGCTAAAACTAAGAACTTAAGAAAATGATTTAAGCCATCGCTACCCATTCCCTAAACTATACATATCCCTTCACCTTTACCCAAGAATCTGTTTCATTTCTTAACCCACACCAATTCAATATTTCCAAGTTTCTTTCGAGAATACAAATTCCTAATCTTATACCTTGACCTCAATAGACCTTTAATACGAGAAAATTGTCAAAGTATGTGGTTGGAGGAGAGTAGCTGTGGGAATTAAAAAAAATGCTTGAATGTGAAAAGGGAGTATATATATATATAAAATGTGGAAAGAAGGGAAGTTGGTGGAGATGTGAAAAGAAGGAAAGGAGAAGATAAACTTCATTGTATACTTAGACACACACACTCTCTCTCATCATCTTCAACTACCATTAAAAAAACCAAAAATCCCAAGTCTTAATGATTCTTAGCGAATTAGTTTGGACATGAACGTGTAAATTGAGTTATCCACGGTATTTCGCTCCTCTAGTAAGTAGTATCCTATTCATGAGACTATACACTCTAAGTGTTCATTTTTCATCGAGTCAAGTATAAAAGCATTAGTAACCAGAATATCACTCTTATCAAAGCTTTCATACATGTGTGATCATTATTAAGCAAGTTTTTGAGAGACGTCCTTTTATGAATGTATACCAATGAGAGATTTGAATGGAAACTACAAGTTCTGGAAGTACGATAGTCTCAATAACTCTAAATAAGGTTCGATGCATAGCTGTTAACTTCACACACATACGAATACATGACCGCAATATATATGTTATATCTATCTTGGTGACATGAGGAGCATGTGGATTTCTTTCTTGGTTTGATTGAGGTTTATAGGCCTTTGTAGAGCTAAGTTAACAGTTGAATAGGAGGGAATGTTTAAAAGTTTTTCTATATATTTTTGAGCTTAAAATAGAGAATTTTGTGGGTATAATCACTATAAACTCTCACGATACAACACTCGTCCACTAGGGGGAACCTAGGAGTTTAATGGCTTATTGCATTTGCTAAATGCAACCGCGATTCCTACGAAAGTGAGTTAGAGTTATCTCTTCCTACTTAGGTTAGCTTGTTTTAGTTTTTTTTTATTTTATTTTAGTCATTGTAGTAGTACTTTAGCTTATTGTCGTTGTCGCTTTATCGCTAGGGACTAGCAATAAGCTAGTTGGGGTGGTTGTGACAAGCGGAGGTATTTGTAGAATACAACTTCGCTAAAATCAAGAAATATATTGATTTAGTTTACAACTCCTAGTTATTTCTATAATTTGGATTACAAGATCAGTTTATGTACAATATGACGAATCTATGATAAGTTGTGTTATTTTAACTGTTATTTGTGCAGATTGATGTTTTGCTGTGTGCAGGAATGAATAACAGATAAAGGATAAAGCTGGATTACAAGCAAGGCAATTAAAAGCTAAAATGTTGAGTTCGAGCGATCTAGGATCATTCAAGCGATCCAGTGTTCGATCGATCGACTCAAGTTCAAGCGCTTGAGTAATTCAAAGTTCAAGCGATCGAAGGACGTTCGATCGATTGAACATGGCTTTTATCAGAACTTACGCGCACGGAGCAAAGACGTATTTTGAACCCTAGTCTTAGGTTTTTCTATATATACTAGTTATATTCATGTCCCAAAGGATGCCCAACTTTTGCTTTTAATAATTTATATAGAGGAAGGAGAGTTTGGTTTGGTTTTGTAGGGTTAAACTTCGATATTGCTTGATTTTCTTGGAGATTTCAGCTTTCAATACAAGTGTTCTTCGTTTCAGGTTTTGCATTATTGTTATCTACATTTTATCAGTTCAATCTCGTATTTCAATATGTTATAACTGTAGTTTTTCACAGTGTTAGTGGCAAAATCCATAGTTTTCGTAGTTTGCATGTTTAAATCACAACCAAACACAACCTTAATGGATATTTACATTAAAAACCAATCTGTGACACTCCAAACCATGTCTGAGTAGTCCTAGAATTGGGAGATCATGATGAAACAGTAATCTCCAGCTTCTGCCATGCAACAGAATAATACCTGTGTTCGATTGATCGAAGTTAGTTCCATCGATCGAAACAGAGATACGGTCAAGTGATCAAAGATATTTTGATCGATTAAGAGATTGTGATATTCGATCGATCGAGAGCGCGTCGATCGATCCAACCTTCACATTTTTAGGTTAATCCTTTATATTATTCCTAGACTTTCTCTTTTCAACAATTGTTATCAAACTGTCCCCAAATGCTCAATTTGTCAAAACAGTTTCTGAACTTTAAGCCTTAAGGCATTTTTCTTCAATAACTTTTGCAAACCACTTTCAATGCTAACACCATTCGGAGTTCGAGTCCTAACTATTTTTTTAAACAACCTTCATGTATTTTTAAATCCACTGTGATGATATAGTCCCGGTCATGAAAGAACTACTGAATCTTTATCTTTAGAAAATACGGAATACTATAGAGAGACGTACTCCATAGAGCTTAAGGAAACTGCATGGTAGATGGCAAGGTCATTGTAGATTCGTGTAATCCCAACGTTCCCCTTTCATAAAGACAAACCGGTTTAAAAGTATCATTTTAGTTAATTACTTAATCATTAGCTTAATTTAGTTGCTCTAATTTTAGTAGTTGTTAATTATGGAACTTCGTGTTCTACACCTTTCTTTAAATATTGAATTTTTATTTTCTTTTGATTTTAATCTAAGTAACTAGTTTCACACCTTCTCTGTGGGATCGATCTGGTCTTATCCAGTACTACTTGTACGTCTACCTATACTTGGGTATAGCACAAAAGCACACACAAAAGATTTTCGTGACACCTGTCCCTTGATATCCCGAACTGATCAAAGGCTGAGGCGAATAGAATATCCGAGGAGTTGCCTATGTCCACTAACACTCTCTTTACCATTTAATTAGCTATGAAGGGTATCACCACCAGCGGATCATCGTAGGGGCAGTACAAGTCCCTTATATCATCAAATGAGAACGTCAGCACATCGGTCGGTGGGGAGTTAGCTGATTGGACCTGCAGGACATCCGCTCGGATGCCCGAGCATGCCTCTTTCTCACTGACTTTGAGTCACCTCCGCCCGATGTTTTTCCTGAAATCACGTTGATGTGATTGAGAAGATGCTGCTCGAGAACCTGAGTATCCTGCCGGGGTCGTCTATCTTTGGTGATGAACTTGACAAGGTGCCCCTACTCGATCAACTTCTCTATGGCCATCTTAAGCTTGAAGTAATCCTCTATATCGTGACTGTGATCTTTATGATAACATCAATATTAGTCCCCATTTCTTTTCTTGGGTGGGTTCTTCAGGTTTGTCAACTTTTTGAGCAACCTTTGAGCCTCAGCGGCGACCTTAACTTCTTGAATAGGTCAGAAAAGAGGTGTTAAGGTGATCAAGGCCAGATCCTGGCCGCTTCATTGCTGATCTTGCTTCGGCTTCTTTCCCGAGCCCTTCTCAAAACCTTCGCATTTCCTTTTGAACTTTGGGGACTCATCTCCCGTGAAGTTGGCGCGCTTAGACTTTAGGAACTCTTCTGTGTCAATATATTTCCCAACCTTCTCCGAGAGTTCAACTAGGGTGGTCGGTTGGTTGTGGTGGAACAACATGGAAACCTTGGTATGTTGAACCCCCGAGCAAAAAGCCGTGATCATAACCATTTCATTCAGGTTACAGATCTAAAGCTTTTGCTAATTAAAACAGTCGATAGAATCCTTCAGGGATTCTCCCTTGCGCTGTGTGACGGGCATCATTTGTGTGTCTGGCTGTGATCGATCGAGCATCCCCATGAACTAGCTAATGAATAGCTTGCTGAGTGCCTTAAAATCATTGACCATTCAGGGTTTAAGTGCATGGAACCACTATGCGGCTGGCCCTATGAGGGTGCTGGGAAAGGCTAGGCAGACCAGTTCGTTGGCGTTGCTAACTAAGATCTCCATGGCTCCTGGTCAGTCATTCTTGGGCTAATTCTCAGGCCATTGGCTCTTGCCCCTCCCTTTTGGCAGTGCGTTTGTTGTTGATGATCTCTTTGGCATCCCCACTCGATGTATTGGCTGGCCCAGGCATGCTGTCGGGTTTGCTCGGGTTGACGGTTGCACTCATCGTTCTCGGACAGCCCCAAAGTTGGGGGGGATATTGGTGCAGTATTGGCACGCCGTCGAGTCTGCACCAGCATGCGATCGCATACATTGTTCCTCAGCTAATCCTTGACTTGAGGGGGTTTGTCATGTTGGTCCTCCAGGAGTTGCGTAAGAGCCACGGTGATCTGCTCGGAGGCCAAGGAGGCAGTCGGTTGCCTGGCCTGTGAATCCGCCTGACCTATTGGGGCAGTAGTCTTCTTACCCTTCTTTGGTGGCATAATATTTAGTAGATTTGTTTTGGGGAGAAAACTGTCGGTTCCCACAGACGGCGCCAAACTGATGATGCCTAAATTTGGTTTAAGAGAGAGTAAGAAAAATGAGACAAGAATTTGTATATGGTTCGACCCTCTTAAAAAAGAGACCTACGTCCACGTGGTGTGTTAGAGCACTTGCGTAAATGCGATAGCAGGAATGTAAACAAGATGATCATGTTCGTCAGTCTAGTCATTGTGTTTCATCCATGCAAGAGTAATGAGTCTGCGATGTCGTCGAGATGTTGTTGTGGCCGTGAGGGCATTGGTGGCAAGACTAGTCATATCTCGTCGGTCTGTCTGTTGTAGATGCCATGGTGGAAAGTATAGTGGTAGTACCTTGTCGGTACTGTCAAATTCATTGTGTTAAGATGGATAACAGGCTACCCTAGGCTGAATGGAATAATATTGAGGGTACCAAGAATGAGGCTGTAAGGTAATGATGCCAAGTAATGAGGCCAAAAGGTAAAGATGGCAAGATGGTAATCCAACGGCCGTAAAGTAGAGATATTCCAAGCCAATGGTGGTACGCTGGATTGCTTGTTAACCAAGGCTAAATGGAATAAGATTGGGGTTGCCAAGAATGAGGTCGTAAGGTTAAAGATGGCAAGATGGTAAACCAACGGCCGTACGGCAAAGATATTCCAAGCCAACGACATTTATGCCAGAATGTATCCAAAGATTAGATCATTGATCCAAAGAGTCGAGTTTGTGAAAGATTGGGCCTGTGGTCCAAAGATTGGATCAGTGATTCGAATAGTCGAGTTTGTAAAGATTGAACATCAAAGTAAAGTTGATTCGTTAAGTCAGATTGGACTGATGTCCAAAGTGATCAGTCAATCGATGTCAGTTTTGATTTAAAGATCCGAGTATTGTCATTGAACATTTCTTAAACGTACGTATCACCATGAGATTAGAGCAGTTGAGACTTAAAGACATGTTTCCATAAAGGAAGAAAAAATGGAACGTTTTACTTTCTTAATGGATTAACAAGTGTTTTTTGAGCCTACTCAGTGTAGTAGGCTTACCCACTCAGCTTGCAGTAAAGCTAACGACTTGCATGTCTTGGACAATCAAAAGTCTAGCTCTTACAGAGGCAGAGTACCCATAATAAGAGTATGCCGATGAGGGCTTTGGCTATGCGACCTAGCTGGCGAGAGTGGAAGACTATTAGTTTACTTATCTTTTGTTACATTGAGGAACTAGGTGCCAATTTATTATTATTCTGTTGTAGGGCTTATGCCCAAAACAATGTTCTTTCCTTTCCTTTCCTGTGGGTTATAATAATGGACTTAAGACTTTGATGTTTTATGTATTATGTAAACCTAGAACCACTATGCTTATTGTTCATTCCTTTTATCTTGGTTCTTTTTGTATGGACAATCATGCGATCCTCAAACAAGTCATATCCACCGGTCCAAAGGTGGAAATTTTAATTTTTCCCTACTTTACTGTGCTGGGGCATGATAAAAACCGGCATAAAACAACACTAAATACAACAACATACCAAGGAAATATATCATTGGATGAAGAGATAGATTAAAACACAAATGTAAGGAAAACTAGAGATATGGGCTAAGATTGACCAATTCTATTCTCTATTGGGCTAGTATTCTATAAAAACAAGCCCTTATGATGACCTTTAACTAGCGTATTGCTAGTCTTTAGCAATGAAGTGGAATTAGAACATGTTAAGAAAAGCAACAACCAAAGTTACAATTTTATTGAACTAAAACATATCAAAAGTCCTAACTCAATGTCATAGGAATCGCAGTTGCATTTAGCGTATGTAATAAGCCTTTAAACCCCTAGGTTCCCCTAGTGGACGAGTTGTGTCTCATGAGGATTTGCAGTGAATGTATCCAAAAAATTCATGTGTTAAGCTTTCTGAACTTTCCAAGAAATCTCTTTCTCTCTTAAGTGCTAAAAATCATGCTCGACAGATGCAAAACTTCTTTTGTCATGCTATGGAAATAAACAACATGTGACGAAGTAGCTGATAATGCCGAAAATTGGTAAGAGAGATTAAGAAGAGAGATATGGTGACACAATCAATTGTATGTGGTTCGGCCCCGTTAATAAGGTGACCTACGTCCACGGGTGCGTCAGTGCGCTTCACTAGTAGATCACCGGCGGGTCTGGTGAGCCAACAATTGGGCGGCACTACCAGTAATACCGACCGGGTGTATGCGTATGATTATGTGCTGCTATTCTCTAGGTTAAGAATGTGATCCCCTCTAATGGGGGTGAGTGGCCCCTTTTATAGGTGCAAGAGACCACCCGCAAAAGGCAACTGAATAGATAAGGAAGCCGAATCTAATTACAAGTTGATGAGCATAAATCATGGGAGGTTTCCTAAATGTCTTAGGAAACTATTTACACTTTCCATTAGTCTTCTGACTAATTTAGGAAACTGTTGAGCGGCTTGGCTGTCAAACTGCACCTCGTGGAGGGCTGCTGCATCGCATGCCCGGGCTGTGCGAGCATACCGAGCGATTGTACTCGAAAGACCTCGAGATCGGTGGACCACAAGCTCCCTTTCCGAATAATCTGGGTCCTTTTCTAATGACGTGGAGGTTAGACTGTAGCAGAATATTTCTGGGAGTATCAACTGCCCTCCCATTTTCAAAGTTGATGTGATGTCCCATCAAATGAAGTTTGAAAATTAAGACTGCTTTCGAGGAACCGTCCGGTAAGAGGTCAGGACTCTACCCGGGGTGGGACCGGTCGTGGTGGTCAGCCGGGGTATGGACCGAGCGGTGTCCCTGTGGGCTCGAGTCCTACCTGTGCCATTTGTTAGCTTGTGACTGGCCTAGTCAGGATGAAACGATGCTAGCGTGGATGTAATTGGACCGTTTACGTGGTAATCGAACCATCTCGTCGTGCATTTAATGCGCGCGCCTTTTGAGGCAATGCTTCGTGTGCCCGAGGTGACAACTGTCTGCCACTTTGGGCGGGAGAGCGTATGAGCCGTTGGATCTATTTTGATCTGAACCATCCATGGTTCCTATATAAAGAAACACTTGTTCATTTCTTCAACTCTTTACTGCAAAGATTTATATTCCCGAGCGGTTTGAGAGCGAGCAAGATCCCGAGCAAGATTCCCGAGCCTTTTTCTGCGCTAAACTTTGTAAGTCGTTCCTTTCCAGCTTCAGTTCTTAACTCTTTTCCTTCTCTTCTTTTCTGAACGAGGCTGGAGAGAGTGAACCCACTTAGTTTAAAATGGGTGTGGGATTTTTTCTTCCTTAGGTTCTGTTCTTTCTTCAAGTCAGGAGGCACCTTAGGGCAGCTGAACCGAGATGGAATTTTTGGGGTAGTCTTGAGAGAGTGCCACCTTATGTTAAGTACCATTCACTCTTTGCCTTTTAGGTTAGTAACCTTGCCCCTTTCGTACACTAGGTCGGGGTTCCTGACCTATACTTAGGCCGTAACCTGCTTCCTTATCCTACTTTAAGAGTACCAGAAATGGAACATTCCGGCTTTGATTCTGCTTCCCGGTCAGAGGATGAGATGTACCGATCGGGAAGTCCTGACACTAGCCTAGATCCACCGTTCGCTTCCCCATCTGACTTCCAGAGTGAGGGCAGGATCCAGATTCGTCTCTCCGATGACGAGTTGGACCAGGAAGGCTCCGTTGCTTCCGTTTCTCGGGGTTCAGGCAACGAGACACAAAGGGAACCCGACCCCGAGATAGCCTTCTCCAGCGAATTCATCCCGTCCACCTTGCGTACTAAAGATCTCGGGCGCATTAGGGATAGGTACGACCTTCCTGACTACTATTTCTTGGTGGTGAGTGTCGGTGGGGCCCAAATCTACCAGCGGGGTTTCACTACCCTATATGAGGACATCCTCATGGCTGGGTTCCGCATTCCCCTCCATCTGGTCGCTCGGGACGTCCTGATATACATGGGGATTGCCCTGGGCTAGTTGGCCCTGAACGGTTGGAGATTCCTCATGGGGTCCATCTCCCTATGGCCCCATGTTTTTGGGTATGAACTATCCGTCCATGAGTTCCTCTGGACACATCGACCGTTCCCCGTACATGGAGAGACCGAGTTCTTTTGTCTGGGGTCTCGCTAGTGGAGGAAGATCTTAGTCAACTGCCCGAACAACAACAAAGGGTGGAAGAACAGGTTCTTCCAAGTGTGTCCACCCTCAGGCTCTGTGAACCAGCCCCCGGGATCCAGATGAGGACTTCCTAGGTGGGAGAGTTGAGGGGTAAGCCAGTTCGGTTTCACTTTTTTGCTTTCTTCTTTATTTTACTCATATTTCTGAGACTAACCACTTTGCACTTTGCTTTACAGCGGGATCAAACAATCCACCGAGCATTCCCGTCGAGTGCCAGGCCAGGATCAAGAGTTTGGCAGACCAGCCGATAAACATTTAGAATGTGTTGACTCCGACCGGCGACTTCCGAGTTACTGACGACCTGGCTCAGCCCACCGAAGCTCTGGTATTCCCCCCAATTCTTTCTGGTAAGTGCTCGGACTCTGCCATCTCACGTGGTACTCTTTTCCTGTCTTCTACATTGGTTGTTAACTGTTTAATTTTTTCTTTTGCAGAGATGGCACCAAAGAGAAATATGGAGCAATTGAGGGAGAGGCAGGCCGCTGCTGCTACTGCTACTGTTGCCCGAATGGCGGTGGCATAAGGGAAAAGGCCCGTTGTTGAGGCCCCGGGTGGCGAGCGCCAATTGAGGTGGATCTGGCACGGGGTAGCAAACCGTCTGGAGCCAGTAGGGACCTCAACGCCCCACATGGTGGTGGTTGAAGAGACTGCCCCCTGGGCAGGGGTGCCGGCTGTGGCACCGATGGCTGCCTCGGCCGAGATCAGGTAGCGGGGTAAAACCCAGTTTGCTCCCCAGCCAAGTGGAGGCGTGTGAAAACATGTCTCCCGAGGTCTTCCAGAGATGGCTATATAGCCTCTCTCACATGGTGAGTTCTCCTGCCTCTGCTTCCTTATCTTTTTTTCTTATTTTACCAACCGTGCCTGTTTACTGACCGGTCGGTTTTAGCTTCTCGCAGGTCGGATGCATGGCCACCGAGGCTGAGTCCTTCTTACCTTCCTTGGCTAAGAGGGTCGCTGCTACTAAAGCCGCTTTGTCTAAGGAGCGAGCGACCTCAGAGGCCAGGGAGACTGCTCTGGCCATGGAGAAGGATAAGGTGAAGGGTTTGGCCTTGAGCCTTGGCACTGCTCAAGCCGAGCTGGCTATAACCCAGGACGACCTAAAGGCTGCTCGGGCTAGCGCAGCTTTGACGGAGGCACGAGAGGAGCTGGCAGAGGTGGCGGCAGCTGGGGCCTGGGAGGAAGCTTTTGACGATGGCTTCTTCTAGGGCTATGAAGATCTGAAGCGCAGGCTATCCCGGGACCACCCCGAGTAGGACATCTCGTCCTACGAGGGGATTGATTCAGACTTCTGGGATGTAGGTCCTGCTACAGGCGAGGGCCCAGCTGCTCACGCTGGCCTTGCTATGGAGGCTGCCCCGGGTGGGGGCTCTGTACCGGGAGGAGGAGCTGACCCCGAAGAGGAGGCTGGGGAGACCGAAGACGTGGTCGAGGTGGACGACTAAGGTCCCCGACCTATTTTCTTTTGTGTTGTAGTTTTTTTTTTTTTTTTTGGGAGGCTACTATAATTGCCCCCAGGTGATGTAAATTATTTTGTTTGCTGATTAATGAAAACGTCCGTGAGGCCACTCTTCTTTTCATTAACTGTTTACATATTCTGCTGTTTGTGATCGCCAGTATCCGCCCAGTTTTAACCGACCTAAATCCCTACCTTATCAAATGGTTTAGGACCGCAACCGATAGAACAGCTGGTCTTACCGGCCTGTTTTAAAGGTGACGGTCTAGTGTATCATAAGAACTTGTCCTGTTTTACCATCCAGGATGGCCCGGTGTATTATAGGAAAATCCTGTTTTAACGTCCGGGATGTTTTATCTCTAATCACTGTAAGTACTTAGGAATGTTAGGATTCCAAGTCCTTTTAATGACCAGTTTAATTTTCTGTTTTGGCCCAGTCCCTACCCCTTAAGCATTTTGCTAAGGCGGGTGTGCAGGAGTGAGTGGTCATAGGAAACCGACCTGGAACATGGGTTTGCCCCCGTCGCTGGTTGGGCCTAAGCGAAGCCGTTGCCTCGGGGTTAGGCCCAAGGTCTTTTTGCCTTGGTTTTGATCCAAGGTCTTTTGCCTCGGGTGTTAGCCCGAGGTCATTGTGCCTTGGCTTTGAGCCAAGGTCTGTCATGCCTCGGGGTTAGGCCTGAGGTCTTTTAGGGCTCAGGTGCAATCCCGAGGTCTTTGGAAGCGCCTCAGGATTAGGCCCGAGGTCTTTCAATATTGGACGGGACACTGATAGGAGTAATTTTGCAAAGTAAAGTCTTTTATTTTATTCAAAAATTTATAATGAATGCTCACATGAAGCTGCAAAAATTTCCTGACTAGTGCTAAACTGCCCATGTTTCAGGGTTATTGATAGTGTTTGCGGAGGTGTTGCACATTCCAAGGGTGAGACAGATCACGTCCATCCAGCTCCGAAGCCAGTAAGTTCCCGGTCGGTTGACTTGGGTAACTGAATATGGACCTTCCCAGTTTGGCCCCAACTTCCCATGGCTCGGGATTCGGATAGATTGGTTCACTGCCTTAAGCACAAGGTCTCCTACTTGAAAACTGCGATTCTTCACCTTGCTGTTGTAATATCGTGAGACCCGCTGCTTATAGGCTGCCACCTTTAAATAGGCTCGGTCTCTTTTTTCCTCCACCAAGTCCTATTCTGTTCTGAGTGCATCTTCGTTGTCTGGCACGCTGTAATTTGCCACCCAGTAAGTAGGAAATCCAAGCTCTGTAGGGACCACTGCCTCAAACCCATAGGTTAAGGAAAACGGCGTCTCACCTGTTGCCGATCGGGGCGTAGTTCGGTAGGCCCACAGGAAGGTTGGCAGTTCTTCAGCCCACAGTCCTTTGGTGCTTTCAAGTCTTGTTATAATCGACTGCAATATCGTCCGGTTTGTCACCTCGGCTTGACCATTGGCTTGAGGGTGCTCGGGGAAGGAGTAGTGATTAAGTATCCCATAGCCTAAGCAGAATAGCCTGAACAATGCGGTGTCAAATTGCCTGCCGTTGTCGCTGACCAGAACCCAGGGAATGCCAAACCTACTGAGGATTTTCTTTTCCATGAATCTTTCCATTTGTTGCTCGGTTATTGTAGCCAAGGGCTCGGCCTCCGCCCACTTGGTAAAGTAGTCAACGGCGATGACTGCGAACTTGACCTCTCCTTTTCCCATCGGTATGGGTCCGACAATGTCGATACCCCACTGGGCAAAGGGCCAGGGGCTTTGGATTGGTGTCTGAAGCTCTCCCGGTCGGTTGATCATGGAAGAGTATCTCTGACATTTGTCGCATCTTTTGACATACTCCTGAGAATCCCGGGCCATTGTCGGCAAGTAATATCCTTGTAGTAAGGCCTTTCTAGAGAGTGCCCGGCCTCCGATGTGATTCCCACACACTCCTTTATGGATTTCATACAACACTGATTAGACCTGTGTGGGATGGACGCAGCAGAGATACAGTATAGAGAATCCCCTTCTGTAGAGGATGTCATTTATAAGAGGATGTCATTTATAAGATGATATCGGGCTGCCCGGTATCTGACCCGGCGGGCCTCCTCTTTCTCGTCTAGTAACATGCCTGTTGTCAGGAAGGCCACGATCGGGTCCATCCAGCTAGGTCCTAACGCACCTGGTTCCACCTCCATGCATTCTGAGTTGTACATACTTGGCTCGGGTAGTTATTCTACCCTTATCCCGGGCAAGTCTGACTCAGAAGCCGAAGCGAGGCGGGCTAACCGGTCGGCCCTAGTATTTTTCTCTCTGGGTATCTGTGTGATGCAAAAACCCTGAAGCTTCTTCGAAACCACTCAGATAAGGGCTAGATAGGCTACCATGTTGTCTCCCCTGGCTTCATACTCTTGGTTGACTTGATTGACCACGAGCTGAGAGTCGCTATAACTTTGGACCTATTGCGCACCCATGGAAGTGGCCAGTTACAATCCGACCAATAAGGCTTCATACTCAGCTTCGTTGCTGGAGGCATGGAACCCAAACCTTAGGGCATACTCGAGCTGGATGCCGTCGGGAGTAGTCAAGATGATTCCTGCCCTACTGCCTTGCTGGTTTGAGGAATCGTCCACATATAGCACCCAGGTAGGGATGTCAGCCTGTAACCCGGGTGGTATGACCGGTGGGTCGAGCTCTTCAACTGGGTCTTCTAGATATGTGAACTCAACCAGAAAGTCTGCTGCTGCTTGCCCTTTGATTGCCGTCCGGGGGCGGTAGGCCACTTCAAATTCCTCTAACTCCACGGCCCACGTGACGAGCCTCCCAGACGTGTCAGGCCTGCTTAAGATCCTACAGAGAGGTTGGTCAGTAAGGACCACAATGACATGGGCCTGAAAGTACGGACGGAGTATCCGGGCGGAGGTGATGAGAGCGAATGCAAGTTTTTCGATGTAGGAGTATCTGCTCTCCGCGCCTTGGAGCGTCCGACTGGTATAGTACACTGGGAACTGTATCCCGTGCTCTTCCCTAACGAGTGTCGAGCTGACCGTTGAGGGTGATACTATCAGGTATAGGAACAATTTTTCCCCTGGTACAGGTATGGAGAGTAGAGGGGGGAGATGCCAAGTACTTCCTGAGTTCCTGGAACGCCTCCTCACACTCCTTAGACCACTGAAATGCCTTATGTAGGATCTTGAAGAACGGCAGGCACCGGTCGGTACCTCTGGAGACAAATCTTTTTAGTGCGGCAACCCGTCCAGCCGGACTCTGTACTTCTTTGGTGGACCTAAGTGATCGCATGGTTATGACGGCCTGGATATGTTCGAGGTTTACTTCAAGGGCCTGCTGACCTGGTTCCCTAAGAACTTTTCGGATGAGACGCCAAATGTGCACTTGGCCGGGTTCAACCTCATCCCGAACTTCTTCAAAATGCTGAAGGCCCCGGCCAAATCTTCCAGATGGTCAGACTCGTCCCGCCTTTTGACCAATCGATCATCGACGTATACCTCCATTGATTTTCCGATCAGGTCTTTGAACATGTAATTGACTAGGCATTGATAAGTTGCCCCGGTCATTTTGAGGCCGAAGGGCATGACTTTGTAGCAGTAGGTCCCCTGATCCGTGATGAACGAGATCTTTTCTTCGTCCCCAGGGTACATGCTGATCTGATTGTACCCAGAGTAGGCTTCCATAAATGAGAGGAGCGAATGGCCGATCGTGGATTCCACAAGGAGGTCTATCCTGGCAGCGGATAGCAGTCCTTGGGGTAGGCTTTGTTCAGGTCGGTGAAGTCCATGCACATCCTCCACTTCCCGTTTCTTTTCTTGACAAGTACTACATTGGCCAGCCAGTCGGGATAGTGGACCTCTCATATGGATTGAGCTTTAAGGAGCTTCTCGACCTCCTCACACACAGCTTTTTGTCTCTCGGGGGCCATACCCCATCTCTTCTGCTTCACCGGCTGGGAATCTGGGTTGACGTTGAGCCAATGAGACATTACCTGGGGATCAATCCCAGGCATATCTTCGTGGCACAAAGGGAACACATCTTGACTCTGTTGCAGGAATTGAATCAGCTTCTCCATAAGGCGGGGCTCCAACAGGGTGCCGATGCTGATCGTTCGATCTGGGAGTTATGGGTCCAATGCCACTTGTTCCAATTCTTTGATTCGGCCCACTCTATCATTCTGGTCCCTCGGGTCCATTTCCTGGATGTTCAATGTCTCTGTGATGACTTCCCAGTGAAGGGAACTGACATAGCAACTCCGGGCGATTGCCTGATCTGCACGCAGGCTCCTGGGTCCATGAGGGGTCGAGAACCTGACTGTCAGGCTATGAGTAGAGATGGTAGCCCTAGCTTTGTTGAGTGTAGGCCTCCCGAGAATAACATTGTAGGCAGATGGAGCCTCCACGATTACAAAATTTGACAGGAGGGAGATCTGCTGAGGGTAAGTTCCCATAAGCACGGGGAGCTCCATGGTACCGAGCGGCTAGGTGCTAGATCCGTTAAAACCTACCAGGGGAGTAGCAATCGGGCAGAGCCGATCCCTAGACATCCTGAGCTAATTGAACGCTGACACAAACATGATATCGGTCGAGCTGCCTGTGTCTACCTGCACCCTTTTGACCACGTAATTGGCTATGGAGAGCGTCACAACCAACGGGTCATCATGGGGGCAGTGGATGCCCTGCAAATCGTCAGAGGTGAATGTTAGTATGTCAGTTGGCGGGAAGACGATGGATTGGATCTGCCAGACATCCGCCCGGGATGCCCGAGCATGCCTCTTCCTTACCGACTATGAGTCCCCACCGCCTGACGTTCCTCCAAAGATCACGTTGATTTGACCAAGAGGCTGTATTTGACCGGGCGCTCGGGCTCCTTGCATAGGCCGTCCATCTGTTGCGACGTATTCTGCAAGATGGCCCTGCTCGATCAGTTTTTCTATAGCTATCTTCAACTTGAAGCAATCCTCTATGTCATGGTCGTGGTCTCTATGGAAGCGGCAAAACTTATCCCAATTCCTCTTCCCGGGCGGGGCTTTTACTTTTGCTGGTTATTGAACTAACCTCTGCGCCTCGGCGACGGCCATGACTTTGTGGATTGGTCAAAACAGAGGCGTGAAAGTGATCTGGGGCTGATCCCGACCTCCTATCTGCTGGTCCTGCCTTTGATTTTTTACTGGGCTCTTCTCAGAGCCCTCATGCCTCCGCTTAGCTTTCGGGGACTCATCTTCCGCGAAACCGGTGCGTTTGGACTTCAGAAACTCTTCCGTGTCTATATGCATTCCGACCCTCTCCGAGAGCTCCACCAGGGTTGTTGGTCGGTCTTAGTGGAATGACGTAGCAACCTTGGTGTGTTGAACTCCTAAATAGAAGGCCATGATGGCTGCTATTTCGTTCAAATTGTGGATCTGGAGCCTTTGCTGATTGAAACGATCCACAAACTCCCTTAAGGATTTGCCCTTGCGCTGCTTGACAGTCAATAGCTGAGTGTCCGGTTGGGATTGGTCCAGCATCCCTACAAACTGGCTAATGAACAACTTGCTCAGCATCTTGAAGTCATCAACTGTCCGGGGCTTGAAGGCGTGGAACCACTGCACGGTTGGCCCCTTGAGAGTGCTGGGGAAGGCCAGGCACAGTAATTCGTCGATAATGGTGACCAACGCCATCTAGGCCCTATAGGTGCGAATGTGATCCACTGGGTTCCCTATCCCGTCATAAGAACTGAGATGCGGTGGCTTAAACTTCCGCGGGATGGGGAATCCGGTGATCTGAGCAGTATAGGGAAACTCGGTCTCCATGTTGGTATAGTCGTGACGCTGTTTGTAGCTCAATTGCTCGATCTATTTTTGCAAGCCCTGGATTTGAGCATTCACGTCTTCCCGCTCGGTCTTCCTGTCAATGTCTGAGCGGTAAGTCGGATCAGATGACGAGGCTTCCTCTTCGAAGTGTGTTGACCTCAGGGATAGAATCTGGCTCTGACTCTGGGTAATCGTATGCCTAAGATCTCCCCGGCTCCGGGCCGGAGGGTCTTTGGCTGATTCCTGGGACTTTGGCCCTGATCACTTCCCCTGGTGGCGCATCGCTTATTTATGATGTCTCTGGTATCTTCCACCCGACGAGGATTGGTCCGAGCTCGCTCCCTAGTGCGCCTGGGCGCTCTGCTACGGTCACCATCCCGGGTGTGTTCCCAATCCGACGGGGATACCGGCGCAGAGTTGGTATGGTTCCGGACTCTTTCAGGCTCCCAGTTTGGGGGACTCTTACTGGTCTGGTTCTCTGATTGAGGGCGCTTCTCCTACAAGGCCAACAATGCTTCGATTTGCTGCTGGGTTTGCCGTTGGCCTTCCAGGAGTTACGCGAGCGCCGCTGTCACCTGCTTGGAGGTCATGAAGGCGGGCAGCTGCTCGAGCTGCAAGTTCTCTTGACTGACCAGAGTAGTATTTTTCTTACCCGTCTTTGGTGGCATGTTGATCAGCCAAGGATTTTGTTCATGAGGAACTTGTCGTTTCCCACAGACGGCGCTAAACTGATGATATCAAAAATTGGTAAGAGAGATTAAGAAGAGAGATATGGTGACACAATCATTTGTATATGGTTCGGCCCCGTTAATAAGGTGACCTACGTCCACGGGTGCGTCAGTGTGCTTCACTAGCATATCACCGGCGGGCATTGTGAGCCAATAATTGGGCAGCACTACCAGTAATACCGGCCGGGTGTATGCGTATGAGTATGTGCTGCTATTCTCTAGGTTAAGAATGCGATCCCCTCTAATGGGGGTGAGTGGCCCCTTTTATAGGTGCAAGAGACCACCCGCAAAAGGAAACTGAATAGATAAGGAAGCCCAATCTAATTACAAGTTGATGAGCATAAATCATGGGAGGTATCCTAAATAGCTTAGGAAACTATTTACACTTTCCATTAGTCTTGTGACTGATTTAGGAAACTGCTGAGCGACTTGGCTGTCAAACTGTACCTCATGGAGAGTGATGGAAAAACCGGTTTAAGTTAAAAGTTTAAACGCGCAGCAGAAAAGTCAAGTTATAAAAACTTAAAGGTAGCCCAGGATCTACTACTCGTTAATTCCATAGATGCGCACAAGAGGGGACATGAGTTATACCTTAGTGTCTTGAACCCAATTCTTACTTTCTTCTTCTTCCTTGGTGATGCAGCAGCCTCCACTAGGTTGTCTTCACCCTTATGTCTCCTGCGGATGCTTGACGGAGAGACTAGAGATGGTGGGATCTCTAATAGAGAGGAAAAAGAAGGTTTGGGGCTCTAAAAACAGTTTTTGCAGCTTCTGACGTTCTAAAACGACGAACTCCTTTTCCAGAACGCAGCTGCCCTATTTATAGATTTCCAGAATCGACCTTGACTTTGAGCGATCGAAGATCTTCGATCGATCGAAGGTTCGATGGATCAAACCATACTCGATCGATCGAGACTGCCAAGACTTCAATCGATCGAACATACTTCAATCGATCGAACTTGTCTTGACAACTTCCTCATGTGTCTTTCCAAGTATCCTGGCGGAGCTAAGTGTGGGACCACCGAGGCTCTTTATTGTTGGCTCAGACCAGTTTGTTAATTACCGTGACCAAACTCTTTGATCAGCAAACTAACTAACTGATCAGTTAACGTTTACTCCACTATAAAACGATAACTGAACTCTAACGCAAAAGAACATATCCGAAGCGATAACTAGACTTGTATGTTGTACTAATGTCCATCTACCTTCAGCATTCGTAATCATATTTAGGTAGTCAGATAACTGTTACTGTCAACCTGAATCATAATTATTTATTGTATTCCTTGAGTCGCATTCACCTCTCATGATTACCAAAAATGTTGATAACTCTTATCAACAAGACTGCAGTACTCAGTAATCGACTTGGTGACATTCTCAAGGGAATGCTTACTCTGAAACAGAGGGTAGATTCTGTCTTGACAATATATGTTCACAACCCTATGAATATGACATACCCAAGATACCCAGGTGTTGATCTTCTATAGACCTCACTGATTGGTAAGTCAAAGCAGCCATATCCATAGTCTGTGTTCATAATCGTCTCAATATTAAGAACACGTACCTTATACAAGTTATGAGTTCCTATCGACTGATTGACAGTCTTGAGTGTCAATAGGAAAGCTCAGGTCCGTCAATGCACTATAAGCACTAGCATGTTAACTACGAGTTAAACTCTAGTGATTGAGATTAATCACTCCATCCAATGGTAGTTAATCATGCTATAGTGTAAACCTGATGAGATATCAAGTATCATCATCCACTGTGACACATTCTAAGTAACAAAGAATAGTAATTCGTATCTCACTTGTATGTATCCCATACCACACGAATTACTTACTATGATACTTAAGGATAACAATCATCTCATAAAAGAAACATACATAACTAAATGTAAAGCTGATATCCATATATTAAAATGTCAATGTCTCATATATAAAGTAATGGTTTGAGGGCACAAACCCAACAAACTCCCACTTGCACTCATAACCATTCAGAACTACATCTAAGACCTAGACTATCTAGATGACGATCAAAGACCTTCTGTGGCAAGGCCTTTATAAACGGATCAGCAAGATTGTCAGCGGTGGCAATCTTGTTGACAGTTACATACATCTCCACGTTGAACAATATCTCGGATAAGATGATATTTCCGCTCTACGTGCTTTCCCTTCCCGTGGTTTCTTGGCTCCTTGGACTGAGCCACTGCCCCACTATTATCACAGTAAAGCGTAATAGGTGACAATAACGCTGGTACCACTTCGAGCTCCATAAGGAACTTCTTGAGCCAAACAGCTTCCTTTGCGGCTTCACAAGCAGCCACATACTCAGCTTCTGTAGTTGAGTCTACAATACATTTCTGCTTAATGCTCCTCCAACTAACAGCACCACTTCCCAAGGTAAAGAGATGTCCAGATGTTGACTTCCTCGAATCTTTATTTGACATACTGGAATTAACTCACTACTGCCGTACATAAGCATGTAATCTTTAGTCCTTCTCAAGTACTTAAGAATGTGCTTAACGGCTATCCAGTGCTCTGGACCTGGATTCGATTGATATCTGCTAACCATGCCAACGACAAAACAGATATATGGTCTAGTGCATAACATCGCATACATGAGACTACCAACTGCCGAAGCATATGGAATTCCTACCATGCGATTCCTCTCGTCCTGTGTCTTAGGACACTGGTCCTTGGAGAACGCTAAACCATGCCTGAAAGGTAACAAACCATTCTTCGAATTATCCATTGAAAACCTAGTTAGCACTTTATCGATATAACCAGCTTGAGATAATCCCATTATCTTTCGCTTACGATCCTGAAAGAGCTTTATCCCTAGAATATAGCTCGCCTCTCCTAGATCCTTCATATCGAAAGTACTAGCTAGCCAAACCTTGACCGTTGACAATGTCACTACATCATTTCCAATGAGTAGAATGTCGTCAACGTAAGGCACAAGAAAAGCCACCACTTTTCCTTCACACTTCTTGTATACACAAGGTTCATCCAGATTTTGTATAAAACCAAACGACTTAACCGCTTGGTCAAATCGGATGTTCCAACTTCTAGATGCCTACTTAAGCCCATAAATGGACTTTTGCAACTTGCATACCAAGTTACCTTCCCGACCAGCTATGAACCCTATTGGTTGTTGCATATAGATGTCCTCCTCAAGATTGCCATTCAAGAATGCAATCTTGACGTCCATTTGCCAGATCTCATAATCTAGGCATGCAGCAATGGATAAGAGTATCCTGATGGACTTGAGCATGGCCACCGGCGAGAAGGTTTTCTCACAGTCAATGCCCTCCCTCTGAGTATAACCTTTCGCTATAAGCCTAGCCTTATAGGTCTCAACCTTTCCATCAGATCCTCTTTTCCTCTTGTAGACCCACTTATAACCAATGGGTTTAATATTGGCTGGAAGTTCTACAAGATCCCAGACCTGATTAGAATCCATAGATTCTAATTCAGCCTTCATAGCTTTAACCCAATGATCTGAATCAACATCAGCCATTGCCTCTTCATATGTGGCAGGATCAGATTCAGATTCTATGGAGACAGATTCAAAAACTTCTCCTAAGAACATGTATCTATCAGGCTGACTGATAATCCTCCCACTACGATGAGGTACCGGTGCGGAAATGGGTGAAGAAGTGGTATTTTCTTGATTTACATCATTATTAACTGCGGGTTGGACTGAGGGCTCTCCTTCTATTTCTCTCAGATCTATCCTTCCCTTCGGTTTATGGTTCATGATATAATCATCCTCAAAGAAAACATCATTTGTACTAACAAACACTTTCTGTTCTCTTGGATCATAAAAATACCATCCATAAGTACCCTTTGGATACCCTACAAAATAACATACTTCTGATCTAGAATCCAACTTGCTCATCTTTCCTTTCAGCACATGTGCCGGACACCCCCATATCCGGAGATGTTGCAAAGAAGGCTTGCGCCCAATCCACATCTCCCGTGGTGTCCTGGGAATAGATTTGCTTGGTACTAGATTTAGTATGTATGCAGCGGTTTCCAAAGCATAACCCCAAAGGAATAATGTCAACTCTGAATAACTCATCATTGACCTAGTCATGTCTAAAAGAGTCCGGTTCCTTCTCTCCGCTACACCATTCTGCTGAGGCGTGCCAGGTGCAGTCAACTGTGATAGAATCCCATTCTGTATGAGGTGATCAATAAACTCATTAGAGAGGTACTCGCCACCTCGATCAGATCGAATGGCCTTGATATGTGAGCCCAATTGCTTCTCCACTTCAGCCCTAAACTCTTTGAACTTTTCAAAGGCTTCAGACTTGTGCTGCATTAGGTACACATATCCATACCTAGAGTGGTCATCAGTAAATATTATGAAATACTCATAACCACCCCTTGCTCAAATATTTATTGGTCCACACACATCAGTATGAACTAATTCTAACAATGCATTGGTTCTATTACCCTTAGCAGAAAAGGGCCTTTTGGTCATCTTACCCTCTAAACAAGACTCGCAGACTTCCATTGGTTCGAGAACCAAATCGCCTAAGACCCCTTCTTTGACTAGCCTGCCAATCCTATTTAGATTGATATTACCAAGCCTCATATACCAAAGCCTTGCTGGATTAGTGGAAGGTTCTTTTCTTTTAGATGGTATAGTTACCATTGAGTTATTAAGTTCCAAGCAAGAATCTTTAGAAATATTGGGAGCGATCACATACAAACCATTTGATTTAACACCAGAACATATAAAAGAACGATTTCTTTTACTAATAACCATTATTCGATAAATTAGAAACTGAAATTAAATTACGTCTCATTGAAGGCACGTAAAGTACATCTGATAAAATCAAAACTTTATTGTCTAGAAATTCTAAAACTACGACTCTTATAACAACCGCAGAAACGGTTGCACTAGAACCTAGAGTAAGTATGATTTCCCCATCACTGCACCTCCTGGTTGATCTGAACCCCTGGAATGAATTACAGATATAGTTAGTCACAATAGAATCAATGCACCAAGTGTTTGAAGATTCCGTAATAAAACTTATTTCAATCACATGTGATTCAATCATACCTTGAACTCTAGTAGCTAAGAATTTTGGACAATTCCTCTTCCAATGGCCCTTCTCACCGCATTGGAAACATTTTCCTTTGCCTTGGCCACCCACCTTCCCTTTGCCCTTACCTTTTCCAGATTTTGCAATCTTAGGGACCGGTCCAACACTTGGACCACCAGTGCCAGCCTTCTTCTTCCCTTACTTTCCTTTCGGTGTAGATCGGGAAGAGGAAGCGCTTTTTTCAACGCTCAAGACGTTGACCCCAGATTTGATCACCCCTTCCGCTGCCAAAAGAGAACTCATCAATTCGCTCATTGAAAAATTCATTTAATTCATATTATAGTTAAGTTTAAATTGAGCGAATGAAGGCGACAGGGAATTGAGGATCATATCAACTTGGGTCTGTGCATCGATGTTGGCACCTATGGTCTCCAGCTATTTTAAATAACCAATCATTTTTAAAACATGGTCCTTGACTGGAGTCCCAACCGACATCTTTGCACTCATTATCTTTTGCATGGCTACCTGTCTAGCAGGCCTGCCATGCTCCCCGAACATCTTTTTCAGGGATGTGATAATGTCACTGGCAGAATCATTCGATTGGAATTGGTGTTGCAACACACCAGCTATTGAGGCCATAATATAGCAACGAGCCATTCCATTCGACTTCTTCCATTTGTCGAACTCGCGTCTAGCAGTTGCCGAAGCATTTGCCGCGGGTTCTTCGGGGCATGGGGTGGTGAGGACATATATGTGATCCTCCGCAGTTAATACAATGTCAAGGTTTCATTTCCATTCAGTGTAGTTATTTTCAGTTAACTTATTTTGAGTGAGTATGGTGGCAAGTGGACTAAATGCAGATCCAGACATTATGATTTACTGTAAAAATCAAAAAACAAAATAAATATGAATATCAGATTTGACAGTTTGAAATAAAAGAATCCTTAAAACTCTTATTTTAAAACAAAGTCGCCGGAATATCGAAATGAAAGAATAAAGCCTCCGTGTGGTGCTCAATGTTCGATCTTTCGATTAATCATGACTTGTCCGCTATGCAACTCTTGCAAAACAAGTTATGACTCCCGAACCTATTTGATCTCTAAGCTTCTGAATAATGCCCCGTATGGGATCCCTTATCCATACTTTAGCTAGTGTGTACCATTAACTAGGATCCAATCACAACCGTCTCAAGTAGCGCTTCCGTGTTGTGGTCACCCTCTAACACGTCTGATTGATCCTATCAAAGGAAGTTCACATCTAGTAACCAATGAGTAATGCACCCTCCGTATGGAAAGATCACCCGTGGCGAGGTGACACAGAATGCACTACTCATCTTACAGTGAACAGTTAATGGAAGATCGTGGGTGTTTATTAATAAGACCATCTCCCACTAGATTTAGAAATTAAGGATTTTGCTTTTAAAAATGTTTCCACACATTACCCATAAACATCCAATGTTTACTAATGCGTTGAAATGGTTTTTGAATTTTATTTTAGAAAACTTGTTTTACGTGTATGCAAGTAGTAACAATATAATTAAATGCCAATCACAAACCAAGCACATAAAACAAAAAACAAAAATTGAAAATAAAGACACCAAAACAATGCCTCTATCTCCCATGGCTCTATCTCCATAGAACCTCCTTTTGGTTTGATCGCCTCCAGCTCCATCTTCATGGGCAACGGCTCCTTGCTCCATCTTCATGGATTTTCTAATTCTATTACATTGGTCCTATGCTTCTTTCGAAGCTTACAATTTATCTAGAAATAGAAAATGCAACAGTAACAATAAAATAAAAAGGCTAGGGAAACCGGTGCGACTTTCCTTTTCGTAGGATTGAAATCGTAGCGCCCTTTACATATGCCTTAAAACCAAAACAATAATAAACATGATATACACCAATCTCAAAACATTCAAATACCAAAATTTAAATAGATCTTGGTGCCATGGGAGATAGCGACTAAACTTGCTGCAAAAGGGTTAGTCGTACATGCATCCACACATATATAACAAGTATATCTAACTATTGGAACCCCCAATTGATTCACACAGTGTATAAACCCTTTACGCACTGAATTAGAACTTAAAACAGCATCTTTCTTCTCTGTCACTGTTCGATCGATCGAAGACCATTCGATCGCTCGAACCTTCGATCAATTGAACTCTGTTCAATCGCTTGAACTTGTTGTTCACAGAATGATTTTAAAAATTTGCATAATACTTTAAAAATAAAGCTTTTAATTTCAAAACTCCTTAAAACTGTGAAACATAGAGCCTGACAAAGAATCTGTCTCGATCGATCTAACTTCATTCGATCGATCGAACACCAGAAGGTTTCGATCGATCGAAGACTATTCGATCGCTCGAGTGCAGAGGATGTTAGATCGATCAAAACATGTTCGATTGATCAAACCCGCCTTACATCCTATGCAATCACAGATTTGTACTCTGCTGCGTTAATACTACAGAAATAGATCTATGACAATGCTGTTTCGAAAACAGTTCTAAAATCAACATGCCAATCAAAATAGTGTTCCAAAAAACGAATCTATAGATCCAAACAAGCGTGGCTCTGATACCAATTGATGGAAAAACCAGTTTAAGTTAAAAGTTTAAACGCAAAGCGGAAAAGTCAAGTTATAAAAACTTAATGGTAGCCCAGGATCTACTACTCTTTAATTCTATAGATGCGCACAAGAGGGGACATGAGTTATACCTTAGTGTCTTGAACCCAATTCTGATTTTCTTCTTCTTCCTTTGTGATGCAGCAGCCTCTACTAGGTTGTCTTCACCCTTATGTCTCCTGCAGATGCTTGCCAGAGAGACTAGAGATGGTGGGATCTCTAATAGAGAGGAAAAAGAAGGTTTGGGGCTCTAAAAACAGTTTCTGCAGCTTCTGACGTTCTAAAACGACGAACTCCTTTTCCTGAATGCAGCTGCCCTATTTATAGATTTCCAGAACCGACCTTGACTTTGAGCGATCGAAGATCTTCGATCGATCGAACCATTCTCGATCGATCGAGACTGCCAAGACTTCAATCGATCGAACATACTTCAATCGATCGAACTTGTCTTGACAACTTCCTCATGTGTCTTTTCAAGTATCCTGGCAGAGCTAAGAGTGGGACCTCCTAGGCTCTTTATTGTTGGCTCAGACAAGTTTGTTAATTACCGTGACCAAACTCTTTGATCAGCAAACTAACTAACTGATCAGTTAACGTTTACTCCACTATAAAACGATAACTGAACTCCAATGCAAAAGAACATATCTGAAGCGATAACTAGACTTGTATGTTGTACTAATGTCCCTCTACCTTCAGCATTCGTAATCATATTCAGGTAGTTGGATAACTGTTACTGTCAACCTGAATCATGATTACTTCTTGTATTTCTTGAGTCCCATTTACCTCACATGATTACCAACACATGTTGATAACTCTTATCAGCAAGACTGCAGTACTCAGTAATCGACTTGGTGACATTCTCAAGGGAATGCTTACTCTGAAACAGAGGGCAGATTCTATCTTGACAAAATATGTTCACAACCCTATGAATATGACATACCCAAGATACCCAGGTGTTGATCTTCTATAGACCTCACTGATTGGTAAGTCAAAGCAGCCATATCCATAGTTTGTGCTCATAATCATCTCAAGATTAAGAACACGTAACTTATACAAGTTATGAGTTCCTATCGACCGATTGACAGTCTTGAGTGTCAATAGGAAAGCTCAGGTCCGTCAATGCACTATAAGCACTAGCATGTTAACTAAGAGTTAAACTCTAGTGATTGAGATTAATCACTCCATCCAATGGTAGTTAATCATGCTATAGTGTAAACCTGATGAGATATCCAGTCTCATCATCCACTGTGACACATTCTAAGTACCAAAGAATAGTAATTCGTATCTCACTTGTATGTATCTCATACATACACGAATTACTTACTATGATACTTAAGGATAACAATCATCTCATGAAAGAAACATACATAATTAAATGTAAAGCTGATATCCATATATTAAAATGTCAATGTCTCATATATAAAGTGATGGTTTGAGGGCACAAACCCAACAGAGAGCTGCTGCGCCGCATGCCTGGGCTGTGCGAGCATACCGAGCGGTTGTACTCGAAAGACCTCAGGATTGGTGGACCACAAGCTCTCTTTTCAGATAATCTGGGTCCTTTGTTGTTGACGTGGAGGTTGGACTGTAGCAGAATATTTCTGGGCGTATCAGTAGCTGTTCAAGTTAAAAAACACCCATAACCTTCATACATCCTTGTGTGTGTGTGTGAGAAGTCAACAACTACAATAGAAATCCCATCGAAGAGTTATGTAAATGAGTCATGTTCAAAATTTCATAGTTTCAACTCAAATCTCACACGGATTATGCTAAAAAGTAGAATCACGCATAAAATAGCGTAAAAAGAGTTGCACTCATAGCATGAAGCTTAAATGAGTATTTGAATGAAACATGCTTCTATACTAGACATTGAAAAATGCCATTTACGGTGTAGGAGTCTCATGAAAGGAACAATATTTACTATAGGAGCGATCTACCGTGGAGAACTTAGTCCATAATCGAAATTTAATCAAAGTTATCTAGAGTCTTTAGGACTTGTGAAAGAAATAGGCAGAGAAGTTTAGATGATGATATAGGTTGTTGAGTTCAAACATGTGACTGGTTATTTTCCGTATTCAACTTTATTCTTTTCACTTACCCAATCCTCCAACACCAATTCTCTTCTTTTACTCTTTTCTTTTGCTCTTTTTTTTAAAATTTTTTTTTTAATATATAGTTCTTTTTTCACTTATTTTTTTCTTTCCCTCCTTTAGCAACCAATACAAACCAATCACATGCTTAAACTTAAGGAGATATATGATTGCAGGTAAAAGCATTGAGTTATGATAGGTAGGTGGGAATTGAACTTTTCTAAATAATGAGGTGATCTATCGATAGCCTAAATCATTTTCTTGACACTTTAATTTATATTTCAAGTAATTCCTGAGTTTTATGATGGTAGATCCTGAACATTCTCCTATAGCGACTAGCCAAATGAAACAAAAAAAAATGAGACTCTCGACGAGATATTAGCATATTTCAAAGAATGACACGAGTTTATGTGATTAATCGTCAGAAATGATGAACGGCTCAAAGCTCAATAGGGTTTAAAGTTTCCACTACTAGTCCAATCACATGACAGTCATATTGCACTCCAATCAAAATTTTTATCGCAGTTGTCAACTCGTGCAAATGTTTTTAAGATATATTCGTGCAATGGATATATAACTAGATTAGCGATATCATAACATGTAACTGAGATCCATAATAAGGCAAGAAAGAAATGAATGCGTCATTGCATAGTAATTAGCTAAGAGATATGAAATTCCCAAGAGTCATAAGCTTAACAACAATTTTTTTTTTAGAATTTTCAATTTTTCGTTCAAACAAACCAAAACACACCAAAAAACTACTAAACAAACTAAAATGGACATTATAATACTTAAGTGTAACAAATTTAGTATAAAAATGGACAGTTCTGTATCTATCCCCTACCCCCAACTAAAATAAACATTGACCCCAATGGAAGTATTCAAGACAAAAGGTATATATCACCTGATACATGATTTGCAGTTCACAATTAAAAATCACCTGTTAAATTACACAATCTCCAAAAACACAACCAAGATCAAGGATTTAATGGATAAAAACAGAGAATATAGCCAAATAAAATCACAATCCATTATTATAATGTAAAATCTGTATAAAAATGTCCAAAAATATCAAAAGTCCACATACAGATATCGACCTAACCAATCTATCCCAAAAATCCAACAATATAAACAAAAGAGAGAGAGTAATCATGGTAAATCAGAAATAATAGCGCTCTTTGACTCTCTAAAATGGACCCTAGAGCTCAGCAAATGGAGGATCACCAGAGGTTTGTGGTGCAAGGTCTAAAGCAGGATCTGCGACCTCACTACCACCCTCAGCAGCTATCTCAATTTGGATAGCCGTCGGATCGCTCTCAAGCTATGCAAGATGAGAAGCACTGGCTGGAGGTTGTAGTTGTGGTGGTCACATCTAGGAAATGTGGACCATTGGTGGTACTAAAGTAGATGCCGGGTCTGTAGATGGAGCAGTCGGCGGGGCTGGTACTGATGTGGTATGCAAAGATTGATCCACCCCCAACAGAATCAAAATCTGATCAATCTGGCTACCCATCTACTAGAGCTGGTTATGATGAGTTCATAATCCGAGGCCATCTGAGTAACCATCAACTCGTGCTGGGCAGTTAACTGTCAAACTATCCCATGTAGCCTCAACTGCGCCTCTCTCTCTTCTAAAAGAAGATAATAAATTTCCTGGAGGGTCGCAGGGGCTGCCGACTTTCGCCTCCAAAACACATATCCCCCAGGCTCAGTGTGTGCCTTGGGAGTACAACAGTAGGTACAATAGTATGGTCCTCAGCACTCTTCTCCTCGTCTCGACCCTTTACCTCAGGCGTCCTTGGATCATCTACTTCCTCACCAGACTAAGAATTATCTACTCGTTTCTTCTTTTTTACCTTTTTTCTTCTTCTTCTTACTGGTTTATCCAATTTTACTTTTTCCTTTCGCCTCTTTCTTAAATTGTGCCACTGATTTGTTTGGCTGTGGAATCCCCAAATTCCCCCAACTTAGCCCTTTTGAGGACCTCGCCAGTAGGTACAACTAACCCAGCCTCCTCGCACATGCTGTGAATTGCCCATGCACCCTTAAGGTGTTGGGACTTGCTAGGATGTAGACCTGTCAATCGGGCACTATGAGTCGGGCCTAGTGTTGCCCGAGCATGGTCCAAAATTAATGTTACCTTCCCAAGCTCAAACTTGGCCCATTCATAAAAACACGATTCATCCCAAACTCAGCTCATATATTAAAACGGGCTTAGGGCCGAGTTCGAGCCTAGCCCAATTAATTGATTCAAAGAGAGAGAAAAAATTGGTGTATAGAAAATTTTTGGCTTTCACTCCACTTTTTTTTTTTTTTAATATTCTATGACCCCCCAAAAAGAAGTTTACATGGTATGCCAAAAAGAGAAAAACAAAAGTTTGGGTTTTGTTAAAAAATGAAAAACTCATATTTTTGTCACTTTTGTGAAATCCAATGATGTGTTTTTTAGGGGAATGTTGTGCAAATTTTAACCACACTATATGTATTATATATATATATATAAATATATGCATTATACCATTTTTTACATATAGTATACAAATAGAGAGTCAGGATATAGATATACATATACATATAGTGGAACGGGCCGAGCTTATATAGGCCCGAGCTTGGCCCATAAAATAATTCAGGCTTAAAAATTTGTCCAAGCTCGGCTTGACTCACTCCCATATAAAGCTTGGCCCAAAATTCTATGGGCCGAACAATTGG
Source organism: Hydrangea macrophylla (assembly GCA_033977485.1). Classification (NCBI taxonomy): domain Eukaryota; kingdom Viridiplantae; phylum Streptophyta; class Magnoliopsida; order Cornales; family Hydrangeaceae; genus Hydrangea; species Hydrangea macrophylla. The sequence goes on along the minus strand of CM066985.1, from coordinate 13,309,327 downwards.
GCTTTGGGCTTGCCCGAATCAATTAACAATCCTACTAGGATAATACATGGGCTTAATGAAGAACTCAATAATCAGACGAGCAAGATAAACGGGGAACCCAGTCCCAATGGCATATAAGACCTGCATATACCACCCAACTAGCTCCAACTTATAAGTAGTCAGTAAAATGCAGCTACAGAGCACTAAGTCTAGCAGGTGGTAGACCATCGTGAGATTATGGCCATCGAATGTTGTGGTCCCTGTGTAATTCTTGATTTACCACCAGAAATCTCTGTGGCTGTAGTATAAAATGACAAAAAGGGACGTTCTAGATGAATAAGGGATACATGCTCCGGGACCTCAGGGATACCCAAAGTTTTAGCCACTGTGGTTGGGCTAAATTCTATTTAACGACCCTGGACACATAAAAAATAGGTATATGGGATACTCGGGGCTTTTACCATACTAGCACGTGTAGCTCTAATCCATGAGACGCGGACTGACTTAGCTACTATAAGGATCAGGAGCCAGTCCAGATATGCTTATAGGTAGGTTAGAAAGAAGGGGATCTTATCATCGCTCCATAAATACTCAAATTATTGCTCGATTTCAAAAATACTTCATGTACTATGTGTTCTCCTTCTCGTTCCTGGATTCGTGAGTGAGTGGTGGATCAGAAATATCTAGAGAAGTAGACTTCCCTAGATGGGGTCCACTATCTTTTGGGCTAGGAGCCATGGAAATTGAAAAGAGGAAACAAATAGGCAGATAGGATGAAAAAATAGGAAGGAAAGCTCTCTATAAATTCCAATCGATTAGCATAAATTGGCAATCAATTGAGAATTGATGCCAATCGATTAAAACCTAATGGGAATTGATTGCCATCAGCGAAAACAGAAGGGGCTATCAGAAATGTCTCACATCCCCCATTCAATACCTTTTAATGGCCTTAAGACAATGAGGGACACCCTCTATCTTTCAAGATTCAAAGCAACAAGAATTAAAGAGGGTTTTGCGTATAAACCTCAAGACACTCTGCGACAAAGAAGAATGGGAACCAAATCACCCCTTGAACCACTAGAGGTGCAGAAGAGATTGACTAATGATGATGGATGATGGAATAAATGGTGGCACTTGGCTCTAATCACCCCCTTCCTTCCAGTATATCCACGCAGTGGCAGTGATAGTGGGACGGTGGTGCCATGAGGATGATGAAGATGGTTTGATGAGGTTAAAAATGGTTGATGATGAAACAATAGAAAATGAGAGGAAAAAAAATATGGTAGGGAAAATCTCTCTGAATCGCCTCCCCTCTCTCTCTCTCTCGTGTTGATTTGAAAATATGAGAGAGAGAGAGAGATGAACAGACATTAAGTCTGCCAAAAAAGGCAATTGATTTCCAAAGTGTGGCAATCGATTGGGTTCTAAAAGCAATCAATTGGTGATCAAGTCCAATCGATTGGGCCTTCAAGTTTATGGGAACCTAGAAATGCTACATGTGATCATCCCCTGTAGACACTCAATTTTTACCACACTCAAAGGATTTAGGGTAGACAACATCTTGGAGGATTCATTGATGAAAAGCACCCCGTGGAAGGTACTGAATTCCACACAATCGAAAGATCGAACTTCGAAAAGTGACTTCAAGCTCAGAAAAGCCCTTTTCGATGCATAAATCTTAGTTTTGTCAAAATCATCTCTCAGAATTCATATTTAATCAGGGTTATATGAACATGAAGTGTTCTAAACACAGTATTCTAGGTATCCATAGATTTAATTTTGAAGAAAAGTTCAAAATCGACGCACATTTGTAAGCAATTTTGGAAAAGACGTCGTTTGATTTCAAAAAGACGACGAAAGTTCTGGAGGACTTTTGGGCTTCAATTGGACTTCAATTTTCATTTCAAAACTTTTTGGAATATTTTTATATTAAAATTCAACTCAATAGCTTCCAACGGTACATAAATGGATGATTTTGGACACCAAAAAGCTACAAATATCTGGAAAATCAGTGAACGTAAAATTTTAAACAAAGCTTAAGGGCAACCAGAGGAGGAGGAAAAGCTGGTGGTGGGTCCCACATGTGGGGTGGCGGGTCCCACCTAAGCCGCCACCCATCTAATGCCCCCTCTATCGAGCTTTTTGAGTTCTATACCCCTCTAAAAGCCTCCCACTTCGAGAAAATTGCCTGAACAGTGCATTTAGGCACCGAAATGGCCATTTTAACCCTTTTCTGCTCTCTAAAAATCATGTTTTAACCCTATAACTTAAAATTTAAGTTTTCAAAACTCTATATATAGATCCATATGAGATCATCTTTGACACACAAGAGGATATATAGACACACAAGTACATACAAGCATACACAAGAGAGTACACATGTGAATATACTTGCAAAATACTTTCAACTTAAGAGAGTTTTCTAGAGAGAGGAAGTGAATTATGAATGAACACTTTCTAAAGTAATCTCAAGATGACTAGATTAGAGATTTTTGACATTAATTGCCTCCATTAAACTTCCATGGATGAGTGCTTGAAGAGCTTGAAGAACACTTGAAGAAGAAGATCTTCAAATCAACTTTGATTACACATTTGAGAATCCTCCAAGAGGTAAACATCAATATTCTTCTCTAATTCCTATTTCTTATATATAGATCTATAAGACTTGGATCTAGTTTAGTTTTATTTTCTTTGACTAGTACACTCATCATCTTCTTCTCTTGTTCTCCACACACTCACATAGCTAGATCCAAATCTCTTTGATTTTGTTGATAATTCATAATTAGAGATTGTTTTCACTTTGATTTTCAATTTTGATTTCATTCTTATGTATTAATTTAAATCCATGCATACATGACTATATATATGTATCAATTTTGAATTCTATGATGGTTTGGAATCATGATCTATGAGAAGGATGATTCCTATGTTCATACCTATCTCTAGATTATTCCTATAACCTAGAATTCTTATTGAAATTCATCTCCAATAGGATATTTGTAAGTCCCTTCAATCCATGATCTAAAGTTATTCATAGAACTTGAGGGCTAAATTGATTGGAAATCATGATAGTCAAGTAGATCTATGAATTTGATCTCTCTAATAAGCCTCAATCAACACTTAAGATGTTTTCATCACACTTTAAAATGAACTAGATAAAATTCAGCAAAACAGATTCATTTTTTCCATGAGATTTGGTCCATTAAAACCTATAGTTTGATGGATTTCAAATTTTTTGGGTAAACTTTGATAAATTAGCTTTCATTCGATCTATTTTGAGAACTTCTAGGATCCATATGCTATTTTTAGAAATTGTTGAGAAATCGGTTGATAGATTTGAACATAGTCTCTTTGTACTTGAATTTCAGAAAATCTGTAATAGTTATCAATGTTCTGCTTTTTGGGGATGATTCCTAACTCATGTATCTATATGCCGATGTAAAATCATGAGCATACGACTGAGTTAAGATTGTTTTCCAAGCATTTGAAGTTGATACAACTATTCTGAAATTTTCTGAGTTTAACTAAAATTATGATTATGTATTCAAAATGGTGATACCTTGATCACTCAACAAGAATTGATGAATAAAACTTGGTTTAGAAATCATCTAGGATAATTGGATGAGAGATCAAAAGCTTAGATTAACTTGATTAACATGATTTATGAATTTCTATTATGATTTGAATTCTTTTGTCAAATGATATCAAACTTCTAGAATAACAGAGTCTGTTTAAAACAATTTTTCAGAGGCCTTAAGATCATGACATGTCCATGGGATTATTTTTTTTTTCATAAACTATAGTAAAATAGCTTTCTTTGGACACCAAATAGAGCTTCACATGATTTTTGTAGAATTAATTATGATTTTTACAAGAACAAAGGACAGTCCTGATCCACTGTTCCCAAAACCTATATTTCTTGAACTTCAAAAATGATAAAAGAGGATCTACTATTTGGAGAAGTTTCCTAAGGCATCTATCTAACTTTCTATAAAAGGGTTTTAACCAGCTCATGTTTAAGGCCACTTTTGATAGGATTCATTAGAGGTTGCTGAATCTGGAAATTTGATTAATGACATTTTCTACTTGCTTTTCATGCATATCATTTATTTGCTTGAGTTTTTGCAATGCTTGGGTATTCCTTGGTGTCTTAGTGCTGAGAATTGAATGCCGTGAATTCGGACTTCGATTTGTGAGCTTGCCTCATCTACATGTGGCTTAGTGCCCATGTATCGTGTACCTTCTCTATCCCTTCCCTTAGAATTTTTCCAGGTTTACAACTTTATGGCGACGACACAAATTCCTCTAGGATAGTCTACGTTTATATGAGTATTTGTTAGAAACATGTTATCTAGGATTGTTGCATGATTTCATTACACATTTCCATTCATTTATCTTTCGCGACTTCACTTGAGTCAACCCAATGTAAGTCTTCTCATTCCCTTTTGCATATCATGACATGTTTCCTTGACTTGCATCGGTCCCGGGCGAGACTAACCACTATAAGTATACCTCTCCCTTGTATTGCATGTGCATCCGACTTCTACTTGATTTAATCTCTTGACATGATTTTCCTTAGATGTTCCCTTTTTTACATGCATATATTATCTAGTATGTTTGAGGAAACAACACCAATTATGAATTAAGAACAAGGATATTTGAATCAAGGCCTACCGTTCGGTTGGGTGAGGAGGGGATGCTTTAGTCCTACTTGGGCTCCTTCCCCTCTCGTGCCAAGACTCCCGAACCTAATTTTTGGTAATGAAGGGCCAGTAACCTTATTCAATTTTGGGCGAGTCAAACTTGGGTTTCCTAATTCCTAATAAAAATTAGGTGGTGACTCTTTGTCTCTAGGATCTCATGAGGAAGTCCTAGTTTTCCCTGAAGTCTGCTCCTTGGGATCCGTCTTGGGAAACTATCGAGGGAGAAAGCCAGGACCCCCGAGCGTACCGGTCCACACCCCCAACTGTTGAAGAATGCATTACCAAGATATAAAACATGAATTCTAGCATCTAGACATTCCAAATAACCACCATTCACACTGAGCAAAAGAATTAAACCCAAAACCCAACATCTTTATTGCTCAAAAGAAATTCTCCATATCCAGAATTATAAGATTTTGGTTGAGGAACACAAATGACAAACAAAGAGGAAAACTGAAAGAAATTTCTATCTTGTTGAAAGGCCTTAGAACTTATACAAATTAGTTAAGCTCCAAATCTAGAGAGGAAAGGCCGTCCCCTTCAGCATAATCCACAAAATAATCCACTACTTCTCCATCTGAGTTGATTTAGAGTTCCTCAAAAATCCTCCGAACTGCACACATTAGGTCCCAGGTATTCATGTTGGCAATTGCTTCATTTAGGAAATCTGGGCACGAGGAAGACAAAGGAGTGAACACTGGCATGTCTCGTTCTACCTTCCCTCGAGAGCGAACCCCATAGAAGAGCATGTATAGCAGAAATTGTAGTGGATTCATCCTACAGCCAAGAAATAGACAGAAGTAAGAACAAAGACAGACAAAAGAAAGAAAGAAAGAAAGAAAGAAAGACACCAAAAAGAAAGAAAACTAGTATACAAGAGAAATATTCCAATTTTCCTCAAAAAGAATAGTCAGGATCATCCAACCGGATGGTCTCTGACTCTGGCTCAAATCTTATTGGGTTCGTGCCTTCAAACCATTACTTTATGTGTAAGACATTGACATTTCAATATACGGTTATTAGCTTTACATTTTATTATGTATGTTTCTTTTATGAGATGATTATTAATCCTTAAGTATCATACTAAATAATTTGTGTATGTATGAGATACATGCAACTGAGATACGGATTACGATTTGTTGATACTTAGAATTTGTCATAGTGGATGATGAGAGTGGATATCTCATCAGGTTTACACTATACCATAATTAACTACCATTGGATGGAATGATGAATCTCAATCACTAGAGTATGACTCTTAGTTAATATGATAGTGCTTATAATGCATTGACGGACCTGAGTTTTCCTATTGACACTTAAGACTGTCAACGGTCGATAGGAACTTAAAACTTGTATAAGGTATGTGTTCTCAATCTTGAGACAACTATGAACACAGACTATGGATATGGCTACTTTGACTCACCAATTAGTGTGGTCTTAAAGATCAACACCTGGGTATCTTTGGTATGTCATATTCATAGGGTTGTAAGAATATATTATCAAAATAGAATCTACCCTCTGATAAAGAGTAAGCATTCCCTTAAAAATGTCACCAAGTTGATTGTTGAGAACTGTAGTCTAGTTGATAAGTAGTTATCAACATGTTTGGTAATCATGATAGGTGAATGAGTCTCAAGGAATGGAAGATGTAATTATCATTCAATTGATCATGGGAATTAATAACTGGTCTGAGCCAACAATAAAGAGCCTAGGAGGTGCCACTCTTAGCTCTACTAGGATGCTTGGAAAGGCATAAGCGGATCTTGTCAAGACAGGTTTGATCAATCTAAGAAGTCTTGATCGATTGAAGTCAAGGCAAGTTCGATCGATCGAACGTTGTTCAATCGATCGAAGGTTTGATTGATAGAGGCTACTTTTATCGATTGAAGGTAAGGCCAGTTCTGGGAATCTATAAATAGGGCAGCTATATCCAAAAATTAGAGTTTGTCATTTTTAACATCCCTAAGCTGCAGAAACTATTTAGGGTTCTTAACCTTCTCTATCCTCCCTGTTAGAGATCCCACCATCTCTAGCCTCTCTGGGAAGCACTCGTAGGAAATATAAGGGTGAAGACAACCTAGTGGGGGCTACTGCATCATCAAGGAACAAGAGAATCAGAATTGGGTTCAAGACCTGAAGTATAAACTCTTCTCCCTCTTACGTATATGCATCTATAGAGTTAATAAGTAGTAGATCTAGGCTACCGATAAAATAATGGTGAAGACAACCTAGTGGGGTTAGCTGTATCATCAAGAAAGAAGAGAATCAGAATTGGTTTCAAGACCTAAGGTATAAACTCTTCTCCCTCTTGTGTATACGCATCTATAGAGTTAATAACTAGTAGATTCGGGCTATCAATAAAAGTTTTGAACTAATTTTTCTGCTACACATTTAAATAAAGTTTAAACCTATTTTCCCTTCAATTGGTATCAGAGCCAAACTTATTTGGATCTATAAGATGCATTTTGAATTACTAGTTTTGATTTGTATGTTAGTATTTTGTGCTATTTTGAAACTGCATCATCACAGATCTATTTCTGTAGCTATTTCGCAGTAAAAAACAAATCTATAATAGCATTGGAAGCATGGCACTTTCAATCGATTGAACTTGTTTCGATTGATTGAAATGGTCTGTGTTCAATCGATCGAAAGAGTTTCGATCGATTGAACCAATGCAGGTTTTGAGCGATCGAAAAAACTTCGATCGATCAAAACTGGTTATCTGTCCAGATGTCCTTTTAACAGTTTTAAGAGATTTAAATTGTTAACTTACTGTTCTGAAAATTTTAATCAGTTTGTGACAGAAAACCAAAGATGCTGTTTATAGTTCTAATTACTTCCATAAAGTGTTTATGGTGTATGCGAATAAATTAGTAGTTCCAATGGTTATATATATGTGTGCGCGTAGTCCTCTTTCTCCCATGGCACCAAATTCCAATGTTTAAAATTGTTGTATTTAAATGTTTAAGATTGGTGTGTATTTTATTTTGGTTTGATTTAAGGCATGTGTAAAGGGCGCTGCGACTTCATTCCTGCGAAAAGGAAAGTCGTACCAATTTTCCTAGCCATTTATTTTACTGATGTATTTTCTATTTCTAAATAAATTGTAAGCTTCAAAAGAAGCATAGGGCCAATGTAATAGAATTAGGAAGCCTATGAGGATGGAGCGAAAGGCAACGTCCATGAAGATGGAGTTGGAGGCGATCAAACCAAGAAGGAGGTTCTATGGAGATAGAGGCATTGTTGAATGCCTTTGTTTTCATTTATGTTTTTTGTTTTATGTGTGTGGTTTGTGATTGCCATTTAATTATATTGTTACTACTTGCATGCATGTAAAACAAGTTTTCTAAAATAAAATTCAAAAACTGTTTCAACACATTACTAAACATTGGATGTTTATGGGCAATGTGTAAAAACAATTTTTTCAAAAGCAAAATCCTTTACTATTAAATCTAGTAAGAGAGGGACTTATTATTATAACTCCCATGATCTTCCATTAATGGTTCACTGCAAGATGAGTAGTGCATTCCGTGTCACCTCATCAGGGGTAATCATTCTGTATGGAGGGTACACTGCTCATTGGTTACTAGATGTGAACTTCCTATGGATAAGATCAATCATACGTGTTAGAGGGTGACCACCACACGGTGGCACTACTTGAGGCGGTTGTGATTGAATCCTAGTTAATGATTCATAGTAGCTAAGTTATAAATAAGGGATCCCACATGGGGCATTGTTTAGAAATTTATAGATCAAATAGGTTCGGGAGTCATAACTTGTTTTGTAGAAGTTGCATAGCGGACAAGTTATGATTAATCGAAAGATCGAACATTGACCACAACACGGGGGCTTTATTCTTTCGTTTCGATATTCCGGCGACTTTGTTTTAAAAAAAGAGTTTTTAAGGATTCTTTTATTTCAAATTGTAAAATTCTTATATCCATATTTATTTTGTCTATTTGATTTTCAGTAATCATAATGTCTGGATTTGCATTTAGTCTACTTGCCACTATACTTACTCAAAATAGGTTAACTGGAAATAATTACACTGAATGAAAATGTAACCTTGACATCATTTTAACTACAGAGGATCATATATATGTCCTCACCACCCTATGCCCTGAAGAACCTACTGCAAATGCTACGGCTACTGCTCGACGCAAGTTCGACAAATGGAAGAAATTGAATGGAATGGCTCGTTGCTACATTTTGACCTCTATGGTTGGTGTGCTACAACACCAATTCCAATCGAATGATTCTGCAAGTGCCATTATCAAATCCCTAAAAGAAATGTTTGGGGAGCATGGTAGACCTGCTAGACATGTTGCCATGCAGAAGATAATGAGTGCAAATATGTCGAAAGGGACTCCAATCAAAGAACATATTTTAAAAATGATTGGTTATTTAAATAAACTGGAGACCGTGGGAGCCAATATCGATGCACAGACCCAAGTTGATATAATCCTCAATTCATTTATGCCATCATTCACTCAATTTAAACTTAACTATAATATGAATCAAACGAATTTATCTATGAGTAAATTAATGAGCTCTTTACTAGCAACAGAAGGGGTGATCAAACCTGGGGGCAATGTTTTGAACATTGAGAAAAGCTCTTCTTCTTCCCGATCTGTGCCATAAGGTAAGAAAGGGAAGAAGAAGGTTGGCACTGGTGATCCAAGTGTTGGACCAGTCCCTAAGATTGCAAAATCTAAGGGAAAGAGAAAGGGAAAGGGAAAGGGTAAGGGAAAGGTGGGTGGCCAAGGCAAAGGAAAGTGTTTCCAATGCAGTGAGAAGAGCCACTGGACAAGGAATTGTCCAGAATTCTTAGCTATAAGAGTTTAAGGTATGATTGAATCACATGTGATTGAAGTAAGTTTTATATCGAATACTTAAAACACTTGGTGCATTGATTCTTATGCGACTAACAATATCTGTAATTCATTGTGAGGGTTCAGATCAACCAAGAAATGCAATGATGGTAAGATCGTGCTGACTCTGGGTTCTAGCGTAATCGTTTTTGCGAATGCTATAGGAGTAGTTGTTTCAGAGTTTTTGGACAATAAGACAATAGTTTTATTTGATGTACTTTATGTCCCTTTAATGATACATAATTTAATTTCTATTTTAGATTTATCGAATAAAAATTATTCTTTTCATTTTGGAATAGAAGTTGTCATTAAAAGAAATGGTTCTTTTATTTATTCTGGCATTAAAACTAATGGCTTATATGTGATTACTCCTAATATTTCTAAAGACTCTTGTATGGAACTTAATAACTCAGTGGTAACTGTACCATCTAAAAGAAAGGAACCTTCCACTAATCCAACAAGGCTTTGGCACAGGAGGCTTGGCCATATCAATCTAAAGAGGATTGGCATACTTGTCAAAGAAGGGGACTTAGGTGATTTGGTTCTCGAACCAATGGAAGTCTGCGAGTCTTGTTTAGAGGGTAAGTTGACCAAAAGTTCCTTTCCCGCAAAGGGAAATAGGTCCAATGCATTGTTGGAATCAATTCATAATGATGTGTGTGGACCAATAAATATTAAAGCAAGGGGTGGTTATGAGCATTTTATAAAATTTACTAATAACCACTGTAGGTATGGATATGTCTACCTAATGCAGCACAAGTCTAAAGCCTTTGAAAAGTTCAAGGACTTTAAGGCTGAAGTGGAGAAGTAATTGGGCTCACATATCAAAGCCATTCGATCTAATCGAGGTGACGAGTACCTCTCTAATGATTTTATTGATCACCTCATACAGAATGGGATTCTGTCACAGTTGACTACACCTGGTACACCTCAGTTGAATGGTGTAGCTGAGAGAAGGAATCGGGCTCTTTTGGACATGACAAGGTCGAGATGAGTTATTCTGAGTTGCCATTATTCCTTTGGGGTTATGCTTTGAAAACTGTTATATACATACTAAATCTAGTACCAAGCAAATCAATTCCCAGGACACCATGGGAGATGTGGATTGGGCGCAAGCCTTCTTTGCAACATCTCCAGACATGGGGGTGTCTAGCACATATGCTGAAATGAAAGATGAGCAAGTTGGATTCTAGACTGGAAGTATGTTATTTTGTAGGATATCCAAAGGGTACTTATGGAAGGTATTTTTATGATCCAAGAGAATAGAAAGTGTTTGTTAGTACAAATGTAGTTTTCTTGGAGGATGATTATATCAAGAACCATAAACCTAAGGGAAGGATAGATCTGAGAGAAATAGATGGAGAGCCCTCTATTACTCCAAAAGTTAAAAGTGATGTAAGACAAGAAAATACCACTTATTCACCCATTTATGCACATGTACCTCGTAGTGGGAGGATTATCAGCTAGCCTGATAGATACATGTTCTTAGGAGAAGTTTTTAAAGTGTCTCCATAGATCTGATTCTGATCCTACCACATATGAAGGGGTAATGGCTGATGTTGATTCAGCTCATTGGGTTAAAGCTATGAAGACTGAATTAGAATCTATGGATTCCAATCAAGTCTGGGATCTTGTAGAACTTTCAGTCAATATTAAACCCATTGGCTGTAAGTGGGTCTACAAGAGGAAAAGAGGATCTGATGGAAAGGTTGAGACCATTAAAGCAAGGCTTGTAGCGAAAGGTTATACTCAGAGAGAGGGCATTGACTATGAGGAAACCTTCTCACCGATAGCCATGCTCAAGTTCATCAGAATACTCTTATCCATTGCTGCATGCCTTGATTACGAGATCTGGCAGATGGACGTTAAGACTGCATTCTTAAATGGCAATCTTGAGGAGGACATCTATATGCAGCAGCCAGAAGGGTTCATAGCTGGTGGGATAGGTAACTTGGTATACAAGTTACAAAGGTCTATTTATGGGCTTAAGCAAGCATCCAGAAGTTGGAATATTCGTTTTGAGCAAACGGTCAAATCGTTTGGTTTCATACATAATTTGGATGAGCCTTGTGTATACAAGAAGTGTGAAGGAAAAGTGGTGGATTTTCTTATTCTTTACATTGAAAATATTATACTCATTGGGAATGATGTAGCGGCATTGTCAACGGTTAAGATTTGGCTAGCTAGTACTTTCAATATGAAGGATTTAGGAGAGGCGAGCTATATCCTTGGGATAAAGTTCTTTTGAGATTGCAAGCGAAAGATAATGGGATTATCTCAAGCTGAATAAATCAATAAAGTGCTGACTAGGTTTTTAATGGATAATTCGAAGAAAGGTTTATTACCTTTCAGGCATGGTTTAGCGTTCTCCAAGGACTAGTGCCGAAAGACACTGGAGGAGAGGAATTGCATGACATGAGTTCCTTATGCTTTGACAGTGGAAAGTCTCATGTATGCGATGTTATGCACTAGACTAGATATCTACTTTACCATTGGCATGTTTAGCAGGTATCAATCGAATCCAGGTCCAGAGCACTGGACATCCGTTAAGCACATTCTTAAATACTTGAGAAGGACTAAAGAATACATGCTTATGTATATCGGTAATGAGTTAAATCCAGAGGGATACACTGACTCAGAATTTAGGTCAGATAAAGCTTCAAGAAAGTTGACATCCAGACATCTCTTTACCTTGGAAGGTGGTGCTGTTAGTTAGACGAACATTAAGAAAATATGTATTGCAGACTCAACTACAGAAGCTGAGTATGCGGCTGCTTGTGAAGCCGCAAAGTAAGTTATTTGGCTCAAGAAGTTCCTCATGGAACTCGAGGTGGTACTAGCGTCGCTGTCACCTATTACACTATACTGCGATAATTTTGGCAGTGGCTTAATCCAAGGAGACAAGGAACCACGGAAAGGGAAACCACGTAGAGCGGAAATATCATCTAATCCGAGATATAGTTCAACATGGAGATGTGACTGTCAGCAAGATTTCTACCTCTAACAATCTTACGAATCCATCTAGATAGTCTAGGTCTCAAATGTAGTCCTGAATAGTTATGAGTGCAAGTGGGAGTTTGTTGGATTTGTGCCCTCAAACCATTACTTTATGTATAAGACATTGACATTTTAATATATGGATATTAGCATTACATTTTATTATGTATGTTTCTTTCATGGAATGATTGTTAATCCTTAAGTATCATATTAAGTAATTCGTGTACATATGAGATGCATACAACTGAGATACGAATTACTATTCATTGATACTTTGAATTTGTCACAGTGGATGCTGAGATTGGATATCTCATCAGGTTTATACTGTAGCATGATTAACTACCATTGGATGGAGTGATGAATCTCCATCACTAGAGTATGACTCTTAGTTAATATCTAGTGCTTATAGTGCATTGACAGACCTGAGTGTTCCTATTGACACTTAAGACTGTCAACGGTTGATAGGAACTCATTAGTTGTATAAGGCACGTGTTCTCAATCTTGAGATGATTATGAACACTGACTATGGATATGGCTACTTTGACTTACCAATCAGTGAGGTCTTAAAGATCAATACTTGGGTATTTTAGGTAAGTCATATTCATAGGGTTGTGAACATATATTGTTAAAATATAATCTACCCTCTGATAAAGAGTAAGCACTCCTTTGAGAATGTCACCATGTTGATTGCTGAGAACTACAGTCTTGTTCATAAGTAGTTGTCAACATGTTTGGTAATCATGACAGGTAAATGAGACTCAAGAAATGGAAGATGTAATCATCATTCAGGTTGACAGTAATAGCTATCCGACTACCTGAATATGATTATGAATATTGACGGAAGAGGACATCAGTATACCATATAAGTCTAGTTATCGCTTCTGATATGTTCTTTTGCGTTGGAGTTTAGTTATCGTTTTTATAGTGGAGTAAATCACGCACAAAAGAATTCAAATTTTCAAAGTTGCAATTAAGAATTTCTAAAATCCGGAGTCAAGCAATCTCAATTTAATTTCGATTTCCAAACCCGGAGTCAATTCGACTCGAAAGAGTTCAAATTTCTGGAATTAGGAGTTGAATCAGACTCAAAGAATTTCTTATTTTAAAATAAAACTGGGACTCAATCAGACTCAATATCCATGGTCACTTCTAGCTCGAGGATTCAATTTCCAAATTTGTAATTAAGAATTTTTAAAATCCGGAGTCAAATAGTCTCAATTTAATTTTGATTTCCAAACCCGGAGTCAATTCGACTTGAAAGAGTTCAAATTTTTGGAATTAGGAGTTGAATCAGACTTAATGAATTTTTTATTTAAAAATAAAACTGGGAGTGAATCAGACTCAATATCCATGGTCATTTCTACCTCGAAGATTCTGTAATACCCGCTATTTTTAAATATTTATTTCCCTAGATGATTAGTGTTTTTATGTTGTTATTATAATATTCAGTATTTATAGAACTCGTTTATAAATTTTCAGAATTTTTAGAAACAGAAATTTAGCAGATTTGTGAATATCTGGTATATTTGGACTAGTTATGAGTTTCCAACCAAACATGCCCTAAGGAAATAATTATCCTTCGAACCTTTAACTCTTGGTAATTGCAAGGTGAGGTCCCTCCTTGGTTCCTATATATATGAGACCATTCCATTACATTTATCCTTAGACATATAAGGTTGAGAAGTCATCCTAATGCACACACACAAACACCAAGAACACCAAGAACGCACACACAAACACCAAGAACACCAAGAACACACCTAGTACACCAAGAACACCAAGAACGCACACACAAACACCAAGAACACCAAGAACACACCTAGTACACCAAGAACACCAAGAACGCACACACAAACACCAAGAACACCAAGAACGCACACACAAACACCAAGAACACCAAGAACACACCTAGTACACCAAGAACACCAAGAACGCACACACAAACACCAAGAACACCAAGAACACACCTAGTACACCAAGAACACCAAGAACGCTATTTGAAGCCGGAATTTTATATTCGAAGATTCTTCGGGTTTTCTCGGCATTATTATTCTGCGAATTTAGGTGAGTCTCCAACTCACTCAGCTATTTACATTACACTTGGTTATGAACATATGATTATGATTATGTGATGTATATACGTATTATATTACGTATTTATATTTTTTGTGCGTATAAATACGGTATTCTGATATAGTATAATACGGTATAAATATGGTATTCTAATATAGTATAATACGGTATAAATATGGTATTCTGATATAGTATAATACGGTATAAATATGGTATTCTGATATAGTATAAATACGGTATTCTGGTTTTCAAATACGGTATAAATACGATAAACTGGTATTTTCAAATACGACTGAAATCGAGATGGATTCTTAATGAGGATCAAAAACTCTTAACTTCCAACATGAATACTTATTTATTTAATCTCACGGAACTTTTATAAAATTCGGTTGTGGACGTACAAAACTGGAAAATGACCGAAATACCCCTGTGCCCTATTTTTCACTAGAATCATACACGATGTCTAATATTTCATTCTAGTTTTGGTTTGAATGTTGTTATATGTAATAACCTGTATTTTCCTTGTATTGTTATATCCTTTTGATATATGTTGAGATAATAATGAAATTGAAAGGCCGACGTGCATAGTAGTGGGTCTGTCGACCACAATGGCCGATACTATTTATGATTGGTACGTACAAATGCGGTCACGAAGATCGTATGATATAGGGCCGAAATGTTCTGTAACAAAATGGGCGAGTTGGCCAGTGTAACATCATGGGCGAGTTGGCCAGTGTAACATCATGGGCGAGTTGGCCAGTATAACAAAATGGGCGAGTTGGCCAGTGTAACATCATGGGCGAGTTGGCCAGTGTAACAAAATGGGCGAGTTGGCCAGTATAACATCATGGGCGAGTTGGCCAGTGTAACATCGTGGGCGAGTTGGCCAGTGTAACAAAATGGGCGAGTTGGCCAGTGTAACATCATGGGCGAGTTGGCCAGTGTAACATCATGGGCGAGTTGGCCAGTGTAACATCATGGGCGAGTTGGCCAGTGTAACATCATGGGCGAGTTGGCCAGTATAACAAAATGGGCGAGTTGGCCAGTGTAACAAAATGGGCGAGTTGGCCAGTGTAACATCATGGGTGAGTTGGCCAGTGTAACATCATGGGCGAGTTGGCCAGTGTAACAAAATGGGCGAGTTGGCCAGTGTAACATCATGGGCGAGTTGGCCAGTGTAACATCATGGGCGAGTTGGCCAGTGTAACAAAATGGGCGAGTTGGCCAGTGTAACATCATGGGCGAGTTGGCCAGAGTAACATATTGGGCGAGTTGGCCAGAGTAACATATTGGGCGAGTTGGCTAGAGTAACATGGGCGAGTTGGCCAGAATAACATATTGGGCGTGTTGGCCAAAGTATATCGGGGCGTTTGGCTAGATTATATGGGACTGCGTGTCAAGAGTGAACAGACCGTAGGTATGGTACTACGTGTCTGATTAATGTGGACCCAAGAGTCTATGTTATGTGTGAGACTGCGTGTCAAGAGTGAACAGACCGTAGGTATGGGACTACGTGTCTGATTAATGTGGACCCAAGAGTCTATGTTATGTGTGAGACTGCGTGTCAAGAGTGAACAGACCGTAGGTATGGGACTACGTGTCTGATTAATGTGGATCCAAGAGTCTATGTTATGTATTGGGAGATTTGGGACGATGTCCGTTGTTAGATATTGGGTTGGTGCATACATGCATACGAACGATGAGATGATCCTTTTTATTGATGTTGTCATTATATGCTACGTATCTGTGGATACTCTGTGAGTATTTGCATTTACTCGGCTTTCATAGCTGACGGCCTTTTATGCCGCTGGATATTCAACGTCCAGCTGGCCAGGGCCTTGAGTATGCAGGTGATGCATACATGGATAGGTACCACGAGGAAGGAGCCTACGATGATGGAGGCTATGCTGGTGCTGACTACTACGCAAGTTGAAGGCTGGAAGCTGTGCCATAGTTAGCTCGTGTTTATGTTTAGAGACTTTTGAAATAGTTACGTTTATTATAGGCACATGTTGCCGTAACACTTTATTTGTACTTCTGCGATACTTATGGTTTGTAATAGTTAGTATTGAACTCTGATTATATATATCAACCCTAAAACTTTCCAATATGTGGTTTGAATCATTACTCTGATGGTTTGACTTTGGTTATGGACGATATGGTGACTTTCAACTGTCATGGCCTACGGGTCCAAAAAGGAATTTATTTTCTCTATTTTTGCTACTGCGGGGCGTGACAGGATTTTTGGTATCAGAGCCTAGGTTTTGTAGTCGTGTTCACCAATTGTCCAACCTTTCTTGAGTTGAACCTAAGATTCCTTGAGATAAGGGTTGACTCTAAGTTTGTGTTTTGGAGATCGTCCCTATAGAATTCTCCGTGCTATTAATGTGATGCTAGTTATAGCTACTATTATGTTTAGTGCGGATTACTTTCTATGATTATTTTTGGGTTTAGTACCCCAGGCGCTTGATGTAACCCTGAATGCGGTATCACCTTTGGGAGTAACCGTAAAATTAGGAAAAGTGTGTAAGGACTGTACTTTAACCCTCGAGGATAGAATTCTTCCCGCAGATCTAATCGTTTTGTCAATGAGGGAATTTGACATCATCTTAGGATTTGATTGGCTCACGAAGTATCATGCCAAGATGGACTGTGCCAATAGGATGATTACCTTTTTGGTACCAGGATTTCAGTCTTTTGATTTTCAGTGCAACCCCTCTAGCGATGCTTTTCTCACTAGCCGTCTAGCAACTATCGAGAGCTCGAGTTCGGGACTCACTGTTGCACAGATTCCTGTAGTCCGAGACTTTGAGGATGTGTTTCAGAGTATTATTGGACTGCCACCTAAGCGGGAGATTGATTTCTGTATCGAGTTAGTACCTGGCACTTCACCGAAATCAAAGGCTCCTTATCGGATGGCACCAACGGAGATGCAAGATCTCAAGTTCGTTCGACCCAGCACGTCACCTTGGGCAGCGCCGGTGTTATTTGTTAAGAAGAAAGATGGAACTCAGCGACTTTGCATCGACTATAGGGAGCTCAACAAGGTCACGATTAAGAATAAGTACCCACTCCCTAGAATCGATGATCTGTTTGATCAGTTGCAAGGAGCGACGACTTTCTCGAAGATCGACCTACGATCTGGATATCACCAATTGTTGGTTCGACCTGAGGATATTTCAAAGACTGCTTTCAGGACGAGGTATGGGCATTATGAATTCTTGGTTATGTCTTTTGGATTAACCAACGCCCCAGCGGTATTCATGGACCTAATGAATAGAGTATTTAGGCCCTACTTGGACCAGTTCATTATCGTGTTCATAGACGATATTCTGATCTACTCCAAGACCGAGGAGGAACATGAGGGACATGTAAGGATCGCACTACAGACCCTCCGAGATAACCAACTGTATGCGAAGTTCAGTAAGTGCGAGTTTTGGCTGAAGGAAGTCAAGTTCTTAGGACATGTTGTCTCACAAGATGGAATAGCAGTAGACTCATCAAAGACAGACACAGTTTTGGATTGGAATACACCAACTACTGCAACAGAAGTCAGGAGTTTTCTTGGTCTAGCTGGACTATCGGAGATTTGTGGAAGGATTCTCCAAGATCGCAGCTCCTCTTACCGGACTGACGAAGAAGGATTTGAAGTTTGAATGGGGTAACAAGCATGAACGAGCATTCCAAGAATTGAAGGAGAGATTGACCTCAGCGCCAGTGCTTGCGATACCCAAGAGCGGGGAGCAGTTCACCATTTATAGCGACGCATCACACCAAGGACTCGGATGTGTTTTAATGCAAGATGGGAAGGTAATCGCATATGGGTCACGGCAGTTGAAGCCTCATGAGTTGAATTACCCGACGCATGACCTTGAACTAGCCGCTATTGTTTTTGCTCTCAAGATTTGGAGGCATTATCTCTACGGCGAGAAGTTCGATCTGTTTTCGGATCATAAGAGTCTGAGATACTTATTCTCTCAAAAGGAGTTGAACATGAGGCAACGACGTTGGATGGAATTATTGAAAGACTATGATTTCACGTTGCAGTATCACCCTGGGAAAGCAAACGTAGTAGCCGATGCTTTAAGTCGGAAACCCAGGAGGATAATAGTAGCTTCTCTTATGATCAAAGAATGGCAAGCGTTGGGAACTTTGGCTGAATTTGGTATTCAAGCCTCAAATTCAGGTGAAGGACGAGACTTTGGATGTTTGGTAGTACAACCGACACTCATCAGTCGTATCCTTGAAGCACAGAGGAAGAATGAAGGACTTCAAGAGTGGTTCGCGAGCAATGCAGTGAAGGAACCAGCGAATTTGAGTATTGGTTCAGATAGAGCACTCAGATGCAGAGGCAGACTTTGTGTGCCAGATAAAGATAATCTTAGAAAAGACATAATGGATGAAGCGCACAAGTCGCGAATGACTATCCACCCAGGAGGCACAAAGATGTACAAAGATTTGAAGAGAAACTTTTGGTGGGAAGGAATGAAACGAGAAGTTGCGGAACACGTGTCTTAATGTCTCACGTGCAAGCAAGTGAAGGCGGATCATCAGAAGCCTCCAGGACTTCTACAACCATTACCAGTTCCCGGATGGAAGTGGGAACATATAACTATGGATTTCGTGGTAGGTTTGCCAAGGTCTCAGCAAAACCACGATGCTATTTGGGTAGTTGTGGATCGACTTACCAAATCGGCGCATTTCATAGCTTATAGTATGTCGTATCCAGTCGAACGTTGGAGTCGGATGTACATACAACAAGTTGTGCGACTACACGGTGTACCAGTCTCAATCGTATCAGACCGCGACTCACGATTTACGGCAGAATTCTGGAAAAGTCTACAGACAGCTTTGGGGACTTCGTTAAACCTAAGCACTGCCTTTCATCCGCAGACTGATGGGCAGACTGAACGAGTTAACCAGGTGATGGAGGACATGCTTCGAGCGTGTGTTATTGATTTTGAGAACTCATGGGAGACTCATCTACCGCTGATAGAATTTGCGTACAATAACAGTCACCACTCGAGCATAGGAATGGCACCCTTTGAGGCATTATACGGAAGACCGTGTCGATCGCCTTTGTGTTGGGCAGAGGTTGGAGACAATCAACTGCTTGGACTTGAATTAGTTCGAGAAACTAACGAGAAGATACAGATCGTGAAAGAAAGGATGCGAACGGCGCAGAGTAGACACAAGAGTTACGCAGATAAACGTCGCAGGAGTTTGGAATTCAGTGTTGGAGATCATGTGCTACTTAAGGTATCTCCGGTGCGAGGAATTGTCAGATTTGGGCAGAAGAGAGGAAAGCTAGCACCGCGTTTCATTGGACCATTTGAGACCCTTGAACGTGTAGGAAAAGTTGCCTACCGACTCGCGTTACTGCCTAAGATGTCGGGAGTACACAACGTGTTTCATGTTAGCATGTTAAGAAAGTGTGCTCACAATCCGAGTCATGAGATCAACTTTGAGGACATTGAAGTTAACGATAATGTGTCATTTCATGAAGGACCAGTGCGAATTCTGGATTGGAGAATTAAGAAGCTGAGAAGTAAGGAAATTCCGTTGGTGAAGATCCAGTGGAAGTTTCACGACGAAGGAGAAGCATCATGGGAGCTAGAGTCAGAGATGCGTGAGAAGTACCCGGAGTTGTTCAACGATGCTTAGTTCGGATTTCGGGGACGAAATCTTCAGTTAGTGGGGGATGATGTAATACCCGCTATTTTTAAATATTTATTTCCCTAGATGATTAGTGTTTTTATGTTGTTATTATAATATTCAGTATTTATAGAACTCGTTTATAAATTTTCAGAATTTTTAGAAACAAAAATTTAGAAGATTTGTGAATATCTGGTATATTTGGACCAGTTATGAGTTTCCAACCAAACATGCCCTAAGGAAATAATTATCCTTCGAACCTTTAACTCTTGGTAATTGCAAGGTGAGGTCCCTCCTTGGTTCCTATATATATGAGACCATTCCATTACATTTATCCTTAGACATATAAGGTTGAGAAGTCATCCTAATGCACACACACAAACACCAAGAACACCAAGAACGCACACACAAACACCAAGAACACCAAGAACACACCTAGTACACCAAGAACGCACACACAAACACCAAGAACACCAAGAACACACCTAGTACACCAAGAACACCAAGAACGCACACACAAACACCAAGAACACCAAGAACACACCTAGTACACCAAGAACACCAAGAACGCACACACAAACACCAAGAACACCAAGAACACACCTAGTACACCAAGAACACCAAGAACACACCTAGTACACCAAGAACACCAAGAACGCTATTTGAAGCCGGAATTTTATATTCGAAGATTCTTCGGGTTTTCTCGGCATTATTATTCTGCGAATTTAGGTGAGTCTCCAACTCACTCAGCTATTTACATTACACTTGGTTATGAACATATGATTATGATTATGTGATGTATATACGTATTATATTACGTATTTATATTTTTTGTGCGTATAAATACGGTATTCTGATATAGTATAATACGGTATAAATATGGTATTCTAATATAGTATAATACGGTATAAATATGGTATTCTGATATAGTATAATACGGTATAAATATGGTATTCTGATATAGTATAAATACGGTATTCTGGTTTTCAAATACGGTATAAATACGATAAACTGGTATTTTCAAATACGACTGAAATCGAGATGGATTCTTAATGAGGATCAAAAACTCTTAACTTCCAACATGAATACTTATTTATTTAATCTCACGGAACTTTTATAAAATTCGGTTGTGGACGTACAAAACTGGAAAATGACCGAAATACCCCTGTGCCCTATTTTTCACTAGAATCATACACGATGTCTAATATTTCATTCTAGTTTTGGTTTGAATGTTGTTATATGTAATAACCTGTATTTTCCTTGTATTGTTATATCCTTTTGATATATGTTGAGATAATAATGAAATTGAAAGGCCGACGTGCATAGTAGTGGGTCTGTCGACCACAATGGTCGATACTATTTATGATTGGTACGTACAAATGCGGTCACGAAGATCGTATGATATAGGGTCGAAATGTTCTGTAACAAAATGGGCGAGTTGGCCAGTGTAACATCATGGGCGAGTTGGCCAGTGTAACATCATGGGCGAGTTGGCCAGTATAACAAAATGGGCGAGTTGGCCAGTGTAACATCATGGGCGAGTTGGCCAGTGTAATAAAATGGGCGAGTTGGCCAGTATAACATCATGGGCGAGTTGGCCAGTGTAACATCATGGGCGAGTTGGCCAGTGTAACAAAATGGGCGAGTTGGCCAGTGTAACATCATGGGCGAGTTGGCCAGTGTAACATCATGGGCGAGTTGGCCAGTATAACAAAATGGGCGAGTTGGCCAGTGTAACAAAATGGGCGAGTTGGCCAGTGTAACATCATGGGCGAGTTGGCCAGTGTAACATCATGGGCGAGTTGGCCAGTGTAACAAAATGGGCGAGTTGGCCAGTGTAACATCATGGGCGAGTTGGCCAGTGTAACATCATGGGCGAGTTGGCCAGTGTAACAAAATGGGCGAGTTGGCCAGTGTAACATCATGGGCGAGTTGGCCAGAGTAACATATTGGGCGAGTTGGCTAGAGTAACATATTGGGCGAGTTGGCCAGAGTAACATGGGCGAGTTGGCCAGAATAACATATTGGGCGTGTTGGCCAAAGTATATCGGGGCGTTTGGCTAGATTATATGGGACTGCGTGTCAAGAGTGAACAGACCGTAGGTATGGGACTACGTGTCTGATTAATGTGGACCCAAGAGTCTATGTTATGTGTGAGACTGCGTGTCAAGAGTGAACAGACCGTAGGTATGGGACTACGTGTCTGATTAATGTGGACCCAAGAGTCTATGTTATGTGTGAGACTGCGTGTCAAGAGTGAACAGACCGTAGGTATGGGACTACATGTCTGATTAATGTGGATCCAAGAGTCTATGTTATGTATTGGGAGATTTGGGACGATGTCCGTTGTTAGATATTGGGTTGGTGCATACATGCATACGAACGATGAGATGATCCTTTTTATTGATGTTGTCATTATATGCTACGTATCTGTGGATACTCTGTGAGTATTTGCATTTACTCGGCTTTCATAGCTGACGGCCTTTTATGCCGCTGGATATTCAACGTCCAGCTGGCCAGGGCCTTGAGTATGCAGGTGATGCATACATGGATAGGTACCACGAGGAAGGAGCCTACGATGATGGAGGCTATGCTGGTGCTGACTACTACGCAAGTTGAAGGCTGGAAGCTGTGCCATAGTTAGCTCGTGTTTATGTTTAGAGACTTTTGAAATAGTTACGTTTATTATAGGCACATGTTGCCGTAACACTTTATTTGTACTTCTGCGATACTTATGGTTTATAATAGTTAGTATTGAACTCTGATTATATATATCAACCCTAGAACTTTCCAATATGTGGTTTGAATCATTACTCTGATGGTTTGACTTTGGTTATGGACGATATGGTGACTTTCAACTGTCATGGCCTACGGGTCCAAAAAGGAATTTATTTTCTCTATTTTTGCTACTGCGGGGCGTGACAGATTCAGTTTTCATATTGTTAATTTAAAATTTTGAATTTCAAAATCCATAGTCAATTTGACTTATTAGAATTTCAGGAGTCAATCAGACTCGGAAGAATTTCAATTTCTAAAATCGGGAGTCAATTAGACTAAACATAATTTAAATTTCTAAAATCGGGAGTCAATCAGACTTAATTCAAAATTTCTAAAATCGGGAGTCAATAAAACTCAATTCAATTTAAATTTCCAAAATAAGGAGTTAATTCCACCCAAGGAATTCAAATTTTCGAAAATTCGGAGCTAATCAGGCTCAAAAGAATTTATTTTCCAAAATTTGTTGTCAATTCGATCCAAAGAATTCAAATTTTCAAAAAATCCAAAGCCAATCAGGCTCAAAAGAATTAAATTTTTTCCAAAATCTGGAGTCAATCAGACTCAATTCAATCCAAATTTTCCAAAATCGGGAGTCGATCATACTCAATTTAATTCAAATTTTCCAAAATTAGGAGTCGATCAGACTCACTTTAATTTTATTTTCCAAAACTTGGAGCTAATCAGACTCAAAAGAATTTCAAATTTCTAAAATTGGGAGTCGAATAAGAGTCAATTCAATTTTCTATTTCACAAAAATTAGGAGTCAAATCATACGCAAAGAATTTTAAATTTCCAAAATTGGGAGTAGAATCGGACTCACTTCAAATTTCTATTTCACAATCAGGAGTCAATCAGACTCAATTCAATTCAAATTTTCCACAATCGGGAGTCGATTAGGCTTAATGCAACTTTCTTTTCAAAAATTGGGAGCCAATCATACTGAGAGAATTTCAAAATCTTAAAATTGGGAGTCGAATCAGACTCAACTGAACTTTCTATTTCACAAAATTAGGAGTCAAATCATAATCCAAGAATTTCAAATTTCTAAAATTGGTAGTCGAATCAGACTCAATTCAATTTTCTATTTCACAAAATCGGGAGTCAATCAGACTCAAAGAATTTCAAATTTCAAAAACTTGGAGTCCAATCATACTAAAAAGAATTTAAATTTCATAAAATCGGGAGTCAATCAGACTCAAAGAATTTCAAATTTACAAAGCCCAGAGCCAATCTGGCTCTCGATTACAAAATTTGGGGTCAATTTTGACATCTGAGAAGGAGCTTAAAGTATACATTTCAAATCTCGGTGGTTTATTCAAAACGAGGGAAAACTTTGAGGGGTATTTAAGAAAACTTTTTTCGTCCCCATGTGAATATGAAAAAGAAAAAATTGGGGGGAGGGCCAACTGTCACTCCCAACGGCACTCAAAATTGGCGCGACGGCACCTAACGAGTGCCGGTGACTTTTCATCAACTGCTACCCAGTTTGGCAGTCTACTTTTCTTTTTCTTCATTCTCTTCTTCTCCTCTCTATATGATTTTCTTCCAAGTTTTCTCATTCTTTCAATTTCCAACTCAAAAATCCTTCAATGAAAGGTTAGTTTTACTCTTTTCATCATCAAGATTTCATCTTTGCTTGATTCATGATTAAAAACTCATAGCTTTTCCTCTTTTTGTCATGTTTTCTTCCAAGTTTTTTAAAACTTGATTTTCTTCATATTTTCTTTCAGATCTACATACATGTCAGGCTCCCAGGGTCCTCCGAGGAAGAAATACAAGCCCTCTCCAAGCCATAATTCTTCACTTCTCCTCACAGACCCCGAGTCACACTTCTCGGCACGTGCTTATCGCAAGGAGGTAAAAACTCCGAACATTCACTTCAATCCTTTACTCCTCTTGATGATAAATGCAATGTATGATGCCCAATGCATGTATGAACATGACTTAATCTTGTGCATTTTGTGATTTTGTAGAAACCCCAATTTTGACCAAACATCAAATCCAGGGATTGATTACCTCTTAAGACCGATGATGACGATGACCGGTGAAATTCAAAGATTTTCCAGAGGATTTAAATAAGAGAGAGAGAGAGAGAGAGAGAGGGAAATTGGGTACTCGGGGGAAACCCGAACGTTGAAGAACATGTGAGAAAATCAGTCTAAAATAAAATTTAAATTCAAAGAAGAGATAATATGAAAGAAGTTTTCAAAAGAAAATGAGGAATAAAAAAGTTTTCAAAAGAAAAAGAGGAAAAGAAGATTTCAAAAGAAAAGACAAAAAAAAAAAAAAAAAAAAGAAAGAAATAAAAAGATAGTATATACCATGTATATAGGTGTATCTTAATAAAGTACACTACAAATATAAGTACATTAGTATATACTTTGCTAATAATTAAGATTGTGGTAATGTAGGTTTTGAAAATTAAAAAGAGGGCAAAATTCTGTTAGCCCCAGCACGCGGGAAAGCCGGCGGCACTCACTCACTGAGTGCCGCCTGGCATTCAGCGAGAGCTACTCGGCATTCAGTGAATGCCGCCGGCAACTATCGAGTGCCTCGAACTATAATAGACTGCTTTTCTCACATGTTCTAGAAGAAAACATTGCACATGGGTTTCCACCTGAATTTACCCATTTAACCCTGAATTGGAGGTCTATATAAACAAAACCTTCATCTTCATTTTGAGAGACTTGAATCAAGAGAGAGAAATACAAGAGTTATATACATACATTAGAGAAAGAATATAGAGCTTTTCTTGAAGAATTTGAAGAATTAAAGAAGAATTGGAAGATCTTTGGAAGAACTCCACAAAAGATAGAAGAATTCTCTGAGGTCATAGAGGTAACCTCTCAATCTTTTGTAGAATTAGGAGAATTCAATCACAAGTTCATAGTTCTAGGAACTTTACACATTTTCAAAACCTCTCTTCCTACCCCATTTCATCACACACCACTTAGAGCTTGTGATTGAATTCCATAATGTTTCATTAATTTGGATCCAAAATAGAGCTTTGGATTTATGAATAAAAGAGTTTTTGACTTGAAATTTTCAAATAACCTTTGATTTCCTTTCTTTTATTTATATTCTTCTCAAGAGATCTATGAGATCTTCAACATCTCATTAGATTTCTTTGAGTTTGATCCTCTAGTCCCCTATGATTCGATGATATATATGGGGATTAAAGTGGATCATGATCATCTCTCCATATAGATGGTTGAGTTTAAGTCTTAATCCATGACTTGAAATCTCCTCACTAAAAATCTTATGGGATCCATGCTATATTCCATAGAGGTTTATGTAGTTGGGGTTTTATTTAGTCTCCAAGGACCATTAACTTGGTAGGAGAAATAATAAGATGATTCTATATTCTTCAAGGATCATACATTTGAGAGAAGAATTGGATGTAGATTTTCATTTAAAATAAGTGGGACCTTAGGATTCTCTTGCTAGATCTCCAATTATGAGATCTATGATAGGGATCCATCAATGTTAAATCTAGGGATTTCTCCCTATTTCATTAATTGTTCCAATAATCATAATCATACTTGATTCTAGTCCTTTCTAGGATCATGGATCAAGTTGGTTTTAAACTATGAACATCAACTTAACAAAGGTGCAGTGAATCCAAAAACCAATTGTGATCAAAGATTTTCCAGAGGATTCAAATTCTTCAAGGATTCTTCAAGAAAAGTTTCAAAAACAAAGAAAACAAATCAAAATAAGAGAGAGAGAGAGAGAGAGAGAGAGAGAGGGAAATTGGGTACTCGGGGGAAACCCGAACGTTGAAGAACATGTGAGAAAATCAGTCTAAAAAAAAATAAATTACAAGAAGAGATATAATATGAAAGAAGTTTTCAAAAGAACAGGAGGAAAAAAAAAGTTTTTAAAAGAAAAAGAGGAAAAGAAGTTTTCAAAAGAAAAGAGAAAAAAAAGAAAGAAATAAAAAGATAGTATATACCATGTATATAGGTGTATCTTAATAAAGTACACTACAAATATAAGTACATTAGTATATACTTTGCTAATAATTAAGATTGTGGTAATGTAGGTTTTGAAAATTAAAAAGAGGGCAAAATTCTGTTAGCCCCGCCGCCTGGTATTCAGCGAGTGCCGCCCGGCATTCAATGAATGCCGCGACAGCTATCGAGTGTCGCGAACTGTAACAGACTGCTTTTCTCACATGTTCTAAAAGAAAACTTTGCACATGAGTTTCCACCCGAATTTACCCATTTAACTCTGAATTGGAGGTCTATATAAACAAAACCTTCATCTTCATTTTGAGAGACTTGAATCAAGAGAGAGAAATACAAGAGTTATAAACATACATTAGAGGAAGAATATAGAGCTTTTCTTGAAGAATTTGAAGAATTAAAGAAGAATTGGAAGATCTTTGGAAGAACTCCACAAAAGATAGAAGAATTCTCTGAGGTCATAGAGGTAACCTCTCAATCTTTTGTAGAATTAGGAGAATTCAATCACAAGTTCATAGTTCTAGGAACTTTACACATTTTCAAAACCTCTCTTTCTACCCCATTTCATCACACACCACTTAGAGCTTGTGATTGAATTTCATAATGTTTCATTAATTTGGATCCAAAATAGAGCTTTGGATTTATGAATAAAAAAGTTTTTGACTTGAAATTTTCAAATAACCTTTGATTTCCTTTCTTTTATTTATATTCTTCTCAAGAGATCTATGAGATCTTCAACATCTCATTAGATTTCTTTGAGTTTGATCCTCTAGTACCCTATGATTCGATGATATATATGGGGATTAAAGTGGATCATGATCATCTCTCCATATAGATGGTTGAGTTTAAGTCTTAATCCATGACTTGAAATCTCCTCACTAAAAATCTTATGGGATCCATGCTATATTCCATAGAGGTTTATGTAGTTGGGGTTTTATTTAGTCTCCAAGGACCATTAACTTGGTAGGAGAAATAATAAGATGATTCTATATTCTTCAAGGATCATACATTTGAGAGAAGAATTGGATGTATATTTTCATTTAAAATAAGTGGGACCTTAGGATTCTCTTGCTAGATCTCCAATTATGAGATCTATGATAGGGATCCATCAATGTTAAATCTAGGGATTTCTCCCTATTTCATTATTTGTTCCAATAATCATAATCATACTTGATTCTAGTCCTTTCTAGGATCATGGATCAAGTTGGTTTTAAACTATGAACATCAACTTAACAAAGGTGCAGTGAATCCATAAACCAATTGTGATCAAAGATTTTCCAGAGGATTCAAATTCTTCAAGGATTCTTCAAGAAAAGTTTCAAAAACAAAGAAAACAAATCAAAATAAGAGAGAGAGAGAGAGAGAGAGAGAGAGAGAGGGAAATTGGGTACTCGGGGGAAACCCGAACGTTGAAGAACATGTGAGAAAATCAGTCTAAAAAAAAGATAAATTACAAGAAGAGATATAATATGAAAGAAGTTTTCAAAAGAACAGGAGGAAAAAAAAGTTTTCAAAAGAAAAAGAGGAAAAGAAGTTTTCAAAAGAAAAGAGAAAAAAAGAAAGAAATAAAAAGATAGTATATACCATGTATATAGGTGTATCTTAATAAAGTACACTACAAATATAAGTACATTAGTATATACTTTGCTAATAATTAAGATTGTGGTAATGTAGGTTTTGAAAATTAAAAAGAGGGCAAAATTCTGTTAGCCCCGCCGCCTGGTATTCAGCGAGTGCCGCCCGGCATTCAATGAATGCCGCGGCAGCTATCGAGTGTTGCGAACTGTAACAGACTTCTTTTCTCAATGTTCTAGAAGAAAACATTGCACATGGGTTTCCACCTGAATTTACCCATTTAACCCTGAATTGGAGGTCTATATAAACAAAACCTTCATCTTCATTTTGAGAGACTTGAATCAAGAGAGAGAAATACAAGAGTTATATACATACATTAGAGAAAGAATATAGAGCTTTTCTTGAAGAATTTGAAGAATTAAAGAAGAATTGGAAGATCTTTGGAAGAACTCCACAAAAGATAGAAGAATTCTTTGAGGTTAAAGAGGTAACCTCTCAATTTTTTGTAGAATTAGGAGAATTCAATCACAAGTTCATAGTTCTAGGAACTTTACACATTTTCAAAACCTCTCTTCCTACCCCATTTCATCACACACCACTTAGAGCTTGTGATTGAATTTCATAATGTTTCATTAATTTGTATCCAAAATAGAGCTTTGGATTTATGAATAAAAGAGTTTTTGACTTGAAATTTTCAAATAACCTTTGATTTCCTTTCTTTTATTTATATTCTTCTCAAGAGATCTATGAGATCTTCAACATCTCATTAGATTTCTTTGAGTTTGATCCTCTAGTCCCCTATGATTCGATGATATATATGGGGATTAAAGTGGATCATGATCATCTCTCCATATAGATGGTTGAGTTTAAGTCTTAATCCATGACTTGAAATCTCCTCACTAAAAATCTTATGGGATCCATGCTATATTCCATAGAGGTTTATGTAGTTGGGGTTTTATTTAGTCTCCAAGGACCATTAACTTGGTAGGAGAAATAATAAGATGATTCTATATTCTTCAAGGATCATACATTTGAGAGAAGAATTGGATGTAGATTTTCATTTAAAATAAGTGGGACCTTAGGATTCTCTTGCTAGATCTCCAATTATGAGATCTATGATAGGGATCCATCAATGTTAAATCTAGGGATTTCTCCCTATTTCATTATTTGTTCCAATAATCATAATCATACTTGATTCTAGTCCTTTCTAGGATCATGGATCAAGTTGGTTTTAAACTATGAACATCAACTTAACAAAGGTGCAGTGAATCCAAAAACCAATTGTGATCAAAGATTTTCCAGAGGATTCAAATTCTTCAAGGATTCTTCAAGAAAAGTTTCAAAAACAAAGAAAACAAATCAAAATAAGAGAGAGAGAGAGAGAGAGAGAGAGAGAGAGGGAAATTGGGTACTCGGGGGAAACCCGAACGTTGAAGAACATGTGAGAAAATCAGTCTAAAAAAAAGATAAATTACAAGAAGAGATATAATATGAAAGAAGTTTTCGAAAGAACAGGAGGAAAAAAAAAGTTTTTAAAAGAAAAAGAGGAAAAGAAGTTTTCAAAAGAAAAGAGAAAAAAAAGAAAGAAATAAAAAGATAGTATATACCATGTATATAGGTGTATCTTAATAAAGTACACTACAAATATAAGTACATTAGTATATACTTTGCTAATAATTAAGATTGTGGTAATGTAGGTTTTGAAAATTAAAAAGAGGGCAAAATTCTGTTAGCCCCGCCGCCTGGTATTCAGCGAGTGCCGCCCGGCATTCAATGAATGCCGCGACAGCTATCGAGTGTCGCGAACTGTAACAGACTGCTTTTCTCACATGTTCTAAAAGAAAACTTTGCACATGAGTTTCCACCCGAATTTACCCATTTAACTCTGAATTGGAGGTCTATATAAACAAAACCTTCATCTTCATTTTGAGAGACTTGAATCAAGAGAGAGAAATACAAGAGTTATAAACATACATTAGAGGAAGAATATAGAGCTTTTCTTGAAGAATTTGAAGAATTAAAGAAGAATTGGAAGATCTTTGGAAGAACTCCACAAAAGATAGAAGAATTCTCTAAGGTCATAGAGGTAACCTCTCAATCTTTTGTAGAATTAGGAGAATTCAATCACAAGTTCATAGTTCTAGGAACTTTACACATTTTCAAAACCTCTCTTTCTACCCCATTTCATCACACACCACTTAGAGCTTGTGATTGAATTTCATAATGTTTCATTAATTTGGATCCAAAATAGAGCTTTGGATTTATGAATAAAAAAGTTTTTGACTTGAAATTTTCAAATAACCTTTGATTTCCTTTCTTTTATTTATATTCTTCTCAAGAGATCTATGAGATCTTCAACATCTCATTAGATTTCTTTGAGTTTGATCCTCTAGTACCCTATGATTCGATGATATATATGGGGATTAAAGTGGATCATGATCATCTCTCCATATAGATGGTTGAGTTTAAGTCTTAATCCATGACTTGAAATCTCCTCACTAAAAATCTTATGGGATCCATGCTATATTCCATAGAGGTTTATGTAGTTGGGGTTTTATTTAGTCTCCAAGGACCATTAACTTGGTAGGAAAAATAATAAGATGATTCTATATTCTTCAAGGATCATACATTTGAGAGAAGAATTGGATGTAGATTTTCATTTAAAATAAGTGGGACCTTAGGATTCTCTTGCTAGATCTCCAATTATGAGATCTATGATAGGGATCCATCAATGTTAAATCTAGGGATTTCTCCCTATTTCATTATTTGTTCCAATAATCATAATCATACTTGATTCTAGTCCTTTCTAGGATCATGGATCAAGTTGGTTTTAAACTATGAACATCAACTTAACAAAGGTGCAGTGAATCCATAAACCAATTGTGATCAAAGATTTTCCAGAGGATTCAAATTCTTCAAGGATTCTTCAAGAAAAGTTTCAAAAACAAAGAAAACAAATCAAAATAAGAGAGAGAGAGAGAGAGAGAGAGAGAGAGAGAGAGAGAGAGGGAAATTGGGTACTCGGGGGAAACCCGAACGTTGAAGAACATGTGAGAAAATCAGTCTAAAAAAAAGATAAATTACAAGAAGAGATATAATATGAAAGAAGTTTTCAAAAGAACAGGAGGAAAAAAAAGTTTTCAAAAGAAAAAGAGGAAAAGAAGTTTTCAAAAGAAAAGAGAAAAAAAGAAAGAAATAAAAAGATAGTATATACCATGTATATAGGTGTATCTTAATAAAGTACACTACAAATATAAGTACATTAGTATATACTTTGCTAATAATTAAGATTGTGGTAATGTAGGTTTTGAAAATTAAAAAGAGGGCAAAATTCTGTTAGCCCCGCCGCCTGGTATTCAGCGAGTGCCGCCCGGCATTCAATGAATGCCGCGACAGCTATCGAGTGTCGCGAACTGTAACAGACTGCTTTTCTCACATGTTCTAAAAGAAAACTTTGCACATGAGTTTCCACCCGAATTTACCCATTTAACTCTGAATTGGAGGTCTATATAAACAAAACCTTCATCTTCATTTTGAGAGACTTGAATCAAGAGAGAGAAATACAAGAGTTATAAACATACATTAGAGGAAGAATATAGAGCTTTTCTTGAAGAATTTGAAGAATTAAAGAAGAATTGGAAGATCTTTGGAAGAACTCCACAAAAGATAGAAGAATTCTCTAAGGTCATAGAGGTAACCTCTCAATCTTTTGTAGAATTAGGAGAATTCAATCACAAGTTCATAGTTCTAGGAACTTTACACATTTTCAAAACCTCTCTTTCTACCCCATTTCATCACACACCACTTAGAGCTTGTGATTGAATTTCATAATGTTTCATTAATTTGGATCCAAAATAGAGCTTTGGATTTATGAATAAAAAAGTTTTTGACTTGAAATTTTCAAATAACCTTTGATTTCCTTTCTTTTATTTATATTCTTCTCAAGAGATCTATGAGATCTTCAACATCTCATTAGATTTCTTTGAGTTTGATCCTCTAGTACCCTATGATTCGATGATATATATGGGGATTAAAGTGGATCATGATCATCTCTCCATATAGATGGTTGAGTTTAAGTCTTAATCCATGACTTGAAATCTCCTCACTAAAAATCTTATGGGATCCATGCTATATTCCATAGAGGTTTATGTAGTTGGGGTTTTATTTAGTCTCCAAGGACCATTAACTTGGTAGGAAAAATAATAAGATGATTCTATATTCTTCAAGGATCATACATTTGAGAGAAGAATTGGATGTAGATTTTCATTTAAAATAAGTGGGACCTTAGGATTCTCTTGCTAGATCTCCAATTATGAGATCTATGATAGGGATCCATCAATGTTAAATCTAGGGATTTCTCCCTATTTCATTATTTGTTCCAATAATCATAATCATACTTGATTCTAGTCCTTTCTAGGATCATGGATCAAGTTGGTTTTAAACTATGAACATCAACTTAACAAAGGTGCAGTGAATCCATAAACCAATTGTGATCAAAGATTTTCCAGAGGATTCAAATTCTTCAAGGATTCTTCAAGAAAAGTTTCAAAAACAAAGAAAACAAATCAAAATAAGAGAGAGAGAGAGAGAGAGAGAGAGAGAGAGAGAGAGAGAGAGAGAGAGAGAGAGGGAAATTGGGTACTCGGGGGAAACCCGAACGTTGAAGAACATGTGAGAAAATCAGTCTAAAAAAAAGATAAATTACAAGAAGAGATATAATATGAAAGAAGTTTTCAAAAGAACAGGAGGAAAAAAAAGTTTTCAAAAGAAAAAGAGGAAAAGAAGTTTTCAAAAGAAAAGAGAAAAAAAGAAAGAAATAAAAAGATAGTATATACCATGTATATAGGTGTATCTTAATACAGTACACTACAAATATAAGTACATTAGTATATACTTTGCTAATAATTAAGATTGTGGTAATGTAGGTTTTGAAAATTAAAAAGAGGGCAAAATTCTGTTAGCCCCGCCGCCTGGTATTCAGTGAGTGCCGCCCGGCATTCAATGAATGCCGCGGCAGCTATCGAGTGTCGCGAACTGTAACAGACTGCTTTTCTCACATGTTCTACAAGAAAACTTTGCACATGGGTTTCCACCCGAATTTACCCATTTAACTCTGAATTGGAGGTCTATATAAACAAAACCTTCATCTTCATTTTGAGAGACTTGAATCAAGAGAGAGAAATACAAGAGTTATATACATACATTAGAGGAAGAATATAGAGCTTTTCTTGAAGAATTTGAAGAATTAAAGAAGAATTGGAAGATCTTTGGAAGAACTCCACAAAAGATAGAAGAATTCTCTGAGGTCATAGAGGTAACCTCTCAATCTTTTGTAGAATTAGGAGAATTCAATCACAAGTTCATAGTTCTAGGAACTTTACACATTTTCAAAACCTCTCTTTCTACCCCATTTCATCACACACCACTTAGAGCTTGTGATTGAATTTCATAATATTTCATTAATTTGGATCCAAAATATAGCTTTGGATTTATGAATAAAAAAGTTTTTGACTTGAAATTTTCAAATAACCTTTGATTTCCTTTCTTTTATTTATATTCTTCTCAAGAGATCTATGAGATCTTCAACATCTCATTAGATTTCTTTGAGTTTGATCCTCTAGTACCCTATGATTCGATGATATATATGGGGATTAAAGTGGATCATGATCATCTCTCCATATAGATGGTTGAGTTTAAGTCTTAATCCATGACTTGAAATCTCCTCACTAAAAATCTAATGGGATCCATGCTATATTCCATAGAGGTTTATGTAGTTGGGGTTTTATTTAGTCTCCAAGGACCATTAACTTGGTAGGAGAAATAATAAGATGATTCTATATTCTTCAAGGATCATACATTTGAGAGAAGAATTGGATGTAGATTTTCATTTAAAATAAGTGGGACCTTAGGATTCTCTTGCTAGATCTCCAATTATGAGATCTATGATAGGGATCCATCAATGTTAAATCTAGGGATTTCTCCCTATTTCATTATTTGTTCCAATAATCATAATCATACTTGATTCTAGTCCTTTCTAGGATCATGGATCAAGTTGGTTTTAAACTATGAACATCAACTTAACAAAGGTGCAGTGAATCCATAAACCAATTGTGATCAAAGATTTTCCAGAGGATTCAAATTCTTCAAGGATTCTTCAAGAAAAGTTTCAAAAACAAAGAAAACAAATCAAAATAAGAGAGAGAGAGAGAGAGAGAGAGAGAGAGAGAGAGGGAAATTGGGTACTCGGGGGAAACCCGAACGTTGAAGAACATGTGAGAAAATCAGTCTAAAAAAAAGATAAATTACAAGAAGAGATATAATATGAAAGAAGTTTTCAAAAGAACAGGAGGAAAAAAAAAGTTTTCAAAAGAAAAAGAGGAAAAGAAGTTTTTAAAAGAAAAGAGAAAAAAAGAAAGAAATAAAAAGATAGTATATACCATGTATATAGGTGTATCTTAATAAAGTACACTACAAATATAAGTAAATTAGTATATACTTTGCTAATAATTAAGATTGTGGTAATGTAGGTTTTGAAAATTGAAAAGAGGGCAAAATTCTGTTAGCCCCGCCGCCTGGTATTCAGTGAGTGCCGCCCGGCATTCAATGAATGCCGCGGCAGCTATCGAGTGTCGCGAACTGTAACAGACTGCTTTTCTCACATGTTCTACAAGAAAACTTTGCACATGGGTTTCCACCCGAATTTACCCATTTAACTCTGAATTGGAGGTCTATATATACAAAAACTTCATCTTCATTTTGAGAGACTTGAATCAAGAGAGAGAAATACAAGAGTTATATACATACATTAGAGGAAGAATATAGAGCTTTTCTTGAAGAATTTGAAGAATTAAAGAAGAATTGGAAGATCTTTGGAAGAACTCCACAAAAGATAGAAGAATTCTCTGAGGTCATAGAGGTAACCTCTCAATCTTTTGTAGAATTAGGAGAATTCAATCACAAGTTCATAGTTCTAGGAACTTTACACATTTTCAAAACCTCTCTTTCTACCCCATTTCATCACACACCACTTAGAGCTTGTGATTGAATTTCATAATGTTTCATTAATTTGGATCCAAAATAGAGCTTTGGATTTATGAATAAAAAAGTTTTTGACTTGAAATTTTCAAATAACCTTTGATTTCCTTTCTTTTATTTATATTCTTCTCAAGAGATCTATGAGATCTTCAACATCTCATTAGATTTCTTTGAGTTTGATCCTCTAGTACCCTATGATTCGATGATATATATGGGGATTAAAGTGGATCATGATCATCTCTCCATATAGATGGTTGAGTTTAAGTCTTAATCCATGACTTGAAATCTCCTCACTAAAAATCTTATGGGATCCATGCTATATTCCATAGAGGTTTATGTAGTTGGGGTTTTATTTAGTCTCCAAGGACCATTAACTTGGTAGGAGAAATAATAAGATGATTCTATATTCTTCAAGGATCATACATTTGAGAGAAGAATTGGATGTAGATTTTCATTTAAAATAAGTGGGACCTTAGGATTCTCTTGCTAGATCTCCAATTATGAGATCTATGATAGGGATCCATCAATGTTAAATCTAGGGATTTCTCCCTATTTCATTATTTGTTCCAATAATCATAATCATACTTGATTCTTGTCCTTTCTAGGATCATGGATCAAGTTGGTTTTAAACTATGAACATCAACTTAACAAAGGTGCAGTGAATCCATAAACCAATTGTGATCAAAGATTTTCCAGAGGATTCAAATTCTTCAAGGATTCTTCAAGAAAAGTTTCAAAAACAAAGAAAACAAATCAAAATAAGAGAGAGAGAGAGAGAGAGAGAGAGAGAGAGAGGGAAATTGGGTACTCGGGGGAAACCCGAACGTTGAAGAACATGTGAGAAAATCAGTCTAAAAAAAAGATAAATTACAAGAAGGGATATAATATGAAAGAAGTTTTCAAAAGAACAGGAGGAAAAAAAAAGTTTTCAAAAGAAAAAGAGGAAAAGAAGTTTTCAAAAGAAAAGAGAAAAAAAGAAAGAAATAAAAAGATAGTATATACCATGTATATAGGTGTATCTTAATAAAGTACACTACAAATATAAGTACATTAGTATATACTTTGCTAATAATTAAGATTGTGGTAATGTAGGTTTTGAAAATTAAAAAGAGGGCAAAATTCTGTTAGCCCCGCCGCCTGGTATTCAGCGAGTGCCGCCCGGCATTCAATGAATGCCGCGGCAGCTATCGAGTGTCGCGAACTGTAACAGACTGCTTTTCTCACATGTTCTACAAGAAAACTTTGCACATGGGTTTCCACCCGAATTTACCCATTTAACTCTGAATTGGAGGTCTATATAAACAAAACCTTCATCTTCATTTTGAGAGACTTGAATCAAGAGAGAGAAATACAAGAGTTATATACATACATTAGAGGAAGAATATAGAGCTTTTCTTGAAGAATTTGATGAATTAAAGAAGAATTGGAAGATCTTTGGAAGAACTCCACAAAAGATAGAAGAATTCTCTGAGGTCATAGAGGTAACCTCTCAATCTTTTGTAGAATTAGGAGAATTCAATCACAAGTTCATAGTTCTAGGAACTTTACACATTTTCAAAACCTCTCTTTCTACCCCATTTCATCACACACCACTTAGAGCTTGTGATTGAATTTCATAATGTTTCATTAATTTGGATCCAAAATATAGCTTTGGATTTATGAATAAAAAAGTTTTTGACTTGAAATTTTCAAATAACCTTTGATTTCCTTTCTTTTATTTATATTCTTCTCAAGAGATCTATGAGATCTTCAACATCTCATTAGATTTCTTTGAGTTTGATCCTCTAGTACCCTATGATTCGATGATATATATGGGGATTAAAGTGGATCATGATCATCTCTCCATATAGATGGTTGAGTTTAAGTCTTAATGCATGACTTGAAATCTCCTCACTAAAAATCTTATGGGATCCATGCTATATTCCATAGAGGTTTATGTAGTTGGGGTTTTATTTAGTCTCCAAGGACCATTAACTTGGTAGGAGAAATAATAAGATGATTCTATATTCTTCAAGGATCATACATTTGAGAGAAGAATTGGATGTAGATTTTCATTTAAAATAAGTGGGACCTTAGGATTCTCTTGCTAGATCTCCAATTATGAGATCTATGATAGGGATCCATCAATGTTAAATCTAGGGATTTCTCCCTATTTCATTATTTGTTCCAATAATCATAATCATACTTGATTCTAGTCCTTTCTAGGATCATGGATCAAGTTGGTTTTAAACTATGAACATCAACTTAACAAAGGTGCAGTGAATCCATAAACCAATTGTGATCAAAGATTTTCCAGAGGATTCAAATTCTTCAAGGATTCTTCAAGAAAAGTTTCAAAAACAAAGAAAACAAATCAAAATAAGAGAGAGAGAGAGAGAGAGAGAGAGAGAGAGGGAAATTGGGTACTCGGGGGAAACCCGAACGTTGAAGAACATGTGAGAAAATCAGTCTAAAAAAAAGATAAATTACAAGAAGAGATATAATATGAAAGAAGTTTTCAAAAGAACAGGAGGAAAAAAAAAGTTTTCAAAAGAAAAAGAGGAAAAGAAGTTTTCAAAAGAAAAGAGAAAAAAAGAAAGAAATAAAAAGATAGTATATACCATGTATATAGGTGTATCTTAATAAAGTACACTACAAATATAAGTACATTAGTATATACTTTGCTAATAATTAAGATTGTGGTAATGTAGGTTTTGAAAATTAAAAAGAGGGCAAAATTCTGTTAGCCCCGCCGCCTGGTATTCAGCGAGTGCCGCCCGGCATTCAATGAATGCCGCGGCAGCTATCGAGTGTCGCGAACTGTAACAGACTGCTTTTCTCACATGTTCTACAAGAAAACTTTGCACATGGGTTTCCACCCGAATTTACCCATTTAACTCTGAATTGGAGGTCTATATAAACAAAACCTTCATCTTCATTTTGAGAGACTTGAATCAAGAGAGAGAAATACAAGAGTTATATACATACATTAGAGGAAGAATATAGAGCTTTTCTTGAAGAATTTGATGAATTAAAGAAGAATTGGAAGATCTTTGGAAGAACTCCACAAAAGATAGAAGAATTCTCTGAGGTCATAGAGGTAACCTCTCAATCTTTTGTAGAATTAGGAGAATTCAATCACAAGTTCATAGTTCTAGGAACTTTACACATTTTCAAAACCTCTCTTTCTACCCCATTTCATCACACACCACTTAGAGCTTGTGATTGAATTTCATAATGTTTCATTAATTTGGATCCAAAATATAGCTTTGGATTTATGAATAAAAAAGTTTTTGACTTGAAATTTTCAAATAACCTTTGATTTCCTTTCTTTTATTTATATTCTTCTCAAGAGATCTATGAGATCTTCAACATCTCATTAGATTTCTTTGAGTTTGATCCTCTAGTACCCTATGATTCGATGATATATATGGGGATTAAAGTGGATCATGATCATCTCTCCATATAGATGGTTGAGTTTAAGTCTTAATGCATGACTTGAAATCTCCTCACTAAAAATCTTATGGGATCCATGCTATATTCCATAGAGGTTTATGTAGTTGGGGTTTTATTTAGTCTCCAAGGACCATTAACTTGGTAGGAGAAATAATAAGATGATTCTATATTCTTCAAGGATCATACATTTGAGAGAAGAATTGGATGTAGATTTTCATTTAAAATAAGTGGGACCTTAGGATTCTCTTGCTAGATCTCCAATTATGAGATCTATGATAGGGATCCATCAATGTTAAATCTAGGGATTTCTCCCTATTTCATTATTTGTTCCAATAATCATAATCATACTTGATTCTAGTCCTTTCTAGGATCATGGATCAAGTTGGTTTTAAACTATGAACATCAACTTAACAAAGGTGCAGTGAATCCATAAACCAATTGTGATCAAAGATTTTCCAGAGGATTCAAATTCTTCAAGGATTCTTCAAGAAAAGTTTCAAAAACAAAGAAAACAAATCAAAATAAGAGAGAGAGAGAGAGAGAGAGAGAGAGAGAGGGAAATTGGGTACTCGGGGGAAACCCGAACGTTGAAGAACATGTGAGAAAATCAGTCTAAAAAAAAGATAAATTACAAGAAGAGATATAATATGAAAGAAGTTTTCAAAAGAACAGGAGGAAAAAAAAAGTTTTCAAAAGAAAAAGAGGAAAAGAAGTTTTCAAAAGAAAAGAGAAAAAAAGAAAGAAATAAAAAGATAGTATATACCATGTATATAGGTGTATCTTAATAAAGTACACTACAAATATAAGTACATTAGTATATACTTTGCTAATAATTAAGATTGTGGTAATGTAGGTTTTGAAAATTAAAAAGAGGGCAAAATTTTGTTAGCCCCGCCGCCTGGTATTCAGCGAGTGCCGCCCGGCATTCAATGAATGCCGCGGCAGCTATCGAGTGTCGCGAACTGTAACAGACTGCTTTTCTCACATGTTCTACAAGAAAACTTTGCACATGGGTTTCCACCCGAATTTACCCATTTAACTCTGAATTGGAGGTCTATATAAACAAAACCTTCATCTTCATTTTGAGAGACTTGAATCAAGAGAGAGAAATACAAGAGTTATATACATACATTAGAGGAAGAATATAGAGCTTTTCTTGAAGAATTTGAAGAATTAAAGAAGAATTGGAAGATCTTTGGAAGAACTCCACAAAAGATAGAAGAATTCTCTGAGGTCATAGAGGTAACCTCTCAATCTTTTGTAGAATTAGGAGAATTCAATCACAAGTTCATAGTTCTAGGAACTTTACACATTTTCAAAACCTCTCTTTCTACCCCATTTCATCACACACCACTTAGAGCTTGTGATTGAATTTCATAATGTTTCATTAATTTGGATCCAAAATAGAGCTTTGGATTTAAGAATAAAAAAGTTTTTGACTTGAAATTTTCAAATAACCTTTGATTTCCTTTCTTTTGTTTATATTCTTCTCAAGATATCTATGAGATCTTCAATATCTCATTAGATTTCTTTGAGTTTGATCCTCTAGTCCCCTATGTTTCTATGATTTATATGGGGATTAAAGTGGATCATGATCATCTCTACATATAGATGGTTGAGTTCAAGTCTTAACCCTTGACTTGAAATCTCCTCACTAAAAATCTTATGGGATCCATGCTATATTCCATAGAGGATTATGTAGTTGGGATTTTATTTAGTCTCCAATGACCATTAACTTGGTAGGAGAAATAATAAGATGATTCTATATTCTTCAAGGATCATACATTTGAGAGAAGAATTGGATGTAGATTTTCATTTAAAATAAGTGGGACCTTAGGATTCTCTTGCTAGATCTCCAATTATAAGATCTATGATAGGGATCCATCAATGTTAAATCTAGGGATTTCTCCCTATTTCATTATTTGTTCCAATAATCATAATCATACTTGATTCTAGTCCTTTCTAGGATCATGGATCAAGTTGGTTTTAAACTATGAACATCAACTTAACAAAGGTGCAGTGAATCCATAAACCAATTGTGATCAAAGATTTTCTATAGGATCATGGTTCATTGGAATTGGATGAGACCAATTGGAGGATGTTCATATCTCATTTAAGCATCTCTGTAATTTTTGTTTTGATGAAATTCCATGTCTAAGATGGTCTGGTCTTATGATTTCAAAACAAGCAACTCTCTGTCCAAAATTTCAGAACACTAAGCCCGTTTAGAAATTAATAAATCAGAACCTTAATAGAGTTTCCCGGGTCTCTAATAATTGTTTCTAAGCACCTCAATGTGTTGGGAAGATACCCTAAAAAGATCTAAGTGTTTCTCATTTTTTTACTATTTCTAGAAAATCGTACAAGATCTCTGGACAGAGAGTTGCAAATTCTTGAGTGATCTCTAGTTTTTTTCCATATTCCCAGCGATCTAACCGTTCAAACCTTGATTTTCTTTTTGGGTTAGAAACTAGACTCACAAGGGCATATCATATCCACAAATCATTAAGATCCAACCGTTGGAAGTATGGGTTTTCTACCTTTTAAAATCTGATCTGCTCTCTGCAATTTTGGAAAAGCAGTCACTGTTTTGTCTAATCTCATTGATTTTAACTTAAATGGTTCCCTAATGTCTTGGGACCCAAATCATGTTTTGAA
This sequence comes from Hydrangea macrophylla, assembly GCA_033977485.1. NCBI lineage: Eukaryota > Viridiplantae > Streptophyta > Magnoliopsida > Cornales > Hydrangeaceae > Hydrangea > Hydrangea macrophylla. The sequence continues at coordinate 13,267,600 of CM066985.1, read as the reverse complement.
TAATGATAATTTAGCTTAAATCTAGAGGCTAAGTGATCAAAATTAGTGAATAAATTCACATCTCATTCTTGTTCATGATCATTCATTCATCCATGTACATTCATGCTTATGAATAGAACTAGTTATTGGATAAAGCCGGACTTAGTTGAACCAAATTGAACATAACCATGGATTCCTTATGATCATGTTGGGATTATAGCACCCCAATATAGACATCACATTGGCTCTTAGTTGAGACTTGTGCATCTATAGAGATGGCATGACTCCAACTAATCGAAAGGAATTTATAGTTTCATCAATTCTTCCTCTACTTGATAGATCTAAGCTAGAGATTTAGGATTGATTATTTGATGTCATATTATTGTGTAAATCATGTGGACTAACCCTTGTTTTGTAGCGCTTTGGAGGTATGACTTCTCATCTTTCTCTAGTTTGTTCTATTCTTTGATTTTATTGATTTTTCAACTCCATGCGCGACACCTTAGCTTAGGTCTTTCCTTATGTGTATATGTGATTAGAGACATTTCTCTTAGGATTTCTATTCTTTGTATGCATTGCACGTTTCCCATTTCGCGGCTGGATCCCGGGTAAGTTCTCTAGTTCCCTACTTGCACATCATTTTGCTTGCTACTTGAATTATGTGGATTATGAATGATATTTTGTCGTTAGCAATTTTGCACCCTTTTCAACATGCTTGTGTAATGTATTATTTTTATGTATTAGTTGAGGGCATACTTAGATTAATAATTCGATTAAATAGGATGATGAGTAGAGGCCTATCACGTGATAGGATGAAAGGGGGTGTTTTAGTCCGTCGGGCTCCTTCCCCTTTCATTCCATAATCCCTGTACCCAGATTATCTTTGGTTTTGCAAAAGATCGGCTGCTTTTAAAAATGGTTTCTTAATTTTCCTACAAAAAATTAAGTGGCGACTCTTTGATTTCGAATTTGAAATTTAAAAAAATGTTTTAAAAACAAAAGTGGGCCCAAATGCCGGTATCCACAGATTTTTGATTTACCTAAGACATTGTTATTAAAGATTCCCCATGTTTCTTCGGATTCATTTTGAATGATTTTTGGATGCTAAGATCACATGTAGGATCAATATTATATCTTTTGCTTATTCTTGTTATCCCGATTTTATTGATTTTGTACCGAGACCATGTCCAAATGTATTATCATTTTCCTTCCCCCTTTTTTTTTAAAAAAAAAGGTTCAATCAAGTTGATTTTTTAATTTTCAAAATGGGAGGCGCCCTGACTCAATCAGATTTTATGTTACATAGATTGATATATATTTAAAACAGGAGTCACATTGGCTCAAATGAGTTCTTGACTGATTTTCTTTTCAAAACGGGAGTTGCCTCGACTCAAACAAAATAGAGAGTTACCCGGACTCAAGGATTCATACTTTACACTGACGGAGTCACGCGAACTCAAAATTTTACAAACACGAAGTCATGTGGCCTCAAAATGCCATATTTTTCCAACACGGAGTCACATGGACACAAGGATTCATATTTTTTACAAACAAGGAGTTGCTCGGACTAAAAAATTCATATTTTACAAACATGGAGTCAATTCGACTTACAAAGAATTCAAATTTTAAAATCAGAATCAATTCGACTAACAAAGAATTAAGAATCTCAAAAACTGGAGTCAATTTGACTCGAACAAATTCAAATTTTAAAGACTGGAGTCAATTCGACTCGAAAGAATTCGATTTGCACGAGAATTGGAGTAATTTTGACTCAAAGAATTAAATTTCAATAAATCAGAGTCAACTCGACTCAAAGAATTAATTTACAGGAGGATTGGAGTCAATTTGGCTTGAAAGAATTAAATTTCAAAAAATTAGAGTCAATCTAGACTCACCGAAATGATCTTTACAGAGTCGGAGTCAATCTAGACTCAAAAGAATTGAATTTTACAAAATTTGAGTCAATTTGACTCACAGAACTGAATTTCACGAAGTTAGAGTCAATCTAGACTCGAAAGGATTGAATTTCACGGAGTCGGAGTCAACAGAATTGATTTTCGCAGAGAATCAGAGTCAATTCAACTCAGATGACTGAATTTTTCACAGAAATCGGAGGATTGAATCTTTCACAAAATCGGAGTCCATTTGACTCAAGAGACAGAATTAGAGTCAAATTTGACTCACAAAATAGATTGTTCACAAGAATCGAAGTCAATTCGACTCAGAGGATTGAATCTTCCACAAAAATTGGAGTCAGTTTGACTCAAAGAATTTATGTTAAAAAATTGAAGTCGATTTAAACTCACAGAATTGATTTTCACAGAGTATCAAAGTCAATTCGACTCAGAGTATTGAATTTTTCATAGAAATTGGAGTTAATTCGACTCAATGAATTGAAGTTTACAAAGGTGGAGTTGCTTAGATTAAAAGAATTTGAACTTTATAAGATGGGAGTCGCTTGGACTCAAAGAATTGAATATTTCAAAAATCAGAGTCGCTTAGACTCAAAGAATTTGAATTTTTACAATATCAGAGTTACTTGAACTTTATAAGATGTGAGTCACTTGGACTCAAAGAATTGAATTGGAGTCGCTTAGACTTAAAGAACATGAATTGGAGTCTTTCAGACTCAAAGAATCAACTTCAGAATGTCAGGAGAAATAGAGGATTAACAAATATTGCCATTGAGGACTTAAAAAAGATTGCTTTTGAGGAGTAATGAGGGTTGCCATTGAGGACTTAATAAAGATTGCTTTTGAGGAGTACTGAGGATTACCATTGAGGACTAACAGATTTCCATTGAGGACTTAACAAATAATGCCATTGAGGACTAATGAGGATAGCCATTGAGGCCTACCAGAGATTGCCATTGAGGACTAACGGGGATTGCCATTAAGGACTAACAGAGATTTCCATCGAGGACTAATGCAGAAGCCATTGAGGACTAACACAAATGATGTTGCCATTGAGGACTAACATTGATGATGCTGCCACTGAGGACTAATGCAGATTGCCCTTAAGGACTAACAGAGATGCCATTGAAGACTAACACAATTAGTGATGCTGCCATTAAGGACTAATGCAAGGTTGTCATTGAGGACTAATACTGATGACACTGCCATTGAGGACTAATGCAGATTTCCATTGAGGGCTAGCACAGATGCCATTGAGGACTAACACAATTAATGATGCTACCATCGAGGACTAATGCAAGGTTTGGGAGACTCCTCAAACTCGAAGAACACTGCCATTGAGAACTAATGCAGATTACCATTGAGGGTTAAAACAGATGCTATTGAGGACTAACACAATGATTGATGCTGCCATTGAGGACTAATGCAAGGTTCGGGATTCTCTTCGGACTCTAAGAACCAAATTTCACTATTAGAAGTTACTTCAGACTTAAAGAATTGATTTCACAAAAGTTCGGGAGTCCGCGGACTCAAAGAGTTGATTTTTCAAAATTTGGGGAGTCCTCAGACTCAAAGAATTTGAGCTGAGCTGAGCTGAGCTGATGGAAAGAATGATTTTCTGCATTTGTGGACCTTTGAAAAAATATATCGATTCTATCAAAAAGAAAGAATTCACCTTTGTCCCTAGTCTTGGACTCTTCTTATATTACCACTGTAGCATTATGTTATGATAGTGTTCGAAACCTCTGCTCGTATTGCTTTTGGGATGCTCATAGAGACTTTTTAAATATTTATTCATCATCTTAAACCCATAAATTTGAGACCATTATAGACTCATCAAAAGAGGACAGACTTGACAAAGCAATTACACAAGACAACTGACTAAAATTCTATATTACTATGAATCGATGTGCTTTCATCATCAATAATATATCATCTCACCTTTCATCTATTCATCATCTTACAATGGTAGTTCTTTGCTGATAAATCTAAATTTTGAAAACTTCTCCTTTTTGATTTAGCTAATTCTTTTCCTATCTAGAGTGTGCTTGAAATTAGTGCTTTAACTTATAGAATAAAAGGTACTCTATTTCAATCCAGTCAAAGCAAACTCAATTACTTGAGAACATGCCTCTAACATAGAGGGATTTTTGCAAACGAAGTTTGCCCCTAGTTTGAATAGAACTCGGAGGCATTGCTTATGATATTAAATGGGGTGTTCAGCAAATGAAGTTTGTCCTTGGTTTGGCAATATATATGTGGCTCCAGGAAAACTTACGCATGTTTGCCCCTAGTCTGAATGAAGGAAACCAAAGGTGCAAAGGGTGATGCTTATGGTTTAGGGACAGTTATGGACTGAGAACCTTGGGAGGTTCGCCTACTTATCCGTGAGCAGGAATCAGATCCAATGTAGTTCGACCAAGGCTTAAAATAATGATACCATGAGATGGCGAGGGTGATGACCGAACCAACCAGGTTACCTACGTATCCCTGATTGAGAATCGGGTCGAGCGTAGTTCAAGTACTCTAGAGGTCTTGATAGAATAAGACTTCAAGAATTGGTGGGTTTTTCGAGCCATGTTTCCATATAGGTCCAATGAGTGCTCTTGCTTGCGTAGATTTCTGGAATGGGTCCCTTGTGGTAGTCTTTGATTAGGATGATGAGAACATGAACTACTTCTCCCTTTTATTCTTTTCTTTTCTTGTCTTTTTTCTTTTCTTTTCTTTTAACGGTTGATTCTTTTTACCTAGTCACTAGCCAGTCAATCTTTATAAAGCAATATGATCCTTCCAAATCTCTCTTCGTATTTCTTAAAGATATATTTGCATTGTTTTAGGGTCACTTAGTCATTGAGTCTCTCACAAAATTTTGAGACTATTTGATACTTTCAAATCTCTCTTTTCATTTCCAATTTCTTTCTTTGTTTAGAACGACGCAAAACCTTTAGATAATTTCTTGTGCCAAAGAAGTACCTTAAAGTGCTCAAGAATTCTCAATCTTGTTTATTCTCTGCCTTTTCTTTTTTGTTTCCTTTCTTTTCTCTACCTCACTATCTCTTATTGTCTTCATGATTTTGACTTGCTAGGATTCAGATTTTCAAATCAACATGCATATTATTTTTGCTCTAACTTTTGCCTTGGCGCCCGTTTGGGTTTTCTTCCTAGCGAGCTCTTTCTTCTTTTTTTTTTTCTTTTCTTTTTCTTTCTCTTTTTTTCTTTGTGCTCTAACTTTTGCCTAGGCTCCCTTTTAGGTTTTCATCCTAGCGAGCTCCTTTTTTTTCATATTTTTTTACCCTCTTTTTTTTGGAAGAATAAGTTCATTTAAAATATCTGGCTACCATCAAGGACCAAGTTTATGGCTTTGGACTAGTTGGGCTAATCTTTTAGGCTTGGTATTTGAAAAAAAGGGAATGGTGAGCAAGCTTCAATGAGTTCCAAGTTCATATTTTCAAGATCGAGTAAGAGTATCTTTAAATTCTTAAAGTAAAACTAATCAATTCTCTACTCCTCTTTGGATTTGGCACAGATTTGCTTTGATCACTTGGGGATCATTTTCAATGCAAAGATTTATTAACAAAGAATTTTCCAGGATCGTTTAAAAAAATGACTTTTTCTCTTTTTTTGGCCTTAAGGATCCATACATTCACGACTTAGCACAATGAATCAAGAAAAATGAGATTTTATTCAACTAGCATTGAAGAGGATTACATCACTTGACTCGATAAACTCGACAAAGAATTGCAAATAAACTCGATAACAGACTGACTAGAAGACTAAATTGGACTTGACATTTAACTTCAACTTAACATGACTAGATTACCGGACTAGACTTGACATGGTCTCAATTGGAGTGTCATAGATGATTTTCAATTTATTGGGTTCACAAGAGCATCTACATTTGATTCTGCAGTGGCAGTTCTGAACAATCACCTCACTAGCAGCATGTGTGCATAAACATCTCTTTTTATGTTATCTATTCCTTTATGACGAATCTCGTGCTTGAATCTCTAACCCAAACTGTGGTTGACTCAGTTGTGATTTTTCTTACAATCACATTTTTATTTTTAATCAATTTTAATTGATTTAAAAAGAATTATTATTATATTTTTTTATCATTATCATTCATTTTTTTAATTAATTTTTATTGACTTTTGTAGTTGCAAATGCTTAGTGAAATGATCATGAATGGTTAATATGGCGCACGGATGAAGTGCACGTGTGTGTGTGCCTACTCTATCTACTAAAGAAATGAAAATCCTAATCCTAACACATAAACACATAAGCACATAAAATCCTCATCCATGTCAAGTGCGCTTAATTTCTTCTCTCATTGCGATCCTTGTTACCCTTTACAAGGTTATTTTGAAAGTTCATTTTGAAAAAAATGTTTTATGAGTGATAAACTCAAAATCCTTTGAAAACAATTCCAAAAATTTTGGATTCTTTCTTCAAGGATAAAAATGAGAAAGTAAATCCCAGTAAAAATTAACTTGGAGCCTTGTTTTGATCAAAAAGGAAACAAACTTCAAAGGTCCTTGAAAGAGTGATTTTTTGAATTTTCAAAACACTTTGGGATATGCAGTAGTAAAAAATCAATTTGCTTATAAGGATGCATTTGAAATTCTAGGGTAAAAAGATTGCATGATTGAATTATCACCGTACTATTCATGAATTCGGATACATACAAGGTCAATGATGCTTAGTTAACAAAATATAAGAAGTGTACTCTTATAATCAAGATTCAGTACCTACCCAAATGTCATGGGACATGAAGAGGAATTGCTAAAAGGTGATTAAAAGATTACATGTCTTACATCAAGCAAGCATCGTCATCATCTCGAATAATCCCTTTCGGGCATACAAACTCCATAGCATATAATCCTTATCAAGAATTGATTTTCTAAGAGCGAAAGGTTTTATAGAAGCTATCATGCAAAGGCTGGATTTTGGTCAAATAAGGGTCCTTGATGCACATCCGATACACCCCTCATTATAAGGTAAGATGACACGTGGATGCTTTTATATGCCAACTCATGGTACAAGATCAAGGGTGATCACATGATCCTATGACAGCTTAGCCGACCGGGTTGCCCCGAGCCCCCAAGGTTATAGTTCCGTACTATCGACTGGTGAGACATGCAAGTGAAATGCAATGGGCACACAAAAATTAATTAATTCGATTAAAAGGATGCTTTTACGTCTAATCCTCAAGTGAACCCAAAATCAGAATTTTTGGTTTGCAAACTAGAGATTCTAAGTTCGATCCTCATCAGAGTCGCCAGATTATGGATAAGGAACCTCGGTGTTCTTTACTTTTTCAAAACAAATTGAGTCGCCACTTTATTTTGAGGACAATAAAGAAACTATTTTAAAAGCAAACTGATCTTTTGGAAACCAGAGATTTGTAGGTTCAGGGATTATGGAATAAGAGGGGAAGGAGCCCAGCGGACTAAACACCCCCTCTCATCCTACCTCGCGATAGGCTTCTACTCAACATCCTTTTAATCGAATAACTAATCTAAGCATGCCCTCAACTTAATACATAGATGTAAATATATATATTCCAAAAGCATGTTAAAAAAGGTACAAGATTGCTAACAATAAAAGGCATACAAAACCACATAATTCAAATAGCAAGTAAAATGACATGCAAATAGAGAACGAGAAAACTTACCCGGGATCCAATTGCAAAATATGAAACGTGCAATGCATACAAATAATAGAAAACCCAGAAAAGTGTCTCAATCCATATATACACATAAGGAAAAACTCAAGTCTAAGGTGTCGCACATGGAGTTGAAAATCAATAAAACATAAGGATTAAAACAAAATAAACTAGAGGAAGATAGAGAGGCTAACCTCTGGTGAGCTATAAAACAAACGGTTAGTCCACATTCTCGAATATAATTAATATCAAATTTCACTTAAATCTAACAAGAATGGGAAATTTGACAAAATCATGAATTCTTTATAATTTGTTGAAGTCACAGCATTCCTATCGACATGCAAGTCTCAACGGGGAGTAAATGTAATGTCTACATAGAAATTGTATGGCCTCAATGTAATTAAAAAGAATCTGTGAATAAGTTCAACTAATCAATGCTTATTTGAATATAAACTAACTTCTTAAGATGTAAGTATCACTACTACATATGATGATTATGAATGCATGAGCATGAGCAAGACAAAAATTATTCATTGATTGGGATCTTTTAACCTCTGGATTTAAGCTTTATTAATCTTATTCAAGATATGATTTAAGTCCTAAGGACTAGAAGAATCATATGGATCATCATTGGTATGATTCATCAAATCGTCATAGAATTCAGGATTTACTGAGAACAGACTAGACTAGAGCAATCTTTCAAAAATCAAAAAAGCATAGTTCCTATGGCTTGATCTTAGTGATTTTTGAATATGACATGCCTCTGTGAGTATAGTATCTAACCCAAAAAGAACATCAAAGATCAAACGGTCTAATCTTTGGAAATTGGATCAAGACCAGACATCACTCAGGTTTTATCAACTCCCTATCCAGATGGTGACATCATAACTATTTCTAATTCCTATGTGGAATTTCTAGGGAGATTCAGGCTGCTACACAAGGATTGTTCTTGAAACATATAATGAAAGAAAACAAAACATAATTAGCAAGCTAGAACATATGCGTGTTGATTCTTGAGAAAAGAAAATCTCTCAATCCCCTAGACAGATGATAAAGGAAGATTTGATCGAGGGGAAGCATGAACGTGTGATCAAGTTCATTCCTTATAATCTTCTTAGATTAGGAGTCACAAAAACTCCAAATCTTGCATGGATGCAATGTTTGATCCTTGAATGTGCAAAGTAAAAGTGTGTTTGTGTTCATGGGTTTCTAAAGTGATTTAGAAGTCTAAAATATGCATGAATGAATGAAGAATGTTATTATAAGATATGTACAAATGTGGTATGAATAGCTTCCTATGAGATGAGCTAATTTGGATTGCATGTGAACATCTAATCAAAGAATAAAAGTAAACATGCTTGCTTTGAATAATGGACAGAACAGTGAACTAATTTTGTAAAAATGAATAAATTTTTAATTAATGAAACATTATGGGGATCATCCCTACTATGTCTAGAACAAACATCAAAAAAGCCAAATCAAGATTGGAGTTTTAGATTGAGAGAAATCATATAAATAATAGAGGTTACTTAGAAACAAAATCTGCACTATTGACTGAAATGTAGAAAATCTTTGAAAATGAAGACAAAACATTTAGAGGCCCGTAATATACAGAAAGTTTCCTAAGACACTGAAGTGCAAAGGAAAAATGGACAGGGACCTCTCTTTTTGGAAAAGTTTTCTGGAAAACAGGTTGTAAGTCAACAAAGCTGCTGTGATAGAAAAATAGAATGTTTGGAAAGAATGTTTGGGTCAAAATGGGACTCTTCCAAGTCTTTTCAAATTCATCTAAAAAATCATGGACATTCTTTTAATGAGTTAAGAAGACTTTCCAAGTGGTATTGCAATCATCCATTGAGTATTGAACTCAGAATGACATTTCTAAGTTGAATAACTCACTATTTTGAAGATTTTGAGAAAACAAATGTTTCATTTCTTGAAATCAAAATGAGGTATTTAAGAGGGATTTTGCAATGGGGGTTTTGAGAGTAACACTAAATGGAGATTATGACCACTTGAATTATCAGCATCAAACTCGTATCAAGAACTTCCAAGATTTATTTGCAAGAGTAGTATTTTATTTTGAACATAACTTCAAGAATACTTGGGAATGGATTGAAGTTATAATCATCATCTATCAAACATGTTTTTAAGGTCAAGAGCTACTATCCATAAGGATTCACCCTCCTCAAACACCATGTCATCATCTAGGTAATGATGAACAAGTAAGTAAACAAAGAAAAATAAAAAAGAAATGGGGTAAAGAGAGATGAACATCAAAGTAAACAAGCAATCAATAGCAATCAATAATGAGAATCAATGAGATATTTGTACTTGTAGCTTGGTGTTTTACTCATATATATTGACATTTTGACATGGAAGTAGATTCATAACTCAAGAATACTCAAGAATGGTAGTTGAGGAGGATTTGAATGTAAGAAATGAAGAGTAGTAATGGAAGAACTTGAGTTTAGAACTCACTTTCTGTAGTAAGACAATAGCTAAAGCTCACTTTCTCACTTCTAACTCTAACTCTATCTTTCTTTCTCTCTATAACTTTCTCTAGCTTTGCACTTGCCACCACTAAAATGAAGAACAAAGAGGGGTTTATATAGGCCAATTTGGGATTTAAAAAGTGCTCCCATTTGTCCCAAACATCTGTGAACAAGAAACTACATCCTTTTGGCTTTCAATTATTCAATTTGGACCCCCAAATAAAAGTTACAAAAATGGAACTTCTGGGGGAGAGTGCCACCGCGACATTGTTACGGTATTCGCAAAAATGCCCTACTTCATCGAAAATTCGCAGAAAATTCATACGAACTCCAAACTGAGCTTGTGAAATATCATTGGAAAGTTAATGGAGTATAATTTCCATAAAATGTGGTACAAATATAGGTCACTTTGAAAAGTTTTATAATGTTTGCGATAAAAGCTGATTTGATCGCCTTTTTCACCTTCAAATATTTATAATAAATCCGTTTTAAATCCAAAAATTATGTGTGATATACCGTTGGAAAGATATTGACCTCTAGTATCCATAAAAAATGTTTGAAAAATCACATAATGCTTCGGTCTCCAAGTCAACTTTCTGGTCAAACCGGGGACCTCCACAAAGTTCTTGGAACCTCTAGGAGTTCCCAAGAGCTGACGTTTTCCAGGGTGATCTTGAAACTTTTGGGTGAATTCAGATGATTTTGGTCAAACCCTGGTCAAACTTGGTCAAACCGATCATGGTGACCTTCTGGGAACTTTCGGGACTTCTAAGAGCCTTTAGGGGCTGACGATTTCATCCGATTTTACTTTAAAACTCATTTGATCCCTTTTCCTGCAACGTAGTGTGCTTCTAGAACTTTCAGTCCAAATTCTGGAGTGTTTGGACTTTTAGGGGCATTTTGGTCATTTGTGCCACCTTTTGAGCATTTTAAGTTCCTGGAATCCTTTTCAGGTCTTTTTTCAAACATCATGAACCACCAAGCTATGGGTCTCCTAAATTTGATAGCTGAAAAAATGGGGTGTCTACACCCGCACAATGCACAAAAATGGGTACTCAGAGACGCCTTGGAGTTTATGTTGGTTTTGATTCACCATCTATAATAAGATATCTTGAACTCCTGACGGGTGATCTTTGTACTGCACGATTTATAGACTGTCAATTTGATGAGATCGTATTCCCACCATTAGGGGGAGAAAAGCTGAAGCCTGAAACTCAACATGAAATTTCCTGGAATACATTGCCAATGTCTCATCTTGATCCTCGTAGCAATCAATGTGAACTTGAAGTTCAAGGGATCATTCATTTGCAAAAGGCTGCAAATCAATTGCCTGATACATTCACTGATGCAAAGAAAGTGATAAGTAACATATACCAGTTGTAACACTCCAGTAAGAATTAAAGTCCCAAGAGGACAATCGAGTAGTGTAGCGGTAGATGAGTCTACGACACGATTGAAATTTGGTAGACCCAGTGGCGCAAAAGATAAGGTTCCTCGAAAAAGGAAAATAAAAGGACATATTAGTAAAGTGGAAACTCATACAGAGATCTCAAAGAGCACTATGGAAATACCTGATAAATCCAACGTTGGTAAACAGAGTTCCCTTGGAGGAACAAGTAGCCCATGAAGAGGCACAAGTATTTGACAATAAAGAGATCTCGATTAACTATATGTCCACTGGAAATATATGGGAATGCAATGACACAATCATTAATCACATTTCCCTTTACAGTAGCACTAGACATCACCTAAAGTGATAAGGATCCTGAACCACAAAATGTGGAAGAATGTCGACATAGCATTGATTGGCCAAAGTGGAAAGGGGCCATACAAATTGAGTTAGACTTATTAAAAAAATGGGGAGTATTTGGGCCTGAAGTCCCTACACCTAAAGATATAAACCCCGCTGCGTACAAATGGGTAATTGTACGAAAATGTAATGAGCAGAATGAGATTGTATGATACAAGGCTAGACTTGTAGCATAAGGGTGCTCACAGAGACTTGGCATCGATTACGATGAAATATATTCCCCTGTGATGGATGCAACTATGTCTTGATTTTTGATAAGGCTATGTATTAGTACTAGTTTTATAATATATCTATATATATATAGATATGGAAAGATTTTCACTGAGCCTAACTTCCTCCCCACACTTCTTAGGTCCTTAAGCCTCCTGCCTCCTATCCCACTCGATTAGGTTAGAAAATAAAATTTTCATTATTCAAAGATCTACTCTTTCATTCCATACCAAGCGAAATGTCATGCTTCTTTATACTCATAATTGTGATAATCCTTTTCCTTCAACTGGGATTCTTAGTGGCGGGGGACCCTTATTACATAGTTGATGATCATGATGATATTACAATCAACTATGGCTCTTCGATTAACAAAATAGCATTTAATAGTCGAGAATGGACTGGAGATTTTGTCAGGTCAAAAGGCAAATCAACTAGCTCAAGACCCCTTCATCACCTTCCTGCTTATGCTGATTATGATGTCGATCCTCATCTTCTTCGTCTTCCTCTTCCTTTTCCTAACAGGACTGCTCGGGTCACTCGTTCGCACTTCACTTACACTTTTCATGTGAGTCCTGGCCAAAACTTCATTTGCCTACACTTCTATCCATCTTCATATACACATTGGTGGTTTTTAACTCTCAAAGTACTTTTTTAGTGTTAAAGTGGGCCCCTACACTCTCCTCACAACTTCAGTGCTTCAGTTACTGCTGATCCTTTGGGTGTTGAATTTTTTTCTAGAAAGTTATGTGTGAATGTTGATGTTTACAAGAAAGTTTTCAGCATAACCTTCTCTCCTTCTCCGAGCACTAGTGGTTCAGAGGACGTATATTCTTTCGTTAATTGAATTGAGATTAAATCCATGCCTACTGGTCTTTGTTACAGTCATGGTGGAGATGATGATGATTCAGGAGTCCCTGTTGTTGGAGAAAAGTATCAATTTTATATTGACAATAGAACAGTTTGGAGATGGTTCACGTCTTAAACATTGGAGGCAAAACCATTTTGTTAGTACAAGACTCGTTGGGCATGTATCGATCGTGATATGACAATAAGAATTACTTTCTAGAATCTCCTATTGTATCTGTTAAACTTTAACATAGAAATGGTTAATGGGCCCCAAAGAATGAGCACTTACATGGAAACCACCTGTGAATTTAGGATTCAGATACCTAGTTAGGCTCCATTTTTTTTTGTGATCATGTAGACACCCTATTTTGAGCACACTCTCAGGATTTAGGGAGAACAACCTCTTGAAATCTGGATGATAAAAACTACCTCGAAGAAGGTATCTCGGTTACGCACAACGAAAGTTCCAACTCTGAAAAGTGTTCTGAGAGCCCAAAGTACACCTTTTGAGCCAAGATTTGTGTTTTTCTCAAAATTGATTTCAAATTATTCATATGACTTAGGGGAAAATGGTCATTAAGGTCTCAAATGTGAAATTCAAGAGTCCAGTAGCTTATTTTTAGAAAATCTTTCAAAACCGGTGCTCGTAGGAAGTTAACTGTGGAAAAAAGCACAAAAGAGCACAAGAATCCTAGTAGAGTTCCAAATCAAAATTGATGATAAATTCTTAAGAAAATTATACTTAGGATATTTTTAGAATGAAATTCAATCTTACAACTTTCCAACGGCACGAAAATGGCAATTTTGGAGGCCAAAAACCACTTTTAAGAAAATTTGGAAGGGCTATGGACATGAATTTGATAGGGGAGCTGAGGGTAGAAAAGGGAACCCTTAAAGCAAGTGGTGGCTACCAGCTACCACTATTGGGCCCTGCTTGGGCCACCACCTCCATATTGCCTCTGCCGCTTGATTTATGTAACACACACTATATTTGCACTTGTGCTGTGAATGGAAATAGCCCAAAAACTTTGTTTGGTCCCTAAATTGACAATTTTATCCTCTTTCTATGCATTAAAAGACACCCAAATCCTACATGTTTAGCCTATAAATTGATCCCATGGTCCCCTCTTTTACTCACCATGAAAGGCATAAGCTAGGATCCAAATAACTAGAATCTACATAGAATTCATGCATTAGAATGTCGTGAAGTTAGTAAAAGTTGTGCTTGTCTTTTCTTGAATAGAAAATAAAAAAGCAAGAAAATCACTCTTTTTATTTCTTGAAAAGTTAAAAAGAAGTAGTATTTTAGAAGATCTAAGCTAGAATAGAAGCTGACATCTTTGCATCCTTTGCTTTGGAGCTTGAAGGACATTTGAAGGAGAAAGAACTTCCATCCAACTCTTTGCATTTTAGAGAGATCTTCAAGAGGTAATGTAGCACCAAGAAATTTCCCGCAGAAATTCCACGTAAGAATTCAGAAAATGATGACATCACCATAGTATGGTTACAGAAGATCCATTAGGGTAAACCTAATTAGGAATCCTTACCAGGTTCTATAGTAATTATCTTGACGATGACAACAACGTTAGTAATAACCTAGTATCTATTAGTTTAGTTGTAACCTCGGCATGGATAGTTTCTAAGTTAGAAACTATAGACATTCTTGAACTTGGGCTTACTCACAGCCCCGTTCATTCTTACACTTGTAACTGTGATCGCTTTCTTAGTATTGCAACTAGTAAAGACCCAGGCACACATCCCAGTGCCTATTACCTGAGTATGGGACCCACACCACCCCTTGACAGTCATGTGGACCCCACACTTATCTACCCCTGGACACATACAAACTCACATGCACATGTACACTTTGTGCACCATTGTACTTGATATAAACCCCCTAACCCCACCCCTCTATAAATATGGCCTCATCTCCCTCTCATTTCACTCTCATCCCCAGCCTCCCTCCCCTAATCTGTCCATACTGATTGTCTTAGAGAGAGAGAGAGCCCGAGAGAGAGAGCTTGACAGAACAATCTCCCTCACCCTCGGTTTATACACCCCCCCTACATTGTGTACACTACCACCACCACCTCTGTCCATCTCTTCCCAGCACACACACACTACACTCCCTCACTGTGCTCTCCCTACCCCTCACTGTACGCACACACACATGTACGCAGAAGAGAAGGGAAAATGAAGAAGAAGAGAGAGATCGGAGAAGATTGAGATCCCCTTGAGGTAAACCAGCCATCCCTTACTCCCTAAACCTCTACATGTCACTTAGGCACTTCCTAGGATCACATGCAAGCAGTCAAACAGAGCCCTAAGCTTTGGTTATGCACCGGCCACCATTAAAGCTCAACCTAGGAGCTTGATTTGTCAAGTGTGACAATACCCCCTAAAAACCACACTAATCAGACCCTAGTGAATCCAGAGGAACCTCCTTGTAGGAGTTTTTGAAATGGTGTAGGTTTAGTAGGCCATGCAGGCCATTATTCCCCCAAAAGACCGAAAGAATAATCCTCTGGTAGGAGATCCAAACGAATGATCCAGACCGTGAGCCCCTAGTATGTTGAAGAGGACCAAATTCCGGTCATTTCCCCATTGGATTCATCGATTTTGATGAAGAGATGAGGGAGATATGAAGAGAGAGAGAGTCTCCGGCGAGCCCCGACTTTCCGGCGGCCATGCATCGCCGGAGAAGATGAAGAAACCCGTTTGGATTTCGGGTTATAACAAGCGGGTCCGGGTCGGGTCTGGGTTGGGTTAGAATGTGTGTGTAAGTGGGTTAGGGTAGCGGGTCGGGTTAGGTTTTAATTAGCCCGTGGGCCTTTTAAGTGGAACGACGCTGTTTTGGGCGTCGGGTTGGAGTTCGGGTCGGGCTGGGCAAATGGGTGGGTCAGCCTGAGAGTACAAATGGGTAAGGGTCTGGACTTGGTTCGGACCGAGTAGGACCCGTGGGTCCTTTAAGTGACACGGGTATGGTTTCGGGTTTTGGGGCGGGTCGTCTTGTGTCTAGGTTTGGGTCAAGGTTTGGTTCGGGTTTGGTTTAGGGTTTAGGTTATGGGTAGGTTTAGATTGTGTGTGTAATTGGGTTTCGGTTCCGGGTTTGGTTTGACCTGATTAGGTGTCTGGGTTGAGTTTAGTTGTGAGTTCATATGGGTAGTCCGTTTAGGGTTTGGTTTGGTCGGGTCAGACCCATTGGGTCACGCAACTAGGTCCCCTTGAGAGTGTATTCGGGTAACCCATAGGTTTAGTTGTAAGTTTTAATTAAGTTTAAAATGTTTTAAATTGTTTTAATAATTATAAATGATTTATAATTATACCATTAAGGTTTTATATTATAGAATATTATTTTAATATTCTATATATCATTATTATATTATAAATATTGTATATTTATTATTTATATGGTTAATATAAATAATAAAATATCAGTTTTAAACAGTTTTAAATAGTTAATAAATACATATGTGTATTTATAAATTCTAGAAAATTAGGGTAATGACCCTAGGACTATTCTATTACATAATGTAGGTTATAAAACTATAATATTACAGTCCAATATTTTGAATAATTAATAAAGAGCTATTTTATGAGTATATTAATTATTAAAAATACCAAACGAGCTCCGAAAATTATGAGATAAATACTGGTAGTGTATTTGAATATCTAGTATTTAATAAAAATACTTCTAAGTACTGATTTCTTTGTATAATTATAATTACATATTTAAATCTCTTTTCAGGTATTTTCTGGTATATATTATCTTCAATAATTCATAATAAATAATCTAGGACTCTGAAAATTACGCGGTCAGTTCCCAGAGTCTTAGAATAATGTCTAGAATATTCCCTTAAAGTTTGGTGAAATTTTGACTAGGTCCAAAATACAGCCTGTCTTTTAGGATCCGCATTAGTATGGCAAGCCCTACCTTTTACCTTGTAAAACGCGACGGACTCCGATTTGAGTCTAGTCAATGGCGTTGGACTTAGAATGACACGTAGATCACTACCTTGAGGTTTATGACCTCATTTGGTAAAATTACCATTTTGCCCCTATAGTTGTACTCATACATTATTATTGTTTATTTCGTTTATTGTTGTAGAACTTGACGATTATCTGCTTTTCGAGGATCGGTGACTCGAGGTGAGTTTCCTAACCTCACTCTAATCCTATTAAGATTAATATAAGATGTTTAAAAGCTACCTGTATGATATTTTGTATAAGGGATAAGCTGAATTATGGTGTTACGTGTATTCCAATAATTATAAGACTATGCAAAGCAAGTTATGGTAGTGCTATCGCATAGGTGAGCATGTCAAGGGTTTTATCTATATGACTATCGATATCAAATCCATATTATGTGATCCATGCTCTATATGTTACGTTTCTACTACTAACTGTTAAATGCACGTTTCACGATGTTGATTGACTGGAATAGATAATGCATGCCATGTTAATAATAAAGAGGAATAAAAGTAGATTTGCCTGTGAGTATTGTTAATGGACACACGTGCATTTCATGACATGTGTCAGTATGCGTTGTGTGAGAAAGATAAGTGTGAGATGAGATATGTGAATGTGAAAGAGATGTGATTTCTGGATTCGATGGATCAACGGCTGACGAGCCGGGTGGACATGAACAGTTAGGGTTCCTAGTGCGCCTCTCGCCGTTGAAGACGTCCGCTGATGCGCATACATGGTTGAAGACGTCCCATGTATCGTTGAAGACGTCCGGCTAGTGTTCTAATATACTTCCCAGCTGTGTAGACGACCGGTGAGAGTATACACATGGTTGAAGACATCCCATGTGCTAGTTTCATTGTTTACAGGTAGTGTGCGCCGTGAAGACGTCCGGTGGCCTATCAAGGGAATGAGTATGAATGGCAAAAGTTAGAGCAGAAAAAGAATAATAGAAAAAGGCTCGCTAGGATGAAAACCCAAAAGGGCGCCTAGGAAAAAGTTAGAGCTAAAAAGAAAAAAGAAAAAAAAAAGAGAAAAAAGGGATGAAAGCGTTATACCATAATCGAACATGTGCTTACTAAGACGAACTTAATCGTGAAACTGAGCACCAGTTATGACCATAGCTTTGAATTTAAATCGATTGAGCTCAAGTCTTGTTCTGTCAAATCTTTCCTAGATCTAAATGTGACTGGTCTTGAAATTCATTAGCTTGACCAAACTTAGAAATGTCACTTTGCCTAAGACCAAAAGTCTCATGCCATAATTGAACTACGTTTGACCTGATCCCCAATAAGGGATACGTAGGCAACCTCCCAAAAGGTTCGATCCTTCCCATGCTTAAGCCTCATCTCTAGAGTCTTGACCTCATTCAAACCCCACTTTTCACTCCCGTTATTATCCTAGCCTTATTCTTGCATGGAACTATGTTCGACCTGATTCCCACTAGGGGATATATAGGCAACCTCTCAAAAGGTACGGTATCATCCATTGACCGAAAACCATTTTTTCGTCATACAATAGGCAAGGCCTCCTTGAATTCTCGTGTGCTTACTTTGCCCTTATACAAGGGGCAAGCCCCATCATGGACTTTAAAATCAAAATTATGTGAGGAATAAATCCCTGGCCGATGAGTATCCTTTGATTTCAAACTAGCCTGTGCACTTTGCCTTCCCTACAAGGGGCATGCCCTTATCCAAAAATTCATGCCAATCGTATGCAATGGGTAAGCCCTTCACTCCATGGGTTTAGTTTAATTGCTTGAAGAACTCATCATTTATTGATTTGTATACAAGGGACAAGCCCTTCTATCACCCGTTTTATCCGATCAAGTCCAACCCCTTATCACATACAAGGGGCAATCCCCCTTCTATCATTTTTATTCAGCCAAACCCAACCCCTTATTATACACAAGGGACAAGCCATGTCCAGGTCCCTAGTTATAAACAAGGGGCATTTTATTGTGAGGTGATGTCTTCATGTGAGTTTAGGCAGAGTCGTATTTTTTCTCTTTGATAAAAAATGAAAGTTTGAGGTTATAATGCGAAGAGAGTAAAGAATTGATTAATTACAAGATTAGGAGAAATTTTTGATCCTTGAATGTACGCATGAAGTCTCATCTCAAAGAATTAGATGAATTGTAAAAGAATAATCTAGATCATGCACAAGGTACGTCACTCATAGTAAAGCACTATATCAAAAGAAATTATGAGACTTGGTTGTCTTTAGTTAAGTTTTAAATGCGAGTTTGAGTTATAGAGTCATAGATTTTATGGGTGTCTCGTGAGCAATAGAATGAGAATATTTGATGTATAAGGAAAAGAACAAATAAGAAGTCTATAAGCATCCACGTGAGCTTCTGAAATGAGTCGTATTCATAGCATTGTTGCTTCATCAAGCATGAGTTCTGTGATGCAGCCATTTGGGAATTTGGTATAGTTGGCCTCTAATTTGGGGATTATGTATGGGAGCCAGCAGCAGATGTAGTTTGCATTTAGGACAGCCAGTTGCCCCACTTATGGCCACCCTAACTTGCACTGTAATGTTCGGGTGAAGAGACAATGGAACTGTTTGAGAGGACAAGTGCCCAATCCTCCCCTGGCACAAGCTCAATTGCTTAGCGTGGCACCTGCATTAGGAGCGCCTACACAAGGATTCAATTCTGGTGTATGCTTCAATTATGGGATACCGGGACATTTGGCAAGGGATTCCACTACACCCAGGAATAACAAACGACAAGATATTGTTTGTTTCTCCTCTGGCAAGAAGGGCCATTTCAGCAGAGATTGTTATTTTCTCAATCAAGCAGAGACTAGACCAACTCAATTAAGAACGTGTTAATGCTTGTTCCACAGAAACTATGCCAAAAATTCACCTAGATTTCCCAAAAATCCCTTTTTGCAAAGAAATCTAGTTTCCCTTAAACATCTACAAAAATCTACCAGAACTTCTAACCAAGTCTATCCAATTTCCCAAAGAAATCCTGTTTTCTAAACCTCAAATTTCCTTGAAATCTCTATTCCACAAAATTCACAGATTCTAATTCCTCGCCCTCCCCATGATGGTGATCATCCTAAAAAGAAAAGTTACCACACTCTGTATGGCTAGGACCTTACTTGCATAACTACTATTTGTTAGAAGTAGGATTGTCATTTAGCTTAGGGCTAGCTTCCGCATGCTTGTCTCATATACATACACCACTCCTATCAGTCTACACGATGTACATCTTATCAGTCCACACCATCTATTGCTTCTCGTCATTGCACAATCATCGATCTTCATCCTCTGAGTCTGATCCTTGTCACTTCAGTTTGTAGGATATCACAGGTCCCAAACGTCATCCTGCTACATTATCTTCTTAGGATTAATAGCCCTCCCAAAAACAAACCTATGGATCACAGAAGCTTGGAAACTTGAGTTGCCAAGTTGAGAATCGCTATGAATCATCTTTCGGATCACCTTACCCAGGTCCTAGGATTTCCAAAGAAAATGAGACCAAAAATCTGCATTCCCTCTGCTTGGACTCGTACACCGAACAACTAACTAATAAGAATAACTGTGGATGCTACAATGACGCTATGGAGCCTGCTGTTGAGTAGATCAAGAACAAGCTTGCAAAAATTATGGATATGATATGGCGACTAAGCCATCAACCTCGATTCTGCTATCTCCCCGACCAGCACCTTATACTGAATGGTTTAGGAAATTAGCTGATCTTGGGATACATAGTTTGGATCATGAAACTCTTGACAAGCTCACCAGAATAGAAGATGCCATTAGAGAAGGAAAGTTCAAGAATGATGAACCCCAAAACCAGTCCAAGGGACCCAACTACTCCCTGGACTCCCCAGATATCAATTCACCTATGCACTGTCCATTGGTCTGCCCTCTCCATCTGTACCAGTCCATTCTACAAAATTTCCCTAAAGGCCCTTGCAAATTCTCCAGACTTGATATTCCCCTCTCCATAGCCTTGGACCACCTACTCAAAAAGGGCCACCTACAGTTCCTCCCTCACAAACCACTACCAGGTCCCATACCCTCTGTGGACACACGAAATTGCTCATCCACTCCTTTTGTTTTGGTTTGAGATTGTTTTGAAAAAGGAAAGGAAAAGGCCTGTTGAAAACAGATACAGAGTTGCCACTTGGTCTTTAAGGAACCAAGAAACCAAATTTTGACTCACCCAAATGGATAAAGGGCACCAGCCTTTCATAACCAAAGAACTTAGCTCGGGGTTTTGGTACGAGAGAGGAAGGAGCCTTTGTCACGACTAAAACACCCTCAACTCGCCCCGTCTTTTGATAGGCCTCAAATAGCATCCAAATAATCATTTGATGCTATGTATGGTTCGACAATTAATACTATGATAGTATATTACATCATACAAGAATTTTGAAATGGAAGATCAAAAGATAAGATATCGTTCATAAAATCTTAGTCAAATATCATGCAATGCGAAAGTGAAAGATCACACGAATAGACCTAGGAAAAATCGTTTAATCATATATCAAGTAATTAAGTTTTCCTAATCTAAGGGGACATGAATTGTTCTTGAAACAAATTAATCAAAGAAATAAAAAATGCTTAGCAAGCTAATATGGTGCATGTTAATCTTTGAGAAAAGAAGACCTGTCAATCCCAGGGACGGATGAGAAAAGGAAGAATTAATCGAGGGGGAGCACGAGCGTATGATGTAGTTCATTCCTTATAATATTCTTAAATTAGGGGTCAAAAAAACCCCAAATCTTGCATGAATGCAATGCATGACCCTAGGATGTGCAAAGGTTGTTGTGTGTTTATGTACATGAACTTTCTAAAGTGGCTTATAAGTCTAAAAGAGATGAATGAATTGTAACACCCGTACCCAGAAAAGAAGATTAATGTGATAATAATATGTGTTAATTAGAGATAATTAATACATGAATTGAATTAAGGTGGGGATATGAACCCACACGTGAAAAGGTGTTCAAATGCGGACACAGATGAAAGTCCTATGAAAGACGGGACTGGTATAAAAGTGGGGCCCAACGATGGTTTAATTAAAATAATTTGCATTTTGATGTCATCATGTGCTTATATGATTACTTGTTTAAATACTTATTGATATTATTATGTCTTATGATAGGAAATGGGACCAATTTGGGTACCCATGTGAGGGCGTATTTGAATAAAGTTGATAATTGGTAGGTTTTATAGCAACCTCATAATTTATGTGGGACCACGTTTGGGACCCACGCGGGACTTAGATTAAATCCTTTTAGAAAAGATGGGTAGATATTATAATTGACTTGGGGGTTTCATAATAAAACTTAAAGAAAGTTAGGGGAGGTAAATACAATTAATGCAAAGTGGAGACAACACATATGCATGAGGCATATGTGTCTCTACACACTAACTCCAGCTGGGAATTGAGAGAGGAAAGGACCGAGAGCTCTCGACGAAGACGACAGAAATTCTCCGACGATGTTTCTCGCCGTTCCTTTGCCATCCGGCGTCGGATTTACGATCCGAGACCACTTTTGGACTCGTGGAGGTAAGAGGATCACATGCATGTAATTTATTTTCATTTTCGGCAATGTTTTTACGGCAACCGTCTTTGATAAATTGTGTTCTTGGTACCAAACTTGTGTAGGATTATCACCAACTAGGAATTGAGCTAAACTTGGGAAGGAATTGGGGAAATCTAAGCTTAGTTGTGTATAAATCAAAGAGGTGAGTGTCCTAATCTCTCAATTGGATGTTTAGCTATGATAATGTGATAATTGTTGTTCATTGTTGCTAAACTCATGCTCATGTATGTATATGTTGTTGAATTTGGGCAAAAAGCATGCCAATAAGTTGAAATTGTGATGCTTATGTGCTAAGTTGCTTAAATGTTTATATGGATCAAAGGGAAGTCAAGTAGTGGTCACCATTTATAGGTCCCATATGTAAGGGATAGGAAGTCCTCAATGAGTAGGACGTGGTGACGACCACAATGAATTGTCGGTGATGCCTTCGGGGTCACAAGAGAGTGTGTGTTGCGCTATATGCGCCAAAAGTGAGAAAGATCCGGGGTGAGAAGGACCCGGGGGTGGTGGCTGGATTGACTTGACTTCCCGGAGATCAAATTGTTGTCATTCATAATGATTATTGCATTTACATACTTTGCATTCCAATGGCATGATTAGTTCCCTCACTAAGCGAAAGCTTAAACGAATATATATTTTCTATTGTGGTTATTGAATAACCATCGCAGGTACCAAGCGAGACGAGGAGAGGAAATGATACGCACGACGGGTTGGGCGTGGGAGTTGTCCTTGTGTATATGTGTTCATATGCCTAGTTAGTTTGTGTCTAGAACGTATCTTTTGGTTAGCAATGCAAATGTATCTTTGGTTCTTTGAAAACTTGTAATTATGTTTATAACTTGTAATATAATGTAACTTATGGGTTAGTATCCTTGACTTGTGGATTTAAGACTTGACTCGTGGTTGTGTCCATGGAGATAGTTTTTGAATTCTATGACTGATGTGGTTAATGTAATTTGGAGAAACTAATGTAAATTTCTATGCAAAAGTTGTAGGTTGTATGTTTGAATCATTCCGGCAAGTTCGTAATCATGGGTTGTAGAATTTAGTTAAGTTCCTTTCGTAAACAAATGTTTTGTGAGATTTGATCCTCTTGTTGGATGGTTTATGTAAATGGTTTCTTGAGAATGGTTTTGGTATAGTTCTTTAATGTTTTATGTTGTTGGTTATAACTTGGGTTCATTCCCAAGAAGTTTCATGAGACCTTATCTTTTGCCAAGAGTTAAACTTCAACCACACTTGATTTGATTCAAAGAATGTGTCTATGGTTTAACTTGATCCAAATAAAGTGATGTTTATGTTTTGAATGTTGGAAGAACTTAAATTGGTGTTGGGAATGTTCCAATGTGTTTTCAAATGGATTAAAAATGGTTGGTTAATGTTCCATGAGGTTTGGGTTGGCTTTGAATATGTTTGAGCTTGTTAAACAGGGGTTTTTCTGCTAAAAATTGAACTCTGCAGAAACCGGATCGATCCGGGCCTTGAGCGGATCGATCCGGAGCAGCTGGAACTGCAGAAAATGAAGTTCTGTTAAATTCGGATCGATCCGGACTTGGGGCGGATCGATCCGCTTGTCCAGTTTCAGTCTCGACGGCTTTTACGGAAACGCGCATAACTCTCTCTAGAAAACTCGGATTCGCGCACCTTTTTTTGCGTTGGAACCGGGACTTAAAGAGCTATCTTTCCATATAAAATTTGCTATACTTTATTAAAGACCAGTTTGCCCTTGGGTCTTTTTGTGTCAACGGAGTTGTTTTAGTAGGTCTAATTCATGTGTTTCTTAAGGAATTAAGGGTGTTTTGAACGTGTGGGCTTGTTACACGTGTCCCAACTTGCCCGAGGCGGGTTGGGGTGGTTGAAGTACTTATTTACCCAGAGGGACTTAAACATGCGCCAACGAAGATGGTTGGAGTTAATGAAGGACTACGATTTGAAAATTCAATATCACCCAGGTAAGGCGAATGTAGTCGCCGATGCTTTGAGTCGAAAATTGCCAGAAAATTTGACATGTGTTTTGACAGCACAAGAAGTGTTAGTGAAAGAGTTTGAACGTTTGGAACTGGAAGTTATTCCTAGAATTGAAGGTGGGTTAATGGCAGCAATTGTAGCACAACCTGATTTGATTGGAGAAATTAAAATGAATCAACTTCTAGACCCAACCTTAAAGAAAGTTGTAGATGAATTACTTGAGGGTAAGCGACCGGAGTTCAGTTTACATGATGGGGTATTATGGTATATTAATCAGTTATGTGTGCCTAATGTTGGCAATTTAAAGGAAAGAATTTTGGAAGAAGCTCATAGTACTCGGTATTCCGTGCATCCGGGTTGTACGAAAATGTATAGAGATTTGAGAGAAGTCTATTGGTGGAGTGGTATGAAACGTGAAGTTGCTGAGTATGTGGCCAAATGTATGACTTGTCAATTGGTAAAGCTTGAACATCAACGACCTGCGGGGGAAGTACAACCATTGGAAATACCGGAATGGAAATGGGAGCACATTACAATGGATTTTGTGTCTGGATTGCCGAGATCTCCTAAATCTAATGATAGCATTTGGGTAATCGTTGACAGGTTGACTAAGTCAGCCCACTTCTTGCCGATTAAGACCACATAACCGACAAAGTTAGCTGAACTTTATGTTAAAGAGATTGTGAGATTGCACGGGGCACCGGTATCTATAGTATCAGATCGTGATACACGTTTTGTATCTAGGTTTTGGGAAGGGCTACAAAGAGCAATGGGGACAGCTTTGCATTTTAGCACAGCTTTTCACCCGCAAACTGACGGACAGTCGGAACGAGTTATTCAAATTCTCGAGGATATGCTTAGAGTTTGTGTTATGGATTTCAAGGCTGACTGGGAAACTCACTTGCCGTTAATTGAGTTTTCTTATAACAATAGTTTTTAGACAAGCATTGGAATGGCGCCTTTTGAGGCATTATATGGTCAAAAATGTAGATCGCCTGTGTGTTGGACAGAGGTTGGGGAGAAGCAACTTCTGGGGCCAGAAATTGTACAAATCACCACCGATAAAGTCAAATTGATTAAGCAACGGTTACAAGTGGCACAAAGTCGCTACAAAAGTTATGCTGATATGGGAAGAAGACCGTTGGAGTTTGAGGTTGGTGATTATGTGTTCTTGAAAGTTTCACCTTCAAAAGGTATCACACGATTTGGTAAGAAGGGTAAGTTAAGTCCAACATATGTTGGACCTTTTCTGATTTTGAGTAAGGTGGGACCGGTAGCTTACAGATTGGAGTTGTCACAAGAATTAGCACATGTTCATAACGTGTTCCACGTATCTATGCTCAGACGTTACGTGTCAGATCCGAGTCATATCCTTGAACAAGAGCCGTTGGAAGTCCGAGAAGATATGACATATGTTGAACATCCAGTACGAATTCTGGATAGGAAAGATCAAGTATTGAGAACAAAGACAATTCCGTTGGTTATGGTCCTCTGGCGTAATCATAGCGTTGAAGAGGCAACTTGGGAGCGAGAGGATGAGATCAGGGAGAAGTACCCACACTTGTTCGACTCATGAGGTAAGAATAAGTTTGGGGACAAACTTCTTAAAAGGGAGGGAGAAATGTAACACCCGTACCCGGAAAAGAAGATTAATGTGATAATAATATGTGTTAATTAGAGATAATTAATACATGAAATGAATTAAGGTGGGGATATGAA
This sequence comes from Hydrangea macrophylla, assembly GCA_033977485.1. Taxonomy (NCBI): domain Eukaryota; kingdom Viridiplantae; phylum Streptophyta; class Magnoliopsida; order Cornales; family Hydrangeaceae; genus Hydrangea; species Hydrangea macrophylla. The sequence goes on along the minus strand of CM066985.1, from coordinate 13,241,459 downwards.
CCCACACGTAAAAAGGTGTTCAAATGCGGACACAGATGAAAGTCCTGTGAAAGGCGGGACTGGTATAAAAGTGGGGCCCAACGAGGGTTTAATTAAAATAGTTTGCATTTTGATGTCATTATGTGCTTATATGATTACTTGTTTAAATGCTTATTGATATTATTATGTCTTATGATAGGAAATAGGACCAATTTGGGTACCCATGTGAGGGCGTATTTGAATAAAGTTGATAATTGGTAGGTTTTATAGCAACCTCATAATTTATGTGGGACCACGTTTGGGACCCACGCGGGACTTAGATTAAATCCTTTTAGAAAAGATGGGTAGATATTATAATTGACTTGGGGATTTCATAATAAAATTTAAAGAAAGTTAGGGGAGGTAAATACAATTAATGCAAAGTGGAGACAACACATATACATGAGGCATATGTGTCTCTACACACTAACTCCAGCTGGGAATTGAGAGAGGAAAGGACCGAGAGCTCTCGACGAAGACGACGAAAATTCTCCGACGACGTTTCTCGTCGTTCCTTTGCCGTCCGGCGTCGGATTTACGATCCGAGACCACTTTTGGACTCGTGGAGGTAAGAGGATCACATGCATGCAATTTATTTTTGTTTTTGGCAACCATCTTTGATAAATGATGTTCTTGGTACCAAACTTGTGTAGGATTATCACCAACTAGGAATTGAGCTAAACTTGGGAAGGAATTGGGGAAATCTAAGCTTAGTTGTGTATAAATCAAAGAGGTGAGTGTCCTAATCTCTCAATTGGATGTTTAGCTATGATGATGTGATAGTTGTTGTTCATTGTTGCTAAACTCATGCTCATGTATGTATATGTTGTTGAATTTGGGCAAAAAGCATGCCAATAAGTTGAAATTGTGATGCTTATGTGCTAAGTTGCTTAAATGTTTATATGGATCAAAGGGAAGTCAAGTAGTGGTCACCATTTATAGGTCCCATATGTAAGGGATAGGAAGTCCTCAATGAGTAGGACGTGGTAACGACCACAATGAAATGCCGGTGACGCCTTCGGGGTCACAAGAGAGTGTGTGTTGCGCTATATGCGCCAAAAGTGAGAAAGATCCGGGGTGAGAAGGACCCGGGGGTGGTGGCTGGATTGACTTGACTTCGCGGAGATCAAATTGTTGTCATTCATAATGATTGTTGCATTTACATACTTTGCATTCCAATGGCATGATTAGTTCCCTCACTAAGCGAAAGCTTAAACGAATATACATTTTCTGTTGTGGTTATTGAATAACCATCGCAGGTACCAAGCGCGACGAGGAGAGAAAATGATACGCACGACGGGTTGGGCGTGGGAGTTGTCCTTGTGTATATGTGTTCATATGCCTAGTTAGTTTGTGTCTAGAACGTATCTTTTGGTTAGCAATGCAAATGTATCTTGGGTTCTTTGAAAACTTGTAATTATGTTTATAACTTGTAATATAATGTAACTTATGGGTTAGTATCCTTGACTTGTGGATTTAAGACTTGACTCGTGGTTGTGTCCATGGAGATAGTTTTTGAATTCTATGACTGATGTGGTTAATGTAATTTGGAGAAACTAATGTAAATTTCTATGCAAAAGTTGTAGGTTGTATGTTTGAATCATTCCGGCAAGTTCGTAATCATGGGTTGTAGAATTTAGTTAAGTTCCTTTCGTAAACAAATGTTTTGTGAGATTTGATCCTCTTGTTGGATGGTTTATGTAAATGGTTTCTTGAGAATGGTTTTGGTATAGTTCTTTAATGTTTTATGTTGTTGGTTATAACTTGGGTTCATTCCCAAGAAGTTTCATGAGACCTTATCTTTTGCCAAGAGTTAAACTTCAACCACACTTGATTTGATTCAAAGAATGTGTCTAGGGTTTAACTTGATCCAAATAAAGTGATGTTTATGTTTTGAATGTTGGAAGAACTTAAATTGGTGTTGGGAATGTTCCAATGTGTTTTCAAATGGATTAAAAATGGTTGGTTAATGTTCCATGAGGTTTGGGTTGGCTTTGAATATGTTTGAGCTTGTTAAAAGGGGTTTTTCTGCTAAAAATTGAACTCTGCAGAAACCGGATCGATCCGGGCCTTTAGCGGATCGATCCGGAGCAGCTGGAACTGCAGAAAATGAAGTTCTATTAAATCCGGATCGATCCGGATTTGGGGCGGATCGATCCGCTTGTCCAGTTTCAGTCTCGACGGCTTTTACGGAAACGCGCATAACTCTCTCTAGAAAACTCGGATTCGCGCACCTTTTTTTGCGTTGGAACCGGGACTCAAAGAGCTATCTTTCCATATAAAATTTGCTATACTTTATTAAAGACCAGTTTGCCCTTGGGTCTGTTTTGTGTCAACGGAGTTGTTTTAGTAGGTATAATTCATGTGTTTCTTAAGGAATTAAGGGTGTTTTGAACGTGTGGGCTTGTTACACGTGTCCCAACTTGCCCGAGGCTGGTTGGGGTGTGACCTGAATGCATGGAGAAAATCATCAAGGGATATGTATAAATGTAGTATGGACTACTTCCTAAGATATGAACAAATTTGGAGTACATGTAAGCATCAAATCAAAGAATGAAAGTAAAAGAATGTTTGCTGTGAATAGTGGATAGAATAGCGACTTGATCTTGTGGAAAATGAAAAGTAGGGTTAGGAATGTTTTAAATGAATGATTGTTTTTGGAGATCATCCTTATTGTGTCTTTAACACATATCAAAAAGTCAATCCTCAATAACTATTATAGATTGAGAGAAATTATATTAACAATAGAGGTTATTCAGAAACAGAGTCCGTACTGTCGAGTGAAAAGTTAAAAAATCTTAGAAAATGAAAACTAAACATCTAGAGGCCCATATCATACAAAGAGTTCCCTAAGACATTAAAGTTATAGGGAAAATAAGTTGGGATCACTCGTTTTGGAAACGTTTTCTTTAAAAACAAGTTGAAAGTCAATCTAGCAGCTGTGACAGCAGAGACAGAATGTTTGGAAGGAATGTTTGGACAAAAATAGACCCCTTTCAAGTGCTTTCAAGTCAAGCCAAAAATCATGGGTGTTCTATAATGAGTTAGGAAGACTTTCCAAGTGGTCTTGCATCCTTACCTTGAGTTTTGAACTCAGAATAATTCTTTGAAACTAAACAACTCACTGTTTTGAAGATTTTTTGAGAGAAATAAGGTTTATTTCTTGGAATCCCAATATTGGGGGGGGGTTTGAGGGGTTTTCAAATAGGGGTTTTGAAAGTATATTTTCAGCACTTAAATGGAGATTATGACCACTTGAAATATCAACATTTGAACTCATATTAAGAGCCTCCAAGATTGTTGAATACATTGTTTTATTTTAGAAATAACCTCAAGAATGCATGGGGATGTATTGATATTGTAACCATCATCTATCAAACATGTTTTCGAGGTCAAGAGCTACTATCCATAAGGATTCACCCACCTCAAACTTCATGTCCTCATATAGATGATGATGAACTAGTAATTGAACAAGAAAAAGAAAAAGAAATGAGATAAGAGGAGATGAACATCAAAGTAAGCAAACAAGTATATAAACAATCAATAGATGATATTAAATGATGTATTGGACTTGTAGCTTGGTGTTTCTCTCATATGTGGCAACATTGGACATGGAAGTAGCTTCCTCTCTCTTAAATGCTCACTAAAATGGTGGCTGGGTGTATTGAATATGAAATAAATTGAAGTAATGAAGTTAAACCAAAGATTAGAACTCACTCTGTTGTTTGGAAATCAAAGAAGGAAGCATCTTTTCTCTGTACTCTAACCTTATCTCTACAACTTTCTCTCTATAACTTTTCAAAGCTTGGATTTGACACCCCCAAAATGATAAGTAAAGGGGGGTTTATATAGGCTAATTTGGGGGTGGTTATGGGATTTCAGAAGTACTCCCATTGGTCCAAAACATCTGTGAACATAGAACTACGTCGTTTTGGTTTCTAATTAATCCATTTGAACCCCCAAAAGAAATTACAAAAATAGACCATTCTGGGGAAGAGTGCCGCGGCGGCAGTGGGCCAGTGCCATGGCGGTACTACTACTCATTCGTCCAGATAATTCTTTTTAGGCCCCCAGAGGTTCTGGTATTCGTGAAAAGGCCCTATTTCGTCCGAAATTCACAGAAAATGCATATGAACTCCAAACTGAGCTTGTGATATACCGTTGGAAAGGTAATGGAGTCCATTTTTTGTAAAAAAAAATATTTCTGAGATAGGTCACTCTGAAAAGTTTTGCGGTATTCGCGATAACAGCCGATTTGATCGCCTTTTTCATCTTCAGAAATTCATAATAAATTCGTTTTAAATCCAAAAATTATGTGCGATATACCGTTTGAAAGCTATTAACCTCTAGTATCTATGAAAAATATTTGAGGTGCTCTGATTTCAAAGTCAACTTTTGGTCAAACTGGTCAAACTTGGGATTCCCGAGAAGTTCTAGAAACCTATGAGAGCTCCCAAGAGCTGACATTTTCCCTCGATTTTCTTTTAAAACTCATTTTAGTGTTTTCCACATGATCTAGAATGATTCTAGAACTTTTAGCGAATTTGTACGATTTCAGTCAAACCTTGGACAAACTTGGTAAACCTTGGTCAAACCAGTCAACGGGGACTTTCTAGGAACTTCCGGGACTTCCGGGGGTGTCTGGGAGCCGACGATTTCATTTGGTCTTGCTTTAGAACTCATTTTATTATTTTTCTTACGATGTAGCGCGTTTCCAAAACATTTGGTTCGAATTCGGGAGCGTTCGGGCTTTCAGGGGTATTTTGGTCATTCTGAGCATTTTGAGAGATAAAACTAACTTCCAGGAGTACTTTTTGAGTCTTTTTCGATCATTGTGAACCACCAAGCTATGGGTCTCCTAAATCTGATAGCCGACAAAATGGAGTGTCTACAGTTTGCCCCTCTTTGGCATGAACTTGCGAGACAACGCATGTCGCAAGCGAGTGCCAAAGCTTTGAAGAGACAGGTCTTTTTAGAGGCTATAGATTTAGGATAAAAGAATTGCAAAGATGTAATGATAGAAACATGATGCTGGGGCTTCGGCTGGTTGTGCTCTTCGTGAGCTGCCTACGTATCCCAAGGAAAATCAGACCAGGACGTAGTTCGGGGCACAAAGGAACAAATTACATATGCACATACACAACAATCAGGCAGATGCTATGATATAAGAATGATATGCAATGCATGGATGTGATATGAATTGCGTACTGAGTCCTATCATGTTTAGTGTTCTGATCTTAGTATGAGCTGGTACTGTAGGGTGTGTGCCACTCTGAGTGGACATATGCCATTCTGGTGTCTCCGACTGTGATGTAGTGGCTGACTTGGATAAAGACACAATGGTTTGGAAGACTCTGGGTCTCGGGGCAAACTTTTTAAATTATGAGAAACGTGCTTTATAAGCAAAATGGATCAGACGTAGGGTTTTAGAGGATGACAACTAAAGGTGACCGAGGGCTCTTGTGATAATCGATAAGTGCGAAGGCTATGATAATGGACAAGTGAGAAAGCTCATGATAATCAGGAGACACAGAGTCGTGGAAGGATAGTGCTTCTCTTCGAAATCTGGATATGGGCGATGTTCTGGTTGATCCTGATGACCGATCTTCGGGAGTCGGTTCTGCTTTTGCTACTTTCTGCTAGGGATAGTGGGAACTAGTATCCTTCCGTATTTGTCCTCATGGGATGGTGTAGGACTCTCAGAGAATCTCTCTTAGCTGTTTCTTGATCGGGAACTAGGACCCATCTCTGAATCTCTCACGGTTGATCAAATCTTGCTGCGCTCAATCCAAGAGATCCGGTTAGGACCTCCGGGAGCTGGTGCCTTTATGTTTCTATCCTTAGGGGATGGCGTACGACTCTCGGGGAATCTCTCTCAACTGTTTCTTGATCGGGAACTAGGACCCATCTTTGAATCTTTCGCGGTTGATCAGATCTTTGCGATAGTCGGTCTGATTAGTCGATTTGGGCCTTCGGGAGCTGATATCTTTTGGTTTCTGTCCCCAGGGGATGGTGTAGGATTCTCGAGGAATCTCTCTTAGCTGTTTCTTGATCAGGAACCAGGACTCATCTCTGAATCTCTCACGGTTGATCAGATCTTTGCAATGGTCAGTCCAAAAAACTGATTCGGGCCTTCGGGAGCTGATATCTTTCTGTTTCTGTCCTCGGGGGATTAGCTGAACCTGCTGGGGATAAATTGGGTCTGTTGGAGATAAAATCTCAAAAATCTGGACTAAAACGGGCCATCGGGGCTAATCGGGACCATAAACGGGCTAAAATGGGTCAGAATGGGCCGAAACGGGCTGAAACGGAGTGAAGCGGAACCCGTAGGGGGTAGTGCCACGGCGGTAGTAGGCCACTGCCACGGTGCCAGTTGGCTAATACCATGGTGGCACTGGGTGGTTGGACTCCATGGATGTATATCTCGGATTTTTTTTAGCATTTTGAGCTCATTTTTGGGCATTTTTGAGTGTTTTTGGAGCCAAAATCTGTCAAAACGCAGCTTGTGCACGCTCAGTTCAGTAATCTTTCCCCATGATTAGAATTTTGATTAGGTTTTTACTTTTTTCAAAATCTCAAGAAGAAAGTTGAGCTCCCATTTTTATTTTTTGCAGATCCATGGCTTCAAGCTCAACGAGGCCGTCGAAAAAGGCCAAAGAACGGGCAAAGGCCGAGAGTCAACCTCCAGAGTTGGTTTTGTGCGACCCTCAACATCAACTTTCAGCCGCGGCTCTAGCTTGTCAGGTATGTGAATCTTTCGGTAGTTCAGGACTATTCCCATGCATTATGCTAGTTTTGTGAGCCGTACTGTGCACCTAGAGATCGTTAGGAGTTCGATTTGTGCTCAAATGTTGATTTTGTGAAGTTTGGAATTTGGGCTATGAATAGTGATTTTGTGCTTTGTTGCTACCATTTTTGATGTGTGCAGGTGTCGGAAGTGACATTAAAGGGCCATGGTAGTCTTGCCAATGATTTTCTGTGGTATACCCAACTGTCGCCCAATGTCAAGCAGATGGTTGATGATGCAGGTTTTGGCGGCTTTGTCCGTCTGGTTTCAAAGAGTACCAATGACCTGGCCCATTTCTATACTCTTGCTAAAAGGTGGTGGGATACGACTAATACCCTCCATCTTCCGTTCGGTGAGATGATGATGACACCGTTTGACTTCTCGATGATTACCGGCTTGAGGGTTGGCGGGAAGCGACTATTCTTGGATTACATCTGTTAAATTGACCCTGAAGTTATAGAGATGCGGATTGGGGCTATTTCCCCTAATCTGGAGAGGCACTGGTTCCCTTGTGGCTGGCTTTATCAGGCCTACAGAAGAGGGGGACACACTCTAAATGACCGACAGTTGTTACAGGCCTTCTTGCTGTATGTTCTGGCTGTTCAATTTTTACTACACAGAATGATCGAGTGAGCCTGCGACTCCTTACTTGCTTGGCCACCATTAACGAGATTCCATCCTATGTTTGGGGCAGTGCTGCCTTGGCCCACCTTTATAAGCACATGGGCGAGGTCTCCCGTGGTGGCATAAAATCTACTGGAGGAATCTGGCGAGTTTGGGAGGTATGTTCTATGAATTTTTCTTATCGTTTGGCCCTTTCTTGTTTCTACTTTCTGACTTTCACTTTCTTCCTGTGCAACTTTGGAGCTTTGAGTATTTGATGATGCTGGCCACCTCAATTGATGAGTCGGGTGAGGATGAGGATGGCATGGCTCCTGTGCCTTTATTTTATCGGGGCTTGAGGTGGCGGGAGACGTTGTCAGAGTCAAAAGCGGGGCCCATCGGATTGTCCTTTTGAGGAACTTCTTATCTGAGCTGACGGTTGTCAGTTATGATTGGACGCCTTGGAAAGGTATTTCGTATGCAGCTTTTGAGAAGATTCAGGTAGTTAGGCCTTTTACTTCTTATCACCTCTTGATGGAGAGCACCGAGGGCAGGCAATGGTACCTTGGCGAGCGAGTATCCCGGCAGGCAATCGGTAGCCCAAGGTATTTTGTTCCTCATGATCCTCCTATGATGGATGCTAGTGACCTTTCTGGTGCCGCTCTGCTAGCGGCTCTGGCTGGCACTGATGCTTGGGATCACATCCGCTCCAAGACTGGCTATGAGACATACCGTCGCCGCTTCCTGATGCCGAGCTTCCCACTCCTGGATGTGAGTCTTTTTACGCTTTTGTCTCTATTCGTCACTCATATTTTTGACTCATCTTTTCCCTAACTTGTTTTCTGCCTATAACTTCACGAGATGTACAGGAGACAGGTTCCCCCAGCTTCTGATCCTATCCGTCCTTGGGATTGGACTGTTAATGTTTTGGGTACAGATGGCTCTCAGCAGGTCATGGAGGGTGCCACGAGTCAGGTGCGGTTACCCCACCCAGCCAACAGGCGTCCTCAATGTTCCCTGGAGTTACGCTGAGGAGGGTTACGCCTTGGCAGCTAGCTTACGATCCTTGGTCCTTACGCGAGACCACTGGGTATGTCTCTAATTTTGTGCTCCTTAAGGTTATGAGGTTCTAACCCTAGACTTTATCCTTGTCAGATGGATGGTATGCTGCAGTTCGCCACCAGTCAAATGGCATCCTTGGTAAGTTTCTTACTCGACTCTTTTTTGTACTTTTGTTGTTTCTTGACTAATTGCTTTTATTTTGTGTGTGTAGTGTCGAGGAGGTGGTGCCAGCTCGTTGAGGACCAAGCCAAGGTGCAAGGGTGGCAGGAGGAGGCCATCGCCGACGTATACTCTGGGTGGTCTGACAGAGGATGAAAAAGAGGAGGTCTGAGGCCTTCTAAGCAGGGACTTTGTTTCGTCTCCATTTCGTGTCGTCGACTGGGTTATACTAGTGAATAGTGTGTAGGATGATCTTTAGGATGATGTGTAGGATGATTTATCACCCTTGGCAAAGTATTATGATGTTTTACCTTTCGAGCCAGATAGTTTCCGGTTTGAAAGTGCTGTTGTGTGCTTGCTTTGGTTGGTGGTTGTGTGACAATATATGTGCACTGTGATTCTGTGATTGTTGATGTTACTGTGATGAGCAGCTTTGTGATAGTGAGTGTGTTTGCCTTGCAGGTGGGATAGTCCATGAAACGGGGAGGTGCTGCTAAAATTTTGAATTTTGCTAGAGCCGCGACAGAAAATATGGTATTGTATGATCCTGCTCAACTCACGGCTTGGCTAAACATCACGGAAGGTGTGGAACGGATCAACCTTTTTAGCTACGACTTGACCAAGATATTCTCTCTTCGTCACATGGCTCTGAACACTGAGTTCTTGTGTCCTGCTATTGCCCACTGGGACCCGATAAACCACGTTTTTCTTTTCAACAGTTTGGAGATGTGTCCAATGTTCGAGGAATTTTGTGCTATCCTTGGCTTTGATCTGAATTCGGACTTGATCCTTCCTCTTGCCAATACTCCCAGTCCCACGCACTCCTTGGCTGAATTCCTGAACTGTTCAAACACCACCTCTCACCGATTGATTCAAGGCAAAGTTCTCAATATTGCTTATGTTATCGCCTGTATTGTTGATCCTGGAGATCCCAGTGTATACGACGTTACCCCTGGGGCCGCTCTAATTTTGTGCATGACTTCGCACTTCTTATTTTCAAGTTCTTCTAGCGACTTGGTGCATGTGTGCCTCGGATTGAAGAGGGTAGGAACCCCATGGCTATGGTTCTAGCTGAAACTCTGAATGGTTTGGATCGTGCTTTCAACCAAGGAACTTTTCTTCTTTTCAGGGTGCCTTTGGTGTTACAAGCTTGGCTCTACGAGTGCCTTCAGTTATGGACTGGTAGTGTGCCGCCAGTTTACTTCCGCAGGGCTGTGCTTCATTCTCATTACACTTCTGCCGATTAGGTTGGCATGATGGTTGCTTTATCTGAGGCTGACATTTTCTAGATTATGGGGCGTTGGGGCTTCCATGCTGTGACCACCAGCCTCGGGGATTACCAGAGAGTGTGGTTGATGGGCCTGAGAGAGACTTCTTTTTATCATCCTCTCCGATTGGCCAGACAGTATGGGCGAGTTCAAGAGGTCCCTCGGGGGTTTACTGAGAGGCTCTTTGCTTCTAGAGTCAGAGCTGTTACTATTGCTGCTTTCATAAGTGGATGGCCCTGCCTAGTAAAAGCCTACCTCTAAAGACCTTTAAAGAAATAAAAAATAACACAAAATAAAACTAGACTTGACTGATTCTGCTTCTTTCCTCTAAGTGTCTTTTATATTTGTGATTGCTTTCTGAAAGTACTTTTTGTGTTTTCATTTATCCCTGCTTATGTAACATTCGAAGTTTGTTTATCGGTGAACCTTGGTTACTTGGAGAACCTAATTTTATATATTTGGCTTTCTAAAAACATTTGTAGTATGATTTTGATCAGATGTTTGCTTTGGGTACTTGTTTGGGCACGCTAGGACGATTAGAGGCAAACGAGGCGGGTGGCTGAAGTTTGCCCCTAGTTTGGGATATGTGTGGTTGTGAGGAAAACAAGGTAGATGACCAACGTGCCCCTAGTTTAGATGAGGTTCAGGCAAACGAGGCGGGTGGCCGAAGTTTGCCCCTAGTGTGAAGGGTGATTTATGGGTTATGGTAAGGACCGCGACTTTATTTCTCTCACACGCTCATAATTTTTCCTAGGCACCAGTTAGGTGACCTAGCGAGCTCTTTTCTCTCTTTTGTTATTGCTTACGTTGGATTTAACTCTAATTTTTGCCTAGGCGTCCTTTAGGATTTTTGACCTACCGAGCCATCCTTCTTTTCTTTTTGAAAGTCTGCCTACGTACCCCTGAACGGGGATCAGGTCCAACGTAGTTCGGGCCAAAGTCTTGAAAGAAAAGGGGTTGATTATGATGGTGATGACCAAACCGATGCGGTTGCCTATGTATTCCCGAGTGGGAATCAGGTCGAGCATAGTTCAGGGCGAGGCTTGAGTGGAATTGGGAAATTTATAATTTTTTTTTTGGTGGAGCGACCGAACCGATGTGGTTGCCTACATATCCCCAAGTGGGAATCAGGTTGACCGTAGTTCAGGCCAATGTCTTGAAAGAAAAGGGGTTGATTATAATGGTGTCGACCGAACCGATGGAGTTGCCTACGTATCCCCGTGTGGGAAATAGGTCGAGCGTAGTTTAGGGCAAAGTCTTGAAAGAAAAGGGGTTGATTATGATGGTGTTGAGTTGCCTACGTATCCCTAAGTGGGAATTAGGTCGAGCGTAGTTTAGGCAAGGCTTTGGAAGAAGTTTGGGGAATGGTCAAGCATAGTACTTTTTGAGGCAATCTATGTTGATTGGTTCTTTGAATTTGACACCATCGAGGTCCATGAGGTAGGTTACTCCTCCGGAAAGGATAGCTTTGACGATATAAGGGCCGACCCATTTGGGTTTGAACTTTTCACGTGGATCAACGATCGGGGCTCGTAATTCCTTAAGAACAAGGTCACCCTTGACAATTTTCCTTGGACGAACCCTTTTGTTGAAAGCACGGGCTATCCTCTTTTGATAGATTCGGACATGGTCGATCGCGGCTAGGAGTTTTTCATCTATGAGTGCCAACTCTTCATATCTTTCTCTTAACCAGTCAGATTCTAAAATTTCACATTCTGCCATCACGCGCAGGGACGGTAGTTCTATCTCGACTGGAAGTACTGCTTCAATTCCATATACCAGTGAGTAAGGAGTTGTTCCTGTAGACATCCTTATCGATGTTCTGTATCCCCAAAGTGTGAACGGTAGCTTTTCATACCAGTCTTTGTAGGTATTGGTCGATTTCTACAGTATGGCCTTGACATTCTTGTTTGCAGCTTCGACTGCCCATTAATTTGCGGCCTGTATGGTGACGACTTGTGATAAGTGATTTTGTATTCTTCAAACAAATCCCTGACTTCTGCTTTGAAATGACTACCACTATCTGAAATGATCTCATGGGGGACTCCACGACGACAGATGAGGTTCTTCTTGACGAACTTGGCCACTTCCTTGGCCCCCAACATGCTGTAGGATGCGGCTTCTACCCATTTTGTGAAGTAGTCAATGGCCACCAATATGTATCGGTTCCCATTTGCGGCCTTCGGAACAATTTTGCCAATGATATCGATTCTCCAAGTCGAGAATGGCCACGGGGAGGTCATACTATAGAGCAGAGATGGCGGTACATGCATAATGTTTTCATGGATCTGGCACTTGTGGCACCTCTTCACGTATTCACAACAATCTTTTTCCAGCGTTGTCCAATAGTACCCTTGTCTTACGATCTTTTTGGCCAGCATGTGACCGTTCATGTGTGGACCGCATACCCCCTTCATGTATTTCTTTCATCATTCTTCTGGCGCAGTTTCTGAACAGGCAAGTTAGATTGCGACCATTGTACCCCTTTTTCAATAATTTTCCCCCACAAATGATGAACTGTGCTGCAAACCTTCGAATTGCTCTTTTGTCTTTCTCGGAAGATTCTAGGGGATACACTCCCTTTTCTATGAAGTTCCACACATCTTGATACCATGGTGTTTCCTTCTCTTCTTCTTCGATTGCAGTGATCATGCTAAATGATGGTTCGTATCTTTTCTCGATTGTCAGAGGCCTCATCTTGACTCCCACAGTAATTTTGATCATGGAGGCTAAGGTAGCCAACGAATCTGCTAGCTGGTTCTCTTCCCTAAGCAAGTAGAAGAATGTCATGCTCTTAAAATGTTCCTTAAGTCTATCGAGATGGTCATGGTAGGGTTTCAACCTTTCTTCCTTCACCTTCCATTTCCCTCTGGCTTGTGACACAATGAGATTTGAATCTCTGAAGACATTCAACTTTTGAACTCTCAATTCTATGGCTGCTTCCATCCCCAAAATGCATGCCTCGTATTCAGCGGTGTTGTTGGTGGCGTTATAATTGAGCTTGACTGCCAGTGGGGTGTGATCCCCATTTGGCGACACTAGAACCATTCCTACCCTATAACCTTTTATGTTGGCTGCTCCATCAAATTATAACTTCCACTGTTCTTTGATTTCCATGATATTCTCGTTCGGGAATGGAAAATCTCCATTTTCTTCAGAATCAATGGCGTGTTCAGCAAGATGTTCAGCTATAGTTCTCCCTTTTACCGATTTGCTTGTCACATACTTGATATCGAATTCGGACAGTAGAAGTAAGCAACGGGATATACAACTGGTCAAGGTGGGTTTTTCGAGGAGGCAATTTAGAGGATCCATGCGGGATATGAGCACAACTGGGAAGGCCAGCATATAGTGCCTCAGTCGGCGAGTACACCAAACAAAGACCCAACATGTGTTTTCGAGGGTAGAGTAGTTGAGCTCATACCCAGTCATCCTCTTGCTAAGGTAATATATGGCTTTTTCAGAGCGGCTTTCTTTTCCTTCTTGGGCTAGCATGCATCCCATGGCATTCTCGGAGACAGAAAGGTAAAGAAGCAAAGGCTTATGAGGGGTAGGCGGTGAAAGGATGGGTGGTTTTTGGAGGTAGGTTTTTATTTTGTCGAAGACGACTTGGCACTGGTCGTCCCATTGGAACTTCTCTCCTTTCTTTAATAGTAGGGATCACATGTGGTTATGAGCTTGGAGATGAAACGGCTGATGAAGTGGATCCTCCTGAGGAATCCTCTCACTTCTTTCTCATTCTGTGGTGGCGCCATTTCTAGAATTGCCTTGATTTTTGAGGGATTGACCTCTATCCCTCTTTGTGTGATGAGAAAACCTAGGAGCTTTCCAGAGGACACACCGAAAGTGCATTTCTTTGGATTCAACCTCATCTTGTACTTACATTATCTTTCAAAAAATTTCTCCAGTGCCACCAAGTGCCCTTCTCTGTCCCTGGATTTCACGGTCATCTCATCTAAGTACACTTGTACTTCCTTGTGAATCATGTCATGTAGCAGAGTGGTGGCAGCTCTTTGGTAGGTTGCCCCAGCGTTCTTGAGTCCGAAAGGCATTACCTTATAACAGTAGGTCCCCCAAGGTGTGGTGAATGTTGTGTTTTCCCGATCTTCTGGCGCCATTAGAATCTAATTGTACCCCGAAAAGCCATCCATAAATGATAGTAGCTCATGTCCTACAGTGTTATCCACTAAGACATCGATGTGGGGAAGCAGGAAATCATCCTTAGGACTGGCTTTGTTTAGATCACGGAAGTCGACGCACACACAAACTTTTCCATCTTTCTTGGGGACTGACACGATGTTGGCGATCCATTCCGGATGCTCGGTAACAATGATGAACCCTATCTTGAACTGGTTTTCTACCTCTTCTTTGACCTTAAGTGCCCATTCTGGTCTCATACGCCTAAGTTTTTGCTTGATGGGTTTAGAATCAGGGAGGAGGGGAATATGATGTTCGACGATGTTGGGGTCGACCCCAGGCATGTCCTCGTAAGACCAAGCAAAAACATCTTTGAATTCTTTTAGCAAAAGAGTCAATTTTTCTTTTTCTTCTTTATTAAGTGTTGAGCCGATTTGCACAATTTGTGGATTATCTTTTTCACCTAGGTTAATTGATAAAGTATCTTTGATTATTTCATAAGCAAGTGGTTTTTCAATTAGTTGCTTAAGATCGATTGGGAGATCCTCGGAGGGATCTGTGCATTCACAAGTATTAGACACAGAGGAGTAAGTAGAATCGTCTTTCATTTCATTCATGATAGGTGGAGTGATTACATTAGACAGTGGTGGGCTTACAACAACTGACTCTGGTACAGACTCGATGATACAAACTCCGGGGGAACAGGAAATTGGGAGACATAGACAGATGACTCTACAGCCTGGTTGCTCAGACCCTCCTTAGTTGGCATGATCTGATTATCTTGGCTCTTGGCCCTCTTTCCTTCCTTTTCCTCAGCAGATTCTTCCCACATTTTCTCGATGGCTTCAGTGTCCAGTTACTTCAACCAGTCTTCCTCCGGGGTTTTCTCAACTTCTTCAGGATAGAACGGATCTTGATAGGGGGGCCTTTCATAGTCAGCGAAGATTTCCAGCCTGGGGTACCTTTTTCCAGTGGCCTGATGGATCCAAGGTTCTGGGAACCCAAAATAGGGGAAATCATCCCCATCTTTGATGAATTGCCCATTCAAGGTTTTGCGGTATGGTGGGAGACTCCTCACTCTTTTCTTCCATGGCCTCTATAGTTTGACGTCTTCTTCAATGGGACTGTACCCCAACCCAAAAGTGCCTTGTTGCCCTTTGACCTGAGGGAACTCACAAATCCCTTGCTGGCGTCGGCCCAATCCCATTCCAGGGAAGTAGTTCATTTTACAGACGATGTTGACAACTGCAGAGTGGATCTCGGGGAACATGTCTTCATCATTGATCATGTGGACTTCATCTATGAAGAATCCCCCAATTTTTCCTTCTTCTAGCTCAGGTATTTGGATTTCAAAGATGGGAGCGTAGTTTGGAAAGGCTTCATTACCCCAACTATTGCCGAGGATGATTTTCACCTCCTTCTCATGAATGTACTTGATTATTTGATGCACAATGGATGATACAGCTTTGTTAACATGCAGCTAGGGCCTTCCGATCAACAAATTGAACGAGGCAGGTATGTCCATAACTTGAAAGATTTCAATGCTAACCAAAGATTTTACCCGGATTTGGAGAGAAATAGTCCCCATCACATTTCTCTTGGTGTTATCGTAGGCCCTCATGGATTGCACAGATGGTGTGATGTCAAGGATGTTGACCTCCATGGCGGTGGCAGTCTTTAGAGCACAAACATTTAAGGCGGAGCCTGTATTCACCAGACAGAATGGCACCTGTTGTCCCTTGCATCCAACAGTGATGTACAAAGCTTTGTCATATGTAGACCCTTCCGACGACAGGTCTTCATCAGAAAATGTAATGATTGGGTCAGGGGTAAGTGTGCCTAAGAAAGCCACCATGTCTTCCGGTGCAGCGTCGATGGGGACCTCAATTCCAGCCAAGGCAGTCAACATACCTTGCCTATGCTTGTAGGATGTTACCATGATGTCCCACATCGAGAGATTCGCTTGGGTTTTCTTCAACTGCTTTATCAACTCATTGTCTTCTTCGATGATCTCATCCATTTTCCATTCCCCTTCTCTTTGATCAGACTTTTTTCGATCACTTCAGTGGTAGGCTACGAAGCCTGATAATGATGGCCTGACCTTGTCAGATGATCAATCTCGGTAGGAGTAGGCCCTTCTACAGTCCCCTCTTCTTTGAACTAGTCACAATCTGTTCCCATAAATGGTTTCTCTGGCTCGTTCTAGAGAGAAGCATCGCTTTCATTGTCGGGATCATACCATTTGAGGTCCACTACCTCTAATACGTGTTCTTCCAAGAATAATAGATCTTGTTCATCAGCCAGCTATTGCTGCAACTCATCATCCCCTCCTTCAATTAGATGAATTCTAACAGATTTTGAGATGTCAATGAGGGGTAAAGGTTGACCTAAGGGGGTGATATAGGTAGTAGGGTTGCAAGATACATGGTTGGACTCAATGAGGCTGATATTTTGGTGGTTTGGTGGAGGATTTTGAGTGATATGGGGCTGCTTTGGAGGTGGCTTAATGATATTCTGGTCAATGAGTTCTTGGATATCATGGCGAAGGCGCATGCAATCATCGGTGTTGTGGCCAGGGGTTTGGTGGTAGGTGCATCTTTTGGACATATCGCAGTTCGGTGGGAGCTGGGTATTTCGAGGCTGGAGTAGTTGGAGGTGGCCCTTTTTAAGGAGGCGATCTAAGGCTGAGGAGAGGGGGATTTCTAATTTGGCAAAGTTGCGAGGAGGCTTCCTCAGGAAAGGGCGATTGGAGGAGTTAGCTTGGTTGGGAGGTTGGTATGGCCTAGGAGGGTAAGCCATAGGTTGGCTTCTAAGGGCATTGACATCCGGAGGGTTGCGGGAGTAGTTGGGCCTTTTTGACTGACTCGGAGGCTCTTCTTTTTTGATCTTTCCTTCCCTTATGGCATCTTCGATTCGAGTCCCAACTTCAAACAATTCTCAAAGGTGGAGATGGACTGGTAAAATAATTTCTCATGGTAGAGCGGTTGCAGATTCCGGATTAGCATCCTTACCTGTTTCTTTTCAATCGGCCGGTGGGTCATTTGGGCTACTTTATTCCTCCATCTGCTCAGAAACGTGGTGAATGATTCGTTGTTGTTCTGCCAAGTTGTTTCCAAATCTCTGATAGTGACATCAAGTTCTTGGTTATAGGAATAGTGATCAACGAATACCCAAACTATGTCTTCCCATGCCCGAGTTTTGGAAGCTTCTAAGGTAAGGAACCATGATAGTGCAGACTTCGCGAGAGTTTGTGGGAACAGCATTGTAATGTGCTCATGAGTGCAGCCCATTGATTGAAAAATGCTCATACACAGCTTTACATGGCTCTTCCGATTTCCGGTTCCATCAAAACGGTCAATGGCAGGCATCTTGAAGTTTTCCGGCAACTTCAGCTTAACAGGCTCAAAAAGTCCTTCCAAGTCTAGCATATAATCATCAACCCCTTTACTCTTCCTCAATACACTTTCCAGCTTGTCGACTTTATCCATTTTCTCTTGGAACTTTTTCTCATATGCGGGCAGCGGGGCCCCTTGATACCAGTCTTCTTCTCTATTATTCTTGGGATGCGGTATGAATCCGAACGGTGGTAGTGGGAACTCAGGGGGACACTGCTGCCGCTGCTGTTTCAGTTCTTCAATAAACTTCAGGAGCTGGGCCAAGCTGTCGGATTGCTGGCTTATGGTGGCTCCCAATTCGGTGACCTTGTTTTCTTGCTCTTCCAGATTCATGCTAAAATAACTTGTTGGGCTGCTTCTGACCAAATGATTATCTGAATTTCTGACCCAGGACGAAGATCCCAGTTGTTGGCTTTAAGAATCTATAGTGACCCTACAGATTCGAGAGGATTTGTATTAGATTCTGATAGTGATGACTTTAGATAGACAAATGACAGTGATGTTAACAGACGTGGACTGACTTGTGTACAGCCTGACTGATATAGTGCGTGCAGACCAATAGGAATGGTGCATGCAAATGAGACAAGCACGCAGATGTAAGCCCTAATCTCTATGATGCTCCTATTTCTAATAGATAGCAGTTAAACAAATAAGATCCTAACCATATAGAGTGTGCCAACTTTACTTTCCAGTATGATCACCAAGGGATAACAGGGGTTTTCAAGGTTTTATTAAGGCTTCTAGGAGAGACTGGGCATTTCTGGTTAGTTTGGACAGAGTTTCGGAGAGAAATTGGCATATTTGGGCATTTCTGGTTGGTATGGACGAGTTTCTGAGAGAAACTGGCGTATCTGGGCATTTCTGGTTGGTTTGGACAGAGTTTCTGGGAGAAATGGATTAATGTGGTTATATCGGGATATCTGGACAGATTTTTTGGGAGATATTGGTTGATATGGTTATATCTGGGATATCTGGACAGAGTTTCTAGGAGAAGCTGGTTAATGCAGTTATTTCTGGGATATCTGGACAGAGTTTCTGGGAGAAACTGGTTGATATGGTTATATCTAGGATATCTGGATAGAGTTTTTGGGAGAAACTGTTTGATATGGTTATATCTGGGATATCTTGACAGAGTTTCTGGGAAAAACTGGTTGATATGGGTATATTTGGAATATCTATACAGAGTTTCTGGGAGAAACTGGTTGATATGGTTATATCTGGGATATCTGGACAGAGTTTTTGGGAGAAACTGGTTGATATGGCTGGACCATGTGATGATGGTGATCATACTGTCTAGCAGATTTTCATACTCCTATATCTTAGGACCGACAAACAAGGTTTGCAGTGTATATCTTTGTGAGCATGGAGCAGACATCCTTGTCATGGTGCCTAGGCAGGTCAACTCAATGTGATCACATGTGAGTGATTGCCTTGAGAATCATAAGAAAGAGGTTCTACCTCATACCACATAAGCGTCTACACCGCGCAGGTAATCCCACCAGGGCATACATCAGTTATATCATATTGTCCTATCTGAAAAGATAAATGAACAGTCCTATGAAAGGTTCTACAAGAATCTATATGCAAAGAGGGTCCGTTGACGAGAGTTCCAATATACCGTCAGAGAGATAGTATGGAAGTTGTTACTCTTTTTTATATACCTAGGAAGGTACAGTATCAACGGTGACTTGTGCCCTGGCACAGCAAGACCTGAACAATGTCAGCGCCGCGTTTTAGACACAGTCGGAGGGGAAATGCAGGAGTGCAATGCAGTGAACAAGACACAGTAAAAAGATGTTTTTAAGGATGCTTCTTATGAGTCAAACCTATGTATTAGTTTGTTTTGAAAATTAAATTATCCCCAGCAGAGTCGCCAGACTATGGACACGTGGAATCGCTCATCCACTCTTTTTGTTTTGGTTTGAGATTGTTTTGAAAAAGAAAAGGAAAAGGTCTGTTGAAAACAAATACAAAGTCACCACTTGGTGTTTAAGGAACCAAGAAACCAAATTTTGACTCACCCAAATGGATAAAGGGCACCGGCCTTTCATAACCAAAGAACTTGGCTCGGGATTTTGGTACGAGAGAGGAAGGAGCCATTGTCACGACTAAAACACCCTCAACTCGCCCCGTCTTTCGACGGGCCTCAATTAGCATCCAAATAATCATCTTATAATATGTATGGTTCGACAATTAATACTATGATAGTATATTACATCGCACAAGAATTTTGAAATGGAAGATCAAAAGAGAAGATATTATTCATAAGATCTTAGCCAAATATCATGCAATGCAAAAGTGAAAGATCACACGAATAAACCTAGGAAAAATCGTCTAATCATATATCAAATAATTAAGTTTTCCTAATGTAAGGAGACATGAATTGTTCTTGAAACAAATTAATCAAAGAAATCAAAAATGCTTAGCAAGCTAATATAGTGCATGTTAATCTTTGAGAAAAGAAGACCTCTCAATCCCAGGGACGGATGGGAAAGGAAGAATTAATCGAGGGGGAGCACGAGCGTATGATCTAGTTCATTCCTTATAATCTTCTTAGATTAGGGGTCACAAAAACCCCAAATCTTGCATGAATGCAATGCATGATCCTAGGATGTGCAAAGGTTGTTGTGTGTTTGTGTACATGGACTTTCTAAAGTGGCTTATAAGTCTAAAAGAGATGAATGAATGCATGGAGGAAATCATCATGGGATATATACAAATGTAGTATGGACTACTTCCTAAGATATAAACAAATTTGGAGTACATGTAAACATCCAATCAAAGAATGAAAGTAAAAGAATGTTTGTTGTGAATAGTGGACAAAATAGTGGCTAGATCTTGTGAAAAATGAAAAGAAGGGTTAGGAATGTTTTAAATGCATGATTTTTTTATGGAGATCATCCTTATTGTGTCTAGAACACATATCAAAAAGCCAATCCTCAATAACTATTACAGATTGAGTGAAATCATATTAACAATAGAGGTTATTCAGAAACAGAGTCCGTACTGTCGACTGAAATTTTAGAACATCTTAGAAAATGAAAACTAAACATCTAGAGGCCCATATCATACAGAAAGTTCCCTAAGATATTGAAGTTATATGTTAAAATAAGTTGGGATAACTCGTTTTGGAAACATTTTCTTTAAAAACAAGTTGAAAGTCAATCTAGCAGCTGTGACAGCAGAGGCAGAATGTTTGGAAGGAATGTTTGGACAAAAATAGACCCCTTTCAAGTGCTCTCAAGTCAAGCCAAAAATCATGGGTGTTCTATAATGAATTAGGAAGACTTTCCAAGTGGTCTTGCATCCTTACCTTGAGTTTTGAACTCAGAATAATTCTTTGAAACTAAACAACTCACTGTTTTGAAGATTTTTTGAGAGAAATAAGGTTTATTTCTTGGAATCCCAATATTGGGGGGATTTGAGGGGTTTTGAAATAGGGGTTTTGAAAGTTATTTTCAGCACTTAAATGGAGATTATGACTACTTGAAGTATCAACATTTGAACTCATATTAAGAGCCTCCAAGATTGTTGAATACATTGTTTTATTTTAGAAATAACCTCAAGAATGCATGGGGATGTATTGAGGTTGTAACCATCATCTATCAAACATGTTTTTAAGGTCAAGAGCTACTATCTATAAGGATTCACTCACCTCAAACTTCATGTCCTCATCTAGATGATGATGAACTAGTAAGTGAACAAGAAAAAGAAAAAGAAATGAGATAAGAGGAGATGAACATCAAAGTATGCAAATAAGTATATAAACAATCAATAGATGATATTCAATGATGTATTGGACTTGTAGCTTGGTGTTTCACTCATATGTGGCAACATTGGACATGGAAGTAGCTTTCTCTCTCTTAAATACTCACTAAAATGGTGGTTGGGTGTATTGAATATGAAGTAAATGGAAGTAATGAAGTTAAACCAAACTTTAGAACTCACTCTGTTGTTTGGAAATCAAAGAAGGAAGCATCTTTTCTCTCTACTCTAACCTTATCTCTACAACTTTCTCTCTACAACTTTTCAAAGCTTGCATTTGACACCCCCAAAATGAGAAGTCAAGGGGGATTTATATAGGCCAATTTGGGGGTGGTTATGGGATTTTAGAAGTACTCCCATTGGTCCCAAACATCTGTGAACATAGAACTACGTCGTTTTGGTTTCTAATTAATCCATTTGAACCCCCAAAAGAAATTACAAAAATAGACCATTCTAGGGGAGAGTGCCACAGTGGCACTGGGCCTGTGTCGCAGCAGTAGTGGGCCAGTGCCGTGGCGGCACTGCTCCTCATTCGTCCAGATAATTCTTTTTAGGCCCCAAGAGGTTCCGGTATTCGCGAAAAGGCCCTATTTCGTCCGAAATTCACAGAAAATGTATATGAACTCCAAACTGAGCTTGTGATATACCGTTGGAAAGGTAATGGAGTCCATTTTCCATAAAAAAAATATTTCGGAGATGGGTCACTTTGAAAAATTTTGCAGTATTCGCGATAACATCCGATTTGATCGCCTTTTTCCCATTCGAAAATTCATAATAAATTCGTTTTAAATCCAAAAATTTTGTGCAATATACCATTGGAAAACTATTGAGCTCTAGTATCTATGAAAAATATTTGAAAAATGATATGGTGCTCCAATTTCAAAGTCAACTTTTGGTTAAACTGATCAAACTTGTGATTCCTGGGAAGTTCTGGAAACCTCTGGGAGCTAACAGGAGCTGACGTTTTTGTTCGATTTTCTTTTAAAACTCATTTTAGTATTTTCCACATGATCTAGAATGATTCCGGAACTTTTCGGCGAATTTGGACGAATTCGGTCAAACCTTGGTGAAACTTGGTTAAACCGATCAACGTGGACTTTCTGGGAACTGGGAGCCGACGATTTCATCTGGTCTTGCTTTAGAACTCATTTTATTGCTTTTCTTACAACGTAGCGCATTTTCAGAACATTTGGTCCGAATTCGGGAGTGTTCGGGCTTTCAAGGGTATTTTGGTCATTATGAGCATTTTAAGAGATAGAACTAACTTCCAGGAGTCCTTTTTGAGTATTTTTCGATCATTTTTAACCACCAAGCTGGGTCTCCTAAATTTGACAGTCGACAAAATGGGGTGTCTACACCCTCCTACTACAATATGGGCCTTTACTCCACTTACAACCAAAGTCTAGGCCATGCTACTGACAGCTACATATGCCTTCGCCATGATATCCAAGACCCCATTGATCGGAAATTCATCGATCTATCACCCATCCAACCCTATGTCAACCAGAACGTCAGCTTCATCGAACCTAAAGCCCCTCGCTTATCTGTTCAAATGATCCCCTTCACTGAGAACCTTGAATGTTCAACCTTTGCAAGTGAAGTGATGGTGTTTGGGACTTTTGCTTGCAAAACAAATAAGGGTGATCTTTCGTAAAAGAAAAAAGATTAAATGAGTCACTATGACACTCCATTTGAGACAAGGTTGAGTCAAGTTAACTATGTTCTATGTTTCAAGTCTATTTCGAGTTTAGTCTTGTGGTCGAGTTTGTCTATTTTCAAGTTCAGTTGAGTCTGTGTCAAGTAATGTAATCCTTCTCTGTGCTAATGGAATGAAATCTCGTTTTGACTTAACTTGTTGTATATGGTCGTAAATGCATGAATCTCTGAACTAAAATGTTCAAACTAGCGTGGATATTACTCTGTTAATAAATTTTTGCATCAAAAAGAATCCTGAAAATGTCAAAGTCAATTTCGCGCTGACACCGAAGAAGAGCCAAAAATTGAATAGTCTTAATTTAAGAATTTTAAAGATGCTTTTTCTATCTAAAAAAGACTTACTTGGATTTGATTTAGGGCTTGCCCAATACCATTTTCCACAACTTCAAAGCTTTGGGCCCAACCCAATTGAGAGCCATGCGAATATGTGCAAACTTGGTCCTTAATGGTAGCTAAACAATTTAATGAGTTTCTTCTCTCCTTAAAAAAAACAGAGAGAGAAAAGCTCGCTAGGTTGAAAACCCGAAAGGGCACCTAGGCAAAAGTTAGAGCTGAAAAGGTATTGATTTCAAAAACTTGACCCTAGCCAGTCAAAATGACTTTGATGAAACAAATGAAAGAATTGTACACTTCAAAGTACATTATGAGAACATGTCTAGATCATATTTCAAAAGGCTCATAAAGGCCACAAACAAATTTTGAGAGCTGACATACACATTGAGAAACTATGAAATCATGATCGGAAGATCTCACATGAATTAACTACGTGAAAAGAAAAATTGACTGGCTAGGTAAAAGTATTAAGGATCAATCCTTAAAGAAAAAGAAAAGAAAAGAAAAGAAAGGGAGATCGAAATTGAATCCTCTTATTCAAGGCTACCACAAGTGACCCAAAGTTGAACTTGCATGATGATTGGCTTGAAAACCCCTCACATTCATCCATTCCATATTCCTTGGCCTTGAACTACGCTCGACCTAATTCCCACTCATTAATACGTAGGCAACCGCATCGGTTTGGTAGATACCATTCAAATTAACCCCTCTTCTTTCAAAGCCTTGGCCCGAACTATGTTGGACCTAATCCCTGCTCAGGATTATGTTGGCAGACTTTCAAATAAAAGAAGGATGGATCGCTAGGTCAAAAATCCGAAAGGACAACACCAAGGAAAAAAATAGAACTAAATCCAAAGTGAGTAATAACAAAAGAGAGAAAAGAGCTTGTTAGGTCACTTCACTAGTGCTTAGGAAAAAGTTATGAGCATCTGAGATATGAAAAGTCGCGATACTTGCCTTAAACCCAAAATCACCTTCCACACTAGGGGAAAACTTTAGCTACCCACCTCGTTTGCCTAAATTACTATCTACCCTTCATATAAGGGGAAAACTTCAGTCACCTACCTCGTTTGCCCAAAACCTGCAATGAACCATCCGCCAAACTAGGGGCAAACTTCAGTCACTTACCTCGTTTGCCTACCGATCCCACTTCATGCCCTTAAAACTAGGGGAAAACTTCATTTGCCGCCCAATCCCTTTACATTGACGGTAAGTCTTCAAGTCACAAACTTTGTTTTGAACAGAAGGAAATGGAGCAACTTTTGTTCTATAAGCTAAGGCACTAATTCAAAGCACATCCTAGGAAGAAGCGGAGAATTGATTAGATCAATAGGGAGAAATTTTCAAAATTAGATTTATCAACAAAGTACTATAATGTTAAGATGAGGAGTGATATGAAAGAGAAATTGTAGAAAAACATCAAGTTTGGGCAAGTCGAGCTTATTTCATTTTGGCGTCAAAAGTGTCGTCCTCACGTGTCGATGTTTGTTAGTTGTCGAGTCTGTCATAGTCTTAAATAAGTGAGTTGATAGTGATTAATAATGAATTTTCCAAATCAGGTTATAAAATTTTTAAGAGCATTGCAAGGAAAATATAAGCAGAAATACAAAACACTATTACTGCACCAACAAAAGCAATTTCATCCCCAGCAGTCCAAAAGTCCCTCACCCATCCCCAGTAGAAAAAAATAAAGAACATTAGCTCCCAGAAGCCTGAACTAGCTTTCTGGATTGGTCATCACAAGAATCGGTCGATAATTGAAATATCATCAAAAGTTGAGAGATCCAGCTCTCCCAGGGCAAGCATCGTCTACTCATAACCAAACTACTCTATGATATCTAGGGGTCCGCATCAATCGATTACCTTGACATTCCTTGTCTGTCTCTTATCGTGATCTTCCTCGCCTGCCGCTTATCATGAGCTTTCTCGCCTGTTACTTCTTGTGAGGTTCCTCACCTGTTAATTATCATGAGCTTCATTACCTGTCAGTTATCATGAGCTTCCTCGCTTGCTGCTTATCGTGTCATTCCTCACCTATCGCTCACTTGTCGTTTATCGTGAGCTCCCTGGCCTGCCGCTTCTCATGAGCTTCCTCACTTGTCAGTTATCGTGAGCTTTCTCACTAGCCACTTATCGTGAGCTTCCTCGCTTATCTCTTATCGTGAGCTTTACCTATCAGTTATCGTGAGCTTTCTCGCCTGCTTATCATCAGTTATCTTGTCATAATCAAGATATAAAAGTATACTCTAATTTAAATGATTTATAGTGTAGAAGTAGTGGTTAAACCCACAGAGATTGAAATACTAAAGCACTTTAATTTTAAAACCTAACCCTAGTTAATTAAGAAAATGGAATTTTAATTTTGATTTTTATTAAACTAAGAACAATGAAAATAAATCTAAACTATGAAAGCGATTAAAATTTGTTATGATAAATATGTGTATGGAATCTAGGATCGCAAACCCACTACTAGCTTCATAATAAGGATATCTATGCATTCAATTAGGTTATTACATTGGATGATAATGGGGAATCGCAGCTACAAACCCAATTCCTCCGTCAAGAAGATAACTACAATTCAAGCATCAATATAATTCATCTTTGGTTGGCACGAAGTGTCTCACACTAAACCAGGGTTGTGGCACACTCCATCTTCCCTAGGCATGAACTATTCGACTACTTGATATCACAATTCAATTAAGTACCATTACATGTAAATAATCCATACAAGCACATCAAATTCAAAATAGATCTAAGACAAGAATAAACTTTAAAAGTAACGATTTAATCAATAGAAGTTAAATTTTATTATAAAAAATCCTCTGAACATGTAACCATCATCCATACATAATAAATCTAAAATAAAAAACATAAATGGCACCCTATTACTTAGCTAGGGTTTCATTAAAACCCTAGATCTAGGTCTAAGTGGCCATAGAATAAAAAACAAGCAAGTTGTTGATGGAGGAGGCCATGGGAATCCTTAGCCTTCTTCTCCTTCTCCTTCTCCTTGCTTTCCTCTCTTCAATGGCAGAAGTTTTTGTTGTATATGGATGTGTATAATGTTGTGTAATGTTGTGTAACCCAAAAATTGATTTAGAAAATGATTTATATAGATTTTGGAAGGATTAGGAGGCTTTTCTAAGGCTAATGGCACTAAACCTGCTGTATTTTCATTTTTGGACGTCTTATACACAAATCACCTTCACTGGGCACTTTAATTTGACAAAATACGCATTTTTGATTTTTTTTCACAGGTCACTCACGCGAGATACTTTTATTTACATTGTGCACCGATCGTAGAATTGCGATAACTTTTTGCTCGGACCACGGATTAACTCGCTGTTTGCGACCACGTGTCCGTAACATTTTATATCTGGATAAATTTTTCAAATCCAAAGTATTCCTTGTCAAAAATGCAATTTACCGAGACTTCTACTATCTCCAGCTTTCAACAGAATCACCTTTTGAGCCCAAAATGTCTTCCAAAATCACTAATCATTGAATTTTAGTGCATTATCAAGTTAAAGCTCCAAAACCTATAAAATATAGAATACTTATTAAAAAACAACTAATAACTAAATGAAATGGGCTAACAAAGCATAACTTTAGGACTATAAATGGGAACTATAAATGGGAACTATTCATCGCTGATCAATGAGCTTCCTTACCGGTCGCTTCTCTTGAGCTTCCTGACTTGTCGGTTATAGTGAGCTTTCTCATTAGCCACTTATCATGGGCTTCCTTGCCCACTGCTTATCATGAGCTTCGCATGTCGGTTATTGTGAGCTTCCTTGCTTAATGTGAGCTTCCTTGTTTGTTGCTTATCGTGAGCTTCCTCGCCTGCCGTTTCTCTTTAGCTTCCTCGCTTGTCGGTTATCGTGAGCTTCCTCGCTTATTGTGAGCTTCCTTGCCTACTGCTTATCGTGAGCTTCCTCGCCTGTTGCTTATCATGAGCTTCCTTGCCTGCTAATTATTGTGAGCTTTATCACCTGTTGATTATCCTGAGCTCCCTCGGCTACTACTTATCATGAGCTTCCTTGCTGTCACTTCTCGTGAGCTCCCTCACCTGTCGGTTATCGTGTGCTCCCTTGTTTTCCGCCTATAGTGAGCTCCCTTGCCTGTTGGTTATGTTGAGCTTCCTCATTCATCATTTGATATCTAGGGCTTCGCGACCATTGGTCATCTTCAATTGTTGTCCTTAAGGACCCCACATCCGATACCATTCTCTTGCGAAGCACACTTCCCAAAATTTAGAAAGTTTACCTTGGGATCCAGAGTCTTCCAAACCTTGGTGTCTTTATCCAAGTCAACCACTGCATTAGAGTTAAAACACCTACACCAAATAAGTCCACTCAGAGTGGCACACCCCACAATAGTAGTCATGCTAGGACCATAGATTTAGGCATGATGAAGTCTATATCCCATTCATGCATTGAATAGCATCCTCTTTGCATAGCATCAGCCTTCTTTGTTGTCTATTTATATGTGTGATTTAATTCTTTGCTCCCCGTACTACGTCCTAGTCTGATTCCCCTTGGGATACGTAAGCAACTCATGTAAAGTGTGACCAACACCAGCCTCAGCATCATCTTTTTCTCTCATTTTCGCAACGAATTGATCCTAAATCTTTAGCCTCCATAAGACCCATCTCCTCAAGGCTTTGGCACTTGCTTGCAACATGTATTGCCTCACACGTTCATGCCAAAGAGGGGCAAACTATAGATTCCACATTTTGTCAGCTAAGAGATTTAAGAGATCATAACCGTGTCTAACCTCGATGATTAGAAAGATCGGATTTTCAAAGATTGCCTCTAACTCTCAAGAAACTTAAGAATTGGCAGAAATGATCAGAAATGCCCCTGAAAGCCCAAAACTCCTAGATTTGATCCGAAAGTTTTGGAAATACACTAAGTCATAAAAACGTAATAAAATGAGTTTTAAGGCAAAACTAGATGGAATCGTCAACTCCCAGAAGTCCCGTAAGTTATTAAAAAGTCATCGTTGACCGGTTTGACCAGGGTTTGACCAAAATTGCCCTAATTTACCCAAAAGTTCTGAGATCACTCTAGATCATGTAAAAAGTACTTAAAACAAGTTTTAATAGAAGATTGAATGAAAACATTAGCTCTTGGGAGCTCCTAGAGTTTCCCAGAACTTCCTGAAGGTCCCTAGTTTGACTGGTTTGACTTTAAAAGTTGACTTTGAAACTGGAGCACCGTATCATTTTTTTAACATTTTTCATCGATACTAGAGGTCAATATTTTTCCAATGGTATATCGCACATAATTTATGGATTTAAAACGAATTTATTATGAATTTCTGAAAGTGAAAAATGCAATCAAATTATATTTTATCGCGAATACCGCAAAATTTTTTAAAGTGACCCAACTCCGAACTATTTTTTTATGGAAAGCAGACTCCATTATCTTTCCAATGGTATATCACAAGCTTAATTTGGAATTTGTGTGCATTTGCTGTGAATTTTAAACAAAATAGGGCCTTTTATAAATACTAGAACCTCTGGGGGCCTAAACAGAATAATCTGAACATCTGAGGAGCACTGTCACCATAACACAGGCCCAATGCCTCCGCGGAACTCTCTGCCAGAAGTTCTATTTTTGTAATTTTAATTTGGGGGTCCAAATTGAATAATTAAAAACCAAAACGACGTAATTTTGATCTCCAGCAATTTTGGACCAATGGAAGACCATTTTAAACTTTCAAAAATCCCATTTACACCCCCCATATTGGCCTGTAAAAGAAGACCATTTGCTTCCATTTAGAGGGGACTTGAAGTGCTAAGTAGAAGCTTAGAAAACTTGGAAGCTCCAAAGAGACAGAGAGAGACTTAGGGAAAAATAGGGAAAGGAGTAGTAGTCTTCTTCTTCAAAATCCAATCAAAATTTGAGTTTCAACTTGTTTTCCTAAAAATAAACTTGTGCTTTCAAGTTTTCAATCCATTTTATTTACATCCTTTGAGTTTCTAATGAGTTAGAGAGTGATGTATACACCCACATACACATATATGAGAGGTTGAATGCTTGTGGTTCCACCATTGAAAGAACATTGATTTTATACTTGTTCTTCTATCCTAACCTCATTTCTATTTTGATTTATTTTCATAGTTGCATTTCCTCTTCTCAACCCCATTTCCATTATTGATTTCTTTTCATTCTAGCACAATCTCTTCTCAACCTCCATTTCTATTTTGATTTCTTTATCATTTGCACCATCTCTCCCTCAATCTTATTTCCATTTTGATTTCTTCTTCTGCCAAGTTCTTTAGGTTTCAAGTGTTAAGAGGATGTTCGATGTGGTTCCTTCATATTCTCAAATGTTTAGATTTAAGATTTGAACTCCTCCTTCAAAGCCCCAATCAAAACCAAGTGAGTTTTCTAAAAGGAAAAGTTTATTTTCTACAGATTTACTCAAAACAGTAAACAATCTGAGTTCAAACATTTATCTTGAATTAAATACTTGATGTATGATGATAAAACGACTTAAACCACTTGGAAAACCTTCTCAATACATCATAGTTCACCCTCATTTTGTTTCATCTATTTTAGAAATGCAGAAACATGTTTTCTGGATTTTAGAAGTTCATATTAACAATTTGTCTTTTCTCTCACAGATTGTAGTGTGACTTCTTACCGATATTTCGGATGTTTTTAATCATATAAAATGGTCTTTTCTATATTTTTATTTGAACGTAAATGTGTTATGAAACTTTCTGTATCTTTTGAGTATCATCAGAGTTGTTTTTCTATTTATAAAAAATTATACAAAATTAGTCAACAGTGAAGAATATGCTGATGAGTCATGTGTACATTATGATTTGTTTCTTTTAATCTGTAATAGATATTGAAGTTTGGTCTTTATCTGAGTATTCTAGACACCGTAGGGAGGCTATCTGATTTTCCCACATTTTCCTAGGCATGTTTGTCCTTCCTTTATGATTTTGTAAAGTGATGCACACAGTCTGGATACTATTCACAGCATGCCACTTTTTGACTTTCACACTTTGATACAACACTCTCTTGTATCTAGATGAACCCACATCCCACCAATATATTCTTTACCACATCCTCTCATGTCTCATATTTCCGTGGATTCTTTAGTTTGGTTTCCAAATAAAATCATGTTTTGCTAATAACTTGGGAAGTTCTTGAAATGAGTTTGGTATTGATAGTCCAAGTGGCTGTAATCTCCATTTAGTTCTGGAAATATACTTTCAAAACCCCCATTCCAAAAACCCCTCTTAAACACTTCATTTTAATTTTAAAGAATAAATGTTTCTTTTCTCAAAAAACCCCCAAAATAGTGAGTTCTTCTTATTGATAATAGCATTCTGGGTTCAATACTTAATGGATGATCATCCTACCACTTGGAAAGTCTTTCTAACTCATTAAAGAACACCCATGATTCTTGGTTTTATTTTAAAACACTTGGAAGGTTTCCTTTTTGACCAAAACTTTCCTTTCAAACATTCTATTTTTCTGTCACAACAGCTTTGATTGACTTATAACTTGTTTTATAGACAACGTTGCCACTAAGAATGGTCCAAAATCATTTTTCCATTAAACTTCAGTGTGTTAGGGAACTTTCTGTGTATTATGAGCCATCAAATGTTTTATGTTCATTTTCAAAGATTTTTTTACATTTCAGTTGACAATACGGATTATGTTTCTGAGTAACCTCTCTTGCTTGTATGATTTCTCTCAATCTATAACTTTAATTTTGATTTGGCTATTTGCTATGTGTTCAAGACATAGTAGGGATGACCGCCATAAAATTTCATGAATTAAAAACATCCTAAACCTCACTTATCCATTTTTACAACATCAGTTCACTGTTCTGTCCATTATTCACAGCAAGCATGTTTTACTTTTATACTTTGATTAGATGTTCACATATAATCCAAATTAACTCATCTCTTAGGAAGTTGTTTATACCACATGTGTACATATACTACAATAACATTCTTCATCCACTCATGCATATTTTAGACTTCAAAGTCACTTTAGAGAAACTCATGAACACAAACACACTACTACTTTGCAAATTTTAGGATCATACATTGCATCCATGCATGATTTGGGCCTTATGTGACTCCTAATCTAAGAAGATTATAAGGAACAAAGTTGATCACATGTTCATGCTTCCCCTCGATCCAATCTTCCTTTCTCATCCATCCCGGGGATTGAGAAGTCTTCTTTTTCAAGAGTTAACATGCATCATACTAGTTTGCTAAGCATTCCCATTTTCTTTGGTTGTTTGTTTTCAAGAACAATCCATGTCCCCTTTAGATTAGGAAAACTTAATTACTTGATGTGTGATTAGATGATTTTTCCTAAGTTTGTTTTGTGTGATCTTTCACTTTACATTGTGTGATACTTGGCTTAAATCTTGTGAATGATATCTTATCTTTTAATCTTCCATTTCAAAATTCTTGTGCAATGTAATTTACTTATCATAATATTAAATGTCGAACCAAATATAGTATGAGATGATTATTCAGATGCTAATTGAGGCCCATCAATAGACAGGGCGAGTTAAGGGTGCTTTAGTCGTGACAAAGGCTCTTTCCTCTCTCGTACTAAAACACCGAGCCAAATTCTTTGGTTATGAAGGGTCGTCTGTTTGGGTGAGTCAAAATTGGGTTTCTTGGTTCCCTAAAAACCAAGTGGCAATTCTGTATCTATTTTCACAAACTTTCTTTTTTCAAATTTTTTGAAGGAAAACCAATTCTAAAACCCGAAAGGGGGTGGACCCCCGGGAGCCACATGTACATAGACACCAACCATTGCATGGGGCTTCACCAGAAGATCCAAGACCTCCTTGATAATGGGGTCATAACACCACCACCCCCACCAAATATTACCCGCAACCCATTGTCGAACCACCATGCCGTTCCCCTACCAAAAAACATCAATCTCTTTTGCCACACCCCGTTCTCGTATAACCCGACCATATATATTACCTCCATGACCGAACCTGAACCTATGGCTATTCTCCCAGACGAATTTTGGATTTGCTTTCTAAGTGACGATGATGAGATTGGTGGATGAAGACCCTGAAGTTGAGGACCTTTTCTACTTAGAAGAGTTAGACCTTGGCTTAAGAGAAGTGAAATGGTGGGATGGGTAGCCTTCTGATGATTATATATGGGATGGTATTGAGATCAATGAAGGAGTTTCAAAATACATATGGGAGGAAGGCGATGTGCAACATTTAACTAGGGCTGGCAGGCACTTTAAACCACCACAACTAGATGGAGATCATTCCGGAAGAGAAGTAGACAATGGGAAGGGAAAAGTAGTAAGTATACCACAAGAAAAGGATAAAGTACTTAAGCAGCTTAAGCAGACTCAAGCCAACATATCCATTTTTGAGCTTGCTTATGGCTTCCACAAATCATAGGCTGACAGTCCTTGAAGCTTTGAACCATCGTGATGTGCCTATTGATAATACTCTCGAGTAGTTGGTAGTCTTAATTAAGCCCAAGGTGGAGACCACGATCATATCCTTCACTGATGAGGACCTTCCTCTCGAGGGACCTTGTCACAATATGCCACTCCACATCACTGTCCAGATATTAGGAATGATGGTTCCGGTAGTTTTGGTTGATAATGGTTCTGCACTTAATGTATGTCCTTTGTAAACCCTACAAGCTTTGGGTGTTTCGATGAACAAGTTGTGAACCTCAGACCAATCTATCTGTGCCTATGATAATACTCAAAGGAAGGTAGTTGGAGTATTGAACTTACAAATTTTTGTTGGGCCTACAAGTAGGAATTTGGAGTATCAAGTAATCGATATAAGGGTGTCCTTTAATCTATTGCTAGGAAGATCGTGGTTGCATGATATGTGGGTTGTGCCCTCTACCCTCTACCAAAAGGTCAAGATAGTTATGGAGAATCAAATAGTAGTTCTGTTTGAGGATTCTGGGATCCGTACTACTCAAGATGGAGTCAATTAGAGATATAATTGCGTGAGCAAGATCCTATTCTTAGTGGGTTCTAGCTTGATAAAATTAATGCTTTGCGAATGGAAGAGCCGTTAGGGAAGGTGGCAGCGTACTTGGATGATTATATAAATCCCATGATAGCTCCTATTATGAATAAGATGAAGTTCTTCCCAGGCATAGGCTTAGGACGAAGGAAGCAAGGTACAGCCGGATTTCCAAATTTTGCTGGGCAAAAGAACAAGAATGGTTTGGGGTATGTACTGATAAAGGGAAAAGCTAGCAAGAGCACCAGACCTCTCAAGAAGACTCTCAATGGCTCATTTATCAAGGAAGGGGAGGACTTCTACTATAGTGGTTTCCCAGAGCCTTGGTATGATTATGAAATAAAGAAGAGATTCCTTGGTTTGAGATCTTCTTTATCTATGAGCCTTTGGGAACGAGCAGTGGTACAAGGCTATAGAGGGACAAGCTGAAAAGGCAGTTCAAGCAGACTGGGCTGAGAATATGGACCAAGGATCTATAAAGCTACTATTGGGGGATGGACCTAAGGATAAGGAAGATTCCGACTGAGAGGTGATGGCATTGTAAGGGGAGAAGACGGACGTCTCAAAATTCATCATGGAAGCAAGGGGGAACCCATGAATTGGAAGTATGAGGAAACAATGCTCCTGAAAGAGGGCTTTTCTATATTTTTTAAGTCTATAAATGGACCCATGCCTATTAGTGGACCAAAGGTTGATTTTCATTCAGTTTTTGAGTCAGTCACTAGGGGTAAGAGTCTAATGAGTCTGATGTCAAGCCTGCTGTCAAGTATGTCAAAAATTTTCCAGCTATTAATAAAATGAACTCTGATTCCACTTACTTTGACGTGTCTAATTCTGAATGCATAGATCCTAATGCAAATGATGAAATTCCCATTGATTTTAAAAGATAAATTAAAAAAGATGAAATTGAATCAGCTCAAAAAGTTAGTGGAAGATACTATGTCAATAAATCTAGGAAATGAGAAGGATAAAAGAGCAATAGGAGGTTATCAATCCATTTCATCATACATGGAGGAGAATTGTGACGAAGGTCACACATAGGAAAGAACACTATCCCAGATTGGCCGATTTATCACTGCTTTGAGCGGTGACAAAGGGCCTTTGTCACTGCTGTGGACCGTGACAATTCTAGAGGTGACAAAAAAAATTGTCATCGCTATGAATTTTGATAATTGTGGTTTGGACTGTGACAAAAATATGAAATTCGTCACCACTTGGACCGTGACAAAATATGAATTTTGTCACTGCTGAAGACCGTGACAAATTGGCCACATTTGCAAACCGTGACAAATTTGTCACCACCGTGACAAATTTGGTGACAATTTTCTTCAATTTGTCTCCGCTCAAAACAGTGACAAATTTGCTGACAATTTTGAAAAAAACTATTTTGTCATAGTTTAGAATGGTGACAATTCTTAAAGAAATTGAAAAAAAAAATCTAGAAAAAAAAGCTTGCCATACAATTGCAATTCAATGCGATTTACCTATAAACACAAATTGTCCGTGCTCGTGAACACGGCACAAAAAATGAAATAAAATAAAGTAAAAGACAAATTAATAATGGATATTTACTAACAAAACTTAATTTACAATATAATTAATTTAGCAATCAAAATGTACACCAGAGTTATTTCAATATTGGAACTTCCCAATTCCCAAAATCTCAAACAAAAGAAAATAAAACGAGTTGATCGGCGACGAATAGTTGCCGTTTATAGTCCTAAAAATACACTTTGTTAGCCCATTTCATGTAATTATTAAGTGATTTTTAATAGGTATTATATATTTTGTAGATTTTGGAGCTTTAATATGAAAATGCACAAAAATCCAATGATTAGTGGCTTTGGAAGTCATTCTGGGCTCAAAAGATGGTTCCGGTGAAGGAAGAATGCAGTAACAGCCTCGGAAAATTGCATTTTTGACAAATAATACTTCAGATTGGAGAAATTTCTCCAGAGATATAAAATGTAGATCTTTGAGTTACGGACGCGTGGCCGTAAACGGTGAGTCAATCCGATGTCCGAGTCAAAATTTATCGCAATTCTACGAAAGTGGTGCAGAGCAGCGAAAAATCTGAGAAAATTCTGGAAAAAGCCCAGGTCGCTGGAGCGATCCGCGCGCGCGACCCGCTCGCGCGACCCGCGCGAGCGACCCTTTGAAAAAGTCAAAGTTGCGTATTTCGAGGTCCTGAAGAGCCCTGTGCAATCCGAATTGGTTAATTACGTCCAGAAACGTAAAAACAGTTGTTTTAGCGCGATTTAACTTAAGAAAGCTTCCTAAATCCTTCCAAACTCTATATAAATCCTATTCTAAATCAAATTTAAATATACAAATCATTACACACTAATATACACATCAATATACAGCCATAATATACAATATTTTCAGCCTTTTTGAAGAGAGAAAAGCAAGGAGAAGAAGAAGAAGACCAAGGATTCACATGGCCTCCTCCATCAACCTCTTGCTATTCATCAATTCTATGGACAACTAAACTCTAGATCTAGGGTTTCAATGAAACCCTAGCCAAGTAATAGGGTTTTATTTATGTATTTCTTTTAGTTTTATTATGTATGGATGATGATTACATGTTTAGAGGATTTTTTATAATAAAATCGTACTTCTATTGATTAAATCGTTACTTTCAAAGTTTATTCTTGTCTTAGATCTATTTTGACTGTGATGTGCTCAATGATCTATACTTGCTGTGCTTGTTTAGATTATTTACATGTAATGGTGCTTTATTGAATTGTGCTATCAAGTATCCGAATAGTCCATGCCTAGATTAGACGGATTATACCACAACCCTAGTTTAGTGTGGGATAATTCGTGCTAACCGAAGATGGATTATGTTGGTGCTTGAACCATAGTTATTTTCTTGACGGTGGAATTGGGCTTGTAGCTACAATTCCCCATTATCATCCAACTTAATAATCTAATTGAATGCATAAAAATTCCTATTATGAAGCTAGTGGTGGATTTGCAATCCTAGGTTCCTTTAAACATATTTATAAAAATACTTTTAAACCGCTTTCATAATTTAGATTTAATTTCGTTAGTTTCATTAATTTTATTGAAATTCAAAATCAAAATCCATTTTCTTAATTAGCTAAATTTAGGTTTTAGAATTAAAGAGCTGTAGTTAATCAATCTCTGTGGGTTTGATCTTTACTTTCACACTACAAATCCTTAGAAAAGTAAAGCATAAATAAAAGAATACTTTTTACATCTTGATATTGACAACATCAATTTTTGGCGCCGTTGCCGGGGATTGCATTACTACCTTTAGTTTTATAATCTTCGTTTAGTTAATTCGTAAATATTAGATTAGGTTTTCTTTTGCTTATTTTCCGTTTTTGTTTTAAATTACTAACTTGTTTTTTTTTATTATTTTATTTAGAAAGGTTATCAAGTCATCAATTCCAACGTTTCCGAGTGGAGCAGCTAATTACACCAAAGGAGCTTACGCAAATAAAAATATAAATAAAATAAAATAATTTGCTTCTTGTGAAACTTGCTTTAAACCACTGTAAGTCAGGGCGCTGTGACGCACTATTTGCATTAGTTTAGGGTGAATTGCACTGCATTAGCTAGGAAACCCGGGGCGCTGGGCTTGACGCGGTCATTGCATTACAGGATAATATTCATGCATCATAGTAGTACTGTGTGCTTGCTTGTCGTCTTGTTTACGTGATTGCTATTTGTTTTTCTTTTGTTGAGTCAATTTTTGTTTTTAGTTTACTTTCTTTTAGTTTATGTTAGGTACACGTTCAAATAAACCGGAATTAAAACCTTTCGACTCTGAACTTGAACGTACCTTAAGACTCAACAAGTCTTCAAACTTAACTTCTAGAACAACGTTTTTAATAGACGACGATTTGACACCAAAACCAACGTCTTTATTTGAGTCTGAAATACGTAGTACTATTACAAGACTAAAGAAACCACGCTTTCATAACATAGAACCGATTAAAATGGCAGACATTGGAAATAATAACGAAAATAACCAAAATAACAACGGAAATAATATGAATAATCTCAATATACCGCCACCTCCTCAACTTATAAATTATTTTATTCCTACGACATACACGCCACAAGCTGGTATTGAATTACCGGAGGCGGCGGCATCTCACTTTGAGATAAAGTCGTCTACGATCTCGCTACTTCCATCTTTCCATGGCCGTCTAAATGAAGATCCATATCAACACTTAGGAGATTTTCAGGATATATGCTCTACTTTGAAAATTCAAAATTTAACTGATGATGAATTAAAATTGCGGCTCTTTCCATTTTCTTTAAGAGACAAAGCTAAGTATTGGCTTCAATCACTTGAGCCAAACACAATAAAAACATGGGAAGCCTTACACACCGCCTTTTTACAAAAGTTTTTCCCTATTATGCGTACAAATCAAATAAGGAAAGCCATAACAAACTTTGTAATGCAAGATGGGGAAACGCTTTATGATACTTGGGAGAAATTTACAGAATTATTATGCTCTTGCCCACATCATCAGGTTCCTAAGTGGCAACTTGTTCAAGTCTTCTACGAGGGGCTTATTCCCTCTGTCCGTAACACCGTCGATGCTGGTTGTGCGGGTACCTTCCTACACAAAAGCGCCGACGAGGCATGGAAGATTTTTGAAACGTTGAGCGAGAATTCGATGCATCAAGCGGTGTCTGTCCGTAATGAGGGATATCATTCACAACCTAAGAGAGAGGTAAAGTTTGAGTCGAGTCATTCTATTGAATTTCAAGAATTATCTAAAAAACTTGACCGACTTTTAACAATGAACCAAACGTCTAATCCACCCTCTTCAGAAGTATGTGCATTATGTTCTGATCCTTCACATTCTATACTTTTATGTCCATCGGCAAGTCAATTTTCGGAATTCGTGGAGCAGCACATTAATTCTATTCAACAATACCCACGAAATAATTATAATTCGATTACTAATAATCCGGATGCGCCATGGAGAAATCATCCTAACTTCTCGTGGAAAAATAATAATAATAATCCTAATGAGGCGACTAATTTCCCTAACGCTTATAGATCTCAACAAGGTCAATACCAACACCCGCCTCCTAATTCGAATCCTTCAAGAGGTAATGCTTTTGAGGAAAAGGTGTTGGCATCCCTTAAGACGATTGAAACTCAAGTCCAAGCACAAGCACAAATAGTGCACTCTCACACACAATCCATTGCGAAGCTTGAATCCCAAATGGGACAACTAGCTACTGCGGTGAGTCGTAGAAACGAGGGGACGTTGCCTAGTCAAACAATTCAAAACCCTAAGGGACAATACGAGGTTAAGGGGTCGAATGAACAAGTGAATGCCGTCTCAACTAGGATGACTACACGAGAGGAGGTGATAGAAACCCCTAATAAGAATAAGAATGTGATAGATATGAACAGCAACTCCAATAAAGAGGGAGGTGAGGACGTGAAAGAAAATGAACCGGTCCCAACGAGTCATATTCCGAGAATGCCATATCCACCTAATAATGAGGGACCGTCACATTTTACAAAGAATAAGTCAAAAATGGAGGATATACTCGAGGTGTTCAAACAAGTTAAAATTAATATTCCTTTCCTCGATGCTATAAAACAAATTCCCGCGTTTGCTAAATGTTTAAAAGACCTTTGTACGCAAAAATGCAAAATACGGAGTCATACTCCTAAAAAGGTCTTCCTCACGGAAAAAGTAAGTTCTATTTTTCAACACGCTCCTCCGAAGTATAAGGATCCTGGTACGCCGACGATTTCATGTGTTATAGGTGACACTATCATTCATAGGGCTCTCCTTGACTTAGGAGCTAGTGTTAACCTCCTACCTTATCACGTCTATAAACAACTAGGTCTAGGTGAACTTAAACCTACGGCCGCTACTATTCAATTAGCGGATCGTTCTGTTAAAGTACCTAGGGGAATCGTCGAAGACGTGCTAGTAAAAGTTGATCAATGTTTCTATCTTGTAGATTTTATGGTCCTTGACACCGAACCGGTGTTAGATGCTAGAAAATACACTCCTGTTATTCTTGGTCGTCCATTCTTAGCCACGGCCAACGCACGTGTCAATTCTAGAACAGGGGTGATGAAAGTGTCGTTCGGGAATATAAAATTGAAATTAAATGTTTTTAATGCTGTTGATCAACCTCCCAAAGACGATGATTATCTAGGCGTGGAGGGTAGTGAGGTTAAACGGAATATTGAACTTACCAACGTAATAAATAGGAGAGAGGGGAATAATATAGAGGATGATGAGTGGATGAATCCTAATCCTTCGGCCCCTAACGATGAATTTACCCGGAAAGTGAAAAATCGACTTGACGATAATGGTGAGATTTCAAATAAATTAACACATGATAACCTTGTTTCGACGTTTCACCAGAATCTCCCTATGGCCTTACGAGGTACAAACTCTGATTTACGACCTCCTTGAATATTGATCTAGGACGGTCTAGCTAAAGACGTAAAAGATAGTGCTTCTTGGGAGGCAACCCAAGCTTTATTTCGTCTGTTTTTTTGATTTTTGGTTGTTTTTGGGTGATTTTAGTCTGTTTTCGAGGTTCTGGATAGGTTTGGGGGTTGGAATAAAATTATTTTTAATTTATATGCATAAAATAAATGAAACAATGAAAAACACCATTCTCGCGCGCGCGGCCCGCTCGCGTGAGGCATCGCTCGCGCGGCCCGCTGGCGCGAGAATGTGACTTAGAGTTTTTTTCTTTCTTTTTGTTTTATGATGCCTCAGGTTCTTCTCGCGCCTAATCTCGCGGGCGCGAGGTAGCTCGCGCGAGCGAGGGTTCCCGCGGGCACGATTTTCGGATTAAAAAAAAAAAAAAAAGGGAATTCGCGCGCGCGACGGCCGCTCGCGCGGACCGCGCGCGCGATTCCCCCATTTTTGCATTTTCTTCTTTTGTTTTCTATATCATTCCCCCACACCTGTTCTAGTAGTTTTTACTTTTCTGTTTTTGTACTTTTAGATCGAGTCGTTGATTGTTTTCATAATTCTGGTTATGTTTTATTTCCTTTTATAGTTTATTTTCGTGTTGTCTTAATAATTTTGTTTCTTCTTATAGTTAATTTAGTTTAGTTTGCTTAGTTTTTTTATTTATATATTTTTAGGTTTCATGTACTTTTAATATTCTTTTGTTAGTTTCTTTTCGTTTATCTAGTATTAACAGGTACATTGAACTTTATTGTCATATTCCTTTGTGTTCACCTGTTCTGTGTTTGCCGAGATCGAGGTATTATCGTTCCTTTCTTACCTACTCTCCGTTCTTTCGTTTTATTGTTTCATTGGGGACAATGAAAGGTTTAGGTTTGGGGGTATGCACAAACATGCACATTATTTTATGCACATTATTTTATGCAAAATTTTAAAATTTTTCAATAAGTGTGTTTAAATAAACGATATTACCGACGTTTTTGCAATCTTAATTTGATACTTCTTGTTTTGTAACTATGATTGTTATAGAATGGTAGACAAGAGAAGATGTGATTAAATATTTACTGAAGTCATGATGAAATGTTTTAGGTTATGTATTGTTTGAATCGTAGTTTTATATCATAGATTTGCACAATAACTTATGCACTGCACGTAGTAGCTTGAATACATGTTTGATGTGAACTATAGTATGATTCGGATCTCTAGATAACACAAGGTGGAGACTAGACCCGGTGAGCTTTTGAGCCTATCTTTTCTTTTTAGAGGGTTATGAATACATTTTGTGTGTGTCGAATTTCATTGAAATAGCGCATTAATTTGTTGATATAGTCTCATTATTCTTGTTTTGGTTGATAGTCAAGTTAAAATATTTGTTACCATGCTAAATAATTTTCCATTGTAAACATTGAAGAACCGTATGACCATAGGACATGATTTTAGGCCCTCTTTGTTTATTACCAACCGATAAATGATGAATTTCCTTAGTTCGCCCTTTGAGCCGTTAAAATGCCTTTTTCTTTAATTACCATTATCCTTGTTTTTGCTCCGACTTGACAAACTTGGAGTTCACCATTGAGAGATTTGTCAACTTTTAGTGGTGTTAAGGCGATGTGTGATTGAGAAGAAGAAGTAAAAAAGATGATGTTTGGGGTGGTTGCCTTGATTCTTTACTGAATATTCATTTCGAAAGCAACGAGAAGGAAAGAAAAAAAAGATAAGGATTGAAAAAAAAATAAAGAAGAAGAAGGTTGATAGTGAAAAAGAAAAGAAAAGAAAGTATATGAAAAGAAATGAAGAGAAAGAAAAGATGAAAGTTGGTAGTAGAGATGAATGAAAGAAATCGAACATGCCTTACAATGATATTCTGAGATTACCTACCTAATATATCCGTTCTATCCTTTTCCATTGTCTGAGCCACATTACAACCTTTGAAAAGTCCTATTTGATCCTAGGAAGCATGGTTTGGATATGTAAACGATGGGAGGGGGATTAAAACATGGTAATGATTAATTTTTCTTGATTATTGGCATCTTATCCATGAGACTACTGTTCTTTCGTGTTATGCGTCTTTTTCGAGTCATATGTGAGCATTTCTCGTTTTGAAAACATATTTCCTTTACTCACATATTTTAGAAAAATTACACCTGTTTCTAAGTGTTTTATTTTAGAGTGTAATTCATTGTGAGCTAGATTCGTAGTCGAGACATAGTTAAGTGGTTATCCGAGTTATATTCCAAGTTCATGACATGCGCGTGTTCATTTGACTACCACATCACACACGTGCAATTCTATGAGAAGCTCTATTGATTTATACGATTCATGTACTTGGGATTGTGTTTCATGATATATGTGAATGTTTGATTCCGTTTCTTCTTGTTCATTATTCTATTTCGAATCATCGTTCTACGATAAGAAGTATTGAATGTTTTGTTTTTCTTTTTAATAAAAGTTTTTAAGTTTATAAGTTAATAAAGATGGTTGTGGGTAACTTGTTGACGAGAACCCTCACGAGACTTTACTCGTCCGACTAGGGACACCTAGGGGTTTAAAAGGCTTGTTGCATAGGCTAAATGCAATCGTGATCCATACGAAAATGGAGTAGTATTTTATTAGTAGTAGTAGTTTTAT
Organism: Hydrangea macrophylla; assembly: GCA_033977485.1. Classification (NCBI taxonomy): domain Eukaryota; kingdom Viridiplantae; phylum Streptophyta; class Magnoliopsida; order Cornales; family Hydrangeaceae; genus Hydrangea; species Hydrangea macrophylla. The sequence continues at coordinate 13,199,125 of CM066985.1, read as the reverse complement.
TTTTCTGTTCTTTGCTCGAGGACTAGCAAAGAGTAGGTTTGGGGGTGTGATCGGCGACGAATAGTTGCCGTTTATAGTCCTAAAAATACACTTTGTTAGCCCATTTCATGTAATTATTAAGTGATTTTTAATAGGTATTATATATTTTGTAGATTTTGGAGCTTTAATATGAAAATGCACAAAAATCCAATGATTAGTGGCTTTGGAAGTCATTCTGGGCTCAAAAGATGGTTCCGGTGAAGGAAGAATGCAGTAACAGCCTCGGAAAATTGCATTTTTGACAAATAATACTTCAGATTTGAGAAATTTCTCCAGAGATATAAAATGTAGATCTTCGAGTTACGGACGCGTGGCCGTAAACGGTGAGTCAATCCGAGGTCCGAGTCAAAATTTATCGCAATTCTACGAAAGTGGTGCAGAGCAGCGAAAAATCTGAGAAAATTCTGGAAAAAGCCCAGGTCGCGCGCGCGACCCGCTCGCGCGACCCGCGCGAGCGACCCTTTGAAAAAGTCAAAGTTGCGTATTTCGAGGTCCTGAAGAGCCCTGTGCAATCCGAATTGGTTAATTACGTCCAGAAACGTAAAAACAGCTGTTTTAGCGCGATTTAACTTAAGAAAGCTTCCTAAATCCTTCCAAAGTCTATATAAATCATATTCTAAATCAAATTTAAATATACAAATCATTACACACTAATATACACATCAATATACAACCATAATATACAATATTTTCAGCCTTTTTGAAGAGAGAAAAGCAAGGAGAAGAAGAAGAAGACCAAGGATTCACATGGCCTCCTCCATCAACCTCTTGCTATTCATCAATTCTATGGACAACTAAACTCTAGATCTAGGGTTTCAATGAAACCCTAGCCAAGTAATAGGGTTTTATTTATGTATTTCTTTTAGTTTTATTATGTATGGATGATGATTACATGTTTAGAGGATTTTTTATAATAAAATCGTACTTCTATTGATTAAATCGTTACTTTCAAAGTTTATTCTTGTCTTAGATCTATTTTGACTGTGATGTGCTCAATGATCTATACTTGCTGTGCTTTTTTAGATTATTTACATGTAATGGTGCTTTATTGAATTGTGCTATCAAGTATCCGAATAGTCCATGCCTAGATTAGACGGATTATACCACAACCCTAGTTTAGTGTGGGATAATTCGTGCTAACCGAAGATGGATTATGTTGGTGCTTGAACCATAGTTATTTTCTTGACGGAGGAATTGGGCTTGTAGCTACAATTCCCCATTATCATCCAACTTAATAATCTAATTGAATGCATAAATATTCCTATTATGAAGCTAGTGGTGGATTTGCAATCCTAGGTTCCTTTAAACATATTTATAAAAATACTTTTAAACCGCTTTCATAATTTAGATTTAATTTCGTTAGTTTCATTAATTTTATTGAAATTCAAAATCAAAATCCGTTTTCTTAATTAGCTAAATTTAGGTTTTAGAATTAAAGAGCTGTAGTTAATCAATCTCTGTGGGTTCGACCTTTACTTTCACACTACAAATCCTTAGAAAAGTAAAGCATAAATAAAAGCATACTTTTTATATCTTGATATTGACAACATCAATTTTTGGCGCAGTTGCCGGGGATTGCATTACTACCTTTAGTTTTATAATCTTCGTTTAGTTAATTCGTAAATATTAGATTAGGTTTTCTTTTGCTTATTTTCCGTTTTTGTTTTAAATTACTAACTTGTTTTTTTATTATTATTTTATTTAGAAAGGTTATCAAGTCATCAATTCCAACGTTTCCGAGTGGAGCAGCTAATTACACCAAAGGAGCTTACGCAAATAAAAATATAAATAAAATAAAATAAATTGCTTCTTGTGAAACTTGCTTTAAACCACTGTAAGTCAGGGCGCTGTGACGCACTATTTGCATTAGTTTAGGGTGAATTGCACTGCATTAGCTAGGAAACCCGGGGCGCTGGGCTTGACGCGGTCATTGCATTACAGGATAATATTCATGCATCATAGTAGTACTGTGTGCTTGCTTGTCGTCTTGTTTACGTGATTGCTATTTGTTTTTCTTTTGTTGAGTCAATTTTTGTTTTTAGTTTACTTTCTTTTAGTTTATGTTAGGTACACGTTCAAATAAACCGGAATTAAAACCTTTCGACTCTGAACTTGAACGTACCTTAAGACTCAACAAGTCTTCAAACTTAACTTCTAGAACAACGTTTTTAATAGACGACGATTTGACACCAAAACCAACGTCTTTATTTGAGTCTGAAATACGTAGTACTATTACAAGACTAAAGAAACCACGCTTTCATAACATAATTGTAGTAACCCGTGTTTTCATGTTTAAATTGACGATTTAGACTTCGTGTGCGATTTTAGCGAAAATTGGTCACAGGGGTATTTTGGTCATTTTTTCAATTTTATAAGTCATGAACTAAAAATATATTTTTTTTGGGAAAAGTTGCGTGAGATTAAATGATTTGGTATTCATGTTGGAAGTTAAGATTTTTCGAGTCATATTTAAAATTAAATCTAATATTTTCTCTTTTAATTTTAACAGTAGCAGAATTTTGTTTTCAGATTTTTGTTAGGAAAACGAATGAAATTTAAGGTTCTGCCCGCGCTGTCCCAAGCAAAACTCGATTCTGCACACTTTTCGTCTAATGCAATTTTCTCAGATTCTGCACCGTTTGGGCAGAAAATGAGGATTTCAGTAGCAGTTTTTAGAATGCTACCAATTAATTAGAAGTTAGTGGATTGTTAGGCCAATGTCTCTAAGTGGAGTTATAGGTGCATTAGTGTATGTTTACATCATCTTGCATATTCCTTATAAACTACCAATCAATTAGAAGTTAGTGGATTGTTAGGCCAATGTCTCTAAGTGGAGTTATAGGTGCATTAGTGTATGTTTACATCATCTTGCATATTCCTTATAAACTACCAACTAATTAGAAGTTAGTGGATTGTTAGGCCAATGTCTCTAAGTGGAGTTATAGGTGCATTAGTGTATGTTTACATCATCTTGCATATTCCTTATAAACTACCCATTAATTAGAAGTTAGTGGTTAATAAGTGGATTGTTAGGCCATTGTCTCCAAGTGGAAGCTTGGCTATTTATACACTCAAATACTCTCTCAAACACACACATTCTACACTTCTAGCATAGAGAGCTTGAGAGAGTCACATAGAGAGAGATTTATATATATATATACACAATTATAGATATACATACACCTCGAGTTAGAAGAAGAAGAAGAAGAAGAGAAGTGTTTGGGAGTTGCTCAACATCATTTATAGGTACCGGGTTGTGTACAATATGCTTTCTAAATTCTCCGGAGTATTTCTTTGTTATCTCTACTTGTACTCTTTTTGCAGTTATGTTGTGTTTTCATTTGGAATCAATGAGTATGTGTTTATTGCTAAGTGCTATGGGACTAAAGGGTCATGAGCAAGGAGCACCTACCAATAGTCCAACAGGCCTCAGGGACCGACGTACTGGAGACGGGTGAGGTGAGGTGAGGTGTCTCTTGCTATGTGATCAAGAGGAACCTGGTATGATGCTATTGGTATGAGCGTTTGGGTAGTGTGAGCAGTTGGGTTGTGAGACTGGTCAATTGATTTGATGTCATTCTATGTATTTGATTGTCATTATCCTTTTTGAGCCTTTATTATTCATGTCATATTGTATACTTCCCGGTATGGTTTTTAGATGCAGGCAGTGCCGGTAACCGAAGCCTAGAAGGGAGATAAGGTTAAGGATGATATAGGAGATCCGTGGAGAATATGGACCTGCTGGGAGTTTTAAAGAAATTTTGTATTTTTATTTTAAAGAATCAAGTGTGATTTATTTAATTTTTCAATGGAAATACGCTTATTTTTGCGGGGCGTCACAAATGGTATCAGAGCCTGTCCCCAGCCGGAAATGTAGGACTAAGTCAAGGTTAGATAGTCTACATCGCCTGGGAGGAGTCAGAGAAGGTTGAAAAAAAAAAAATTTTGTTATTTTATAAAACAAAATATGCTATATTTGTTTTAAACATTATTTTAAGAAATTTATGAAGTTATTTACCAAATGCTTTTATCTCTAGATTTCGGGACGAAATCTCTATTAAGGAGGGTAGATTGTAGTAACCCGTGTTTTCATGTTTAAATTGACGATTTAGACTTCGTGTGCGATTTTAGCGAAAATTGGTCACAGGGGTATTTTGGTCATTTTTTCAATTTTATAAGTCATGAACTAAAAATATATTTTTTTTGGGAAAAGTTGCGTGAGATTAAATGATTTGGTATTCATGTTGGAAGTTAAGATTTTTCGAGTCATATTTAAAATTAAATCTAATATTTTCTCTTTTAATTTTAACAGTAGCAGAATTTTGTTTTCAGATTTTTGTTAGGAAAACGAATGAAATTTAAGGTTCTGCCCGCGTTGTCCCAAGCAAAACTCGATTCTGCACACTTTTCGTCTAATGCAATTTTCTCAGATTCTGCACCGTTTGGGCAGAAAATGAGAATTTCAGTAGCAGTTTTTAGAATGCTACCAATTAATTAGAAGTTAGTGGATTGTTAGGCCAATGTCTCTAAGTGGAGTTATAGGTGCATTAGTGTATGTTTACATCATCTTGCATATTCCTTATAAACTACCAATCAATTAGAAGTTAGTGGATTGTTAGGCCAATGTCTCTAAGTGGAGTTATAGGTGCATTAGTGTATGTTTACATCATCTTGCATATTCCTTATAAACTACCAACTAATTAGAAGTTAGTGGATTGTTAGGCCAATGTCTCTAAGTGGAGTTATAGGTGCATTAGTGTATGTTTACATCATCTTGCATATTCCTTATAAACTACCCATTAATTAGAAGTTAGTGGTTAATAAGTGGATTGTTAGGCCATTGTCTCCAAGTGGAAGCTTGGCTATTTATACACTCAAATACTCTCTCAAACACACACATTCTACACTTCTAGCATAGAGAGCTTGAGAGAGTCACATAGAGAGAGATTTATATATATATATACACAATTATAGATATACATACACCTCGAGTTAGAAGAAGAAGAAGAAGAAGAGAAGTGTTTGGGAGTTGCTCAACATCATTTATAGGTACCGGGTTGTGTACAATATGCTTTCTAAATTCTCCGGAGTATTTCTTTGTTATCTCTACTTGTACTCTTTTTGCAGTTATGTTGTGTTTTCATTTGGAATCAATGAGTATGTGTTTATTGCTAAGTGCTATGGGACTAAAGGGTCATGAGCAAGGAGCACCTACCAACAGTCCAACAGGCCTCAGGGACCGACGTACTGGAGACGGGTGAGGTGAGGTGAGGTGTCTCTTGCTATGTGATCAAGAGGAACCTGGTATGATGCTATTGGTATGAGCGTTTGGGTAGTGTGAGCAGTTGGGTTGTGAGACTGGTCAATTGATTTGATGTCATTCTATGTATTTGATTGTCATTATCCTTTTTGAGCCTTTATTATTCATGTCATATTGTATACTTCCCGGTATGGTTTTTAGATGCAGGCAGTGCCGGTAACCGAAGCCTAGAAGGGAGATAAGGTTAAGGATGATATAGGAGATCCGTGGAGAATATGGACCTGCTGGGAGTTTTAAAGAAATTTTGTATTTTTATTTTAAAGAATCAAGTGTGATTTATTTAATTTTTCAATGGAAATACGCTTATTTTTGCGGGGCGTCACAAAAGAACCGATTAAAATGGCAGACATTGGAAATAATAACGAAAATAACCAAAATAACAACGGAAATAATATGAATAATCTCAATATACCGCCACCTCCTCCACTTATAAATTATTTTATTCCTACGACATACACGCCACAAGCTGGTATTGAATTACCGGAGGCGACGGCATCTCACTTTGAGATAAAGTCGTCTACGATCTCGCTACTTCCATCTTTCTATGGCCGTCTAAATGAAGATCCATATCAACACTTAGGAGATTTTCAGGATATATGCTCTACTTTGAAAATTCAAAATTTAACTGATGATGAATTAAAATTGCGGCTCTTTCCATTTTCTTTAAGAGACAAAGCTAAGTATTGGCTTCAATCACTTGAGCCAAACACAATAAAAACATGGGAAGCCTTACACACCGCCTTTTTACAAAAGTTTTTCCCTATTATGCGTACAAATCAAATAAGGAAAGCCATAACAAACTTTGTAATGCAAGATGGGGAAACGCTTTATGATACTTGGGAGAAATTTAAAGAATTATTACGCTCTTGCCCACATCATCAGGTTCCTAAGTGGCAACTTGTTCAAGTCTTCTACGAGGGGCTTATTCCCTCTGTCCGTAACACCGTCGATGCTGTTTGTGCGGGTACCTTCCTACACAAAAGCGCCGACGAGGCATGGAAGATTTTTGAAACGTTGAGCGAGAATTCGATGCATCAAGCGGTGTCTATCCGTAATGAGGGATATCATTCACAACCTAAGAGAGAGGTAAAGTTTGAGTCGAGTCATTCTATTGAATTTCAAGAATTATCTAAAAAACTTGACCGACTTTTAACAATGAACCAAACGTCTAATCCACCCTCTTCAGAAGTATGTGCATTATGTTCTGATCCTTCACATTCTATACTTTTATGTCCATCGGCAAGTCAATTTTCGGAATTCGTGGAGTAGCACATTAATTCTATTCAACAATACCCACGAAATAATTATAATTCGATTACTAATAATCCGGATGCGCCATGGAGAAATCATCCTAACTTCTCGTGGAAAAAAAATAATAATAATCCTAATGAGGCGACTAATTTCCCTAACGCTTATAGATCTCAACAAGGTCAATACCAACACCCGCCTCCTAATTCGAATCCTTCAAGAGGTAATGCTTTTGAGGAAAAGGTGTTGGCGTCCCTTAAGACTATTGAAACTCAAGTCCAAGCACAAGCACAAATAGTGCACTCTCACACACAATCCATTGCGAAGCTTGAATCCCAAATGGGACAACTAGCTACTTCGGTGAGTCATAGAAACGAGGGGACGTTGCCTAGTCAAACAATTCAAAACCCTAAGGGACAATACGAGGTTAAGGGGTCGAATGAACAAGTGAATGCCGTCTCAACTAGGATGACTACACGAGAGGAGGTGATAGAAACCCCTAATAAGAATAAGAATGTGATAGATATGAACAGCAACTCCAATAAAGAGGGAGATGAGGACGTGAAAGAAAATGAACCGGTCCCAACGAGTCATATTCCGAGAATGCCATATCCACCTAATAATGAGGGACCGTCACATTTTACAAAGAATAAGTCAAAAATGGAGGATATACTCGAGGTGTTCAAACAAGTTAAAATTAATATTCCTTTCCTCGATGCTATAAAACAAATTCCCGAGTATGCTAAATGTTTAAAAGACCTTTGTATGCAAAAATGCAAAATACGGAGTCATACTCCTAAAAAGGTCTTCAACACGCTCCTCCGAAGTATAAGGATCCTGGTACGCCTACGATTTCATGTGTTATAGGTGACACTATCATTCATAGGGCTCTCCTTGACTTAGGAGCTAGTGTTAACCTCCTACCTTATCACGTCTATAAACAACTAGGTCTAGGTGAACTTAAACCTACGGCCGCTACTATTCAATTAGCGGATCGTTCTGTTAAAGTACCTAGGGGAATCGTCGAAGACGTGCTAGTAAAAGTTGACCAATGTTTCTATCCTGTAGATTTTATGGTCCTTGACACCGAACCGGTGTTAGATGCTAGAAAATACACTCCTGTTATTCTTGGTCGTCCATTCTTAGCCACGGCCAACGCACGTGTCAATTGTAGAACAGGGGTGATGAAAGTGTTGTTCGGGAATATAAAATTGAAATTAAATGTTTTTAATGCTGTTGATCAACCTCCCAAAGACGATGATTATCTAGGCGTGGAGGGTAGTGAGGTTAAACGGAATATTGAACTTACCAACGTAATAAATAGGAGAGAGGGGAATAATATAGAGGATGATGAGTGGATGAATCCTAATCCTTCGGCCCCTAACGATGAATTTACCCGGAAAGTGAAAAATCGACTTGACGATAATGGTGAGATTTCAAATAAATTAACACATGTTAACCTTGTTTCGACGTTTCACCAGAATCTCCCTATGGCCTTACGAGGTACAAACTCTGATTTACGACCTCCTTGAATATTGATCTAGGACGGTCTAGCTAAATACGTAAAAGATAGCGCTTCTTGGGAGGCAACCCAAGCTTTATTTCGTCTGTTTCTTTGATTTTTGGTTGTTTTTGGGTGATTTTAGTCTGTTTTCGAGGTTCTGGTTAGGTTTGGGGGTTGGAATAAAATTATTTTGAATTTATATGCATAAAATAAATGAAACAATGAAAAACACATTTCTCGCGCGCGCGGCCCGCTCGCGTGAGACATCGCTCGCGCGGCCCGCTGGCGCGAGAATGTGACTTAGAGTTTTTTTCTTTCTTTTTGTTTTATGATGCCTCAGGTTCTTCTCGCGCCTAATCTCGCGGGCGCGAGGTAGCTCGCGCGCGCGAGGGTTCCCGCGGGCACGATTTTCGGATTAAAAAAAAAAAAAAAAGGGAATTCGCGCGCGCGATGGCCACTCGCGCGGACCGCGCGCGCGATTCCCCCATTTTTTCATTTTCTTCTTTTGTTTTCTATATCATTCCCCCACACCTGTTCTAGTAGTTTTTACTTTTCTGTTTTTGTACTTTTAGATCGAGTCGTTGATTGTTTTCATAATTCTGGTTATGTTTTATTTCCTTTTATAGTTTATTTTCGTGTTGTCTTAATAATTTTGTTTCTTCTTATAGTTAATTTAGTTTAGTTTGCTTAGTTTTTTTATTTATATATTTTTAGGTTTCATGTACTTTTAATATTCTTTTGTTAGTTTCTTTTCGTTTATCTAGTATTAACAGGTACATTGAACTTTATTGTCATATTCCTTTGTGTTCACCTGTTCTGTGTTTGCCGAGATCGAGGTATAATCGTTCCTTTCTTACCTACTCTCCGTTCTTTCGTTTTATTGTTTCATTGGGGACAATGAAAGGTTTAGGTTTGGGGGTATGCACAAACATGCACATTATTTTATGCACATTATTTTATGCAAAATTTTAAAATTTTTCAATAAGTGTGTTTAAATAAACGATATTACCGACGTTTTTGCAATCTTAATTTGATACTTCTTGTTTTGTAACTATGATTGTTATAGAATGGTAGACAAGAGAAGATGTGATTAAATATTTACTGAAGTCATGATGAAATGTTTTAGGTTATGTATTGTTTGAATCGTAGTTTTATATCATAGATTTGCACAATAACTTATGCACTGCACGTAGTCGCTTGAATACATGTTTGATGTGAACTATAGTATGATTCGGATCTCTAGATAACACAAGGTGGAGACTAGACCCGGTGAGCTTTTGAGCCTATCTTTTCTTTTTAGAGGGTTATGAATACATCTTGTGTTTGTCGAATTTCATTGAAATAGCGCATTAATTTGTTGATATAGTCTCATTATTCTTGTTTTGGTTGATAGTCAAGTTAAAATATTTGTTACCATGCTAAATAATTTTCCATTGTAAACATTGAAGAACCGTATGACCATAGGACATGATTTTAGGCCCTCTTTGTTTATTACCAACCGATAAATGATAAATTTCCTTAGTTCGCCCTTTGAGCCGTTAAAATGTCTTTTTCTTTAATTACCATTATCCTTTTTTTTGCTCCGACTTGACAAACTTGGAGTTCACCATTGAGATATTTGTCAACTTTTAGTGGTGTTAAGGCGATGTGTGATTGAGAAGAAGAAGTAAAAAAGATGATGTTTGGGGTGGTTGCCTTGATTCTTTACTGAATATTCGTTTCGAAAGCAACGAGAAGGAAAGAAAAAAAAGATAAGGATTGAAAAAAAAATAAAGAAGAAGAAGGTTGATAGTGAAAAAGAAAAGAAAAGAAAGTATATGAAAAGAAATGAAGAGAAAGAAAAGATGAAAGTTGGTAGTAGAGATGAATGAAAGAAATCGAACATGCCTTACAATGACATTCTGAGATTACCTACCTAATATATCCGTTCTATCCTTTTCCATTGTCTGAGCCACATTACAACCTTTGAAAAGTCCTATTTGATCCTAGGAAGCATGGTTTGGATATGTAAACGATGGGAGGGGGATTAAAACATGGTAATGATTAATTTTTCTTGATTATTGGCATCTTATCCATGAGACTACTGTTCTTTCGTGTTATGCGTCTTTTTCGAGTCATATGTGAGCATTTCTCGTTTTGAAAACATATTTCCTTTACTCACATATTTTAGAAAAATTACACCTGTTTCTGAGTGTTTTATTTTAGAGTGTAATTCATTGTGAGATTCGTAGTCGAGACATAGTTAAGTGGTTATCCGAGTTGTATTCCAAGTTCATGACATGCGCGTGTTCATTTGACTATCACATCACACACGTGCAATTCTATGAGAAACTCTATTGATTTATACGATTCATGTACTTGGGATTGTGTTTCATGATATATGTGAATGTTTGATTCCGTTTCTTCTTGTTCATTATTCTATTTCGAATCATCGTTCTACGATAAGAAGTATTGAATGTTTTGTTTTTCTTTTTAATAAAAGTTTTTAAGTTTATAAGTTAATAAAGATGGTTGTGGGTAACTTGTTGACGAGAACCCTCACGAGACTTTACTCGTCCGACTAGGGACACCTAGGGGTTTAAAAGGCTTGTTGCATAGGCTAAATGCAATCGTGATCCATACGAAAATGGAGTAGTATTTTATTAGTAGTAGTAGTTTTATTTTTCTGTTCTTTGCTCGAGGACTAGCAAAGAGTAGGTTTGGGGGTGTGATCGGCGACGAATAGTTGCCGTTTATAGTCCTAAAAATACACTTTGTTAGCCCATTTCATGTAATTATTAAGTGATTTTTAATAGGTATTATATATTTTGTAGATTTTGGAGCTTTAATATGAAAATGCACAAAAATCCAATGATTAGTGGCTTTGGAAGTCATTCTGGGCTCAAAAGATGGTTCCGGTGAAGGAAGAATGCAGTAATAGCCTCGGAAAATTGCATTTTTGACAAATAATACTTCAGATTTGAGAAATTTCTCCAGAGATATAAAATGTAGATCTTCGAGTTACGGACGCGTGGCCGTAAACGGTGAGTCAATCCGAGTTCCGAGTCAAAATTTATCGTAATTCTACGAAAGTGGTGCAGAGGAGCGAAAAATCTGAGAAAATTCTTGAAAAAGCCCAGGTCGCGCGCGCGACCCGCTCGCGCGACCCGCGCGAGCGACCCTTTGAAAAAGTCAAAGTTGCGTATTTCGAGGTCCTGAAGAGCCCTGTGCAATCCGAATTGGTTAATTACGTCCAGAAACGTAAAAACAGCTGTTTTAGCGCGATTTAACTTAAGAAAGCTTCCTAAATCCTTCCAAAGTCTATATAAATCCTATTCTAAATCAAATTTAAATATACAAATCATTACACACTAATATACACATCAATATACATCCATAATATACAATATTTTCAGCCTTTTTGAAGAGAGAAAAGCAAGGAGAAGAAGAAGAAGACCAAGGATTTCAATGAAACCCTAGCCAAGTAATAGGGTTTTATTTATGTATTTCTTTTAGTTTTATTATGTATGGATGATGATTACATGTTTAGAGGATTTTTTATAATAAAATCGTACTTCTATTGATTAAATCGTTACTTTCAAAGTTTATTCTTGTCTTAGATCTATTTTGACTGTGATGTGCTCAATGATCTATACTTGCTGTGCTTGTTTAGATTATTTACATGTAATGGTGCTTTATTGAATTGTGCTATCAAGTATCCGAATAGTCCATGCCTAGATTAGACGGATTATACCACAACCCTAGTTTAGTGTGGGATAATTCGTGCTAACCGAAGATGGATTATGTTGGTGCTTGAACCATAGTTATTTTCTTGACGGAGGAATTGGGCTTGTAGCTACAATTCCCCATTATCATCCAACTTAATAATCTAATTGAATGCATAAAAATTCCTATTATGAAGCTAGTGGTGGATTTGCAATCCTAGGTTCCTTTAAACATATTTATAAAAATACTTTTAAACCGCTTTCATAATTTAGATTTAATTTCGTTAGTTTCATTAATTTTATTGAAATTCAAAATCAAAATCCGTTTTCTTAATTAGCTAAATTTAGGTTTTAGAATTAAAGAGCTGTAGTTAATCAATCTCTGTGGGTTCGACCTTTACTTTCACACTACAAATCCTTAGAAAAGTAAAGCATAAATAAAAGCATATTTTTTATATCTTGATATTGACAACATCACGATTTTCCCTCGGGCTTTTTCAAAGTTATACCAGCTGCTTCAAGTAGATTGTTCTTTCTGTAAATGATGCACCTGCAAAATAATTCATTGATAAACCGTCTATCGAATAAAATATAACAGAAAAGTATTAGATTGGGCATCCAAATTTGATGCTAAGTTACTAATAGATTCTGCAACTGAAAAATTCTCTTATCCTTTAAAAGTTAGCCACAAAACAAGTAAAGACCTAGTTTTTAGTTTTAAGCATACAACTAGAAATGCGAAATGAATCGTCTGGCATCTAAAGCCATTTTATTCCTGGTATTATCCAAAGCCTGTATTTAAAGATACATGGCTTTATTTAGTCCATTACCAATTCAAATACTGTGATGACGAAGAAGAAATAAAATGGGTACAATTGAAGATACGAACATTAAAGTTTCACCATTTGTAACAGCTTAAGCTTCTAGAGCAGTTGACCATCACCACAGGTATCAGAGAAGCAAAGAAGAGAGGTGGCATATTTACATTCACATTATCACTAACAGCTCAAGCTTTTGGAGTAGTTAGTGGTTGACAAAAATTTGCAATCTGTCATCCAAAACCACACCTTTTGACCATACTAAACTAAACATAGCATATGCCTTTATATATTTACCCTTCTCTTTAGAGAAAGATCTGGCGTTTCAAGTGCCTGAACACATTCTTCGCTCGCACGATTCCTCTTCGCTATTTCAGCATTAGTCTTGCGAATTAGGAACCACTAGAACAAAGGAATTGCAAAAAAAGAACCAACATAGATCTGCAAAGTAGACCTTACTGTTATGTGACAAAGCAAACAACTTAAATCATTATCAACAAGTGACTAGATATGTAATCATTATCAACAAGTCAACTTGAATATTCTTTTATTTGCTGCAATGGGTGTATAAGTAAGGAAAGAAAGGGAATGAAAAGGAAGGATGCGGGAATCCTTGCATCTCCAATATCTTTTGTCATTATCCTCACAAAAGGGCGGTAATAGAGGGAGAAAGATAAGGGAAGTGATTATCCATTTTACCTTTTTCGTTATTGTTTTTGGAGAATGAAGAACATTTTTCATAAATAAATTAAAAGAGAATGTTCTTACCAAATTGATTAAATAGACACTCTTCTGCTACCATGTCTATGTAGTATGGATACGGACATGGGACACAGAGACGACACATATGAACATGAGCCAAAATAAATGTAGATATCTTTCACATGGTATGGTTACTATGGTATCAACCAGGGCTACAGAATAAGAGATCATTTCAAATAATAACAACAATAATGAAAAATTTTATTTGCATGTCCAGTACAGTCAATATGATAAGGTGTATCATAACACCCATTCTAACGTTTTAACTTTTCAATGCAAAACCGGATACATTTATCCATCAAGTCTGTTCTAAAATTGCCGAATTTTTTTATTTGCAACATTTGAAAATTTTGGTGGGATTTTTTGGAGAGACTATCAGTCAAAATTCACATCTTCAATCTAATACTTAGATTTTCAATAATGAATTTCAACAAATTCGAACACGTTTCTAAGACACTTAAAAATATGCACATAATTTAAGGTGCTTCCTTGTGGTTGCTTTGATATGGTCATCATACAGTTATACATTAACTTCTAAAAACCACACTCCAAATCCTATATATATATAATCTACATAAGCTAATATGCGTCGTGAGTTCCACGGTAAAATAAGGTATAATGGTGACCTCGCTGTGCACTAAACGGACCACTGAATTGAGTGCTCAATTATTACCAACTTCCACCCTCTTCTTCAATACCTTGATTTGGATCACCATCCCCAAATAAAAATGAGAACACCTACAAACCAACCATTCATGAAATCATATTTGTTTCAGTATAGTCGAAACCAACCATTAAATTATAGAACATCCTATTTTATGCCTACTTACAGATTCAATGAAGTTCGTCGCCTCCTATAGTAATACAAATCCCAATACCTAAAACAAATTATTCCACGACCATGGGGGTATTAGACTTGTTCCTTAATCCATGTATTTTTGCAAACTGGCAAAAAGTAAATAGATAGAATTCCCAAAAGCCACAAATATCGAGAAGCGAAAAGAAAAAAAAATTACTTCATGCTTTCTATGATGGCAGTAAGTTAATAGTGTATTTTGGAAGAAGATCTAATAAAATATTTTGATAAGCCGTGCAAAAATAGTAACAAGAGTGCATGGTTTTGTTGTTCAGTCTTTGGACATTGGAAACTAGACAGTCCTTTCTTTTTCTTTTAAATTTTAGTCTGTGTTTGATTCGTGGATTTAGTAAGGGGAACTCACCCATCAACAAGAGAAACAAGTTTTGGATACAACTGATAATCGCGTATCTGATTTACTTCTGATACTGTTGAATCCAAGGACTGCATGTCAACTATACATCTTGTATGCAAATGACTGACAGCCGCCTTGGCCTTCTCCAAAGATTCAGAACTGGCGCCACGTTTTTGAAGCCTGTTTAGCAGAGCAACCTTCCTCAGATACTCAAGTTTCATAAGCTCACCCGTCTATAAACAAGAGCAGAACTATAATAAGTTTCAACATTAAGAAAGAAAAATTATCAAAATCTAAGCTTTATTTATGAATTATGGGTATTCATTAAATACCATGTAAAATTTTGTAGTTTGGAGAGCCCGTACACCTAGGGAAACACCGCCACCCAATATGTGTACCCAAGTACATGTAACATAAATTATACTTATGGAAAAGAAAAAAAAATCAATTGGGAATAAAACTTATGAACATCTATTGATAGAAATATTTGAGCAAGCCTTCAACACAATTGGCAATAGCTGTTTGATGCAATGTGAAAGTACACATTTTGTTATCTTTGTTTTTCTTTCTCCTTTTCCCATTTTGGTTTATTATTGCTAGGCACAATCCTTCTTTACTTCCATTTCAGATCCAGCACGTGTACGAAAAGTTGTGATCGTTTGGATTTGCTATTTCACATCTATTAAAAAATATGCTTCCCTTTTAAAGATAAACATCAGCTTTTTAAAAAGCTCCAATTTGTAGCTTTTGAAAACATTCTTATTCCAAATTGTGATTATTGATAATTTTAAAAGATGACCCAAACGGGCCCGTAAAGGTGAAAACTCAAACAAGAAAAGTGTCTCCATGCTATTCTAACTCACCGTTTTTTTCTAACTAAGTCCGAGCATTGTGCCACAACATTCCACTAACTTTGTATAAAATAAAATAATATCATATTCGTTCAACCGTATCAGAAAAAAATTACCATGATTGCTCAAGCTAAAATTCCAACTGATTATAATAATCATTCAGGAAAAAGGCCCCTATAATCTAGCCATGAGAGCCATCCATGCTTAAAGCATTAATAGAAGAAAAAAAATAGATAAAAGAGCTTTCTAACTTGAAAACAAATATTTGCATCGAACTAATACTCTGACAATAAGCCACTGACACAGCAGTTAGGTAACCGGTCCAACCACTACTCTATCTGCTAGGAAAGACAAAAGAAGAAGAAGAATCCCAATCCTTGAGAATCACATATTACCTTTTGTTTTTCCAGGTTTTTTATTTTGATGAACATTAAGTAAATCATTGAAAATACTCTTTAAAAAAAAAAAACAAAACAGGCTCCCAATTTAGCAGCAATGCAATGTAATTAAATTAAGAATACCTTTATAGAAGAGCTTCTAATGAGGAGCAGAGAATGAGATGGACTCTTTTGAACGATGAATGTATCGCAGACCTGAAGTTAAACAATCTAAAACAACTCATTAATATATATACACATATATTATGTAAGTTGTTTATTCAATGATAACATAACGAAGATTAGATATAATAAGATATCAATTTCGAAGAAACTCATCTCAAAGAAAGAGAATCCATGGGTAAACAACATCTCTCTCTCACTCTCCCATGAATTAACTAGTCCAAAAATACAAAGTACTACTCGTGACCCAAATTCTTGAACTTGAACAAAGATTTAAGATTTGAACTTGAACAGAGCAATGGATAGACAATAAAAGCAAAAAATCAAAATTCATGAAAAGATTTAGCAGATTTAAGCCTTAGAACTCCAGATTCTTCGTTATACCACTGACCAGTCAAACATCAGTTGTTGGAAAAGCAAATCAAAATCAAAGAAGATCTTAGTATGTTCATGTGTGTGCATTCGAGTGTGTCTACACATATTATGTGCATGTGTGTCTGTATTAGACGGCCATAGAGACTGGAGGGAGCCATAGTCGAAGGGAAGAGGGGCAGAGAGAGAGAGAGGGGGATCTGGAGAAAGGGTTTCAAATTTTGTGTTTGGGACTAAAAGTATAACTTGGGTATCAAAAATCCCAATAATCAGGGTTTTGAGAAGAAATAGAAGAAAGAGAAAGAGTATTCGAGGAGAGAGAGTAATTACCGAGAGTGGTGGTAATGATGGCCAATGGTGGCCGCCCTTTGTTGTAGGACTGTGTGGTCAACGACGTAGATGGTGACGGTGGAGACTAGTGAGGCGGCTATATGTGGTCGATGGTGGCATTGGAGCGATGGTGGTGTTCGAGCTCTTTAGGGAGAGGGAGAGAGAGAGAAAGAGCGTGAGAGAAAAAAAAAAAAAACATACCTGTAGGGAGGCAGTGGTGAAGGACGCAGAGCGGTGGTGGTGGTCGCGTAGAGAGAGAGAGAGAGAGAGAGAGAGAGAGAGAGTAGAGAACATCATCCTAATTCCTATGCTAGGGTTTGATAAAGTGATGTAAAAGAAAGGGGGGGACAAAAAATTGGGTCGCGTTAATTTGGAGTGAAAATTTTTCATTTTAAGTTGGATTTGTC
This sequence comes from Hydrangea macrophylla, assembly GCA_033977485.1. Taxonomy (NCBI): domain Eukaryota; kingdom Viridiplantae; phylum Streptophyta; class Magnoliopsida; order Cornales; family Hydrangeaceae; genus Hydrangea; species Hydrangea macrophylla. The sequence continues at coordinate 13,181,999 of CM066985.1, read as the reverse complement.
ACCGCCTGACAGTGACAATTGTACCATTAACATTATCATTTCCATAACCAGTGACAACATGTTACTTTTGTTGAATTTGTCACTGTCCAGATAGTGAAAATTTTGTCACTCCTGCAGACAGTGACAAAGCTATTTAAAAAAAGGGTGATAAATTCGTAGTTTTAGTGTAGTGACCTCTTGTGCCTAGATAAATGTAAAGTCAAAGAGATGATGGAAGAGATTTATGCCGGGGTATGTGGCCCTCATATGAATAGACATATGCTAGGAAAGAAAATAGTAAGGCAAGGATACTACTGGTCCACCATGGAGCATGATTGTTGTAAGTACGTAAGAAAATGTCACCGTTGTCAGATTCATGCAAACCTCATGCACTCCGCACCATCAGAACTTTATAGATAAAATTGGGGAGGTAGTACCAAAGTTGTCAAATGGGAATAGATATATCATTGCCGCCATCTATTATTTAACAAAGTGGGTAGAAGCTGAATCCTACACCAAATTAGAGGCAAAGGACATTGCAATTTTTATAAAGCACAACATCATCTACAGGTACGGGGTTCCTCATGAGATCATATCCGATAGTGGATCGCATTTGAAGGCTGAGGTACTAGCACTGCTGGAAAAATATAAGATTACCCACCATAAGTCATCACCATATAGACCATAGACCAATGGGGCAGTGGAAGCTACAAATAAGAATGTGAAGATAATACTGCAGAAGATGGCATACACGTATAAGGACTAGCATGAGAAATTACCATTCGCCCTATGGGGTTATAGGAAATCTGTGAGGACATCCACTAGAGCCACGCCATACTCATTGGTATATGGGATGGAGTCTGTGTTACCTATAGAACTCAATATACCATCTTTGAGAGTGATGGCCAAATGTGAGGTAAAGGAATCTCAATGGTTGAGAAAGAGGAATGAAGAGCTAGAATTAACAGATGAGATGAGATTGGAAGCACTGAACCATGTCCAGGAATACCAGCAAAGAATAGCTAGAGCTTACAACAAGAAGGTTCGTCCAAGGAAGATTGTTGAGGGTGACCTAGTCTTGAAGGAATTTAGAGCACCAGTTTTCGATCGAAGAGGGAAGTTTAAACCCAATTGGGTTAGACCCTACCTCTTTAAGACCATTCTCAAAGGTGGTGTAGCCTAACTAACAGACCTGGATGGCCTTGAATTCAAAGAACCTATTAATCTCGATCGCCATAAGAAATACGATGCTTAATCCACTTGTGCATGTCTTACCTAAACTACGTAAATGGACTTGATTCCTATTAAGGGTTACATAGGTAGCCTGGAAATAGGTTCGGTCCAAGTCCTTAAGCCATTCCCATTCCATTTGCTATACTAGGGGCAAGCCCTTCTCAAGCTTGATTTTTCTTTATCTGTCCCTACACTAGGGGCAACCCCCACCTTGAAGCCTCTCCCTTATTTTAAAAGGGCTAGCCCCACTCTTGAATCAGATAGTAATGTAAATTTGAAGGAAACGATTCAGGCATGTCCCCAAAAGATTAAAATAAGAATGGCATAACAAATAATAAGTGAAAAGCTGAAAGTAGATTGAATATAAGGAGAATTCTCAAAACTAAGTTTTATTGATTGAAGTTTTATTCCACTACCATAAAAGCTAAACTAAAGAAGATGGGAAACTATGATATTCTAAAAGACTACTTCTAAAAGCGGAGTCAGAGTCTTCTTTATTCCCTTGGTCACTTTCATTTTTGTCACTTCTCTTTCTGCATGGCCTTGACTACATCCTTTGATAGGGAGAGGGAAATGAACCCCTTGTTATGTTCTATGGATTGGCGCGACTTCCATTGTTTCTTGAAGTGGGGAATATCTGAAGCTTTGTAAGAAATCTTCTTGGGGATTCTGAGGGGATGAATGGGAACTTCTAGAAGGTGATTTAATTAGCGAAGAATTTGACTAGGAAGATAAAAGGACCACATATGGAGACCTTGAATGCTAACACCCGAAATTGAGCTTGTAATCAAAGTAAAAGTTTTGATCTTCCATCATTCAATATTCCATTAGATATCATTGTGGGTGAAGCCATGAAACTAAATAGTCCAATATCGCAGGGATTCATAAAGGCGGACAACTTCCTGAGTATGATATAGGGTAAAGAAGTCAGATAAACACTTGGGGGAACCATAAGCCTAGTTCTTTCAAGAAGCCATACCTGAAGCAAGATCACGGATCCATGGAAGTTTTCTGCAGAACCTATAGAAGCCTTGTCTAACCCAGTTATAGTTTCAGCCAAGCAGATCATCATTGGGTTTTTTCCCTTGCTTACCTCCAAAACTACATCAATAAGTTTCACATCCTTCATGGTAGTACCATCATTGAAGAGAAAGTGGGCAATCATACACAAAGCAAGAACACATCGCTTGTGTTCACGAGCAATGGTTGGGTCATTTAAAGAGAAGAACTTGATAAGAGGGAACAACAAGATATGGCCTTCTATGATAAGATCGTCGCATTCTGGAATAGTCAGCCCACTTCAGGAAGACAAGAAAAAAGGGTACCTAGAGTAATGAGAAGGAAGCATGAGTTCAGACTTATAAACATAGCCTAGCATGACAGAGAATCCTTCAAAGGTCAGGCATAGTTCCTCACAATTGAAGCGGAATACATGGTATTTGGGATCCCAACAAGAGATTGCAGCCACCATGAAGTTTTTTGAGGCCTCAATTGATGAAAAGAGAATATGCTATCCAAACCATAGGGTTGGAATTAAACATGATCAAGACCACATAATTCATCCATCCATTGGAAGAGGGCATAAGCCATGATGTTTGCCATTGAAAGGAGGCTTTAAGAATGAATATGAATGAAAAGAGGGGAGTTTTTAGGGCTTATATAGAGTATCAAGCTAAATTTGAGAAGAGTTGGGAGTCCAAAGTCAAAAAGAAGTCCAAAAATTGCCAAAAATCATCAAAATTCACAATATTGTTTGAGATCCATGGTGGCACTCATGTGACTGTCACATGGCACTCTTGAGTTCTATATGAGACCTCTGAGTTCCACATGGCACTCTTAAGTGCCACAATGGCACCTCTTATCCCCACCTTTGTGTGGTTGCATCCTTGTGCTTATTTATTGGTTTTCAAACTCCGTTTGAAGTTCGCATGGACATCCTTGTTCCATCAAAGTTCTGTTATGTGCCTAAAAAGGTCTTAGTGTGGGCTTTAAATCATTCATTCATAGTCATGAAAAAAGGTCATAGTAGTCATAGAAAGTCCTCCAAGGGAGCATGTCACACATACACTTCAAACAAGAGTTCCAAATGAAAGTGCAAATAACAGTCATTCGTAATAGTAAAAGGAAAATAAAGATAGAGCATATAGCTAGTCTCTCGGGCATCTCTTACCCGCATTTGCCCTTTTTGGTTGAACTCATGGTGATTCTTCATTTTCTTCCTTGTCTTCTTTAATGACAATCCAGCGAGAAGAGGTAGAATGCCTGACCCGCTCTGGCACGAACCTGGTAGGAGGTGGGTATGACGATGATTCATCCAATCGCATCTCTACTTCCGCTATATGCCTCTGCCTGGATGTATTTTATTATGCTGAAAAGAAAGGAAATCATTAATCAAAAAAGGGAAAAGTGAGGGTAAGAAAGCGTACATGCAACACATTAATTGTCATGAGTTTAAAAGAATAAGTCACACTAGTTTCTAGAAATGCTCAACTCACCATATTCATTTCTTTAATGTCAAACTTGGCAGAACGTGCTGTTTGGAATCGCTTAGTCGACTGAAGCTGTTAAGATTAGGAAAGAGATTAGAAAGTAGTAGTGTAACAAATGGCATGTTGCAGAGATCTTACCGTATAATCTAGTTGGTGAATCCATGACTCAAGCTAGTAGCTAGGCTCCTATGTTCCTCCACATAGGATGTTGGGACGAAAGCCACATTAGAAGAGATGCATTGGAAATCTGGAGAAATTAACTTGAGGACACGATAGGGAATCAAATGATCATCCTCGTCCAGAGTAGGAACCATCCAGTCAATAGGAGGAAGGTCAGAAGTAGAAAACCTCAAGGGTGCTCCCACATAGGAAGACCTAGTCCTCTAGACTCTAATACTAGAACTCCCTATTCCTCCGATAGAAGGCCTCCCTGCAGTCATAGAAAGTTTAACAAGCCAAGCGAGAAAGTAAGAAGAAGTGAACTAAAAGTAGATACATACAGCGGCATGGCCACTCATAGGGAGATTAGACATGAGATGGGAGACCCTAAAATCCTCATAGCCTCTTCTTTCAACCACTAGTTGAGTAGCATCCATTCCCATAAGTGCCTCCTCAAGATCGTCACCATGGAGTTTATGAGTGCCTAGCATATTAGGAGGAGGGACATCAGGTACAATAAAGTGGTCTAGAAGGCATGCTTGCCTCAGAACTCTCTCTCCCAAATACCAAGAAGCAACATATGGGCCCATGAATAGGATGCACTATTTTGATAGTTGGATCACTGATGCATAGGGAGCCTTTGTAGCACGAGAATCATAGACCAAGGATCCCACACCTCTCTTTCCCCTGTGAGGCAAGTTAGGAAGTCCCTGCATTTCTTAAGATCACGAGCTCCAACCTTCACACCCACTTCTTCCTTCACCCTTTTGAGACTCTTAGGGAATAAACTAGCACTCAAGTCCATAGTTTTAGGAGCTAGCATTCTAAGGTATTCAAAGCTCCATAACTATTAAGGAAAGAGAGAGAGAGAGAGAGAGAGAGAGAGAGAGAGAGAGGGAGAGAGAGAGAGACAGAGAGAAAGAGAGAGAGACATTAGAATGCCAAAAGAAAATAAAAAAGAAAGAAGAGAGAGTAGATTGAGTGATCCCTCCCAAACCTTCCAGAAGCCTCCAACTGAGGGTGAACCCATCCAAGAGATTTTTCCTATTTGCTTGTAGACAATATCTAGGATTGGCCCACCCCAATTGTATTCATAGATTCGGTCAACATTAGCCAAGCTCCCTAGGACAGATAGATGAATTTGATCCACTTTAGTGCTAAATAAGGAGCATCCTAGAATGTACATGAAGAAAGCTAGGGTAACTTGGTCGGTGGTGAATTGATCATATCTTTGGAAACTCTCTAGGAACTAAGCGTAAGGAATCGTGCCACTCACCACCCTAGGAGCATATATTCCCAATAGATTGATGACATTTTGCCTAGAGGTGTCTAATCAAGGGTCTGTGATGATAGGATCTCCTCCTACTCGAAGCCCAGTGAGCATAGAGAAGTCATTAGAAGTCATAGTCATCTCCATAAAAGGAAGATGGAAGGTGTTTAAAGAGTCCCACCATCATTCCGCTAAGCTAGATGAGTGCACCAAGTCATAAGAGTTCCCAACCAATAGCTTTACAAATTCCCCAAAGCCGACAGCTTTTACCTTATTTTTCACAGGGTCTAGAATACCCTTGAACCACTCATAGCTATGTGGTAGGCACCCGTGCACTTTCAAAGTGATCTTGGTCACCTAGGATGACAAGAGAAAAGAAACTGATGAGTAGAGCATGTTTGCAAACACCTTGTGTGCACAATTTCAAGATTCTTGCCCAAAGAATGAAATTAATCATGAGAGATACATATTAGAGAATGTGTGAATTCATTATCAAGCACCAATTTTGCAATACATGGCATATAAGAAGAAAAAACTAAGAAGTTCAATAGAAAAGCTTTGAAAATACCTCTCCTTCCCTAGCTTTGGATGATAAATGTAGGTGAGGATCTCTTATGAGATGTTCACGTAGAAAGCAATTACATGTGGGTTAATATGAGCATCTTCCTGCCCGAAGATTGAGAGGAAGAGGACCCCACTATCAATGTGGGAGGAAGAACCTGAATATGAAGATCATCCACATTGTTGAATTTGAACTTGTAGTTTGATGATGCTTGGGAGGTGATTTTGAGTGAGTAAAGGATTGATTTCCGAATGTTTAAATGAATTTTTAATTTTGAAAAAAAAAAAAGGTGAGGATGAGAGAACCTAGATTTAGAGGATGAGAATGGAGAGAAAATGAAGAAAAATGAACAACTTTGGAAAGAAAACAAGGCAATTTTGAAATGGGTAGCAAATGAGGAGAGAAATGCCTAAAATAGAGGCTGAAAGCCATGAGGCTTTCCTTGAGTGTCGCGTGGCTGTAACACCTAAATTCTCCTATCTGTATTTCTTAATTTTTTGTATTTTTCTTTGTAATATTTTTGATTACATATAATAAGATCTGTTTTCCTTGATCATTATTGTTCTATAGGACCTATGTATGTTTGTATCTATGTTTGAGACCTTGGGGAAGCTTTGATGGAAATGCAATCCCGAGCGCTCGAGGAGCCGGAGCACTCGTGCCCTGAGTGCTCGAGCCCCCTGAGTGCTTAGTTCAACAGTTTCTATTATGTCACTTGTTTGATGTGCTTTGATCAAATTTCTAATTATTTTATGTAAGAACCTGAGATACTTAATCCATGAATTAGTACTTGCATGTTCACCTATCACACTGACACTTAGGAATACATGCTAGATTATGATTCATGCTTAGTTGCGTAGCTGTTAGTTTATCTAAATGCTTACGTTTGATCTTGAACATCTTAACGTGACGATGATTTCAATTTGCACTGCTACGCTGATAATAAGAATAACATACACGTAATAAGATCGGAACATTCTAATAACCACGTTGATACGAACCACGCCAACAATGTGACAAAACCCGTAACACGATTAATGCCTCAGACCATTCTACTGTCAGATTCAAATGAAAATTGTAACCCAACACCTATAACAGATGCGAACCTTGGTATAAAGGATGTACACGCCACAATCAAGGATGGAAAACTCGATTGATAAGTCCAGGTATGAACGCCACAGAGTAAATCTGATAAGTCCAAATAGTTCTTCAAAGAACCAAAGAGAAAACTCTCACAATATTATTAATGATCAAGAATATTACAAACCCTAAAACTGTTTAAATAGCTGAGGCTTACGGTTGGGCCCTGTAAGCCTACGAAATATTATGGCCCAATATAATTCACCCCGAAACTAAAATAAAAACAAACTAACAAATATGAAAATTTCCTAAGTTGGCATGCAAGCCTATAATTTATTCTAGAGCTTGAATCATGGACACCCAGCCTTGTGGATCACTAGTATCCTCCCATAGGCCACAAAGATTAGTCTCAACCCAAATTGTTGAACTAGCCCATTGAGATTGTCCTTGAACCGTTTTGCTCGCGCCCTTGTAACTGGACGAATTTGCACGTGGTTCGGGTCCCCATTCCACCTTGTGCTAGCCGCCATGTTCTCATCATTCCCCTCCTCTTGAAAAGGATTTTTCCTCAAATCATCACCTACATCAAAAGGAGATAAATCAGCAACATTAAAAGTAGTACTAACATTATACTCATCAGGCAACTCTAGCTTGTAGGCATTATAATTGATGCACTCAAGAACTTAAAAAGGACCATCGCCTCGGGGAAGCAATTTAGAACGCATTTGTGCAGGAAATCTTTCTTTTCGTATGTGTAACCAAACCCAATCTCCGGGTTCAAAGATAATATTGCGTCGCCCTTTGTTTGCTTGTGTTGCATATTGCTCCGTTCTTTGCTCAATATTGAGCCTTGCTTTCTAATGAATCTGCTTAACAAAATCTGCTTTCTTTTTGCCATCTAAATTAACACGCTCAGTAACAGGTAAAGGAGATAAATCCAAAGGAGTTAAAGGATTAAAACCATACACAATTTCAAAGGGTGAAAATTAGTAGCAGAATGGATAGTACGATTATAAGCAAACTCAATATGTGGTAAACATTCTTCCCATGTTTTGATGTTCTTTTTAATAATAGCCCTTAACAAAGTAGATAAAGTCCTATTTACTACTTCGGTTTGACCATCAGTTTGTTGATGACAAGTAGTGGAAAATAATAACTTAGTCCCCAACTTACGCCACAAGGTCTTCCAAAAGTAACTCAAGAACTTAACATCTCTATTCGAAATAATGGTTCTAGGCGTACTGACACGAGAATTATTCTGTGTGCGCTTGTGTGCTATACCCAAGTACAGGTAATCGTGCAACTAGTAATCTGGTTAATTCCAGATCGATCCCACAGGGAAGGTGTTTAACTAAAAACCTAGATTAATCTCAAAAAGGGAAAATAAAAATCAATATTTTTAAGAAATGTAGAACACGAAGTTCCACGGGTTATCAACTACTAACGATTAAACAATTAAACTAAATTAATCTAACGACTAACCTAACTAACAATTTAAAGTGATGATTTAAAGCGTTTCTCTTAATAAAAGGGAATGTTGGGATCACACGAATCCACCGCGACCTAGCTATCTACCATGCAGTTACGTTGAAGCTCAATGGAACACACTCTCTACAGTATTTCGTATCTCTCCAAGGATAAAGAATCCATAGTCCTTTCATGACTGGGACTATATCATCACAATTAAATTTGAAATACATGAAAGCGGTTTAAAACAATAGTTTAGACTTGCACCTACAATGGTGTTAGCATTGAGGGTGGTTTGCAAAATATATTGAAGAAAAATGCCTCAAGGCTTTAAGTTTACAGACTGTTTTGACAAACTGAGCATTTGGGAACAATTTGATAACAAATCAGTAAAGCAGAAAGTCTAGGAATACTGCATAGGATGTTCTCAAGAATCAGAGAGTTCGATCGATCGACGCGCTTTCGATCAATCGGACTTCTTCATCCCTCGATCGATCGAACTGACTTCGATCGATTGACAATGTCTCTATTCCGATCGACCAAACTTTCTCGATCGATCGAACACAAGAATTATTCTACTGCACGGCAGAGGCTTGAGATCACGTTTTCATCGTGATCTCCCAACCTGGGGACTACTCAGACATAGTCTGGAGTGTCACAGATTCATTTTTAATGTAAAAGTTCATTAAGGATGCGTTTGGTTGTGATTTAAACATGAAAACTATGTAAACTAATGGTGTGAACTTAATTAGCATGCACTACTATGAGTTTAACAGATTATACTACTAGAAACGATAAACAGATTATAAACAAACTGAAATAACAGAACCTAAGACGATGTGTTAAGATCAAATCGCTTGAAAATCCAAGAATAAGCAAGAGTAGACTTTGAAACAGCTAGGGTTTTAACCAATGTTCCCGCAGCGTGCGCGTATGATCTGATAAAAGCCATGTTCGATCAATTGAACATTCTCGATCGATTGAACTTCTGGGATCTTCGATCGCTTGAACTTCTTTTGATCGATCGAACACTCGATCGCTCGAATCTTCTTGGATCGCTCGAACTCTGTGCTTCAACTTTGAAATGTCTTCTTTAAAACCCAGCACTTCCTTTTATCGCTATCTTCCAATTCTCCACACAGCAACGGTAATCTGCACAAACTACAGCTAAAATAAACAACCTATCGCATATTAATCATAATGTGTGAGAACTGGCATTGTAATTCAAACTGCAGATAAACAGGGGAATTGTAAACTAAATTAGTGCATTTTCTTCTTTTAGCGCGGTTGTATTTTACAAATACCCCCGCTTGTCACAACCCCCAACTAGTGATTTGCTAGTCTCTAGCAATAGAGCGAAAATAAAACAAACTAACTACGACTATAACGGCAATACTAGAATAAATTGAATTCAAGTCAACTAAAGTAACGAGAAAGAAACTACCTAACTCACTTTCGCAGGAATCGCGGTTGCATTTAGCAAATGAAACAAGCCGTTAAACCCCTAGGTTCCCCCTAGTGGACAAGTGTTGTCTCGTGAGAGTTTGCAGTGAATATACCCACAAAATTCTCTGATTTTAAGATCAAGAAGATATCGAATAACTTGTGAACACTTCCTTTTATTCAACTATTAATTTAGCTCTACAACACATATCATCCTCATTCAAACCATGAAAGAAATACACATGTTCCTCATGTCACCAAGAAAAAAAAACATATGCATCACATCCTTGTATCCGTGTGTGTGTGAGATTAACAGCTATACATCAAATTGTATTTAGAGTTGTTTAAACTATCATACTCTCAGAACTTGTAGTTTCAACTCAATTCTCACCTGGTTACTACACTGAAAAATGAACATCCCACAGAGACTTGGTTAATAATGATCGCACATGGTATGAAAGCTTTGAGAGGAGTGATTTTTCGGATACTACTGCTTTCATACCCGACTCTATAAAAGATGAACATTTAGAGTGTATAGTCTCATGAACGGAATACTACTTACTAGAGGAGCAAAATACTGTGGATTACTCAATTTACACATTCGTGGTTAAACTAAGTTGTTGAAATTCATTAAGACTTTGACTTGATGGTTTTTATTTAGTAGGTAGAAATTAGAGGGGTAAGAAATTGCACATTTTTAGCATGTGGTTGTGTTTAGTAATTTCTTCTTCACTTTATTCCAACCATCCTCTCCATACATATAAATATATATATCATCATTTTTTTTTTACAGTTCTCATTCCCTTTCTTTTCTCTTATGCAGTCCTTCCTACTACTACTCCTTCCTCATACTTCAACTGAATCACATTGGGTGTGCAATGGGGTGTATTGAGGTCAAGGTATAAGATTAGGAATTTAAGAGTTCATAATAGATTTGGCATTATTTACTAGGTATGGGGTTAAGAACAATGCATATTCTGAAATGTCGATATAGGTAAATGGAGAAAACAAGGAGCAAATAACGATGGTTTAAATCATTTTCTCAACTTCTAAATTTTTAACACCTAAATGTTCATTGAGTTTGGTTGGTAATTCCTTAACGTTCTCCTCTACTAAGAAGCCAAAATGAAGAATCAGAGACTATTTAACGAATAAAACACGCTTATTCAATAAGAACAATTCGAATTTGATGTGATAATTCCCTCAGAATTGAAGATTGGATTCAAAAGATCACGAAGTGTACTAGTTTCCACTACTTCATTCCTTAAAGTATGAAAGTCATATTAACTCTTATTTTAAATTTTCTGCATAGCTATTAACATGTGCAAATGACTTGGATACAAAAATGATCAACAAATGCATTCATCCTAGAGAAGCTAGAAAACGCGTGAACTTAATTCATAAAGGGATGAGAATTAAATGATTTTGTCATCGCTTAATAACAGCTAAATAGGAGTGAATGTTCAAAATTATTCTACCAATTTAATTCAAACCTAGCTTAATCGTTTGAAATTTTTAATATATTTTTTTTTTTACAAATTCAAAATCGAGATTATATGACATGTGCAATAAAGTGACACAGGTGATTATATGACATGTGCAAATAAAGTGACACATGTTATTATATATCTACATCCCACCCCCAACTGAAAATAACACTGTCCTCAGAAAGTTGATTTTCAAATATAGATAGACAGATATCACCTGTCAAATCTTAGTAATAACTGCACGCGTAACAACCTGGAAAGAAATCATACAACTCCACACAGGCAGGATCAAATATAGTAATTAAAAACATAAAGCAGAAGATCCATACATAAGCATAACTAATCACTATTATAATAATGCAATGGAATAACTAAACAGCGATTACAAAATCCATATAACAAAAATAACCAACATAGCCAACTAACTCAACCCACCAGAAAAATAAGAGAGAGAAGAGAGAAAACAAAAATACATCATAACCCACCAAAACAACCAAAAACACTGCTCCATCAGACTCTATACATCATCAGCAACATTCGATAATATCTCAATAACCAAATCCGGAGCATCCCCATCTCCACCCTCAACAACAGCAGTAAGCATCGTCGGGTCACTCTCAATCGTGGCAGCTGGAATGGATAGTGATGTGTCAGCCACGACCGAAGGTGGTTGAAGCGGTGTCTCAGCAGCAGGCGGTGCCGCCGATGATGATGAAGCTGCAGGATCAAACTGGGAAGATGGGGCTGAAGATGAAGGGCCGGTGGTGGGTGGTGGAATAGCAGAAGTAGTAGGTGGGATGGTGGAAATGCCTGGAGCAGCTGTAGGTGGATCGCTGGGGGGTGGTGCAGAAGCTGCGTGAACCGCCTGGTCGACTTCGATCTAGATCAAGCTTGCCTTCAGTAGAGTCATCATCTGATCTACCTTGCCCTCAAGTCTAATCTGGGCCTCTCTCTCCTCCAATAGTAACTCATGAATAGTCGTGAGAGGCACAGAAGAAGACTCTCCCTGGGCACGAGCCTGAGATCTCTGTCTCAGCTCAAATCTCGCAACCTCCTCAATAGGGTCCATCTCCTCCTCAGACTCATGCTCCTCAGCCTCTGTGGGCATCCCAGAAGCAGCACCCTCCGTATCAGTGCCTCCACCTCGTCTCCTCTTCTTGCCAACCTTAGCCTTGCCTTTGCCTCACCTCTTTCTCTTTTGCGCATTAGACCGGTTGGAAGCTGTCTCGCCAAAACGACTGCGAGACTGGCCAGTCGTGTCACCTGCCAACGGAAGGAGACCTGCCCGCTCAATAACCCGGTGAATGGCCCAAGCACCCTTCAAGTGCTTCTTGCCCTGAACGTATCGTGTAGGGTGCCTCATGAAATCAATGTAAAGACGAGGGAAACAGACCGGTTGCCTAGTCCCGATCGCATATAACACACGTGCGTACCATGCTGCAATCTTCTCCCAATAAGATGTCACTAAGAGGCAATTGTCGAGGGCGAGGTGCAGCATATGATAATTATCTGTGAGGTAGAAGTCAGCAATAAGGGCCTCGCCATCCCAACCCGGAAGAGCACCCCCAGTGATCTCTCTGATAATAATAGTCGGTGAGAGCAGCGGTGTGCCAGTACGGTGTGGACAAACACAGTCAGGTACCTCGGGTACCCCTAAAGCAGCAGAGATAGTGGCCGGACTAAAAATGATCTCCCTACCTCAGAAAAATGATCATAGTGTGAAAGAAGCATCCGGGTCCCTGACCATCGTCGCACATGCCTCCCTAATCCAGGATAGATTAACGTGCTTTGGCTGGGAGAGGAGTGCGTACCACTATGGCATAGCGCGTATCCGGGCAAGATACAAAGGAGTGGCAAGCCATGCTGTCTCGAGTGGTCGCTCGAGCATAACCTTCCGAGATTGGAAGTATCTAGTGAACCATACCCGGTCTTCTTCATTTCTGAACCCGTGATCGGGTATAGGGTCGGGTATGGTTAGGTCAAGAGGCTTACACTTGTGATACCCTATGATAGGGTTCACTGTATAGCCCTGAAATGGAAGAAACAAACAGAGAAATCATTAAAACAAGAAAACAGAGAAACTACTACACTTCGATCGATCGAAGGGTATTCGATCGATTCAGAAAATCGCCGCTTCGATCGCTTGAGCCATGTTCGATCGATCAAAAAGAGGGTTGGTTTCGATCGCTCGAACCCAGTTCGATCGATCGAACACAGCGAAGCGACAACGCCGATTAACAATAATGGGAAATGCCCGCACACACAAAAATTAAGAAAATAAACAACAAAAGAAGATTAATACCAATAGGGGACATCCCCAGTACAATTCGAAGGAAAAGAAAGACACGGGGGTTGAAACCGAGACCTCACCTCGAGAAACGTGCAATAAGGGGGTGGAGGAGGTTGAAGATGATGAACCGAGGGGTCCGGTTCTCTTCAGGTGATGTGATTGTGCCTGGGGGGGCCAAAAACTGCGAGCTTCTCCTCTGTCTCCGATCGCTCGAACTTAAGAGAGAGAGAGTGAGTAACTGAGAAAGTGTATCGATGACGCTTCGTTAAATACAGGTCTCGATCGATCGAGAAAGTTTGATCGATCGAACTTTCGATCGATTGAGGCCTGTTAAAGCGCTAGAGGTTATGATATTGTCGATCGATCGAGATGAGTTTGATCGATTGAACCTGAAAATTTTTCAATACTAATGAATTAAAGAATTGTACACCCCCAACTAACCCACATTTGTTTGGACAAACATGAAAGTGATACAGACAGTTCATTGCCAGGACATGTAAGCCAAAAAGTCATCATCAACATAGAGAATTGCAAATATTTTATAGATAGAACAATATATTAGCATCCATTTGCAACATTATGTCCCCCAAAATGGTATTTAAAACCTTATTGAGAAAGAACAACTAAGAGAAACTGAAAGTAATAAAATTTTGTCTAGGATTACACTTCAATTGATGAAAGAAAGATGAAATGACGTAATACAACTGAAGTGTAGCACTACTCATCAAGCATGAAGATATCGTCTTCCACAATGTCTGTCTCTGCCAAAGCTTCAAATCCCTTTTCCAGAATATCCGGAAGGCATCCAAGGCATCATTGAGCAAGACTGAACTATCCAAAGAATTGATTGCATGTGCAGGAGGTGATCCAGATGGAGAAAACGATAACGACGTGTAAGTTCGCAACGGACTCTCTTCTTGCGGCGGAGTATCCAGGGACCGTATGTATGGTCCAATCCCGTAGAACAACTGATGTGGAAGAAACAGCGGTGGTAACATATGATTCATAGTGACACCCCTGATAAAGAAAAACAAAAACAAAAAGAAAGAAAGGAATTAAATAAACAAACAAAAGAACTAAAGGAATGAATAAAACAGGAAATGTGACCAAGAAATAACCTCATTATTGGCCTGATATTCCCAGGTGCACTAGCAGGTAGAGGGCATTGAAGCCGAAACAACAAATAACTCAAGTGCACATAAATGTAGGGAACCACTTGGATGACAAGGAAGTCGTCAACATATGTGAATACAGCATTATGGCGTTCTGGCACCACATCCTGTAAGTCCTCTTTTTCCCATGGTTCCCACATTGAGTCATTTTCCCACTGTTCCATCAGAGCATCATTGACTTCCCAAACAGCATATCCCTCTGGTTCTCCCTCCTTTGTAGGGAGTTCCATGTGCTCAAAAGGATTGATCTGGAGGAGAGCAGGGTTATATGGGATATATCCGTGGGTTAAGTCGACGACATCTTCTGCCCCTGGCCCTTGGTATGGAGATAAGCAGAATGCTATTTCATCAGCAGTCCATGGGGAGTTATGATATTCTGAATCAGCCCATGACCCAATAGAGTGAACATCATCATCTCTCATATTGAACAGCCTGTAGGAGATAGATAAGAATGGAATAGCAGATTACGATCAAGGTCACACTCAAAAAGAAATAGATAAGCAAAAGAATAAAACAAAATAAGAAGTAGTAAAAGAAAGAGTACAACAACATTGTAAAAACGCACTTGAGCGTTCTAGGTTGAGGCATAGTCGGGCTCATCCAGTTGGATGTGCTCGACCTCAGGTTGGAAATCCTCTAAGAGTGGTTTTACCCTTTGGCCATTGACCTTGAAACTCTCATCGTCCTTAGGATTGAATAACTCGATGGCCCCATGTGGAAAGACATATTTGACTATGAAGGGTCCTATCCACCGAGATCGGAGTTTCCCTGGGAAGAGATGAAGGCGTGAATCGTATCGTAAAACTTTCTGTCCAGGCTCGAAAGATTTTTGAAAAATCATTCTATCATGGCGAGCCTTCAACCTTTCCTTATGAAGTTTAGCATTGTCATATGCATCTCGACAAATTTCTTCCAGTTCCGCCAACTGGAGTTTCTGGAGATGACCTCCCTCTTTAATGTCAAAGTTTAATGAGCGTGTCGCCCAATATACTTTGTGCTCGATTTCGACGGGAAGATGACATGCCTTACCATACACTAACCTATATGGGGACATTCCCAGATTTGTCTTGTAGGCAGTACGGTATGCCCGAAGAGCATCACTCAGTTTATAAGCCTAGTCTTTTCTGTTGAAACTAACTGTCTTTTCTAATATATGCTTGATTTCACGGTTAGCCAACTCTGCCTGCCCATTCGTTTATGGGTGGTAGGCTAGAGCGATCTTGTGACTCACCCCATATTTCTTAAGTAGTGATTCCAAAGGTCTATTGCAAAAGTGTTTGCCTTGGTCACTTATTAGGGCTTCTGGGGTTCCGAAACACGATAGGATATTTTCCTTAGGGAAGGACATTACTGTTTTATGGTCATTGCGTCTCGTCGGTATCACTTCTACCCATTTTGATATATATTCCACAGCCAGGAGTATATATTCACAGTTATTAGATTTAGGAAATGGGCCTATAAAGTCTGTGCCCCAATAATCGAATATTTCAATTATGATTATGGGAGTTAAGGGCATCGAGTTCCTTTTCAAAATTATACCAAGCTTTTGACATCGTTGGCACAATTTACGAAAAGCATAGGCATCTTTGAACACGGTGGGCCAATAGAAGCCGCTGTGCAATACTTTGTGTGCAGTCTTTTGGGAGGCAAAATGGCCACCACAGGCTTCAGAATGACAGGAGGCCAAAATTACAGTTATGTCCTCATTCGGGACGCAACGCCTGATGACCTGATTAGCACAATACTTAAATAAGTAAGGGTCATCGAAAAAGAAATGGCGTGCGAACAAAAGGAACCTTTTCTTATCCTGATTTGACCAATGACTCGGGGTCTTTCCGCTAATAAGGTAATTTATTATATCCACGTACCAAGGCAAACTGGAGACAACCATCAGTTGCTCGTCTGGGAATTCATCTTTTATTGGTACGGGCTCAGTGTTGTCAGTAAATGTCGACCGAGATAAATGATCGGCGACCACATTTTCTACTCCTTTTTTATCCATGATAGTGATATCAAATTCCTGGAGTAGGAGTATCCAGCGGATGAGCCTCTGTTTCGCGTCCTTCTTAGATAGCAGGTACTTGAGGGTCGAATGGTCTATAAAACAGACTATTGGGGACCCTATTAGATAAGACCTGAATTTGTCTAGAGCGAAGACTATTGCAAGTAGCTCTTTCTCGGTAGTCGTATAATTCATTTGAGTATCGGTAAGTGTTCGGCTGGCATAGTAGGTTACATAAGGCTTATTATCCTTCCTCTGTCCTAGAACTGCGCCAATGGCATAGTCGCTAGCATCGCACATTAACTCAAATGGCAAACTCCAGTCGGGTGCCTGTATTATCGGTGCAGAGTAAGGTGTTCTTTTAGTGCATCAAAAGATGTTTGACAGTTTTCCGACCATTCGAATGGCATATCTTTAGCCAACAGTTGACACAGTGGTTGGGAGATTGCACTAAATTTTTTGATAAAGCGACGATAGAATCCCGCATGTCCCAGAAAAGATCGGATGTCTCGGACTGTACGAGGGACAGGTAGATTCGAAATTATATCGATTTTTGCTTTATCGACTTGGATACCCTTATCAGAAATAATGTGGCTGAGGACAATTCCCTTGATCACCATGAAGTGACACTTTTCCCAGTTTAGTCCTGAGTGTTTGTCCTCGCATCTCGCTAACACATTCTCAAGGTGTTCCAGGCAGTTATCAAAACTATGGCCAAACACTGAGAAGTCATCCATAAAGACCTCGAGTGTCTATTCGACCATATCACTGAATATGCTTAACATGCACCGCTGAAAGGTGGCAGGTGCATTGCATAAGCCGAAGGGCATACGACGGTAGGCGAATGTACCGAACGGACAAGTGAAAGTCGTCTTCTCCTGATCTTTAGGAGCAATTTCGATTTGGTTATAACCACTACATCCGTCCAAGAAGCAATAAAATTTATGACACGCCACTCTTTCTAGCATTTGATCCATGAATGGCAATGGAAAGTGGTCTTTCCGGGTCACATTATTTAACTTTCGGTAATCAATAAACATCCTCCATCCAGTGGGGATGCGTGTTGGTACTAACTCGCCGTCTTTGTTTGGGATAACTATTATACAAGCCTTTTTGGGCACCACCTGGGTTGGACTAACCCAAGAGCTGTCAGAGATAGGATATATAATCCCAATATCAAGAAGTTTTAGGACTTCCTTTTTCACCACTTCTTGCATATTGGGATTCAGATGCCTCTGCATTTGTCGCGAAGGTTTAGCATCTTCCTCCAGATATATTTTATGGGTGCAAATAGATGGGCTGATGCCTTTTAGGTCGGCAATAGTCCACCCCAATGCTCCCTTGTGCATTCAGCTCTATCTTCCTCTTTAATTTCCATCATGAGGCAGTCATGATTTAGAGCAGCGTCCAATGGGGTAGAATCGTTAGGTTGATAAGTAGCGTCGAATTGTGACACAACTACCTCCAAAGGATCTTGATATTCTATAAGATCAGCCTCGTCTTCGATGATCGTTTTGATGAAGTTAACTTCTTCTTCGACCTCGTATTCTTCAGGTCGGGGATTTGAAAATATCTTGACATTCAAGGTCATGTTCCCAAATACGATAGTCATGATACCACTCCTCATTTTGATTGTGGCATCAATGGTGTTGAGGAATGGACGTCCAAAAATCATCGGGATTTGTGAACATGGATTAGACACAGGTTCGGTATCCAATATCACAAAATCGACCGGGAAGACAAATGTATCTATCTGTACCAGAACGTCCTCCAGTATTCCTCTAGGATATTTGACTGACCTATCTGCCAATTGCAATGCAACTCGGGTAGGTTTGAGTTCACCCAACCCTAATTGTTTATATACTGAATATGGCAGCAAGTTTACGCTAGCTCCTAGATCAAGGAGTGCGTTGTCTATCCTTTGATTCCCAATTCGACACGAGACAGTTGGGGTGCCAGGGTCTTTAAGCTTTGGAGGCAATTCATTTTGGATGATTGCACTTGCTTGGCAAGTGACATAAGCGTGTTTCTTCACACTTTGCCTCCTCTTGACTGTGCATAAATCTTTTAGATACTTAGCGTAGGCTGGCACTTGTTTGATTTCATCAAGGAGTGGGAGATTAATTTTAACTTGTTTAAACAACTCCAAGAACTCCTAATTCTTTGCCTCATTTTGGGGTTTCTTAAGCCTTTGAGGGTAAGGCGCGGGGAAAGGGCATTTGGGTAATTCGTCCTTGATAGGCTCCTTTCCAGGCCTTCTCTCAACTTCTTCTACTTCTTTACGAGTGTCCTCATTTGATTTTAATGCTTTGTTATTAGTTGACAGCTCCTCCTTTTGAGTAGATGGTTTACTTTTATCCACCACTTCATCCTCTTCATACTCTTCACGGGTCGAGAGAGGCGTGTTTTTTCCTATGACTTTGCCGGTTCTCAAAGTTGTCACGGCTTTGGCATGTTCATGGTTATTGGGGCCATTATTGAATCCCTTAGGGTTTGGAAGTGGTTGAGCAGGAAATGTACCACTCGAACCCTCTTGTCGTGCATCCATTCTCTCTAGTGTCGCGGACATTTTACTCATCATTTGAATAAACTGTTGTGTTAAATTCGCGTTAGAGAGTAGATCTTCCTCTTGTATCTTTTTGTGAGGTGGCACGTAAACATTCGCTTGTTGATTGTTAGAGGGTTGAGCTTGGTTGTAGTTATTTGCTCTATTTTGATGGAATGGCTGGGACTGCCTGTTGTATTGCCCTTGGTATTGATTATTGTTCTTGTAGGGCTGTTGTTGTTGATATTGGTTTTGGGTCCCAGCATTGTTTTTCCAATCGAACTCGAGGTGATTTTATCTATTGTTATTATTTTGTGAATTGTAATTGTTGTAGGAATTTCCCGGCCCCCTATAACCTTGCATGGCATTCATTTTCCTAGGGGGTTGTTCTTTAAAATACGGCACATTAGGACAGTATTGAGTTGTATGTCCCAGCATGTTGCATGTGCCGTGATTGGAATGTCTATTACAACTTTTCAAACTTTCCCACATCTCCAATCTCTCTCTTGTCTTTTTTTTTCTTTTCTTTTTTTTATCCTTTCCCACACACTTCTTTTTGTTGTTATTTTTTTTTCTTTTGTAACAATCATTTGCACTTTTTTTTTCTTTTTTTTTTCTTTTATGCTTTTCTTTTTTCTTTTCTTTTTCTTTTCATCATTTTTTTCTTTCTTTGCCAACTTTCCCTTATTCACACAATCAAACTTCTTGTCAAGATAACACATCCCAATCATTCCTAGGTAAAGAATAAAAGCTCAAACTTGTAATTTGGAGTTAGGTATGAACTTTAGGATTGTGAAGACAAGGCGAATATGGTGAATGCTCGAGAAGTGAAGTAAAGGAATAGCATAGAAGTAGGCCAATACTGTATTATGCGTGTATGGTCAAAAGATAGCCTAAATCATCTTCTAAGTTAATAGGATTCTTCATTTTAGTAAATTCAAGAGCTCTAAATTTGGTAAATCCTGAACATTCTCTTCTAGTAATCAGTCAAAATGAAGAAAATTGAGACTCTCAACGAATTACAACGCTTTTCAAAAAGTAAGAGTAATTTTATTAAACGCTCAAACACAAAGAATGGCACAAAAGCTCACTTGGGTTATTAGTCTCCACTACAGTCTCTCAAGACACCTAAATTATGCTTACTAATCCATTTTAGCTAAGTACAAGGTTGTCACAACGTGCTCAAAGTTGTTTGAAGATTAAAAGGCATAAAATATACTATAACTAAGATAGTAAACAAATTACCATTGTGTATCACATACTAATAACATACAGAAAATAACACTAATGCATCATAACTAACTACATTAACTAAGAGAGAAATACAAGAACCATTTTATTATCTTAAAAAAAATAAAATATTTTAAAATTTAACATTTTTAACTTACTGAGTCATGTTGTTAAGCAGGTGTATTGACATTAAAGCATAAAAACAAAGAAACGAGGCATGCAATGACTCACTCCCCTCAACTAAAACTAAACATTATCCCCAATGTTCTAAACTAAGCACATGGACATGTAAAGTAAAGCGAGAGAAGGAAGGATGTTACCTCGAGGCATTAATATCCAACTTTTTTTTTTTCAAATTACCTGCAAAATCATTAATAGCAACAAGAAAAATATAGAATATAATAGAATTACTCCGTAAATGAATCCGGTTAATCAAGATTTTTATCATAAAGTAACAACCAAAATTTTTGAGGATTTTCCCAGTGAAATAATTTAGCAGTGAGAAGAACGTTGGGATCCTCATAAAATTGCAACTCCCCCCAACTAATGTCAGGCTAAAGGTCAGAGGAGATGATGCAAAAACTATGGCTTCCGAATTTGTTGAGGACAATTATAGGAGGTATACCACGCTTTTTAGGAATTATATGCAAGAAAAGATCTTTGGTGTTGGTATTTTCTATAACAGCCTCTATTTTTTTATTATCAAAAACAGGCGGAGGCCATGGTTCAATAAAAGGAGTAGGGTCTAAGTGATGTTCTAATTTAGCTTGATTACCCTCCTCTTGTATTAGAACAGAATCTATAGAGATATGATCATAGGAATTTAATTTATGTTCTATGAACATGGTTTTGGACTGGTCTTGGATAAAGCTATCTATTTAGGTCTCTATGTCATTATCAGTCAAGAAGGTTAAGCAGTCTAGCAGATTACTAGCTTCTTGTTGAAGCTTAAGATCATCAAATGTGGGCTCAATATTTTCCAAGTCTTCTCTCAAAGAATTATGAAAGTTAAAATTTTGTGAAAAACATGTGGTAGAATCCTTATCATCCTTTTCCACAACATATTCTATTTGTTCAATATTAGGGTACACATAACTTTTAAACTCAGGATGAGAGCTTTGATTGATAGCAAGGATAGGTGATGGGCAACTTAGTGACACCACCTCTTCGGCCGAAAGAGGTGAGGGTTTATGAATATCACATGAATCTAAACAGGATTTAGATTTTTCAATTATGTCCTCCCTAGGATCACTATCAAAGGTAGGGGTAGAGTCAACAGGGGATTCCTCCTTTCCTAGTTGCGTGCAATCACATAAACTGTCATTATCTTTTAAATCTTCATTCTCATCCTTGTAACTCTCCTCACTATATATATCATCTATTGAGGTGCTTTGGATAAAGAGATTGTGCAATTTTATCAAGGTAGTGAAGGAGTTGATGTCTGGGGATGCATATTGAGGAGAAGATGGTTCTACAACTTCATGCTCAACGGTTTGGTTTTGGAGTTCTTGTTGGGTTATGACTTTCTCGAGTGAGTTGTTAACCTCATTCGGTATAAACCCGTCATCGCCCTCTAATTCCATTCCAATGTTAGTGTCTTGAAATTTAGGTTGTAGTGTTGAAGGACTGGTATAGTCTTCTAAAGGTTGGCTAGCATATGCTTGTTGATATCTAGTTTCTAATTTATGAAGTGCACTATCTAGCCTTTTTATTTCACTAAGTAGTAATTTTAACATACCATTATCCTCAACTTGGTTATTCTCCTCATTATTACTATATGAAGTTTCGCCCCATTGTTGTTGATAATAGTCCCCTTCCCATTGTGTTTGTGCGCAAGACTCCCCAGAAAGAAAGTGTAATACCCTGTATTTTGGTATATTAATAAGACCTGGTATTTCATTTCTATACTCGTATAAACTTTCTCTTCCTTTTGGTAATTTTTGATACCAATCGATTGATAAGTTTTCCAATCGATTGACACTTTTTAGATACCAATCGATTGATAAGTATCCCAATCGATTGACATTCAACCGACTAAAAGTGATGATGTGTCATTATCCCAATCGATTGCTATTCATCCCAATCGATTGACTACAAATATCTGTTGCCAATCGATTGACTTGTGTTCCAATCGATTGACATAACCTGAGACAATTTTTCTTCTTTCCTTTAGCTTTGAACGTGTGGCACTCCCATACCCCTATATATACTTGTTCATTTGTGACCTTGGGTCATTTTGGCAGCCTTGGGAGAGAGAGATACATACCTCTTGAGTTATACATACATATATCTATCTATATCTCTATATCTATATACATATATACACACACACTACCTTGGCAGCTGGGAGAAGAAGAGAAGAAAGAAGAAGAAAGAAGAAAGAAGGAGACAGAGAAGGAAGACAGAGACAGAGAAGAGAGAAAGAGAAGGAAGAGAGAGAAAGCTTGGAGAATTAAGCTTAAGCACAAGCCAAACGCACCCTAGGTGAGTCCTAACTCACTTGGTCCCTTTATGTGATGTTTATACAAGTTGTTATGACCTTTAGATATGATAATAGTATGACTTCTACGTTGTTATATGCTATTTTTACAATCTGCTGCAGAAGACGTAGTATCAATCGATTGACATCATCTCAATCGATTGACATCAGTGACATCCCAATCGATTGAATAGGATTTCAATCGATTGACATGATTTTGATACCAATCGATTGACATGTTCTCAATCGATTGACATAATTTTGATACCAATCGATTGAACTTAGTTCCAATCGATTGACATGATCAGAACATGGTTTCCTTTGCCTGTTTATTATATAAGAGGTTTAGTTGTTCGATTCCTGATTCGGAATTCCATTGTGCGACTATGGGGTAGACAGGAGTAATGTGACACCAAAGATTAATGGATAATGAATAAAAAGAATATGAAGACATGGGTGACGTGTTGATTTTGATATGAGTTTGATATCCGTTTCTTTTTATCCGAGTAGTCAGGCCACATTGGGAGTTTGTCATGTGTCGATGTAGAATGGAACGTAAGTAGGTTTGGTAAGTTCTGGGAATGGTACGTGGATGGACGATTGGTCATGATATGCTCTTAAAAGCGGTGAACCGGACCATGGTTCTTAAAAGCGGTGAGCTGGACCAAGAAGTCTTAAGATAGACTAGATGATCTATGATATGCTCTTAAAAGCGGTGAACAGGACCATTGTTCTTAAAAGCGGTGAGCTGGGATCACTAGTAGATGACGTTGAGTCGTGGCAATAGATTGATATGCCTTGTTCGAAACGTTATATCCCTGAAATGCGGTGAACAGGACCATTGTTCTTAAAAGCTGGGGACAGACTGACGTGGAGTCCATGACATGCGGTGAACAGGACCATTGTTCTTAAAAGCGATGGACAGAATAAGGGTGTATCCCTAGAGTTAAACGATTGAGTCTGTTCATGACATCTGAGTATGTTGAGTTCGGTATTCGATTAATAAGACGTTAAGGGTCGGTTTATAAGGACGAATAAAGAAACAAGTTATGGTTATAATAAGATGTTAACTCGTGTTTTCATAAGCTTGTGTTTACTTCAGATAACTGGTACCCTGTTAGTTTATTCTCACTCAGCTCTCAGTAAGCTGACGGCCTTTTATTGCCTGGACTTTCCCCGTCCAGAATATCCTGCCCCTTATTCTGCAGGTAATGACCAGTACACTGATGACTATTATCCAGAGGAAGGCCCCACCGATGATGGTTACGCCAGGGAGGACTATCCTTATGCCAGTTGAAGGCTGAAGATGTTATGACTAGTTTTATATTTTCAGTTGTTCAGTTTAACTTTTGTTAGCGGGTACTTGGGCATTTGTTGTCTTCAGACCTGTTGTGATCCTGTGGACCATACTATGATATTTTGTAATAAATAGTACGATGATTTTATTCTCAGTTGTTTACTGTTGCTGTTCTTTTGGACTAGTACTGCGTGGTGTGGATTATTAGTGACTTTCACCTGTCATTCCTTATGGACCCAAAAAGGAAATTTATTTTTCTCTATTTTTGCCGTTCCGGGGCGTGACAGAAAGTCTTGATGCAATTGATAATCGTGGGAACTACTATTATATCATATACTATTACCTTGGTTATATCCCCATTGCGATTGATAGAACTCTCCATGTGGAGGTTCTTGATACGTTTGATAATATGGGGTCTACCATAATCATTTCCCCATTGTGGTGGTTGGTAGCACTCAGGTTGATAATGCGCGTCATATGTGGGTGCATGCCAACTTGGGGGACTGTTTTCATTACTTAAAGTGTACTTATTCATGATGTTTGTGTTGTATGGAAGGTAATATGGATAAGACATGTTTATCCAAAATTTTTAAACAAAAAAATTTTTATTAATTTACTTGTGAGAGAAAAAGTCCAACAATTTTTATTTGTATTATATATTTATTTATTTATTAATTTTTTTTTAAAATTTTTTTTTTTTAAGAAAAAGAAAAAAAAATGGAAGTAACTTAGTAAAATCCTAACCTAGTTGCCTTCCCCGGCAACGGCGCCAAAAACTTGACACGACTAAAAAGTTGTGCGCTCTTGTGCAACACCCAAGTGTAGGTGATCGTGCAAGTAATACTGGATAAGTCCAGGTCGGTCCCACAGGGAAGGAATAGGAAGAATGCCTACTAAATTATAACCTAAAGCAAAAGAAAAGAAAATAAGAATATAGAAGTGGAGGTTCTACGAATCCTAATTAAATAACTTAAACTAAATAACAAACTAAAGTATAAAGAAACATAATAAATTAAAACAGATAAATTAAAGGTGTTGGAAACACGTGAATCCACATTGATCCTAACCACCTACCATGCATACTCATTAACGTTCTATGGAGTTCATTCCTTTTCAGCATTCCGTATTTTTTTAAAGATATAGAAACAATAGCCCTTTCATGACCGGGACTACATCATCACAGTTGATTTAAAATACATGGAAAACGGTTTAAAACAATGGTAATTACTTGCACTCTAAATGGTGTTAGCATTCAAAGTGATTTTCAAAAGTCATTGAAGAAAAGGCCTTAAGGCTTTAAGTTCTAAAAACTGTTGTGACAAACTGAGCTTATAGGGACAATTTGATGACAGATTTCCAAAACAGAAAGTCATGGAATACTTAAAAGAATTATCTCAGGAATTAGCAAGTTCGGTCGATCTAAGCGCTCTCGATCGATCGGACATCTTCATCCTTCAATCGATCGAAGTGCCTTCGATCGCTTGACTATGGCCCTGGTTCGATCGATCGAAATACCTTCGATCGATCGAGCACAGGTTTTCTAAAGATTGCATGGCAGAGGTTGGGAATCAATATTTCATCACATATTACCAACGTCTAAACTATGGAAACAAGAATAAACAAGTACAGGAATAACAAACTAGAGTAATCATAACATATAAACTAATAAACAATGAAATAGAGAAAATGAGAAGAAAAACCTTGAATAATCTGAATATAACTTGTAATAAGCATATAACCAACTTGAATCTTCAATAATCTTCAATATAACAATGGAAAAGAGGAAGAAAAATAAGAATCTAACCTAATCTACTCCTAATCTAACCCTAAAACTACCCTAAACTGCTGTTTTCTGCGTTCTGGAGCGTCCTCCTTTCGTCTGGCGTCAAAACGACTTATATATAGGGTTCCTGTAGAGTTTACGCAACTTTTGGGTGAATATAAAGTTCGATCAATCGAGCTTAGTTCGATCGATCGAAGGTTCGATCGATTGAACTCTCCTCAATCGCTTGAACTTCTCTGATTTTGACAACTCTGCGCACCGATGGGAGAATGGCCATAACTTTTTACTCAGACCTCAGATTGACCTCGCGTTTGCGGCCACGCGACCGTAACTCAAAGATCTACATTTTATATCTCTGGAAAAATCTTCCAAATCTGAAGTCTTCATTGTCAAAAATGGCATTTTCTCAGCTACTTCTGTTGTTCTCTTCACCAGAATCACTTTTCTTTATCTCCACTTCATTGATTTACATCCTAATACCTATAAAACAATGCAAAAATATATGGTTTAGTATTAACACAATAAAAAGAACATTGTTATTAGAATGCACCTAAATATAGGGACTTTGGGGATAAAAGTATGCATAAAGGACCATATAATACACTAGAAATATGCACTTTTCACCACGAATCATGCCGCATGGTTCTTCAGGCAAAAACTGCCTAGAACTCTCTCCTTTCATTCCCAACTCTTCCACTTTCTTCACTAGTTCTTCATACTTGTTCATTAGATGATCCTCACTTTTTAGTTGGTATAAACTTTTCTCTTCCACACAGGATATTTGTGAGCGTGGGACATCGTCTGAATTTGACCACTCATGGGCGTGTTCAGCTAACCACTCGAAATGAGCTTCAGCTTCTTTCGTGTTTTTGCGAATAAATGGCCCTAAACTCATGGTCTCGACCAATTTTTTTGTTTCACCATTTAACCCTTCATAAAAGTAGCTTATGGTTTGCCATTTCTCGTACCCGTGGTGTGGGCATGAGAGTAACAAATCCTTGAAATGCTCCCAAGTTTGGGTGAAAGTTTCATTGCTCTTTTGTTTGTAAGAGTTGATTTGTCGTTTAAGCTCAGTGGTCATGCGAGGTGGAAAGAATTTCTTTAGGAAAGCAGCGTTCATCGCATGCCAGGTGTAGATTGAATTTGGCTTTAAGGTGAGTAACCACGCTTTTGCTTTATCTTTCAGAGTGAAAGGAAATAGCATTAGACATGTCACGTCTACAGGACAATTCTATGAGAAAGTTTTACAAACATCCTCAAAGTTCTTGACATGTAGATAAGCCTTCTCGCTCTCCATTCCATGAAAGGTAGGAAGGAGTTGAATCATTCCATTGCGAAATTAAAATTCGCCTGCATGTGGTGGAATGAGAATACAAGAAGGTGTAGGCGCATGTTCAAGTGTCATGAGATCGCACAAAGGACGAAGTGAATCGTCGATTAGTACAACTACATTATCACCGTTTTCACTTTGATTATCAGCCATTGAATCAATAGGTGTAACTATAGGGTTAATAGAACTAGATGAATTGGATGAATAGAATGGGTTTCCGTAAATTCCTTCGATGGAATTATCGGACATAAAGGGAAAGACCCTAAGTAGTTTTGAATCTAAAGAATAAAAGAAAAAGAGAAACAGAAAGAGATAAGGATAGATTGAGGTAAGATAAGCGTTAGCTTGTCGCCTTCCCCGGCAACGGCGCCAAAAACTTGACACGAGAATTTTTCTGTGTGCGCTTGTATGCTATACCCAAGTGTAGGTAATCGTGCAAGTAGTAATCTGGTTAAGTCCAGGTCGATCCCACAGGGAAGGTGTTAAACTAAAAACCTAGATTAATCTCAAAAAGGGAAAATAAAAATCAATATTTTTAAGAAATGTATAACATGAAGTTCCACGGGTTATCAACTACTAACGATAAAACAATTAAACTAAATTAATCTAACGACTAACCTAACTAACAATTTAAAGCGATGATTTAAAGCGTTTCTCTTAATAAAAGGGAATGTTGGGATCACACGAATCCACCGCGACCTAGCCATCTACCATGCAGTTACGTTGAAGCTCAATGGAGCACACTCTCTACAGTATTCTGTATCTCTCCTAGGATAAAGAATCCATAGTCCTTTCATGACTGGGACTATGTCATCACAATTAAATTTGAAATACATGAAAGCAGCTTAAAACAATAGTTTAGACTTGCACCTACAATGGTGTTAGCATTGAGGGTGGTTTGCAAAATATATTGAAGAAAAATGCCTCAAGGCTTTAAGTTTACAGACTGTTTTGACAAACTGAGCGTTTGGGAACAATTTGATAACAAATCAGTAAAGCAGAAAGTCTAGGAATACTACATAGGATGTTCTCAAGAATCAGAGAGTTCGATCGATCGACGCGCTTTCGATCGATCGGACTTCTTCATCCCTCGATCGATCGAACTGACTTCGATCGATTGACAATGTCTCTGTTCCGATCGATCGAACACAGAAATTATTATGCTGCACGGTAGAGGCTTGAGATCACGGTTTCATCGTGATCTCCCAACCTGGGGACTACTCTGACATAGTCTGGAGTGTCACAGATTCGTTTTTAATGTAAAAGTTCATTAAGGATGCATTTGGTTGTGATTTTAATATGAAAACTATGTAAACTAATGGTGTGAACTTATTTAGCATGCACTACTATGAGTTTAACAAATTATACTACTAGAAACGATAAACAGATTATAAACAAACTGAAATAACAGAACCTGAGATGATGTGTTAAGATCAAATCACTTGAAAATCCAAGAATAAGCAAGAGTAGACTTTAAAATAGCTAGGGTTTTAACCAATGTTCCCGCAGTGTGCGCGTATGATATGATAAAAGCCATGTTCGATCGATCGAACATTCTCGATCAATTGAACTTCTGGGATCTTCGATCACTTGAACTTCTTTCGAACTCTCGATCGTTCGAATCTTCTTCGATTGCTCGAACTCTGTGCTTCAACTTTGAAATGTCTTCTTTAAAATCCAGCACTTCCTTTTATCGCTATCTTCCAATTCTCCACACAGCAACGGTAATCTGCACAAACTACAGCTAAAACAAACAACTTATCGCAGATTAATCATAATGTGTGAGAACTGGCATTGTAATTCAAACTGCAGATAAACAGGGGAATTGTAAACTAAATTAGTGCATTTTCTTCTTTTAGCGTGGATGTATGTTACAAATACCCCCACTTGTCACATACCATGTAATCTCACAATCTCCTTAAAGAACAAATCAGCAACATATGAAGCATCATCAGTTTTGAGACATGGAATAAAATGTGCCATCTTGGAAAATCTATCCACAACCACAAAAATTGAGTCTCGGCCATGTTTAGTCCTAGGTAAACCTAGCACAAAATCCATTGAAATATCAATCCATGGTTTACTAGGAATCGAAAGAGGTGTGTATAAGCCATGGGGTTGTACTCTAGATTTCGCTCGCCTACATGTGACACATCTACCATAAATCCTCTCAACATCTTGTTTCATGCGTGGTCAATAGAAGTGTTCTTGCAAAACGGCTAATGTTTTAACTACCCCAAAATGTCCCATTAACCCTCCCCCATGTGACTCTCTCACAAGCAACTCTCTCACAGAACAATTTGGAATGCACAATTTATTTTCTCGAAATAAAAATCCCTCATGCCTATAGAATTTATTATGGGCAATTTTTTCACAAGATTCAAACTCTTCACTAAAATCTAGTTCTAAATGATATAATTCTTTAATATGCTCAAAACCCAGAATCTTAGCTTCAAGAGTGGAGATTAGAATGTACCTTCGAGAAAGTGCATCGGCAACAATGTTCTCCTTACCATGTTTTATATCGAATGATGTATGAAAACGTCTCAATGAATTCAACCCATCTGCATGTCTCTTGCTCAGCTTGTGTTGGACTTTAAGGTGCTTTAAAGACTCATGATCGGTGTGAATCACAATCTCTTTTGGCCACAAGTAATGCTGCCATGTCTCCAAAGCTCGAACCAATGCGTACATCTCTTTGTCATAAGTAGGATAGTTTAAGGCAGCCCCACTTAACTTCTCAATAAAATATGCAATTGGTCTTCCTTCTTGCATAAGCACGGCGCCAATACCTAATCCTGAAGCATCACATTCAATTTCAAAAGTTTTTGTAAAGTTAGGTAAAGCAAGTAAAGGTGCATGAGTTAATTTTTTCTTGAGTAATTGAATTTCCTTCTCTTGCTCTTCCCCCCATTTGAACCCAACATTTTTCTTGATGACTTCGGTTATTGGTGCAGCTATACTACTGAAGTCTTTCACGAACCTTCTATAAAAACTAGCAAGTCCATGAAAACTTTGCACATTACTTAAACTAGATGGGCTTGGCCATTCTTGCATAGCACGAATCTTTTCTTCATCAACCTGTATTCCTTTTGCACACACAACAACACCAAGAAACACAAGCTTATCGGTGCAAAAAGTGCACTTCTTTAGGTTAGCAAACAACTCTTCCTTTCTAACTACATCTAACACAAGTTTTAAATGCTTCAAATGCTCTTCCAAGTTTTTGTTATAAATAAGGATATCATCAAAATAAACAACTACAAATTTTCCAATGAAAGCACGCAAAACATGGTTCATAAATCTCATGAAAGTACTAGGAGCATTAGTTAATCCAAAAGGCATAAATAACCATTCATACAAACCATATTTGGTTTTAAATGCAGTTTTCCATTCATCGCCTTCCTTCATTCTAATTTGATGATGCCCACTTTTCAAATCAATCTTAAAAAATATACAAGAACCATGCAACTCATCTAACATCTCATCTAAGCGAGGAATAGGGTGTCGATACTTTACCGTTATGTTGTTGACGGCTCGACAATCAACGCACATTCTCCACGTCCCATCCTTCTTAGGAACCACAATCATTGGAACGACGCATGGACTCATACTTTCTGTTACGTACCCCTTTTCCATCAACTCACTGACCTAATTTTGTAGCTCCTTTGTCTCCTCGGGATTGCTTCTATAGGCTGGTCGGTTTGGAATGGTAGCACCGGGCACGAAATCAATTTAATGTTCAATCCCTCGAATAGGGGGTAAACCATGTAGAATCTCCTCAGGAAAGACATCACCAAATTCGTGCAAAAGAGAAACAACAAAACTAGGCAAAGATGAGTCAATTTGGTTAGTGTTTAAAAATGCCTCTTTGTACAAAAGTACAATCATAGGCTGATTTGAAAACAACGCTCGCTTGATCTTACTCGCTTTTGCATAAAAATTCTTTTGGTATCCCTCTAATTTTCCCTCAATGGCTGCATTTTTCTTTTCTTTTTCTCTCTCAATTTTCTCACTCTTTTTCTTTTGTTCACTCTCTTTCTTTTGATCACTCTCCTTTTGCAACCTCACTTGATCTTCATAAAATTGCTTCGGCGTCAAAGGCATCGGCTTCGCTTAGGTCCAACCTACGATGGGGGCGAATACCCCTAGGTGGCTGATGATGGCAAGTTTCAAATGACCCTGCAACCACCATGTTCCAAGTCGGTTTCCTACAGTCCTAGCCTCCACAAGACCCTCATCTTAGCGAAAGCTTGGGGGGCAAAAAGGCACGATGGACTAAATAGGCAATCACACCGGGTACTTACAGGCCTTGCTGTAACGAAGTCAAACTCTTAGACAGCCTGGGTGCCTACGATACTCAACGACTAACTCCACTTAGGTCCAAACGAAGATAGAGGTGACTAAATCCTCTTAGGTTGGCCGACGATAGAGGAGCAAAAAGACCCTAAAGCAACATGATTTAGGTGGGCTCCACAAACATGGTCAAGCTCTTCTCCCAACAGTCTTGATGAAGGCTGGCTGGGTGGAAGATAACCATCCTGGGGAGTTAACTAAAAGGATCCTAAAGTAATACACTTTAGGTCGGCTTGTCCAACATGGTCAAATTCTTTTACCCACAACCTTGACAAAGGTTTACGGGTAGAAGATAACCATCCTGGGAGCTTAACATAAGTAAAAGACTCCGAATTTGGCCGAGTCTCAATTCTCGGCCAATTCTCGAGCACTTAAAAATTCCGAGCTAGGCTGTGTCTCAACTCTCAGCCAATTTCTAAGGACTCACAAAACTCAGAAGCTCCAAGGCAGCTTCCTCGAGCACTCAAACAATGGCAAGTGGCATCAAGCAGATTTCCAAACTTGCCCCGATATGGCATCCGGCCAACATTGGAAATGGGGGGTAGCTGATACTCCCAAAATTGGCCCTATCCTATGACTGAGCGGTCCGGACTACCCGAGGCATCCCGAGCGGTATATGAACAAAGCCCGACCAATAGGTCGGGAAGACCATAGAGGCACAGTTCGTTGCAGAGACAGCTCACCCAGCCCCGAGGCATGATCCAGAATATTCAAAGCATTTCCTATACAAACTAGAAGACTAATGGAAAGAGTAAATTGTTTCCTAATCCAATTAGGAAACCTCCACAATTAATGCCAATCAATCCTAGTATAACTAGGAAACACACTTGATTTGTGTCAATCACATCCTAATTGGATTGTATTTCCTTATGCTTGTACGGGTAGGTCTCTTCCATCTATAAAAGAGACCACTCACCCCTATTAGAAGGGATCCCAATCAAAATTTCACCAAGAGAAATGCACTGCACTATCTAGCCTCTCTCCCAAGAGATAAAAAATGCCACCCTACACGGTCGACTCTTGGTAGTTCCAGTCACCATTATTGGATCACCAAGGTCCCTATAGCAGTTTTATTTCACATAGTGGAAGTGCATAGACACACACGTGGGCGTAGGTTCCTTCATTAACAGGGCCGAACCACATTCAAATATGCTACTTATATCTCTCCCTTCTTCTCTTCTATGCTTTGTGTATGCTATTAAACCCTAGATCTGTTCAATACAAAATTTTGGCATCATTAGTTTGTATGTGATTACTCCACACATTTCTAAAGACTCCTGCATGGAACTTAATAACTCAGTGGTAACTATACCATCTATAAGAAAGGAACCTTCTACTAATCCAACAAAGCTTTGGCACATGAGGCTTGGCCATATCAATCTAAATAGGATTGGTAGACTAGTCAAAGAAGGGGTCTTACGTGATTTGGTTCTCGAACCAATGAAAGTCTGTGAGTCATGTTTAGAGGGTAAGATGACCAAAAGTCCCTTTCCAGCAAAGGTCAATATGTCCAATGCATTGTTGGAATTAGTTCATAGTAATGTGTGTGAACCAATAAATATTAGAGCAAGGGCTGGTTATGAATATTTTATAACATTTACTGATGACCATTCCAAGTATGGATATGTGTACCTAACGCAGCACAAGTCTGAAGCCTTTGAAAAGTTTAAAAAGTTTAGGATTCAAGTGGAAAAATAAATGGGCACACATATCAAGGCCATTCAATCATATCCAGGTAGCAAATACCTCTCTAATGAGTTTGATACACCCAAAATTGGCTCTATCCTATTACCGAGCGGTTCATTCACAACCAGACCAACAAGTCGGGAAGACCACACTGGCACGGTCCATATAGATGCAGTCAAGCCAGGCCCGCAAGGCATGCCCCAGAATATTCTAGGCAGTTTCCTATTCAAACTAGAAGACTAATGGAAAGGGCAAATTGTTTCCTAATCCAATTAGGAAACCCCCACAATTAATGCCAATCAATCCTAATACAATTAGGAAACTTACTTGATTGGTGTCAATCACATCCTAATTGGATTATATTTCCTTATCCATGTACAAGTAAGTCTCTTGCATCTATAAAAGAGACCACTCACCCCCATAGAAAGGGTTCAACTTTTCAGTCTCTATAGCACCTCTATAGCGGTCACCAACACGCCCGGCCGACCTACGGTAGCTCCAAACTATTGTTGGTTCACCACACGTCCCCGACTTTTTACAGTATAGTGAATGTGCTCAGACACACACATTGACGTAGGTACCTTCATTAACAGGGCTGAACCACATACAAAAAACCAGTCTCTCTCTCTCTCCGTAATTGCTTTAACCAAATTTTTTGCATCATCAGCTTGGCGTCGTCTGTGGGAACGACAAGTTCTTCATCAACAAATCTCTTGGCTGATAGCCATGCCTCCAAAGAAGAGTGAGAAGACTGCACAGCAGGCCAATCGGGATATTCTACCGGCCCCGGCACCGGCTGCGATAGTCATTATATCTGAGCAGATCACCGCGACACTCACACAACTCTTGGAGGGCTAGCATCAAATCCATTAACAGATCGAAGCCTTGCTGGCCCAGTAAAGTAGTCCTCCGGTGGCTGGGAAGCGACCCGGGAACGTTGCGCACGGTCGGGATCCAATCTTGACCAGACAACATGCCCGAGCCAACCCGTCCCACATTGATAATACGATAGCCTAGACAACACATCAACACACGAGGATGACACATTCGACACCAAAATGAAACAAGTTCGACTTGCCAAAACTTGATGTGCTTTTGTCATAAATGATGTACCATTTCTCTTTTGTGTTCACTACTCATCTTAACGTGGTAGCATTTTAATGATAAATCTCATTTTGAAAGTTCTTCCCTATTAATCCAATCAATTCTTTGCTTCTCCTAAGATGTGCTTTGAATTAGTGCCTTACTTATAGAATAAAAGATATTCTATTTCAAAAGTTTTCAAAATAACTTGGTGACTTGAAAACTTGCCATCGATGTGTGTAGACACCCCATTTTGTCGGCTATCAGATTTAGGAGACCCATAGCTTGGTGGTTCACAATGATCGTAAAAGACTCAAAAGGACTCCTGGAAGTCAGTTCTATCTCTCAGAATGCTCAGAATGACCAAAATGCCCCTGAAAGCCCGAAAGCTCCCAGATTTGGACCAAAAGTTCTAAAAATATGCTATGTCGTAAGAAAAGTAAGAAAATGAGTTTCGAAGTAGAGTCGAATGAAATCGTTAGCTACCAGAGACCACCAGAAGTCCCGAAAGTTCCCGGAAAGTCCCCGTTGATCGGTTTCACCAAGGTTTGACCAAGTTTGACCGAAATCGTCCAAATTTTCCGAAATCATTCTAGATCATGTGAAAAGTATTAAAATGAGTTTTAAAAGAAAATCGAGCAAAAACGTCAGCTCCTGTGAACTCCCGGAGGTTTCCAGAACTTCCCGAGAATCCCAGGTTTGACCAGAATTTGACTTTAGAACCGGAGTGCCATAACAATTTTCAAATATTTTTCATGGATACTAGAGTTCAATAGCTTTCCAATGGTATATCGCACATAATTTTTAGATTTAAAACAAGTTTATTATGAATTTTCGAAGGCAGAAAAGGCGATCAAATCGGCTTTTATCGCAAATACCGCAAAACTTTTCAAAGTGACCTACCCCTGGTTTTATGTAAAATAGACTCCATTACCTTTCCAACGGTATATCACAACCTCAATTTGGAGTTCGTATGCATTTTCTGTGAATTTCGGACGAAATAGGGCCTTTTCGCAAATACCGGAACCTCTGGGGGCCTAAACAGGATTATCCAGACGACTGAGGAGCAGTGCTGCCGCGGCACTGGCCCACTGCCATCGCGGCACAAGTCCAGTGCCGCCGCGGCACTCTCCTCCAGAATAGTGTATTTTTGTAATTTTTCTTGGGGGTTCATTTTGATTAATTGAAAACCAAAACGACGTAGTTCTATGTTCACAGAAGTTTGGAGCCAATGGGAACACTTCTAAAACCCCAAAACCACCCCCAAATTGGCCTATATAAACCCCCCATTGCTCTTCATTTTGGGGGTGTCAAATGTAAGCTTTGAAAAGTTTGGGAGAGAAAGTTGTTGAGATAAGGTTAGAATAGAGAGAAAAGAAGCTTTCTTCTTTGATTTTTAAAACAAAAGTGAGTTCTAAACTTTGTTTTTACTTCATTACTCCTATTTACTTCAACATTCAATACACCCAACCACCATTTTAGTAAGCATTTAAGAGAGAGGAAGCTTCTTCCATGTCCAATGTCTTCATATATGAGTGAAACACCAAACTACAAGTTCAATACATCATGAATATCATCTATTGATCATTATCTACTTGCTTGTTTATACAATGTTCATCTCTTCTTACCTCATTTATTTTTTTATTTTTCTTTATTTACTTACTATTTTATCATCATCTAGATGATGACATGAAGTTTGAGGTGAGTGAATTCTTATGGATAGTAGCTGTTGACCTCAAAAACATGTTTGATAGATGATGATCATAACTTCAATACCTCCAAGGTATCTTTGAAGTTATGTTCAAATGAAAATAAATCTCTCCAACAATCTTGGAGGCTCTTGATGATGAGTTTGATGTTGACATTTTAAGTGGCTATAATCTTTATTGGGTATTCAAAATATGCTTTCAAAACATCTACTTCAAAACTCCTCTTGAAACCCCTCATTTTGATCCAAAGAAAGAAAACTCTAGTTTTTCCCAAAATCTCCAAAACAGTGAGTCAAAACAGTGAGTGATCTGAGTTCAAATATTTTTCTAGAACTCAATACTCAATGTATGAATGCAAGGTCACTTGGAAAGTCTTCCTAACTCATTAGAGAACACCCATAATTTTTGGTTTGACTTGGAAATACTTGGAAATGGTCCATTTGGACCCAAACATTCTCTCCAGATATTCTGTCTTTGCTGTGACAGCAGCTTGGTCTACTTCCAACTTCTTTTTCAGAAACCTTTTCCAAAAAGGGTGGTCCTAACTTATTTTTCCCTTAAACTTCAATGTCTTAGGGAACGTTCTGCATAAAATGGGCCTCTAGATCATTCGTTTTCATTTTCTAAGATTTTTCAACATTTCGGTCGACAATACGGACTCTGTTTCTGAGTGACCTCTATTGTTCATATGATTTCTCTCAATCTGTAATAGTTATTAAAGATTGGCTTTCTGGGTTGTGTTCTAGACACAATAAGTAAGATCTCCATAAAACATCATGCATTAAAAAACATTCCTAACTCCTCGTTTCAATTTCCAAAATATCATGCTACTGTTCTGTCCACTATTAACAGCAAACACATTTTTTTACTTTCCCCCTTTGATTTGATGCTTACATGCACTCCAAATTAGTTCATGTCTTAGGAAGTAGTTCATACTACATTTGTACATATCCCATGATGATTTCATTCATACATTCATTCATTCTCTAGACTTTTAAGTCACTTTAGAAAGTCCATGTACACAAACACACTACAACCTTTGCACATTTTAGGATCATACATTGCATTCATGCAAGATTTGGGGCTTTTGCGAGTCCTAATCTAAGAAGATTATAAGGAATGATCATGATCACACGTTCATGCTTCCCCTCGATCTAATCCTCCTTTCTCATCCGTCCCGGGGATTGAGAGATCTTCTTTTCTCAAAGATTAACATGCATCA
Organism: Hydrangea macrophylla; assembly: GCA_033977485.1. NCBI lineage: Eukaryota > Viridiplantae > Streptophyta > Magnoliopsida > Cornales > Hydrangeaceae > Hydrangea > Hydrangea macrophylla. The sequence continues at coordinate 13,144,646 of CM066985.1, read as the reverse complement.
TACTAGCTTGCTAAGCATATTTCAATTTCTTTATTTATTTGTTTCAAGAACAATTCATGTCCCCCTTAAGATTAGGAAGTCTTGATTATTTGATATATGATTAGACGATTTTTCCTAGGTTTGTTTGTGTGATCTTTCATTTTACATTGTGTGATATTTGGCTGTCACACCCCGATTTTTGGAAAGACAAATATTAGTCTGGATACATGCTCTGATACCAAACTGTCACACTCTGATAGTTGGGCAGTCGAATAGTAGTCTAGATTTAGTTCTGTGCTGATTCTTTGGCTTTCCAAAAATCGGGGTGTGACATTGGCTTAGATCTTATGAATGATATCTTATCTTTTGATCTTCCATTTCAAATTTTCTTATGTGATGTAATATACTATCATAGTATTAATTGTCGAACCATACATAGTATAAGATGATTATTTGGATGCTAATTGAGGCCCGTCGAGAGACGGGGCGAGTTGAGGGTGTTTTAGTCGCGACAAAGGCTCCTTCCTCTCTCAAACCAAAACCCCGAACCAAGTTCTTTGGTTATGAAGGGTCGGTGCCCTTTATCCATTTGGGTGAGTCAAATTAGGTTTCTTGGTTCCTTAAAGACCAAGTGGCGACTCTGTATCTGTTTTCAACAGACCTTTCCTTTTCTTTCTTTAATCCAAATCAATTTCAAACGAAAGCATAACAAAAGTGGTGGAATCCCGGTATCCACAATCTGGCGACTCTGCTGGGGATTTTTATTTCCAAAACAAAATAATACAGAGGTTTGACTAATAAGAAGCATCTTTAAAATCATCTTTTTACTGTGTCTGGTTCACCGCATTGCACTCTTGCATTTCCCCTCTGATTGTGTCTGAAACGCGGCGCTGACATTGTTCAGGTCTTGCTATGCCAGGGCACAAGTCACCGTTGATACTGTACCTTCCAAGGTATATCAAAAAAGAGTAAAAACCTCTGTACTGTCTCCCTGACGGTATATTGGAACTCTCATCAACGGACCCTCTTTGACTAAACCCAGCCATTGCATATAGATTCCTGTAGAACCTTTCATAGGACTGTTCATTTATCTTTTCAGATAGGACAATATGATATAACTGTTGTATGCCCTGATGGGATTACCTGAGTAGTGTAGACGCTTATGTGGCATCGAACAGAACCTCTTTCTTATGATCCCCGAGGCAATCACTCACATGTGATCACATTGAGTTGACCTGCCTAGGCACCATGACAAGGATGTCTACTCCATGCTCACAAAGATATACACCGCAAACCTTGTTTGTCGGTCCTAAGACATAGGAGTATGAAAACCTGCTAGAAAGTACGATCACTATCACCGTATTAACCAATTTTTCCCAGAAATTCTGCCCAGATATCCCAGATATAACCGTATTAACCAGTTTCTCTCATAAACTTTGTCCAGATATTGCATATATAATTGTATTAACCAGTTTTTCCCAGAAACCCTGCTCAAATTTCCCATGAATACCAGAAACTGTGTCTGGATATCCCAGTTTCTCCCAGAAACTCTGTCCAAATCAACCGAAAATGTCCAGTCTCTCCTAGAAGCCTTCATAAAAACCTGGAAACCCCTGTTATCCCTTGGTGATCGTACTAGAAAGTAAGATTGGCACACTCTATATGGTTAGGACCTTATTTGTTTAACTGCTATCTGTTAGAAATAGGAGCATCATATAGATTAAGGCCTAGATCTGCATGCTTGTCTCACATGCATACACCATTCCCATCAATCTGCACGCACTGTCTCGAGTCAGTCCACATCACTGTCATTGTCTGTCTAAAGTCGTCACTATTGGGATCTGATACACTCCTTCTCTCAAAATCTGTCAGGTCAGTATAGATTCCCAAGGTCAGCAGCCGGGATCCTCGTCGTGGGTCAGGAGTTCAGATAATCGTTTTGTCAGAATCAGTCCGACAGCCTACTTCAGCATGAATCGAGAAGAGTTAGAAAACAAGGTTACCAAGTTGGGAGCAACCATAAGCCAACAGTCTGACAGCCTAGCCCAAGTTCTGAAGTTCATGGAAGAATTGAAGCAGCAGCGGCCGCAACCTCTGCCTGGGTTTCCACCATCGGGGTTTGAACCACCCCCACATGAGAATAATGGGGAGGAAGACTGGCTTCAAGGGGTCCCACCGTTTGCATATGAGAAGAAGCTCCAAGAGAAAATGGATAAAGTTGACAAGCTGGAAAGTGTACTGAGGAAAAGCAAAGGGGTCGATGATTACATGCTAGACCTGGAAGGCCTCTTTGAGCCAGTTAAGCTGAAACTGCCAAAGAATTTCAAGATGCCTGCCATCGACCATTTTGACGGAACTGGGAATCCAAAAAGTCATGTGAAGCTATGCATGAGTATCTTCCAGTCCATGGGTTGTACCCACGAGCACATTGCGATGTTGTTCCCACAAACTCTTACAAAGTCTGCACTATCGTGGTTCCTAACCTTAGAAGCCTCCAAAACCCGGGCATGGGAAGACATTGTTCGAGTCTTCGTCGATCACTACTCCTACAATCAAGAGCTGGATGTCACTATAAGGGATTTGGAAACAACCCGGCAGAACAACAATGAATCCTTCGCTACATTTCTGAGCAGATGGAGGAACAAGGTAGCCCAAATGACCCACCGGCCAATTGATAAGGAATAAGTGAGAATGCTAATCCAAAATCTGCAGCCGCTCTATCATGAGAAATTGTTCTACCAGTCCATCTCCACCTTTGAGGAGTTATTTCAAGTTGGAACTCGAATTGAAGACGCTATCAGAGATGGAAAGATCAAAAAGGAAGAGCCTCCGAGTCAGTCAAGAAGGCCCAACTACTCCCGGAATCCCCCGGATATCAATGCCCTTAGCAGCCAACCCATGGCATACCCTCCTAGGCCATACCTACCCTCCAACCAGGCAAATTTCTCCAATCGCCCTTTCCAAAAAAAAGCCCCCTCGCAACTTTGCCAAGTTAGAAATCTCTCTCTCCTCAGCCTTAGACCGCCTCCTCAAAAAGGGCCATCTCCAAATACTCCAGCCTCGAAACACCCCGCCCCCGCCTAACTGCAATATGTCCAAACGATGTACCTACCATCAAGCCCCTGTCCACAACACCGATGATTGCATGCGCCTCCGCCATGATATCCAAGACCTCATTGACCAGAATATCATTGAGCCGCCTCCGAAGCAGCCGCATATCACTCAAAATCCTCTACCAAACCACCAAAATGTCAGCCTCATTGAGTCCAACCCTGTATCCTCCAACCCTGCTATCTATATCACCCCCCTAGGACAACCCTTACCCCTCATTGACATCCCAGACTCTGCAGGAATTCATCTGATCGAAGGGGAGAATGACGAGTGGCAGTAACAGGTAGACGATGAGCAAGACTTATTCTTTCTAGAAGAGCATGATCTAGGGGTGGTAGACCTCAAATGGTATGATCCCAATAATGAAAGTGATGCTTCTATCTGGGACAAGCCTGAGAAACCATTTGTGAGAGCGGATTGTGATTGGTTCGTAGAAGGGCCTACTCCTGCCGAGATTGATCAGTTGACTAGATCGGGCCGTCATTACCAGCCTCTGTAGCCTACTACTGAAGCTGTCGAGAAAGGTCCGGTTAAAGACAAGGGGAAGGGTAAGATGGATGAGATCATCGAAGAAGATAATGAGTTGATAAAATAGCTAAAGAAAACCCAAGCACATCTCTCGATGTGGGATATCATGGTAACATCCTACAAGCATAGGCAAGCCGTGTTGAATGCCTTGGCTGGAATTGAAGTCCCCATTGATGCCGCACCGGAAGACATGGTGGCTTTCTTGGGCACACTTACCCCCGACCCAATCATTACATTTTCTGATGAAGACCTGCCACCAGAAGGATCTGTGCATAACAAAGCACTGTACATCTCTGTTGGATGTAAGGGACAACAGGTGCCATTTTGTCTGGTCGATACGGGTTCTGCCTTAAATGTTTATGCGCTAAGGACTGCCACCGCTTTGGGGGTCGATGTCCTTGACATCACGCCATCTGTGCAATCCGTGAGGGCCTATGATAACACCAAGAGGAATGTGATGGGAACTGTGTCTCTACAAATCCGGGTAGGATCTTTGGTAAGCACTGAAATCTTTCAAGTCATGGACATACCTGCCTCGTTCAACTTGCTGATCAGGAGGCCTTGGCTGCATGTCAACAAAGCCGTATCATCCACTGTGCATCAAATGATCAAGTACATTCATGAGAAGGAAGTGAAAATCATCCTCGGTAATAGTTGGGGTAATGAAGCTTTTCCAAACTACGCTTCCATTTTCGAAATCCAAATACCTGAGCTAGAAGAAGGAGAAATGGGGGGATTCTTCATGGAAGAAGTCCACATGATCAATGATGAAGACAGGTTCCCCGAGATCCACTCCGCAGTTGTCAACATTGTCCGCAAAATGAACTACTTCCCCAGAATGGGATTGGGCCGACGCCAGCAAGGGATTCGTGAGTTCCCTCAGATCAAAGGGCAACAAGGCACTTTTGGGTTGGGGTACAAGCCCACTAAAGAAGAATTCGAGCTACAGAGGCCGTGGAAGAAAAGGGTAAAGGGTCTCCCACCATACTGCAAAACCTTGAATGGGCAATACATCAAAGAAGGGGATGATTTCCCCTACTTTGGGTTCCCGGAACCCTGGGTCCATCAGGCCACTGGAAAAGGCACCCCGGGTAGGAAATCTTTGCTGACTGTGAAAGGCCTCCCTATCAAGATCCATTCTATCCCGAAGAAGTTGTGAAAACCCCGGAGGAAGACTGGTTGAAGTACCTGGACACTGAAGCCATCGAGAAAATGTGGGAAGAATTCGCTGAAAAGAAGGAAGAAAAGAGGGCCGAGAGCCAAGATGATCAGATCAAGCCAACTGAGGAGGGTCTGAGCAACCAGGCTGTAGAGTCATCTGTTTGTGTCTCCCTATCCCCTGTGTCCTCAGAGTCTGTACTGCCAATTATCGAGTCTGTACCAGAGTCGGCTGCTGTAAGCCCACCACTGTCCATTGTAACCACTTCACCTGTCATGAATGAAATGAAAGACGATTCTGCTCACTCCTCTGTGTCTAATGCTTGTGAATGCACAGATCCCTCCGAGGATCTCCCAATCGAACTTAAGCAACTAATTGAAAAACCACCTGCTTACGAAATAATCGAAGATACTTTGTCGGTTAACCTAGGTGAAACGGATGATCCACAAATTGTGCAAATTGGCTCAACCCTTAATAAAAAAGAAAAAGAAAAATTGACTCTCTTGCTAAAAGAATTCAAAGATGTTTTTGCTTGGTCACGAGGACATGCCGGGGGTCCATCCCGACATTGTCCAACATCATATTCCTCTCCTCCCCAATTCTAAACCTGTCAAGCAGAAACTGAGGTGCATAAGGCCAGAATGGGCACTCAAGGTTAAAGAAGAAGTGGAGAAGCAATTCAAGGCAGGGTTCATCATTGTCACCGAGTATCCAGAATGGGTTGCCAATATCATACCAGTCCCCAAGAAAGACGGAAAAGTTCGTGTGTGCGTCGACTTCCGTGATCTAAACAAAGCCAGTCATAAGGATGATTTCTCGCTTCCCCACATTCATGTCTTGGTAGATAACACCGCTGGACATGAGTTACTGTCATTCATGGATGGCTCTTCGGGGTACAATCAGATTCTAATGGCACCAGAAGATCGAGAAAAGACGACATTCACTACACTTTGGGGAACCTACTGTTATAGAGTAATGCCTTTCGGACTCAAGAATGCTGGGGCAACCTACCAAAGAGCTGCCACCACTCTGCTGCATGACATGATTCACAAAGAAGTAGAAGTGTACATAGATGACATGATCGTGAAGTCTAGGGACAGAGAAGGACACCTGGTAGCGCTGGAAAAGTTTTTCGAAAGGCTGCGCAAGTACAAGATGAGGTTGAATCCAAAGAAATGCACTTTCGGTGTGACCTCCGGTAAACTCCTGGTTTTCTCATAACACAAAGGGGGATAGAGGTAGATCCCTCTAAGATCAAGGCAATCCTAGAAATGGCCCCACCACGGAGTGAAAAGGAAGTGAGAGGGTTTGTTGGAAGAGTTCAGTTTATCAGCCGCTTTATTTCCAAGCTCACAACTACATGCGATCCTTTATTCCGATTGCTGAGAAAAGGAGAAAAGTTCCAATGGGATGACCAATGCCAAGCCGCTTTCGACAAATTAAAAGCCTACCTTCAAAACCCGCCTGTCCTCTCACCACCCACTCCTCATAAGCCATTATTCCTTTACCTATCTGTCTCCGAAAATGCCATGGGTTGCATGCTAGCCCAAGAAGGAGAAGAAAGCCACTCCGAAAAAGCCATATACTACCTCAGCAAGAGGATGACTGGGTATGAGCTCAACTACTCTACCCTCAAAAAATTATGTTGGGCCTTGGTTTGGTGCACTCGCCGACTGAGGCACTACATGCTGGCCTTTCCAGTTGTGCTCATATCCCGCATGGATCCTCTAAAATACCTCCTCGAAAAACTCATCCTGACCGTTCGTATATCCCGTTGGTTACTTCTACTATCCGAATTCGATATCAAGTATGTTACATGCAAATCGGTAAAAAGGAGAACCGTAGCTAAGCATCTCGCGGAGCACGCCGTTGACTCCGAAGAAAGTGGGGACTTTCCATTCCCGGACGAGAATATCATGGAAATCAAGGAAGAGCAGTGGAAGTTGTACTTTGATGGAGCAGCCAACACGAAAGGCTACGGGGTGGGAATGATTCTAGTATCACCTAGTGGGGACCACACTCTGCTGGCAGTCAAACTCAATTATAACTCCACCAACAACACTGCTGAATATGAAGCATGCATTCTAGGGATGGAAGCAGCCATAGAGCTAAAAGTTCAAAAGTTGGATGTCTTCGGGGATTCAAACCTCATTATATCACAGGCTAGAGGAGAATGGAAAGTAAAAGAAGAAAGGTTGAAGCCCTATCATGATCATCTCGATCGACTCAAGAGGCAGTTCAAGAACATCACATTCCTCTACTTGCCCAAAAAGAGAACCAGCTAGCACATTCATTGGCTACCTTAGCCTCCATGATCAAGATTCCTGTGGGAGTCAAGATGATGCCTTTGGTAATTGAGCAGAAGTACGAACCTTCGTTCAACTTAGTCGCCGCAATCGAAGAAGAAGAGAATGAAACACCGTGGTATCAAGATGTCTGGGATTTCATAGAAAGGGGGATGTACCCCCCAAGAGTCTACCGAGAAAGACAAAAGGGCCATTCAAAGATTCGCAGCGCAATTCATCAGTTGTGGTGGGAAATTGTTGAAGAAAGGGTATAACGGTCACAACCTGACTTGCTTGTTTGGAAAAAGCTCCAAAAGAATGATGGAGGAAATACACGAGGGGGTATGCGGTCCGCACATGAACGGTCACATGCTGGCCAAGAAAATCATAAGACAAGGGTAACTGGACAACATTGGAGAAAGATTGTTGCGAATATGTAAGAAGGTGTCACAAGTGCCAGATCCATGCAAATATGATGCATGTACCACCATCCCTTCTATACAGCATGACTTCATCTTGGCCATTCTCAACTTGGGGAATCGATATCATCGGTGAAATCACTCTGAAAGCCTCGAATGGAAATCGATACATTTTGGTGGCCATCGACTACTTCACAAAATGGGTAGAAGCCACATCCTACACCAAGTTAGGGGCCAAGGAAGTGGCCAAATTCATCAAGAGAAATCTCATCCGCCGTTATGGAGTCCCCCATGAGATTATTTCGGACAACGGAAGTCATTTCAAAGCGGAATTCAGGGAACTGTTCGAGGAATACAAAATCACTTATCACAAGTCATCACTGTACAGACCACAAACTAATGGGGCAGTCGAAGCTGCAAATAAGAATGTCAAGGCCATACTGCAAAAATCAGCCAATACCTACAAAGACTGGCATGAAAAGCTACCATTCGCACTTTGGGGATAGAGAACATCGATAAGGACGTCCACAGGAGCAACTCCTTACTCAGTAGTGTATGGGATGGAAGCAGTAGTTCCAGTCGAGATAGAACTACCGTCCCTGCGCGTGATGGCATAATGTGAAATTTCGGAATCAGATTGGTTGAGGGAAAGATATGAAGAATTGGTTCTCATAGATGAAAAGCGCCTAGCGGCAGTCGACCATGTCCGAATCTATCAAAAGAGGATAGCCCGTGCTTTCAACAAAAGGGTTCATCCGAGGAAGATTGTCAAGGGCGACCTTGTCCTTAAGGAATTGCGAGCTCCGATCTTTGATCCCCGTGGGAAGTTTAAACCTAAATGGGTCGGCCTTTACATCGTCAAGACTATTCTTTCTGGAGGAGTAACTTATCTCATGGACCTCGATGGTGTCGAATTCAAAGAACCAATCAACATGGATCGCCTCAAAAAGTACTATGCTTGACCATTCCCCATAACCATTTTCTTTCAAGCTTTGGCCTGAACTACGCTTGACCTGATTCCCACTCGGGGATACGTAGGCAACCACATCGGTTCGGTCGCTCCACCCACAAAAATGGCCCGATTTCTTTCAAGCTTTGGCCCAAACTACGTTGGACCTGAACCCCCATCGGGGGTACGTAGGCAGACTTTCAAAAAAAAAAAGGGGGGGATGGCTTGCTAGGTTGAAAATCCAAAAGGACACCTAGGCAAAAGTTAGAGTTAAATCCAAAGTGAGCAATAACAAAAGAGAGAAAAGAGCTCGCTAGATCACCTCACTGGTGCCTATGCAAAAGTTTTGAGCATTTGAGAGAATAAAGTCGCGGTCCTTACCATAATCAAAAATCACCCTCCACACTAGGGGCAAACTTCGGCCACTCGCCTCGTTTGCCTGAACCTCTTCTAAACTAGGGGCAAACGTCGATCATCTACCTCGTTTGCCTCACAACCATACATATCCCAAACTAGGGTCAAACTTCAGCCACCCGCCTCGTTTGCCTCTAATCGCCCTAGCATGCCCAAGCAAGTACCAAAAGCAACATCTAATTGAAATCTCGGTTACAAAATGTTTTTAGAAAGCTAAAATGCATAAAATGAGATTCCCAAAGTAACCAAGGTTTACCAATAAACAAACTTTGACTATTACATAAGCGGGAATGATCAAAGAAATAAAAGTCTTTCAAAAAGTAATCACACATGTTCAAAGACACTTGGAGGAATAAGAAGAATCAGTCAGGTCTAGTTTTATCTTTGCGTCTTTTATTTCTTCAAAGGTCTTTAGAAGTAAGCCTTTACTCGGTCAGTCCAACCATCAATGAAAGCGACAATAGTGGCAGTCCTGATCCTGGAAGCAAAGACCCTCTCAGTAAACCCCCGGGGAACCTCCTGAACTTGCCCATACTGTCTGGCCAAACGGCGAGGATGATAGAAAGAAGTCTCTCTCAGACCCATCAACCACACTCTCTGGTGACCCCTGAGGCTCGTGGTAACAGCATGAAGGTCCCAATGCCCTACAATCCAACAAATGTCTACTTCAGATAAAGTACCCATCATGTTAACCCAATCAGCAAAAGTGTAGTAAGGGTGAAGCACGGCTCGACGAAAGTAAACCGGTGGTATGCGGGCCCGTCCACAGTTGGAGGCGCTCGTATAACCAGGCCTGTAACACCCAAGGCGCCCCAGAAAGAAGAGGAGTCCCTTAGTTGAAGGCATTATCCAAGCCACTCAATGTTTCAGCTAGAACCATAGCCATGGGGTTCTTACCTGCCCTCAGTCCGAGACATACATGCACTAAGCCGCTAGAAGTACTCGAGAACAAGAAGTGCGAAGTCATGCACAGAATCAGAGCAGCCCAACGAGTAGCATCATACACGCTGGGATTCCCAGGACTGGCATACCGGGCAATGATGGAAGCAATATCAAGAATCTTACCTTGAATCAGCCAGCGGGAAATAGTGATGGAACAATTCAGATATTCAGCCAAGCCTCGCGTAGGACTGAGGGTACCAGCAGAAGGGAGAATCAGGTCAGAGTCAAAATCATTGCCAAGAATAGCACAAAACTCCTCAAACAGGGGGCATATCTCTAGGCCATTAAAATTGAAGACATGGTTCACCCGGTCCCAGTACGCAATAGCAGCACGCAGGAACTCAGTGTTCAGGGTCATCTGGTAAAGAGAGAATAGCTCGGTCAAACCGTAGCTAAAGAGGTTGATCCGTTCCACACCATCCGTGATGTTTAGCCAAGATATGAGTTGAGCGGGATCATACAAAGCCATATTTTCTGTCGCGGCTCTAGCAAAATTCAAAATTTTGGCAGCACCTCCCCGTTTAACGGACTATCCCACCTGCAAGGCAAAAACGCATTCACTATCACAAGGCTGCTCATCGCATTAACATCAACAATCACATTGCACATGTATCATCACACGATCATCGACTAAAACAAGCACACAACTGCGCCTCCAAATCGGAAGCTATCCGGCCTAAAAGGCAAAACATCATAATACTCTGTCAAAAGTCACAAAACATTTCTGCACATCATCCTACACGTTGACTTAAACACTGTCCAAATAGTCACATCACTAGTACAACCCAATCGAAAACATGAAAAGAAAATAAAACAAAATTCCCATTTAGGAGGCCTCAGTCCTCCTCTTCTTCGTCCTCTCTCATACCACCCGGAGAGTATGTCGGCGACGGCCTCCTCCTACCACCTCTGTACCTCGGTCCAGTCCTCGATGAACCAGCCCCGCCCCCACGGTACTGCACACATAAATAAAATGAAGGCAATCAGTAGGAAAACAACAAAAAGTACAAAAATAGATTCGAGTCAGAAACCTACCAAGGACGCCATCTGGCTAGTGGCGAACTGCCGCATGCCATCCATCTGTCAAAGGGTAAAATCCAGGGTTAGAACCTCGTAACCTTAAGAAAGCGCAAAATTAGAGACATACCCGATGGTCTCGCGAGAGGACCAAGGACCGTAAGCTAGCCGCCAAGGCGTGACCCTCCTCAGCGTAACTCCAAGGAGGTTGAGGACACCCGCTGGCTGAGTAGGGTACCCGCATGTGACTCGTGGCACCTCCATCACTTGGGGAGTGCCATCAGCGCCTAGAACATTGACGGTCTAATCCCAAGGAGGGATAGGATCGAAAGTCGGAGGAGCCTGTCTCCTGTACATCTCGCGAAGCTGTAGACACAAAACAAGTTAGGAAAAAGATGAGTCAAAAACATAGGCAACAGATAGAGACAAAAATGTAAAGGAAACTCACCTCCAGGAGTGGGAAGTTGGGCATCAGAAAGCGGCCACGGTAAGCCTCATAGCCGGTCTCAGAGAGAAAATGATCCCAAACGTCGGTGCCAGCTAAGGCTGCCAGCAAAGCATCACCAAAAAGGTCACTAGCATCCATCGTAGGGGGATTTTAAGGGATACGGTACCTTGAACCGCCAACCACCTGCCGGGACACTCGCTCGCCAAGGAACCATTGCTTGCACTCGGTACTCTCCATCAGAAGTTGGCAAGAGGAAAGAGGTTTGACCGCTTGTATCTCCTCTGGGGCGGCATAGGGGACGTGATCCCAAGGCGTCCAATCAACACTAGCAGCCGTCAGCCCGGTTAAGAAATTTCTGAGCAAAACAATTTAGTGGGCCCCGCTCTTTACGCCAACAACATCCCTCCGCCATCTCAAGCCTCGTGGAAACAGAGGCACAGGAGCCATGCCATCCTCGTCTTTACCTGATTCATCCGCAGGGGAGGGAGCTAACATCTTCAGGTACTCGAAGCTCCAAAGCTGCACAGACAAAGGAGAAAATCAAAAAGAGTACAAAAATCAAAAAGCCAAAAGATAAAAGAAGATGCAGTACATACCTCCTAAGCTCGCCAGAATCCCCCTGTAGATTTAATATCGCCGCGGGAAACCTCACCCTTGTGCTTGTAAAGATGGGCCAGGGCAGCACCACCCCAGTCGTAGGAGGGGATCTCATCAATGGTCTCCAGGCAAGAAAGGAGTCTCAAGCTTACCCAGTCATTCCATGTCGCAAAGATCGAGCAACCAAGGACATACAAAAGATACACCCTCAAAAGCTGGGAATTGTTCAGGTTGTGATTCCCTCTGCCATAGGCCCGGTAAAGCCAGCCACAAGGAAACCAGTGCCTCTCCAGAATAGGGGGAACAGCCCCAATCAACATCTCTACAGCCTCGGGGTCGATCTCATAGAAATAATCCAGAATCAGGCGTTTCCCGCCAACCCTCAAGTCGGTAATCATGGAGAAGTCGAAGGGCGTCATGGTCATCTCACCAAAGGGCAGGTGGAAAGTATTGGTGGTGTCCCACCACCTCTCAGCCAGAGCATAAAAGTGTGTCAAATCATTGCTGCTCTTTGAAACCAGGCGAACAAAGCCGCCAAACCCAGCATCATCTACCATCCTCTTGACGGTATGCGAGAGTTGAGTATACCACAAAAAAGCATGAGCGAGGCTACCGTGGCCCTTCAATGTCACTTCTGGCACCTGCACATAACAAAGACGACAAAAACGATGCACAAAATCACTATTCACGACCCGAGGTCCAAATTCACAAAATCAACATTTAAGCACAAATCGGACTTCTAACAATCTCTAGGTGCACACTACGGCTCACAAAACTAGCACAATACATGGAAATAGTCCTAAACTATCAAAAGTTTCACATACTAAGCTCGCTAGAGCCGCGGCCAAAAGTTGACGTTGGGGTCCCGTAAAATCAAGTCCGGGGTTTGCATCTCGGCTTTCATTCGTTTCTTGGCCTTCTTAGATGGTCTCCTCGAGCTCGAAGCCATGGATCTACAAAGAAAATGGAAGTCAAAGTTAAACTTTCTTCTTAAAACTTTGAGCAAACCAAAACACCAATCAAAATTCCGACCACGAGGAGAGATTACTCACCTGAGCGCGCACAAGCTGCGTTTTGACGAATTTTGGCTCCAAAAACACCCCAAAATGGCCAAGAATGAGCTTAAAAAGCTCAAAAACCCGAGATATACACAAATGGAGTCCGGCCACCCAGTGCCGCCACGACACTGCTCCCCGCGGGCCTTGCTTTGCTCTGTTTTGCCCCGTTTTGATCCGTTTTGGCCTTTTTTAGCCCATTTTTGGCCCCGATCAGTCCCGGTGGCCCTTTTCGGTCAAGATTGATGGGGTTTTACCCCAAACAGTCAAAAAAGTTGTCAGGGCTACCTCCAGTAGGCAGAAACTTAAAAAAACTGACTCCCGAAGATCCGAATCGGCTGTTTCGGGATGACCGTCACAAATTTTGATCAAGCACGAGAGTTCTGATAACGAATCCTGGATTTTAGCTGATGCACCAAAAAGAGAGAGAAAGTGATTCCCCGAGAACCCTACATCATCCCCCGAGGACAGAAAATGACAGACACCAGCTCCCGGAGGCCCTGACCGGCCCTCTTGGATTGAGCGCCGAAAGATTTGATCAACCGTGAGAGATTCAGAGATGGGTCCTGGTTCCCGATTAAGAAAAAGAGATTCCCCGAGAACCCTACATCATCCCCCGAGGACAGAAACAGACAGATACCAGCTCCCGGAGGCCCTGACCGGCCCTCTTGGATTGAGCGCCGAAAGATTTGATCAACCGTGAGAGATTCAAGATGGGTCCTGGTTCCCGATCAAGAAAAAGAGATTCCCCGAGAACCCTACATCATCCCCCGAGGACAGAAACAGACAGATACCAGCTCCCAGGGGCCCTGACCGGTCCTCTTGGATTGAGCGCCGAAAGATTTGATTAACCGTGAGAGATTCAGAGATGGGTCCTGGTTCCCAATCAAGAAAAAGAGATTCCCCGAGAACCCTACATCATCCCTCGAGGACAGAAATAGACAGAAACCAGCTCCTGGGGGCCCTGACTGGCGCTCTTGGATTGAGTACCGAAAGATTTGATCAACCGTGAGAGATTCAGAGATGGGTCTTGGCTCCCGATCAAGAAAAAGAGATTCCCCGAGAAACTTACATCATCCCCTGAGGACAGAAATGAAAAGATACTATCCCCAGCGGAAAGTAACAAAAGAGGAACCAACTCCCAAAAATTGGCCATCAGGAACAATCAGAATATCGCCCACGTCCAGATCGGCTCCGTATCTCCTGATTATCATGAGTTTTCTCACAAGATCCCTCAGTCACCTTTAGCTGTCATCTTCTAAAAAAACACGCATCTAACCTATCTCACTCGTTTGCAAAGTACAAAAGTTTGCCCCTAGACCCAGAGTCTTCTAAACCTTGATGTCCCTATCCGAGTCATCCACCACATCACAGTCGCAAACACTAGCACGACACCAGCCCACTCGGAGTGGCACGTCCCACAGCATCTGCTCATACTAGGGTCATTGTACTAGACACGATAGGACTCAGGACACAATTCATATCATATCCACGTATGGCATATCACTCATATAGCATAGCATCCGCCTGATTGTTGTATACATACATGTGTGATTTATCCCTTTTGTGCCCTGAGCTACGTCCTGGTCTGATTCCCCTTGGGATACGTAGGTAGCTCACGCAGAGCACGACCAACACTAGGCCTCAGCATCATTGCATCTTTTGCAACGCTTTTTTTTTATCCTAAATCTATAGCCTCCAAAACGTCCTCTCTCTTCATAAGCTTTGGCACTCGCTTGCAATATGCGTTGCCTCGCAAGTTCATGCCAAAGAGGGGCAAACTGTAGACACCCCATTTTGTCAGCTATCAGATTTAGGAGACCCATAGCTTGGTGGTTCACAATGATCGTAAAAGACTCAAAAGGACTCTGGGAAGTCAGTTCTATCTCTCAGAATGCTCAGAATGACCAAAATACCCCTGAAAGCCCGAAAGCTCCCGGATTTGGACCAAAAGTTCTGGAAACATGCTATGTCATACAAAAAGTAAGAAAATGAGTTTCTAAGTAGAGTCAGATGAAATCGTCAGCTCCCAGAGACCCCCGGAAGTCCCGGAAGTTCCTGGAAAGTCCCCGTTGACCGGTTTGACCAAGGTTTGACCAGGTTTGACCAAATTTGACCAAGTTTGACCAAAATCATCCGAATTGCCCAGAATCATTCTAGATCATGTGAAAAGTATTAAAATGAGTTTTAAAAGAAAATCGAGCGAAAACGTCAGCTCCTGGGAACTCCCGGAGGTTTTCAGAACTTCCCGGGAATCCCAGGTTTGACCAGTTTGACCAGAATTTGACTTTAAATCGGAGCACAAAAATAATTTTGAAATATTTTTCATGGATACTAGAGGTCAATAGCTTTCCAATGGTATATCGCACATAATTTTCGGATTTAAAACAAGTTTATTATGAATTTCCGAAGGCGGAAAAGGTGATCAAATTGGCTTTTATCACAAATACCGCAAAACTTTTCAAAGTGACCTATCCCCAGTTTATTTTTTATGTAAAATAGACTCCATTACCTTTCCAGCGGTATATCACAACCACAATTTGGAGTTCGTATGCATTTTCTGTGAATTTCGGACGAAATAGGGCCTTTTAACGAATACCGGAACCTCTGGGGGCCTAAACAGGATTATCCAGACGATTGAGGAGCAGTGCCGCCGCAGCACAGGCCCAGTGCCACCGCGGCACTCTCCTCCAGAATAGTGTATTTTTATAATTTTTCTTAGGGGTTCATTTTGATTAATTGAAAACCAAAACGACGTAGTTCTATGTTCACAGATGTTTGGAGCCAATGGGAACACTACTAAAACCCCAAAACCACCCCAAATTGGCCTATATAAACCCCCCATTTCTTTACATTTTGGGGATGTCAAATGTATGCTTTCAAAATTTTGGGAGAGAAAGTTGTAGAGATAAGGTTAGAATAGACAGAAAAGAAGCTTTCTTCTTTGATTTTCAAAACAAAAGTGAGTTCTAAACTTTGTTTTTACTTCATTACTCCTATTTACTTCAACATTCAATACACCCAACCACCATTTTAGTGAGCATTTAAGAGAGAGGAAGCTTCTTCCATGTCCAATGTCATCATATATGGGTGAAACACCAAACTACATGTTCAATACATCATGAATATCATCTATTGATCATTATCTACTTGCTTGTTTATACAATGTTCATCTCGTCTTACCTCATTTCTTTTTTATTTTTCTTTATTTACTTACTAGTTCATCATCATCTAGATGATGACATGAAGTTTGAGGTGAGTAAATCCTTATGGATAGTAGCTCTTGACCTCAAAAAACATGTTTGATAGATGATGATCATAACTTCAATACCTCCAAGGTATCTTTGAAGTTATGTTCAAATGAAAATAAATCTCTCCAACAATCTTGGAGGCTCTTGATGATGAGTTTGATGTTGAAATTTTAAGTGGCTATAATCTTTATTGGGTATTGAAAATATGCTTTCAAAACATCTACTTCAAAATCCCTCTTGAAACCCCTCATTTTGATCCAAAGAAAGAAAACTCTAATTGTTTCCAAAATCTCCAAAACAGTGAGTCAAAACAGTGAGTGATCTGAGTTCAAAGATTTTTCTAGAACTCAATACTCAATGTATGGATACAAGGCCACTTGGAAAGTCTTCCTAACTCATTAGAGAACACCCATGATTTTTTATTTGACTTGGAAATACTTGGAAATGGTCCATTTGGGCCAAACATTCTCTCCAGATATTCTGTCTTTGCTGTCACAGCAGCTTAGTCAACTTCCAACTTCTTTTTCAGAACAATTTTCCAAAACGGGTGGTTCTAACTTATTTTTCCCTTAAACTTCAATGTCTTAGGGAACGTTCTGTATAAAATGGGCCTCTAGATCATTCGTTTTCATTTTTTAAGATTTTTCAACATTTCAGTCGACAGTACGGACTCTGTTTCTGAGTGACCTCTATTGTACATATGATTGCTCTCAATCTGTAATAGTTATTAAATATTGGCTTTCTGGGTTGTGTTCTAGACACAATAAGGACGATCTCCATAAAAAATCATGCATTGAAAACATTCCTAACTCCTCGTTTCAATTTCCAAAAGATCATGCTACTGTTCTGTCCACTATTCACAGCAAGCACATTTTTTTACTTTCCCCTTTGATTTGATGCTTACATGCACTCCAAATTGGTTCATGTCTTAGGAAGTAGTTCATACTACATTTTTACATATCCCATGATGATTTCATTCATACATTCATTCATTCTCTAGACTTTAAGTCACTTTAGAAAGTCCATGTACACAAACACACTACAACCTTTGCACATTTTAGGATCATACATTGCATTCATGCAAGATTTGGGGCTTTTGTGAGTCCTAATCTAAGAAGATTATAAAGAATGATCATGATCACACGTTCATGCTTCCCCTCGATCTAATCCTCCTTTCTCATCCGTCCCGGGGATTGAGAGATCTTCTTTTCTCAAAGATTAACATGCATCATACTAGCTTGCTAAGCATATTTCAATTTCTTTATTTATTTGTTTCAAGAACAATTCATGTCCCCCTTTAGATTAGGAAGTCTTGATTATTTGATATATGATTAGACGATTTTTCCTAGGTTTGTTTGTGTGATCTTTCACTTTACATTGTGTGATATTTGGCTTAGATCTTATGAATGATATCTTATCTTTTGATCTTCCATTTCAAATTTTCTTATGTGATGTAATATACTAACATAGTATTAATTGTCGAACCATACATAGTATAAGATAATTATTTGGATGCTAATTGAGGCCCGTCGAGAGACGGGGCGAGTTGAGGGTGTTTTAGTCGCGACAAAGGCTCCTTCCTTTCTCGTACCAAAACCCCGAACCAAGTTCTTTGGTTATAAAGGGCCGGTGCCTTTTATCCATTTGGGTGAGTCAAATTAGGTTTCTTGGTTCCTTAAAGACCAAGTGGCGATTCTGTATCTGTTTTAAACAGACCTTTCCTTTTCTTTCTTTAATCCAAATCAATTTCAAACGAAAGCATAACAAAAGTGGTGGAATCCCGGTATCCACAATGTGCGGTAAACGAAGTTTGCCCCTAGTTCAAAGTATAAGAATTAGAATTCATAGGCAAATGAGGTAGGTGACCGAAGTTTGCCCCTAGTTTGGACGATGGTTACTTGAAGGTTTTGGGCAAACTAGGTAGGTGACTAAAGTTTACCCCTTCTATGAAGGATATATAGTAAAATTTAGAAAAATAAGGCAGGTAGCCAAAGTTTGGCCCTAGTGTGGAAGGTGATTTTCTGGCTTGAGACAAGGACCGTGACTTTAATCTCTCAAATGCTCATAACTTTTGCCTAGGCACCAGTGAGGTGACCTGACGAGCTCTTTTCTCTCGTTTGTTATTGCTCACTTTGGATTTAGCTCTAATTTTTGCCTAGGCGTCCTTTCGGATTTTCAACCTAGCGAGCCATCCTTCTTTTGTTTTTGAAAGTCTACCTACGTACCCTCGAGCGGAGATCAAGTCCAACGCAGTTCGGGCCAAGGCTTTGAAAGAAGGGGGTTGATTATGATGGTGTCGACCGAACCAATGTGGTTGCCTACATATCCCCGAGTGGGAATCAAGTTAAGCGTAGTTCATGCCAAGGCTTTGAAAGAGGGGTTGATTATAATGGTATTGACTAAACGGATGTGGTTGCCTACGTATCCCCGAGTGGGAATCAGGTCGAGTGTAGTTCAGGCCAAGGCTTTGAAAAAGAGGGTGATTATAATGGTGTTGATCGAACCAATGCAGTTGTCTACGTATGCTCGAGTGGGAATCAGGTCAAGCGTAGGTCAAGCCTAATGGTTGAAAGAAATGAGGTATAAGGGTTTTCTAAACCAATTGTCAGAGAAGTTCAAACTTAGGTCACTTATGGTAGCCTTAAATAAGAGGATTCAGTTTCGATCTCCCTTTCTCTTTTTTTTTCTTCTTTTTTTTTGCTTTGAGAATTGATCATTTTAATTTCACCTAGCCAGTCAATTTTTCTTTTCATGTAGTCAATTTATATGAGATATTCCAATTGCAATCTCAAAATTCCAAAATGTACATGTCAGCTCTCGAAATTTATTTGTGGTTGTTCCGAGCCCTTTGAAACATGATTTAGGCGCATTGTAATGATGTGCCTTAAAGCGTACAATTCTCTCACTTGTCTCATCAAAATTTTCTCCAACCTTTTGACTAGTAAGGGTCAAATTTTGGAAATCAACACCCTTTTTGCTCTAACTTTTACTAAGGTGCCCTTTTCGGGTTTTCAACCTAGCGACCTTTTCTTTTTAAATTTTTTTTTCTTTCTTTTTTTTTTAGAGTGGAGATGAAACTCACTGAAATGTTTGGCTACCATCAAGGAACAAGTCAGCACAGATTCGCATGGCTATCAATTGGGTAGTGCCCAAAGCTTTGAAATGGTGAAAAAAGGTATTGGGTAAGCCCCAAGTCAGAACTAAGTATGTCTTTTTGAAATTTTAGCAAAAGCATCTTTAAAATTCTTAAAGTAAGACTATTCAATTCTCGACTCCTCATCGGTGTCAGCGTAAAATAGACATTGACCTTTCAGGATTCTCTTTTTTTTATGCAAAAATTTATTAGCAGAGTAATATCCATGGTAATTTGAAAAAGTGACATTTTCAGTTCAATGACTCAGATATTTATGACTAGACACATCAGATTAGGCAAAATGAGATTTCATTCCATTAGAAAAAGAGAGAAATTACATTACTTGACACAAACCCATAACAACTCAATGACAGACAGACTCAACTACAAGACCAAACTTGAAATAGACTCAAAACATAGAAAAGACCCGACTTGGTCTCAAATGGAGTGTCACGGTGACTCGCTTATTCTTTTTATTATACTTTTTTTTAAGCAGAAGTTTCAGACACCATCACTTAACCGTGTATCTTCAACAATCATTGGCCTCGGCGAAGGGGATCATTTGAATGGATATGCCAGGGGCTTAGGTTTAATGAAGCTAACATTTTGGGTGACATGGGGTTAGATGGGTGGTGGTTCAATAATTCTTCAGTCAATGGGGTCTTAGATATCATGGCAGAGACGTCTACACCGGTCAGTGTCATGACCTGGGCCTTGGTAGTAGGCACATCATTTGGACAGGTTATAGTTAGGTGGTGGGGGATTGGCACGAGGCTGAAGGAGTTGGAGGTGCCCCTTTTTTATATCAGGCGGCCTAAGGCTATGAAGGGGGAGATATCTTATTTGGAAAATTCGCAGAGTTTTCTATTTTGGTAAGGAAGGCTAGGCGGTTTGGTTTGTGAGCTGGTATGGTTAGGGAGAATAGGCCATTGGTTGGTTACTAAGGGCATTGACATCCGAAGGGTTTCGGGAGTAGTCCGGCCTCTTGGACTGGCTTTGTGATTCTTCATTCTTGATTTTCCCTTCCCCGATTGCATCCTCAATTCTAGTCCCAATCTCAAACAGTTCTTTAAATGTTGAGATGGACTGGTACAATAGTTTCTCATGGTATATCGGCTGTAGATTCTTGATCAACATCCGAACTTGTTCCTTTTAGACTAGTTGGTGGATCATCTGGGCCACTTCATTCCTCCATCTGCTCAAGAACGCAGTGAAGGACTCATTGAAGTTCTGCCGGGTAGTCTCCAGATCTCGGATGGTGACATCGAGCTCTTGGTTGTAGGAGTAATGATCAACGAAGACCCAGACTATATCTTCCCAATTTCGTGTCTTGGAAACCTCCAAGGTCATAAACCATGATAGAGCAGCCTTGGTGAGGGTCTGAGGAAACATCATTGCGATGTACAGACCGACTATCACAGTGTATGCAAACTGATGAAACAAGCATGTGGATGCAAGCCCTAATCTACATGATGCCCCTACTTCTAACAGATAATAGTTAAGCAAGTATGGTCCTAGCCATACAGAGTGTGCTAAATTTTCTTTCTAGTATGATCACCAGTAGGAGAGAATTGGAGTTTTCCGGAAGAAATATGGAATTTCTAGGATATTCGGGAGATTTGGAAAGAGTTTCTCAGAGAAATTGGTATTTTGGGCATTTTTGGGTAATCCGGGTAGAGTTTATGGGAGAAATAGGGATTTCTGAGAAATTTAGATTGAGTTTTTGGGAGTAATAGGGATTTTTGGGAAATTTTGACAGAGTTTCTGGGGAAAAGCTGGTGTTTTGGGAATTTCTGAGAAATTTAGACAGGGTTTCTGGGAGCAATTGGTATTCTTGGGAATTTCTGAGTGTTTTGGGAATTTTTGGGAAATCTGGGCAGAATTTCTAGGAGTAACTAGTATATCTGGGAATTTCTGGGAAATTTAGACAAAGTTTCTGGGATAAACTTAGGATATCCAGATGAGTTGGGCAGTGTTTCTAAGAGAAACAAGTGTATATGACAAGAACATATGATGATGGTGATCATACTGTCTAGCAATTTTTCATACTCCTATGTCTTAGGACCAACAAACAAGGTTTACGGTGTATATCTTTGTGAGCATAGAGCAGACATCCTTATCATG
The DNA here is from genome assembly GCA_033977485.1 of Hydrangea macrophylla. Lineage (NCBI taxonomy): Eukaryota > Viridiplantae > Streptophyta > Magnoliopsida > Cornales > Hydrangeaceae > Hydrangea > Hydrangea macrophylla. Next base: position 13,123,235 of record CM066985.1, on the reverse strand, counting down.
GTGCCTAGGCAGGTCAACTCAATGTGATCACATGTGAGTGATTGCCTTGGGAATTATAAGAAAGAGGTTCTGTCTCATGCCACATAAGCATCTACATCATGCAGGTAATCCTGTCAGGGCATACAGTAGTTATATCACATCATCCTTTCTGAAAAGATAAATGAACAGTCCTATGAAAGGTTCTACAGGAATCTATATGCAAAGTCTGGGTTTAGTCAAAGAGGTTCCGTTGACGAGAGTTCCAATATACCGCCAGAAAGACAGTACGGAAGTTTTTACTCTTTTTGATAAACCTTGGAAGGTACAGTATCAACGGTGACTTGTGCCCTGGCACAGCAAGACCTGAACAATGTCAGCGCTGCATTTCAGACACAGTCGGAGGGGGGAAAAATGCAGTAGTGCAATGCGGTGAACCAGACACAGTAAAAAGACGGTTTTAAGGATGCTTCTTATGAATCAAACCTTTGTATTATTTTGTTTTAAAAATAAAAATCCCCAGCAGAGTCGCAAGACTGTGGACACGCGAAATTGATTTTCCTTTCGTTTTGAAATTGATTTGAAAAAGTTCTGTTGAAAGCAGATACAAAGTCACCACTTGGTCTTTAAGGAACCAAGAAACCTAATTTTGACTCACCCAAATGGATAAAGGGCACCGGCCCTTCATAACCAAAGAACTTGGTTCAGGGTTTTGGTACGAGAGAGTAAGGAGCCTTTGTCATGACTAAAACAACCTCAACTCGACCCGTCTCTCGACAGGCCTTAATTAGCATCCAAATAATCATCTTATACTATGTTTGGTTTGACAGTTAATACTATGATGGTATATTACGTCACATAAGAATCTTGAAATGGAAGATCGAAAGATAAGATATCATTCATAAGATCTAAGCCAAATATCACACAATACAAAAGTGAAAGATCACACAAACAAACCTAGGAAAAATCGTCTAATCACATATCAAGTAATTAAGTTTTCCTTAAAAAAAGGGGGACATGGGTTGTTCTTGAAACAAAAAATCAAGGAAATCAAAGATGTTTAGCAAACTAGCTTGGTGCATGTTAATTCTTAAAAAAGAAGACTTCTCAATCCCCGGGACGGATGAGAAAGGAAGATTTTATCGAGGGAGAGCATGAACGTGTGATCAAGTCCATTCCTTATAATCTTCTTAGATTAGGAGTCACAAAAACCCCAAATCTTGTATGGATGCAATGAATGATCCTAGTATGTGCAAAGGTTGTGGTGTGTTTTGTGTTCATGGATTTTCTAAAGCGACTTAGAAATCTAAAGTATGCATGAATGAATGAAGAATGTCATTGTAGGATATGTACAAATAGAGTATGAACCAATTCTTAAGACATGAGTTTATTTGGAGTGCATATAAACATCTAATCAAAGAATGAAAACTAAAACATGCTTGCTGTGAATAGTGGACAAAACAGTGAACTGATTTTGTAAAAATGGAAAAGTGAGATTAAGAATGTTTTTAATTCATGATTTTTTTATGGAGATCATCCTTATTGTGTCTAGAACACAAGTCAAAAAGCCAAATCACTATTGAAGTTATAGAGTGAGAGAAATCATATAATATAAGAGAGGTTGCTCAAAAACAGAATCTGTACTGTCGACTGAAATGTAGAAAAATCATAGAAAATGAAAACAAAACATTGGAAGGCCCATATTATACAAAACGTTCCCTAAGACAATGAAATTCAAGGGAAAAATAAGTTGAGACTACTCTTGTTAGAAAGGTTTTCTGGAAAACAATTTGAAAGTTAATTGAGCTGTTGTGACAGAGAAAACAGAATGTCTGGAAGGAATGTTTGGGTCAAAATGGAACCCTTCCAAGTGTTTATAGATCAAACCAAAAATCTTGGGTGTTCTTTAATGATTTAGGAAGACTTTCCAAGTGGCCATGCAATCATCCATTGAGTATTGAACTCAGAATGACATTTTAAAGTTGGATAACTCACTGTTTTGAAATTTTTTGAAGAAAACAAATGTTTTATTTCTTGAAATCAAAATGAGGGTTTTAGACAGGTTTTGAAATGGATGTTTCAAAATAATATTTTCATCTCTTGGATAAAGATTCTAACCACTTGGAACATTATGGTGTTCCTTGACAGTTTCTCGGGACGAATCCAAGGAGCACACTTCAAGGTACTAGAACTTCCTCATGCAATCCTAGAGACAAAGAGTCGCCACCTAATTTTTATCGGGAATTAGGAAACCAAGTTTGACTCGCCCAAAATTGAAATAAGGTTACTCGCCCTTAATCACCAGAAGCTAGGTTCAGGGGTCTTGGTACTAGAGGGGAAGGAGATCGAGCAAGACTAAAGCACCCCCTCCTCGCCCTACCGAACGGTTGGCCTTGATTCAAATATCCTTGTTCTTAATTCATAATTGGTGTTATTTCCTCAAACATACTAGATAATATATACATGGTAAAAAGGAACATCTAATGAAAATCATTTCAAGAGATTAAATCAAGTAACAGTCGGATGCATATGCAATACAAGAGGGAGGTATACTTACAGTGGCTAGTACCGCCCGGGACCGATGCAAGTAAAGGAATCTTGTCATGATATGCAAAAGGGAACAAGAAAACTTACATTGGGTTGACTCAAGCAGAGTCGCAAAAAGCAAAGGAAAGGAAACGTGTAATGCAATCATGCAACAATCCTAGATAAGATGTCTCTAACATATAAACACATAAACAGTGACTATCCTAAAGGAATTGTGTCGTTGAAAACAAAGTTGTAAACCTAGAAAAATTCTATGAGAAAGGATAGAGATACTACACGATACATGGGCACTAAGCCATATGTAGACAAGGCAAGTCCACAAATCGAAGTTCGGATCCATAGCATTCAATTCTCTACACTAAGACACCAAGGAACACCCAATCATTGCAAAAATACAAGAAAACAAATGACATGCATGAAAAGCAAGAAGAAGATGTCATCAATAAATTTTTTAGATTCAGCAACCTCTAATGAATCCTATCAAAAGTGGTCTTAAACATGAGCTGGGTTAAAACCCTTTTACAAAAAGTTAGATACATGTCTTAGGGAACTTCTCAAAAAAGTAGGACCTCATTAGCCTTTTTGAAGTTTGAGAAATAAGAGTTTTGGGAACAGTGGATCAGGATTGTCCATTGTTCTTGTAAAAATCAAACTTCATTCTACCAAAATCATATGAAGCTCTATTTGGTGTCAAAAAAAAGCTATTTCATTGTAGTTTATGACAAAAATAATTCCATGGACATATCATGACCTTAAGGTCTCTGAAAATTTGGTTTAACCAGACTTAGTTATTTTGGAAATTTGTATCATTTGACAAAGGAATGTAAAACATAATAGAAGTTCATAAATCATGGTAATCAAGTTGATCTAAGCTTTAAATCTCTCATCCATTTATCCTAGATGATTTCTAAACCAAGTTTTATTCATTAATTATTATTGAGTGATCAAGGTATGACCATTTTGTATACATAATCATGATTGTAGTTAAACTTAGAAAATTCCAGAATAGTTGTATCAACTTCAAACGCTTAGGAAACGATCTTAACTCAATCGTATACTCACGATTTTACATCAGCATATAGATACATGAGCTAGGAATCATCCCCAAAAGGCGGATCAGCGATAACTATTATAGATTTTTTGAAATTCAAGCACAAAGAGACTATGTTCAAATCTGTCAACTGATTTTGCAACAATTTCTAAAAATAGCATATGGATCCTAATGATTCTCAAAACGGATCGAATGAAAGCTAATTCATCAAATTCACCCAAAAAATTTTAAATCCATCAAACTATGGGTTTTGATGGACCAAATCTTATGGACAAAACCAATCTACTTTGCTGAATTTTGACTAGTTCATTTTAAAGGGCAAGAAAAACATCTTAAGTCTTGGTTGAAGCTTATTAGAGAGATCAAACTCATAGATCAACTTGATTATCATGATTCACAATCAATTTAACCCTCAAAGTTCTATGAAGAACTATAGATCATGGATCAAAGGGACTTACAAATATTCTATTGGAGGTGAAATTCAATAGGAATTCTAGGTAATAGGAATAATCAAGAGATATGTATGAACATAGGAATCATCCTTCTCATAGATCATACTTCCAAACCATCATGGAATTCAAAGTAGATACATATATATAATCATGTGTGAATGGATCTAAATAAATAGAAGAATAAAATCAAAATTGAAAATCAATCTCTAATTATGAATTATCAACAAAATCAAAGAAGATTTGGATCTAGTTATGTGAGTGTGTGAAGAACAAGAGAAGGAGAAGATGAGTGTTCTAATAAATATAAAACTAAACTAGATCCAAACCTTATAGATCTATATATAAAAGTAATAATTAGAGATGATTTGTGGTGTTTACCTCTTGGAGGATTCTCAATTATGTAATCAAAGTTGATTTGAAGAGTCTTCTTCTTCAAGTGTTCTTTAAGTCCTCATCCATGGAAGTTTAGGGAGGCAATTGATATCAAGTTTAATCTATAATTCTCTAATCTAATTATTTTGAGATTAGTTTAGGAACTTCAATTCATAATTCCCTCTCTAAAAATCTTTCAAATTGAAAGTATATGTGAGTATATCTTCAAACATATTCAAGGTGTACTTAAGGCTTCTTCAAGATGATTCAACATGATCTCATATACGATGCATGGGATCTATATATAGAGTTTTGAAAACTTAACTCTTAAGTTTTAGGGTTAAAACAGGGATTTTAGAGATCAAAAAAGGGTTAAAATTGTTATTTCAGTGCCTAAACACAGTTTCCAAGCCATTTCCTCGTAGTGGGAACCTCCTGGAAAGGTCTGAAATCAAAAAAACATGATGGAGAACATCACATACAGGTGGCAGTTATGGTGAGACCTGGAACCCCCTTACCCAAAATTGCCACTTGCTAAAAGCGGTCCCCTAGTTGCCCACAAGCCCTGTTTCAAGTTTTGTGCACACTGCTTTTCTAGATTTTTGTAAAAATGCTTATTAGTGTTCGAAATCATCCGTTTATGTACCATTGGAAATCCGTCGAGTTGAATTTTAGTATAAAAATATTCCAGGAGGTTTTAAAATGAGAATTGAAGTCCAATTGAAGTCTGAAAGTCCTCCGGAACTTTCGTCGTCTTTTTAAAATCAAACGACTTCTTTTTCAAAATTGATTTTCAATGTGCATTGATTTTGAACTTTTCTTCAAAATTGAATATTTGGATGCCTAGAATGCTACATTTAGAACACTTCATGTTCATATAACCCTGAGTGAATATGAATTCTGAGAGATGATTTTGACAAAATCGGGATTTATGCATGGAAAAGTGCTTTTCTGAACATGAAGTGACTTTCCAAAGTTTGATCTTTCAATTGTGTGGAATTCAGTACCTTCCATGAGGTACTTTTCATCATTGAATCCTCCAAGACATTGTCCACCCTAAATCCTATCAGTGTGGTCAAAATTGGGTGTCTACAGTTTGTTCCTCTTTGTCAGAGCTTGTTGTGAACAACGTGAACTGCAAGTGAGTGCCAAAGCTAGAAGGCACCCAATAACCATACTGAGAGATTTTAAGAAAAATAAAAGTCCACAAAAATAAATAAATTCATAATCTGAGAAAATCAAGAAATTACGAAAACAAGAATGCAATGCAATACTGGGTAGAGGCTACTGAGTTGAAGCTGCTACTGGTCGTGCTCCACTGGAGCTGCCTACGTATCCTTTCCAGGAATCAGACCAGGGAGTAGTTCAAGCGCACGAGAAGACAGAGAACACACACAAAAAATAATGCAGTTAAAATGCTCCTATCTTAGGATGCTGATGCAGTATGTAAACGTGAACGTTCACTTGCTGGAGGAATCGTCCTCAAGAGTTCTAGATGCAGAACCTAATGCAAAGAATGCAACGTCCTATTCTCATAATCAAATGTGTCTAAAGAGAAGTATGCTATCTATATCTTAGATGATTCTCAGAGTCTTGTCGGAGTCTTTCTTCTGAGTTTGAGGCTTATAGGTGTCATCTGTATCTCGGACGACTACTGAGTATCTTGGATGAATCCTGAATCATGTCCAACAACTTCTGATAAAAAGTGTCTTTAAGCTTTGACAATCTCTGAAATAATGCCTCCTTAAACCAGGATGACTGATGAAGTGTCCTAAACCCTGGACGATTGCTGATGTAGAGTACTTCTACTGTGGACGATTGCTGATGTAGAGTCCTTCTGCTAGGGATGATTTACTGATGTGGAGTCCTTCTACTGGGAATGATTTGTTGATGTAGAGTCCTTCTGCTGGGGATGATTTGATGATGTAGAGTCCTTCTGCTGGGGACAATTTGCTAATGTAGAGTCCTTCTGCTTAGGACGATTGCTGATGTAGAGTCCTTCTGCTAGGGATGATTTGCTAATGTAGAGTCCTTCTGCTGGGGATGATATGCTGATGTAGAGTCCTTCTGCTGGGGACGATATACTGATGTATAGTCCTTCTACTAGGGACGATTTACTGATGTAGAGTCCTTCTACTGGGGACGATATGCTGATGTAGAGTCCTGTTGGGGACGAATCTTCTGTACTCCTAAAATAGGTCCTTCTTCTGGGGATAAATCTTATGTACTTCTAAAACAGGTCCTTCTGCTGGAGACAAATCTTCTGTTTTTTCTGAAATAGGTCCTTCTATTGGGGATAAATCTTCTGTAACAAGTCTGGAGACAAATCTTATGAAACAGGTCCTTCTTTTAGAGACAATTCTTTTGTTATTCTAAAATAAGTCCTTCTGCTAGGGACAAATCTCCTATTCTGATGCACAAATTCTAAGAGTTATGTGGATTATGAGAGATACCCTACTTTTGAAGGCAACCCCGATACACGATTCTGAGAGATACCCTATATTTGGAGGCAATTCTGATACACGAATTCTAAGAGATACCCTTTATCTGGAGGTAATCCTGATACACAATGCCGACAGATACCCTTCACTTGGAGGCAGTTCTGATACACGATGCTGAGAGAAACCCTATATCTGGAGGCAATTCCGATACACGATGTTGAGAGAAACCCTATATCTGGAGGCAATTCTGATACACAATGCTGAGAGAAATACCCTTCCTTCTGGGGGCAATACAAATTCTGAAAGTTCTCTGTTGGGGAGTTTCTATGACTCCGAGAGATGTAAAAGGCTTATATTCTGGAGGCTCTGTTGATTCCATCTAAAACTCAAATTGATACTTTGACCAGCCCAAATATTCTTGCAAACACATCGGGCTTATTCTGACCCTATTCTGAATTTGGATTCATCTTTTGCAAATCCTTTCTAGATGCAATTCTCAAGCGAAAGTAGACCCAAATGTCCACATTCCAGGATGGCACATAATCAACCCAAAACAACAGGAGTTCACTGCAAATCATCAATTCTCAACTATTTTCAAGCTGCGGTTCTCTCGATTCTTCATGTCTAGGGACTTTTGTTCAACTCTGAATGATTTTCAACCAAGATTCAAATTCCCACGGGTCCTTTAAACCCATTCCAACAAGTTTTAAGCACTCTTAAGGCTTATACATGAAGAATTGGACCAATCTGGGTTCAAAACAAAGCTAATTCTGATTCACATTTGATAGGTACTCAAAAGACCTGATGATTTTGGCATGACTTTGACTTGCTTCATAAATCTTCAATTAATTTTATCAAATATTCATACAAGGCACATTGATCTGTTTCAACAATAGCTCAACTCAACATCCAAGCCTGATCTTTTGATTAACATTTTCTTATCAACCACTCGACACCTCATCTTGACTAGGATTAATTGATGCAATAATAGTGTTTGAAAGTTCTGCTTATATCCACCTTTGGATGCACTTACAATTTTAAAAATTTTATTATAGATCACTCTGGACCCACACACTTGAGATTACAGACTAGACGATGACAGACTTGACCACGACATACATTGACATAGGAAGACAACACTCTTAACAGGAATTTGGAAAAAAAAGACTCAATTTGCCATGACATAATGCGCATTTATCATGTTTGACTTATCTCTTTGCTTTTCATGTACACTTCTCATCTTAGTATGATAATACTCAGCTGATAAAGTAATGCATTGAAAATACTCCATATGGATCTCAATCAATCTTTGTTTTTTTTCTGAAATGTGCTTCGAATTAGTGCCTTAGCTTATAGAATAAGAGACAATTCATTTTAAATGTTTTCAAAGATATACTTGACAGCTCAAGATTCACTTATAATATGAAAGGGGGTATAGGCGAATGATGTTTGTCCCTAGTTGACGAGGATAGATGGAAGTTTGGGCAAACGCAGTTTGACCCTAGTGTGGCAGTGATATCTTAAGGCTTTGGGCAAACTTGAAGGTTTGCCCCTAGTTTGCAAGGCTCAGGGACCGAGAGCTAGGAAAGCTTGCCTACTTATCCCCAAGTGGGAATCAGGGCCAAAGTAGTTCGACCAAGTCTTGAAAGAATGTATTTGAGATATGGCTGAGTGTTTCAGGAGCATTGACCGAACCTAGTAGGTTGCCTACGTATCCCCAAGTGGGAATCAGGTCAAGTGTAGTTCCTCGAAGGCTGGAGGTTTTGAAAGAGTGAGGATTCAAGAATTGGGAGGCTTTTCAAGCCATGTCATCAGTCAGATTTTCAGAAGCATGTCACTTGCGGTAGCGTTGAAAGAAACTAAACTACCTCTGCTTTTTCTTTTCTTTTCTCATCTTTTCTTTTCTTTTCATTTCTTCTTTCTTTTCCTTTTTTTCTATCTTTTCCTTTGATGGTTGATACTTTTCACCTTTTCACTAGCCAGCCAATTTTACATCTCTCATCATACATCATACATGTTTTCGGAGCAAGATTAGTCCTTCATTTTTTTGGGCTTACTTAAAGAAATTACAATTCAAAGCTTTGGGATAATTCATGTTCCCGATTTCTTGATCTTCTCCATTCTCTTTCTTCTCTCTTTTTTTTCTTTTCTCTCCTAAAGTTTTGACTGGCTAAGATCAAGTTTTTGAAAACAACACGCAAAATTTTCTTCTTTTCATGCTCTAACTTTTGCCTAGGCGCTCTTTCGCTTTTTCATCCTAGCGAGCTTCTTTTTTTTTTTAGAGAAGTAGTTCATTTAAAACGTTTGGCTACCATCAAGGACAAAGTGTACATGGCTTATAGTTTAGATAGGTTTGAATGGCTCATTTTTCTAGGCTCAAGATTTAGAAATGGAAAGATCAGAGATTTAAGCTAGTCCCGAGTTACTATCAAGCATATATGTTCAAGATTTAAGAAAAAGCATCTCAAGATTCTTGAAGTAAGACTAATCAATTCTTAGCTTTTTTCGGCGTCAGCGTAAAATCAACTTTGATCCTTTTAGGATTCTTTTCAATACAAAAAATTTATTAACAGAGTATTTTTCACAATAATCAGAGAAATGACACTTTTTAGCTTAGTGATTCATTCATTCATGACTAGGCACATTAGATCAAGAAAATCAAGATTTCATTTCATTACTAGAAATAGAAGGTTTATAGTACTCTACATAGACTCAAAATAGCTCGATAATAAACAGACTCGACAACAAGAAAAGACTCTAAAACACAAAACATACTGGACTAGACTCGACTTGATCCCAAGGGTAGAGTCACTGTGACTTGTTTATTCCTTTTTAAACATTCATTTGGCTTCAACAAGCAGCTATTCCAAACTTCATCACAACACTACCCCTTGTAACTCTCCCAAGTTCTTCATTATTGAATTCTTTGGCTAATTCCTCGTGCCTTTTGAGGTGGAGGAATGATTATACCCTTTTCGATTAAGTCTTGAATTTCATGCCTAAGCCTCCAGCATCTAATTGTGCTATGCCCACGGCTCTGATGGAAATCGCAGTAGTACTCAGTCTTGAGGGTTTAAGGAAGTTGATCAGGTTATGGCTTGGGTTCCATCTTCTTCAAGTACCCTTCCTCTAGTATTTTTTCAAGTGCACTGCTCAGGGACATTCCTAGGTTAGAAAATTCTCTCTTCTCTTTCTATTGCCCCTGGTTCTGATTTTCAACTTGCAATTCTAGTATTCTTTTCCCATTGCTGTTGAATTGGTCTCTTTGGCAATTATGGTCCCCATGCATTAATATCAGGCAATGGATGATTGTTCAAATGAAGTGGCCCTTTGAACTTTTTTGAAGGCCTTGCATTGGGCATATCAAATAATCCCTCCTTATCAAGCTTGTGGTCATCAATTCTTCTGCTCTCTCGAGTCACATTCTCTAGTATACCACTCATTATCATTACAAGGTGCAAGAGGTGGAGTCGGAGGTGTTGTGTCAGCCAAATGCTTTATCACACCCATCATTTTCATAAGTAGTTCACTGATTTGGTTGATATTAGATTCCATAGCAGTCATCCTAGCATCCATATTGGCTTCATGTGTCATCTTTCCAACCCTAACTGATTCACCTGATCTTAACCCAAACTCTAATTTGATCAATCTAATGTTTGGAGCTTTGACCTAGGAAGGAAGTATAACTTTTTGGTACTATCTTCTTTTCCTGGTTTATTAGGGATTTTCAAATAATCAGCTATCTTTATTGTAAAAGAACTTTCAAAGAATAACATTTACAAAAGTGGATTGAAAATCAAAGATGGAAGAAAAAAATTTAAATCAAAGAAATCCTTTTCAAAATTCTGAGGAAAACAATTCTTTTCTTTTTGGAAGTATATTAGAGGCTTCGTACTCGTGAGTCATATATGCAATGCTCATGTAGTGTATGCAATGCAGATAAAATGCAATCTAATCTAAATGTAATGCACCTTAATCTAGCTTAGACCTAGCATATCAGCACATAAACACATAAGATTCCTCGAGTATGCTAATCACCCTACTAATCCAATCATTATCTAAGGATTTTTAGCTTTGAAATTCTTGATGGCTCAAGTTTACAAAATTGAATTTTTCATGAAAATCTTGAAAGAGAGGGGGAGATTTGTAATTTTCAAAAGCACTTTTGAACCATCAATGCTTGAGGTTTGAAATGATGATTCTATAAAATTGAGGTAGGAATTTGAATTTCTAAAATCTGAGAGGAAAAATTTTAAATTGAATCATCAAGGTGTGAAATCATGATTTTTTTGAAAACTAGGGTAGGAAATTTGAAATTCTCTCAAATCTGAGAGGAGAATTTAAAATTGAATCACAAAAGTAGAAATTTTGAAATTTTCTAAAATCTAGGGAGAATTTGGAAGGATTCTATGAAAGTGAATTTCAAAGAAAATTTTCAAAAGGGATATTCTCAGAATTTTCAGAAGACTTGGGTTTTTCAAAGAAATGCTTGTATTTTCAAAATCTTCAAAAATCGTCCTCGAATAATGATTGGATGTTCAGATAAAGACCGTACTACCCTAGAGGAATCTACCATATAAGGTTTGATGATGCCTTCGCATACACGTCCTCATCATCCACATAATCCCTTACAGGCAAACACAAATAATTCATCAGATTATCCTAATCAAAGATGATAATCAAGATCCTAATTGAAAGGTTCTATAGAAACTATATACAAAGGCTGGGTTTTAGTCTCATAAAGGGTCCATTAGCAAACTTAGCGGCATGGGTGACAACCTCTCCAAGGGCGTGTCATTCACACATGGGCTCTATAAACTGCACGCGGTACAAGGCTAACGGTGACTAAATGCTACCAAAGTCTCTTGATAAATGGAAGACAGTGGGCCCTCCACCTACAAGGCAATGGTCTCAAGCAATTGTGGTGAATGAACAATGCAAGTGCAAATTGTAGACACCCCATTTTTTCGGCTATCAGATTTAGGAGACCCATAGCTTGGTGGTTCACAATGATCATGAAAGACTCGAAAGGACTCCTGGAAGCCAATTCTATCTCTCAGAATGCTCAGAGTGACCAAAATGCCCCTGAAAGCCCAAAAGCTCCCAGATTTGGACTAAAAGTTCTGGAAACATGCTACATCACAAGAAAAATGATAAAATGAGTTTTTAAGTAAAATCGAATGAAATCGTCAGCTCTCAGAGGCCCCCGGAAGTTCCCGAAAAATCCCCGTTGACCGGTTTGACCAAGTTTGACCAAGGTTTGACCAAGTTTGACCGAAATCGTCCAAATTTGCCAGAATCATTCTAGAAAATGAGAAAAGTATTAAAATGAGTATTAAAAGAAAATTGAGCGAAAACGTCAGCTCCTGGGAACTCCCGGAGATTCCCAGAACTTCCCGGGAATCCCAGGTTTGACCAGAATTTGACTTTAGAACCGGGGCACCATAACAATTTTCAAATATTTTTCATGGTTACTAGAGGTCAATAGATTTCCGACGGTATATCGTACATAATTTTCGGATTTAAAACGAGTTTATTATGAATTTCCGAAGACGAAAAAGGCGATCAAATCGGCTTTTATCGCAAATACCACAAAACTTTTCAAAGTAACCTATCCCCGAACTATTTTTTATGTAAAGTAGACTCTATTACCTTTCCAACGGTATATCACAACCCCAATTTGGAGTTTGTACGCATTTTCTGTGAATTTCGGACGAAATAGGGCCTTTTTGCGAATACCGGAACCTCTAGGGGCCTAAACAGCATTATCTGAATGAAGGAAGAGCAGTGCCGCCGCGGCACTAGCCCAGTGCCGCCGCAGCACTCTCCTCCAGAATAGTGTATTTTTGTAATTTTTCCTGGGGGTTCATTTTGACTAATTGAAAACCAAAACGACGTTGTTCTATGATTTCAGATGTTTGGGACCAATGGGAACACTTCTAAAACCCCAAAACCACCCCAAATTGGCCTATTTAAACACCCCATTGCTCTTCATTTTGGGGGTGTCAAATGAAAGCTTAGAAAAAGTTTGGGAGAGAAAGTTGTAGAGATAAGGTTAGAATAGAGAGAAAAGAAACTTCCTTCTTTGATTTTCAAAACAAAAGTGAGTTCTAAACTTTGTTTTTACTTCATTACTCCCATTTACTTCAACATTCAATACGCCCAACCACCATTTTAGTGAGCATTTAAGAGGGTGGAAGCTTCTTCCATGTCCAATGTCATTACATATGAATGAAACACCAAACTACAAGTTCTATACATCATGAATATCATCTATTGATTGCTATCTATTTACTTGTTTGCTTATATAATGTTCATCTCGTCTCATCTCACTTCTTTTTTATTTTCTTTATTTTCTTACTAGTCCATCATCATCTAAATGATGACATGAAGTTTGGGGTGAGTGAATCCTTATGGATAGTAGCTCTTGACCTCAAAAACATGTTTGATAGATGATGATCATAACTTCAATACCTCCAAGGTATTCTTGAAGTTATGTTCAAAATAAAAATAAATCTCTCCAACAATCTTGGAGGTTCTTGATGATGAGTTTGAGGTTGGCATTTTAAGTGTCTATAACCTTCATTGAGTATTGAAAATATGCTTTCAAAATATCTACTCCAAAACCCCTCTTAAAACCCCCTCATTTTAATCCCAAGAAAGAAAACTCTAGTTCTTCCCAAAATTTTCAAAACAGTGAGTCAAAACAGTGAGTAATCTGAGTTCAAAGATTTTTCTAGAACTCAATACTCAACATATAGATACAAGGCCACTTGGAAAGTCTTCCTAACTCATTGGAGAACTCCCATGATTTTTGGTTTGACTTGGAAGTACTTGGAAATGGTCCATTTGGACCCAAACATTCCTTCCAGACATTCTGTTTTTACTGTCACAGCAGCTAGATCCACTTCCAACCTCTTGTTCAGACAACCTTTCCAAAAGGGGTGGTCTTAACTTATTTTTCCCTTATACTTCAATGTCTTAGGGAACGTTCTGTATACATTGGGCCTCTAGATCATCTGTTTTCCTTTTCTAAGATTTTTTAACATTTCAGTCGACAGTACGGACTCTGTTTCTGAGTGACCTCTATTGTTTATATGATTTCTCTCAATCGGTGACAGTCATTAAAGATTGGCTTTTTGGGTTGTGTTCTAAACACAATAAGGAAGATCTCCATCAAACATCATGCATTGAAAACATTTCTAACCCCTCTTTTCAATTTCCAAAAGATCATGTTACTATTCTGTCCACTATTCATAGCAAGCACACTTTTACTTCCCCCCCCCCCCCCCCCCTCTTTGATTTGATGCTTACATGCACTCCAAATTAGCTCATGTCTTAGGAAGTAGTTTATAATACATTTGTATATATCCCATGATGATTTCCTTCATACATTCATACATATTCTATACTTCTAAGTCATTCTAGGAATCTATGAACACAAAGCACATTACAACCTTTACACATTCTAGATACATACATTGCATCCATGCAAAGATTTGGGATTTTTGTAACTCCTAATCTAAGAAGATTATAAGGAATGATCATGATCACACGTTCATGCTTCCCCTCGATCTAATCATCCTTTCCCATCCGTCCCGGGGATTGAGAGATCTTCTTTTCCCAAAGATTAGCATGCATCATTCTAGCTTACTAAGCATACTTTGATCCTTTTGATTTATTTGTTTCAAGAACAATTCATGTCCCCTTTTAGATTAGGAAAACTTGATTACTTGATATGTGATTAGATGATTTTTTCCTAGGTTTGTTTGTGTGATCTTTCACCTTTGCATTGTGTGATACTTGGCTTAGATCTTATGAATGATATTTAATCTTTAAATCTTCCATTTCAATTTTCTTATGTGATGTAATATACTATCATAGTATTAATTGTCGAACCATACATAGTATAAGATGATTATTTGGATTCTAATTGAGGCCCGTCGAAAGACGGGGCGAGTTGAGGGTGTTTTAGTCGCGACAAAGGCTCCTTCCTCCCTCATACCAAAACCCCGAGCCAAGTTCTTTGGTTATGAAGGGCCGGTGCCCTTTATCTGTTTGGGTGAGTCAAATTAGGTTTATTGGTTCCTTAAAAACCAAGTGGCGACTCTGTATCTGTTTCAACAGACCGTTTTCTTTCTTTAATCCAAATCAATTTCAAACAAACAAAACAAAAACAAGCAAGTGGTGGAATTCCGCGTGTCCACAATCTGGCGACTCTGCTGGGGATATTTATTTTCAAAACAAAATAATACAAAGGTTTGACTCATAAGAAGCATCCTTAAAATCATCCTTTTACTGTGTCTGGTTCACCGCATTGCACTTTGCATTTTCCCCCTTCGACTGTGTCTAAAACGCGGCGCTGACATTGTTCAGGTCTTGATGTGCCAGGGCACAAGTCACCGTTGATACTGTACCTTCCAAGGTATATCAAAAAGAGTAAACACTTCCATACTGTCTCTCTGGCGGTATATTAGAACTCTCATCAACGGAACCTCTTTGACTAAACCCAGACTTTGCATATAGATTCCTGCAGAACCTTTCATAGGACTGTTCATTTATCTTTTCAGAAAGGACGATGTGATATAACTACTGTATGCCCTTACAGGATTACCTGCATGATGTAGATGCTTATGTGGCATGAGACAGAACCTCTTTCTTATGATTCCCAAGGCAATCACTCACATGTGATCACATTGAGTTGACCTGCCTAGGCACCATGACAAGGATGTCTGCTCCATGTTCACAAAGATATACACCACAAACCTTGTTTATCGGTCCTAAGACATAGGAGTATGAAAACTTGCTAGACAGTATGATCATCGTCATCCAAATCTCCCAGATTTCCCAGATATAACAATTTCTCCCAGAAACTCTATCCAATTTAACTAAATATTCCTATTTCCCATAACCTCTACCAGAATCCATCTAAACTTCCTAGAAATTCCCGTTTCCCAAAAACTCTACTAGAAATCTCTGCTCCCTGAAAACTCTGCCAAAATCCACCAGATTTCCCAGAAACCCCTTTTTCCAAACCCTACCAAGATCTCCCAGACTTCCCCAAAAATGCTTGTCCGAATCACCCAGATATTCCCGCTTCTCCCAGAAGTCCTATGAACTCCCTAGGTATCTTTGTTTCACCTAAAATTCCAGAAAATCCATATTTCTCCGGAACCTCTACCCAAGCTTCCCAGAAATTCCAATTTCTCATAAACTCACCATATTAACCAGTTTCTCCCAGAAACTCTGTCCAGATATCCCAGATATAACCATATTAACCAATTTTTCCCAGAAGCTCAGTCCAAATCAACCAGAAATTCCAATTTCTCCTAGAAACTCAAATGACTTCTAGAAATTTCTCCGAATCTTCCAAATCCCTGCTTCTCCCAGAAACTCTGTCCAAAATTCCTGAAGTATCCCAAAAATCCCTGTTATCCCTTGGTGATCATACTGGAAAGTAAGGTTAGCACACTCTGTATGGCTAGGACCCTATTTGTTTAACTGCTATCTGTTAGAAGTAGGGGCATCATATAGATTAGGGCTTACATCCGCATACTTGTCTCATATGTATACACGATTCATGTCAGTTCGCTTGCACGCACATCTTGTCAGTCTCACATGTGTCAGTCTCTACACATCAAATGCATACGTATCATTATCCCCACCCATCTCAATCGTTGTACAGAAGTCGTATACTTACTGTAACCGTCCTCGGTTTGCATCATTAAATCCTTCAAAACTCTGATCATTTCTTCCTGATAGGAGTCCATAAGAAGTGGTTCGCGCCTCTGCTAATTTGGACTTTTACTTCTATTTACAGAAAATCGTAGCCCCAGGTAAGGACACTATTGTACCTTCCCAAATTCATTATCGTGATCACGGGCTAGCACAGACCATCATCGATCCACCAATGGCCTACAAAGCTCTGGAAGAAAAAGTGAACAAGCTACATACCACGGTTGAGCAGTTGAGTTTAAGGGTTAGTCGATTTGAGAAGATGGCGCAGAGCATTGGTAAAGAGCTATCTAAAATAGGAACCAGGATAGAAGATGCCATCAGAGAAGACAAGTTCAAGAAGGACGAACCCCAACACCAATCTAAGAGGCCTAAATACTCCCGAAACTCCCCGAATGTCAATAACCTGTGTAGCCAGCCCATGGCATACCCTCCTCGGCCATACCAATCCTCCAACCAAACCACTAGTCGTCCTTACCAGAAAAAGCAACCACATACCTTTGCCAAGCTAGAAATCTCCCTCTCCTCAGCCTTGGAGTGCCTGCTCAAAAAGGGGCACCTCCAACTCCTTCAGCCTCGTGCCGATTCCCTACCACCTAACTGTGACCTGTCCAAGCGATGCGCCTATCACCAACGCCCAGGCCACGATACTGACCATTGCATGCACCTCTGCCATGATATTCAGGACCTCGTCGACCGAAACATCATTGAGCCACCACCCATCTAATCCCATGACGTCAGCTTCGTCAAACGTAAAGCTCCTGGCTTATCTGTTCAAGCGATCCCTTTCGCTGAGGACTATGAATGTTGAACCTGTGCCGGTGAAGTGATGGTTTTTGGGACTCTTGCTAGAAAATCAAATGAAGATGCTCTTTAGAGAAAAATGAAATAAAAAGAATAAGTAAGTCACTGTGACATTCCATTTGAGACCGGGTCGAGTCCAGTCGAGTCTGTTGTATGTTTTGTCTATTTCAAGTTTAGTCTTGTGGTCGAGTCTGTTTGTCATCAAATTGTTAATGAGTCTGTAATCCTTCTCTATTTATGGAATGAAGTCTCATTTTGCCTAATCTGATGTGCCTAGTCATAGATGCATGAATCGCTGAATTGAAGTGTCACTTTTCAAATTACCATGGATATTACTGTGCTAAAAATAATAATTTTTTACTCAAACAAAAAAAAATCTTGAAAGGTCAAAGTCAATTTTGCACTGACACTGATGAAGAGCCGAGAATTGAATAGTCTTACTTTAAGAATTTAAAGATTCTCTTGCCTCAATCTTGAAAAGACATGCTTGGAACTGACTTGGGGCTTGCCCAACACCCTTTTCCCACCATTTCAAAGTCTTGGGCTCAACCCAATTGAGAGCCATATGAACTTGTGTAGACTTAGTCCTTGATGGTAGCCAAACATTTTAGTGAGTTCCATCTCCACTTTAAAAAGAAAAAAAGAAAAAAAAAGAAAAGAGAAAAGCTCGCTACGTTGAAAACCAGAAAGGGCACCTAGGCAAAAGTTAGAGCTGAAAAGGTATTGATTTCCAAGATCTGACCTTAGCCAGTCAAAATAATGGACGAAATGGAAAAAAGAAAATTTTGGTGATACATAGAATTGTACACTTCAAGGTACGTCATTAGAACGCGCCTAGATCATGTTTCAAAGGGCTCGAAACGACCACAAACAAATTCTGAGGGTTGACACGCACATCATGAAATTTTGAGATTGCGATTGAAAGATCTCACATGAATCGACTATAAATTGACTGGCTAGGTGAAAGTGAAAAGGATCAATCCTCAAAACAAAACAAAAAGAACAAGAAAAAGAAAAGAAAGGGGGATTGAAACTGAATCCTTTTATTCAAGGCTACCACAAGTGAGCTAAGTTTTCTTTTACGATTGGTTTGAAAAACCCTCAACCAATTTCTTTCAAGACCTTGCCTTGAACTACGCTAGACCTGATTTCCACTCGGGGATACGTAGGCAACCACATCGGTTCGGTTGACACCATCATAATCAATCCAATTTCTTTCAAGACCTTGCCCCAAACTACGTTCGACCTGATTCCCACCATTCGGGGATACGTAGGCAACCACATCGATTCGGTCGTTCCACCCACAAAAATAGCCCAATTTCTTTCAAGCTTCGGCCCGAACTACGTTGGACCTGATCCCCACTTGGGGGTACATAGGCAGACTTCAAAAAAAGAAAAGAAGGATGGCTCGCTAGGTTGAAAATCTGAAAGGACGCCTAGGCAAAAGTTAGAGCTGAATCCAAGGTGAGCAATGACAAAAGAGAGAAAAAAGCTCGCTAGGTCACCTCACTAGTACCTAGCCAAAAGTTATGAGCATTTGAGAGATTAAAGTCATGGTCCTTGCCTCAAGCCAGAAATCACCTTCCACACTAGGGGCAAACTTTGGCTACTCGCCTCGTTTGCCTAAATTTTACTATCTACCCTTCATACAAGGGGCAAACTTCGGTCACCTACCTCGTTTGCCCAAAACCTCCAATGAACCTTCCTCCAAACTAGGGGCAAACTTCGGTCATTTACCTCATTTGCCTACCGATCCCACTTTATGCCCTTCAAACTAGGGGCAAACTTCGTTTGCCACCCGATCCCTATACACCAATGGAGTATCTTTTATTCTATAAGCTAAGGCACTAATTCAAAGCACATCTTGGGATAAGCAAAGAAATTAATTAGATCAGTAGGGAGGAATTTTCAAAAATAAGATTCACCATCAAAGTGATGCCACGTTAAGGTAAGAAGTAAACACAAAAGAGAAATGGTACATCATATATGACAAGAGCACATTAAGTTTTGGCAAGTCGAGCTTGTTTCATTTCAGTGTCGAATGTGTCGTCCTCGTGTGTGGATGTCTATTAGTCATCAAGTCCATCGCAGTCTCAAATAAGTGAGTTAACAGTGACTAATAATGAATTTTCCAAATAAAGTTTTAAATTTTTTTAAGAGTGTTCCAAGGACAATGCAAGCAGGAGTATCAAACACTATTACTACACCAGTCAAGGCATCAGCATGATAAGTGTCCAAACTTAAGGCAAATGCAAATTTCATCCCTTTCCAAACCGTCGAAAGTTAACCATCATCTTCTAGCAACATAAGTCCATGAGTGGCTGTTGATCTTTCATCTTCGTTCATGCAACATAAGTCCATGAGTGGCTGTTGATGATCTTCTTTCATCCTAGCAACATAAGTCCATGAGTGGCTGTTGATCATCTTTCTTCATGCAACATAAGTCCATGAATGGTTGTTGATGATCTTCTTTCATCCTAGCAACATAAGTCCATGAGTGGCTGTTGATCATCTTTCTTCATGCAACATAAGTCCATGAGTAGCTGTTGATGATCTTCCTTTCTTCTAGCAACATAAGTCCGTGAGTGGCTGTTGATCTTCCATCCTTCGTTCATGCAACATAAGTCCATGAGCGGCTGTTGATCTTTCACCTTTCTTCATGCAACATAAGTCCATGAGTGGCTGTTGATGATCTTCCTTTCTCCTAGCAACATAAGTCCATGAGTGGCTGTTGATCTTTCATCTTTCTTCATGCAATATAAGTCCATGAGTGGCTGTTGATGATCTTCCTTTCTTCTAGCAACATAAGTCCATGAGTGGCTGTTGATCTTTCATCTTTCCTTATGCAACATAAGTCCATGAGTGGCTGTTGACTGTCTTCCTTCGCTCATGCAACATAAGTCCATGAGTGGCTGTTGATGATCTTCTTTCATCCTAGCAACATAAGTCCATAAGTTGCTATTGATCATCACCCTCCATCAGTGTCAAACCACCGCAAATCATCTCTGTCATAAACAAAATGATACCTTGACTCCCATTTAATGGACGTATTTCCTTCTTCCTAGCAGAGTACATTATCCTTTAGCTCCCGAAAGCCCTAACCGGCTCTTTTGGATTGAGCATTGTAGAATCTGACCAACCACGAGAGATTCAGAGATGGATCCTGGTTCTAGGTTAAGAATTGAAGAGAGATTCTCAGAGAGTCCATCAGCTCCCGAAGGCCCTAACCGGCTCTTTTGGATAGAGCATTACAAAATCTGACCAACCACGAGAGATTCAGAGATGGATCCTGGTTCTAGATCAAGAATTGAAGAGAGATTCTCAGAGAGTCCATCAGCTACCGAAGGCCCTAACCGGCTCTTTTGGATTGAGCATTACAAAATCTGACCAACCACGAGAGATTCAGAGATGGATCCTGGTTCTAGGTCAAGAATTGAAGAGAGATTCTCAGAGAGTCCATCAGGTTCCGAAGGCCCTAACAGGCTCTTTTGGATTAAGCATTGTAGAATCTGACCAACCATGAGAGATTTAGAGATGGATCCTAGTTCTAGGTCAAGAATTGAATAGAGATTCTCAGAGAGTCCATCAGCTCCTAAAGGCCCTAACCGGCTCTTTTGGATTGACCATTACAAAATCTGACCAACCACGAGAGATTCAGAGATGGATCCTGGTTCTAGGTCAAGAATTGAAGAGAGATTCTCAGACAGTCCATCAGCTCCCAAAGGCCCTAACCGGCTCTTTTGGATTGAGCATTACAAAATCTGACCAACCACGAGAGATTCAGAGATGGATCCTGGTTCTAGGTCAAGAATTGAAGAGAGATTCTCAGAGAGTCCATCAGCTCCCGAAGGCCCTAACTGGCTCTTTTGGATTAAGCATTACAGAATCTGACCAACCACGAGAGATTCAGAGATGAATCCTGGTTCTAGGTTAAGAATTGAATAGAGATTCTCAGAGAGTCCATCAGCTCCCGAAGGCCCTAACCGGCTTTTTTGGATTGAGCATTACAAAATCTGACCAACCACGAGAGATTCAGAGATGGATCCTGGTTCTAGGTCAAGAATTGAAGAGAGATTCTAAGAGAGTCAATCAGCTCCCGAAGGCCCTAACCGTCTCTTTTGGATTGAGCATTACAAAATCTTACCAACCACGAGAGATTCAGAGATGGATCCTGGTTCTAGGTCAAGAATTGAAGAGAGATTCTCAGAGAGTCCCCTACCATCCCCAGTAGAAGATAACAAAAGTTTGAACTGATTCTCCGGACTTGTCATCATAAGGATCGGCCAACGTTTGAAAACATCACTCGCAGTCAAATCACCCCGATTCCCAGGGCAAGCACTGTCTATTCACAATTCAAGGATTCGTGTCCACTGATTATCATGAGCTTTCTCACATGTCAGTCATTATGAGTTTTCTCACTTATCGTGAGCTTCTTCGCTCCGGTTATCTCACCTATCAATTATCGTGAGCTACCCCACTTATTAAGAGCCTCCTCACTTTGGTTATTATAAAATTGTCGGTTATCATGAACTCCCTCACCTATGGGTTATCCTTAGTTGTCATTCTCAAAGACCCCAAACTATTTTTTATGTAAAGTAGACTCTATTACCTTTCCAACGGTATATCACAACCCCAATTTGGAGTTCGTACGCATTTTCTGTGAATTTCGGACGAAATAGGGCCTTTTCGCGAATACCGGAACCTTTGGGGGCCTAAATAGCATTATCTGAACGAAGGAAGACCACTGCCGCCGCGGCACTCTCCTCCAGAATAGTGTATTTTTGTAATTTTTCCTGGGGGTTCATTTTGATTAATTGAAAACCAAAATGATGTAGTTCCATGATTTCAGATGTTTGGGACCAATGGGAACAATTCTAAAAGCCCAAAACCACCCCAAATTGGCCTATTTAAACCCCCCCATTGCTCTTCATTTTGGGGGTGTTAAATGAAAGCTTAGAAAAAGTTTGGGAGAGAAAGTTTTCTTTGATTTTCAAAACAAAAGTGAGTTCTAAACTTTGTTTTTACTTCATTACTCCCATTTACTTCAACATTCAATACACCCAACCACCATTTTAGTGAACATTTAAGAGAGTGGAAGCTTCTTCCATGTCCAATGTCATTACATATGAGTGAAACACCAAACTACAAGTTCTATACATCAAGATTATCATCTATTGATTGCTATCTATTCACTTGTTTGCTTATATAATGTTCATCTCTTCTCATCTCACTTCTTTTTTATTTTCTTTATTTACTTACTAGTCCATCATCATCTAAATGATGACATGAAGTTTGGGGTGAGTGAATCCTTATGGATAGTAGCTCTTGACCTCAAAAACATGTTTGATAGATGATGATCATAACTTCAATACCTCCAAGGTATTCTTGAAGTTATGTTCAAAATAAAAATAAATCTCTCCAACAATCTTGGAGGTTCTTGATGATGAGTTTGAGATTGGCATTTTAAGTGGCTATAACCTTCATTGAGTATTAAAAATATGCTTTCAAAATATCTACTCCAAAACCCCTCTTAAAACCACCTCATTTTAATCCCAAGAAAGAAAACTCTAGTTCTTCCCAAAATTTTCAAAACAGTGAGTCAAAACAGTGAGTAATCTGAGTTCAAAGATTTTTCTAGAACTCAATACTCAACATATGGATGCAAGTCCACTTGTAAAGTCTTCCTAACTCATTGGAGAACACCCATGATTTATGGTTTGACTTGGAAGTACTTTGAAATGGTCCATTTGGACCCAAACATTCCTTCCAGACATTCTGTTTTTGCTGTCACAGAAGCTAGGTCCACTTCCAACCTCTTTTTCAGACCATTTTCCAAAAGGGGTGGTCCTAACTTATTTTTCCCTTAAACTTCAATGTCTTAGGGAACGTTCTGTATAAATTGGGCCTCTATATCATCTGTTTTCCTTTTCTAAGATTTTTCAACATTTCAGTCAACAGTACGGACTCTGTTTCTGAGTGACCTCTATTGTTTATATGATATCTCTCAATCTGTGATAGACATTAAAGATTGGCTTTTTGGGTTGTGTTCTAGACACAATAATGAAGATCTCCATAAAACATCATGCATTGAAAACATTTCTAACCCCTCTTTTCAATTTCCAAAAGATCATGTTACTATTCTGTCCACTATTCACAGCAAGCACACTTTTACTTCCCCCCCTTTGATTTGATGCTTACATGCACTCCAAATTAGCTCATGTCTTAGGAAGTAGTTTATACTACATTTGTATATATCCCATGATGATTTCCTTCATACATTCATACATATTCTAGACTTCTAAGTCATTCTAGGAATCCATGAACACAAAGCACATTACAACCTTTACACATTCTAGATACATACATTGCATCCATGCAAAGATTTGGGGTTTTTGTAACTCCTAATCTAAGAAGATTATAAGGAATGATCATGATCACACGTTCATGCTTCCCCTCGATCTAATCATCCTTTCCCATCCGTCTCGGGGATTGAGAGATCTTCTTTTCCCAAAGATTAGCATGCATCATTCTAGCTTACTAAGCATACTTTGATCCTTTTGATTTATTTGTTTCAAGAACAATTCATGTCCCCTTTTAGATTAGGAAAACTTGGTTACTTGATATGTGATTAGACGATTTTTTTCTAGGTTTATTTGTGTGATCTTTCAGCTTTGCATTGTGTGATACTTGGCTTAGATCTTATGAATGATATTTTATCTTTAGATCTTCCATTTCAATTTTCTTATGTGATGTAATATACTATCATAGTATTAATTGTCGAACCATACATAGTGTAAGATGATTATTTGGATGCTAATTGAGGCCCGTCGAAAGACGGGGCGAGTTGAGGGTGTTTTAGTCGCGACAAAGGCTCCTTCCTCTCTCGTACCAAAACCCCGAGCCAAGTTCTTTGGTTATGAAGGGTCGGTGCCCTTTATCTGTTTGGGTGAGTCTAATTAGGTTTCTTGGTTCCTTAAAAACCAAGTGGCGACTCTGTATCTGTTTTCAACAGACCGTTTCCTTTCTTTAATCCAAATCAATTTCAAACAAACAAAACAAAAACAAGCAAGTGGTGGAATTCCGCGTGTCCACACAAATGCAGGCAGAAACAACACGATTATCGAATTAATAACAAGGATATTTTTTGGCTCAAGTCAAACCCTCAAAGAACAAGAAACTATAAGTTTCATGTTCAAATCCCCAACAGAGTCCCCAGATTGTGGACATGCAAAGAGGGTGGTCCTAGCGTTCCTTGACAGTGTCCCGGGAAGGATCCAAGGAGCACACTTCAAAGAACTAGAACTTCCTCACACAATCCTAGAGACAAATAGTCGCCACCTAATTTTTATCAGAAATTAGGAAACCAAGTTTGACTCTCCCAAAATTAAATAAGGTTACTCGCCCTTCATCACCAGAAACTAGGTTCAGGGGTCTTGGTACTAGAGGAGAAGGAGCCCGAGCAGGACTAAAGTACCCCCTCCTCGCCCTACCGAATGGTAGGCCTTGATTCAAATATCTCTGTTCTTAATTCATAATTGGTGTTATTTCCTCAAACATACTAGATAATATATACATGGTAAAAAGGAACAACTAATGAAAACCATTTTAAGAGATTAAATCAAGTAGCAGTCAGATGCACATGAAATACAAGAGGGAGGTATACTCATAGTGGCTAGTCCCGCCCGGGATCGATGCAAGTAAAGGAAACATATCATGATATGCAAAAGGGAACAAGAAAACTTACATTGGGTTGACTCAAGCGGAGTCTCAAAAAGCAAAGGAAAGGAAACGTGCAATGCAATCATACAACAATCCTAGATAAGATGTCTCTAACATATAAACACATAAATAGGGACTATCCTAAAGGAATTGTGTCATTGAAAACAAAGTTGTAAACCTGTAGATACCCCAATTTTGACCCAATGTCGAATTAAGGGCAGCGTTACCTCCAAATTCGATGATGACAATGTCCGACTAATCTAGGACTTCTTAAGGGGATTCAAGCTCTTCTAAAGGCTCTACAATTCAAACAAAAAGAAAGAAAGAAGAAAAAAGAGAGAATAGGAGAGAACGGCACATGTAACAGATTACGACAGTCATGGGTTGCTGATGCGGCATTCTCTGATTTCTGTATGGCAGTCAGCAAGTGCCGCAACAGCATTTACTGATAACTACAAAAATACATCAAATCCTGCAAAAATCAAAATTCCAAAAAAGACAACAGTCTGAGGAGTTTTCCGCAGCATTCATTGAGTGCCACATCGACATTCAGTGAATGCCATGCCGGTTGTCAATGAGTGCCATTTCGACACTTATTGAGTGATGCTTCCATCTCTATTGAGTGCTGCATTTTTGTGACTGCCAACTTTGAAATTGTACATTTGTACCCTCAAAAGGACATCCAGGATTAAGGTTTTTTACTGTGAATTTATTGAAATAACCCTCTAGAATTTTCCTATATATAGGGGATGAATATCCCATTACAAAGGATCTTGACTTGGAATTTTTGAATCTTAGAACTTTATCTTGAATCTCTTTGTTTAAACCTCTTAAACACCATTAGGAGTAAGTTTTAAAGGAGCTTAAGGAATAAGTTGCATGAGTTAGAAGAAAAAGAGCTTGAACCACCTTTGAAAGACCTTCAAAAAAACTTAAGAGTTGAGGATAGTTGGAGGTTCTCTAGTTAATTAAGTCTCTAATTCCAAGTTTAATCACAATATACATAGAGTTCTTTAGGGTCTTTCACACATTCTTTGAAAGCTTCTATTCTACCTCATTTCATCATACACTTTTAACATTGTGATTAAGCTTTCATTTCATTGGAGTGGATCAAAGTGGCTTAAGATTTAAGGCTAAATAAATCATAAAGTCAACTTAGATATTATTTAAGTTTTGCTTTTCTTTTCTTTGATTATGATCATCTCTTAGGACTCATGAGACTGTCAATATCTTTCTTGAGTCCTTAGACTTGGAATCCCTTAATCTTCTTGTAATCATGATTTACATGAGGATTAAGGTTAATATTAGTATGTTTGGTCAATGAATCTAAACCTACCTCCATGGTTTGGGTTCATTATCTTGAGAATTCATGAAGTTTCTTCATACCTCATTGAAATCTACAAGTATAAGTGTCTTTAGTCTCCAATGACCATCAAATGGAAGGAGAAGTAATGTGGGTTAAGCCAAACTTAACAGCCTGATAGTTAAAGTTAACAAATAAAAGATGTTTTTTATAAATGGTGTAGTGAGTTCATAAACCACCTTTGATCAAAGATTTTTAATTAAATAACAAATTATTGGAATTGAATGAAACCAATTGGAGAGTGTCAATAACACAAGGTTTTACCACTGTGATTTTTGTTTTAATGAGATTTCATATTTAAAGTGGTTTGGTCATGAGTTTTGTGAAGTAACTATAATCTGTCCAGAGTTCCAAAATAGTAACACCTTCTTGAAATGAGCAAATCAAAACATTAATCAAGCATTCTTGGCTTCAAATAATTTTTTCTATGAAGTTTCATGTATTAGTAAAATCTCTTTAAAAGATTAGAGTCTTTCGGATTTGTTTACTATTTTTGGAAATCATACAAGAACTCTGGACAGAGAGTTGTAAATTTCTGAGTGATGTCTAGTTTTGTCTAATCCCTAGAGATTGAACCATTGATCTTTGATTTTTCTTTTTGGTTTGGAAACTAGAATCACAGAGGCATCTTGTGTCCAAAATTCATTGACATCAACCCATGGGAACCATAATTTTACAATTTGTGATGTTTTGGTCTGCTCTCTGTAATTTTCAGAATTTTGTGACAGAGTTGACAAATCTTGTAAATAATGTTTCAAATGATCTTTCCATGATCTAAGGCTTAAACCATGCTTCAATAATGATTAGTTAAACTTAATCCAGAGGTTAAATGATCCAAATTAATGAATAATTCATGGCTTATTCTTGTTCATATTCATGTATTCATATATATTCATTTACATAGATTGACATTTTTAATTAGAATTCATTTCAAGTTTAGATTAAAATTACATTTTAGATAAACCGAATTGTGAGTTCCTTGTGACCATGTTGGGACTACATCATCTCTATATGGACATTGCACTGGCTCCTAGTTGAGACTTGTATATCTTTAGAAGTGATGCTCTTCCAATTAATTAGAAGGAATTCATAATTACGTCAGTTCTTTCATATTTGATAGATTTAAGCTAGAAGTTTAAGGATGTTATTTATAATTTCATACTACATCTCGATTAAGGCATGTGGACTAACCCTCTATTTTGTAGCGCTATCGAGGTGCGATTTCTCAAACTCCTCCTTAGTCTATTTAATTTCTTGATTTTATTGACTTTTCGACTTCATGCGCGACACCTTAGATTAGGCCTTGTCTTATATGTATATATGATTAGAGAGCCTTTTCTTAGGATTTATATTTTGTATATAAGTTCTCTTGTTTCCTATTGCATATCCCATCGCTTGCTAATTGAACTATGTGGCTTTGAATGATATTTTATCATTAGCAATCTTACTCCCTTTCGACATATTTTTGTAATGTATATTTATATATATGTATTAGTTGAGGGCACATTTAGATTAATAATTTGATTAAAAGGATGTTGAGTAGAGGCCTATCGCGAGATAGGATGAGAGGGGGTGTTTTAGTCCATCGGGCTCCTTCCTCTCTCATTCCATAATCCCCAGACCTGGTTAGTCTCTGGTTTCTAAAAAAGATCAATTTTCTTTAAAATGGTTTCTTAATTTTTTCTTTTAAAAATTAAGTGGTGACTCGTGTTTTGTGTTTTGAATTTAGAAAGAAATTTAAGATGTTGTGGGTAAGAAAAAATGCGATATTCACAATCTGGAGACTCTACTGGGGATCGAACCCAGAATCTCTGGATTCACATACCAGAATTTCTGATTTTGGGTTCACTCGAGGATTAGACTTGAAAGCATCCTTTTAATCGAATTAATTATTTTTTTGTATGCATGTTGCATTGCACTTGCATGTCCAGCCAGTCGATTGCCTAGAACTATGACCTTGGAGGATCGGGGTAACCCGGTCGGTCAAGTTATCATGGGACTGTGTGATTACCCTTGATCTCGTACCATGATTTGGTATATGAAGCATCCTATCGGGTGTGTGTCAAGGGTCCCTTATTTGACCAAAACCTAGCCTTTGCATGGTAGTTTTTGTTAGAACCTTTCAATCTTAGGAAATCAATTCTCGATTAGGATTTATGTGTAATACCCCATATTTTTAGGTATATATCCCTAGTACTTTTCCTAGCCTTTGGGTAAGTTTGCATCCCAATCGATTAGCCTTATCTCAATCGATTGCTATTCCAATCGATTGGATATTTTACCAATCGATTGCTTTCCCAATCGATTGGATGTTTACCAATCGATTGGCATCCTACCAACCTAACCCCAATCGATTGGCACCTGGTACCAATCGATTGAGAGTAGCTGAAGTTAGCCACCTCGTTGGTTTTGTGTGGTTGTGATTGTTTTCCCCTCCCTATATATACCCCTCCCCTTATACATATATATGTTTGCTTGTGTGTGTGTTTGGGAGAGAGAGAGAGAGATATATATATACTCTCATATATATATATTACACACACACACACTCTCGGGTTAGAGAAGAGAAGAAGAAGAAGAGAAGAAGAAGAAGAAGAGAAGAAGAAGAAGAAGAAGAAGAAGAAGAAGGAAGAGGAGAGGAGACCAGAGAGAAAAGACAGACAGAGAGAGGGAAAGAGAACTCACCATAGCCGCCGCCGCGGAGCTCGGGACGCCGTCACCGGAACGCCGGAGAGAGGTGAGTTTCATTAACTCACTCAAGGAGGTGTTTTTGAGATGTTTGTATGTGTTAAATAACGTTTATAAAGAGAAGAGAACCCCCAACGTTTTTATAATAAAAACCAGTAGTTTTGAGGAAGAAGACAGAGTTCAATCTATTGCCATGGGTTCCAATCGATTGATATGTCAATCGATTGGTATTTTGTCCAATCGATTGATATTATTTCCAATCGATTAACATGTTTGTTCAATCGATTGGATATGAGCAGAATGTTATTTGTATGTTGTCTGATATTTGTGATATATCAGACTTGTTAATAATTGTACCATATGGGTTATTGCGCTGTGTGGATAAGATTTATAAGTACTATGTCAGGACTAGACTTATATGCAATTAACATTGATATTACGAGATGAATTATCCTATGTTATCTGTCGATATGATATGAATCGTTTAACTGTCATATGTTATTGTCAAACTGAATAGTAAAACGGAACACAACTGTATGTTAATAATCAAAAATCAGTAGATATAATTAATACAGAGCATGTGGCATTTCTTGTACTTAGTATATGAGCATTTCACAACATGTGTCAGCATGCATGGGATAGTGATGTGAAGAGGCAAGAGAAGCTGATGAGAAATGGGACATGTGACTTATGTGGAATATGAGATATGTGTACTTTGGATCCATGGAATCAACGGCTGACGAGTCGGGTGGACGTGGGACGGTTAGAGTTCCTAGTACGCCTCTTGCTGTTGAAGACGTCCAGTAATGCGTATGCACTGTTGAAGACGTCCAGTGTACCGTTGACGATTACGTCTGGTTAGTGCCCTAATGTATTTTCACCGTGTAGTCGACCAGTGAGAATATACACAGCGTAGAAGACATCCATTGTGCCGCTTCCATCGTTTACAGATAGGTGGTACCGTGTAGACGACCGGTAACCCTATCAAGGGATTGTAGGACCTACTGCCTAGTCGGGTGATTCCGATTGGTATTATGGTATCTATGTATGGATACGGATTTGGATTATGGTATCAACGTATGGATACGGAGATGGATAGAAATATGAATATGAGTATGGATATGATAAGATAAATGTTCAGTTGTGGATTCAGCATCCCGACGTAAAGGTATATGCATGGGATGGATGCATGGGTTGCATGCATGGTTTTGATGAATACGTGATGAGATATTTACACTATGATCTTTATCCTTGTCATTACTTAATATGTTTCCTGCTATCCCTGAATTAATGTACAGTTTAAGGAGACCTTTGCTATGTCCGTGAGTAACGCCATTGTTAAGAGATTAACCGCATTTTAAGATGCTGAACAATAACGGTGAGGAGTGTTGTTTAGTGTACTCACTCAGCTTTGTATCCAAAGCTGATGGCGTTTGTGCCCTGGACATTCCAATGTCTAGAGCTTCGCAGGACTTGAGGACGAGAGACTGATGTTCTGCCGGTCTTGGAGCTGAAGGCTTGGAGAAGAAGACCTGCTGCTTGTAATAGTTAGTTTGTATATCTGTTGTTATTATTATTATAGGTCTGAGACTATAAGCCAGCTGTTGCAATAGTTTTAGTAGACTTTTATAATTGGTACTTGGGCATCTGTTGCTTCCATACCTTTTATAGTTTCCGCTGTAGCCTCTGATTAATGTTAATAAAATATGTTCTATGAATAGCATCCTCCCTATCGTGGTGTTTATTGGTTTGAGTAGATGACAATGCGGTTATTCACCCGTCATTCCCTATGGACCCATAAAGGAAATTTATTTTTCTCTATTTATGCTGCTCCGGGGCGTGACAGGATTTTTGGTATCAGAGCCTAGGTTTCAGTTGTTAACCGCTTGTCTTTTGTGATTAGAACCCGAGTCCTTAGTTAATATCGATAGCATGAGGATTAGTTGAGATGAGATAGAACTGGAATCTTGTCATGTAGATGAGAAGTTTGAAGAATCCATCTGAGAATGTTTCGTTAGCAGGTAGTAACTGCTAGAGCCGATAAGAATCGTTAGAACTGTTGATAGCTGAGTTCACAGAGAACAAGGCGTTGAGAATTAGTTGTGGTTATGGAGATCCTATATATAGAACCGTTGGATTTTAGACGCTGATGGATTCTTGAGCGATCTCAGAACAGTCGGTATGATCTAGAAGTAGAAAGAGGTTTAGGATAAGATTATCCTGTTACCTTGAGCCACATGTTAGTTGAGTGTTCTCACATTTTAGTTGAACAATACTTATAGCTTGGAACCTGAGAATGGAAATAGAATGTTTAGATTTGACGTTATGTGTAGAACCTATAGTTTCGTAACCCGTGTCTTGAGCATAGATATATTGGAGTACACTTGGTAGATAGACTGACCTCTATGGTTATATTCTTATATCCATATTGCTTAATGTGATCGTATTATATAGTGGTACTATATATTGGTTACCACATATTTTGTTCTTGCTTGAGTTGTAAGATAGAATGTGTCTGACCGAATAGATTTTCATTGTAGGTAGCGACACCGAACACTACCAGTACTCGTTATGGTTAGGACGACTCAAGGAAACCCGGGCCAGCTGAATGGAGTACCTAGTGTAGTACCTCCTGAGATAGATCCAATAGGAATGGTCGGAGTTTTCATCCGTCGCATGGAACAAGTTATCAATCGTGCGGATCACGTCATCGGCAATGAAGCACCAGTACGTCAGACAAGAGTCAAGCTGCTAAAGGAATTTCGTGCTCTCCAACCAGAGACCTTTATCGGATTAACAGGAGCATGGCAAGCTGAGCAATGGATTCGCCAGATAGAATTTATATTTGAGACACTTGAATGTACTGACACTGAGAAAAGACATTTGGCTATATTTCAACTGACATTCTCAGCAGTAGATTGGTGGGACGCAGTGAAAGCTACAATAGGTGAAGAAGCTGTAGGAAGGATGACTTGGGAATCATTCAAGACTCGATTTCTAGAGAAGTACTTTCCAGAATCCGAGAAGAACAAAAGGGAGATGGAGTTCATACAATTAGTCCAAGGTAGTTTTGCAGTGCCAGAATATACAACTCAATTCGAGAGGCTATCACGATTTGCGCCGCATATGATCGATACCCCAAGAAGGAAGATCAAAAGATATCATCAGGGACTAGCTCCACATATCCGTCATATGACTATAGGACATTTAGATCAATCTTTCGAAGCTCTGGTAGAAATGGCAACGAACCTAGAAGACGATACTCAGATTAGTGAAGGACCATACTTTGATAAAATATTTCTAGAGTACGATCAGTTTCTCCTAACGGATCAGAGAGGAAGAGATAGTCAGATTGTGTTGGCTGCTAACCGAGTTCAACAAGGAAACACAGAGAAAAGTTACATAGGCAACCGCCAGAAGCGCAAGAGATTTGAGACCGACAAGAAAGAATCAAAACTAGTGGCGACTCCGACACAACATAGAGAACGAGATATCTGCTACAATTATGGAGTACCAGGGCACCATTCCTAAGAATGCAGAACATCAAGGAAATCTAATGGACGAGGAATACAATGTTTTAACTGCGGTAAAGTTGGTCATGTCCGTAAGTTTTGTCCAGAATTAGAGATGCAACACAATGCTCCATCGCAACAAGTATCACAGGGGCAAACCCACTAAACAAGTAATGGATCTCAACTTAGACAAGGACGATAGACAGAAGGTACAACACTCAACACCTACATCATGTATTAGATATGATCCCAATATTGCAGGAAGTTTGGTATTCGTTTGATTTGATTGTAAAAAAATTTGCCTACACCGTAAATTGTAGTTACCTGAACAATTCATTTGACACTGATCGACAGTAGTTATCCAAGTATAGATATAACATCTATTGCATCCCATATAACATCTATTGCATCCTTATATGACGTCAATTGCCTCCCTATCAAAAGACTACGCCAACCGTTGGTAAGTTGGATAGAGACTAGAGATGAGGAATCTCAATTTTCTTGAGACGTAGACTTGACAAGAAACGACAAACTAAAAGATTTCAAGTCTATAAGAGAGGATACTAGTGACGCAGAGACGATACCAGAATTACGAGTACCATGGAAGATTGCTTTTTGACACCGAGTTCCTGTTGCTTTTATCCTTTCGAAATGTTATACAGTAGATCAACTCACAGAATCAGTATATAACATTGTCTAACTTGTTTAATTAGTACATGGAAGTAGAAAGAGAATTCAACGGATGGTACGACCTCGAGAGATGATTATATCAATAGTATGTGAGAAATTAGAGACACATGAGGAAGTTTAAATCACTAACTACGATGCCAGAGTCACGATACTCTCAAGCCAACATACTAAAGAATGACGGTGATAACACTGGAGTTAACAAGGATGTCACAGAACGTTGTGTACAAAAAA
This sequence comes from Hydrangea macrophylla, assembly GCA_033977485.1. Lineage (NCBI taxonomy): Eukaryota > Viridiplantae > Streptophyta > Magnoliopsida > Cornales > Hydrangeaceae > Hydrangea > Hydrangea macrophylla. The sequence goes on along the minus strand of CM066985.1, from coordinate 13,089,654 downwards.
AAGAGACCGACTAAGGATGCTGACAAATATAACCAGGAGCCCAGAGATGGGAGACAGCCAACTGTTGGTACAGTAGAGACATCGTTAGCGAAGTTCGAAGTACCTTTGAAGACAAGAGCAGACAGCAATGCTTCACTATGACTTAGATGAGATTAGAACATTTGATTGATAGAATCCTCACACCGTAGAGTTTGACCTGAGGGAGGAACCTCATGTGTTTAGAGACTAGCCGTTTCAGATGTTGTGAGAGGATTTGATTGTGCTACCTAGAACCTTTTCCCGAAGTTCAACATACGAATTTCATACGTCTAAACCCAAGGATTTGGTAGTTGTCACCCTAGTACCCGTAGATCGTTGATATCTCTATATCATGTGATTAGAACTTTAACCCGTTGGCCGCTGATGTAATCGTTTATGTAAAACGAGAACGTGAGCATTTAGAGTCTGTCTTGCGAGATGGATTTCTTTTTGGTATAGGGGATACTGCTTCAGATTTCGAGGACGAAATCTTTTGATAAGTGGTGGATGATGTAATACCCCGTATTTTTAGGTATATATCCCTAGTACTTTTCCTAGCCTTTGGGTAAGTTTGCATCCCAATCGATTGGCCTTATCTCAATCGATTGCTATTCCAATCGATTGGATATTTTACCAATCGATTGCTTTCCCAATCGATTGGATGTTTACTAATCGATTGGCATCCTGCCGACCTAACCCCAATCGATTGGCACCTGGTACCAATCGATTGAGAGTAGCTGAAGTTGGCCACCTCGTTGGTTTTGTGTGGTTGTGATTGTTTTTCCCTCCCTATATATACCCCTCCCCTTATACATATATATGTTTGCTTGTGTGTGTGTTTGGGAGAGAGAGAGAGAGAGATATATACTCTTATATATATATTACACACACACACACTCTCGGGTTAGAGAAGAGAAGAAGAAGAAGAGAAGAAGAAGAAGAAGAAGAAGAAGAAGAAGAAGAAGAAGAAGAAGAAGGAAGAGGAGAGGAGACAGAGAGAAAATACAGACAGAGAGAGGGAAAGAGAACTCACCATAGCCGCCGCCGCGGAGCTCGGGACGGCGTCACCGGAACGCCGGAGAGAGGTGAGTTTCATTAACTCACTCAAGGAGGTGTTTTTGAGATGTTTGCATGTGTTTAATAGCGTTTATAAAGAGAAGAGAATCCCCAACATTTTTATAATAAAAACCAGCAGTTTTGAGGAAGAAGACAGAGTTCAATCGATTGCCATGGGTTCCAATCGATTGATATGTCAATCGATTGGTATTTTGTCCAATCGATTGATATTATTTCCAATCGATTGACATGTTTGTTCAATCGATTGGATATGAGCAGAATGTTATTTGTATGTTGTCTTATATTTGTGATATATCAGACTTGTTAATAATTGTACCATATGGGTTATTGTGCTGTGTGGATAAGATTTATAAGTACTATGTCAGGACTAGACTTATATGCAATTATCATTGATATTACGAGATGAATTATCCTATGTTATCTGTCGATATGAGATGAATCGTTTAACTGTCATATGTTATTGTCAAACTGAATAGTAGAACAGAACACAACTGTATGTTAATAATCAAAAATCAGTAGATATGATTAATACAGAGCATGTGGCATTTCCTGTACTTAGTATATGAGCATTTCACAACATGTGTCAGCATGCATGGGATAGTGATGTGAAGAGGCAAGAGAAGCTGATGAGAAATGGGACATGTGACTTATGTGGAATATGAGATATGTGTACTTTGGATCCATGGGATCAACGGCTGACGAGTCGGGTGGACGTGGGACAGTTAGAGTTCCTAGTACGCCTCTTGCTATTGAAGACGTCCAGTAATGCGTATGCACTATTGAAGACGTCCAGTGTACCGTTGACGATTACGTCCGGCTAGTGCCCTAATGTATTTTCACCGTATAGTCGACCAGTGAGAATATACACAGCGTAGAAGACGTCCGTTGTGCCGCTTCCATCGTTTACAGATAGGTGGTACCGTGTAGACGACCGGTAACCCTATCAAGGGATTATAGGACCTACTGCCTAGTCGGGTGATTCCGATTGGTATTATGGTATCTATGTATGGATACGGATTTGGATTATGGTATCAACGTATGGATACGGAGATGGATAGAAATATGAATATGAGTATGGATATGATAAGATAAATGTTCAGTCGTGGATTCAGCATCCCGACGTAAAGGTATATGCATGGGATGGATGCATGGGTTGCATGCATGGTTTTGATGAATACGTGGTGAGATATTTACACTATGATCTTTATCCTTGTCATTACTTAATATGTTTTCTGCTATCCCTGAATTAATGTACAGTTTAAGGAGACCTTTGCTATGTCTGTGAGTGACGCCATTGTTAAGAGATTAACCGCATTTTAAGATGCTGAACAATAACGGTGAGGAGTGTTGTTTAGTGTACTCACTCAGCTTTGTATCCAAAGCTGATGGTGTTTCTGCCCTGGACATTCCAATGTCTAGAGCTTCGCAGGACTTGAGGACGAGAGACTGATGTTCTGTCGGTCTTGGAGCTGAAGGCTTGGAGAAGAAGACGTGCTGCTTGTAATAGTTAGTTTGTATATCTGTTGTTATTATTGTTATAGGTCTGAGACTATAAGCCAGCTGTTGCAATAGTTTTAGTAGACTTTTATAATTGGTACTTGGGCATCTGTTGCTTCCATACCTTTTATAGTTTCCGCTGTAGCCTCTGATTAATGTTAATAAGATATGTTCTATGAATAGCATCCTCCCTATCGTGGTGTTTATTGGTTTGAGTAGATGACAATGCGGTTATTCACCCATCATTCCCTATGGACCCATAAAGGAAATTTATTTTTCTCTATTTATGCTACTCCGGGGCGTGACATTATGTGCTAGGAAGTCTTGTATGCCCGGAAGGGATTATTTGAGATGATGACAATGTTCACTTAATACGAGACATGTAAACTCTTAATCACTTTTGAGCAATTCCACTTCATGTCCCATAACATTTGGGGAACCTGCTTAGTTTTGATTATAAGATTACATCTCTCATATCTTGTTAGCTTAAGCATCATTGACTTTGTATGCATCCGAATTCATGAAAAATATGGTAATAATCCGATCATGTGATCCTTCTACCCGATGAATTTTAAATCCATCTTTGTAAGCAAATAAGATTTTTATCATCTCTACCCTAAGGTTATCTTGAAAAGTCATACTTGCAAATAAAATTTTAAAATTCCAAACCAATCCTTGTCAGGATACATGTTTTCACATCCTTGAAACTTTGGAAGTCATTTTTCGTAAAAGTGCTATTCAAAATGAGTTTCAAAAACAAAAATTCAACCTGATAATCTTCGAAAAAAAAGGGTAATGAGGATCACAATGAGAGGTGAAATTGACACATTTAACAGGAGTGAGGATCTTATATGCTTATGCATCTATTTGTTAGGAGGATCTTAGATGCTTATGCATCTATTTGTTATGGGTAGAATCTTCCTTTCTTTTGCATTTAAAGTAGGCATACACGCACACATGCATTGCATCCATATGACATATGAACCATTCATTAAAGTTTTACCAGATACCTTTTAAAAATAAAAAAGATAGAAAAACAACAAAAAGTTTTGAAAATCATTAAAAAATTCTTTTGTAGGGCAAAAATAGCATCAAGTTCGGGTACGGTCTAGTTTAGAGGTCCCAAAGCAAGGTTAGTAAGAAGGGAAGATAACATCGAAATGACAGACAAAAGGAACGATGTGGAAGTAGTAGTGTTGAGGGCATTAGTGGAGCAACAAGTAGAACAGGTGAGGAGGTAGGTCGAAAACATGAACCGTATGATGGTTATGATGGAGACAATAACACGCCCACCACCAGTTGCAAATCCACCAAATATCGATCCGCCTGTTGCGAGGGAAGAAGGTTAGTATGATGACCCAAAGATGCCAAGGTTCGAGGTTGCCATAACAGAAAAAGAAAGGGTAGAAATAGAAAAAGACTGAAAAAGAAAGGGTAATGGCTGAGAAGATAGAGACACTAGATAGGGTAATGCGCAAGGCTCATGGGGTTGATACTTATTTGATGGAGTTAGAAGGGTTATACGAAGGGGTCCGCGAGACGCTGCCCGTCGGTTTCAAGATGCCGATTTTTGACAAGTTTAATGGGATAGGGAATCCTCGCAGCCATGTGAGGATGTGTATCGGGGTCTTCTAGCCTAGTAGATTGAGCACTTCTATGATGGCTTTCTTATTTCAGGAAACCTTAACGGGGGCCACCTTGGCCTGGTATCTCACACTCGAACCAAGCAAGACTAGGGTTTGGGAAGAGGTGGTCAAAGCATTCGTGGCACAGTATGAGTACAACCAAGACTTGGATGTCACAGTCCGAGATTTGGAAACCACCAGACAAGGGAACAAGGAATTGTTCGCTGAGTACTTGAGCAGATGTAGGGGAAAGGCAAATAATATGGTATAGAGACCGTCCGAGAAAGATCAAATCTAAATGCTAATGAAGAATCTCCAGCCGGTGTATCAAGAAAAGATGAGGTTTCAATCGATTAACACTTTCACTGAAGTCTTTGATGTGGGACCAAGGATAGAGGATGCAATCCAAGAAGTGGTGATTAAGAAGGAAGAGTAACTAAATCGATACAGGAGGCCAAACTATGGGTCACATAGAGGACTATCAGAGGGTCACTCTGGCCCCACCAATGTCAATGCATTAAGTGGACCGAAGAGAAAATTTGACATAACACCGAGAAGAGGAGGGGACAAACAACCGAGGAAGTTTTTAGATTTGGGGGTATCAATGTCAACTGCCCTTGATAGGTTGATGGCAAAAGGGCATCTTTACTCGTTGGAATCTCGACCTTTACCGAGTCCATTTCTGTCGAGCTTCCAGGAGGATCTCTATTGCAAATTTCACCAACAAAAGCATCACTCTATGGATCGGCGCACAAGTTTGAGACATGAAATCCAAGACCTCATTGATAACAAGGTAATATCTATGTCGTCTGTCAATACTCCCAATATTACCAAAAATCTACTACCGAATCATCATGATGTACCACTATTGCCGGGCCTCTATTTCTTGGGGATAGAAGAGACAACCTTCAATCCGTCTAGGCTAATCACCAAGGCCAGGACACCAAGGAAGCCTTACCAACTGCCAAAAGATTTGATAATCTGTACTCTGGGGAATCAATCAGGAGGATGTGGAGAGGGAACGTCAAAGAAAATGGATTAGTGGGTCAAAGAAACTAACAGTACCAATGTGGATCAGGCAGAAGATGACCTATGGTATGAGAGCGACGAAGAGACGGAAATAGAGAAGGGGAATTTGAAAGTCGTTTCAGAAGTTAACAATCTATCGGAAAAAGAAGAAGTCAGTCATCTAACCCGATCAGGGAGGCATTTCAAGCCGCATGAGTTAGAATAAGACCACTCGAGGAGGGAGTTGGATAAAGGAAAGGGGAAAATGATTGAAGAAGAAGCAGAGGATAGGGTTTTGAAGCAAATGAAGACGACTCAGGCTAACATCACCATCTGGGGTTTACTAATCACTTCCAAATGCCACTAGCAGGTAGTCCTGGATGCTTTAAACCAGTCTGATGTTTCTATCGACACAGCACCGGAGGACCTTGTAGGAATGATCCACAAAATTTTGACTCTGGCCATCACCTATTCCTCAGTTGACGTACCCCCAGAGGGCCCATACACAACACCCCATTGTACGTCACGGTTGAATGCTTGGGGAACATTATACCTGCTTGTCTTGTTGACAATGGGTCTGTTTTGAATGTATGCCCATTTCAAACAGCCAAGAGAATGGGCCTGGACGAGTTAACTTTTATACCATCTAAGCAAAAGGTGAGGGCGTATGATAACATCCAAAGGACAGTCATGGGTATAATTTTCCTTAATCTCACCATTGGGCTCATAGAAAAAGAAGTCGAATTCCAGATCATTGACATCGCCGCTTCCTTCAATCTATTATCGGGAAGGTTGAGGTTGCATAGCCTAGGTGCCATACCACCTACCATTCACCAGAAAGTCAAGTGTGTCTGGGAGAACAAGGTCTGAGATATCTTTTGGGACAGTTGGGTCCGCTCATCTGAAGCTTCATCAAGCGCACCGATTCTGGAAGTAAAGTTGCAAGAAGAAGGAACCAATCTAGGAAGGTTTTAGTTTATTAACATGTTGGAAAAAGCTAAGCCGGGGGAGTTTCGGCCGCTCTATTTTGATTAATATGCAAGCCCGCTGGTCGCAGGGATTATGAAGAAGATGGGTTTCTTCCCGGGCATGGGATTAGGAAAGAACCATCAAGGTCTACCGGAGTTCCCGAGAATCCCTACTCAGATTCACACTCATGGTCTAGGTTATCAACCGTCAAAGAAAGAATTGAGGGAAAAGAAGAAGGCAGCAAATGCACCGCTGATCCAGTACCAGAAACGCTTAACGGGTACTTTATGAAGGAGGGAGAGGATTTTCCCTTTTACGGCTTCCCAGAGCCATGGGTTGATTGGAAGGACAATTGCTTAAAGTCAGGGTTTGAGATCTTCTTCCCCCATGAATTCTCTAAGTATAAAGACCCATACCTACAGGTCCCCGTGAAGTCGGCCACTATGAAAGATTAGATCAGTGTGCTGGAGGGACTAGCTATGCAAAACTTGTTAGGCGAAGAAAGAGTAGAAGCTGAGAAAAAGGGCCAAGAAGGGGTTATGGGAACCAAGGTCGAGAAAGAAGATACTGAGGGTATGATGGAAGAGGTGCAAGAAGAGGATGAAGGGAAAGACATGGAAGAATCTGGGGAAGCAGTTACAGGAGAAGAAACCGAGATGGGAACAGGGAATCTGCCAGACTGCCACACTGTGGAACTCAAGAAGGGGGTTAACAAAGAGTGGATCTTTGAGTCTAGTGATAGGTATCCCCCCTCCCCATAGTCTATAATGGCCCAAATGAGGTGTCTTACTATTGCTATGTCTGTTGTAATCACCCCGAACAAAATCAATGAAAGTGTGACTAATTCTGCCTACTCGAATGCGCTTAATGAATGTGATGAATGTGATGATCATGAAATACCAATTAAATTGAAAAAATTAATTAAAAAAGAAAAAGAATCTACATGTAAAATCATTAAGGACACTCTAACAATTAATCTAGGAAATGAAGATAATCCTCAAAATGTTTTTATTGGCTCTACACTTAGCAATGAAGAAAGCAAAGAATTGGTCAAACTATTAAATGAATTCAAAGATGTTTTTGCATGGTCTTATAGTGATATGCCAGGTATCGATCCAGAAATAGTCCAACATCATATCCCCCTCTTTCCTAATTCAAAATTGATAAAACAAAATTTGAGGCGAATGAGGCTTGAATGGGCGCTTAAAGTTAAAGAGGAAGTTGAAAAGCAATTGAGATCTGGATTCTTGATGGTCATCGAGTATCCTGAGTGGATTGCGAACATTGTGCTGGTTCCGAAAAAGGATGGTCATATTAGGGTATGTGTTGACTTTTGAGATTTGAATAAAGCAAGCCCTAAAGACGATTTCCCTTAACCGCATATCGACGTGCTGGTCGATAACACCGTGGGGCATGAACTCTTGTCTTTTATGGATGGGTTCTCAGGCTATAACCAAATTCTCATGGCGCCTAAGGATAGAGAGAAAACCACTTTCATCATACCATGGGGAACATATTGCTATAGGGTGATGCCGTTTGGGCTTAAGAACGCAACAGGCCGCTACTACGCTGCTGCACGACATGATCCATAAAAAAGTAGAGGTGTATGTGGATGATGTGATTGTGAAATCCAAGGAGAGGAGAGGAGAGGACACTTGGGGGCGTTGAGGAAGTTCTTCGAGAGATTAAGAGAGTTTAGAATGAGGCTGAACTCGCAGAAATGCACCTTCGATGTCACTATCGGCTGTTAGGATTCCTTATCACTCAGAGAGGGATAGAGGTGGACCCGACCAAAATAAAAGCCATAGTTAACATGCAACCACCAAAGAATGAGAAGGAGTTGAGAGGATTTTTGGGGAGAATATAGTTCATAAGCCGCTTCATCTCGAAACTCACCCTGACGTGTGACTCGTTGTATAAGTTGCTTAGAAAGGGAGAGAAGTTTGAGTGGGATACCCTATGCCAACAAGCCTTCGATAAAATCAAAAACCTATCTCCAAAATCCACCTGTCCCATCACCACCCTCACCCGGAAGGCCTTTACTACTATACCTTTCTGTGTCCGAAGATGCGATGGGGTGTATGTTGGCCCAAGAAGGAGTAGAGGGGCACGTGGAAAAAGCCATTTATTATTTGAGCAAAAGGATGACCAGATACGAGCTAAAATATTTGCCCATAGAGAAAGCCTATTGGGCCTTAGTCTGGTGTACTCGTCGTCTTAGGAACTACATGTTAGCCTTTCCCGTAACCCTAATCTCCTGAATGGACCCACTCAAAGACCTATTTAAAAAACCCGTTCTGACCAGTAGGATCTCCCGATGGACCATGATGCTAGCTGAATTCGATATCAAGTATGTTACTGCCAAATCCGTAAAAGGGAGAGCTATCACCGAATACCTGGCCGATCTTGTAGTAGAATCCGAGGAAAAGGGTGAGTTTCGATTCCCGGATGAAGGAGTGATGGGGATAGAGGAAAATCTATGAAAAATGTATTTAGATGGGGCAGCCAATCAATTAGGCTATGGGGTTGAAATCATCCTTGTAGCACCCGATGGGACCCCTACCCCATTAGCCGTCAAGCTTAAGTACAACTCAATCAATAATATGGCAGAATACGAAGCATCCATAATTAGGATGGAAGCGGCAATAGCCTTGAGAATTGAAAGGATTGATGTTTTCGGAGATTCCAATTTGATCATATCGCAAGTACGCAGTGATTGGAGGGTAAAACATGAGAAGTTGAGACCTTACCACGGCTACTTAGAGAGCTTGAAAGTACAGTTCAAAAAGATATCATTCTATTACCTCCTCCGTGAAGAGAACCAGTTGGCTGATTCCTTAGCAACCTTAGCCTCGATGATACAAATCCCCTTAGGAGTCACCATGATCCCACTATCCATAGAGATAAGGAACCAACCCTCATTTGAGATGATCGCAGCCCTAGAAGATGAAGGGGAAGTGCCTTGGTATGAGGATGTTTGGAAATTCATTAAAGGACAAGAGTACCCCGAAGGAGTTTTAGAGAAGGATAGAAAGGCAATTCGAAGATTCTCTGCCCAATTTGTGATCTATGCAGATAAACTGTGGAAGAAGTCGTATACCAGGTATAATCTGGAGTGCTGATATGGAAGGGAGGCTAATAGAATGGTGGAGGAAATACACGAAGGAGTTTGTGGACCCCAAATGAATGGGCACATGTTGGCAAAGAAGATAATTTGGCAAGGGTATTACTTGACAACCTTAGATACAGATTGCTATGAGTACATTAGGAGATGCAATAAGAGCCAGATCCATGCAAATCTAATGCATACCCCCACCTTCCCAACTCTATAGTATGACTATGCCTTGGCCATTTTCTATATGGGGTATTGATATTATCAGTGAAATAGTTCCAAAAGCCTCTAATGGACACCGGCATATAATTGTGGCAATCAATTATTTCACTAAATGGGTGGAGGCTGCGTCGTACCCGACACTGAAGGCTAAAGATATGGTGATCTTCATAGAGAAGAACATAATCTACAGATATGGGGTCCCAAATGAGTTTATTTCAGATCATGGCAGTCAAAGGTGAAGTCATCCCGCTCTTAGAGAAATACAAGATAACACGTCATCAGTCATCTCCGTACAGACCGCAAACAAATGGGGCAGTAGAAGCAGTGAATAAGAATGTCAAAGCAATCTTGGGGAAAATGACAGGCACGTATAAGGATTGGCATGAGAAACTACCATTTGCACTATGGGGATACCGGACTTCCGTGAGAACTTCTATAATGAGCCACACTATATTCATTGGTCTATGGGATAAAGGCGATCCTTCCAGTTAAGGTAGAAATACCATCTCTTCAGGTTTTGGTGGAGTGTGAAGTAACCGAACTAGAATGGATCCGGGGAAGGTATGAGGAATTGATGTTGCTCGATGAGAAAAGGTTGGTTGCAATAAACCATACTCGGGGATATCAGAAGAGGATAGCTCGTGCTTTCAACAAAAAGGTTCGACGAAGGAAGCTTACTGAGGGTGGCCTAGTCCTCAAAGAACTAAAAGTGCCTGTTTATGACCCCGGAGGAAAATTCAAACCCAACTGGGTCAGGCCATACATCATTAAGACTCTCCTTTTAGGAAGGGCTGCTTATCTTATGGACCTGGATGGGGTTGAATTTAAACAACTAATTAACCTCATTCGCCTCAAGAAATATTTTGCTTGAAACCATTCCTTTCAAAACTTCCTACTTTGATGAGAACTATGCTTAACCTAATTCCCACTCGGGGATACGGAGGCAACCTACTCGGTTCTATCATTAATAATCGCCCAAGTGGCACCTTCTTTCAATCCTTAGACCGAACTACTACGGACCTAATACCCACTCGGGGATAAGTAAGCAGGCTCTCGAAAGCCTTCAGTCCATGAAAAACCTAAAAACTCTTTGTGCTAAACTAGGATCAAACTTGCGTTTGCCCGGAACCACTTCAAAGCCTCATAACCAGGGGCAAACTTTGTTTGCTATTCGAAAAATCCAGATACTTGCCATAAACCCGTCTCTAGATCCCCTGGCTATCAAAATAAGTACTATAAAGGAATGAAGAAGAATTCATGGTATAGAATGATTAAAGCTTTAAGCCAGATCCAAAGCAAAGTAACGAAAAGCCAAAAAGACTTTGAAAGGAAGATTTTCATAACCTAAAGATGGATCAAAAGTGTGAATACATCGATAGAACATTTTCTAAACATAAAAACATTCTTTGGAAGGAAAAAAGAAAAATCACATTCAAAGGCGCAGGAAAGTAGACAGGACTTGCCAGAATTTTTGTAAAATAAAGCTTCATCCTATTTTGCTTTCATCTATGTATTTCTATGGAGTCTGTCTGTCGACCAGAGTCTGGATCTGCAAAAGGTACTCAGTAGTAGGAACGACTGAAGCCAAAATCCTCTGAAAGGGAGCGGCCACCCTGTTATGCCAAGCCTTAGCAAAAACTTTCACAATGGAGGAACGCATGATCGAACTCCTCGTGAAATCTGCAGTGTTGTCCTTAGTAACATCTTGGAGAAGTCTGTACTAACGAACCACTATGCCGGGAACATAAAAAGTAGTAGCATGCAAGCCAGGTAACCATATACTAGGTTGCCCCAAAAGTTGTACAGCGACAGAGCAGTAGGTCCACTGAGGGCAGACCTAGCAGATATCGTCAGGAGAGACCCTGAAGCCAACCTAGCCAAGTATCGATATAATGGAATAAGTGATGAATCTATATACGGTCATAGGGAAGTGATCTGTGGAGGTGTGAAGGGTGTATGAAGAGATCTAGGCGCTCCAGGAGCCAAACCAGTAAGACGAAAGGTGCTCCCGCAGATAACATGGCCCCAGCAGCATAAGCATGATCTAATCTCATTAAGGTCTCACCAAGGACTAACATTACAGTGCTCTTCATCTCCCGCAGACCGCAAGCAATGGGTATGAGAACATCAGACGATGATTGAAAGAGAAAGTAAGAGAGAATGGTTATCAATAAAGCACTACGATGAATGATCTGGTATCCGCCATCATAAAGGTCCCCTATGGGAGCGTAGACGGAGGAAAGGGGCTCAAAATCAATCTACCTATCATGAACGAAATAGCCTATCGCATTTTGGGACGTATAGAGAATAGCAACAAGGTCCTGAACATACCTGGCCTGTACCAGAGGAACCGTCAGATCTGTAAAAGGATCAGTGTGCAGAATAGTACTAAACTCCTCGAACAAAGGACAAACCTCCTGAAAGCCGAAGCGAAAGACATGGAGAGAAGGGTCCCAACACTGAATAGCGGCTCAAAACAAGCCTTCATTCAGAGACATCCACCAGAAAGAGAAGAGATCGTTTAGCCTGAAGCACTCAAAGTTGAGCTTGTCAATGCCGGAGAGAGCATCCATCCATGGGAAGAGGATTTGGGAGCTAATGGGGGCCATTTGAGAGGAAAGTAAAGAAAGGAGAAGATTATTTTGTGGAGTTTTGAGGAAAGGAGGGTATAAATAAAAGTGGATCTGCCCAGAACATAGGGCGGAACTCGATATACCGCGGCAGCACTCACTTGAATGTCACGCGGCAGTCAGCAATTGCCGTACAGTAGTCACGGACTACAGCTGCGGCATTTGGTGAGTGCTACTCAGGCTTAACCAAGTGCCGCAAAAAACCTTATTTTGTCCAGAATCTATTTGTAATTAATTTAGCCCACCTGTAAACAAAAAATTGAATAAAATAATAAAATGTGTTCATTAGATCGCATCACATACAACACGACCAAGCCATGGTCGCGTTCATTCATTCATTCGCATAAAAATAAGTAATTAAAGTAAAAATCATAATTACTAGCATTCACCAAGTCACAGGAAATTAAAATATAAAGGACCAAACTATGGTCACACATACGAGACGCAGTAGGTCATAAGCAATATAAGCAAGCAAAAAAGATAAAAGCGGTCACAGTGAAGTATGTAGATGCCTATCCTATCTCGGATACCAAGGAGCCATCATCAAAATAAGCATGCATATATATATATATGTACAGTCATCCAAATGTGTGTAACCTCTCCAAAACACTCAAAAGATAGAAGAAGGATAAAAAAAGGAAAGAAATAGGTCAACCACGGCCCCAGCCCCGGGTCTGGCGTGTGACGCATCTGAGGGGCTCCTCCTCTGACTCTGTGCTGCTCCCTCTGCCTCTGCCTCTGCCTCTGCCTCTGCCTCTGCCTCTCCCTCTCCCTCTACCATTGCCTCCATCTCCACCTAGTCCGACACCTCCACAAGCTCTACTGGGACCCATCTCGAACTGCTGGAGCTGCTGCTCAAGCTCCCTCACCCGCAGGGTCAGCGTCCTGACCTTGTCATCCTGAATAAAAGAGAGAGTAGGTTATCTAGTCTAATTGAAATGAAAAAGTGTAAATAAGGGCAGTAAAAGTTTACCCTAGCTCTCGCCTGAGCCTCCGCATTCACCCGCGCCCCGTCAGCCTAAGCCATGAAAACCAGGAAAAGATTAGGAAAACGGGAAAGCATATAAAATCGGGATCAGTTTTCAAGAGATTACCCTCCACTCTCGACCGTGAATCCACTATCTCACGCTGTGAGCATAGAGTAAGCCCTCCTCTGCATAGTCCTGCGGGACATGGTCATACTATACTGGGATGGTGGGAGCACCCGTGTGGTATCGGGGGATCACTATCGTGCCTTGCTTACCCTGGAAGACAGTCCTAATGCTCCAATCCCATGGTGGCAGAGATGGAGTCCGTGATGCGGCGGGAATGGGCTGTAAAGAAAAAGAAAAAGAAAAGTCAGAATAATTTGAAAAGAACTAAAAAGAATGAATAAAAAGATGAAGGAAACTCACCCGAGTCTCTTCCATCAGGGGGAAGTTCTTCATCAGCTTAGCAGCACGGAATGTTGCGTACCCGTTTGGAGGCTCCAGGAACCCCTGGATTGAGAACCCATTCAGGGCAGCCGTGAGTGGATTTCCCTGAAGTGTCTCTGCAGCTCTCATAGAAGCAAGTGGGAGACATGGCTCAAAATACCCAGGAGCCATCAGTGACTTCCTGGTCACTCTCTCTCCCAAGTACCACTTTCGAGCCTCGGGGCCATCCAGCAACAATCTCATTGGGTCATACCCACCTGACTGTTGTATCCCTTGAGGTGATTGGAAGAACATCCACCCAAGGCTGCCACTGGATGAACGGCTCTCTCAGATTCATCAGGAAGTTCCTAAACGAGATGAAGTCATGAGCCCCGATCTCTCACTCGACTCTCTCTTTTTGCCACTTTAGTCCCTGGGGCATGATGAGAGCGTCTGCTGGCTGTGTGGAGGGTGACATCATATACAAATACTCATGGGACCAAATCTGCAAGAAAGAAAAAGAAAGAGGAAAAGCATAAGAATCACGATTTGTAAATTAGGAAATAACTCAAAAACCGACTAAGTTAATGAAAAATAATAATAAATAAAAAAACAAAAGAGTGATATATACCTCCCACGTCCTCCAAAAGCCACCCGTAGAGGCTGGCCGGTTCTGTAAAATGTCTCTCATATGCTTGTATAGAATAGCCAGTCCTGCACTGGCCCAATCATACTTGTATATCCAGTCCATGTGCTCCAAGGATGCAACCAATGCCACAGAGATCTGGTCGCCCCTATTGCTCAACAGAGAGCATCCAAGCATGTACATGATAAAGCCCCGAGCCATCTGCTCATCAGTAAAGCCCTGCTGGCCTCTGAAGGTATCGAGGAACCACTTGGCCGTAACCAAGGGCTTCTCAGGGACTACTCCGAGCAACAGTAACAACTGATCCCACTCTGTCTCTACATCTAGGTACCACAAGCACTCCCCTTGAAGGGGATCCCAATGATCATCGAAAAGTCTAGTGGGGTCATGGTCATCTCCCCAAACTTGAAGTGGAACGAATTGGTGGTGTTCCACCATCGCTCCGAGAGAGCATGTATCTAACGAAGTTCATTGGAGCTCTTCGTCAAAAGCTTGATGAAGTCTCCAAAACCCGTTACATCAATAAACCCCCACACCATCTCATTCAGCATCCCATACCATGCAAAGCCATCTACCAGGCTACCATGCCCCTTTAGTACATCTGGCTGGAGCTGCAAAGGTTATAAGATTCAATGTTAATAAAACAAAAAGGAGAAATAAAGAAAAAGAACAAAAGAAGAATAAGTAATAATAAAGAATGAATGAATAGTGAATGAGTGAAGAGAGCGATTGAAGCGCTCAAAAAATTTTGCAAACATAACATTCATATTCATGAGAAAATATATGAAGTTTTGATGGCATGCATTGCATTCATGAGATTCATGAGAAAATTCAAAAATATATATATAATAGGGTCAGGAGCGTTGAAATTGAACGTGAATGAATAAAAGAGCAGTTGGAACGATACCGCAAGCATAGCATTCATATTTCTAAAAAGTTTCATCATTGTATGCCCATTCATAAAGTTTGTGAAGAAACTTTAAAAGGAGTGGAATAAAGAATGAAAGAAAATGAATAATAGCAATGATGAGAAAAGCGATCAAAGCATTCAGGAGTTCAAAAAGCGAGGCACATACGTTCAAAAAGTACATTTAAATAAATCAAAAGGGGAAGCTTAATATTGTACGTTGTGTTCATAAGAATTTTAAGCAAAAGAATTGAAAAAGAAAATAAGGTATTTAGAGAATCACATACCTCTCGCCTGAACGCTCGAGCGGATAGATGTCCGGGTCCCGGAGCAGGAAAGTGGGATCAGAATGGGGAGTAGCCCTGTATCTCGCTTTCTTCCTACTACCTGAACCACTAGCCATGTCAAATAGCCTGTGAAGAGAAAGAGTTAAAATCTTGGAATTAATCAGTAAAACAGCCAAAATAAAGAGAAAATCAAAGTTTTGATCAAGGGGAACTAACCTGTGGATCCCTTAGATTAATGTAAGGAAAAGGAGAAAAATCTCCAGAGGGATTCAGCTTTGAGTGATTGTGATCCGGCTTAGAGATATTGTGAGAAGTGAAGAAGAAATAAAATGAAACAAATCATATTAGCAACTACCTATCCCGAGCAGCACTCGAAATCTGTGCGCGGCAGTTGATGAACTGTCGTGTGGCACTCGCTGAGTGCTGTAGCAGCATTTCGCGATTGCCGCATGGCAATCACAGACTGCCACATTACAAAGCATGTGTCAGGAATAAGGCAGTTAAAAGGACCTTTTGGTTTTCCCCCAAATTTCAAATTGGGTCCCAAAATTTGAATTTGAACCCCAAAATTTGCCCACTTTATGCACTTTGTTCATTGAAAATGGTTTCCAAGTCCCCGTGGTCCCAAATAAAAATGAAATAAATTTTTACGGGGATTTTAACTCCAGATTTAAAATAAATAATGATTGGCTTCAATTTAAAGAATTTAAATTGAGCATAAATGTTCTTGAGCAGTTTGAAAGAAAATTGAGTGATCGACTCCTGATTTCTGAAATTGAGTCTGATTGACTCCTGATTTTGAAAATTAAGATAAATTTGAGTCTGATTGACTCCTAATTTTTAATATTAAAAAGATTTGAGTCTAATTGACTCCTGATTTTGAATATTGAAAAGAAATTGAGTCTGATTGACTCTTGATTTTGAATATTGAAAAGGATTTGAGTCTAATCGACTCCGGACTTTTGAATATTGAAAAGAATTTGAGTCTGATTGACTCCTGATTTTAAATATTGAAAAAGATTTAAGTCTAATCGACTCCGGACTTTTGAATATTGAAAAGAATTTGAGTCTGATTGACTCCTGATTCTAAATTTTGAAAAGGATTTGAGTCTAATCGACTCTGGACTTTTGAATATTGAAAAGAATTTGAGTCTAATTGACTCCTGATTCTGAATATTGAAACATATCCAACGGGGCCGAAGGGCTACGAATTTTCAGAGCAAACATATCCGATGGGAAGGGCTGCGGATTTTCAGAGCAAACATATCCGACGGGGCCGAAGGGCTATGGATTTTTAGAACAAACATATTCGACGGGGTCGAAGGGCTACGGATTTTCAGAGCAAACCCGCATTGACATCGGGGACTAAGTCGCGAAGCGTCGCCTAGTCAATCGCGTTTGTCCTTTTGGCCAAGACGGCCGCATAACTTGAAGAGAATTAACCTGATGATTATGGACGCTCCAAATTCTAAAGAATAAACTCATCTTTAAGAAAACATGAGCATTGAGTAGCATAAGGCATGGGTTGTATCTATAAATGTCAGGATTTCACGTTTTAGAATCACATCATTTATAGAGCACAAATTTGCATTAACAGTCATCATTGCATGAGCACAAGCATCACGACAAGATAGGTGCATTCATTCGCATGACTACTTATGTTGTATATGTTTGACCCCTGTCCGAACTACATCTCAGTCTGATTCCTGAGTGGATACATAAGAAGCTCATCATTGAGCACGACCGGCATGAACTATTGCCGTGCGTCTGTTTTCTTTTGCAATGCATTTTGTTTTACCTAAATTGGACAGTTTGGTCAAAGGCTTATCTTCACACAAGCTTCGACATTCACATGTAAAACGCATTGCTCCACAAGCTCTGTCGAAGAGGGGCAAACTGTAGACACTCCGATTTTGACTAAACGTCAAATTAAGGGGAACGTTTCCTCCAAATCCGATGATGACAATGTCTGACTAATCTAGGACTTCCAAAGGGGATTCAAGCTCTTCGAAAGGCTCTGTAATTCAAACAAAAAGAAAGAAAGAAGAAAAAGAGAGAATAGGAGAGAATGGCACATGGAACAGATTATGGCAGTCACGGGTTGCCGCTGTGGCAGTCAAGGGTTGCCATTGCGGCATTCTCTGATTACCATACGGTAGTCAGCAAGTGCCACAATGACATTTACTGATAGCTGCAAAAATACGTCAAATGCTGCAAAAATCATAATTTTAGAAAAGACAGCAGTCCGCGAAGTTGTCGGCGGTATTCATTGAGTGTCGCATCAGCATTCAGTGAATGTCGTGCTAGCTATCAATGAGTACCGTTCCGGCACTTATTGAGTGTCGCTTCCATCTCTGTTGAGTTCCACAGCTTTGTGGCTGCCAGCTTTGAAATAGTATGTTTGTACCCTCAAAAGGACATTCGGGATTAGGATTTTTTACTATGAATTTACTGAAATAACCCTCTCGAATTTGCCTATGTATAGGGGATGAATATCCCATTACAAAGGATTTTGACTTGGAATTTTTGAATCTTAGAACCTTATCCTAAATCTCTTTGTTTTAAACCTCTTAAATTTCTCTAAACACCATTAGGAGCAAGTTTTAAAGGAGCTTAAGGAATAAGTTACATGAGTTAGAAGAAAAAGAGCTTGAACCACCTTTGAAAGACCTTCAAAAAAACTTAAGAGTTGAGGATAGTTGGAGGTTCTCTAGTTAATTAAGTCTCTAATTCCAAGTTTAATCACAATATACATAGAATTCTGTAGGGTCTTTCATACATTCTTCTTCTCTTCTGCCTCATTTCATCATACACTTTTAACATTGTGATTAAGCTTTCATTTCATTGGAGTGGATCAAAGTGGCTTAAGATTTAAGGTTAAATAAATCATAAAGCCAATTTAGATATTATTTGAGTTTTGCTTTTCTTTTCTTTGATTATGATCATCTCTTAGGACTCATGAGACTTTCAATGTCTTTCTTGAGTCCTTAGACTTGGAATCCCTTAATCTTCTTGTAAGCTCATGATTTACATGAGGATTAAGGTTGATATTAGTATGTTTGGTCAATGAATCTAAACCTACCTCCATGGTTTGGGTTCATTATCTTGAGATTTCATGAAGTTTCTTCATACCTCATTGAAATCTACTAGTATAAGTGTCTTTAGTCTCCAATGACCATCAAATGGTAGGAGAAGTAATGTGGGTTAAGCCAAACTTAACGGCTTGATAGTTAAAGTCAACAAATAAAAGATGTATTTGATAAATGGTGTAGTGAGTTCATAAACCACCTTGATCAAAGATTTTTAATTAAATAACGAACCGTTGGAATTGAATAAAACTAATTGGAAAGTGTCAATAACACAAGGTTTTACCACTGTGATTTTTGTTTTAATGAGATTTCATGTTTAAAGTGGTTTGGTCATGAGTTTTGTTAAGAAACTATAATCTGTCCAGAGTTTCAGAACAGTAACACCTTCTTGAAATGAGCTAATCTTGTCAAAATCAAGATACAAAGTATGCTTTACTTTCTAAAGATTTGTAGGGCGGAAGTAAAGGTCGAACCCACAGATATTGGTTATTTTTGTCCTTTAATTAGAAAACCTAAATCTATTTAGCTATAGAAAAAAAGAATTTTGATTGGTTGCTAATTTAATTATTACTATGAATTAAACTATGAAGTAAACTATGAAATTATGAAATCCAAACCAAACCAAACCAAACCAAGCCTTGTGTCCCAATCAATTGGGGTTGGCTGTATGAATCCTTTTTCTCCATTCTGCACGATCAAGAGCTGTATGGTCATTTAAATTATATATATTCATATCTCGTTGCACCACATATTCCCAAGTCAGTCTAGGTCTGCCTCTCCCTCTAACCATTCCAGGCACTACGATTAATTTAAGTATGAGTGAATGAGATCTAGAATTACAAATCCACCACAAACTATGCATCGCAGGTCTATACTTTCTACTTTAAGTTTTATGATTGGATAGTCACGATCTATCGTAGCTACAAGCCCAATAGTATCAACAAGAGGATATTACTAGTTTAATCTAAGCATAACTCATCTTCGGTTCACATAAACTCATCTTTTCTAAGCATGAATTATAAAAGATGTAAACATCGCAATCACATAAGTACTACTGTATGTAAATATTCCTATCAAGAGCAGAAATCAAGGAATAATGAGTTCAATGAGCATAAGGAAAAATGTAAGACAAGAATAGATCCAAATTACTCTTGATTATTATGATTAAAAATCAATTATATATAAGTAATCCTCAAACATACAATTACTATCCAATACATAAAATCATAAAATAAGAAAGCATAGAATTCTCCCTTTACATAGCTAGGGTTTCATTGAAACCCTAGATTAGGTGTTTTAGTTGCGCATAGTGGATGAAAACATGAAGGTTGAGATAATGGTTGCCATTAGAGACCTTCAAGCTATATCTTCTCTTCTTCTTGCCTTCAAAGTTGCTGAATGTAAGGATGTGTAAATATGTGTAACCTTCTAATAACTTTTGATTCATCTATATATAGTTATAAAGGGTTTAGGAAAGCTTTTGTAAACCTAATCCGACTGAAACTGCTGTAATTCGCTTTCTGGATGTAAATAGGCAATTTCATCCATGTTGGGGTGTTCAGCACTTAAAAATACGCATTTTTGTTTTTTTGTATGGATTGTGCAAGCGGACCGTGTGCGAGCGCGCAATTGGGAGGCCGCGCGAGCGGGCCGCGCGAGCGATGTACTGGATTATCGCGCGAGCAGGCTACTCGCGCGATATGCTTTTTCTGCTTCTTTCTTCTTGCTTTTTCACCTTATATAGCCTGTAACTCTTGCTTTCTTCTAAATCCTGACAGAAAACGGAAAATAAAGTAAAATTATACAAAAATAGGATAAAAACGGCTAACAAATGTGAATTAAGGCGTGTAATTAGGATTTGTTCTCTCCCGATCACACCCCCAAACCTACATTTTGCTAGTCCTCGAGCAAAAAGAATAGATAAATAAAACTACTAATACTAATAATACTCTTACTCCATTTTCGCATGGATAACGATTGCACTTAGCATGTGCAACAAGTCTTTTAAACCTCTAGGCATCCCTAGTCGAACGAGTGAAGTCTCGTGAGGGTTCTCGTCAACAAGTCACCCACAACCATCTTTATTAACTTGTATAAAGAAAAATTTTATTCAAAATTCTAATATTTCATCATCGACATCCTTCCTTGATAAAACTAAATTCAAGTAAAATTTTAAAGTAACAAGAGTAACATAATCGTACGTCTACCCAAATCATGAAAATAATCTAAAAACATATATCAACATAATCAATAGAATATATCAAAGACTCGCATGTGTGTGAATAGGAATCAGGTGGATACACGGTGACTATGAACTTGGAATATAACAAAGATAACTATCTAGCGATGTCTTGACTACAAATCTCACGTTGTTAATTACACTCTAAAATAAAATCACTCGAAAACAGGTGTAATCACTCGAATATATGTGAAGGAGATAATTATCTATAAAGCAAATTAATCTCGCATATGACACTGAACAACGTATGACACGACAGAAAAGTAGTCTCATGAATAGATATTGCTCGTCAAGTGAATATTATTACCACCATGCTTTTACTCCCCTTTTCTATCGGTTCCATATTCAAATCATGTTTCCCTAGAATCACATAGGACTTTACAAGGGTTGTAATATTGGTCAAAGGTTATAGCTAAGAAAAGAAAGGTAGAAGGGATTCAAAAAGTCCTTAAGTAGGTATAACTTTAATTTACAACACAAGGGCTTTACTACAACGACTATTTAATATTCCTTTCTCTTTTTTTCATATTACTACTCCATATTTTTTTTTTCAAGAGATTCATCTCTTTCGAATCTTTCTTTTTTTTTTCATATCCCTTTTTCCATGATCTATTTTTTTTATTTTTTATATCTATCATTTTTTTTTTATATATACTACTCTACTTTATATGAATGATTATTAGCCCGATTTCTTTATGAAAAACTATTCTTCACTACTCTTGGACATGGGTTAGGTCAAATTTTATAATGGCAAATTCCATATCAGAGTGGGTAAGATAATAGGCGAACAAAGAAATGGCTTATTAAAAGGCTCAAAGTGGTTAACAAAGGATAAAAAAAAAATGAAAACTTTATTGGGTAGGTCAAAGGACAAAAAGATAAAGACAGATGGCCTAATATCATCTCCTCACATGATTCTTCAATGTTACGATATCAAGGGAACCAGATTTTTTCTTTTGTTTTTTTCAGGACCGGCATAAGGTGCAAAGATTGAGGCTATGTCCTCAGGAGACCAGTCAGGGTGACCCGGACATTGTCGAACAATGTCCAGCACATAATCAGGTAGGTTCTTATAGGGATAGGTAACCTCAGGTGAAGGTACAACGGTCGACGTAGGATCACTCAAAGAAATGGCATCGAGACCTGATATCACTCCCTCATCAACCTCGGCCTCATCGTCATCGGTCGGGTAATTGACCGAATCCGATGAAGAAGAAGACTCAGGGGACATAGGTGGAGCACCATGAGGGCCATCGATAACCATCGGGTCATCTCCAAAGAGGTCATCCTCGTCTGAAGAATCAGAATAGACATGAATGGGGACATGAGGATGACGACAGCACCAACCGGGACGAACGACTGGACCATATGGTTTGGCTACCCTAGGACTCGACGAAGTGCCATCTATGGAAGAACCAGAGTCGGTATGATGACTCGACAGACATGAAGACCTATCAGGAGAAGAGGGTGAAGATATGGGATGGTCCATAATGTGAGGATGAAAATGAGAAATGAGGATCGAGGTATGCTATATAGATAAATGAAAACTATAAACCTGAAATCAAAAGTAGATCACAGCTGAAACCTGGTTAGCTTTAAGTATTAGAACAAAAAGTCAAAATAACCAGTTATTGGATTACCCATTATGTTTAGTACGAATGAATGAAATTATAACCTATGCAACTTATATTTAATTTCCATGAAACTTTTGTATAACCTCCCCCAAACCTGAATTGCATGGATTCATGGGTAGTGTAATGGGGTTGTAGTTGCTACTGATTAATATAATTGCTATGACAATTGCATAAGTGAATAATTCAAAGCACAATACACATAACTATGAATTTGGAATCATAACCAAAAATCAGTACCAGCAATTGTGCGACTAATAGAATTTTCTGAAATAAAAGCAAACCATAAAGGAAAGAAAAAGTGCAGAACTAAATAAATACAGACCAAAAATAAAAAGAATGAAGTAAAAGACAATAAATAACTAAACCGGTCGTAGCCAGGAACATTAGTATCTTAAAAATAAACAGAAAAGGAAACTGAAATATTAAAGCAAAGAAATAAAATAATATACAAGCCAATAGTCTGAAAATGTCTAAATCCTCCCATCAAATACAATCAAAAAGGAAAAAGATGTCCAGTCACCCAATCCAACCATCACGAACCCGAGTCGTCATTACCCTCAACCAACACCAGCTCCAAACCCGTACTTCCCTGGCCTATGTCACCATTACCATCTCCATCGCCATCAGTCCCATCATCGCCCTTGTCACCATCGTCACCAGCCTCCTCCTCCTCTTCCTCCTCCTCATCCTCACCAACCTCACCAGTAACCTGCTCTGCCGGTCTCAAAAAAGTAGACTGATAGGCCACCTCTCCCTAGGCTAGGATGTCCTCCAACTGATCTGGATGTGCTAGCTGAGCACATATAGGAGTGAAAATAGAAGGTCTCATCGCAAAAGACACACACATCCCCATAGGTTCATGCATACGGTATATCCTCGGGGGGAGGTAGACGCTGTGCTGCTCGCTCTCACCTCGCTTGGGCCTGCTCCCTAGCTCTCCTAACCTCCAAATCTAAGCGATCAAGGCTCAACTTCCAATCAGCGAAAGGAAACTCCAGGATACAGCTATCAACAAGCTCGTCGATAGGTATAGGAAAGGCCTTGGATTGAAGAACTGAAGAATGGTTGTGATGGTCCGAGGGTACAGCAGAAGGAGTTTGGACTCGGCGGTATGGTTAATGGTGTGTGGCGATACGCATGCCGTACATAATAATGAGGCTTAGATGGAACCAGTCTCTGCGATAAACAATGTGGAGGGCATGGTGGATCTCCTTGGTCCTTTCATATTCATGGCCAAAAGAGTAGAGGTTACGTTTGAAGACATGGTCAACAAACCACATTTGGCAGGGCATATAAGAACGACGAATAGTTTGCCCCGAACCAGTGCGGCCGCCGCACATGTCCTGCACAATATGGATGAAGTGGTGGAGTCTGGATAAAATATTTATTTTCGGGACCTGATAGGAGTGGGAGGGAAGTTGAAGGGCATTAGTGATGTTATCAGGGTTTATCGTGATGTCGTGGCCATTGAGGGTGGTAGAAAGATAAGCGTGCTGGCTTAGGGATTGTTTATGGTATCTAAGGTTTTGATAAAAGAGGCGTACTAGACGTGGGTAGCTGATTTGGTCAGGGTTTCTGAAGAAGAGCGGTGGGGCTAGTTTTCGGGCAGTTAAAGCATTAAAGCCCCATTTGGCGTCAACATCGGACATGAAAAATTCAGCGTCGATGGCGGTCTCGTGGTTTAGACCTCAGTTGGCATATTTGGGTGATAACTCGTTAGGGCTTGGTTCATCTGGTGGAGGGTTAGGTTATGTTTGTTTTTCTTTCCCCTTGGATTTCTTTTGGGGTGGTCGGGAACTTTTGGTCTTTATGGGTCTTTTGGTCATATTTTAGAGATAAGGGTGTATCAGGTAAAAGGAAAATTTTGGAAATGTCAGCTTTATTTATTAGATATGCCCAGATAAGAAAAGAAAAGATAGAGATGGGTAGGGTCACCTGCAAAGAAGAAATCCCGACAAGGGATACAATTAATATATTTTCAGCAGTTTGTATAAAATAGGGTTCACAGTGGAACACCCAGGAACTGTGAGAAGAGCCTTCCCCTTCCCACTCATCGTCCCGACAAGGGCACACACATTAATTTGCCGCGTGTTTTAAAAACAATGTAATAAAATAACATGATAGTCACGCAAATGCCAAAACATTAATTTGCGATGCCTCGTAAGATATTCATGAGATTGGTTGATGGTCATGATATTTCAAAATTCATATAGTTAAAGTCGTATCAAAGACTTTTCAAAATTGAATTCTTTGAACATTTTAAAATTAAATGTGGATTTAAATGTAAGTTAAAACTCTAAACTGTTAAATGATTATTCAAACTTGTTTAAAGAATTTCAAGATCCAGATTGTGTAATCATGTTAAAACATAAACCGTTATTGTTTGTAAGTTGAAACGTTAATCGACCATGGTCTCAACTACGTCGAGTTCATAAATGAACAATGAATTACTACTATGGTAAATCAACTTCTAACTTTTATCTTAGAGTGTCAATTTGATTGTAAAATTATAGTGAACATAGTATAGTGAACATAACTACGTCGATTTCTCAATTTATGTTTTAGGGTAATTCCATGAGTAGCTCCGTTTAAGTTCAAGCCCAAGATTAGACAAGGATTGTATGTAAATATATATATATATAAAAATATTAACATAGATGGGTATAGAGATAAGAAGCCCTAAATTATAATCATAGGGTGAAACAATACTAATCAAAGTGGTGGTTAGGGATCTCAACCTTAGAACCCAAGGTTTAAATTTGTAAAGTGAGCCTTCTGTAAAAAAAAATCGTAGTGGGGATTGATGAATCCCTACCTAGGGTTAGGGTCTGTAATACTGGGGTCAAAGTATTTGTGTATGTATAGAGTTGCAAATCTAAACAGATCCATACACATCTAAATAGCTGGAAATCAAGAAACCCTTGAATTGTTAACCCTAAAACTTCATCAGTGTAATCCAAGACAGGGATTAGGTTTCATGAAATTTTAGAGTGTGTGACTATACACATACCTATGAATGTATCTGATTATGTATATATACCTATAGATGTATATACATCCATTCATATATGAAAATTTGATCTGGACTGCTCAAATTAGGGGTTAGGGTTTCCAATTTTTGGACCCAGGGTGTGTCAATAAAAATATATATCGATATCTGTATATGTATATATATGTACGAATGTAGATTCAGAAAATCCCCCCCCCCCCCCCACCCAACTACAAACCCTAAATCTAAACAGTTGTGTATATATGTGTATATATATAAATTAGTGAGTGTCTGTATGTACATATACATATGGATATATATATGTATATATATGCATTTATATGTATATGTATATGTATATGTGCATACCTGTGGTTAAAGAATCTAGGTTTGGGGGATTTTTTGCCACAAAGTGTGCGAGTTTAGTAGCGGCAGCGGCTTCGGCTGTGTGTGGTTATCCGGCGGATTTAGCGGTGCCTCATGGTGGTCTGGTGGTTAGGTGGTGAGTGGTGGTGGAGATGGTGGAGGTTAAGGTGGAGGGGAAAGAGAGAGAGAGAGAGAGAGAGATAGAGAGAGACAGAGAGAGAAAGAAGACGAAGAGAGAGAGAGAGAGAGAGAGAGAGAGAGAGAAGACTAAAAAATTAGGGCATAAAGCCATATTTATAGGCAAATGGGAACCTTGCGCGAGCAGCCCGCGCGAGTGAAATTTGCGTGCGCAAGCCCCTCCGTGAGGTGAAGCTGAGGCTTGTTTTGTGTGTTGTGAAAAAAAAAATTTCTAAGTCAAAATCTCGCTCTAGCGGGCCACTCCAGCGAGGGCCTCACGCGAACGATCCAAGGTGCGTGTAACAACCCTAAATTTTTAAGTGTGTAAATAATTATTTTAAATAATTTTTTTCAATTAGCAATGATATATGAGTGTACCTAGGTAAGACATGTGTTTAAAAATTTTAAGTTTGAAGAACCCATAAATTAAATTGCTAGTAAGCATATTTAATTTGTCCATATTTAATTTGTTAGTAATACCAGTAATATTTCCCCGTTTGTTTTTTTATTAAAATTTTTAATGTTTCATTATTATTATGACATGACATTTTGAGCTTTAATTAAATTGTATGATAGATTATTGTCTGACTGAGTTACAATTTTTGTAGAATGACGAGTTTAGTGTCGGATAGTGTTTCTGGGCCCACTAGTAAGTTAAGTAGTGAATTTAACATGAAAATTAAGTACCCGGGGTTTGAGTACCCTTTGGGCTAGCCATTTTAGTGGTTTGTATTACATTCTGGGCTCATATGGGTCTCTTTTGTTAGCCCATAAAAAGAAAAACGGGATTATTAATATTTGTGTGAGTAATATATGTATTGTGTGTGTATTATATGTATATAGATAGATAACATATCCTAGGGTTAGAAAAAAAAAAGAGAGCAGCCGAGAGAGAGAGAGAGAGAGAGAGATAGAGAGAGAGAGAACAAGAGAGAGAGAGAGAAGAGGCAACCCTAGTCACCTAGAAGGAGAAGAAAAAGAGAAGAGAAGAGAAAAGAAGGGAGTTCACCATCATCAACATCATCTTGCTTTTCCCAATTTGGTGAGTAAACATTTAGATTTGTAGGGTTGATTCGTAGTTTGATTGATTTTCGATTTGTGTTCATTATAGTTTGAATAAATCGTATGTATGGGTGTTTATATAATACGGATCTATAGTGATATATACATATACATTTATATATATATCAAAGGTTAGATATAAGTTATTTAGAAAATTGAAGAAAAAAAAAAGAAGACTAACACAAATTCGGATTTGGGTAAAATTGAAGAAAACAGTTCTGTTTTAGAAAATAATTCGTATTAATTCATACATTTTGTTTTTGGTAAACCTGCTTGCCAAAGTCAATGTAAAACGCGATTCTGCACGTTTTTCGTCTAATGGTATTTTTCTCAATTCTGCACCGTTTGGACAGAAAATTCATATTACAGTAGCAGTAAATGTTAACTCCGAATTTTGATTTATGTTTATGAAAATTGTTAGAGATGTTTCTTTGTACGGTATTATTATGAAGAACAATTTCAACCCATGCTGGTTTTGGGGCTGTTTAATATAAGATTTGTTTGGGACAAATTTAGATAGTGCTGTTGAATGCCGATTTTAAATGCTATAACTTATGTTATATGCGATATTAAATGATGATTGTGGAAATACTACGTTAGAGACGTGAATAGAAGTTTGGCGCAAGGGCCTTATTGTGAATAATCGGATAATGATAATCCATGTAATAAATGATAAATTTTCGAAGTGGTTAATGACGTGATTAAATCCTCATGAATGGTACTTGTGTGAATTAACGTGGATGGTAAAAAAAAATGGTTTCAAGTTCCTTAGTGTTCACCGCTTCCCGTTGTGTGATATGTTTTTTTTTGGTAGCTCGACTTGCTGAGTGTACCATTTTGCCAGTGGCTTCGTGATCAAGCTTGCCTAAGCCTTATGCCCGGCTTATTTGTTAGACGTCTAGGCATATTGACTGGCCTTCAGTGTGTATACCTGGTTTGGTTGATACCCCAACCAAACTAGCACCAGAGTGGATGTTAGTAGTATGTCCGGGCACACATGGGATATATGTGTGGGTGTACCATGGAGGGTGACCAAGTGGTGAAGCTAGGAAATTGAATAATGAATCGTTCATAAATAGTAAGTTGACCATGAGTACGGTGACCTTAGTGGTGAACCTAGGGCAAAAAAAAAATGACAGTGATTGTAGTGCGTCAAATACAAATGGATAAACTATTGCGAAACATGAAATTGAAAACCCGAAATGGTTACCGTGGTATAATGCGAAGAAAATTGATTAAATGATTTGGTATTGAAGAATTGTTTATTATGATACTAAGGATTTGTGCTAACTCCCGAGTTGCAGGATGGTGGGCCCACTAACCATTGTATGCAGGCTTTGGCTCACCATGTCATTTAAGAGTAAGTGTTTCTTTTACTTTATGGGTGGAACAAACTGCCGCCGTGACTCGAGGAAACTACCGCTTGTCCTCACTCACGTGTGGAACTACAATTCTGCCTACAACTTTGTATGTGTTTGTGGTCTAGAGAGGGAGGGAGTCCAGCGGATTCCCAACCTCCGGGAAATTTATTGGGTATTATTATGTTAATTGATTATTGTTGGGTTGGAGTTGAGGGGACCACGAGTGATCCTTGAGACTGGAGCATGTTTACTCATACCAGTGTTGTTATACAATGCTGACCCATGTGATGTTTATCTTGCGGGGGCATTTCTCGGGAAACGCAGTCGTTTTACAGATTAAGGAGTAGGCCGGTATGACTATTGGATTGCATGGATTTGCTTGAGGGCATGAAGACCTTTACTGTTCATTTGCTCTTTTCATTTATTTGGCATTGTGGGCCATTATTGTAGTTGGTATTGGGACGTTTAGTAGCTCTGACCAAAGGTTGTAATAGAGGTTATTCTTTCAAAGCTTTAATTGTAAATGAAAATATTTTTATTCTTAATGAGAATTTAGAAATGTTTATTCAGCTTCCGCTTTTCAATATAAGTGATTTATTAGTTGTAGCTTTAATCAAATATATCTGAATATTTTCGGAACCACATGAGTGTTTTTTTTTTTTTAATGAAAATGTGGTGGTTTTGTTTTAAAAACATAAATGGAAATTTATTACAAATGTTTTAACCAGGTTTTTAAGAACATCTGTTTCCATTAAAAAGTTTTATTAGGTTGGGCTTTGTGGTGTTCACTCCGATAGTTGGGCAGTCGAATAGTAGTCTAGATTTAGTTTTATGCTGATTATTTGGTTTTCCAAAAATCGGGGTGTGACAGTTTGGTATCAAAGCTTAAGGTTAGCTTAGCGAGTCTAGGTGATCCTCGGAATGTGGATTACTGTGTTTGTTCAGAGCTATAAGACTGCGAATCTTCTTGGGTTGAGATTTAGGTTGAGTATGTGCTACATCTGTTTCTCTGTTTTGTGTGAGCTTTGTGCTTTGTTTTGTTGATTTGCTTAACTTTTATTGTCTACAATTTTCATGATAACTGTGTGAATTCATACATAGTATTCTTTAGCATTGCATAGTAGTGCATTCATTATATTTATATGAGGAGTAATGGGGGAATTTCGAAGTCACGTCAATCATCGGAATTTCTTAGTCGGGAATCCTCTTATCTTGGTTACCTCTTGCGGCGTATCTATTGACATTCTGCTAAACTTCTGAATTATATGGAAGAGATCAGTTGTCATTGGGATTTCTTTATTTTTATGGGTTTTCTTATTTCTATTATCAACTGGGCATCTAACACAATATTATCATTATGGATATTCTGGAGTTCTTATAAAGCTGATTATTTCTTCGAGTATTCTGCTGTTACAACCAGCTCATTTTACTCATATGAATACATTATTATTATCAATATTCTGGAATTCTATCTGGAGTATCTATCAAATCAATGGCCTTCTTCTATCTGCCAAGATTATATTATGAATCTCAGGTGAGTATTGATTATATACGAGGCTTACCATCGGATGAAAATTTCTTTATCTTCAATGCAAGTATTTTCTCGGACTTGGGTGAAGCGGTAAGTAATTGGAGGTGTAGTGCGGGATACGGTAAGAGGTAAACATGTGCATGTACATAGACTATATTTGTGAATTGCATCACTGTATGTTGAAATTATTTGTAAGGTCTAAGTGTATATGAAATGACTAGTTATATTGTGTTATATTTTAGTTCTGGTTAGAATTTAACAATCGATTACACGAGACTATAGGTATATACATGAGGGTTTCCTTGTTTGGATTATTCGCTCGACGTACTAAGTCTTGTATAGTTGAGAGTTAAACGTAATCAATGATTTGTATGAAATTGCGTGCCTAACTTTATTTATGACTGAATTGTGTATTTACCGTTGCTACAAATTTCGGGACGAAATTTCTTTAAGGAGGGTAGAATGTAACAACCCTAAATTTTTAAGTGTGTAAATAATTATTTTAAATAATTTTTTTCAATTAGCAATGATATATGAGTGTACCTAGGTAAGACGTGTTTAAAAATTTTATGTTTGAAGAACCCATAAATTAAATTGCTAGTAAGCATATTTAATTTGTACATATTTAATTTGTTAGTAATACCAGTAATATTTCCCCATTTGTTTTTGTATTAAAATTTTTAATGTTTCATTATTATTATGACATGACATTTTGAGCTTTAATTAAATTGTATGATAGATTTTTGTCTGACTGAGTTTCAATTTTTGTAGAATGACGAGTTTAGTGTCGGGTAGTGTTTCGGGGCCCACTAGTAAATTAAGTAGTGAATTTAACATGAAAATTAAGTACCCGGGGTATGAGTACCCTTTGGGCTAGCCATTTTAGTGGTTTGTGTTACATTCTGGGCTCATATGGGTCTCTTTTGTTAACCCATAAAAAGAAAAACGGGATTATTAATATTTGTGTGAGTAATATATGTATTGTGTGTGTATTATATGTATATAGATAGATACTATATCCTAGGGTTAAAAAAAAAAGAGCAGCCTCAAGAGAGAGAGAGAGAGAGAGAGAGAGAGAGAGAGAGAGAGAACAAGAGACAAAGAGGGAAGAGGCAACTCTAGCCACCTAGAAGGAGAAGAAAAAGAGAAGAGAAGAGAAAAGAAGGGAGTTCACCATCATCAACATCATCTTGCTTTTCCCAATTTGGTGAGTAAACAATTAGATTTGTAGGGTTGATTCGTAGTTTGATTGATTTTCGATTTGTGTTCATTATAGTTTGAATAAATCGTATGGATGGGTGTTTATATAATACGGATCTATAGTGATATATACATATACATTTATATATATATATATCAAAGGTTAGATATAAGTTATTTAGAAAATTGAAGAAAAAAAAAAGAAGACTAACACAAATTCGGATTTGGGTAAAATTGAAGAAAACAGTTCTGTTTTAGAAAATAATTCGTATTAATTCATACATTTTGTTTTTGGTTAAACTGCTTGCCAAAGTCAATGTAAAACGCGATTCTGCACGTTTTTTGTCTAATGGTATTTTTCTCAATTCTGCACCGTTTGGACAGAAAATTCATATTACAGTAGCAGTAAATGTTAACTTCGAATTTTGATTTATGTTTATGAGAAGGGTAATGCTAGGGGCACTAACAAAATCCACTAACACTTACTACCACACTCTATCTCTCTCCTAGTGGTACTGCGGGGTCCACTGCAGACCCCATGATGCCACTAGGAGAGAGATAGAGTGTGTTAGTAAGTATTAGTGGATTTTGTTAGTGCCCCAAATATTACTCTTATGAAAATTGTTAGAGATGTTTCTTTGTACGGTATTATTATGAAGAACAATTTCAACCCATGCTGGTTTTGGGGCTGTTTAATATAAGATTTGTTTGGGACAAATTTAGATAGTGTTGTTGAATGCCGATTTTAAATGCTATAACTTATGTTATATGCGGTATTAAATGATGATTGTGGAAATACTACGTTAGAGACGTGAATAGAAGTTTGGCACAAGGGCCTTATTGTGAATAATCGGATAATGATAATCCATGTAATAAATGATAAATTTTCGAAGTGGTTAATGACGTGATTAAATCCTCATGAATGATACTTGTGTGAATTAACATAGATGGTAAAAAAAAAATGGTTTCAAGTTCCTTAGTGTTCACCGCTTCCCGTTGTGTGATATGTTTTTTTTTGGTAGCTCGACTTGCTGAGTGTACCCTTTTGCCAGTGGCTTCGTGATCAAGCTGGCCTAAGCCTTATGCCCGGCTTATTTGTTAGACGTCTAGGCATATTGACTGGCCTTCTGTGTGTATACCAGGTTTGGTTGATACCCTAACCAAACTAGCACCAGAGTGGATGTTAGTAGTATGTCCGGGCACACATGGGATATATGTGTGGGTGTACCATGGAGGGTGACCAAGTGGTGAAGCTAGGAAATTGAATAATGAATCGTTCATAAATAGTAAGTTGACCATGAGTAGGGTGACCTTAGTGGTGAACCTAGGGCAAAAAAAAATGACAGTGATTGTAGTGCGTCAAATACAAATGGATAAACTATTGCGAAACATGAAATTGAAAACCCGAAATGGTTACCGTGGTATAATGCGAAGAAAATTGATTAAATGATTTGGTATTGAAGAATTGTTTATTATGATACTAAGGATTTATGCTAACTCTCGAGTTGCAGGATGGTGGGCCCACTAACCATTGTATGCAGGCTTTGGCTCACCATGTCATTTAAGAGTAAGTGTTTCTTTTACTTTGTGGGTGGAACAAACGGCCGCCGTGACTCGAGGAAACTACCGCTTGTCCTCACTCACGTGTGGAACTACAATTCTGCCTACAACTTTGTATGTGTTTGTTGTCTAGAGAGGGAGGGAGTCCAGCGGATTCCCTACCTCCGGAAAATTTATTGGGTATTATTATGTTAATTGATTATTGTTGGGTTGGAGTTGAGGGGACCACGAGTGATCCTTGAGACTGGAGCGTGTTTACTCATACCAGTGTTGTTATACAATGCTGACCCGTGTGATGTTTATCGTGCGGGGGCGTTTCTCGGGAAACGCAGCCGTTTTGCAGATTAAGGAGTAGGCCGGTATGACTATTGGATTGCATGGATTTGCTTGAGGGCATGAAGACCTTTACTGTTCATTTGCTATTTTCATTTATTTGGCATTGTGGGCCATTATTGTAGTTGGTATTGGGACGTTTAGTAGCTCTGACCAAAAGTTGTAATAGAGGTTATTCTTTCAAAGCTTTAATTGTAAATGAAAATATTTTTATTCTTAATGATAATTTAGAAATGTTTATTCAACTTTCGCTTTTCAATATAAGTGATTTAGTAGTTGTAGCTTTAATCAAATATATCTGAGTATTTTCGGAACCGCATGAGTGTTTTTTTTTTAATGGAAATGTGGTGGTTTTGTTTTAAAAACATAAATGGAAATTTATTACAAATGTTTTAACCAGGTTTTTAAGAACATCTATTTCCATTAAAAAGTTTTATTAGGTTGGGCTTCGTGGTGTTCACTCCGATAGTTGGGCAGTCGAATAGTAGTCTAGATTTAGTTTTATGCTGATTATTTGGTTTTCCAAAAATCGGGGTGTGACAGCGCGAGGTGGAGCAGAGGCTTCCCATAATAAAATTTTAAAAATTTTCCTAAGGCCCAAACTCACACGAGCGGTCCACTCAAGCGAACCCCTCGAGCGCGCGATTCAAGGCACGAGTTGATACTGA
The DNA here is from genome assembly GCA_033977485.1 of Hydrangea macrophylla. Taxonomy (NCBI): domain Eukaryota; kingdom Viridiplantae; phylum Streptophyta; class Magnoliopsida; order Cornales; family Hydrangeaceae; genus Hydrangea; species Hydrangea macrophylla. The sequence continues at coordinate 13,056,053 of CM066985.1, read as the reverse complement.
GAACAAGCTTTCAAAGTTTAAAAAAAAAAATTGTCTAAGGGTCCACCTCACATGAGCAGACTGCTTGAGCGACCTGTTGCGCGAGCGGACCGCGCGAGCGACCGGTGCATTTCAGTAGGTCCTGCACATTTCAGTGTGGGGGCCACCGAAATGAGTGAACCAGATCATTTCGGTGCATAAATTCTATGCATATTTTGGTGCACATATACATATTATTGTCTGTTAATGTGCTTTTAATACAGAATTTTGTCAGGTCCTAGTATTTTTGTTATGTACTGTTTCTTATGTGTTAGATGAGTGTATATGATGAACTATATTTCTAATGTTGGTGCATTAACTATTTTTTTTAAATGCTGGTGCATTATCAGGTTGGTGATGTCAGGAGGGATAATCTAGAAGCTGATACTTCATCGTACCACTACAAGTAAGTTTTTGTGGTGACGGCTCCTTGTGCGAGCTGGTCGCGCACGCGAGAAGCCAATTTTCTCATTTTCTCTTCTATTTTCTTGTACAGGGGTTTCAATAATCAGTCTTTTCTCTTTTTGGGCATTCAAAATTCAGACATTGGCCCTAAAACTACTAAAAAGTGTACAAAACTTAAAGAGACTCTCCATAAACGCTTGGGTTGCCTCCCAAGAATCGTTAAGTTTTACGTCGTTAGCTCGACCGATGTAAGTGCTTAGTCAAAATAGATCGAATCTACCAGATCTATTGATTCTATCTCTCTTTCATCGGTCTCTTCAGATCGGTACAGCTTAAGCCATTGCCCGTTTACCTTAAAAGGTGTTCTGCCGTTTGTATCTTGGATTTCTATTGCTCCATATGGAAACACCTGCGTTATAATGAATGGACCGTCCCATCGGGAACGTAGCTTACCCGGAAATAACCTTAATTTCGAATTAAATAACCATACGCGTTGTCTAACTTTGAAATTTTTTCTTATGATCATTTTATCATGGAAAGCTTTAAATCGTTCTTTATAGATTTTGGCATTCTTATATGCCTCTTTCCTTAATTCCTCCAGTTCTTGTATTTGATGTTTTCGATGGCATCTTACCGCTCTTATATCTTGGTTAAGCGATTTTACAGCCCAGTAAGACCTATGTTCAAGTTCCACAGGTAGGTGGCATGCTTTTTCAAAGACCAGTCAGTAAGGAGATATTCCAATAGGAGTTTTATATGCTATTCGATATGCCCAGAGCGCATCGCTTAGTCGTTGCGACCAATCTTTGCAGTCTGGACGAACCATTTTTTCTAGTATACTCTTTATTTCTCTATTTAAAACTTCAACTTGGTCTTGGGTTTGCGGATGGTACGCGGTTCCAACCTTATGGGTGACGGAATATTTTTGAACAAGGGCTTCAAAGTAACGATTACAAAAGTGTTTTCCCCCGTCGCTTATGATCGCTCATGGCGTACCGAATCAACAAAATATGTTATCTTTAATAAAAGAAACCACAACTTTATGGTCATTGGTTCTCGTCGACACTGCCTCCACCCACTTAGAAACATAGTCGACCATGACTAAAATGTATTTGAACCCAAAGGACGATGGAAACGGACCCATATAGTCAATGCCCCACACATTAAATATTTCAATAATAAGGATTGGGGTAAGGGGCATCGCATCGTGACGTGACATATGACCTGTTTGTTGGCAACGTACGAAGTTTTGACAGAATTCGTGAGCGTCCTTAAACAGGGTTGGCCAATATAACCCACTTTGGAGGACTTTAGCAGCCGTACGATGGCCACCAAAGTGTCCTCCGCATTCTAGACATTGGCAAAAGTTTAAAATAGAGTTGAATTCACTCTCCGGAACACAACGTCGGATGATTTGATCATAACGATGTTTAAATAGAAGTGGGTCATCCCAGTAATAATGTTTAATTTGACAAAAGAAATGATCTTTATCTTGGCTTGACCACATATGAGGGGTATATCCCGTAGCTAAGAAATTTACAATGTCACTGAACCACAGACGATTCAAGGCAAATAACGCAAATAATTGTTCATCCGGAAATGAATCCTTGAGCGGTGTAATATCCTTAGATTCGACAAGAATCCGTGATAGGTGATCGGCGACAACATTCTCACAACCCTTTTTATCTCGTATTTTGTAATCGAACTCCTGAAGCAGTAAAATCCATCGGATTAATCGAGGTTTTGTTTCTTTCTTGTTTAAGAGATGACGCAATGCGGCGTGGTCAGTATAGACAATGACCTTTGATCCTAATAAATATTATTGAAATTTATCGAGGGCAAACACGACCGATAATAATTATTTTTCAGTTATTGTATAATTTAGTTGCACGTCATTTAGGGTTTTACAAGCGTAATAAATGACATGAGGAACTTTATTAACTTTTTGTCCCAAAACGGCTCCAACGGCATAATCGGAAGCGTCGCACATTAATTCAAACGGAAGTGACCAATCGGGGGATTGGATCACCGGAGCCATGGATAGTAGGGATCTTAACATTTCAAATGCCTTCAGACATTCATTATCAAAGACAAAAGGAATGTCCATGGCGAGCAAATTGCACAGGGGTTGTGAAATTTTCCTAAAATCTTTGATAAATCTTCGGTAAAACCTGGCATGACCGAGAAATGAACGGATTTGATGAATGGATGACGGCGGTGGAAGTTTGTCAATTAATTCAATTTTTACTCTATCTACCTCTATACCATGCTTGGATACAACGTGACCCAAGACTATCCCTTCTTGAACCATAAAATGGCTCTTCTCCCAACTCAAAACCAAATTCGCTTCCTCACAGCGGACGAGGACTTTCGTAAGGTTTTGGAGACACTCTTCAAACGTAGGACCGAACAACAAGAAATCATCCATAAATACCTCTAGAAATTTTTCTACCATATCTGAGAAAATTGCCATCATACACCGTTGGAAGGTGGCTGGTGCATTGCACAAACCAAACGGCATACAATGATAAGTAAAGGTACCAAAGGGACATGTGAATGTCGTCTTTTCTTGGTCATCGGGATAGACAGGTACTTGGTTATAACCAGAGTATCCATCTAAGAAACAATAGTAACTCTAACCGGACAAATGTTCTAGGATTTGATCAATGAATGGGAGAGGGAAATTGTAACACCCTGTATTTTATTTTCATAAATACTGCATTTCATTTCCATGAGTATTTGATTTAATTTCTCTTTGTAATATATATATCTGGGGTCAAATTGTAATTTTTTCATAAATATAGAAAAATATTTTCTATGGTTTCAAAATCAATATCTATATTTTTGTATAGAGAACACATTTGCTCACCCTGGGTGACGCTCACCCAGGCATCCCATTGGCCAATGCAGTGGGACCAGGGTTACTTTATTCCTGGGTCCCACTGTATTGGCCAATAGGATGCCTGGGTGAGCGTCACCCAGGGTGAGCAAAAATGCTCTCTTTTGTATAAACCGGGAATTTAATTCCTACACTAATATTATTTTCTGCATTTTTATTTCAACCGTAATAATACCAGTTTATATTCTAAACCTGCGTGTATATCGCGTTTTAGGTGTGGGAGCACGTGAGCTCAACCACACCATATGACTTCTAGTCATTGCTTGGAGCCCAATTTTGGGCTGTCTATATAATCACTATATCAGTGTCTCTCTCTCACACACTGTGTCTCTCTCAATCTCCCTCAATTCCTCTCAAACTCTCTCAATTCTCCCAATCACTCTCTTGATCACTCTCTAAAGATCATCACACACCCACACTTACACAGATTATATATCATATACATACGCACACTCATATACAGATTATATAATATACACACATATACATAGTTATACATTTATTTACACCTCAAGATCAAATCAAGAACGGAGGAGGAAATTCTCAACGACAGAATTCTCGGCGGAAATTCTCGGTCTCAAATTGTAGTCCTTTATCACCTCAGTGAGTATTATAAACTCACTCGCCATGTCTATATATGTAAATTTCAGTATATATATGTGTATATATAGATACACCATGGGAGCTTAAAAATGGAGTTTTGTAAAAGTTAACCAAAATCAATTCTGTAAATTGGGAGTGAAAGATCTTAGTCCCAATAAGCTGTGGTTCGAATCCTACGCAGTAATTCATCCATATCGCGACTTACCGTTGATTTAAAGTTTTGACACCCGTACTTTAATCGCGAATATCTAGAGATACAATCCGTATTAGTTAAAATTGATTGCATATTCGTAATCTTCGTGTAAAACCGAAGAGATCCATATATTGCACGATATGTTTGAAATAGAATCTGAAAATGGGTAAAATTCAGTTTAAAAACTAGAAACAGTGGAAAAACGAAGAAGATGACATTCTACAATAACTCGCGCGCGCGACCCGCTCACGCGAGGCTCGCTCGCGCGGCCTGCGCATGCGACCCGTCCCCCCCTTCGCTCGCGCGACCCGTCCTCCCCCTTCGCTCGCGCGACACCCCCTCTCCCTCGCTCGCGCTGTCCGCTCACGCGAGGTGGCTGTTTTGGCAGTTTGTATAATTTTTGGTAAGGGACTGTTTGGAAAATGTTTTGGGAAATTTCAAGGAACTGTTTTGGCAAATATATTGTTTTAAAGGTCTACGTTTTAAGAATTGTACGAACAAGAACAACTAAGGCCGAAATTTATGCTCACACAAGTATCCGGCTTTGTGATTAATTAATGGTGTTATTTAGGAAACATTGACATACATATTAGGGTCGAGGTTGTGTCAACATGCATGTGTGTGAGAAAGCGTGAAAAGAGTAAAGAGTGGCGGTCTGGTGTGCGACCTCAATATCGATCGGATATCATTCCTGGTATTGGAGGCGATAGTTTTGAGTTACGGCTTAGATATCGATCGGATATTATTCCTGGTATCTAGGGCGCTTGTTTCGGATATCGATCGGATATTATTCCTGGTATCCGAAATGATGATATTGAGTGCGGCTTAGATATCGATCGGATATTATTCCTGGTATCTGAAGCAATGGTATTGGTGTGCTATTTTGGATATCGATCGGATATTATTCCTGGTATCTAAGGTAATGGTTTGGTTGAGTCGGTTTTGTCGAAAGAAAAGAATTGGTAAGATAAGATGTTACATGATTCATGTGCGATTACGTATTTATTGCTTATTATATTTCCCCGTGACTTTTGTTGAAGTTGGAACCTTGAATCTGTTGTTCTATCAGTTCATATTGTACAGTTTTTCATATGCTTATATATACATTGCGAGCACTTGTTTATTTGGCTCACCAGCTTGCATAAGCTGACGGCGTTGATGCGTCCTGGACTGTATGTCCAGATTTTCAGGGTCAGGAGCAGCCAGGGTATTTCGACTATGCTAGTTAGAAGCAGGAGACTTTCCAGGAGGCTGCTTTATATTTTCCTATGTCTTTTTATTTGGGTTTGTAATAAACTAGTTTTAGACTTTTGAATAAGGGCGTTTGTGCCTAAGACCTGAACTTATGTAATAGTTTATTAAGTTTTAATTTTAGAGCTTATATGTATTAGTATCCTTTCTTTTAGAAATGCTGTTAAGTTATATCTGCTGCAGGGACAATTGGTCATACTCACTTGTCACGACCTACGAGTCCATAAAGGAAATTAAATGCTTTCCTGTATTATGCTACGTCGGGGCGTGACAGAAATGATCTTTACGAGTCATCGTATTAAGTTTACGGTAGTCAATGCATACCCGCCAACCAGTAGTTTGACAGGTGGGTATAGAACTCCTTTTTCGTTGGGCACAACTGTAATTCTTGATTTCTTTGGGACAACCTGTGTGGGGCTGACCCAATTACTATCGGAGATTGGGTAAATGATGCCTGCATCTAGGGGTGGACACGAGCTAAGCCGCTCAACAACGGCTCGTGGTTCGGCTTGCCCAGAGCTCGGCTCGACTCGGCTCATATAATAAATGAGCCAAGCTCGAGCTCGAATAGCAGGCTCGTTTAATAAACAAGCAAAACTCGATCACACTTGGGCTCGGCTCGATAAGGCTCACGAACAGCTTGATTGAGGCTCGTATAATAGGCTCGTGAAAAATCTCTTCAATAGGTTTGATAAGGACTTGTTTAAATAGATATATATATGATAATTATAAAAAAATGATATATGTATAATGCAAAGTATTTGAAATTGAAATAATATTATATATACATATATATATATGATAATTATAAAAACATAATTTATGTATAATATGAAGTATTTAAAATTGACGTGCATAGTCCTAAATTCAAGTGTCAAGCAATTGTTTTAAGTAAAATATATGTATATATATATGTTTTAAGTAATATATATATGTGCCAACCGTCAAGCATTGAGCTTGGTCCGTGGATTTTGATTGACAACTTAAACTTGCTACTAGGGGTGTACACGAGTTGAGCCGCTCAACAAGGGTTCGAGGCTCGGGCCGATCATAGCTCGGCTGGGCTGGGCTCGATAATAAACGAGCCAAGCTCAAGCTTGAGCAGGGTGCCAACTCTTAAAGCTCGGCTCGAGCTCGGCTCAAATTCGAAAAGCTCAGATCGAGTACAGCCCTACCTGCATCTAATAGTTTAATGACCTCTTTCATGACCACTTCCTTCATATTAGGATTAAGACGTCATTGCATTTCTCTAGACGGTTTAGCATTTTCTTCTAAGTTAATTTGATGCATGCAAACAGACGGGTCAATTCCTTTTAAGTCTGCTACCATCCACCCTATCGTTTTCTTATGATTCCCTAAAACCTTTAATAGTTGCACTTCTTAACTTATTGTTAAATTTGAAGCAATCATAACCGGGAGTGTCGTATTCGGTCCTAGAAACGTATATTTCAACCAGTTTGGTAACGGCTTAAGTTCAAGTGTCGGGGGACACTCGATAGATGGTAGTGCAGGTTCATGCGCTAGAGGTGGCAGAGCCTTGATCTTAGGCATCCATGGAAGAACACTAGTCATGTTTACTGATTCCAACAAATTATTTAATTCTTCAATATTCGTATCAATGTTGAAATCATTAAAATTGAAATGAGATAAACATGCTTCCAAAGCCTCTTTCGTTAAAATTAAAGGCACTGCCTCTTCGACTAATTCGTCAATTAGATCTATTACATAATAGTCTGCCTACTCGTCATCTTTATAAGGTTGGTTAGTGTTTGCACCTAAAAAATACATTTTTTAAGGTCAAAATTGGTAGAGGCCGATTGGAATTTTTAATCGGACTTATGAGACCGATTGCAAAAATTAGGAACAAGTGATTGGTTTAAAGTTGCATCGGGCTGACTGCATTCACTAGATAATTGGACTGATCGCCATCGGGCTCAGATATATATCAATCGGACTGGGCATGCAATACAATTCGGAGCTTGAGCCCGATAGAAAATTGCAAAGGGTCTAATATCAAGTGGTGGGCCATCCTTGATTGGGTTTTTGCGTAGCTTTATATTCGGACTGACCAAGCCTCGCCGGTTAGGCTTAGCATGATAATCGGGCTTATCATGGTGTTTGTTCCCATCAGGCTGGGCATGTAATGCTATCGGGCTTCCTTTTGAGGCCCACCATCAATTTCAGACTTACGGTATTGGGGAAACAAAACACCGATTGACGTCGTCAGGCTGCCATTTGAACACATTCTAGTTAAACCATCATATTTCATGGCATCAATGCCACGTGGGCTAACCTTGGGACATGTTAATCTAACATCAATTCTAGTCAATGTTGGTGGGTCACACATGGTTGAATAACCATCCATTTTCAGCAATTGGTATACATGGACACGCATCAGTATAGGCTTTGTTTGGCTACTGTTTCCATCGGACAGATCAATTATTTGGGACTTCAATATTTCGGCTACTATTTAGCAAGTATTTGGTAGGCAAATTATGGGAAGTAATTAATCCCTATAAACTCTCTTAAGTGATGATTATATAAGGGAAGATATTGAAGATAATATTGGGATATTTCAATATTTTAGGAGGGATAATATTATCACTTAAATGGGAGATGTTATCTAGTTAGGAAAGATAATATTTTGGAGATAATATCAATTTAGTATGGAAGTTATCTTTTACTTGGGAGGAAAGCAAGCCGAATGAAGTCACAAAAGGGACCAGGTTCAAGCTATATATATATACATATATGTATATATTTGAAGATATGGAAGGCTTTATCAGTTTATGGAAATAAACTGGTATTTTTTACCAGATAATTATTGATCAGATATTTCCTACCTTATCTAGAAGACCTCCATGGCCGCTATAAATTAACAGGCAGGCCAAGCAATCAACTGACTCCGCGTTACTTCGACAAAACGCATCCCAAAGCATTCTACAATGCATTCTTAGTTTTTAGGCAAATAAAAGCGTTCCTTTTATTTTTAGGCTTTCTTAGTTTTATTACAATCTCTTGTAATCTTTCCTACTTTCTATCAAATAAAATATGCGTTTTATTTAATTCTTTTTTCCTCATCACTTGTATGGCTTGTGCGCTTCAGTACTGCCATAGGATCTTAGGCCAAGGGTACTTTCCTACTTGGCCATCACAATCGCACTGTTAGAAGTTAGGTTCAATAAGCCTTGTGTATCACTCACACAAGCAATTAGGAAATTAGTTTGCACAACTCGAACCATATTTGGTTCTGGCACGCCCGCGCAAATTACATAGCAAACAATTTGGCACGCCCGGTAGGACAGCCAAGTGATGAGCCATGTTCACCGAAGCATGGCTACACTTTTACAACAACCAGATTGGTTGGCGGAATGAATCAATACGCCAACTTTGCGAAGAAATCTATCGTCTCTACAACGATGGATATTGGAATGAAACTGGTCATCTTTACAATGAGATAGACCGTTTTGAGGCCGACATGTGATTTTTTAATCGAGAAATCGGCCTCCTCAAAGCTTCGAGTGGAGCTAATGAACCGCCGCCCGAGGGAAATTTGTTCATGTCTCTAGACGATTTTCTATACGGTGACTGGCGAAAGAAGCGGCTTTGTGACAACATTCTTCGTGCTCTTGAAGATATGAAGGCGCACTCGAGACAACAGCTGGCCAAGCTTAGCCTGTTTGAAGAAGACACGAAAGCAAGCCTGGCAATACTAGATGCTCAAGGGCAGAAGATCGAGCAATTTTTAAAGTCACGACAACGGCCCGAGAAGGCCGATGTTACCACTCCAAATCAAGAGACCGATGTCTCTGGTCATCTTGATTCCACGCTGTCCGAAGCGCTCGGGGGGCAAGACGGCAAAAAATTAAATAAAGAGCCGAGTGATCTTATATCGGCCATAGAGCCCCTCCTTGATGTTGAAGACGACGAAGCACTCGGGGGGCAAATTCAAGACGAGCCTCAAAATTCTGTTGAGGCCGAAGAGGAAAGTGATAGGCCGAGTGATCTTGAACCGGCCATAGGGCCTCCCGTTAGTGAGGAGGACGATGATGAAGACCCCATTGTTGACAAAGAAATCGGTGATGAACCGCTCGGGGGGCAAGTTTCGCAGAGACCGATTGAAACTAAATCGGTCCATGAAGCTTTTGAAAATATTCTTTTGAGGAAACTCAGCCTCAAGGAATTGTTCAATTTTTTCGGTCTCCTTGTAGTGACCGATTATTATTTTTATTTTAAGCCAATTAATTATTTGGCTTGGGTTGATCTACATCCACGATGGCTGTGTGGATGTCACCAAAAACTTACGGTTATTTGGTGGCTATTTTTACAACAATGGTATTATCAAAAGACTGAAAAGGTGTTGAAGACCGGATTGAATTAATTCAGTCAATAGGCTATTCGGACTCACAAGGCCGAAAGCAAGAAATAATAATAATAAATAAAGTGATGCTAGATGGATGCTTGAGATGCTGAATCGGACATAGAGGCCGATGGTGTAGTGTCAAGTGGTTGAGCCCGATAAAGTAATTACATGCCTCAGTCATGCTACACGGTGAGGTGTTGCATACGGTGGGCCCGATGGAAAGAAAAATACGTCACCTTCTTGTCCTCACAGTTTATTTATAAGAGAAGTATAAAATTATTTATTCATTGTTGACTAATGCTCCATGAGGTGTCAGACGTGCATCAGTCTTGGTCCTAAGAATTTCAGAGAGCTGCTATGGTACATTATCGGTCTATATGATGAGACTGATATCAATTTAAAGGTAATCGGTCTACATACTATGGCTATTCAAATTTCAAGTTTTTCATTTTAAACAGCCAGGGGGGCAATTGTTTGCACCTAAAAAATACATTTTTTAAGGTCAAAATTGGTAGAGGCCGATTGGAATTTTTAATCGGACTTATGAGACCGATTGCAAAAATTAGGAACAAGTGATTGGTTTAAAGTTGCATCGGGCTGACTGCATTCACTAGATAATTGGACTGATCGCCATCGGGCTCAGATATATATCAATCGGACTGGGCATGCAATACAATTCGGAGCTTGAGCTCGATAGAAAATTGCAAAGGGTCTAGTATCAAGTGGTGGGCCATCCTTGATTGGGTTTTTGCGTAGCTTTATATTCGGACTGACCAAGCCTCGTCGGCTAGGCTTAGCATGATAATCGGGCTTATCATGGTGTTTGTTCCCATCAGGCTGGGCATGTAATGCTATCGGGCTTCCTTTTGAGGCCCACCATCAATTTCAGACTTACGGTATTGGGGAAACAAAACACCGATTGACGTCGTCAGGCTGCCATTTGAACACATTCTAGTTAAACCATCATATTTCATGGCATCAATGCCACGTGGGCTAACCTTGGGACATGTTAATCTAACATCAATTCTAGTCAATGTTGGTGGGTCACACATGGTTGAATAACCATCCATTTTCAGCAATTGGTATACATGGACACGCATCAGTATAGGCTTTGTTTGGCTACTGTTTCCATCGGGCAGATCAATTATTTGGGACTTCAATATTTCGGCTACTATTTAGCAAGTATTTGGTAGGCAAATTATGGGAAGTAATTAATCCCTATAAACTCTCTTAAGTGATGATTATATAAGGGAAGATATTGAAGATAATATTGGGATATTTCAATATTTTAGGAGGGATAATATTATCACTTAAATGGGAGATATTATCTAGCTAGGAAAGATAATATTTTGGAGATAATATCAATTTAGTATGGAAGTTATCTTTTACTTGGGAGGAAAGCAAGCCGAATGAAGTCACAAAAGGGACCAGGTTCAAGCTATATATATATATATATACATATATGTATATATTTGAAGATATGGAAGGCTTTATCAGTTTATGGAAATAAACTGGTATTTTTTACCAGATAATTATTGATCAGATATTTCCTACCTTATCTAGAAGACCTCCATGGCTGCTATAAATTAACAGGCAGGCCAAGCAATCAACTGACTCCGCGTCACTTTGACAAAACGCATCCCAAAGCATTCTACAATGCATTCTTAGTTTTTAGGCAAATAAAAGCGTTCCTTTTATTTTTAGGCTTTCTTAGTTTTATTACAATCTCTTGTAATCTTTCCTACTTTCTATTAAATAAAATATGCGTTTTATTTAATTCTTTTTTCCTCATCACTTGTATGGCTTGTGCGCTTCAGTACTGCCATAGGATCTTAGGCCAAGGGTACTTTCCTACTTGGCCATCACAATCGCACTGTTAGAAGTTAGGTTCAATAAGCCTTGTGTATCACTCACACAAGCAATTAGGAAATTAGTTTGCACAACTCGAACCGTATTTGGTTCTGGCACGCCCGCGCAAATTACATAGCAAACAATTTGGCACGCCCGGTGGGACAGCCAAGTGATGAGCCATGTTCACCGAAGCATGGCTACACTTTTACAACAACCAGATTGGTTGGCGGAATGAATCAATACGCCAACTTCGCGAAGAAATCTATCGTCTCTACAACGATGGATATTGGAATGAAACTGGTCATCTTTACAATGAGATAGACCGTTTTGAGGCCGACATGCGATTTTTTAATCGAGAAATCGGCCTCCTCAAAGCTTCGAGTGGAGCTAATGAACCGCCGCCCGAGGGAAATTTGTTCATGTCTCTAGACGATTTTCTATACGGTGACTGGCGAAAGAAGCGGCTTTGTGACAACATTCTTCGTGCTCTTGAAGATATGAAGGCGCACTCGAGACAACAGCTGGCCAAGCTTAGCCGGTTTGAAGAAGACACGAAAGCAAGCCTGGCAATACTAGATGCTCAAGGGCAGAAGATCGAGCAATTTTTAAAGTCACGACAACGGCCCGAGAAGGCCGATGTTACCACTCCAAATCAAGAGACCGATGTCTCTGGTCATCTTGATTCCACGCTGTCCGAAGCGCTCGGGGGGCAAGACGGCAAAAAATTAAATAAAGAGCCGAGTGATCTTATATCGGCCATAGAGCCCCTCCTTGATGTTGAAGACGACGAAGCACTCGGGGGGCAAATTCAAGACGAGCCTCAAAATTCTGTTGAGGCCGAAGAGGAAAGTGATAGGCCGAGTGATCTTGAACCGGCCATAGGGCCTCCCGTTAGTGAGGAGGACGATGATGAAGACCCCATTGTTGACAAAGAAATCGGTGATGAACCGCTCGGGGGGCAAGTTTCGCAGAGACCGATTGAAACTAAATCGGTCCATGAAGCTTTTGAAAATATTCTTTTGAGGAAACTCAGCCTCAAGGAATTGTTCAATTTTTTCGGTCTCCTTGTAGTGACCGATTATTATTTTTATTTTAAGCCAATTAATTATTTGGCTTGGGTTGATCTACATCCACGATGGCTGTGTGGATGTCACCAAAAACTTACGGTTATTTGGTGGCTATTTTTACAACAATGGTATTATCAAAAGACTGAAAAGGTGTTGAAGACCGGATTGAATTAATTCAGTCAATAGGCTATTCGGACTCACAAGGCCGAAAGCAAGAAATAATAATAATAAATAAAGTGATGCTAGATGGATGCTTGAGATGCTGAATCGGACATAGAGGCCGATGGTGTAGTGTCAAGTGGTTGAGCCCGATAAAGTAATTACATGCCTCAGTCATGCTACACGGTGAGGTGTTGCATACGGTGGGCCCGATGGAAAGAAAAATACGTCACCTTCTTGTCCTCACAGTTTATTTATAAGAGAAGTATAAAATTATTTATTCATTGTTGACTAATGCTCCATGAGGTGTCAGACGTGCATCAGTCTTGGTCCTAAGAATTTCAGAGAGCTGCTATGGTACATTATCGGTCTATATGATGAGACTGATATCAATTTAAAGGTAATCGGTCTACATACTATGGCTATTCAAATTTCAAGTTTTTCATTTTAAACAGCCAGGGGGGCAATTGTTTGCACCTAAAAAATACATTTTTTAAGGTCAAAATTGGTAGAGGCCGATTGGAATTTTTAATCGGACTTATGAGACCGATTGCAAAAATTAGGAACAAGTGATTGGTTTAAAGTTGCATCGGGCTGACTGCATTCACTAGATAATTGGACTGATCGCCATCGGGCTCAGATATATATCAATCGGACTGGGCATGCAATACAATTCGGAGCTTGAGCCCGATAGAAAATTGCAAAGGGTCTAGTATCAAGTGGTGGGCCATCCTTGATTGGGTTTTTGCGTAGCTTTATATTCGGACTGACCAAGCCTCGTCGGCTAGGCTTAGCATGATAATCGGGCTTATCATGGTGTTTGTTCCCATCAGGCTGGGCATGTAATGCTATCGGGCTTCCTTTTGAGGCCCACCATCAATTTCAGACTTACGGTATTGGGGAAACAAAACACCGATTGACGTCGTCAGGCTGCCATTTGAACACATTCTAGTTAAACCATCATATTTCATGGCATCAATGCCACGTGGGCTAACCTTGGGACATGTTAATCTAACATCAATTCTAGTCAATGTTGGTGGGTCACACATGGTTGAATAACCATCCATTTTCAGCAATTGGTATACATGGACACGCATCAGTATAGGCTTTGTTTGGCTACTGTTTCCATCGGGCAGATCAATTATTTGGGACTTCAATATTTCGGCTACTATTTAGCAAGTATTTGGTAGGCAAATTATGGGAAGTAATTAATCCCTATAAACTCTCTTAAGTGATGATTATATAAGGGAAGATATTGAAGATAATATTGGGATATTTCAATATTTTAGGAGGGATAATATTATCACTTAAATGGGAGATATTATCTAGCTAGGAAAGATAATATTTTGGAGATAATATCAATTTAGTATGGAAGTTATCTTTTACTTGGGAGGAAAGCAAGCCGAATGAAGTCACAAAAGGGACCAGGTTCAAGCTATATATATATATATATATATACATATATGTATATATTTGAAGATATGGAAGGCTTTATCAGTTTATGGAAATAAACTGGTATTTTTTACCAGATAATTATTGATCAGATATTTCCTACCTTATCTAGAAGACCTCCATGGCCGCTATAAATTAACAGGCAGGCCAAGCAATCAACTGACTCCGCGTCACTTTGACAAAACGCATCCCAAAGCATTCTACAATGCATTCTTAGTTTTTAGGCAAATAAAAGCGTTCCTTTTATTTTTAGGCTTTCTTAGTTTTATTACAATCTCTTGTAATCTTTCCTACTTTCTATTAAATAAAATATGCGTTTTATTTAATTCTTTTTTCCTCATCACTTGTATGGCTTGTGCGCTTCAGTACTGCCATAGGATCTTAGGCCAAGGGTACTTTCCTACTTGGCCATCACAATCGCACTGTTAGAAGTTAGGTTCAATAAGCCTTGTGTATCACTCACACAAGCAATTAGGAAATTAGTTTGCACAACTCGAACCGTATTTGGTTCTGGCACGCCCGCGCAAATTACATAGCAAACAATTTGGCACGCCCGGTGGGACAGCCAAGTGATGAGCCATGTTCACCGAAGCATGGCTACACTTTTACAACAACCAGATTGGTTGGCGGAATGAATCAATACGCCAACTTCGCGAAGAAATCTATCGTCTCTACAACGATGGATATTGGAATGAAACTGGTCATCTTTACAATGAGATAGACCGTTTTGAGGCCGACATGCGATTTTTTAATCGAGAAATCGGCCTTCTCAAAGCTTCGAGTGGAGCTAATGAACCGCCGCCCGAGGGAAATTTGTTCATGTCTCTAGACGATTTTCTATACGGTGACTGGCGAAAGAAGCGGCTTTGTGACAACATTCTTTGTGCTCTTGAAGATATGAAGGCGCACTCGAGACAACAGCTGGCCAAGCTTAGCCGGTTTGAAGAAGACACGAAAGCAAGCCTGGCAATACTAGATGCTCAAGGGCAGAAGATCGAGCAATTTTTAAAGTCACGACAACGGCCCGAGAAGGCCGATGTTACCACTCCAAATCAAGAGACCGATGTCTCTGGTCATCTTGATTCCACGCTGTCCGAAGCGCTCGGGGGGCAAGACGGCAAAAAATTAAATAAAGAGCCGAGTGATCTTATATCGGCCATAGAGCCCCTCCTTGATGTTGAAGACGACGAAGCACTCGGGGGGCAAATTCAAGACGAGCCTCAAAATTCTGTTGAGGCCGAAGAGGAAAGTGATAGGCCGAGTGATCTTGAACCGGCCATAGGGCCTCCCGTTAGTGAGGAGGACGATGATGAAGACCCCATTGTTGACAAAGAAATCGGTGATGAACCGCTCGGGGGGCAAGTTTCGCAGAGACCGATTGAAACTAAATCGGTCCATGAAGCTTTTGAAAATATTCTTTTGAGGAAACTCAGCCTCAAGGAATTGTTCAATTTTTTCGGTCTCCTTGTAGTGACCGATTATTATTTTTATTTTAAGCCAATTAATTATTTGGCTTGGGTTGATCTACATCCACGATGGCTGTGTGGATGTCACCAAAAACTTACGGTTATTTGGTGGCTATTTTTACAACAATGGTATTATCAAAAGACTGAAAAGGTGATGAAGACCGGACTGAATTAATTCAGTCAATAGGCTATTCGGACTCACAAGGCCGAAAGCAAGAAATAATAATAATAAATAAAGTGATGCTTGAGATGCTGAATCGTACATAGAGGCCGATGGTGTAGTGTCAAGTGGTTGAGCCCGATAAAGTAATTACATGCCTCAGTCATGCTACACGGTGAGGTGTTGCATACGGTGGGCCCGATGGAAAGAAAAATACGTCACCTTCTTGTCCTCACAGTTTATTTATAAGAGAAGTATAAAATTATTTATTCATTGTTGACTAATGCTCCATGAGGTGTCAGACGTGCATCAGTCTTGGTCCTAAGAATTTCAGAGAGCTGCTATGGTACATTATCGGTCTATATGATGAGACTGATATCAATTTAAAGGTAATCGGTCTACATACTATGGCTATTCAAATTTCAAGTTTTTCATTTTAAACAGCCAGGGGGGCAATTGTTTGCACCTACAAAATACATTTTTTAAGGTCAAAATTGGTAGAGGCCGATTGGAATTTTTAATCGGACTTATGAGACCGATTGCAAAAATTAGGAACAAATGATTGGTTTAAAGTTGCATCGGGCTGACTGCATTCACTAGATAATTGGACTGATCGCCATCGGGCTCAGATATATATCAATCGGACTGGGCATGCAATACAATTCGGAGCTTGAGCCCGATAGAAAATTGCAAAGGGTCTAATATCAAGTGGTGGGCCATCCTTGATTGGGTTTTTGCGTAGCTTTATATTCGGACTGACCAAGCCTCGCCGGTTAGGCTTAGCATGATAATCGGGCTTATCATGGTGTTTGTTCCCATCAGGCTGGGCATGTAATGCTATCGGGCTTCCTTTTGAGGCCCACCATCAATTTCAGACTTACGGTATTGGGGAAACAAAACACCGATTGACGTCGTCAGGCTGCCATTTGAACACATTCTAGTTAAACCATCATATTTCATGGCATCAATGCCACGTGGGCTAACCTTGGGACATGTTAATCTAACATCAATTCTAGTCAATGTTGGTGGGTCACACATGGTTGAATAACCATCCATTTTCAGCAATTGGTATACATGGACACGCATCAGTATAGGCTTTGTTTGGCTACTGTTTCCATCGGGCAGATCAATTATTTGGGACTTCAATATTTCGGCTACTATTTAGCAAGTATTTGGTAGGCAAATTATGGGAAGTAATTAATCCCTATAAACTCTCTTAAGTGATGATTATATAAGGGAAGATATTGAAGATAATATTGGGATATTTCAATATTTTAGGAGGGATAATATTATCACTTAAATGGGAGATATTATCTAGTTAGGAAAGATAATATTTTGGAGATAATATCAATTTAGTATGGAAGTTATCTTTTACTTGGGAGGAAAGCAAGCCGAATGAAGTCACAAAAGGGACCAGGTTCAAGCTATATATATATATACATATATGTATATATTTGAAGATATGGAAGGCTTTATCAGTTTATGGAAATAAACTGGTATTTTTTACCAGATAATTATTGATCAGATATTTCCTACCTTATCTAGAAGACCTCCATGGCCGCTATAAATTAACAGGCAGGCCAAGCAATCAACTGACTCCGCGTCACTTCGACAAAACGCATCCCAAAGCATTCTACAATGCATTCTTAGTTTTTAGGCAAATAAAAGCGTTCCTTTTATTTTTAGGCTTTCTTAGTTTTATTACAATCTCTTGTAATCTTTCCTACTTTCTATTAAATAAAATATGCGTTTTATTTAATTCTTTTTTCCTCATCACTTGTATGGCTTGTGCGCTTCAGTACTGCCATAGGATCTTAGGCCAAGGGTACTTTCCTACTTGGCCATCACAATCGCACTGTTAGAAGTTAGGTTCAATAAGCCTTGTGTATCACTCACACAAGCAATTAGGAAATTAGTTTGCACAACTCGAACCATATTTGGTTCTGGCACGCCCGCGCAAATTACATAGCAAACAGTTAGATGCGTTAAATACATTCAAACGAACGGTCATATTTCCAAAAGTTATATCTATGACTCCAGTCCTATAGTTAATAACAGAATTAGTAGTAGCTAGGAAAGGACATCCTAGGATAACTGGGTCGTGTTTGCTAGCATCTAGGACTGGGTCAGTGTCTAGCACGATGAAATCGACCGGGTAGTAGCATCTATCTACCTTTACCAACACGTCTTCTACCACCCCATGTGGGACTTTAATGAACCTATCTACTAGTTGTAAGGTCGCAGCGGTTGATTTTAATTCTCTTAAGCCCAAATGTTTGTATACAGAGTAAGGTAATAGATTCACACTTGCTCCAAGGTCGAGAAGGGCCTGGTGGATATATTTGTCACTGATGTGACACGCGATTATAGGTATATCCGGGTCCTTGTATTTGAGTGTGTTGTGTTAAAACATAGAGCTCACCTTCTCCATTAAAAAGACTTTTTTAGACAAATGATTTCTAGATTTCCTCTTTTGGGTACATAAGTCTTGTAGAAATTTAGCATATAGAGGTATTTGCTTAATGGCATCAAGCAAAGGAATGTTAATTTTTACTACTTTAAACGTTTCTAGAATATCCTCTGGTCGTGTTACCTTCTTTGAGAAGTGAGATAGGACGTCTACGCTTGGGGGAAACAGCATCCTAGGTACATAATTTGACGGGTTTGTCGCTTTAGATTCATTAGGTACCAAAGGAGCAGGGTCCTTCGTGACTTTATTCTCATTCTCTTCATGTTCCTTACTAATTTCTTTACCCTTATCGTTTTGAGGTTTAGGAGGAGGTATAACCTCCTTAGGACGTTCAGTTGCTCTTGTCGACACCGCATTTACTTGGTCACTCGCCGTACCTACCTTGTTGGGTTTGTGCCCTCAAACCATTACTATATGTATTAGACATTAGCATTTTAATATATGGATATCAGCTTTACATTTTATGATGTATGTTTCTTTCATGAGATGATTGTTTAATCCATAAGTATCATAGTAAGTATTTTGTGTGTGTATGAGATACATACAATGAGATACGAATTACTATTCTTTGATACTTAAAGCTTGTCACAGTGGATGATGAGACTGGATATCTCATCAGGTATACACTGTAGCATCATTAACTACCATTGGATGGAGTGATAAATCTCAATCACTAGAGTGTGTCTCTTGGTTAGTATGCTAGTGCTTATAGTGCATTGACGGACCTGAGTTTCCTATTGACGCTCAAGGCTGTCAATCAGTCGATAGGAACTCATAACTTGTGTAAGGTACGTGTTCTCAATCTTGAGACGATTATGAACACAGACTGTGGATATGACTGCTTTGACTTACCAATCAGTGAGGTCTGTAGAAGATCAACACCTGGGTATCTTGGGTATGTCATATTCATAGGGTTGTGAACATATATTGTCAAGACAGAATCTACCCTCTGTTTCAGAGTAAGCATTCCCTTGAGAATGTCACCAAGTCGATTACTGAGTACTGTAGTCTTGTTGATAAGAGTTATCAACATGTTTGGTAATCATGAGAGGTGAATGGGACTCAAGGAATTCAAGAAGTAATCACGATTCAGGTTGACAGTAACAGTTATCCGACTACCTGAATATGATTACGAATGCTGACGGTAGAGGGACATTAGTACAACATACAAGTCTAGTTATCGCTTCGGATATGTTCTTTTGCGTTGGAGTTTAGTTATCATTTTATAGTGGAGTAAACGTTAACTGATCAGTCCATTAATTTGCTGATCAAAGAGTTTGGTCATGGGAGTTAATCAGCTGATCTGAGCCAACAATAAAGAGCCTAGGAGATCCCACTCTTAGCTCCGCTAGGATGCTTGGAAAGGCAAATGAGGATGCTGTCAAGACAGGTTCGATCGATCGAAGTTGTCTCGATCGATTAAAGTCTAGACCGGTTCGATCGATTGAAGATGGTTCGATCGATCGAATGTGCGATCGATCGAAGCCACTTCGATCGCTCGAGAGCTAGGTCGATTCTGGGAATCTATAAATAGGGCAGCTGCGTTCTGAAAAGAAGTTTGTCGTTTTTTATACGAAAAAGCTGCAGAAACTGTTTAGGTTTCCCAAAACCTTCCAATCCTCTCCATTAGGGTTCCCAACAACCCTAGTCCTTCCTGCGAGCATCCATAGGAGTCATAAGAGTGAAGGCCATCTAGTGGAGGCTGCTGGAAGTTGAAGATTTCAGAATTGGGTTCAAGACACTAAGGTATAAACTCTTGTCCCCTCTTGTACGCATCTATGGAATTGACGGGTAGTAGATCATAGGCTACCAAATAAGTTTTTACAACTTGACTTTTCCGCTGCGCGTTTAAACTTTTAACTTAAACCGGTTTTTCCATCAATTGGTATCAGAGCCACGCTCGTTTGGATCTATAGATGCGTTTTTGGAACACTATATTGATTTGCATGTTGATTTTAGAACTGTTTTCGAAACGGCATTGTCACAGATCTGTTTCTGCAGTGTTATCGCAGCAGAATACAAATCTGTGATTGCATGGGATGCAAGGCGGGTTCGATCGATCGAACATTTTTCGATCGATCGAACATTCTCTGTACTCGAGCGATCGAACAGTATTCGATCGATCGAAACCTCTGGTATTCGATCGATCGAATGAAGTTAGATCGATCGAGACAGAGTCTTTGTCAGGTTCTCAGTTTCACAGTTTTAAAGTGTTTTGAAATTAAAAACTTTAATTTTAAAATATTCTGTAAAATTTTCAAATCATTCTGTGAAACAGAATGTTCAAGCGATTGAACAGTGTTCAATCGATCGAAGGTTCGAGCGATCGAACGGTCTTCGATCGATCGAACTGTGACAGAGAAGTAAGATGTTGTTTTAAGTTCTAATTCAGTATGTAAAGAGTTTATATACTGTGTGAATCAATTAAGAGTTTCAACAGTTACATATATTTGTTATGTATGTATGGATGTGTGTACGACTAACCCTTTTGCAGCTAGATTAGTCGATATCTCCCATGGCACCAAATCATTTGAATATTTGTATTTAAATTGTTTGAGATTGGTGCATGTTGTAATTTAAGTTTGGTTTGGTTTTAAGGCATATGTAAAGGGCGCTGCGACTTCAATCCTACGAAAAGGAAAGTCGCACCGGTTTCCCTAGCCTTTTTTTTGTTGTTATTTCTATTTCTAGATAAATTGTAAACTTCGAAAGAAGCATAGGACAAATGTAATAGAATTAGAAAATCCATGAAGATGGAGCAAGGAGCCGTTATCCATGAAGATGGAGCTAGAGGCGATCAAACCAAAAGGAGGTTCTATAGAGATAGAGCCATGGGAGATAGAGGCATTGTTTGAATGCCTATATTTCATTTTAGTTTTTTGTTTTATGTGCTTGGTTTGTGATTGGCGTATAATACATTATTGCATGCACGCAAAACAAGTTTTCTAAAATAAAATTCAAAAAACCGTTTTCAACACATTAGTAAACATTAGATGTTTATGGGAAGTGTGTAGAAACAGATTTTCTCAAAAGCAAAATCCTTTTTACTAAAACTAGTGGGAGAGGGTCTTATTAATTACACCCACGATCTTCCATTAACGGTTCACTGTAAGATGAGTGGTGCATTCTGTGTCACCTCGTCAGGGGTGATCATTCCATACGGAGGGTGCATTACTCATTGGTTACTAGGTGTGAACTTCTTATGATAGGATCAATCAGACGTGTTAGAGGGTGACCACCACACGAAGGCGCTACTTGAGACGGTTATGATTGGATCCTAGTTAATGGTACACACTAGCTAAGCTATGGATAAGGGATCCCACATGGGGCATTGTTCAGAAACTTAGAGATCAAAAGGGATCGGGAGTCATAACTTGTTTTTGCAAGAGTTGCATAGCGGACAAGTCTTGATTAATCGAAAAATAGAAAATTGACCTCCACACGGAGGCTTTACTCTTTTGTTTCGATATTCCGGCGACTTTGTTTTAAAATAAGAGTTTTAAGGATTCTTTTATTTCAAACTGTCAAATCCTGATATCCATATTTATTTTGTTTGTTTGATTTTCAGTAATCATAATGTCTGGATCTGCATTTAGTCCACTTGCCACCATACTCACTCAAAACAAGTTAACTGGAAACAACTACACTGAATGGAAACGTAACCTTGACATCGTGTTAACTGCGGAGGATCACATATATGTCCTCACCACCCCATGCCCCGAAGAACCCGCGGCAAATGCCTCGGCAGCTGCCAGACGCGAGTTCGACAAATGGAAGAAGTCGAATGGAATGGCTCGTTGCTATATTCTGGCCTCAATGGCTGGTGTATTGCAACACCAATTCCAATCGAATGATTCTGCCAGTGACATTATCACATCCCTGAAAAAGATGTTTGGGGAGCATGGCAGGCCTGCCAGACAGGTAGCCATGCAAAAGATAATGAGTGCAAAGATGTCGGAAGGGACTCCAGTCAAGGAACATGTTTTAAAAATGATTGGCTATTTAAACGAGCTGGAGACCCTAGGTGCCAACATCGATGCACAGACCCAAGTTGATATGATCCTTAATTCGCTGTCGCCTTCATTCGCTCAATTTAAACTTAACTATAATATGAATCAAATGAATTTTTCAATGAGCGAATTGATGAGTTCTCTTTTGGCAGCGGAAGGGGTGATCAAACCTGGGGTCAACGTTTTGAACGTTGAGAAAAGCGCTTCCTCCTCCCGATCTGTGCCAAAAGGAAAGAAAGGGAAGAAGAAAGCTAGCACTGGTGGTTCAAGTGTTGGACCAGTCCCTAAGATTGCAAAATCTAAGGGAAAAGGTAAGGGCAAAGGGAAGGTGGGTGGCCAAGGCAAAGGAAAGTGTTTCCAATGCAGTGAGAAGGGCCACTGGAAGAGGAACTGTCCAGAATTCTTAGCTACAAGAGTTCAAGGTATGATTGAATCACATGTGATTGAAGTAAGTTTTATAACGGATACTTCAAACACTTGGTGCATTGATTCTGGTGCGACTAACCATATCTGTAATTCATTGTAGGGGTTCAGATCAACCAGGAGGTGCAGTGATGGGGAAATCGTACTTACTCTAGGTTCTAGCGCAACCGTGTCTGCGGTTGCTATAGGAGTCGTAGTTTTAGAATTTCTAGACAATAAAATTTTGATTTTATCAGATGTACTTTACGTCCCTTCAATGAGACGTAATTTAATTTCAGTTTCTAATTTATCGAATAATGGTTATTCTTTTCATTTTGGAACTGAAGTTGTGATTAAAAGAAATAGTTCTTTTATATGTTCTGGTGTTAAATCAAATGGTTTGTATGTGATTACTCCCAATATTTCTAAAGAATCTTGCATGGAACTTAATAACTCAGTGGTAACTGTACCATCTAAAAGAAAGAGACCTTCCACTAATCCAACAAGGCTTTGGCATACGAGGCTTGGCCATATCAATCTAAATAGGATTGGCAGACTAGTCAAAGAAGGGGTCTTAGGTGATTTGGTTCTCGAACCAATGGAAGTCTGCGAGTCTTGTTTAGAGGGTAAGATGACCAAAAGGCCCTTTTCCTGCAAACGGCAATAGAACCAATGCATTGTTGGAATTAGTTCATACTGATGTATATAGACCAA
Source organism: Hydrangea macrophylla (assembly GCA_033977485.1). Lineage (NCBI taxonomy): Eukaryota > Viridiplantae > Streptophyta > Magnoliopsida > Cornales > Hydrangeaceae > Hydrangea > Hydrangea macrophylla. The sequence continues at coordinate 13,032,570 of CM066985.1, read as the reverse complement.
TAAATATTAGAGCAAGGGGTGGTTATGAGTATTTCATAACATTTACTGATTACCACTCTAGGTATGGATATATGTACCTAATGCAGCACAAGTCTGAAGCATTTGAAAAGTTCAAAGAGTTTAGGGCTGAAGTGGAGAAGCAATTGGGCACACATATCAAGGCCATTCGATCTGATCGAGGTGATGAGTACCTCTCTAATGAGTTTATTGATCACCTCGTGCAGAATGGGATTCTGTCACAGTTGACTGCACCTGGTACGCCTCAGCAGAACGGTGTAGCGGAGAGAAGGAATCGGACTCTTTTAGACATGACTAAGTCGATGATGAGTTACTCGGAGTTGCCATTATTCCTTTGGGGTTATGCTTTGGAAACCGCTGCGTACATACTAAATCTAGTACCAAGCAAATCTGTTCCCAGGACACCACGAGAGATGTGGATTGGGCGCAAGCCTTCTTTGCAACATCTCCGGATATGGGGGTGTCCGGCACATGTGCTGAAAGGAAAGATGAGCAAGTTGGATTCTAGATCGGAAGTATGTTACTTCGTAGGGTATCCAAAGGGTACTTATGGATGGTATTTTTATGATCCAAGAGAGCAGAAAGTGTTTGTTAGTACGAATGCTATTTTCTTGGAGGATGACTATATCATGAACCATAAACCTAAGGGAAGGATAGATCTTAGAGAGATAGAAGGAGAGCCCTCAGTCCAACCCGTAGTTGATAACGATATAAATCAAGAAAACACCACTTCTTCACCCATTTCCGCACCGGTACCTCGTCGTAGTGGGAGGATTATCAGCCAGCCTGATAGATACATGTTCTTAGGAGAAGTTTTTGAAGCTGTCTCCATAAAATTTGAATCTGATCCTGCTACATACGAAGAGGCAATGACTGATGTTGATTCAGAACATTGGGCTAAAGCTATGAAGGCTGAATTAGAATCTATGGATTCTAATCAGGTCTGGGATCTTGTAGAACTTCCAGCCAATATTAAACCCATTGGTTGTAAGTGGGTCTACAAGAGGAAAAGAGCATCTGATGGAAAGGTTGAGACCTTTAAGGCTAGGCTTGTAGCGAAAGGTTATACTCAGAGGGAGGGCATTGACTATGAGGAAACCTTCTCGCCGGTAGCCATGCTCAAGTCCATCAGAATACTCTTATCCATTGCTGCATGCCTAGATTATGAGATCTGGCAGATGGACGTCAAGACTGCATTCTTGAATGGCAATCTTGAGGAGGACATCTATATGCAACAACCAAAAGGGTTCATAGCTGGTCGGAAAGGTAACTTGGTATGCAAGCTGTAAAAGTCCATTTATGGGCTTAAGCAGGCATCCAGGAGTTGGAACATCCGATTTGACCAAGTGGTCAAGTCGTTTGGTTTCATACAGAATCTGGATGAACCTTGTGTATACAAGAAGTGTGAAGGGAAAGTGATGGCCTTTCTTGTGCTTTACGTTGACGATATTTTACTCATTGGAAATGATGTAGCGGCATTGTCAACGGTCAAGGTTTGGCTAGCTAGTACTTTCGATATGAAGGATCTAGGAGAGGCGAGCTATATTCTTGGGATAAAGCTTTTTCGGGATTGCAAGCGAAAGATAATGGGATTGTCTCAAGCTGGTTATATCGATAAGGTGCTAACTAAGTTTTCAATGGATAATTCGAAGAAAGGATTGTTACCTTTCAGGTATGGTTTAGCGTTCTCCAAGGACCAGTGTCCAAAGACACAGGAGGAGAGGAATCGCATGATAGGAGTTCCCTATGCTTCAGCAGTGGGAAGTCTTATGTATGCGATGTTATGCACTAGACCAGATATTTGCTTTGCCGTTGGCATGGTTAGCAGATATCAGTCGAATCCAGGTCCAGAGCACTGGACAGCCGTCAAGCACATTCTTAAGTACTTGAGAAGGACTAAAGATTACATGCTTATGTACGGTGGTAGTGAGTTAATTCCAGTAGGATACACTGACTCGGACTTTATGTCAGATAAAGATTCGAGGAAGTCGACATCCGGTCATCTCTTTACCTTGGGAGGTGGTGCTGTCAGTTGGAGGAGCATTAAGCAGAAATGCATTGCAGACTCAACTACAGAAGCTGAGTATGTGGCTGCTTGTGAAGCCGCAAAGGAAGCTGTTTGGCTCAAGAAGTTCCTTATGGAGCTCGAGGTGGTACCAGCGTCGCTGTCACCTATTACGCTTTATTGTGATAATAGTGGGGCAGTGGCTCAGTCCAAGGAGCCAAGGAACCACGGAAAGGGAAAGCACGTAGAGCGGAAATATCATCTTATCCGAGATATTGTTCAACGTGGAGATGTGACTGTCACCAAGATTGCCACCGCTGACAATCTTGCTGATCCGTTTACAAAGGCCTTGCCACAGAAGGTCTTTGATCGTCATCTAGATAGTCTAGGTCTCAGATGTAATCCTGTATGGTTATGAGTGCAAGTGGGAGTTTGTTGGGTTTGTGCCCTCAAACCATTACTATATGTATTAGACATTAGCATTTTAATATATGGATATCAGCTTTACATTTTATGATGTATGTTTCTTTCATGAGATGATTGTTTAATCCATAAGTATCATAGTAAGTATTTCGTGTGTGTATGAGATACATACAATGAGATGCGAATTACTATTCTTTGATACTTAAAGCTTGTCACAGTGGATGATGAGACTGGATATCTCATCAGGTATACACTGTAGCATCATTAACTACCATTGGATGGAGTGATAAATCTCAATCACTAGAGTGTGACTCTTGGTTAGTATGCTAGTGCTTATAGTGCATTGACGGACCTGAGTTTCCTATTGACGCTCAAGGCTGTCAATCAGTCGATAGGAACTCATAACTTGTGTAAGGTACGTGTTCTCAATCTTGAGACGATTATGAACACAGACTGTGGATATGACTGCTTTGACTTACCAATCAGTGAGGTCTGTAGAAGATCAACACCTGGGTATCTTGGGTATGTCATATTCATAGGGTTGTGAATATATATTGTCAAGACAGAATCTACCCTCTGTTTCAGAGTAAGCATTCCCTTGAGAATGTCACCAAGTAGATTACTGAGTACTGCAGTCTTGTTGATAAGAGTTATCAACATGTTTGGTAATCATGAGAGGTGAATGGGACTCAAGGAATTCAAGAAGTAATCACGATTCAGGTTGACAGTAACAGTTATCCGACTACCTGAATATGATTACGAATGCTGACGGTAGAGGGACATTAGTACAACATACAAGTCTAGTTATCGCTTCGGATATGTTCTTTTGCGTTGGAGTTCAGTTATCGTTTTATAGTGGAGTAAACGTTAACTGATCAGTCGATTAATTTGCTGATCAAAGAGTTTGGTCATGGGAGTTAATCAACTGATCTGAGCCAACAATAAAGAGCCTAGGAGGTCCCACTCTTAGCTCCGCTAGGATGCTTGGAAAGGCAAATGAGGATGCTGTCAAGACAGGTTCGATCGATCGAAGTTGTCTCGATCGATTGAAGTCTAGACCGGTTCGATCGATTGAAGATGGTTCGATCGATCGAATGTGCGATCGATCGAAGCCACTTCGATCGCTCGAGAGCTAGGTCGGTTCTGGGAATCTATAAATAGGGCAGCTGCGTTCTGAAAAGAAGTTCGTCGTTTTTTATACGAAAAAGCTGCAGAAACTGTTTAGGTTTCCCAAAACCTTCCAATCCTCTCCATTAGGGTTCCCACCAACCCTAGTCCTTCCTGCGAGCATCCATAGGAGTCATAAGAGTGAAGGCCATCTAGTGGAGGCTGCTGGAAGTTGAAGATTTCAGAATTGGGTTCAAGACACTAAGGTATAAACTCTTGTCCCCTCTTGTACGCATCTATGGAATTGACGAGTAGTAGATCATAGGCTACCAAATAAGTTTTTACAACTTGACTTTTCCGCTGCGCGTTTAAACTTTTAACTTAAACTGGTTTTTCCATCATACCTCATACTGCCCTTTAGGGTTTTGTACTAGTTGACTTGGTAACTTGCCTTCGTTACGATGGTTTAATGTATTAGCGATGGATTGTGTATGGGAGTTAACAAGTTAAGACGAAAATGTCCAGAATAAGTGCAAGAACTCAGGTAAACATTCTGTGAGAACAAAGGCAGATTATGAATATGAACTTCTAAAATACAGAAAACACATTTTCACATTTTCTAAATTAATGAGGTAAAATGGAGGTAAACTACAATGTGTTAGGAAGATTTTCCAATTGGTCTTGCCTTAATACCTCAAGTATTTAATTCTAGAAAAATCTTTGAATTCAGATCATTCACTGTTTTGCATCACTGTTAAGAAAATCTATTTAGTTTTTGGAAAAGAGTTTGGGTTTTTGAATGGGAGTTTGAAATAAATGTTCAAAGCATGAACTTAAACACTTGAGATGACTATGTGACCACTTAGACATTCTCTTAACACTTGAAACCTCAAGAACTTGGAAGAAGAAGAAATCAAAATAGAAATGAGGTTGAGGGAGAGATGATGCAAGAATGTAACAAAAAATCAAAATAGAAATGAGGTTAAGAAGGGAATGCAAGTATGATAAAGAAAAACAAAAAGAATTGGGATTAGGAAAAAAAACAAGCATATAATCAATAGTTTATCAATGATGGAACCACAAGCATTGAATCTCTCATGTATGTGTATATAGGTGTGTTTATCACTCTCTAACTCATTGGAAACTCAAAGAATGTAAATAAAATGGATTGAAAGCTTGAAAACACAAGTTTAGTTTTAAGAAAACTAATTGAAACTCACATTTGGATTGGATTTTGAAGAAGAAAATCTCTATTTCTCTCTCTATTTCTCCCTAACTCTCTACATTTCTCTCTAATGGCTTCAACTCTCTTCTTTTTCTCCCCTTCAAATGGAAGCCAAATGGTCTCTTTTATAGGCCAAGATAGGGGTGTAAGTGGAATTTTAGAAAGTTCAAAATGGTCTCCCATTGGTTCAAAATAAGCAGGGAACCAAAACTACGTCGTTTTGATTTATAATATTTATGGAAAAACTCCCCAAAATAAAATTACAAAAATGGACTTTCTGGGGGAGAGTGCCGCAGTAGCACTAGGCCTGTGCCGCAGTAGCAGTGGGCCCTTGCCGTGGTGGCACTGCTCCTCAGAAGCCCATATTATTGCTTTTAGGCCCCCAGAGGTTCTGGTATTCGCAAAAGGCCCTATTTCGTCCGAAATTCACAGAAAATGCGTAGAAACTCCAAACTAAGGTTGTGATATACCGTTGGAAAGTTAATGGAGTCTACTTTTCATAAAAAAAAATAGTTCATAGATAGGTCACTTTCAAAAGTTTTGCAGTATTCGCGATAAAAGTCGATTTGATCGTCATTTTTACCTTCAGAAACTTATAAGAAAATCGTTTTAAATCCAAAAATTATGTGTGTAATACCATTGGAAAGCTATTGACCTCTAGTATCCATGAAAAATGATACGGTGCTCTGGTTTCAATGTCATCTTTTAGGTCAAATCGGTCAAACCTGGGATCTCTAGGAAGTTTTGGGAACCTCTGAGAGCTCCCAAGAGTTGACGTTTTTGTCCAATTTTCTTTTAAAACTCGTTTTAGTACTTTTCACATGATCTAGAGTGATCTCAAAACTTTTTGGCGAATTTGGATTATTTCGGTCAAACCCTGGTAAAACCTGGTCAAATCTGGGTCAAACCGATCAACGGGGACTTTTCGGAAACTTCCAGGACTTCCGGGGGTCTCTGGGAGCTGATGATTTCATCTAATTTTGCATTAAAACTCATTTTATTACTTTTCTTATGGCGTAGCATGGTTTTAGAACTTTATTTGGTCCAAATCTAGGAGTGTTTGGGCTTTTAGGGGTATTTTGGTCATTTTTGCCAATTCTGTGACTTCTTGAGAGTTAGAGGCAATTTTTGAAAATCCGATCTTTCTAATCATCAAGGTTTGACATGCTTGTGGCCTCCTAAATCTATTAGCTGACGAAATGGGTGTCTACACACTTATAATTATTTTCTCCACAATCACATATACAATAAATTTTGCCGTATGTACAATTATTTAATACAGAATGAGAGTGCAGAGAAGAAAATAGTGGTACATTTCAAACTTTCCCAACTATAAATGCATAAGATGTTGAAACTATGACATCGAATGTCTTTTGCCAAGACTGTCGATATTACCAAAAAGAATTACTAATTTTGTTACTTTCTCTCTCTCTAAATAAGTTTTCCATTACAAAGTTTGTACATTATTTAAGAAAAATGTATTTTATATATATATATATATAGTTTTT